>CM066039.1:363153889-364565812 GCA_033557465.1 Ichthyophis bannanicus
ACCCATTCAAAGTAGATGTGAACATTAAAGAAACTGCAGCTGCTATCAGTAAAAATTATTCATTGAACAAGCCATCTCTTGAAAACGAAATATTAACCCATAAAAATGACATTTTTCTCAAGACCCGTGCTGAGCAAGAATTGTTTTGGAAGCTAATGCCTAGAGAAAAATTTCCCAACTTGAGAAGATGCAGTGAAGCTGTACACTCCTGTTTCGGTTCAACTTATTTGTGTGAATCTGCGTTTTCCCATCTGAAAATGACAAAGAGTACACAACGTTCCAACATGATAGATGAACATCTCCAGGATTCCCTGAGACTGGCCCTCACGCAATATTCACCCAACTTCAAAAAGCTGGTGGATGAAATGCAGGCTCAGACATCTCACTAATGAGCAAAAGCGAAATATTAAAGATTGTGCAAGATCAGCCTGGATCAATACTTGACCTAAATTTAACACAAATTACTCAATAACAGTTAAAGAAAGTTATTACTCAATAAAACTTTAATAAAAAATGTACTTTCCATTTCCTCTCGCAGTTCTTACTGGATCTTCGTCTCTCTGTTTTGTTTTTGCTTAATTTGCTTAATAGCTGATCACATCCAAGTAAATGACAGAAGGTTCATTAAAAAAGGGGGGGGGGGTCAAATTTAATTTGAAACTAATTTGAAAATTAATTTTCATGGTGGTAGATCACCGGCACTTTTGGCCGGAAAAAGTAGATTACAACCTGTTTGAAGTTGGACATGCCTGCTCTAGTGTATACATATTAAGATCTTTAAGTCTGTCCTCATATGGTTTATAATGAAGACCACTAATCATTTTAGTAACCACCCTCTGCACTGATTCTATCCTGTTTATATCCTTTTGAAGGTGCGGTCTCCAGTATTGCACACAATACTCCAAATGAGGTTGCACCAGAGACTTACAGAGAGGCACTATCACCTCCTTTTTTCTGCTAGCCATTCCTTTCCCTATGCATCCAAGCATCCTTCTAGCTTTCACTGTCATCTTTTCTACCAATTTAGCTGCTTTAAGATAATCAGAAACAATCACGCCTAGGCCCCGCTCTTCTTTTGTGGATAGAATTAATTCACCCCCTATACTGTACCGCTCCCTTGGATTGCTGCAGCCCAAATGTATGACCTTGCATTTTTTAACATTAAATCTCAGTTGCCAAATTCTAGACCATTCTTCAAGCTTAGCTAGATCCCTCCTCATGTTATCTACTCCTTCCTGGGTGTCTTAGTGATCTAGGAGATGAGAGGGTTTAGACAAGGCCCCTATCTGTCTATTTTGGTTCTTCTAATTCAAAGCTTTAATGAAAAGGCCATATGGCAAGAAAGAGAATTGTCTAAGGGTTGAATATCACAAGATCAGAACTAAAAAAATAAGAAATTAAATTTATATAGCAATACTTACATCACCTTTACAATTCAAACTAAAATTAGAGGTCTTGTCTGCTGTCAAAGTGTATATCCCTATCAAAAAGATTTAAAAAGATTAATTAGGGGTTCTTTTTTCCATTTCTCCTAAACTTTGGGAGTACCATCCCTTGTCCTTTCTATGGTGGCAGAAAAGCAAAATACTAACTCTTTGATAAATGCAGCTTTTTAAATTAATTCTGGATGATCTACAGTCTCTTAAGCTTATTTTAATTAAGAATGTTTGTCCTCTTTTTAAACTGAGGCAGTATATTGAGGTTTAATAGCACAGTGACAACAAGCTTATAGAGACTGAATATTTCATAATGCTAGTTGTCGGCGCTGATATATTAAGAGGCAAAAACTGAACCTGCTTTTCAGCTCTCGGACTCCTAATTTCTGCATTTCTATTAGCCCTGGCCTTCATCAACACCCCCCAAGCGAACTCCACCCCCACTCTCTCTCCCTTCTCCTCCCCGAAGGCTGATTCTCATCCTTCCTCCCTTCTGCCTCAAGGCCGTCTCTACTGCACCGTCTTTCATCTTCCAACCCTCAACCAAGCAGGGCCAGTGCAAGGTTATTGGGTGCCCTAGGCGAATCGTCAGCCTTCACTGCCCTGCCTGAGATCATCGCAATGCCACCCCTCCTGCCACATGAAAATGCATTATTGGACAACATCCTTTCAATTATTAAACCTTGTCTTTTACGTACACGTTGTCTACTCTGCCTACAGGTAAAAATAAAATGCTGACGATTCTTTGAGTTTGTGTAGCTGTCGGGATCTATTGTTTTCCTTTGATTACTGCTGCTCCTTGCTTCCTTTCTGCAGTTGTTGCCCTAGACAGCTGCCTAGTCTTGTGTGTTGGTTGTGCCCAGCCTGGAACCAAGGCACTCTCTCTATCTTTTCCTTCCCCTCCTTATATTTTCCTGCGCTCCACAGTGACTCCAGCAGAAGACACTATGGCCCCGATTCTATAAGGCAGATAGCAGGGCTGCCTTCGCTGTATGCTGCCTCCCATACCCCCTGAATGCACAGAGCCGCTGTGCATGCTGCGGGCAATGGGGGCAGAGTGAGGGTAGAGTGGGGGCGGGACCAACCCCCGGACGTACAGGGCCGATTCTGGTGACGGTCCTGTTTGTCCAGGGATCGCTGGGAGGATGCCCTGCTTATTCCACCTGTGAGGTGGAATTAGAGCGGGGTGCCACTTTGAACCTGGCCAACAACCCTCCCAGAGCCCAGAAGCCCCGCCACCAGAGTAAAGGGTCACTGACAGCGCTTCCCCGCCTCTCAATCCGGGCCCCAGCAGCCCCTGTCAGGGTCAGGCAGCAGGGAATCGAGGTCTCGGCGCGCATCAGATACGTAGTGCCATGGGGCAGACATCCCTGTGGTGATGCAGGGGCATGCCGGGCTGTCCCAGGGCCCAACCCTGCACCTGCAGGGCCTCCATGGTGCAGAATCAGGTCCTAACTGGCCCATGCTGCCTGGGGGTGCCCAGACATGCCCCTTAGGGAATCGGGCTCCACGTGGGCTCCTGTTTCTCCTCATCCTCTCCTACTCCAGGTGAGACAGGCAAGCACTGTCTTTCACTGTGGCTCCTCGCCTCTGCCTTTCCATGCATTGTAGTTTAGTGAATACAGAGGCCATGAAACTCTGTGGCAGAGCACCGCTATTCTTTGTCAAGTGCAAAATCAGGTGTGAATAATGGGGGGAGATTTGGATACATTCTCTGTGCCTTCTTACCTCTGCCATCTCATCTGCCAGGGGCACAACTCCAAAAATGAGCCAAGAATCAACCTCAGTGGTGATCTGCATAGGTGCGTTGAAACACATTTGCATACAGTGCTCAGCACGGACAACCAGTCAGACACTCCTACTGCTATTCTATAGGCAGAAGACAGATTCTTTATTAAGTATGTGTGAATTGGAAGCCTGGTTCTTGTTCCTCTGCAAATAATTTAGAATTTCCAACAATTTGACTGTGGCAAGCCACTGCAGTCGACCAACATTTGTGACTATATTTAGAATTGAAATGAAAGATGCTATCTTTTTCTGAAAATCAGTGCTGTGTACTGCAATAGCTTTGATATGTAATTAATAATACATATATTATTCTATGAGATAACTCATATTGACTTCAGATTTACCTTGGTCATTGCACAAATTTCCAGGCAATTTATCTTGTATTAAGCTATACAGAAACCAATATTCACTTTATCTGCCCTCTAGCTCAACACTTCTAAATCTGGTTCATCTGGGGATGAAAAATGTCATTTCTAGTCAGTCGGTGTTTTTTGCTTCAAACAGATTGCCTGGCCACACCTTGCAGCTTTCCTTTGACTGACCTGGTTAAAATTAAACAGAAATGTCCTGTGGAACCAAGTAGCCAAAGGCAGCATAGATCTTGCTCTGTCAGCCCAACAAATCCTCGCAATGCATGAACAGACTCCTCTGACCCAGCGGAAACACATTCTTTTTGCTCAGAGCTTATTTTTTGCAAAGCATTCCCATCTGGGAAGTTTCTTATCCAAGCTTGTGGCAAGTCTTTTGGAACTGACTACATAGTTTTCACAGCTACTGCAATATGAAACCCTTGACATCATTTCAGACTTTACCCTGGCTATCCCACCCCTAAGGATCCACTGTTGTTCCAAAATCTTTATGGATTCACTTGCTGTTTGGTCCCATATTAGTGCTACATGCTTTTTGCCACCATTTTCCTCTCTTGGTTGGGGGTGGGGGGATGATAGGAGCTTTTTCCTGTTCCATATATCACTCGTCCTTTTTGTGTGGAAATAGTTCTCTTTGGTCTACCCATTAGAATTGTGTATCGGGATGTCTACTATAGAACAACTTTTATAAAAGAGAAGCCTGCCGGTGAAGGGGGGGGGGGGAGTGTTTCAGATACACTGCATGGCAGCAGACTATGTGGGTGCCTTAACCCTGGGAGTACCGATGGGGTCAAAAGTGACCCCATTGCAAGTTTCACAATGCGTATCTCGGAAACTAGTTGCTCAAGAATGCAATCTTTTTATGACTTTTCACATGTCAATATTCTCTTTATATTGCACCATGAGAGGAATAATTTTCATCCGCTAGGTGATGCTAGTGATGAATTGCAGCACAGAGTACCAGTGGGGTCATTTTTGACCCCAGTTGCTTACATCCGGTTGGATCGTGATACAATTTGCAGTTTTGTGATTTTTTTTTATCTGAAAAAGGTATTTATCATTAATTATGTATAATTTATTTTTTGTACTCTTATTTTATGAAAATTACACATTTTCTGTAATTGATATCATACATTCTCTCATTATTTTCTATGAAATCTAAAGGCTTTCAGCTCATTCATCACGATTATTGTACACCTATAGTAAAACTGATTTGCGTTTTATTCAACTTTATCTTTGTTTATTTATTTTAGGTTATTGTTTATGATGTCAAAACGAAAGTATTCAGCTGCCCAAGTAAGAGAAATATTGCAATGAGATGCTGACAGTGACGGCTCTGAGTCGTCTGATGATGCAGCATATTCAGCAAGCGAAGAAGCATATCAGCCAAGTTTGGGCGATAAATCTGATGATGACAGTCATAATTCAGATGGCGACAGCAGTTGGTCGCCAAGTGAATGTGAGACTGATGTTGAGCCGGTAACATCACCTGCAGCAAAGAGTCAAGTTACAGGTCGAGGCAAAGGTCAAGGCTGTGCTGGATGGGGAAGAAGGCAGGAGTCCTCGGTGTCAGTCTCATCTGTGAGGAATCTTAGTTGTGGTCGTAGAGGAGCTAAGAGGTCATCAACTGTAAGCACAAATGTTGCCATTGAAGCCTATGTATCTAAGGATGCCACATCATGGAACAGGAAACCTATAAAGCAAGCTGCTGGAAGATATGCCAGAGCTAATGTCATGCCCGTACAACAAGGTCCTACAAGGTATGCTGTACGAAATGCTGACAGCCCTCTTGCAGCATTTCACTTGTTCAGGAGGAAGAACTTATTGAATAAAACCATGATGTGGACGAGAAAACAAGGAAGACACATTTATGACGACACCTGGAAAGATTTGACAGACGGAGAATTTCAACGTTTTCTTGGACTTCTGATCCTCTCAGGTGTGTACAGGTCACAAAATGAATCCATAGTTTAGTTGTGGAACCTTGAAGATGGTCGTTCTGTTTTCAGCAAAAATATGGCCCGTAACCATTTTCAGAAAATTTCTTGTGCTCTCAGATTTGATGATGCAACCAACAGACGTGAACAACGAGGCGTGGATAAGCTTGCTCCAATCAGACATGTTTTTGATATCTGGGAAGCAACTCTAAGTGATGCCTTTGTTCCTGGTGAAAATGTTACCGTGGATGAGCAAGTGCTTACATTTCGTGGCCGTGTTCCGTTCAGACAATATATTCCCAACAAACCTGGGAAATATGGCATAAAGTTATGGATGTTGTGTGACAGTGTAACATCATATGTTCTGCATCTTCAAGTATATACAGGAAGGGAACTCGGACAAAACAGGGAACAGAATCAGGGTGAAAGGGTTGTGCTGCAACTCACTGAAGGATTGATGCAATCTGGCAGAAATGTTACTGTTGACAATTTCTTCTGCAGTTTATCCCTGTCATGGAAATTGCTAGAAAAACAAATGACACTGTTGGGTACAATTTGAAAGAACAGAAAAGAATTACCTACAGAATTTATAACAGCAAAGGGCCGAGAGGTATTCACTTCACTGTTTGCCTTTCACGATGACGCCACTCTGGTTTCCTATTGCCTGAAGAAAGGAAAAGTGGTTGTTGTTCTGAGCAGTTTGCATGATCAAGAAGAAGTAGATAACACACGTCCAGACAAAAAACCATGCATGATCTTGGACTATAATTCTAGTAAAGGTGGAGTAGATACAGCAGATCAAATGTTGCGCAGGTATACCACAAAATGAATGACAAGACTCTGGCCAGTGACAATCTTCTACAACATGTTGGACATCAGTGTTTTGAACGCCTTCATTGTTTGGATGTCACTAAATCCAGAATGGCAGTCCAAGTCAAAGCACAGATGTCATCTATTCCTCTTGGAATTAGGAAAGCAGCTGCTTCAGAGTAATTGCAGCGAGATTTCTTCCAGCATTGAAGAAGCCACTGATGCTGTTTGCAATGTCGGGATCCCAAAGAAAAGGGCAAGGTGTCACTGCTGTTCCAGAGAAAAAGACAAGAAAAGCAACATAGTTTGCATCTCCTGCAAGCGCAATGTTTGCAAAGAACATTCAGAAATTGTCTGTGTCTCATGCAAATGACTGTAGTACTTTACTGTGTTCATCAAGTGCATGCAAAAACTACTTTCATGGCAACTCTTCTTCATGTAATTTTATGATAAAGCATTACATTTCAAAACATTTAACTTTCATATAATAAATAATTAATTTGGAATAATATTTTGTCTGTTTAGTTTAAATTTTTCATGGTTAACAATTAAAATTCATCGTGGGGTCATTTATGACCCCAACGGTATTCAGTGTGTGCAAAAAATCTCGGTAATTCCAGGGTTAATATGCTTGCTGTAAGCAAATTGAAGCATATTTTCAAAGCTAAAGAATAGATTCTGACAGCCTTGGTGGGGGCATAAAGCTTAAGGTTTGCCTAGGGTGCCAAAACCTTGAACCAACTCTTGGGCCTGCCCTGAGGCTGAATATCTGGATTCAGCAGTGTTGAGCCCAGGGGATTTTGCAACTTAGTGTTAATTTTTTCCTGCAAAGGCGTTCTGTAATACAGGACTGTAATGTATATATTTTGTGAGCTGGCACAGCTTGTTCAATTCCTGAGTGATAAATCCCTACAGTTTTCCCTCATTATGTCTCATCTGCTGCTTACTTCATCTAGCGCAAGAGTGTGTTTTAGTTAAGGAATGCTGACAGCTACTTGTCTCATTGTTTTAATATTGGTTCTTTCCTTTGTAATGTAAATGTATGTGATCACCCCTCCCACCTTTCCTCCAAAGTATATAGAGAGACCTTTATGTCTATCCCCATATGCCTTATGGCCATTTTAGTAGCCACTCTCTGGACCAATTCCATCCTGTTTATGCTCGAGGCTGCGGGCCGGGTCCCGCGGCCGTCAGTAACCTGGGCCCGGGCCCGGCCTCGGCCTCCAGCACGCGGTTTGGGGGAGGTGGGGGGGGGGGCGAGAGCGAGAAAGACGTGCGCGGCTTTTGAAATCGCTCCGTCACACCGTCGGAGCGATTTCATTGGCCCACCGGCAGGTGGGGGGGCGGTGCTGTGTCCGCGAGGAGCCGCGTGGCCGTCTCCTTCTGCCCGCGGCTCCTCGGGAAGCGGTCGCGTTCCCGCCCGCCCGCCCCCTTTTGTAGGAAAATTTGGGGGTTGTTGCAGCTGGTTGGGTGGGGGGTACAGAGCCAGCGCTCGCAGGAGCGGCGCGGGCTTGACCTGGCTTACGAGCAGTGGGGGCGAAGCGCTCCTCGGGGTGGGGCGAGACAGCCCGGTTGGGGGTCTCGGTCCGGTAGCGGGGGGGTGGGAGCCAGCCTTTGCTACTAGGATGGCGAGGCAGGCGGCGGGGTTTGGGGGGGAGGAGGATGCTCCGCCTTGCTACTAAGATGGCGGGTGGGGGGGCATCCTCCGGTCAAGGGGTGCGGGGCTGGGTTATGTTCATTTGTTATTAGGCCCTTGTTGGGTCGGTTTACAGGTTGTAAATAAAGCTGCGACCAAAATGTTTGTACCAAAAATACAGTTGTTTGCGAATTTGTTGGGGGGGGGGACTTGTTTGGGGGGGGAGTGCTAATTCTGGGGATGGAGGCGAGGAGGGCTTCCGGGTTACCAGAGTTAATATCCTTTTCAAGGTGCGGTCTCCATAATTTTACACAATACTCAAATGAGGTCTCACTAGAGTCTTATAGAAAGCAGTATTATTTCCTCTTTTTTTCTTGCCATTCCTCTCCCTATGCACCCAAGCATCCTTCTGGTTTTTGCCATTGCCTGTTCTATCCATTTGGCCACTTTAAAATCATCCAGTACAGTCACTCCCATGTCCTGCTCTTCACCCTCTAAATTGTACCTTTCCCTTGGAATTTTGCAGCCTAAACGCATGACCTTGCATTTTTTTAGCATTTAATCTTAGCTGAGAAATTCTCAACCATTCTTCAAGCTTCACTAGATCCCTCCTCATGCTATCCACACCTTTCAAGGTGTCTACCTTGTTGTAGATTTTGGTATCATCTGCAAAGAAGCATATTTTTCCTGACAGATGTTCCACAATATCGCAGCATTGAAAAGAAAAGGAATATTGACTAACCCCTGAGGCACATCACTGGTAACTCCCCTATCTTCATAGTGAACTCCATTTACTACTATCCTCTGGTGCCTCTCACTCAATCAGTTTTTTATGCATCAGTCATTTTAGGGTCCATCTCATGAGCACAGTTTAGTTATAAGTCGTCAGTGTGGAATGGTGTCAAAGGCCTTGCTAAAATCTAATATACTACATCTAGTGCTCTTCACCAGCGCAGTTATCTGGTTACCTAGTCAATCTGCTTCATCTAATAAGATCTACCTCTGGGAAGGCCATTCTCATTTGGATGCTGTAATCCCTTGGATTCCAGAAACTGTACCATCCTCTGTTTATCAGCGCTTCCATTAATTTACCCACCAGCTGTCAGATTAGTAGTTGCCAACCTCTTCTTTACTGCTGCTTTTCTGGACAGGAACCACATTCACCCATCTCCAGTCCTCTGGGATCTTTCCGACTCTAAAGAACCACTGAAAGGGTCAACTAGTGGAGCCACCAGCACTTCCTAAGTTCCTTCGATATCTTCAGATAAATCCAGTCTGGCTCCATCACTTTGTACACTTTTACTTTTGCTAGCTCCTCATGAACACAGTCTTCTGAAACTAGAGTTCTTTCCTGTCTCTGTTTTCTGAGGTCCCATTTTGAGCCCTTTCTCTGTGAACACAGAACAGAAATATTTGTTAAGCAATTCCGCTTTATCATCAGCCTCTACGTATTCCTCCTCTTCACCCTTGAGTCTTACGGTGCAACCTTTGCACTTCCACCTGTCACTGACATACCTTAAGAAAGTCTTATCCCATGCTTCAATGTATGGCCTGTTTTTCCTTCCATTTGCATCTTTGCTTTCCTGAGTACTTTACCAGCTTCCTTAGCTTCTGCAGATATTGCCATTTGTCTTCTTTTTGTGATCTCATTATGGTTTGTGAAGGCTAACCTCTTTTTCTCTTACTCTTCAATATGCTACCCAGTTCTTCCTCCTCCTCCTCATCATCATGGCTCCTCTTTGTATTCCCTCATATTAACAAAGTTTACAAGCTGCATAAGTCAAATGTATTTATTTAACTTTATATCCCACTTCCCTCTAAAAAATCTGCTCAGTATGGATCACAGGACATTATGCAATCAAAGTAAATTGTGAGACTCTTGCCAGGTGCCCTCTAATTAACTTTTTCTATTTTATATCTTGTTGATGAAGGGACAAGAAATAAATAAATGCTCCAGTGGTAGAATACATTTCATGGTATGGAGTGATGTTCGGTATCCTATGGAAATGTGGTAATTATATTTTCAGGGAGGAGATGAATGAAGAGTGAAGGGATAGTGGTTATTTACATGTAAGTTATCACTTGCTATAAATTCCTTTAGATTACATTTTATTAACTGACATGCTTGCTCTAGGAAGAAAATGAAGGCCTTTCCTTTCAACAACCTAGGAGCTCTGTCCTAGTTTTTCTCTCCCCTCCCAATTTACTTTAGTCCAGCCATTGCAGCCTCAAGCCCTCATCAGAGAGCCAGTCACCAGTGCTTCCCAGACCCTGCACTGGGAATCCAGCCACTGGACAACATGCATGCAACAGGGAGCATAATAGGACTGAATCAGCCTCTTCGGACTGACATGGAAGAGGCGACAACCCCAAGGCTATCATGTGAAGGAGCAGCATGAAATTAGGTTGTAAGGGAAGGCTCGGAAATAAAAGCCCTTGCAAATAAGGAAGGAAATACATGGTGATAACATAGAAGTAAGGTTACAACCCTAATTATGTTAGAGCATAAGAACTGTGACCACACGACTCCTTAGGTCAAAATTACAGAGGGTTAAAGACCAACTATTGTAGTGAATGCCCTCTAAAAATATTGAGAAAATGGCTAAATGGAAATCACACTATTATTCCTTCTCTTTTTCTTTTTTTTCTTTTTTTCCTTTTTTTTTGCTTTTTTACTGTTTTCCTTTATATATTATATATAAGAAATGAATGCAGGTCTCAGACTCACACTGACACTGCTCTGAATATTCAGAAAGCAAAGTGCCTTATCGCATCCATGACCTTAAAGCATTCCTCCTTCATACTACAAAAATAATGTGTTGCTTTTCTTTCCATTAGACCTTTCTTCAATTTTTACCATATTCATAAAACAAGTTGATATTAATAGAAGATTGTGCTTATCTTATCATACTACTGTAAATTGAAATCCCCGACGCCACCAAGTGGGTACCGCAAATGCGTTTCGAATCCTTCTTCAGGGGAAAATTTGTTTAAACAGCACAAGCTAGAAAAAAACAAGAAAGTCATAGACTTAGGGGCATGTTTACTAAACTCCGAAATTGTGCGTGGCCCCGTTAGTGTGCGTGTGCCATATAAGGAGTGGGCGGTTCAGGCAGAAAGAAGAAAAAAACCCGACCGTACGTGTGCGCGTCGCGCTAATTTGCGGGGCCCACATTAGCGCGTGGGAAGGCTAAGTGGGGCGCTGCTGAGCACATATCAGAACAGAGCTGTAGCACAACGGTGAACACACTAACCAATGGTGCAGGGGCCACAGGTTCAATCCCCCATTGTGCGCAACAAAAAGGCCAGCTGAGGCAACACCTTGAATGTGTAAAAGTGGTTCAGGAGGCAAAGTACTTTTGGACGGCATAAGGCGGCACACTGTTCGTTTTGTACGGCATAAGGCGGTGCACTGTACTATCTGGGCGGCACAAGGCGGTGCACTGTTCTTTTTGGGCGGCACAAGGCGGCGCACTGTTCATTTTGAGCGGCACAAGGCGGCACACTAATTGTGGGCAGCAGGAGGTGGCGCGCTGATGGGCATAAGGCGGCGCGCTGATGCCAAAGCAAAGGAACACAGCCACAGCACAATGGTTAAGACACTGACCAATGGTGCAGGGACCAGGGGTTCAATCCCTCACAATGCCCAGTGAAAAAGGCTAGCTGAGGCAGTATGTTATATGTTGTGGAGTGCTGTAGGAGGCTTTCTAATTTTATTTTGTGATAACTACTAGCAAACGCACTCTCACAGCATATTAATATAAGGAGGCCCATAAGGCACATGTTACAGTGCACCATCCGCCAAGGCACCCTAGAATGTCCCCTATAGGGCAGCATGTATGTTGCGACACAGGATAATGTATAGTGCACCCTATATGGCTGGCAACCGTAACGTGCCCTATAGGGCGCCCCATAAAGCACCCTCAGAGGCACCTTATGGGTACAGTACGCTGAGGGTAGTATTGCTGGCAGCAACATATGTACAGTAAATTAAAATAAATCTGTGGACACCCCTATCACATAACCCCACTGTGGGTTTGAACCCATGACATCTGGCTGCACAGGCAGTGACGTAACCATTGGGCTACAGCTCTATAGCTGTAAGCAGCCCCTGGCTGGCTGCAGATAGCCTGTACGTCACCTCACTGACAGTCTGCTGTTGTGAACCACCCGTACCCATGATGCACTGCACATGCAAATCAGCTGTCCACGATTGAACACAGGATGGGAAATGCACCCCTAAAGCTCCCCGGCCTGGTAGGGGGAAGTGTCCGTGTGCACCCACACAGCACCTCGGCCTGGTAGGGTGTCCTGAGTGGGTGGACAAACGGCAAAGAGTAGCTAAACACCATCACATTGTGCGGTTACTGTGCTCACCCTGAGTGTGAGATGTTGCGCCCAGGACCAGGCCCACAACACCAGGCATGGCCGAATGCGGCCATGTCAGAGCTCCAAAGCAGCAATAACCTGTGGAATAGGTAGGTGCTGCATAAACATTTTGGAGATCTCTGTCTGGCTCAGTTAGTGGGGACCCCCACCCCATGGACCCCCAGGTGGATAAAACAGGGCTTCCCCTCAACAGTTCCCCACCCCGATGGTAGTAGAGTGGACCATCAACCCCAGTCCTGCTAGGGAACAGACACCCTACAGGGCAGTCCAAGCAGCTCCACACACATCCATAACACAATATCAGACAGACATTAGGCCTGGATATTCAAAGATGCACCCCACCACTATCTGATATTCACCTGCAGCAAGCCATCAGCCACTGCACCCTGCAAGGCACTCCATCACAACACATATCAGCTGTGAACAGTCTGCTGGCTGGTCCTGATGGACATGCATGCACCCACAACTGGGGTGGCAGCACACACAGACAGATAAGTCCATGAAGAGGCCCCCACAGGACACCCATACATATCACATGGGAGAATCACAATATAGCACTATGGGGGTGCCTAGCCATGCTGCCGTCACTGCACACTCAGGGTGAGAGTGATCCCCCAGCAGCACATACAGAGGTCACCCTGTCTGTGTAGGTGGTGGCCGGGCACTACCATGCCCCTGCCAGTGCCCTATGCCCTGTGCAGCTGCATCCTGGTCAGTTCACTCTGTCTGAGATATACCCATGGTCCCTTGCTACTCATTATGCACATTGGCAGGCCAATACTGGCAACAGTGTTGGCAGTGTGGGCTGTGGAAGGGGCATGCAGCCAACACCCACTGTATAGACAGACACACAATTCCACACCTATGCCATCATGGTGCTACTATTGAGGAGGTAATTAGCCTTGCCCACCAAACCGGTGCTGGGCACGGCAAGGCATGGATATGCTACGCAGTACTGCTGGGGGTCACTCCCCAGGGTGGTAAACACCGTCAGAGGCAAGGGCTGGAGCACGCACCGCAAACACCAAACAGATTGTTTGGATGGGGTCAACTAGCGGTATGTGCGTAACGTATGGATATCTATCTGCCAGTACTCCTAGCAAGCGTCTCAGAGCTGTGTACCGTATACCTCAGGTGTAGGGTTCCATTGCTAGGGTATGCAGGTGCTAGTATTGGGAGATGCACGCAGGGTCCAATGTTCTGCCTCTCCAGGAGACATTGGCCAATGGGGCCTGTGGGTGTGGGTGTGGGTGTGTCTGCCCCTGTTGGCTGCTGCTTTACGGCAGAGATTCCCAACTCCAGTCCAGGTGTGCATCACACTGATCGGGTTTACCTGCTGTTCCTCATGAATATGCATGAGCTACATCTACATGCCATGGGGGTGGTGCATAGATATACAGCACAGGCATTTGTATGAGTGGCAGCATGGACCCTGACTGGTGTGTGGCCCACCAGGACTGCATTTGGGAGATTCTGCTCTAGGTACTGCCCCTGTACATGGTGTCTGTGCTCAGTGGGGTAAAAGATAGATGTAGTACCATTGCATATGTCTTCGCCACGAAAGGTTTGTCCTTACTATCACTGTGTAGCTGTGGGAAAAATATGTGGGAAGGATTGGTGGTAGCCCCAGCTGGGCTTTGAACCTGTGACCTTCTGTTCTTGTATGCACTGTCTGTGTGCACTGCACCACCTTGTAGCCACAGATTGGCTGGATTCCCTGGAACATCCATGCCTGTGGATCTGGCAGGGCCTGTGTGTTGCAGTGGACTGTGCCAGCCTGCACATGGCTTGGCCTCTGTCCTCTGTGGCTAGCTGCCACTGCCCCCTGCACCACATGTACTCGTGCGCCAACATGCTGGCATGAGCTTCTCTCAGAAAAAGCAGATGACCTGATTGCAATGTGGCAGTACGGGACTGCATTTGGGGGACTTGGCTGTAGGTATGCCCATTGTTGTGGTGTGTGTGCGGTGTTGGGTAACATATGGGTGTTTCCCCCATGCTTATGTTCCCTGCAATACAGGGGTGTCTGCTCTATCTTTGTTTACTGGTGGGTAAAATATATGGACGGGGCTGGCAAGTGCCCCAGCTGGGATTTGAACCTCTGGCCTTCTAGTCCTAGAGGTCATGGCTATGTCCTCTGCACCACACTATGGCCACAGAGACAGTGCAGCCCCTGGAGGTAGTAAACCTGGCAGGATGGAGTCACAAACCCTGCTGTATGCATTTTTACTGTGGGCTCCTTCACCCTGTGTGGTGACAAACGTGCAAATAAAACCCGGGAATGACCACGGAACAAAGGGGGAAAACATATACCCAAGCTGGGCAACAGTGATATTAATGGGCAACCCTAGATAACACTCCCAGGACAGCTCCAGAAAAAGGGAAATGTTTTTTGGACGAGTCTCCGCTCCGTACACCTTTCCATAAATCATTTCCTTTTTTTTTTTGGAGCTTTCCTGGGTGTGTTATCTAGTTTTGCCCATCACTATAACTGTTCCCCAACTGAATTACTATTTTTCATATTTTTGTGGTGGTCATTTTCTATTTATAATTGCACTTTTGTGCTGTGCACATGTATCACACTGCTCACGTTTTGCAGGTTTCCCCGGTTTTGCTGTACATTGCTGACGGAAATGGTTTCTCTTCCCTTTAAATGCATTCTAACGCGAGTGATTCACTCGCGCTATTTTTTTTGGAAATTCAGCCCCGATAATGTGCGGGGCGCCTCTCCCCTCCCCTTCCCCGCCCATTAACCCCTTCTCTCCGCCCCTCCGGGTCCTTCCTCCGCCCTCCGTTAGCCTTTCCACGCCTCTATCGGACATTTGCGGGCACGTACTTGTGCGGCACCCGTTACTGTGACGCGCAAATGTGCGGGGCTTCATCGCATGTTTGCGGGGCGTTTAAGCGCTCTTAAGTACCGCTTTTAATGTGCTATTTTGCGGCGTGCTAATTAGCGGTTTTTAGTAAACATGCCCCTTAATACCAAACTTGCAGTTTCAGTCCAAAGCACAATAAAGTGCAACTGAAGCATATACCTCTCATCATACCGCGGAATACTGCATGCTAATCCACCAAACCATTTGGATCCTGGAACTCTTTCAATATGCAGCAAAAAACGCCACGCATGCGGGCCAGCTCTCTCAGAGGAATTTAAATGGTGGTAACGTGACAGCTGGCAACCAGTCAACTAGCAGTATCTCAGCATTTACAAAATGTCAAAATAAGTGGGCGAAATAGACTTCTAGTATTAAATGCAGACTCGCCATTCAATTGAGCTATTTAAACCTGTCGTTCCGGTTGTCGCTAATCTGAAAATCCATTTCTGCTCTTGTATTGACAACGTTTGAGCCCACGACTTGCCATTCCTACCTGCGGATACCATTTCAATAGCAAATCATCGGAGTTCTTCAAAAGTATGGTGGTGAGCAACGCAATGGGATACTATAGGGGCTTCCAATACTTTGCATTTCAACTTACTACGATGTTCGCTAATTCTAGTTTTAAGTTGCCGCTCAGTTTTACCAACGTAAAGAAGGTTACAAGGACTTTTAATTGCATAGACTACATGGTCTGAAAGGCAGGTTGTAGATTGTTTTAAAAAATAATTTTTGCCTGATATGTAAAGCTTGTTAGCTCATCTGTCACTGCACAAATGGTGCAATTACCACATGTCTTGTGTCCCGATGCTTCCATATGAGATATCCTTTGACTTGGCCTTAATTGTGCTGGACTAAGTTTTTCCTTAAGGTTAGGATGGCGTGTCCAGACACATCTTATGGACTTGTTTCGCAACCCAGGTACAGTGCTAAGATGTTTGCAATTTAGGAAGACAGTTCTCT
Organism: Ichthyophis bannanicus; assembly: GCA_033557465.1. Lineage (NCBI taxonomy): Eukaryota > Metazoa > Chordata > Amphibia > Gymnophiona > Ichthyophiidae > Ichthyophis > Ichthyophis bannanicus. The sequence continues at coordinate 363,170,093 of CM066039.1, forward strand.
TTGAAGTCTCGGACATTAACATCAGTGGAATGTAAAGCAATGAACGAACTGCAGGCCAGAACAGACGTGGTAATACGGCGTGCAGACAAAGGAGGTGCCACGGTAATAATGGATAGAGATAAATATTTAGCAGAAGCCCGTCGTCAGCTATCTCAGAGTGCCATTTATAAAGTTCTATTACAGGACCCTACAAAAGGTCTACAACAACAAATTAAAAGTATTACTACACCAGCCTTAGAGGCGGCTATAATCACTAGAATAGAATGGAAGTTCCTCAATGAATCTTCACCAACTATTGCTAGATTGTATCTGGTTCCCAAAATACGTAAAGATGCCTTAAATCCACCAGGGAGGCCGATAGTCTCTACAAAAGGATCGGTTTTAGAGCCCTTATCTATCTATATAGATTAATTTTTGAGACCTTTAATGTCCACCATTCCGTTGTATATTAAGGACACCTCCCATTTTTTAAATATTTTGGATGAATACTCTGAATGAGCATCTAAAGAGAATGTACTTCTTGCAACACTGGACGTGGCAGCATTGTATACGAGCATCCCCCAGAGAGAGGCACATACGGCCATTGTTACATCACTACGTGAACAAGGAAATTTATCCTCAGGTCTGTTAGAGTTTATTTCTGAATTGGCGGATCTCACTATTTTCCATAATTATTTTGAGTTTGAAGGACAACTTTACCAACAGATGTCCGGAGTAGCTATGGGCGCTACTTGCGCCCCGTCCGTAGCCAATTTGTATATGCAGGACTTTGAACGTCATTGGCTGGCTGGATCATCGTATCAGCATCATTTAATTTTGTGGAGGAGATTTATAGACGATATTTTTCTGTTGTGGGGTGGCTCTGTTTTAGAACTCCAACAGTTCACCAGCTGGTAGAATCATGTAGATTCTAATATACAATTTACTTTCACCTATCATGCTCAAAAAATTGTTTTTTTAGACGTAGTTGTTCAACAAAGCCCCAATGGTTGGCTCACATCTGTCTATAAAAAACCAACGGACAGAAATACCATTCTACACTACACGAGTAATCATCCGAAACAATTGCGTGATAGTTTGCCACTGTCCCAGTTCATCAGATACTGGAGGAATTGTTCTAGTGTAGCAGAATATAAGATACAGGCAAAAAATTTAATGAGGGATTTCCAGGAATGGGGGTATCCCCATCCAGTAATTCGGAAAGCCTACAAGAGGGCACTGTACTATAATAGGGCTCTGCTATTACAACCTAAATCACGAGATTCCACGGAGGATGTATACACTATAAATTTTGTTACTAAATTTTCTCCCCTTAGTGGTGCAATCAAACGCATTTTGAAGAGACATCGGAATGTTCTTAGCACTGTACCTGGGTTGCGAAACAAGTCCATAAGATGTGTCTGGACACGCCATCCTAACCTTAAGGCAAAACTTAGTCCAGCACAAATAAGGCCAAGTCAAAGGACATCTCATATGGAAGCATCGGGACACAAGACATGTGGTAATTGCACCATTTGTGCAGTGACAGATGAGCTAACGAGTTTTACATATCATGGCAAAAAATATTTTTTAAAACAATCTACAACCTGCCTTTCAGACCATGTAGTCTATGCAATTAAATGTCCTTGTAACCTTCTTTACGTTGGTAAAACTGAGCGGCAACTTAAAACTAGAATTAGCGAACATCGTAGTAAGTTGAAATGCAAAGTATTGGAAGCCCCTATAGTAGCCCATTGCGTTGCTCACCACCATACTTTTGAAGAACTCCGATGTTTCGCTATTGAAATGGTATCCGCAGGTAGGAATGGCAAGTCGTGGGCTCAAACTTTGTCAATACAACAGCAGAAATGGATTTTCAGATTAGCGACAACCGGAACGACAGATTTAAATAGCTCAATTGAATGGCGAGTCTGCATTTAATACTAGAAGTCTATTTTGCCCACTTATTTTGACATTTTGTAAATGCTGAGATACTGCTAGTTGACTGGTTGCCAGCTGTCACGTTACCACCATTTAAATTCCTCTAAGAGCTGGCCCGCATGCGCGGCGTTTTTTGCTGCATATTGAAAGAGTTCCAGGATCCAAATGGTTTGGTGGATTAGCATGCAGTATTCCGCGGTATGATGAGAGGTATATGCTTCAGTTGCACTTTATTGTGCTTTGGACTGAAACTGCAAGTTTGGTATTGTTAAGTCTATGACTTTCTTGTTGTTTTCTAGCTTGTGCTGTTTAAACAAATTTCCCCCTGAAGAAGGATTCAAAACGCATTTGCGGTACCCACTTGGTGGCGTCGGGGAGTTTAATTTACAGCAGTATGATAAGATAAGCACAATCTTCTATTAATAACAACTTGTTTTATGAATATGGTAAAAATTGAAGAAAGGTCTAATGGAAAGAAAAGCAACACATTATTTTTTAGTATGAAGGAGGAATGCTTTAAGGTCATTGATGCGATAAGGCACTTTGCTTTCTGAATATTCAGAGCAGTGTCAGTGTGAGTCTGAGACCTGCATTCATTTCTTATATATAATATATAAAGGAAAACAGTAAAAAGGAAAAAAAAAGGAAAAAACAAAGAAAAAAAAGAAAAAGAGAAGGAATAATAGTGTGATTTCCATTTAGCCATTTTCTCAATATTTTTAGAGGGCATTCAATACAATAGTTAGAGCATAAGAAATGCCTTGCTGGGTCAGATCAAAGGTCCATTGAGGCCAGCATCCTGCCTCTGACAATAACCAATCCCGGTCCCTAGGAAGTACTCAGAAGATCCTAAAGAATAGATTCATTCCTTGCATCTCCTTCCCAGAGAGGAGCAGGAGCTTTTTGAAGTCAATGTGGCTAATAATTGTTGACAGAGCTTCCCTCTAGGAATTTGTCCAAACCCCTTTTTAAACCTAGATATGCTAAATGTCTTGATGACATCCTCTGTCAATACATTGTACAGATAGATTGTTCATTAAGTGAAAAAAATACTTTTCTAATTTGTATTAAATTTGCTACCTGTTAATTTAATGGAGCATCCCCTAGTCCTAGCACAATTTGAAGGCATAATTGACTGTTCTCTCTTAACCTTTTCTACCCTATTCATGATTTTATAAACTTTTATCATATCCCCTCTGTCGTGTCCCCTACAAGTTGAAAATTCCTATTCCGTTCAGTCTTTCTTCATAGGAGAGCTATTGCATCCTCTTTATTATTTTGGTTGTCCTTCTCTATACCTTTTCTAGTTCCTCTATATCAAGGGTTCTCAACCCAGTTCTCGGGACACACATAACCAGGATACCCAGAAGATTTGCACACAATGAAGGCAGGACATGCAAATCTCTCTCATGCATATTCATTGTGGATATCCTGAAAACTTGACTGCTTAGATGTTTCCCAAGGGCTGGGTTGAGAACTCCTGCTCTATATCCTTTTTGAAAGGAGACAATCAAAATTGCGACAATACTGATACCTCTGTATTGATCCATGATGTGATTGCAGTATTTTCATATGTTTTATTCTCCATTCCATTTTGAAAAGTTCCTAACATTTAATTTGCTTTTTTTCTCAGTGCCACACACTGAGATGAGCATTCCAATCTATTGCCCATAGTGACACTAAGATCCTTTTCTTGGGTGGTGGCTCCTATTACGGAACCCAGTATTGTATATATATAGTTAGTATTGCTTTCCCTGTGTTCATCACTTTGCATTTGTCTACATTAAATTTTGGCCACCATTTTGATGCCTTCTTCTCCATTCTGGCAAGGTCCTTCTGCAAATCATAATGGTCTGTTTGTGTTATATCTACTTCGAATATGTTTGCATCATTTCCAAATAAATAAATATATTTATCATGTCACTCATTCCCTTTTCCAGATCATTAATAAATATGTTAAACAAGAATGGTCAAATCACCTCCTTTCTCATCCATTTTTAATTTCTTAATGAGCCTCTAATGAGGGTCATTATCAAATGCCTCCTGGAAATCCACATATGGACCGGTTCACCTTTATCCATGAAATGATTATTCAAAGAGCTCTGATAACATAGTAAGGCACAACTTCCCTTTCCAAATTCCATACTAGCTCTTTCCCATTCAGCCATGTTTATCCACATGACCAGTAATGTTCTTAACAATACCTTCCATCCTTTTTACCTGACATTGACATCAGATCCACCAGTATGTAGTTTTTTGGAGCCTCCTTGAGCCCTTTTGAAAACTGGTGATGTTTTACATCTAATTTAACAGTTATATCAGCAACCATCCAATTTTCAAGTACATAGGCATATTTAAATGATAAATTGCAACTTGCTGATATCAGGTCTTATGTTTTGTACTTGAGTTTCTTTAGAACTCTGGGGTGAATACCATCTGATCTGGTGAGTTGCTAGCATTTAGTTTGCCAGTTTGCTCTTGCATTTCTTCCAGAGTCACACCAATTTTTTATAGTTCCTCTAAATTATCACCTGCAAGAATGATTAAGAATTCATTTAAGTTTTTCATCTATCGCCATTCTCCCTAAGTGCCCCATTTACCACCCAGTCAAATAATGCCCAGCTGACTCCTTCACAGGTGGTTGTTGTTAAATGCCATCGAATCAGTGTTGACTCATGACGACCTTCTGGATAGTTGTCCTAAACTGTGTTCGGTCTCAGTCAGGTGGCTCATTGTTAATAGAGTGACACCCATAGCTGCTGCTGTTGTATCAGTCCATCTCATTGCAAGCCTTCATCTTTTGCAATGACCTATCTTGCCAAGAATGATGTCTTTCTCTAACAACCTCTCTCTTTGCATGATGTGTGAAAGTATGAAAGTCTAAGTCTTGTCATCTGAGCTTCTACAAAAGCTTAGGTTTCCTCTCCTCTAGTACTGACTGGTTTGTTCTTCAGGCAGTCCATGGTGTACACAGTATTTGTCATCAGCACCATAATTCAAAGGCATCAATTTTCTTCCTATCTATCTTTTTCACTATCCAACTTTCACATCCATATGATGTTATTGAAAATACTATAGCTTGAAGAAGTATAATCTTTGTATGGAGAGAGACATCTCTGCTCTTGAAAATCTTGTCTAGGTCCTTCATAGCCATTCTGCCAAGAACATTGTGTCATCAGATTTCTTGACTGCTTGTCATTTCTTTAATGATAGTTGATCTAAGTTGGCTAAAATTGTCAACTATTTCAATTTCTTCTCCATCAGCAATGAACTTATTGATTTTGCCAGTTCTCAGGATCTTTGTCTTCTTTATATTAAGGTGCAGGCCCATTTTAAGACTATGTTCCTTGATCATGAGAAACAAATGTTTCAGATCACCTTCACTTTCAGCCAGCAATGTAGTATCATCAGCACAGCGAAGGTTGTTGATGAATCTTCACCAGTCTTCACACTTTGGCCGTCTTCATACGGTCCTGCTTCACTGATGATTTGTTCTGCATATATATTAAACAGGTAGGGGGAAAGTATGCAGCCTTGTCAAACACCTTTGCTGATTTTAAACCATTCTTTTCCTTGTTCCATTCAAACTGTTGCTTCTTGATCAATGTAAAGGTTATGCAAGAGAGCTATCAGGTGTTCTGGTGTACCCATGCTTCTTAATGTGCCCCAGAGTTTCTCATGGTTTACAGTCAAAAGACTTGTGTAATCGATAAAACACATACAGATATCCTTTTAGTATTTTGTTTTTTCAAGGATCCATCTCACATCTGTGATGATGTCTCTCATTTCTCGCCCTTTCCTGAACCCTGCTTGCACTTCAGGTAGTTCTTGTTCCAGGTAGGTTTGTAGTCTCTGCTGAATAATCTTGAGTAGAATGTGGCAGGCATGTGGGATCAGAGAGATTGCACAATAATTTTCACAGTCAGTTGGATCACCTTTCTTTAGTATTGGTATAAACACAGATCTTTTACAATCAGTTGGCCATGATGTTGTCTTCCAAATTTTTCGGCAGAACCTTGTAAGTATGCTAACTGCTGCATCAGATTGCTGTAATATTTCAAAGGAAATTCCATCAATGCCTGGTGCTTTGTTCTTTGATAAGGCTTTCAATGCTGCTTCAACTTCTTCGTTCATCACCACCAATGGTTCCGGATCATAAGGTACAGGTTTAAACGGCTATTGGTCCACTTGATCTTTATCATATAATAACTGTATATTCTTTCCACCTTTTCTTGATCTTCTCAGCATCACTAAACATGGATCCTTGAGCATCTTGTAGCATTTTAATTCGAGGCTGGAATTTTTTCTTTATCTCTCATAATTTTAGGAAAACTGATCTTGTTCTTCCTCTAATAACTTCTGATTCTATTTCCTTGCATGTGTCATTGTTGTATTTCTCCTTGTCTTGTCTTGCTGCATGTTGGCAATCTCTGTTGAATTCTGCAATTTCCTCTCTTTCTCCTCTAGCTTTTATTTATTATTATTTATTTATTATTTAACATTTCTTATATACCGCGCTATTTGTCATCAGCGCGGTTTACATCAAAACAATAGAACACTTGACCAGAGATTGGCCGTCGTTTACATGAAACGGGGAGTTAACATGGAGGAGAACTTGGGGAACTATTTACGTTCAAGCTTGTAGCAAACTTAGGAAACTATGTACAAATTGGTTGTATTACATATTAGGTATGATTGCAGTGTTTTACGTCAGGTGGTGGCTGTATGATATAGTGGGGTGGGGGAGATAATGGGGTATCAGGGTGGGTGTAATGTAAGATAAAAAGGTGATGTTTGAGGGTTCTTCTAAATTGAGTAAGGTCTCTAATAGCTCTAATGTGTGAGGGGAGTTTGTTCCAGCATACGGGGGCATAGTTCCTGAAGGCCCTATTGGTGGTGATCTGGTTGAGTTTTGTGGATTCAATTGGTATGAGTAGCATGTTGGTGGCCTGGGATCTCCTGGATCGGTTGTCTGGAGAATGCGCTATGAGGTCGGAAATGGATGGAGGAGCTATCATGTTGAAGGCCTTGAAGGTTATGAGGAGGGTTTTGTAAAGGATTCTACTGCTTATGGGAAGCCAGTGTAGTTCCTTTAGAATGGGGGAGATGTGGTCGACCCTTGAGGTTCCGTAGAGCACACGGGCTGCCGCATTCATGGCTAGCTGTAATGGTTTGAGGGAGCTCTTTGGAAGGCCATGCAGAACTATGTTGGCATAATCGAAGTGCGGTGTAACTAGTGCCTGGAAGATGGTGCGGAAATCCGCGGATTCCATCATGGGTCTAAGATGCCGTAGGGTTTTTATCTTGAAGTAGATGGTCTTGACAGTACGTTTGATATGTTCCTTGAAGTTGAGTTGTTGATCAAGTATTACCCCGAGATAACGTATGTTGGATTTGATTGGAAGTTCCGCGTCTCTTACTTTGAGTGTTGGTGGAGGCGAGAAGGCTTTGTTCCTTGTGATCATTAGTACTTCCGTTTTCTTGAAGTTTATCCGGAGGTTTTGGGTGAGTAGCCAGTCAGTTATTGTGTTGAAGCAGTCAACTAGCACTGTATAGTCAGGACAAGTGACGGTAATGGGTGTGAACAGTAGTACATCATCGGCATACATAAGACACGATATGCCAAACGAACGGGCGATGTCACAGATTGGTTGCATATAGATATTAAAGAGCAACGCGGAGAGGGAGGAACCTTGGGGTACACCCTGGTGCTGTTGGAAAGGTTCAGAGGTGCTGTTTTGAATGCGGACTTGTTGACATCTGCCTTCTAGGTAGGATTTACACCAGGCCCATGCTTGATCTTGGATTCCCTTCTCATGTAGCCGGGTGAGAAGCTGTAGGTGGTCTACGGAGTCGAACGCTGCTGATATATCGAGGAAGATTAGTGCGAAGCCCTTCTTTATACTGTCAATTCCATTGATCAATGAACTGGATAATGTTGTTAGTAGGGTTTCGATACCGTGTGCTTCTCTGAATCCGTGTTGAGCGGGATCTAGTGGGGAGGCTGAGTCGACATGCTGCTGAATCTGTCTAAGGGTTATTTTCTCTAGGATCTTAGCCATCAAAGGGATACTGGAGATTGGTCTGTAAGATTCCTCTTTCTTTGGGTCAAGTTGATTGTTTTTTAATAGTGGGCGGATGGATGTGTGCTTGAGCGCATCTGGGAAAACTCCTGTTTCGAATGACAACTTGGCGATGTTGGCTATGATAGGGCTGAACTCCGTGCGCATTGTCTTGATCCAGTGCGCTGGGCAGGGGTCAGTCGGTGCGGTCGTGGCGTTGATTGATGCAATTATTTCTTCAATGGTCTTTGTTGATGGCGGTGAGAGTTTGGTTAGGGTGGACTGGGAAAGGGTGGGCTGGGAAAGGGTGGTTTTGGGATTCGTAGTATGGTAAAGATGGGGTGGTGATGCTGTTGTGGTTACCTTTATTGATTTTGATTGGATGTAATTCGCATATGCTTGTGGCTGAATGCCTTCTTGTTGAGGTGGGGAGGGTTGGTTGGTAAGGGATTTCACCAGCTGGAAAAGGTCTCTTGGCTTATTTAGTGAGCGGCTGAGAATTTCTGCATGGAATTGTTTCCTTTTAGCCCACGTTGATTCGCGATGGGTCTTCAGATGTTGTTGATAGATGGCTTGGTCTGAGGTATGTCTAGTGGCTCTCCATTTCCTTTCGAGTTTTCTGAGCTGGAGAAGAGACGCTCGTAGTTCCGGGGAAAACCATGGGGCGGCGTGTTTCTTGGAGTTTCTTCTGTCCAATGTGTTTTTTTTGTTGTCAGGCTGTTGAGCATAATGGTAGAGGGTCTCGTTCCAGTTGGACATCATGTCATTGAGGTTGGTTACTGGTTGATCAAGTTTTGGGAGAACGTCACTAACGATTGTTTCCCTGTTGAGTTGTTTGAAGCGTGTGGTTCCTGATGTTTCCATTGCACTTGGGCGGTGGAATGTGGGATGTTGTGTAGGTAGCTGGAATGTTATTAGATTGTGGTCTGACCAGGGGACTGGTGAGATATTGAGATTAAATTGGTGTGATGTACTTATGGCTGTATGTGGGATGAATATTAGGTCAAGGGGGTTTCCCCCTTGGTGGGTGGGATCAGTTATAGCCTGCTTGTAGTTAAGGTCAGCCATTGCTTCGAGGAAGGCTTTGGCTAGGGTGGGTTGAGTGGAAGCGAGATTAAGGTCTCCTAGTAGCCAGTTAGGTTTGGAGGGGTCTTCTGGGTTACATGCTAGGTCGATGATGTCTGAGAGCTCATCTGATCCAATTCCTGGGGTTCTGTAAATGAGGTTAATAGTATTGTATTTGCTGGTGATGGTTAGCGTATTCAGGAGATGCGTGCTCTTGGTAAGGCTAGTCTGGTATTGTAGCTTTGTTTTTGCAAGGATCAGTACACCTCCTCCTCTTTTGTTTTCCCTATTACAGGTGTAGGTCGAAAAGTTAGGTGGTGTAAGATGATTCAATATGACATTGTCTGATTCAGAGATCCATGTTTCTGTGACCATTAGCATGTCTAGATTGTGCATAGTGATTAGGTCAGTGATTACCGGCCATTTGTTACGGACTGACCGTGCGTTGATAAGAGCGCATCTTAGTTCTTGTTGATGCTTTGTGTCTTTATGTTTTGTGGGGTTTGAGGTCTCTAAGGCTATATATATTAGGTGTGGCAGTCTTCTGTGTGAAGGGTTTGAGTGCCAGTGGTATTGGTTATTGTATTGTTTACTGTTTGAATTCTTTAGTAGTTGGATAGGGTTGAATCCTTCTGCCAGTACAACTGAGTCATAGAGTGTGCTGACCAGTGTGTAGAGCAGGGCAAAAGTAAGTAATGGGTAAGCCATTTGTGTTTCTGGAATGAGGCGTTTCTAGGTTAAAGGGTGTTTTGTGATGTTGTATGTATTTTCTAGTGATGTGTTGTGTTATTGGGGTTGTTTAGCACCTTAGTGTAGTGTTTCAATAGGGCAGTAGAGTGTATCAATACAGTAAAGCAATATAGTGTGGCAATGAGGTATATCAATTCAGTATAGCAATATAATGCGGCAATATAATGTGTCGATACAGTGTAGCAATGAGATATAGCAGTTTAGTAGTGCAGCGATATGGTGTGGCAATGCAGTATAGGAATTCAGGGGTAGTAATATAGAGCAGTAGTACAGTGTAGCAATGAGTTATAGCAATTCAGGTATGGTAGCAACCTATAACCATTCAGGTGTAACAATGAGGTGTAGTAATTCAGTTAGATATACAGTACTTGCAATTAAAGATTACTGACAACAGTATATCTAGTTACTTAGATACAATACTTGCAATTAATGGTTACTAGCAACAGTAAATCTAACTACAAAGAGATAGAACTTGCATTTAGTGATTACTGTTAATGGTATCAATTCAGTGCACAAAGAGATCAGGTATAGGTAGTTCGTTTTAGTGTAGTATACTTGCTGTGGTCAAGGAGAGAAATGTACGTTGAAAGGGAGCAAGCTCAACTTTGCAGGAGCTCAAGCTACTCGGATTCTTGGTAGATTTGCAACGGCAGCTTTCCTGTTATCATGATTTTGCTTGTGCGATGGCTGGATGCTAGATGGCTGTCGTTAGAAGTGGTTGCTGTTCAGGATGTTGTAACCTCTGCCTGTCGTGCCCCGCCTAAGGGCCACGCCAAAGGGCCCTCTTGCCGGCGGCTCTTTTTAAATGCTGGCTCTGGTTCCTCCCACAGCCCGGATAGGGCTGGAGTGCAGAGCGGGAAAAGCCGGTTGCTCAACCCCGACTGGGGAGCCTCGGAGATGGCCGCGGTTGAGGAGAGGCTGATTTTCAGCCGGCGGCTCTTTTTAAATGCTGGCTCTGGTTCCTCCCACAGCCCGGATAGGGCTGGAGTGCAGAGCGGGGAAAAGCCGGTTGCTCAACCCCGACTGGGGAGCCTCGGAGATGGCCGCGGTTGAGGAGAGAGGCTGATTTTCAGCCGGCGGCTCTTTTTAAATGCTGGCTCTGGTTCCTCCCACAGCCCGGATAGGGCTGGAGTGCAGAGCGGGAAAAGCCGGTTGCTCAACCCCGACTGGGGAGCCTCGGAGATGGCCGCGGTTGAGGAGAGGCTGATTTTCAGCCGGCGGCTCTTTTTAAATGCTGGCTCTGGTTCCTCCCACAGCCCGGATAGGGCTGGAGTGCAGAGCGGGAAAAGCCGGTTGCTCAACCCCGACTGGGGAGCCTCGGAGATGGCCGCGGTTGAGGAGAGGCTGATTTTCAGCCGGCGGCTCTTTTTAAATGCTGGCTCTGGTTCCTCCCACAGCCCGGATAGGGCTGGAGTGCAGAGCGGGAAAAGCCGGTTGCTCAACCCCGACTGGGGAGCCTCGGAGATGGCCGCGGTTGAGGAGAGGCTGATTTTCAGCCGGCGGCTCTTTTTAAATGCTGGCTCTGGTTCCTCCCACAGCCCGGATAGGGCTGGAGTGCAGAGCGGGAAAAGCCGGTTGCTCAACCCCGACTGGGGAGCCTCGGAGATGCTTCTCTGCATTTCTGGGCAATTTTCTGAGTTTCTTTGGTCATCCACTTTGGCCATTTTTGTTTTTTTACCTTTTGTAGAGACTTATCACTTTCTTCCAACACAACCTTCTTGATGTTATCCCATAACTCTTCTGGAGTTCTATCATTTGTCAGTTTCAAATACATTGAGAACAACTAACCTGTGAATGAGTTCTATGAATGAGTACAAGTTGAAATTGACAGAACATTCAAACAGGATATCCTGATAGTCATGTGTGACTGAAACGCAAATGTTGTCAACAAAGAAGAAGGCAGCGTGGTTGGAAAATATGGACTTGGCAACAGAAATGAAGCTGGAGAAAGACTGATAGAATTCTGCAAGACCAATGATCTATTCATCTCAAACACCTTCTTCCAGCAACACATGTGGCGACTGTAAACATGGACTTCACCAAATGGATTGTACAAAAATCAAATTGACTACATCTGTGGAAGTCAATGATGGAAAAACTCCATAACATCAACAAAGACAAAACCCGGAGCTGAATGTGGTACTACTAGTATGCAAACTCAAGCTAAAGTTGAAAAAGAGCAAACCACTCATGAATGTAGCAAAATATGACTTTGAGAATATACCACTGGAATTTAAAGAATAGCCGCAAAATTGATTTGCTGCTTTAGATACAAATAACAGAGCTCCTTCACAAGTTAGTTGTTCTTAATGTACTTGAAAAGACTTTATTGTTAGCCTTTGTCTCTGACAAGTCCCTCCTAAAATGCTCTCTTGACCTGTTAAATTACTGTGTTACATCTAATTTGCCAGTGTTTATGCACCTTCCTAGTTTCCTCATTTCTTCCTGCTTCCTTTTTCATAAAGGATGTCTCTTCAATTTCAAATAACCTTCTTCACAGTACTATTTGGCTATCCCAGTAGACATTTGAGGGTTTATTCCATTCCGGATGTAGATCCCCTCTGTACGTCCAGTCTGAGCCTGATGTACAGAGGGGATCGCGATTCTGATCCCGCGGGGCACGTTTAGCCCTGCGGGATCATAATCACGATCAGTCATGTATGTGCAGGCCAGAACTGTGATTCAGTCTGGCCTGCACATACATGACCTGCCCGACTAACTAAGTCAGGGCTTTTAAATGGAGCTGCGGTACAATGGCGTCCAGTTGCCATGACACTGCGGCTCCGTTTAAAAGCCGCGATGCCGGCCGCTGGAAAAAATGCTTATTCCCTGCAGCCTGACTCCTAATCTGACCTCCTAAGGCCAGGGTTGGGTTGCAGGGAATGTCCTCCAGCCCTCCCTGCCCCATCCACGCCCCGCTATTTAAATAAACACATGTCCAGGGAAGTTATTCCACCTTGCAGGTGGAACAACTTCCCTGCACATGTCACCTGTCCTAGATGTACAAAGCCAACATTGGAATCGGCCCTGTACACCCAGGGCCAGCCACCGCCCACCCTGCCTCCTCCTCTGATCCTCCCCTTCCCCGCCCGCGTCTAACTTCACCGTTCAACCAGCAGGGAAGTTAGACGCAGGCAGAGAAGGCACAGAATCGGGCCCTTGTTCTTCTTTTGACCATTTCTAATTTGTGGAATACCTTTTATCTAGGCTTCCAAGCTGACATTTATTTATTTAACAGGTCTTTTATACCGCCTTATCATATATTCAGAGCAGTTTACATGGAACAGTTACAGCAACAAGCTTTACATAGAACAGGGGTCTACAACTTGGAGGTTAGTTGAGATATAACATGCAATTAACAATTGCTAACTATATACAGATAAACAGCTGCAGTGTTTAGAGGTACATTTTGTCATGGATCATAGTTTTTCTGGGGTGGGTCCAAAGTATTCTAGGAAAAGGTGAGTTTTTATTGTTTTCCTAAAGTCCGCTAGGTCTTTGATTGCATGTGTTGAGGTGAGGAGATCATTCCACAGCTGGGGTTCATACAGGGAGAAGGCTCTATTGCAGGTGGATTTGTTTGTTTTCTGAAGTTTAGTGGGGGTCTCAAGGATGTTGTTGTCTCTTCCTTTTCTTGTTCTGGTTGGGAGTGTCTTCCTGATCAATGGTTGGAGAGTTACTGGAGAGAGGTAGTATAATATTTTGAAGATTATTAATGTGTTTTTGTATTTGGTATGTATAATGATTGGGAGCCAGTGTAGCTGGTGAAGCGTGGGGGTTATCTGGCTGTATTTTGCTGTTCCAGTGATGATTCTGGCCACAGTGTTTTGTACCAGTTGTAGCGGGAGAGTTGTTTTCTTTGGAAGGCCCTGGTAAATTGCATTACAGAAATCTATTATAGGCATTATTATGGCTTGGCATACTGTTCGGAAGCCGTCTGTGAGTAGTGGTTTGAGTTTTCGTAGCATTCTGAGCTTGTAGGCTGATCTGGTCGTCTTTTTGATGTGAGACTGGAAGCTGAGTTGCTGATCAAAAGTAACTCCGAGATATTTGACTTCCTGTTTATTGCTTATGGTGTGGTCAAAGATCTTTATTGAGTCCAGTGGAGAGAATATAGTACTCCTTCTAATGTGCATCAGTTCAGATTTTTTGTAATTTATGAATAGGCTTTGACTGTTGAGCCATTCTGACATTGATTCTAGGCATGCTGTGATTTGTTTGTAGTCTGGTTGTTTGATGTTTATGGGAGTGAATACCATGATGTCATCTGCGTATATTCTGTAATGGATGTTGAATTGTTTTATAATGTTGCATATTGGCTGAATGTAAACATTGAATAGTAGTGCTGTGGGACACCTTGGTGTTGGGTGAATGGTTTAGACCAGCGATGGCGAACCTATGGCACGCGTGCCAGCTGTGGCACGCGAAGGCCTTGCAGCTGGCACGCGGGAAGGTCGCACATTAAAAAAAAAAAAAAAGCTGCCCGCTGCCGCCGCCGCGGCATGGAGTGTCCCGCGGGGCTCCCTCTGCCCGGCGGGACTCTCCCGGCGCTGCTCAGCCCCTCTCTGCCGGCTTGCAGAGACGCGAAGGGAGAGTCTCCCTCGGGTCTCTGTTAAGCCCGCAGGGGCTGATGGGAAATTTCCCATCTGCCCCTGCGGGCTTAAGAGAGACGCGAGGGAGACTCTCTCTCCCTTCGCGTCTCTGCAAGCCGGCAGAGAGGGGCTGAGCAGCGCCGGGATCGTCCCGCCGGGCTGTGGGTGCCCCGGGGGACAATCCATGCCGCGGCGGCGGCAGCGGGAAGCTTTTTTTTTTTTTTTATTGCCATGAGCCGAGGGAGGGGGGTTAATACTGGCAATGGGCTAGGGAGGGAGGGAGGGAGGGGGGTTAAGACTGGCAATGGGCTAGGGAGGGAGGGGGGTTAAGACTGGCAATGGGCTAGGGAGGGAGGGAGGTTAAGACTGGCAATGGGCTAGGGAGGGAGGGAGGGGGGTTGAGACTGGCAATGGGCTAGGGAGGGAGGGAGGGGGTTGAGACTGGCAATGGGCTAGGGAGGGAGGGAGGGAGGTTAAGACTGGCAATGGGCTAGGGAGGGAGGGAGGTTAAGACTGGCAATGGGCTAGGGAGGGGGGGAGGGGGGTTGAGACTGGCAATGGGCTAGTGAGGGAGGGGGGTTGAGACTGGCAATGGGCTAGGGAGGGAGGGAGGGGGGTTGAGACTGGCAATGGGCTAGGGAGGGGGGGTTAAGACTGGCAGTGGGCTGGGGAGGGGGGTTAAGACGCAGTGGGCTATGGGGGGGAGTTAAGACTAGCAATGGGCTGAGGGCTGATGAGGGCTGGCAAGGGGCTATGAGCTGATGAGGGCTGTGGAAATGGGGTGATGGGGGGGGTTAGGACTGGTAATGGGCTATGGGGGGGGGTTAAGACTGGTAGTGGGCTGATGGGGGTGTAGGACTGATAATGGGTTATGGGGGGGGCTAGGACAGGAAATGGGCTGATGGGGAGGGGTTAGGACTTGAGGTGGGCTGATGTGGTTAGGACTGGTAATGGGCTGTGGGCTGATGGGGGGGTTTAGGACTGGCAATGGGCTATGGGGGGCTGACGGGAAATGGGCTGATGGGGGGTTAGGACTGGTAAAGGGTTATAGGGGGGGCTTAAACTGAAAATGGGGTGATGGGGGTTAGGACTGGAAGTTGATTGACGGGGGGCTAGGACTGGTAATGGGTTGGGGTGTTGCTAGGACTGGAAATGGGCTGAGTGGAAGGGGAGGCTTGAACTGCAAATAGCTGATGGGGAGGGGGCTTGGAATGGAAATGGGCTGTGAGGGAAGGGAGCTAGGACTGAAAATGGGCTGATGGAACAGCTAGGATAGGACTGGAAATGGGCTGTTGGGGGGAGCTAAGATTGGAAATGGGCTGTGGTGGGGGCTTGAATTGAAATGGACTCATGGAGGGGCTAGAACTGGAAGTAGGCTCATGGGGGGCTTGGACTGGAATTGGGCTGAGTGGAGGGGAGCTATGATTTGACATGGGCTGATGGTGGGGCTAGGAAATGAGTAGAAATGGGCTGATGGGGGGGCTAGGATTGAAAATGAGCAGATGAAGGGACTTGGACTGGAAATGGGCTGATGCAGGGACTAGAAGGGAATGGATGCTGGGTGAGACTGGAACTAGAAGGGAGCTAATGTTGGGGGAGGATTAGAATGGGATGGGGCTGGGAGAGTAAAATGGAGAGGGGAAAAATATTTTGTGTAGGAGGGATGAAAAATCTACAATTGGCCAGGTATTGGGAGAGTAATTGGGGATTGAGGATGGAGGGGTAAAATTTGTGTGGATGAAATAGGAATGAGGAAAGAGCAAAAGGGGAAAGATTAGTATGTTAAAGCAGATGTAGAGAGAGAGAGAGAGAATGGAAAAAAAACTAGAAGAGAGAAGAAAGGACAAATGGACAGCAGACGATGGAGAGTTAGCAGAAAACATGAAGAAACCAGAAGAAGGTGGCTGGACCAATTGCAACTGAAAAAAAAAAGCACAAAAGGTAGAAAGATATCTCTTTATTTTGAATTTATTAACTGGAATATGTCAGCTCTGGGAAATGTGCATCATTAACATCTGCGCTTTGTTTGGTACAAGAGGAAATTCCTATTTGACGTTGCCACTTGTTCTCTTTCCCCAGTATTCTCTGAAATGTATTGGTTTAATATTTGCAGTGTTGCCTTTTGATAGGTAGGGTATGGTGCTTTGTGAGTCCTGGTAATGCTGTCAGGATACGGCGGGTTTGCTATGGGTTCTAAATGGGCAGCGTTTGTAGTAGTTCCTAATGTGCCTGGCGGTTGGCACTGGATTATAGTAATGTAGAAATCTTTTAGTCTTTCTTTATCCATACACTCATTAAGAGACATGTTTACTAAAAGTTAGTGTATGGTAACATTATGCAAATATTTATGCAAATAAGACCACTTATGCAAATGACGTGCTGGCACTTTGAGGAAATTCTTTGGTTTTGTGCGGCAGTTTGGGCACTCGGGCTCAAAAAGGTTAGCCATCACTGGTTTAGACTGTTGGTTTTTGATTCTTACTTGCTGTGTATGGTGGGAGAGGTATGAGAAGAACCAACCTAGTACTGAGCCATTTATTCTCACATCTCTGAGTCTTTGCAGCAGTGTGTTGTGATTTACTGAGTCGAAGGCGGCAGTGATGTCTATGAAGCATAATACAAAGCCCTGGTGTATCTTGTCCATGTCTGTTACGAGGGTGTCCAAGAGAGATGTAATCAGTTTTTCTACACCGTGGTTTTGTTTAAAGCCATATTGGTGGGGGTCTAATGTGGTGTAGGTGTCTATGTGGTCCTATAGTTGCTGTTGTATGCATTTTTCAATTATCTTGGCTACGAAGGTGAGACTGGATATTGGCCAGTAGGAGTTTGGTTCGTTTTTGTCAAGATTATTGTTCTTAAGGACTGGTCTGATGGATGCTTTCTTGAGTTGTAGTGGGAGGTATCCTTGAGTGAGTGAGGCTTCAACAATCATTTGTAGATGGGTTATCAAGTACTCTCTTGTTTGCTTGATCCAGGTAGCTGGGCATGGGTCAAGAGGTGAGGTTGTTGTGTTTAGATTGGTTATGATGGAGTCGAGTTGTTGTCTTGATGGGATGTGGAATGTGTTCCATGTTTCATCCTGTATATGTTGCATATTAGGTTTGGTTGTTTTCTTGAGTGGTGTCTGTGTGCATTTCAGTTGTATATAGTCAGCCAGGTCTTGTGGTAGAATGGAGTTTGGAACATCTGTTTTGGTCGATTCTTTTGTGAGATTGCTTACTATGGAGAAGAGCTCCCTTGGTTTGTTAATTGATTTCATTATCAGGTTTGAGTGGTAATCCTTCTTGTGACTGGTTATCATATTATGGTATGTGGCTTGCATTTCATTGTATTTTGTCAAGAGGTGATGGCTTTTGGTTCTTCTCCATTGTCTTTCCATGTTCCTTAGGCGTTTTTTAAGTTCGTTGATTTCACATGAGTACCAGGGGACGTAGTGTTTCCTTTTGTTGTCATGGGTTGGTTTATTTAGTGCAATTGCTGCGTTATGTAGAGTTTTGTTCCATTTGTCAATGGTGGTATCCAGGTCTGTTATGCTTTGGTCTAGTTCTGGTAGTACTTCTTCCAGGAATTTATCTTTGTGGAAGGTTCAAAATCTTCTTTTTTTCCTTGAGGTTTGTTTCAGGTGCTTGGCTCATCATGGGTGCATTTATGGAGAAGTTGATCATGTGGTGATCTGACCAAGGGATTGCGTTGACAGTTATATGTGCTATCAGGTCATTGATGCAATGTTGGTTTAGTGTGAATACAAGGTCGAGGGTTCTTCCCAGTTTGTGAGTTGGGGTATTTATTAGTTGGATGTATTGCAGATCTTCCATTGTTTCCATGAAGGTGTCTTGGTTCAGGGTGGATAATGATGGGATGTTGGGGTCCCCTAGGACTATGTGAGGTTTGTTCTGGGTTGCAAGGGAGCAGATTTGTTCCAGGATGGCAGAGTTTGTCTTCCTTTGAGTTTAGGGCTCTGTAGAGAAGGCAGAGTTTGAGATTGTTACTATGTTACTTCCTGTGGATCGAATGTTGGAGATGGTGTTGAATTGGAGGTATGACTTTGCGAAAACTAGCACACCCCCGCCTCTACGTGTTGGTCTTGTAGAGTTGTGCATTATATACTGCTGGGAGGCCATTTGATTTATGAGTATGTTGTCAGTATCAGAGAGCCATGATTCGGTGATGCACATGTCCTGGTTCTGTATGAAATCCATTATTGTGTGGAATTTATTCATGCTTCATGCAGACTTTTAATTAATTAATTTATTTACTTATTTTATTTAACTGTATTTGTGTACCACTTTTCAGCAGGTCAAAGCGGTTTCCAGTGAACAAAACATTATACATTGAACATATTTTTAAACAAATGAACAATTAAACCTCTGAACATTTCAACCTATTGTTGATATAACTTTTAACATTTGATTAACATGCATATATAAAATAACATCTTAAAATTGATATTTACATATTATATACATATATGTGTTGTAATGGGATGGATTGTGTAGTTTGGTGATTATGAGGGAAGTCCAAAGTGTTCTGTAAATGGGTATGTTTTTAGGTGTTTGCAGAATGTAGGGAGTTGGTAATGTTTCTTAGGGTGTAGGGAAGAGAGTTCCAGAGGGACGGGGCATATAGTTGTAACTGCCTCTTTTAAGTTCTTTTCTATCTAGTTTCCTCATATTTGTGCAATATATAACAATGCGTCATACCACAATGCATTGTTATATAGCTACACAACAAGTGTAGGTATGTTGGTAAGCATGCAGTGACCTAGTTATGTGCTCTGCATGCACAGAGTGTAATGTGGCTGCAGCACACCTAACATTTTTTAATCCAATGATGTTTGGTATCATGTAAAAACAGTTCATCAGATTTACGATGCGTGAAAAAAATTATTTGCATTATATTCTGCCAGAAACTTGGAGATTCATGCAAAGAGATTTATAAAATGTTACAGCAAGTGTATGGCAATGAATGCATGAGTTGTGCTCAAGTTTGACTGATACCATCGTTTCCAAGAGGGCCTTTAAAGTGTTGACAGTGATGACCATTCTGGAAGACTATCCATGAGCAAGAATGACGACGAAGTTGAAACAGTGCATGCCACAATACACTCAAATCATCAATTGACTATCAGGGAACTTGCTGAGGTCATGGACATCAGTTTCAGGTCAGTACAGTCCATTCTTACTGTCGATTTGGGGATGAGATGTGTGTCTGCAAAATTTGTGCCAAAACTCCTGTTCTCTGATCAAAAAGAAGATCGAATGTCTGCAACCAGGGATTTTTGGAATGCATTGAAAATGACTAGATTTCATTAAAAAGAATATTACTGGTGATGATTCATGGGTTTACGGTTATGATCCAGAAACTAAGGCTCAGTCCTCACAACAGAAGACTCATAACTCTCCCAGACCCAAGAAAGTCCGTCAGCTAAGGAGCAATGTCAAGGTCATGCTCACAATTCTTTTTGATTACCAGGGTATTGTTCATCATTAGTATGCTCCAAAAGACCAAGCCATCAATAGGGAGTACTGCATTCAAGTACTGACTCGTTTGAGAGATGCAGTTCATCATAAGAGGCCAGAGTTGCACAGGAATGGTGAATGGTTGCTTCATCACATTAACGCCCCAGCTCGCACATCACATCTTGCCCAGCAGTTCTTGGCCAAACACCAAATCAAGGAAGTCCATCAGCCTCTGTACTCACCTGATCTCACACCCTGTGACTTTCTTGTTTCCCAAATGGAAATTACCACTGAAAGGAAGGAGATTTGATGACTTGGAGACCATTAAGTAAAATTCGACACAGCAGCTTCACAGCATAGCAAAAGAGGCATTTCAAAATTGTTTCCAGCAGTGGCAGGAATGCTGGAGGAAGTGTGTTTTATTGGAAGGGGACTACTTTGAAGGAGAATGAGTATAATAACTATCAGTGTTATACTTCCTGTGTTATTGTACAAGTCTCAATACTTTTTGATCGCAGCTCATAGGTTACCCCAGTAGTTTTATTTATTACCGAGTGCCATCTTCAGTTATAACAAACTGTAGTCTTGTGCCACAGAGAAATTCTTGTGCTGTATTTTATTTGATCTGTCCATCAAATTCCACTGCAACAAACTATTTTTCATAAGAAATAAACGTCAGCCCTTACAGCTTATTTAAAATAAAGAAGGAAAAATATCATGCATCTTCCACATCACTCCCCTATATTTGTGAATGTCATCCACTAAGGAACTGTAACTTCATTGATTCTTTATAGGGTTACAGGCAGGCTTACCGACTCATCCCAGGTTGACCATACAGACTGATCCAGTCTTGGTTTTATTTGACTGCATTCATGGCACATAGAAACATAGAAAAATAGAGGCAAATAAAGATCATATGGCCTATCCAATCTAACCATCCATATCAAACACTATCCCTACATTACCGTCCTGCCTCCCCCTCCCCCGAGTCCTATGTGTTTGTGCTATGCTTTCTTGACTTCATCTGATGTTCTCATCTCCACTGCGAGGCCATTCCTTGCATCCACATCACTTTCCAGAAAGAAATATTTCCCTAGATTACTCTTGAGTCTATCCCCTTTTGCCCTCATCCTATGACCCCTCATTCCAGAGCTTCCTTTCAATTGAAACAATTTGCTTCCTGTGCATTTATCCCTGGTCATATTTGGTAGCTGCTTTCTGGACGGTCACCAGTTGGTTAAAATCCTTTGAAAGTGTCATTTCCAAAATTGCATACAGTACTCCAAATGAGGTTTTTCCTCCTGGCCGTTCCTCTCCCTATACTTCCAAGCATCCTTCTATCTTTTTTATTGCCTTACCTATCTTTTTGGCTATTTTAAGATCGTCAGAAATGATCATCCCCAGTTCTTGCTCTTCTTTCAGGCAAAGAATTTTACCCCTATACTGCAACACTCCCTTAGGTTTTTGCAGACCAAATGTATGACTCTGCAAGTTTTAGCATTAAATCTTAGCACCATGCTCTAGACCATTCCTCAAGCTTTGCTTAACCCTTCTGCATGTTTTCCATACCTTCCAGGGTGCCAACTCAGTTGTAAATTTTGATACTATCCATAAAAAAGACAAACATTTCCTTATTACTCTTCTGCAATATTGCTTACTATAATTTGGATAAAAACAGACCAAGGACTTTGCCGATACCACTGGCAAAATCACCTCCTCAGAGTAAATTGCATTTACCACTGCCCTTTGTGATCTCCTATTCACTAGTTGCTAACCCAGTCAGTCACTTTAGAGTCCATCCCAAGGGTACTCTGTTTATTTATAAGTTTCCAAAATGGTAAAAAGGATGGAAGGATACCCTTATAAGGAAAGGCTTAAAAGGTTAGGACTCTTCAACTTGGAAAAGAGACGGCTCAGGGGAGATATGATAGAGGTCTATAAATTAATGAATAGAGTAGAGCAGGTAAATGTAGATTGGTTGTTTACTCCATCAAAAAGTAGAAAGACTAGGTAACATGCAAAGAAACTCAATGTAACCCATTTAAGACTAATAAGAGAAAATATTTTTTCACTCAACACATAATCAAACTTTGGAATTCATTACCAGAGGATGTAGTAAAAGGTGTTAGAGTAGCTGGGCTTAAAAAAGGTTTGGACAAGTTCATGGAGGAAAAGTCCATAAACCATTATTAAAGAGGACCCTGGAAATCCACTGATTACCTCAGGACAAGCATTGTGGAACCTTTGTACCTTTTTGGGAACCTGCCAGATACTTGTGATCTGGATTGATCACTGTTGGAAAGAGGATACTGGGCTTGATGAACCTTGGTCTCACCCAGTCTGGCATTTCTTATATTCTTATGTTCTTATATAAGTTATCTATGCAGAACTGTGCCAAAAGCCTTCCTGAAAATTAAGCATACCATAATAGCACTCTCAACCAGTATAAAAATCTAGTCACCCAGTCAAAAAAGAGCTTTTGGTGAATCCATTAGAGTCCAGAAACTTGATTGTCCTATGCTTTATCAATTAATCCATTAATTTATTCATCACTGAGATCAGACTACATGACCTGTAGTTCCCAGCCTCCTGCTTACTTCTTCTTTTGCATGGAAGCACCACACCAGTTCATTTTCAGACCTCTTGGACCACTCCCAACATTAAGGAAACATTGAAAGGGTCAGAAAGCAGGACCACCAGAACTTCCCTGAGCTCCTTCAGTGCTTTATCTGGCCCTATCGCTTTGTCTAATTTGTGTTTTTGTGGAGCCAGTTAAACTAAATCTTCTGATAATCATTTGAGCTCTACCTCACTTTTACTCCTATTTATGTCACATTTTCTGTAGTCCTAAACCTGGACCTTCCTCACTAAACTGTGTGGCCGAACAGAAGTGGGGCACCCAGAAGTAGACCCAATTCTGATCCCACGGGGGCTAGATATGCCCATGGGATCAGAATCAGGTCTACAGCTGAACGTGCAGGCCGGACCCCAATTCTGATCGGCCTGCATGCCCAGCAGATCCCTGGCTACCTCAGTCAGGCTCCTGAATGGAGCTGCAGTGCCATGGTGTCCCATCACCATGGCACTGGGGCTCCTTTCAGGAGCCCAAATGCTGGCTGCCATGGATTTCATTCTTTCCCCGCAGTCGGACACTCAATCCAGCCTCCCATGGCCAGGGTCTAGCTGTGAGGAACTTACTTGACCCACTACCTTTTTTTCCTGGCCTGGCAGCAGGATCCCCCAATGTCCAAGGAGACTTATTACACCTCTGCGGTGGAATAAGTCACCTGTCTATGTTCATGGCTCCGGACGTTCAGGGCTGAGCTCAGAATTGGCTCTGTATGTCCGGAGTCATGGCCCATCATTGCTCCACCTCAGAAACACCCCCTCCCGCCCCTCTAGGCCTCCCTGTACAAACACTCTGTTCATATGGGGAGGCATTAGCCAGGGCTGGCAGAGGAGCGGATAGCGAGGATGGACATCCAATCCGGACTTCCATCCCCACTATTTGCTGTACTGAATGACCCCCCATAATTACCAGAGTTGTAATTCCCATTATCTAATGGAGATCAATAGAACATTCAGACCTAAAACTCCATGCCTGCAATATGGTAAACTCAAGATTGAATCAGCTTGTTCGATCAACCCGAAGTAAGTTGGCAGACCTAAATACAGAGGGCATGAAGATGAATTGACTAGACTTGAAATTCAGGAGCAGAATCGACAGTCTAGCTGGGATTCCTCTTGAGTGACGAGGCCTGCCCAAGGTGCGCACTTGAACATTGATGGGATTTCTGTTTGGATGGAGGATATGAACTTCAAACTCCATAACATGTCAGTGTTATTAAATCCCAAGGGGTGACAGTTTCTGCAATACTAGGATACTCTGACCGGCAAGATGAGTGTGGATTTAAAATGAATTCCTATAAGAGCTTCATTCCCCGATTGATCTAGCACAGAGGTGATGCAACTCTGTAACAAGTTTATTTCCTGTCTGAAACATTCGGGTAGGAGATAGTGAGGTTTAATATATATTAATACTTAGATATAAAAAAGTCTGCTTGCTATGTGGTTTTTAGAACTTTCCTATCTCTTATCAAAGACATTTAAATGGATATTCCTGTCCTTCACAAGTCATTTCCTTTGCTTTGTGATCCAGCAGTCATACTGCTGATTTTGTGATATATCACTGAAATTTCATGACGGTAGATTGCAGTGTCATAAGTACTTGATTAATGATTTCATTTTGGGTTCAAGCAGAAGGTGCTTGTTGATAGGGAGGGGAGGACATGAAAATGGTCAGTAATAGCAAATACAAGTGGGGGGGGGGAGGGTGAAAATGTATTTGCTACTCCTTTTTCTTGCTTTTGTTCAAAGCTAGTGATTTTCAATTCAATCCTATGGGCACCCTTTCCGCCCACCCCTCTCCCAGACAAGTTTAATTTTCAGGAGACACACAATAAATATGCATGAGATTGATCTGCACACACTGGATTTAAGTGAGAGCTTAGCGCATACAAATACAGCACTTGTTCCTTCATTTTGGATCTTCTGAAAACCAGAATGATTGACGGTGCTCATAGGACTAAGTTGAGAGTCACTGCTCTAAACCGAAAGAAATGATTTGCTATGGACGCAGTAAGGTTACAGAAGAAGTGAGTGTTTGAGATGAACTGTTTGAGTCTATAAGCTTCTTTACCAGTGGAGAACACTGGCCACAGTCAAACGAGTGAGGGGGATGGAAATAACAGTGAATGATTGTATACATCAAAGTGGCGTGAAAACTGCCTCGTTCATCACAGAATACAGTGACAGTTGATTCAACAACAGCCAGGTCACTGTAGTTAATGCTAGCCTCCTACATGCACCTGAGCTGTTTCCTGTCGCAATTGAGAAATGTAAAGTTTCATTAGACTGGCACAGCAATACCACCACAATGGTTGATTGGGAGAAATTTTAAGTGTGAGTTATGAATCTGAGAAGGGACCAGGGACAAAAGCTTACACTGTTATCTCTTGGGTCAGTGCTTATCTAGTGCTTGGAGAAAATGCTAGATGTACAGAAAAAAAACAAAATGCAAATTAGCAGGCTCCTTTTTGAGCTTCTAACCCAATTGAAACCAATCTTTGTTGGGTTACACAGAACCGTGAATCTTCATCTGCAATTAGCCAGGGTTTTCCCACTATCTTTATATTCCCCCTTCCAACAACCCAACAACAGTCCTTGACCAGAAGTCATAAACCACAGTTATGTCCAGAACCTAAAGTCTGGCCCGTAGGTGTCACCATTGAGCAGTGACTAGGACTCCTTCCTCAGCAACCTTAGCAATCCCTGGGAGCAGGAACTTGGGCATCAAGGCCAGGTCTGTTACATAGCACTGCACAGCCTTTACCACTGAGTCACTTCCAGCAGGCTTATTCTTAATGACAAATGAACGTGGCAATTATATATTCATGAAATAACCATACTAACTAATGTCAAAATCCATCCAAGGTCTTATCTCAGGCTGGCTTCTTAGACTGTAAGCTCTGATGAACAGGAATTGTGTCTTACACATATATGTACAGCGCAGCGTATGCCTTGTAAAGCTATACAAACAATTAATAGTAGTAGTAGTAGATTGCTAAGAAGGAGAGAGACAGCAAATATTTTAAAATAATTATTTAGGCCACTGGTTCTCAAACAAGTCATCTGAAGCATCCTAAGTGGCCAGATTAAGCCATAGGCAAACTGCCACATGCCTAAGACCCAGATGTTTGGGGTAGAGGCAGTCAGATGTACTCAGGATTTTGGAGGCTAGGGTTGACAACTATCTGGACTTTTCAGGATGGTGCAGAAAGATGGCTAAAGTGTCTGAACATTTTCAGAGTTTAGACCTTCAGCTGCAGCTCTCCAGTCCTCCCTCCGGTGTGAGTGAGCCTGCCCTGCCTGCCCCCAGTGAGAGGGAGTAGGAGTGGTGAAAGAAGTAAATGGGAGTTCATGGTAGGGACCCAGAAATATGTTTACCTAGAGCATAATTTAGTGTCAGTCCAGTGACTAGTCTGGTTTTCAAACTATGAATAATAAATATGCAGACTATGAATTATAAATATGTTTAATATATTAGCTCTAAGAACCAGTTTGATATATGCAATTATCTAATTGATATTCATTATGGATAACCAGAAAAAAACATGACTAGAGTACTCTTGAGGACTGGGTTGAAAACCATTGATTCAGATCAATGTTCTCTTCAACAAGATGGCCAAGAACATAAAATGATCAAGCAGAATCAAATCAATAGTCCTTCTAGTTCAGCTTCCTGTGTCTGATAGAAGAAAGCATTGCATAAATGCTTAGAGGAAGGGTGGCAAACAGCTGTACCTGGAGATAAACCTCTACCCTGAATTTATAGCTCTTCCAGTTATCCAGTCCGAGCTTTCCAGACTGTAGCCTGCAAATATGGCCAGCAAGAACTCTGGCACTGCAGAGCGGCCTGACCTCAGCTGAAGATGGTTCCCTAATCAAGAAGGAGGCTCATGCAGCTGGATATTGTCAGCTGGCCAGTCCTAGAGAGATCTTGAGGGTGATAGTGTCATGTCCTCTTCTGGACCTTCTATTTGGGAAGTGAAATGAAGAGGTTTACTGAATCCAGACTGTTTTGCAGAAGTCTGTTCTGAGAAGAAAGAAGAAACCTGGAGGTACTGCTGCCTCACAAATTGCTTGGTGTTGGTTGGGAAGAGAAACGCAAGGAGCATGGGCAATCAAACTTTCTAGATATTCAATGAAATGATCGAGAGTATTAATGGAGATAGTTTAGGATGTTTTTTCTTTGCTTTTTATCATTTGGGGATGGCTTCATAAATCTGTGTAGGCCCCGGTGAAATGGGGACCATGGTGTGTTAATAGTCAGTCTTAAGTGATGTGGCAACGCTAAAGTGCATTACTACATTTGACTAGGACTGTATTGCAATGCAAGCTCATCACAAATATTTAGACGCTCTTCCTCTACCCTAATAAGTTTGAAATGAGGCAGGTGGTGTTCAGTTAGGCATAAGGATAAAAGGCCTTTTTAAAAATGGGTACCATGGAACAGTGTAATAGAGGCACAGGGATTTAGCATATTGATTAATGGAGACAGTTAAATTTAACCCATAAAGTAAATGTTTTATTTCCTCAATGGTTTTACTACATGAATTCTGAATGTTGGAAATATGGACTATTTGCATACTTCCTATAGTAAATCTCTGGTGCGTTGAACCTGCACATCTGGGTTTGTGACATTGTCATAAACTTGATGATTCCAGGATCTCCTATTCAAGTAGGGTTGCCAACTGGCTCCAGATGCATCCGACAGGCTTGATCCAGTTCTGTGTTTACCCCATTGCATGCAGGGACTTGTAGTCTTGCTTTTCTTATGGAGTGCAATGGAGAAATCAGAACTACATGTCCCTGCATGCAATGGAGTAAACCCAGGACTGGCTCAAGCCTGTCAGGTGCATCTGGAGCCAGTTGGCAACCCTATATTCAGGGCCAGCTAAAACCAAGAGATAAGACTAAGCGGTTGCTTAGGGAGTCTTCTGAGGGGTAGCAAAGAGAAGTGACAGTCAAAGCAAATTATAGATCCTGATGGTCACCGAAACTCAAAGATTAAAAGGACATTCGTTTTACCCACAGGGAGTGGACACACACATGCATACTAAGCAAAGTTTAATATTGAAAAGTGTGATGACCAGTTAAGCATTTTTACAAGATTGCTGTGGGAGGAGTGGTATTGATCATTTTATTTATACCACTTTATCATTTCAATCAAAGTAGTTTACATTGTAACTTAAACTTGGTAAATGTACATTAAACAGGGACAATGATAACTTGGATTTTACTGAGCAATGGAGGGTTAACTGACTTGCCCAAGGCTACAAGGAGTGCTAGTGGGAATTGACCCCTGGTCTCTTGGTTCCCAAGCCAGTGCTCTAACCACTAGGCTACTCCTCCACTCCAACACATCCACTACCCTTTCAGAAAAAAATCATGATTGTTGAGTTCTGATCATGATTGTTGAGTTTAAGTGTCAAAATCTGGGGTGGGGGGATCATAAGACTAAAGGTTGCCCTAGAGCACCCAATACCCTTGCACCACCCCTACACCAATTATTTGCTTGCTACACCTAGCAGGGGGTTTTTCTATCTGCATTTAGAAACAGAGGAAATGACAGCAGATGAAGACCACCTGACCTATCCAGTCGGCTCCTCCATAAAAACTATTAAAGTCTACAATCCCTTCCACTCCCTCAGAGATCCTCTGCATTTACCTTATGCTTTCCTGAATTCAGATACCATTCTTGTCTCCACTACCTCTACTGGGAGGCTGTTCAACACACCCACTACCCTTTCAGAAAAAAAATATTTCCTCAGATTACTCCTGAATCTATCTCCTTTCACCTTCATCCTATGACCCCCTCGTTCCAGAGCTTCCTTTCAATTGGAAGAGAGCCACTTCCTGTGCATTTATATCACAGAGGTGTTTAAATGTCTGTCATATCACCCCTCTCCTGGCTTTGCTTCAAAGAATACATATTGAAGTTTTTAAATCAATCCTCATACAAGTATGCCTTTTGATGAAGACCACTGACCGTTTTAGTATTCGCTCTCTGAACTGACTCCATCCTGTTCATATCCTTTTGAAAGTGCGGCCTCCAGAACTCCAAATGAGGCCTCGCTAGAGACTTACACAAAGGCACTATCACCTCCTTTTTCCTGTTGGCCATTTCTCTTTCTATGAATCCAAGCATCCTTCTGGTTTTTGCTGCCACTTTAGCTGTTTGGCCACCTTAAGATTATCTGAAACAATCATCACCAGGTCCTGCTCTTTTGTACATTGAAGTACTTCACCCCCTATACTGTACTCCTCCTTGAGGTTTTGCAGCATTCATGACGGTATTTCAATAATTCTAAATGTTGATGGGAAATATGTCAGGCTAGATAAGAACATAAGATATGCCATACTGGGTCAGACCAAGGGTCCATCGAGCCCAGTATCCTGTTTCCAACAATAATCAATGCAGGTCACAAATACCTGTCAGGTTCCTAAAAGGTATACAGATTCCATGCTGCTTGTCTCGGGGTAAGCAGTGGCTTTCCCCAATCTACTTTATTCAAAGGCATTGCCACATAGAGGGATAATCAGCCGCTGAATATGCCTGAGTTACATGCCCTGATACTAACCATCAAGTATCGAGGCATGTCATGGGTGTTCCGGGGTGGACCCTGTTGCTAATCAGGCAGCGGCAATATTGAACTGCTGCCCAGTTAGTGACCCATGTGAGCGGCAAAAGCTGGCCTATCTTTACCTCTGGGAGCTAACTGTGCAGCGGCTCAATATCGCCGCTAACCGGTTAGGTCCTGTGCCATGCGGCGCTCTGCAGAAGATCTGGATGCTCAATGCTGGTGGCCGGATATGGCTCCAGCACTGAATATCGGAAGTTAGGTTTAGTGGCAACGGCTGTGCGCTGTAGAAGCGCATAGCTGTCGCCGCTTAATATTGGGCCCGTTTTTCTTTGTATTGCTTTATGCCCAATAGATTATATCAAGAGGGAAGGGAAATCAATTGTGCCAGGGGAAAGGAGAGGGCTAGGAGGGAAGGAGGTGGAAGGGGGGTATTTACTGATTTCTTTACTGTGAATACCCCTACCTCATTACTTTTTGCTGTCTAGGCCTGGTTTCTTCTCTTTGCTGTAGAAAACGTGTTTGTTATTGAACATAGCTGCTGCTGTTTGTTCACTGCACAGAACCTCATTTATCTTGGGGAAGGCAAGTTGTGATGTTGTGTTGCTTAATCTTTTAATAAAGTTCATGCTACCTGAGTGTCTCGCTCCCAAAAGCAAGAGCGCAGATGTCCATTTCCCTTCCATTTTCTAGCTATAGCTCTTTTCCATGCCCCCTCCCCCCTTCTAGCCCCTAACTCTACAGCAGTGGTTCTCCACCCAGTTCTCAGAACACATCCAGCCAGTTAGGTTTCAGAATATCAATAGTGCACATGCATAAGAGAGAGAGGTGCACTCACGGCCTCCCTTGTATGCAAATATCTCTAGTCTATTCATTGTGGCTACCTTGAGAACCTAACTGGCTGAGTGTGGCCTGGTGACTGGCCTGAGAATCGTTACTCTACAGTATAGTAAACCCTGAATGTGCAGAAAAAGATTCCTTGCTGTCAGCCAAGCGATCAAGAACACTGTATTATAGACAAAATGACTGGAAGGATTTTTTTAAATGGATACGTTTTGAGGAGAATGATGATGTTATGCTAGTTAAATATCCCCTTTTTCACCATTAGGATTCTAAACCTTGTTTCATTTATTCCATTGTTCTGTCCTGCCCCTTCCCCAAAAGCCACAAACCATTGCAGTTTTCATGTGCTTTCTAAGTCGGGGTAGTTTCTTTTGCTTTGAAGCACTCCTGTCTTCTGCCTAGTGATAGCCATGCTACAGGTACCTCAGACGCTCCAAATGCTAGTTCATGCTCCCAAAAAGTGGGCCTCATTGATGCAGTCACAACATAACCTGTATAAGGCATTACCCTTGCAGAAGCACAACTGCAGTAGATAATTGTGCTGCCCACTGGGACTGAGTTATAAGCCTGTAAGTGAAGGTGAGGGTCAAGACACGCTGGCTGAGCAGACTAATAGAATTTCTGACCACAACATAGCCAATAGCTTATTGGTACTTAAGTGTGTTTCTTATCTAAGAAAGTGAGGCCATGGAGAGCTTCCTCCCCCTTCAAGACTTGAATGTCTGAGGAGGCACCACCAGGATAGTAAATCATTGATGCCCAGCGGCCCAGGAGAAAGAGTAATCAACTGGGAGACGTCATCTGCTCAGTCGCTTCTGCTGCTGGGATATAATACAAAAGGATATGTATTATATCCACTGCAGAATGATAGGAACAAGGATATTTTTATTTGTTCTTCCAATCATAACTAATCGCTAATTGTTGTGCCCCTCATTCTCCAACCCCCCCCCCCCCACACACACACACACACACACACTTATTTACAGAGGTCAGTGGAGGTTACTATTGACTGTTCCTTTTCTCTCTAAGGGAAGAAGCAATGCTGTCCACTTACTTTGAAACCATTGATGATCTCCTCTCCTCCTTTGGACCGGTCCGGGACTGCTCTCGCAACAATGGCGGTTGCAGCCGCAACTTCAAATGCGTGTCAGACCGGAAGGTTGATTCCACGGGTTGTGTGGTATGTATGCCCTTCTTTAAGACTTCTGGAAAAGACTCCTGCCGGTCACCTGTGAAGTTTTTTTCCTTGACCACCATTGTGGGTTCCCTGCCAGCTGTTATGGATCTCTGATAGGGTGAATTAAGAGGAGGGATACAAGTAAAAAGGGAGAAAAGGGATTTCCTGTTACCTCAGTCAAGCGTAGTTGCTTCTGTGGCTAATTAGTTGTGCTCTTAGTTTGGAGCCAGAACACTACAGTTTCCAGTCCTGAAGTTCTGAGCTTGAGACATAGAAGTTTTTTCACAATCTGACATCAATGTTTCTTCCCTCTGGATATTAAATTAAGGTTTTATATATCTATATATATAATTTACTTTTACTCCAAGCTCTCACCTTAAAAACAATGTAATCTGAAATTTAGGATTTTGGACCCCCATTTAAGGAAAATTTTCAAATGCACTTAACTAATTAGATTAACCTCGTTGAAAATAGCCCTCTTGCAGCAACTAAAAAACGTTAGGAGTCTTCCTGAGGGGGGCTCAGGGAGGGAGGGGTTCCAAGGTGGGTGGGTAGATCAGTAGGCGTACTGTTTTTAGATCACATTCCAGCCTGGTTTTCATGATGCCCCTAATGAATATTCATGAGATATATTTGCATCCACTGCCTCCCATTGTATGCAAATATATCCAATGAATATTCCTTAGGGACATCGTGAAAATCAGGCTGGATTGTGGGTCACCAGGACTGGAGTTGGCCACTCCTGCCCCAGATTGACTGGCTGCAGAATTAACAGACAGAAACATAGTAGCAGTTTATATGCACCGGTAGCTAATTTTTCAAAAGAAAGAAAACAGTATCTGGTTGGAAATGTGTTACTGCTCTGCACGTGCGTGAATACTTCAGAACACTTGCTATAGTGCAGGCTCCTGAAAATTGGCTTCATTTATGTCTTAGTGACTTTGGTTCAAATTCAGTTTCTGCTTCAGCTTGGAACATGTTGAGAGGATGGATTGAATGAACTGCTTTGGACATCTCCTAGGCTGACACTCAAGAGGACCATGGTCTGAGGAACCACAGTGACCAAATTAATAGCTTATGGGTCCTCTATTCAGCTGGTGGAGAATGAACAAAGTTGACTTTATCCGGATATTGAACCGTATCAAGATAAATTTGAATGTACAAACCTTCTCTGCTCAATGTTGTCTGCACAAATAGCAGGGCTAAACTTGTCTACACAAATTTAGGTGGATAGCATGTAATTTGGTATCATCTGACTAAATTTGTCAGCCTGCCCTTACCATACACCTAATCTTACCCCCTATTTTTCTCCAGTTAAGTTTGTAAATTTAGCAATTTCTGTGGAGAAATATTGATGGCCAAATGGGAGATATTTTTAAAAGCAAAGATTTATGTAGGTTAAAAACAATTTTCTGAATAATGACCTCTATATATTTTTTCCCCATAAAACACGTTCTTCCATTGGTGATTTTCAGTGTACACCTGATGAATATGCACGAGATTTGCATTCACACCTTCTATTGTACACAGATCCATTGAATGAATGTTCTTTGTGAATATCTACAAAACCAGATGTGTGGGTCCTCTAGGACGAGGCTGGAGACCAGCGAGTTAGAGTAACGATATGGCTCCACATCAGCAGGCAGAGCTGAATCCACTTCTAGTTTTATCCCATTACAGTTATGCCAATGTTCTAAAGGCTAATGGGGTGAAATCATAAGCAGGAGCGGCTCAGTCTATCTTTTGACATGAAGCTCAATGATTGTGTATTTTCTTCACACTCGTATTTTAAGCACCGCTTATGACCAAGCCGAGTGGAGGCCAATTCTGTTCTGGGCATCACCCACCTGTCTGGGCACCCAGAATCTGATGTGCCCCAGTTGCACCCGATCTGATCCTGCAGGGCCTAGACGTGCCTGTGGGATCAGAATCGGGTGCAACTGGCCGGATGTGCAGTCTGTGTTCCGATTCTGGGCACCCAGCCCATTACCCAGCTAACCCAGCCAGGCTCCTGCATGGAACCACGGTGCCGTAGCATCCTGTTGCCATGGCGCCGTGACTCCATGCAGGAGCCATGATCCCCGGCAGCCTCAAGATGTTTCTTTCCCCACTGCCCGACCCCCGATTGTGCCTGCTGTGGCCAGGGTCAGGCCACAGGGAACCCCCTGCACCCCTTCACATATGTACATATGAGTATGTTAAGACACGATCACTTACTCCAGCCCTGGAGCTAGAGTAGATGGCTTCGCCTACTTTTTGCAATTATGCACATAAATTAAAGAATGTTATAATTTCTGTGTGTAATTACATTGGTGATTTTCAGTGTACACCTGATGAATATGCACTGCCTATACTTCACCCATGTGGATGCCCACCATGAATGTACGCATGATACAGACTGCATGCAGGGGCGGCCCAAGGGGGGTGCGGGGACATGTGCGGAGACTCGGTGCGGGGCCTCATTTGCATAAGTGGCCTTATTTGCATAAATATTTGCATAATGTTACCATACACTAACTTTTAGTAAACATGTCTCTTAATGAGTGTATGGATAAAGAAAGACTAAAAGATTTCTACATTACTATAATCCAGTGCCAACTGCCAGGCACATTAGGAACTACTACAAACACTGCCCATTTAGAACCCATAGCAAACCCGCTGTATCCTGACAGCATTACCAGGACTCACAAAGCACCAGACCCTACCTATCAAAAGGAAACACTGCAAATATTAAACCAGTACATTTCAGAGAATACTGGGGAAAGAGAACAAGTGGCAATGTCAAATAGGAATTACATAAACAGACTACCTCAGCTCAGTTACACATGCAGAACATAGACCATCACCAAACAAGGAATCGCAATTTAGAAACAGGAAGGCAATAATTAAACTGGGAACCCCAAAAGCCAAACTTGGAATATACAACAACACTGTAGAAATAAAACTATAAATCAATTTCCTCTTGTACCAAACAAAGCGCAGACGTTAATGATGCACATTTCCCAGAGCTTTCATATTCCAGTTAATAAATTCAAAATAAAGAGATATATTTCTACCTTTTGTGCATTTTTTTTCAGTTGCAATTGCTCCAGCCACTTTCTTCTGGTTTCTTCATGTTTTCTGCTAACTCTCCATCGTCTGCTGTCCATTTGTCCTTTCTTCTCTCTTCTAGTTTTCTTTCCATCCTCTCTCTCTACATCTGCTTTAACATACTAATCTTTATCCTTTTGCTCTTTCCTCATTCTTATTTCATCCACACAAATTTTACCCCTCCATCCTCAATCCCCACTTACTCTCCCAATACCCGGCCAATTGTAGATTTTTCATCCCTCCCACACAAAATATTTTTCCCCTCTCCATTTTACTCTCCCAGCCCCATCCCATTCTAATCCTCCCCCAACATCAGCTCCCTTCTAGTTCCAGTCTCACCCAGCATCCATTCCCTTCTAGTCCCTGCATCAGCCCATTTCCAGTCCTAGCCCCCATCATCCCATTTCCAGTCCTAGCTCCCCCTTCCATTTTCAGTCTGAGTCCCTTCATCAGCTCATTTCCAATCCTAGCCCCCCATCAGCCCATTTCTAGTCATTTCCTAGCCCCACCATCAGCCCATGTCAAATCCTAGCTCCCCTCCACTCAGCCCAATTCCAGTCCAAGCCCCCCCCATGAGCCTACTTCCAGTTCTAGCCCCTCCATGAGTCCATTTCAATTCAAGCCCCCACCACAGCCCATTTCCAATCTTAGCTCCCCCCAACAGCCCATTTCCAGTCCTATCCTAGCTGCTCCATCAGCCCATTTTCAGTTCTAGCTCCCTTCCCTCACAGCCCATTTCCATTCCAAGCTCCCTCCCCATCAGCTATTTGCAGTTCAAGCCTCCCCGTCCACTCAGTCCATTTCCAGTCATAGCAATCCCCCAACCCATTACCAGTCCTAGCCCCCCATCAACCCATTTTCAGTTTAAGCCCCCCCTATAACCCATTACCAGTCCTAACCCCCCATCAGCCCACTTCCAGTCTTAACCCCATCAGCCCATTTCCAGTCAGCCCCCCATAGCCCATTGCCAGTCCTAACCCCCCCCCATCAGCCCACAGCCCATTACTAGTCCTAACCACATCAGCCCACCTCAAGTCCTAACCCCTCCCCATCAGCCCTTTTCCTGTGCTAGCGCCCCCATAGCCCATTTGCAGTCCTAACCCCCCCCCATAGCCCATTAGCAATCCTAACCCCCATCACCCTATTTCCAGACAGCCCCCATCAGCCCACAGCCCATTACCAGTCTTAACCCCCCCAGCCCATTTCCAGTCCTAACCCCCCATCACCCCATTTCCACTCAGCCTCCATCAACCCACAGCCCATTTCCAGTCTTAACCCCCACAGCCCATTTCCAGTCCTAACCCCCCCATCACCCTATTTCCAGACAGCCTCTATCAGCCCCCAGCCCATTACCAGTCTTAACCCCCCCAGCCCATTACCAGTCTTAACCCCCCCAGCCCATTTCCAGTCAGCCTCCATCAGCCCCAGCCCATTAGCAGTCTTAACCCCCCCTAGCCCATTTCCAGTCCTAACCCCCCCCCAGCCCATTTCCAGTCCTAACCCCCCCCCCTCACCCCATTTCCAGTCTGCCTCCATCAGCCCCAGCCCATTAGCATTCTTAACCCCCCCAGCCCTTTTCCAGTCCTAACCCCCCCCAGCCCATTTCCAGTCAGCCTCCATCAGCCCCAGCCCATTAGCAGTCTTAACCCCCCCTAGCCCATTTCCAGTCCTAACCCCCCCTCCAGCCCATTTCCAGTCCTAACCCCCCCTTGCACATTTTCAGTCCTAACTCCCCCCCTTGCACATTTCCAGTCCTAACCCCCCCTTGCACATTTCCAGTCCTAAACCCCCCCCCCCTTGCACATTTCCAGTGCTAACCCCCCATCACCCCATTTCCAGACAGCCTCCATCAGCCCCAGCCCATTAGCAGTCTTAACCCCCCCCCCCAGCCCATTTCCAGTCCTAACCCCCCCCCCAGCCCATTTCCAGTCAGCCTCCATCAGCCCCAGCCCATTAGCAGTCTTAACCCCCCCTAGCCCATTTCCAGTCCTAACCCCCCCCTTGCACATTTCCAGTCCTAACTCCCCCCCCCCTTGCACATTTTCAGTCCTAACTCCCCCCCCTTGCACATTTCCAGTCCTAACCCCCCATCACCCCATTTCCAGACAGCCTCCATCAGCCCCCCCCCCCCCTTCCCTTCCCTTCCGGCAAATTAAAAAAAAAAAAAAAACCTGGCTCTAGCTGCTGCCGCTGCCGCGTCCGTCGCAGCAGCGGCAGAATGGCGTGTCCCACGGGGCCCCTCTCCTCGTCGAGCCCTCTGCAAGGGTTTTCAGATTCGCGAAGGGAGAGTGCTCCCTCGCGTCTCTGTAAAGCCCGCAGGGGCTAATGGGAAATTTCCCATCAGCCCCTCGCGTCTAAAGGGGCAGATGGGAAATTTCCCATTAGCCCCTGCGGGCTTTACAGAGACGCGAGGGAGCACTCTCCCTTCGCGAATCTGAAAGCCCTTGCAGAGGGCTCGACGAGGAGAAGGGGCCCCGCGGGACACGGCATTCTGCCGCTGCTGCGACGGACGCGGCAGCAGCCAGAGACAGGGTTTTTTTTTAAAATGTAATTTAAAAAAAAAGCAGAATGTTCTTTGCGCGGGGCCCCCTGAAACGCGGGGCCCTGTGCAAAAAACATTCTTGCTCAATGGACGGGCCGGCCCTGACTGCATGTACACTTTCATGTTAGTCGGCATTTTATACGAGGACATTTACATGTGGAAATGACAAAAATACCGCCATTTATGTGCATTGTTCAAGCATAAATCAAAATGGCTTCTTAAAAGATTACCCTCTTAATACCCTGTTTTATCTTTCCTTGTGTCTCCAGCCTGCCTAGAGTTCCACATTTAGTTTGATGAAAAAAGGTCTAAGAGTAACCAAATGTATTTGAAGTGAAAGAGAAAAATTGGGAACTCCTCTTAGGCTGTAGAGATCAGTCTTATTGCCCGCTGGGATAGTTTCAAGAGGCTTTTGTCTGCATGGGCACCTGACAATGGACCTGGGCAGATAAGAACATAAGAACATAAGAAATGCCATACTGGGTCAGACCGAGGTCCATCAAGCCCAGTATCCTGTTTCCAACAGTGGCCAATCTAGGTCATACGTACCTAGCAGTTTCCCCAAAAGACACAGGTTCTGCAGTGCTTGTACTAGGCCAAGCATTGATATCCTGGGTCCCTTTTTAATAGTGGTTTATGGACCTTTCCTCCAGGAACTTGTCCAAACCTTTTTTAAACCCAGCTATACTAACAGCCCTTACTACATCCTCCGGTAACAGATTCCAGAGTTTGATTACACGTTGAGAGAAGAAATATTTTCTCCTATTTGTCTTAAATAGTTTACCCTGTAGCTTCATTACATGCCCCCTAGTCCTTCTATATTCTGATAGCGTAAACAATTTATCCACGTTTATCCGTTCCACTCCATTCATTAATTTATACACCTCTATCATATCTCCCCTCAGCCGCCTCTTTTCTAGGTTAAAGAGCCCTAACCTTTTTAGCCTCTCTTCATAGGAGTAGCCTTCCATCCCCTTCACCAATTTGGTGGCTCTTCTCTGTACTTTTTCTAATAACTCTATGTCCTTTTTAAGATACGGTGACCAGAATTGCACACAATATTCAAGGTGCGGTCGTACCATGGAGCGATACAGAGGCATTATAATATCCTTTGTTTTATTCTCCATCCCTTTCCTTATGATACCTAGCATTCTATTTGCTTTCTTGGCCGCCGCTGCACACTGGGCGGAGGGTTTTAACATGTTATCAACTATGACTCCTAAATCTTTTTCCTGGGTGGTGGTTTCTAATGTGGAGCCTTGCATCTTGTAACTATAGTGTGGGTTGTTCTTTCCTAGGTGCATAACTTTGCACTTGTCCACATTAAATTTCATCTGCCATTTGGATGCCCAGTCTTCCAATTTATCCAGATCCTCCTGCAGTTTTCCACAATCCTCTTGGGTTTTAACAACTTTAAACAGTTTTGTGTCATCTGCAAATTTGATTACCTCACTAGTTATTCCCTTTTCCAGGTCATTTATGAATATGTCAAAAAGCAGCGGACCCAGTACAGATCCCTGGGGTACTCCACTATTCACCTTTTTCCATTGGGAATATTGGCCATAAGCACCAGTAGGGTGTGAAACACAGCTTTTGGAGTCATTTACTCTCTACTCTCCCTCCCATCCTAAAACAGCAGGGCTGACTCAAGGGAAAATGGCAACCTTACCAACTGATTTCACATCAGCATCCTTGGTGTGGTTTACTGGAGGGGGAGCAGGGCAGGTGCATGAAGGGTCTTCTCCTGCCTTTTCCTCCTCCCTTGGCTCCTCCACAGGCACAATACCAGTTTAGCAGCAGAACTCATCTTTGTCAGTGCTGGCCATACAATCATGTTCACAATTAATGGGCAAGTGCTTCCTGCATGTTGCTCTCACAATGCATGAGCTTGATATACAGGAAGCGCCAGACTATGAATTTTGAGCATGCTCGCAAGGTCAGTGCACACTGGGAGAAGTGGCATGGCTACGGATGCTGTTCCCAGTCTCCCACCAGATCTGGATCTGGGTCTGCAAGACTTGAAGTGCAGTATGCACAGTTACTTAAGGAACCCTTCTTGGACAGGTGTGCTTATGCCCAGTAACGGCCCAAGGGGGGTGCGGGGCCTTGTGCGGAGACTCATTGTGGGGCCTCATTTGCATAAATATTTGCATAGTGTTAATGTGTGTTAACTTTTAGTAAACATGCCTCTTTATGAGTGTCTGGATAAAGAAAGACTAAAAGATTTCTACATTACTATACTCCAGTGCCAACCGGCAGGCACATTAGGAAGTACTATAAACACTGGCCATTTAGAACCCATAGCTAACCCGCTGTATCATAACAGTACCACCAGGACTCATAAAGCACCAAACCCTACCTATCAAAAGGCAACACTGCAAATATTAAACCAATACATCTCAGAGAATACCAATATATCTCCTACTGGGGAAAGAGAACAAATGGGACTGTCACATAGAAACTACATAAACAGAATACCTCAGCTCGGTTACACATGCAGAACACAGACCATCACCAAACAAAGAACAAGGGATCACTATTTGGAAATAGAAAGACAATAATTAAATGGGAATTCCAAAAGCCAAACTTGGAATGTACAACACTGGAGAAATAAAACTATAAATTAATTTCCTCTTGTACTAAACAAAAACGCAAAGACGTTAGCAATGCACATTTCCCAGAGCTGACATATTCCAGTTAATAAATTCAAAATAAAGTATTTTTCTACCTTTTGTTGTTTGGGCATTTTATTTTGAAAAATGACCCCAAATCAGGAGAGAGTTGCCCTGAGTCCCAGCACCACCCAATACAATTCTTTGTTTAAGCCCAGTGCAACTGAATGTTAGGTCAGTCCTACACCACATATCCCAAGTTGTTGACATCTCCTTGATGAGACTAACACTTATTCTCATCTGCATATTGAACGTATGCCTATGGCCCCCTCCACCCATCGTGAACCTTGCTTTGGCAAAAGCCATAGTATAGGCCAGACAATCAGGGAAACCCCTCCCCCATTCCACCTATTAAAACCTAAGCCTCCAGCGAGCAAGTCTAGGCGGTTATTTCTCCATGAAAGCTGAACTAAAGTTTTATCAGTATTAACAATATGCTTTACTTGAAAGAACACTAGTAGTATTCCTATTATACAATTCACTTTAGGAATGATAAACGTACTTATATCTTCAAGACAACCCCACCAAGAAACAGACCAATGACCACACTCGTTAAATCAAAGAGGGTGAACGAGATTATAGCATGAACCTATCTGTGAACCACATGGATAATAAACTCACTGAATCTTGAACAATAACCTTGGAAGATAGGGAAAATCAAGATGAAGAATTAATTTAAAAAAGACCTGGGGGGAAATCACTTTCCATCCTGAAATGACCATCCCCTTACTCTTATGATGGGCAGTAGAAATTCCTTGAAATAGGGCCTGTGTAACAAATTTCAATAACTCCATTACATTCAAGTGTGTCTTTTGCAGCAGTGAGATGTCAACATTTCCTATCCTACCATACAGAATAGAACATTCCTCTTGGTAGCAACTAATAATACCATTAACATTCAGATACCCAATCTTAAAGAAAACGTACTGAATATAACAACGAATTATCAGTCATAAGTTACAGAAACAGATCAATATGTAACCTTTAGTTTAACATTGTAGATCAACTTCTTAAGCGCCTTTAAAGTATGGCTGCATCTATAGCTCAAGGAAAAGAGAAGAGGCCCTGTCATATGATCAAATGCACTAGAACACCCAACCCTAAAAAGAAACAGAGAACATTTCCCAAAGCCACCTAAAACCAGGGGGGCTATATAACACACAAAACTTAACAGGTGAGCCCACTAGGACAAGACAGACATGGAGGGCCCAGCGACACACCACCCCCACATTCCGCAGTACATCACATATCACATCTTGCCCACCTCCCTTCTTAAAAGTAAAAATAATATTTACAAATGAGACAGAATAAATGTCCCAGAAAATAGCAGTATGACATGCTGATATGTCGCTTCTGCGTGGATAGCTCGCCTTCACACAACCTCAGACCAGTTGAATGCTCATAATAACAAGCGCCATAAAATTGTGGCAAGCAGAAGATGCAATATATCCTTCACTGCATCACCGCCGACTCCTTATTCTCCAGAAATGCACATAGATCTCCAGGATCATCAAAAGTCTTCGACTGGTTATGCAACATGACTTTCATGCGGGCAGGATATAGCCGTCCAAAACAGGCCTTCAGTTGTATTAAGCGTGGACGCAACGCCAAAGGACTCTTTCTCCGATCCACTGTCGCCTTCACAAAGTCAGGGAAAAACAGGAGTTTATGCCCCTGGTATTCCAAAGCTGTAAGTGCTCTGGCTGCTCCCATTATTTGCATTACTTGTTAAAAAACACAAAACTTTCAAGATGATTGGGGGTGGACGCTTTTTCATGGCCCCAGACTATGTAGGCACTCTATGGGCGCGCTCGATCTCAAACGGCATAGTGAAATGCAGCTTTAACACACCTGGAATCATAACCTGCAGAAAGGATATCAAGTCATGCCCCTCTGCTCCCTCAGGCACTCCTAGTATCCTTATGTTGTTTCGCCGCGAGCGATTATTGCCATCTTCCACCTCTCTTTGCAGTGAGCGAATCAACTTGGCCTGCTTCTCAATGGCCTCAAGCCTCTCCCCATGTGATGCCACCACCTTCTCTACCTTCTCAAAATGAGCCATGTTAGATTCCAATGAAGATCTCAAAGCATTGATATCTTCCTGCATTGCACTTAGCGATTCTCCATTAGCTTTGACCATTTCTTTGACTGCCCGAATCTCAGCCAAGATCTCCTGCGAGATCTCAGGGCTATCTCGGATGACCGCCATCTTGTGAGGTGAGAGATGTTCCATCTTGGTTCTCTTTGCACTAGCATTTTGAGATAGCTGGAAATCCAGCCGCGTCTGCTTGGAGCCAAAAATATCTGGGATCAAATGGCAACCAAGTAGATAGGAACTATTTGATCAACTATTGCAGAAAATCAGGATTCTTCTCTTTTGTCCTCCAGAGCACCGCTCTTACACATCCATCTTGACCAGATACCAGGCTCCGCCGTTCTTCCCTCCATTTCTTTCTTTTATTTCTTTTTTCATCCACTCAAATTTCACCCTTCCAACCTCAATCTCCACTTACTCTCCCAATACCCGGCCAATCATAGATTTTTCTTCCCTCCCACACAAAATATATTTTCCCCTCTCCATCCTCACTCTCCCAGCCCCATCCCCTTCTATTCTTCCCCCTAACATCAGCTCCCTTCTAGTTCCGGCCCTACCCAGCATCTGCTCCCTTCTAGTTCCATTCTCCCATCCCATCCTGCATCAGCCCATTTCCAGTCCTAGTACCCCCGATTAGCCTATTTCCAATCCCAGCCCCCCATCAGCCATTTCCAGTCCAAGCCCCCCATCAGCCCATCTCCATTCCTAGCCCCCCCCCCATCAGCCATTTCCAGTCCTATCCCAGCTCCCCATCAGCCCATTTCCAGTCCAAGCCCCACATCAGCCCATTTCCAGTCCTATCCTGGTCCTCCGATCAGCCCATTTCCATTCCTAGCCCCCCTATCTGCCCATTTCCAGTCCTATCCTAGCCCCCATCCCCATCCTGAAGAG
Source organism: Ichthyophis bannanicus (assembly GCA_033557465.1). Lineage (NCBI taxonomy): Eukaryota > Metazoa > Chordata > Amphibia > Gymnophiona > Ichthyophiidae > Ichthyophis > Ichthyophis bannanicus. Next base: position 363,212,454 of record CM066039.1, read on the forward strand.
CCCCGCGCCTGTCTGAGCAGCTTACAAGGGAGTCAAAGGCGCCAAAGGCCTCAGCTCACCTCTGCACAGCACTGGAGTGAACAGCAGCGTGATCCTTCACTTTCACAGTGTTTTTGTGAAGCCCACTGAATGCTGGGATAGGTTAAAGGGGAGACAGACAGATCTTATCACTCTTTAAAGTTTTTCTTGTTTAAGTTAAGTTTGAGCTGATACAATCTGTTATTTGCTGTTTTTTGCTGTTTTGTAAGAAGAGTTGGTCATTGATGCAATAGGGCTAAGGCTTATGGTTTTCTGTATGCCTATGTGTTGTCCGCTAGTTCTTAGACCTCCTCTTCACGTTAAAAAACTGTTTTGCCTTTTTGAATTCATCATAATAATTTTGTTATGTGTGGAGTGTGTTTTGGATTTTTTTGACAGATTTTCCACTCCGAAAGTGACCTTAGTATCATTGATTAACTGTTTCCCGGCACCCAGCGGGCTTCACATGAACATAGCGTGAGTGAAGAAGCATGCTGCTCTTCACTCCAGTATTGTGCAGAGGTGAGCCGGGGCCTCTGGCATCCCCAGCTCCCTCTGAAACCAGCCCTGTAAACCCTGCGAAATGAAGTTTGCGTGGAACCCTGTGCAAACAACATTCTCGCTCAATGGACGGGCCAGCCCTGCTTATGCTACAGGGATGAATGTTAATATTGACCTCGGCCAATGGCACAGCTCATCCCATGACACTCCAGCAACTGCCCTGCTAGCTCTTTCCTAAAGCGCGCTCTGAATATCAGTGAGGAAGGGTTGAGGGAATTAGATCTACTACCAGACTTAGAACTGCATTTAAGGTCAAGATAAAAGAAGGTCAACAACAATTTGCAAGTTGGTGTACAAACACTCTTCTCACTGATTTGCTTGACTACTGATTTCTGCAAGGAGTTTCACAATGCATGAGATTCAAAGTCTTGCAGTTTCTGAATGGGAAATAAAACCTCTGCAAGCAAAATGACTTGTAAGATTTTTTAATTTTTGTCAAAACTTTAGGCTGGTCCTTAGTAATAGCCTTTGCTGACTATTGATGTTTACCCTGAAATTCAATGGGCATTGCATGGTTTGAACTATGAGCCCATTGGAGGCAATGCAGACTTTTTTGTTTAACCCTTGATGTAGCCATGTTATCCTCCTATGTGGATGCTAGCTCTGAGGTTCACTCATGCTTACTACAAAACAGTAGTGAATGATCTAGCAGAAATGCCATCAAAAATGTTGGAGATCCAGAATTGCCCTGGGGGCAAGGAGTCTCAATATTAGGGCTGGATATGTGGAGCACCTCTCTGAAGACATAGCCAATGACCTAGCAGTGGCTGTGTGAGCACTCTAGCTGTCCCCTTAAAGGCACAGGAGTTCGTCGTGACCCAACCAGCTATTCTACAGAGCTCCAAATATTTTCCAACACTAGCTCAGAGTTCCTGCCTCTTTTAAGGGGCAAGTGCAGGTTCTAGCCCTATGAGACTCTGCCAAGAGATGACCCTGCTCATCTTGCTACCATGTGATCACCTGTTTCTGGTCTGTAAAGGTCAGATAAGTCAGTGCCTTTGACTCCAGGGGAGGCCAATTAGGAACTGTCAGAAGCCAAGCAGAAGGCTGCAGCAACCACAACTGCTTGACTTGGTGCTTCTCAATTCTTTCATGGAGTCATAACAGACCAGTCGGGTTTTCAGGATCTCCACAATCAATACGCACAAGAGATTTTCTTATGCTATGGGGGTCATTTTAAAAGACTTAAACATGATTTGGATGTCCGAACACATGCATGCAGACATCCAAAGCTCAGACACATCCCTGCAGCCATTTCACAAATGGCTTTTGAAGATATCTCTGCTGCAGGGACATCCAAATAGTCATGTGACTACGGCAGAGGCATGTCTGCGTCAGTGCTACAGTAATAGATGTCACAGTTGATTTCAGAACCCTCGGGGGCGTCGGTGACTACATCCACATTTAGATGTGCCCCTAGCACAAATAGACATCGCAAAAGTGCTGGTTTGGGCCCTAAAACATTTGGAGGATGTAGAGCAGGTGGCACCCCACTATTATCAGTACTCTCCACAATTGCAATGATAGATTTTATTTTATTAAGAAACTTGTGTTTGAACTGTCTCTGGTATCTAATACTATTCCAGGGACATCTATGTGGCTGCCTGCGGACATCCATATTGCGCACACCAATGTTTGCGAGATGGTAGGCAAACTTGGATGTGCCTAGATTTTTTCCCAAAGTTCTGGTTTGGATGTCCCAGATTGCACTCGAACAACCTGTGCAAAATGTGCCTTCAGTCCTCCAACATGCAGCTTTATCTCATGCATATTCAGTGTGGAGGCCTTGAAAACTCGACTGGCCGGCGTGCTTCCAGGAGAGAGGTGAGAAGTACTGAGTCAGGCAGTCGCGGTTTCTGCAGACTTCTGCTTTGCCTAACTCTGACAGCTTCCAATGTGAAAAATATTGATACGGTAGTTGGCAAAAACACTGATTCACCTATTCCTCTAGACTTGAAGCCAGGCGCTTTTCTTACCTCAGTGGTACACTTACCCAATTCCCACGCTCTGATTAACATTCTTTACTGTTCACTGCCATAAATATATTTCATTTTCTACTAGGCAGTGTGGAAATTAGATAAGGCTCCCCACCGAGCTGGCTTTAGCATTAGCTTGTTCACATTTTCCAAAAAGGGCAAAAGTTAAATGCCTCTTTATTTATTAAACATGTTTATCCAAGGTGGTTTAGAGCAATCGAAGAAAGACATCACTGCCTCTGGGACTGCTCTCACATTTGTCTGGCATCTCCTACCGATTTCTGGGGACATTTTTAACCAAGTGGTACTGGCAAAGTGGGCCATGTGCAACTATCCTGATGTTCCCTACACATGCTTGGATTTTGGGGGGGTGGGGGGGACTTTTCTTTTTGGATCTTTTTCATGATATTTCATCCAGCAAAAATACATTTTGGAATCAGTGCTAGTGCTTGCTGCTGGATTGTGTAAAAGGACAGGTGGTGAGCCCAGTTATTTATCTTTTTAAAAGAAAAAGTTGAGATAAGCTAAGATAGCAATTGTCAATAAATGACAGGCCCGCTGTCTTTCCAGTGTGCTGAAAGCAGGGGAAATTGAAATCCTTGTCAAAAGAAAGGCCTCACTCTTTTTTTTTTTTTTTAAATTTTTCCTCCTATTTTATAATTTTATTGTGCAAACTGAGTGTAGTGAGAGGAAGGGCGCTAGGCAACGTACAGAAGCAACTGCAAAGCGGAAATTACTTTACACTGACTAGCTTCCCCCTCAAACCCCCACCCCACAAACCAAAATTATTACAGAAGGATTTCAAGAAGGGGACATTTGTTCTTGTTCTCTGTTTTTGTGAGGAAGAGGGGAGGAGGAAAGCGTTGGGTGATAGCAATGGAAAGAGACAAGGGTGAGTAGTTGAAAAAAATAAAAGGCCCTTAAGAATACCTAAACTAAAGACAAAAACAAGGTGCCATTTAAGCAAGCACTGCTCTTAATGCATCACTCGTGGGATCCTGCTAGCAATGTCCTTCTTGAGGTAATAAGTAGGTCATCTCTCCCCTTTGATATTAGCACCCTTCTCGGCACTCCTCCACTGGTAAGTTCTCCTCGGCTCTCTGCTGGTAGTGCCTTTCTCAATGTGCTGTTGTCAAAAGTACCCTTGAGATCTCCCTCTTGAGAGCAACTACCATGGATCTCCAAGGCTGTCATGACGAGGTATGCCCACTGTGTATTAGCTGGAAGGTGGCAGCAGTGCTGATCCTACAGAAACATGGAGGAGCTGGTAACTGATATCAGGCCCTCCCAGACATGCCAAGTCACAGGCATTAGGCATGTGACATATACTTTCAACCCCACTGTCATGCTCACATGTTCTGGTTCCTTCTGCTGCCCATAGTGTCAGTACCCCAAGCAGTTTCGCAAGACGAGATCCCCAAGCAACCAACGCCAAGCTGTTCTGTGTTGCCATTGGGTTCACTGCTCGTCTTTCAACTAAAATTCTCTAGTTCATCTACCCCTATCGCTGCCACTTAACCAGACCTGTGACAGAAGCAATATAAGAGAAAAAAAAAAGAGCGGAGACTGCAAGATGGTGCATGCCGATGGCTCTACTGATCCCCCCTCCCCCCCCCCGACGCACATTACTGTTTCAGAGGAACCAGACCCAACTGGCAGAACTGTCATTGGCATGCACCAACTTGCAGGCTCTGCACTGTTTTTGTGTTCGAGCAAGGGGCAGCAGATGCTGAACAGGGGCGTGACGAAAAGGAGATGTTGGATCAGGTGGAGGGTGAGTAACGTGAATAGGATATATTCTGGCTTGGGGGCAGGGGGATGAAGGAAGAAAAGAGATACAAAGAAGATGATGTTGGCATGAGGAGGGTGCTGGGCAGAGGGTAAATTAGGGTGGCAGGGAAAATGCTGGACATAGGAGGCTGATAGAGACACAGAAGGAGAATGCCAATCATGCAGGGGCGGCCCAAGGGGGGTGCGGGGCCATGTGCGGAGAGTCGGTGCGGGGCCTCATTTGCATAAGAGGCCTCATTTGCATAAATATTTGCATAATGTTACCATATACTAACTTTTAGTAAACATGCCTCTTAATGAGTGTATGGATAAAGAAAGACTAAAAGATTTCTACATTACTATAATCCAGTGCCAACCGCCAGACACATTAGGAACTACTACAAACACTGCCCATTTAGAACCCATAGCAAACCCGCCGTATCCTAACAGCACTACCAGGACTCACAAAGCACCAGACCCTACCTATCAAAAGGCAACACTGCAAATATTAAACCGATACATTTCAGAGAATAACAATACATGACCTACTGGGGAAAGAGAACAAGTGGCAATGTCAAATAGGAATTATATAAACAGAATACCTCAGCTCAATTACACATGCAGAACATACACCATCACCAAACAAGGAATCACAATTTAGAAATAGGAAGACAATAATTAAACTGGGAACCCCAAAAGCCAAACTTGGAATGTACAACAACACTGTAGAAATAAAACTATAAATTAATTTCCTCTTGTACTAAACAAAGCGCAGACATTAATGATGCACATTTCCCAGAGCTGACATATTCCAATTAATAAATTCAAAATAAAGAGATATTTTTCTACCTTTTGTGCATTTTTTTCAGCTGCAATTGCTCCAGCCACTTTCTTCTGGTTTCTTTGTGTCTTCTGCTAACTGTCCATCGTCTGCTGTCCATTTGTCCTTTCTTCTCTCCTAGTTTTTTTTTCCATTCTCTCTCTACATCTGCTTTAACATACTAATCTTTCTCCTTTTGCTCTTTCCTCATTCCTATTTCATCCACTCAAATTTTACCCCTCCATCCTCAATCCCCACTTACTCTCCCAGTACCCGGCCAATTGTAGATTTTTCATCCCTCCCACACAAAATATTTTTGCCCTCTCCATTTTACTCTCCCAACCCCATCCCATTCTAATCCTCCCCCAACATCAGCTCCCTTTTAGTTCCAGCCTCACCCAGCATCCATTCCCTTCTAGTCCCTGCATCAGCCCATTTCCAGTCCTAGCCCCCCATCAGCCAATTTCCAGTCCTAGCAACCCCCCAACCCAATACCAGTCCTAGCCCCCCCATCAACCCACTTCCAGTCCTAACCCCCCATCACCCCATTTTCAGTTTAAGCCCCCCTATAACCCATTACCAGTCCTAACCCCCCATCAGCCTACTTCCAGTCCTAACCCCATCAGCCCATTTCCAGTCAGCCCCCCATAGCCCATTGCCAGTCCTAATGCCCCCCCCCATCAGCCCACAGCCCATTACCAGTCCTAACCCCATCAGCCCACCTCAAGTCCTAATCCCTCCCCATCAGCCCATTTCCTGTCCTAGCCCCCCAATAGCCCATTATCAGTCCTAACCCCCCATAGCCCATTACCAGACAGCCCACATCAGCCCACAGCCCATTACCAGTCTTAACCGCCCATAGCCTATTACCAGTTCTAACCCCCCCAACAGCCCACAGCCCATTACCAGTCCTAACCCCATCAGCCCATTTCCTGTCCTAGCCCCCCCATAGCCCATTATCAGTCCTAACCCCATCAGCCCACCTCAAGTCCTAACCCTTCCCCATCAGCCCATTTCCTGTCCTAGCCGCCCCATAGTCCATTATCAGTCCTAACCCCCCCCAATAGATCATTACCAGTCCTAACCCCCCCCATCAGCCCACAGCCCATTACCAGTCCTAACCCCATCAGCCCACCTCCAGTGTTAACCCCCCTATCAGCCCATTTCCAGTCCTAGCCCCCCATAGCCCATTACCAGTCCTAACCCCCCCAACAGCCTACCTCAAGTCCTAACCCCTCCCCATCAGCCCATTTCCTCTCCTAGCCCCCCATAGCCCATTACCAGTCCTAACCCCCCCCCCAACAGCCCACAGCCCATTACCAGTCCTAACCCCATCAGCCCACCTCCAATCTTAACCCCCCCAGCCCATTTCCAGTCCTAGCCCCCTCATAGCCCATTACCAGTCCTACCCCCCCCTCAACCCACAGCCCACCTCAAGTCAAGTCCTAACCCCCTCCATAGCCCATTACCAGTCCTAACCCCCCCCCCCCCATCGGCTCAGGGAAAATTAAAAAAAAAAAAAAAAAAAGCTGGCTGCTACCGCTGCCGCCACGGCAGCAGCAGAATGGAGTGTCCTGTGGGGCCCCCTCTGCCCGGCTGAGCCCCTCTGTGCCGGCTTTCAGATTCGCGAAGGGAGAGTGTCTCCCTCGCGTCTCTGTTAAGCCTGCAGGGGCTGATGGGAAATTTCCCATCTGCCCCTGCAGGCTTAACAGAGATGCGAGGGAGACACTCTCCCTTCGCGAATCTGAAAGCCGGCACAGAGGGGCTCAGCCGTCGCAGAGGGAGGGAGGGAGGGACTCAGCCGGGCAGAAGGGGCCCCGTGGGACACTCCATTCTTCTGCTGCCGCTGCGGCAGCAGCAGCAGCAGTGGTAGCAGCCAGCTTTTTTTTTTTTTTTAATTTAATTTTGAAAAAAAGCAGAATGCGCGGGGCCCTCTGAAACGCGGGGCCCTGTGCAAAAAACATTCTTGCTCAATGGACGGGCCGGCCCTGCAATCATGTGAAGGGGAGAATCGGATGGCAAAGGAAATGCTAGATACAGAGGGGAGATTCTGGACAGAGGGGACTAGGGATACAGGGAGATGCTAAATATGCAAAATGAGTAGAGAGACAGAAGAGTAATACTGGGCATGGGGGGGGGGAATAAGAAGACAGGTGGGAGGGGAAGAACAGAAGAGATGCTGGATTAAGGAGAAAGAGAGAGGAGATGCTGAACAAAGGGGGGAGAGTGAGACAAGATGCAAGAAGGAGGAGGAGGAGGAGAGAGACAGAGAGAAAGAGGGAATGCTGAATGGGGCAGAGGAGAGACTGAAAAATAAGGAGATATGAAATGGGAGGGCCGGAGTGAAGGAAGAGATGGAAAGCAGTAAAAAGAGGATAGAGCAAAGGTTTCCTTTAGTAAATCGCTCCAGTAAGAAACAAGAAATGAGTGACTGACTGGGTTTTAAATTAGTTTTGGCTCGAGATTTTCTAGAGGTGGCTGGATTTGATTCTATATTGCCTTCTATTTTTTGGATCTTCTGCACACATTAAGTTTCCACACACAGTGTGAGAATTTACTGGATTGAATGTGATGCAGCAAAGTCATCTTCACTAGTGCATTCATTAGTCAGTCCTTGGTTTGCTAGTGCACCTCTACAAAACTTAGTGTGGACTAAATAGGTTTAAGATGCAATAAACTTATTAAAATGAAAGTGTAAAATGGAACAAAAAAATGCCTGAAAATTGGGGGGGAAGACTGAAAATGACCCAACATTGAACCAAACATGCTTTCTGTGCACATTCCTAATATAGATATCCAGACTGTTGAATTAGCAAGTGAGTAGGAGGGGGCTAAGTGCTTTTGTTCTTTGGCAATGTACTTAACAAATATTGATAGGAGAGGCTGGGTAGCATGTAGACATGAAATGCTGTTTCGTTTTTTTTACTGAAAAACTGTTCCAAATTTGAAGTGATAAGTCTATGTTCAAGAAGCCTCTCAGCTTTGCGATGACCTTCAGACTGATAATGGAGATTAATTTCAGTGGATCTACGAAGAGTATCCTTGGTACATAACCAGAATCTATCTATTGTAATTAAACAGTAAAATCTGTGTGCTTGCTTTTTGTAGGAAACTCCTGTCCTTGAAAACGAGGGTCAGGTGTCTCAGAAAAATAAGAGCCAGCAGTATGCATGATTCAATAAACACAACACACATAGCGGAATACAAGCTTTTGTTTTTCTTTTTATTGTATCTAGGAGCCTGTTTGCTAATGCAGGCTAACCGTTAGCATGGGGTTTACCAGGGCAGAGCAGTAAAAGTCCCACACTGAACATTAGCGCGGAAAGGGGTGACTGGGTAGGTTACAGGTGGGGAGTGGGCATTGGCTGCACATCATAGCTAGCAAGGCCATCATTGGCACACACTAACCATGATTGTTGTCATTGGCATGAGTACACTTGTCGCCTCCTCAGTGGCCAGTGGTTAAGTACACAACAAACAAAAAATCTGCTGCCAGATATAGTCTCTAGCACAATTTATCACACCTCACCCATTTTTAAACCAATAGGCAGATGGCTAAAGCACTGGCAAAAAATTACCAGGGCCACCAGTGATCAGGGCTGTTGGGAGGGGCAGGCAAGAACAGCAGTTGCCGGGAGTACCAGGATGGTGCCATCCTTGCAATAGAAGCACCATGGGGCAAATAACTTCTACAGATCTGGCCCTGCATGTCACATCATCTGAGTGGAGGTGAGTGTCTGGTCTCATCAGAAGGGCCTCCTCTTATCCCCATCCTGACTGCCTGTGGTGCTCTTGAGCCTCACAATGGTTCTATCAGAATAGTCTGTGCTTGGGTAGCCCATTTGGCAAGAGAAAAGGGGTTGCTTAGTTATCCTGTACTTTTCCTGCAAGCAAAATGTCATTTTTAAATGAACGTTCAAGGTGAAGAACGATCATAACCCCAAACCAATACAAAATCATGAAAGCAATAATAAAAATGCCTGAGAGCAAATAAACCAAAATAAAATTACAATGACAGTCTTAAAGCTATGCTAGCTGTTAAAGTTTGGGTCAAAAGCCATGTCAAGGGAAGGCCTGGGGGAGACCAGCACATGCGCTCTTTAGCTGTTGTCAAGTTCTGGGGTGGCCATGCTATAGATCCTTCAACTTCTGCATTCTGGAAGCTGCTGAAAACGGAGCCTTACACTGGGACTCTGAGACAGAGATTTATTATCTCTCTGAATATAGCCAGGAGCCTGGAAATGTGAATAGTGGAGATAGCAACTGGATGTTGAAGAAGGAACGTTGATAAAGAGAAAAATGAGGGATGGGGAAAGAATTATTTGCAACAACCTCCTAAAGATGAGTCAACCTGTTATATGTAAGTATGGATACATTGAGCTGTTGTAGAAGAGATCCAGGCCATGTTTCTGTGCACTGGGAATACTGTTCAGAGATCACCCGCCTATTTTGGCAGTGTTGGCAGCTTGCCCTGGGCATTTTCCCATGAGAGTAGATAGTGTTGGTATTTTAACAATAGCAAGGCATGACTGCTAAGGTCCTTCCAGCAGTCGATAACAGCTCGGCACTGCAGTGACAACATTGGCTCTTTAGCCAAGCCTTTACCTACAAGGATGCCTCTCTAAAATACTTGACTAGGATTCATTTGGAAATTTCTTGTTTTAGTGTTTTGATTCCACGTTAATTATTCACATTGGTGGTGAGCTCTATGGTAATAACGAATTATCGGTTTTCAGTTTTGTGTATGATGGTTGTTACTGTGTAGTGCTTCTAACGTTTTTGGCAGTATTTCCTCTGTTCGTCATCTTGAGCCTTCGTGATTCATAAGTGTGCTAAAGTAAATAAGGTCTTGGGGCACAGTGCAAGGGAAGGGACATGCAAATGGTTTGCCAGAGGGACCTAGCTTAGCGTAGCTGTAACACACCTCGGAGTGGAGAAGATATTGTGAGCAGTGCTAAGAAGATGCTGCGTGAAAGTACATAGCTAGGAATAGTAGCTTTAAATTATTCAGAAGATAAGAAAGGAAGGAAATATTGTCAAAGAAGTAGTGTCAGAGGCAAGTGTGATAGAAACCAGAATATGATATAGAGGTAATGTAGAAGTTTGTAATCTTTCATGGTTGATTATCTGGTAATAGAAATTTATCCAGCATAAAATGATTGCAGTGTTTATCCTCTAGGAATTTGTTGGTGTTTCTTTTGTCTTTATGTTCTGTTCTGTGTTTGGCTATTTATTCCCACACCTAAGGATACCCTTTATTCAGAGGTATGAACTACATTCCTGAAATGGAAAGAGAGAAATGAAACTGGATTCTGACTTTTATGAATGGAGGAGTGAAAGGTGTATAGGCATGGTACCATTTTCTATGCCAGATTAATACAACATATAGAGATCAGTGGAAGATATTCATAGAAACATGACAGCAGAAAAAGACCATACGGCTCATCCATTCTGCTCTTCCATACCAATTACTATATTCCCTTTTTTCCCTTTAGAGATCCTCTGTGTTTGTCCCATGCTTTCTTGAATTCACATGGAGGTCAATTCCATAGGTGCTTGTCCGGGCCGTCCACATGTCCAGAAATCCAGACGGCTGGAGTTGCAGCTGATTCTGCTTCTGCAGGGGCTGGACGTCCAAGCCATGCCCTGATTCAGCACCCCGGGTGTCCAAAGCCCTGCCTGGCTAACTCAGCCCAGCTCCTGCACGGAGATATGGTGCTGTGGTGTCCCGTTGCCATGGCTCCATGCAGGAGCCCCGATCACCCGCACCGCACAAAATGCCTTTTCCCCACTGTCCAACCCCCAATTGGGCCTTCTGAGGCTGGGATTGGGTGGTGGAGAACCCCCTGCAGCCACTGTTCCCTCTAAGCTGTGCGCGTGTGCACGCGCACATAATTTACAACAGAGCGCACAAAAATTACAGCTCTGATTCTGATAGAAAACACAGACGTCTTAAAATTTAAAAGTTATGATTGTAATTACTAGAAATTTCCCGCTTCATTTAGTAATTGTCTATTTTCATTTAATTTGATTAAAATCAATGTGGTGTACATACTGTATTCTGACGTGTAGTCAAATTTTAAAGTATATAACTCCGAGTGTTATGTGGCGCACAAAAATTGAACCTTCCTTCAAAAGCTGCACAGCTGATATTTTATGCGCACACATCCTACAGAAAATTAGAGGGAACATTGCCTGCAGCCACCTATCAAGTTGTGGGGGCCCGATGGTGCCATCCTCTGATGCCAGGGGGATGTATTCAACCTCCAAGATGGAATAAGTCCCCTGTCTATCCTGATGAACCCGGACGTATAGGGCTTTTGCTGGAATCGGCCCTGTACCTCCGGATTATTCACCCCGCCCTGGCCCACCCACTCTCCTCCCTATCACTACCCCTGTCTGCCCCTATCCCGAGGTCCCTGCACATCCCTGAGCAAATAACAGGGATGTACATTCAAATCGGATGTACATCCCCACTATTCATCATTCAGAATAACCCAATATTCTCTTAGTCTCTACTAACTCCACTGGGAGACTATTCTATGCATCTATCACTCTTTCTGTAAAGAAATATTTCTGCATATTACTCCTGGCTCTATCCCCTTTTAACTTCATCCTATGTCCTCTCATTGCAGAGCTTTCTTTCAATTGAAAAAAGTTCTCCTCCTGTGCATTTATGCCATGGAGGTATTTAAATATCTTTTTCATATCTCCTCTCTCCCACCTTTCCTCCAAAGTATGCATATTGAGATCCTTAAGTCTGTCCCCATATGCTTTATGTTGAAGCCAACTGACCATTTTGGTAGCCACCCTCTGCACCAATTCCATCCTGTTTATATCTTTTTGACGGTGTAATCTCCAGAATTGCATATGATATTCCAAGTGAGGTCTCACCAAAGACCTATACAGAGGCACAATCACCTCCTTTTTCCTGCAGGCCATTCCTCTCTCTATGCACCCAAGCATCCTTCTGGCTTTTGCCATCACTATTTCTACCTGTTTAGCCACCTTAAGATCATCAGAAACAATCACGCCCAAGCCCCACTCTTCTTTCATGGACAAGAGGTACTTGACCCCCTATAAATAGTAGTAGTAGTAGTAATAGTAGTTGCTTTGTGTTGTCTTGACTAGATTGTAAGCTCTGACGAGCAGGGACTGTCTTTTTGCTTATATTTCTGTACAGTGCTGCATGCGTAGTGCTATATAAATGCTAAATAGTAGTAGTAATACTGTATGGTTCTCTTGGAATTTTGCAGCCCAAATGCATAACCCTGCATATTTTATCATTAAATCACAGCTGCCAAATATGCGACCATTCTTCAAGATTAGCTACATCCCTCCTCATGTTATCTACTCTCTCCTGGGTGTCAATTGCAGATTTGGGTATCATCTGCAAAGAGGCAAACCTTACCTGACGGCCCTTCTGCAATATCACTAACAAAAATATTAAAAGGAATCGGACTAAGGACATATCCCTGTAGCACACCACTGGTAACATCCTTCTCTTCAGAATGAGTTCCATTTACCTGTATCCTTTATTGCCTCCCACTCAACCAATTTCTAACCCAGTCAGTCAATTTAGGATCCATTCCTAGGATGCTCAATTTATTTATGTCATCTGTGCAGAATGGTGTCAAAGGCTCTCAAACCATATTTAGGGCTCTCCCTCAGTCCAACTCTGGTTGTCCAGTCAAAGAAATTAATTAGATTTTTCTGACAAGACTTGCCTCTAGTAAAACCATGCTGCCTAAGATCCTGTAATCCATTGGACTCAAGAAACCTCACTATATTCTGTTTCAGTAATGTTTCCATTAATTTACTCACCACAGAGGTCAGACTAACTGGCCTGTAGTTCTCAACCACATTCTTATTTCTGCTTTTGTGTAAAGGGGCCACATGTGCCTTTATCCAGTCTCTGGGACCACTCCTGACTCTAAAAAAGCATTGAAAAGATCAGACAGTGGAGCTGCTAGAACTGCCCTAAGTTCCTCCCATACTCTTGAATGTATCCCATCTGGCTCCATCGCTTTGTCTACTTTTAGTTTAGCTAGTTCGTCATGAACACAGTCTTCTGAAAATCATTCAAGATCCCCTTCTATTCTGTTCCTGTTTGTGGGTATTTTCTAAGATGTTGCTTTTGGTCCTTCATCTTTGAACACAGACAAAAATATTTGTTAGGAGAAAATAGGGGGCAGATCCAAGATGGTGGCTCAGTGAGTGCACGCTCCTGACGGCTTTTACTGATGGGACAAAAGAGAAAGGGGAAGCGGAGTATGCAGCCCCAGGCCTCTCCAGTGACCTCGACTCCGGTGAGTGGTCCTTTGGATTCGTTTGTATTGTGATGTCAGGAGCCTTTGCAGCCTCAACCGGGAGTTGGAAGCTCGGCTGGTAGATTGCAGGGGCTGGGTGGCCAGGCGTCTCCCTCGAGCAGTGATCTTACGCCCCCGGATTTGCAACAGCCCTCTAAGCAAATATGCCCAGATTTGTCTCGGTGGGTGGTGGATGCCACGGTGTCCCCAGTGTTGGGAGTTTCTGAGGCTTCATTGGGGCCACACCTGTCTAGCAAGTCGGAGGGAGTGGACTCTTCGATGGATCAGCGGACTCTTGCTGGCGAGGTTGAGAACTTGTCGGCGGTCAATGTAGATGCCGAGATCCCTCAACAGCTCCCTGAGGTTGGTGAAGTTTTACCAGCTGAACAATCCAGGTCTACTGTTTCCTTTTCTTTGCCAAGACCTGCACAGTTTACTCTTGAGTCTATATGGACTGCTATTAACCAATTGGGACAAACCTTTCTTACACAAACAAATGGAATTCAATTAGATATGCCTTCTCCTCTACCAACACGGAGCAGCCCTCACGATGCGACCAGGTTTGCCAAACCATATCAACCCGTCTAATATATAAGACTATAAGTGACTCATTCCAACTAGAATTAACTAATGGTTAGTACTTCCCACATGTTATTACTCTCTGCATTATTTAACAAATGGTTGCTTGTGCCTAGAGTCACCTAGACAAACTTTGTTACATAGTGTTCAATCCTAACATAAAGATTGAAACATTGTTGCTACTACTTGTTCAACGCTCCAACTAAAAAGTGTTAAAGTGTTACTGCTGATTACTTACCTGTTGCCTACCATACTAATAACATTCCACTATAAAAAGCCACTTCTTTCCCACATTTTAGCAACCATGACCTCTCCAGCCATAACGTTAGTTTGCCTACTACTCAGTGTATTATATGAAACCAATTCACTCTCCCAAGATCACCACCATATCACTACAATACATAGCACGAACAAAAAACACTTCCACAACTTTCACCAATATACACAAAACCCCTGCCATAAGAGACACTCTCACCTTCTACACATCGCATTAGACCAAACACCCATCACAAAACGCAACCAACCTGTTCCTCAACAAGAAGAACTCAGATGCGCCCTCATAAATGCCAGATCTGCACGTAAAAAATGGCCAGCCATTTCGTACCTAATAATCAAACGAAAACTAGACATTCTAATGGTCACAGAAACATGGTTTTCTGACTCTGACTCAGTTATAATAAACCAACTCACACCACCTAATTACTCCACCTACACATGTAACAGAGCGAATAAAAGAGGAGGAGGTGTTGCCATAATAGCAAAGACCGACCTTCAATATCGTACAATCACAACCAAGAGCACAAAACAATTAGACGTTATCTCAATATATAACAACCGCAATACCATCAACCTTATATATATTACACCGAACTCATCATCAGAAGAACTTTCCAGCATAATTGACCTAGCCTGCAACCCAGTACACCCGGATAAACCTAACTGGCTAATGGGCGACTTCAACCTCCCTTCCATACAAACTGCCCTTTCTACCTCATTCTTAGATGCAATGAAAAACCTCAACTACAATCAACTCATAAATCAACCAACTCATCAACGTGGCAATATGCTCGACCTTGTCTTCGCTCCACCCACCTACACGTCCGCAAATGATGATTTTGACCTATCCATCACTCCGGTCCCATGGTCAGACCATAGCCTAATAACACTCACAATACCAGCACACAAGGACCCATCAACGGACACAACTAAACGTTCACCAACAAACTCCACACGCTTCAGACCTCTCAACGAAGAGGAAATCAAGAAACATATACTTCCAATACTTAATCAACCCTCTACCAACATCAATGACATGGTCACCACATGGAATGAAACCATCAACAAATATGCCATACTACCACCAACCCATAAAAACCAAACAACAAAGAATAATATAGTGAAGAAAACCATCTGCACCATGGTTCTCCCAAGATCTAAGGAAGTCCCTTACTATCTTGAGGAAGCTTGAAAGAAAATGGCGTAAATCTCATAATTTAACAGTTCAACAAACATACTTATCCCACCTGCAGGCCCATCGTGAAGCAATATGGAACTCAAGAAAAACCTACCACACTGAACTCCTCAACCGCTCCCTAAATAAACCTCGTGAACTCTTCAATCTAGTAAAGTCACTAACTACAGAACCATCACCACCTCAACAGGAACCCATACACCCGCAGAAATATGCCAACTTTATACAATCCAAAGCGATTAGAACAACAACTTCTTCATCCCCAAGTCCCCCCCAGCAACACGTACGATTTCTCCCACTACTAAAGCTCTCATCACCCTCAGCTAAATACGTGGAAGACATTATAGTCAAAATGAATACCACCACAGCTCCTAACGACCCATGCCCAGCGTACTGGATAAGAACTATGCGATCTGACTTTAGCCCAGTCATAGCAGAAATAATAAAGATGTCCTTCTCAACTGGCATCTTCCCATCGGCACTAAAACAGACTTCTATAAGACCGTTGCTAAAGAACAACCAACTAGACCCAACAAAGGAAGAATCATACCGCCCGATATCTAGTATACCGCTGCTATCCAAAATAATCGAGAAAGTAACCAACAATCAGATACAACAACACATAGACACCTCCTCCCCCCTCGACCCCTGTCAGCACAGATTCAGGGAAGCCCACGGTGTAGAGACACTGTTAACCACATTAACCAACACACTCATCAGTGGATTAGACGACATTAAGAAAGGCTTTGCCCTAATATTTCTCGACATATCTGCAGCATTCGACTCGGTGGACCATGAAATACTACTAACCCGTCTATATGACAAAGGAATCCACGGGCTAGCATGGCAATGGTGCAAATCATATCTCGAAGATCGCTTACAACACGTCAGGACTGTTACAGGTACCTCACAATCTTTCCAGTTAAAACAAGGAGTACCGCAAGGATCATCCCTATCCGCGCTGCTATTTAATATTTACATGCAGCCTATATGCGACATCACTCGGTCCTTTGGCATATCCTCGCTGATCTACGTTGATGATGTGCTAATATTCACACCAATCAATGTCAAGCTCCCAGACTACACAACACTAGTAGATTGCTTTAACGCAATAGCAGACTGGCTCCTAACCCAGAATATGCGAATAAACTATAAAAAAACCGAGGTACTGATAGTCACTAAAAACAGAGAATTCTCACCCCCTGAGACCCTAAAAGTACGAGATGCAGACCTCCCAATCAAGCCCGCCATAAAATACCTTGGAGTAATACTGGACCATCGCCTGGACTTTAAAGAACATATCAACCGCACGGTGAAAACCATTTATTTCAAGATAAGGACCCTACGACATCTGAAAAACATGCTTGAACCAGACAGCTTCAGAACCATATTCCAAACCATAATCACACCCCACTTCGACTATGCGAACATAATACTTCATGGTCTTCCTAAAAACACCCTAAATACTTTACAACTTGCAATGAATGCCGCAGCCCGGGTACTATATGGCGCTTCAAAGAGCGAACATATAACACCCATCCTAATGGAGCTTCACTGGCTCCCCATATACTGCAGAATAGCATATAAAGCTCTTCTCATGACATTTAAAGTGATAAATACTTTAGCTCCTTCTTCAATGTCTAAACTCCTCCATCCCACCCCTGACATCAGAGCCAGGAGGTCAGCTGCGACAAACACCCTAGCTACACCACCTGAGGCCACAAAATGCAAACGTTCAACTACAGATAGGGCCTTTGCATACTACGCTCCTAGATGTTGGAACAACCTACCCCCCAGCATAAGAGCTATTACTGACCTCAAGCATTTCAGAAAAGCCATAAAGCATCACCTCTTCATTCTACATTTCCAAGGCTCATTATCATCCTTCTAAAATGCACAGTAAAAATTGTAAATACCTCATACTAAGAAATTCTATCCTTTGTATATAGATTCTTATTTACAAATATGTACAAAGTTTCTCAAAGTATAAAGGTTACTTACAAATATGTACTAAGTTTTACAAAGTTTTTACAAATATGTACAAAGTTTCCCATGGTTAAATTCCTAGTTGTATTTGCCTGTTATATGTAAACTCATTACCGTCTGTTGCGTGCAATGAGTATTCTGTTTAATGTAAACCGCGCTGACGAAAAAGAGTGCGGTATAAAAGAACTATAAATAAATAAAATATGGCATCAAATTTGGCTAGAATCGACCAATTCGAGCAAGAGGTCTCCGGGATTAAAATCAAGCTTGAAGAGACTATTGAAAAAACTAAACAGATGGAAACTCTGTCGGATCTCTTTATTAAGGATTCTAACCAGGAGAAAGCCAGGCTGGAACAGTTAGAAAACTTTTCTAGATTGACAAATTTGCGCTTGGTAAATTTTCCTGTGTTACCAAATATTTCAGCGAAAGAAATGTTTAAAATGTATCTTCTTGAAGTACTGGGGGTTCCTCCAGATTCATGCCCTCCTATGGTTAGAATTTATTATCTCCCTACAGCGCGGAAGGCCTCGGCCTCTGGGGCAGTAGGTGGCCAGGAGAAATTTGATGTTTTGAGTGTTTCAGCTTTATTAGAAACTTCTGAATCGTTGTTGGTTAAGAAAGCGACCTGTTTAGTTACTTTTGCTTTAATATCAGACCGTGAATGGCTGCTTAGGCTATTCTTTCATAAAAGGAATGTATTGTTCAAGGGTTGTTCGGTTCGAGCTTTTCCAGATCTAGCTCGGGAAACCCATCGGCGTAGGACTGAGTTTTTGATCCTGCGACCACGGGTTCTCCAGCTGGTGGGTTTATTCTTTTTAAAATTTCCTTGTAAATGCTTGGTGAAACTTCATGGGAATTCCTATGTTTTTTTGTTTCCTTCACAATTGCTTTCCTTTTTGAATTCTCAGGGCTCTGTTGGGGGGGAATGAGCAAGTACTCTTGTTGCTGTATTTAAATTGGCTGCTCTGTTGCTCTCGTTTCCTTTCCTTTCTGTATTTTCATTTTCCTGTTCATCCTGGATCTGTACCTTTGTGGGCTAGTGTGGGGTTTTGCTTGTGATTGTTATTACCTTTGACTATTCTGTATTTGTTTTGTTTTCTTGGAAGCATCCCCTTTTTCCATTGCAAGATTGTTTATGCTTGTAATTTTTGTTAAAGTTAATAAAATATAAATTTTAAAAATATATATATATTTGTTAGGCAATTCCACTTTATTCTCATCAGCTTCTACATATTCCTTCCCTTCACCCTTGAGTATGACAATACCACTTTTGCACGTCCTCCTCTCACTAACATACCTGAAAAATATCTTATCCCCTCATTTTACTGCATTGGCTATTTTTTCTTTTATTTGTATCTTTGCTTTCCTGACTACTTTCCTAGCTACTCTAATCTTTACAAATATTGATGCTTGTCTTTCTCATTCTGTGAGCTCTTGTATTTTGTGAAGGCCACCTTCTTTTTCTTCACCTTTTCAGTTAATTCTTTTGAGAACCATAGTGGCTGCTTTTCCTTTTATTTACTTTCCTTACAAAAAGGTTTGTTGTCCTTAAAATATCTTTCTTTCAGTTTTGTCCATTGCTTTTCTACATCCCCCAGCTGTTCCCATCCTGCTAACAAATCCTTAAGGTATTGTCTCATCTTGGCAAAGTTAGTTTTCCTTAAGTCTAGGACCCTTATTTTTGAATGGCCTTCAGCAGCTGTAGTCTTAATACTGAACCACACCATCTGGTGATCACTGGATGTGAGATGATCTCCTACTATAGAATCAGAAACATTTTCCCCATTGGTAAACACCAGGTCCAGTATGGCCCCTTCATGGTTGGGTTCAGGTACAAGTTGCTGGAATAGTTCTCCATGTAGAGAATCTAGGATCTCCTTACTTCAATATGACATAGCAGCAGGGATATGCTACTCAACATCTAGCATATTGAAATCACCTATCAATAGCGCCTCTCCTTTCCTGGCAATACTGTGTATATCTTCTATTAAATCTCTGTCCGCTTCTTCTGCTTATGAAGGAGATCTGTACTGTATATCACACCAATCTATCTAGCTTCTATGTGGACTGAAAAAGCAAAGGAGTGAGTCACCACTGAAAAATCCACATCATCCTTTCAGAATGTCAAGCAGTGGTTTTCAGTTTGGGAGGGGAATGACCTGTTGTGGAGGGGAAGAGAGGAGGCACGGATGCATCCAGCCGACAGTGCTCTCATGCAGGCTCTGTAGGCTGCTGAAGAACAAGAATCAGGAGCAGGCAAAGTTGTTTATCTCTCTATTCCCATGCCCAGTGAAGATGAGAGAACTTGGGAGCTAGTGGGACTCTCTGCCTCTACTTTGGTAAAACATCAGATGCTGTCTCCATCTGCTCCCTCATCCCCAACAATGCTCCCATCCATGAAGAAGAGAAGAAAGCCACCTGTCCCACTGCCAAAGATGAATTAGAGGTTTTCTGTATTTAGGGGGGGGGCGGGGAGGGATTTTAGAAAGGACATCCAAGTTCAATTGGGAACATCTGGGGCAGAACATGCAGAAAAACTCCAGGGACATCTGTGTCTCCACTTGATTTCACGAATATAGACATCCCCATTAGGAACACATAGGGGCTTGTTTACAAAGCCGCGGTAGTGGTTCGCGATCGCGATCGCAGCCGCGGCCCCATTGAAATCAATGGGGCCGCGGCTCCGATTACGATCGCAAACCGCTACCGCGGCTTTGTAAACAAGCCCCATAGACTGGGAACATCCACAATACAGCAAAGTGAAAGCATGAGCACCCATACCCCAACAGTGTTTATTGACAGAAAGCAGGGGTATTAGTGTAGCTCCTTATCCATACCTTCCAGATGTTTGCCTAACAAAACGAGCACTTTTTAGATGCCTGTTGTTGTCTGGAGCAGGTTTTAACTTCAGATGTGATTCGGGATGTCCAGGGCATTTCTGAGATCAGGCAGGGATGTCCAGGTTCTTAGGAATGTCTTGGCCATGCCTCTGCCTTGCCCCCACTCAGACTGGGATGTCCACAGAGCCGATGTCTAAAATGGCTCTAGAGACCTCTCTATGATGTGGACATCTGCATGCCTATTTGCAGACATCCAAATCGCAAATAGCACTTTTATAAAACAATCCTCAATATGTTATGTTCCTTTCAGTGAGTAATACCAATTAAGTTTGCAGAAATAATGGAATTTTGCAAAATAAAGTTCTTTATGGGGGGGGGGGTGCAAGCAGGTTTGGGGCTCATATGCAGCTATGATTGGAGAGATGAAGGCTCCGTATGTTAAAGATTTGAATGCTAATGCTGAAGAATAAGCCTCGATTCTGAGGCCAGCATTAAACATGGACTGGTGATTGGTTAAATCTACCCCCTGTAGAGAACTTTGATGCTATATGAAGTCATACCATCAACAGGGTCTACCTAGACTCATCATCTGTCTTTTTACAACCTAGATCAAATAATGTAGCCCCAGCTTCAAACCTCCGTGTATACCATAAAATCCTTAAAGGTGCTCATGCAACACTTTATCCAATTCTTTTTGTCGGAGTAACCGATCAGAGGATACAGGAACTGTCACCCGTCCCCCACCACGGTCATTCCATTTTAATCATTTTAAATGCTTGAAAAAACTTTACTTATCTTGCTTGAATTCAGCCAATAAGGAATTCAAAAGACACAACGTGCCACGTTTCGAGCCCTCCAACAATCGCTGGCTCTGCATCAGGTGAAAAGCTAGAATCCCTTGAAAAATGGCTTTTGCATTACTCAGTACAACGGTCCGGTTTAAAGAGATGGCGTGTGACGTCAGAAGCATGCAAGAGAATCCAATAGCCAGTCAATGAAGCCTGATACACAAGCATTAAGAATTGGGAAAACCCACTGTCAGGGAATCCCAATGACGTTGTAAACATTCCCTACTCACAACAGTGTATGCCACTCAACGGAGCCATTCAGACCCCGGGGGGAAACAGTAGCCAGACGAAATATCCATTGTTGCTCAGTCCATTGCAATTTTGCAACACGGTCCCCTCCCCGGGGATCTGGTGGAATAAAGTCAAGCACCCTCCAACATAATTGTTGAAACAAGTGATCCTCCTGTAGACAGTGACTGACCATAGGCGCCGACATTGTTTTAGTTCTCAGACGGGACGCATGTTCCCCCAAGCGAAGTTTGACAGCCCGGGTTGTCCGGCCAACATAATGCAATCCACACGGGCAAACAATCAAATACACCACAAAGGATGAATTGCAAGTGGTATGCCAATTTAAACTATAGATAATTGATGTAGACATATCCCTCCAGCTGAGACCTGTCAATGCCATGTCACAATAAGTACAAGTACCACAGGTAAAATGACCAGGGTTGGCATGAGACAAGGAAGGACGATCCGAAGGCCAGGTGGATTTCACAATTCGATCCCGTAGATTTGGCGTCCGTGAATAAGCCACCCGAAGCCGCTTATTTGTAAAACAGGGGTGAACAGATAAAACCAGCCAATAGCGGCGCACAATGGCCACCACTTTTGGAACTCCCACCAAATATGGAAAAATACCGGTAAAATCGTCATCCTCTGAGGTATTAGATAAAGAGCGGGGAAGAAGCAGCCACTCTCGATGAATGAACCGAGCCCGTTTAAAGGCTTTCTTAATTACTGAAACAGGGTATCCCCTAGATAATAACCGCTTCTATAGATCAAACGCATGATGATAAAAGTCATCCAACGATGAACAATTACGTCGAAGACGCAAAAATTGGCCGAATGGAAGGCCACGCTTCAACGGTGGAGGATGGAAGCTTGAGAATTGCAACAAAGTATTCCGCTGAACAGGCTTGCGGAACAAAGTGGTAGTGAGGCCCTCAACATGGTCAGGGTGACGGAGATCCTTCGGTTATTTCAGGTCCCTCCAGATGGCTCCCTCCAGGTGCAGTAGATCCAGTCATTTCAACGTTTCAAGATTTGATCCTCCGAGATTTGGATGTTCTGGAGACGGCTTTACCCACAACTTTTCCAAATTTGTCCCGTGAGCAATTTCAAGCTATGCGGGACCTTTCCACGTCTGATTTCATTATTCGCCGTGCGGATAAAAGTGGGGCGATTGTTGTGCTGTCTCCCGAGCAATATGATATTGAGATTCAGGCTCATCTTCAGAATCATGAGCATTACCAGCTGCTCTCCCATGACCCGACGCCATCAGTATTACAGAGTGTTCGATCCTTGATGTTGCAGGCTTTACAAAATGGTTGGATTACTGGACGTGAATTTCGGTTCCTGATTAATCCAGTTCCTAAGGTCCCTGTTTTTTATCTGGTTCCTAAATTATATAAGAATGTCCAACAACCTCCAGGACGCCCGATCGTGTCCTGTAGGGACTCGCTCCTGGAGCCTCTCTCCAAATTTTGTGATGTATTTCTGCAACCTGCGGCATCAAGGGTCTCCTCCTATATCCGTGATACAGGTGATTTTCTCACACAATTGTCCTCTTGTACTGATTATTCGACCTATACGTTTTTGGTGTCTCTTGATGTGCAAGCACTTCACACCAATATTAATCAGCGAGAAGTGCTCCAACATTTAACTGATTATCCTCTTGACTTACCCACACGGATCCCGCGGTCCTTTTTGTTAGCGATGTTAGACTTAGTGTTAAATAGCAATTATTTATTACATAATTGTAATTTTTACAGACAAACGTTTGGCATAGCAATGGGGGCTATGGTGGCACCCTCTATTGCCACCATTTACATGGCCATTTTTGAGGATAATTATGTGTATTCTTCTCCATTTTTTCAATTTGTGCCTTTTTGGCGTCGGTTTTTAGACGATGTCTTTTTTCTGTGGTCTGGATCTCAGGAAGATCTGCTGAGTTTTGTCAGTTCATTAAACACACATTCTCCACATATTCAGTTTACTGCGGTATTTGATAAACGATCTATCCAGTTTTTGGATCTGACGATTTTTTTGTCAACTGAGGGCCTCACTACCACTTTGTTCCGCAAGCCTGTTCAGCGGAATACTTTGTTGCAATTCTCAAGCTTCCATCCTCCACCGTTGAAGCGTGGCCTTCCATTCGGCCAATTTTTGCGTCTTCGACGCAATTGTTCATCGTTGGATGACTTTTATCATCATGCGTTTGATCTACAGAAGTGGTTATTATCTAGGGGATACCCTGTTTCAGTAATTAAGAACGCCTTTAAACGGGCTCGGTTCATTCATCGAGAGTGGCTGCTTCTTCCCCGCTCTTCATCTAATACCTCAGAGGATGACGATTTTACCGGTATTTTTCCATATTTGGTGGGAGTTCCAAAAGTGGTGGCCATTGTGCGCCGCTATTGGCCGGTTTTATCTGTTCACCCCTGTTTTACAAATAAGCGGCTTCGGGTGGCTTATTCACGGGCGCCAAATCTACGGGATCGAATTGTGAAATCCACCTGGCCTTCGGATCATCCTTCCTTGTCTCATGCCAACCCTGGTCATTTTACCTGTGGTACTTGTACTTATTGTGACATGGCATTGACAGGTCTCAGCTGGAGGGATATGTCTACATCAATTATCTATAGTTTAAATTGGCATACCACTTGCAATTCATCCTTTGTGGTGTATTTGATTGTTTGCCCGTGTGGATTGCATTATGTTGGCCGGACAACCCGGGCTGTCAAACTTCGCTTGGGGGAACATGCGTCCCGTCTGAGAACTAAAACAATGTCGGCGCCTATGGTCAGTCACTGTCTACAGGAGGATCACTTGTTTCAACAATTACGTTGGAGGGTGCTTGACTTTATTCCACCAGATCCCCGGGGAGGGGACCGTGTTGCAAAATTGCAACGGACTGAGCAACAATGGATATTTCGTCTGGCTACTGTTTCCCCCCGGGGTCTGAATGGCTCCGTTGAGTGGCATACACTGTTGTGAGTAGGGAGTGTTTACAACGTCATTGGGATTCCCTGACAGTGGGTTTTCCCAATTCTTAATGCTTGTGTATCAGGCTTCATTGATTGGCTATTGGATTCTCTTGCGTGCGTCTGACGTCACACGCCATCTCTTTAAACCGGACCGTTGTACTGAGCAATGCAAAAGCCATTTTTCAAGGGATTCTAGCTTTTCACCTGATGCAGAGCCAGCAATTGTTGGAGGGCTCGAAACGTGGCACGTTGTGTCTTTTGAATTCCTTATTGGCTGAATTCAAGCAAGATAAGTAAAGTTTTTTCAAGCATTTAAAATGATTAAAATGGAATGACCGTGGTGGGGGACGGGTGACAGTTCCTGTATCCTCTGATCGGTTACTCCGACAAAAAGAATTGGATAAAGTGTTGCATGAGCACCTTTAAGGATTTTATGGTATACACGGAGGTTTGAAGCTGGGGCTACATTATTTGATTTGGAATTTCTCTGCCTTGAGCTGGGTGTTTTTTTTGTTTGTACAACCTAGAACATGGACATTATTTTCCCATTTCTTCAGGAGCTTCACATTCCTTCTACAGAGTAGCTGAATCTTCTCTCTGCAGTCTTTTTTGCTCACAACACAGAATCAGAGCAATGTGCCTTTTTTTTTGTACGTATAATGTGACAGGTTTTTAAGCCACTGTTTCTTTGCTTGCTGTTCTGAAATTTGACATTTCACTCTGATCTCATTTCACAGTAAAACATTTGTTCTGTCTTTGTAAAGTATTAGATATAAAACATAGGGATGTGCCTACAGTGGAAATGGAAAAAGTAATTTTAAACAAATTCTTATTTCATATTCTTTTGTTTTTTATAACTGCACTGAAACAAACAAGCACAGATAATCTGAGGGAGAGGAAGCGGGTGTCGGGTGGTGTGGATGGGATGAATGGTCTTTACCTGCTATCATTTCTGTTTCAAAATTCAAAACATGAAAAATTAAACCTGAAGTAAAAAAGGCCCACTCTTTTTCAGTGCACATCCCCCAGTAAATGCCAAAAGAGACCTAGCAGTTTCAGTGCTGGTGCACAATGGCAGACATTGCTGGTGCTTATCTCTATAGTGCTACTAGATGTGCATATAAGAGACACTCCCCAATCCCAGAGGCTTATCTAGTCAACCTTATGACAGACCAGTTACGTCATTAATCCTTACAGTGTGTATCAGCTATATTTAATGAGCGAGACCTGTAGTGGCTGCCCTCTCTTCACCTTTGCATTATAAAGACTTTCATCCCAGAGGTGGCTGCTTGCTGTTTTTGTAAAACATATTGGGTCACGGGCCAAAGCAAAGCTCTGCGTAAGGCAAGGGTGTCGAATGCTGTCAACGGATCTGGGTTGAAGGACATCACAATGGATATTAGGCTTCTTTGCATACAGTAGCTCTAGTGTATAATCAATGCCTTTTATAGATGTACATTTTTAATGTTTTGGTATTGATAAACTTTTAATATTTGCTGTATGGAGTTATTGATCACAGTCATGAGACCTAATGGTGTAAAGCAGGTAATTGAATGAAATATGTTCTGGTTATAATGAAATCAGGCTTCATGGTGGCCTTTGAGGAGTGGGAATTTGATGCCCCTGAAGTGAAATCTAAAGATCGGGATTCTTAATATAAATGTAATTTTGCAGCTTAAGATCACATTTGTCTTTCACTCTTCCATATGCCATTGCATAAAAATATAGAAGTGGTATATAATGCATCTTGGACTTTTTTTTAATGATTTCTGTAAACCTTTAATTTAATGCCTTTGTAAATAAGGCCAGATAGTAAGCTCCCTTCCCCCCACCCCATTGAATTCCCCCTTCCTCCCTTCTCTATTTTGGTGGATAACACTACACTCCTCCCTGTTTCCTAGGCTTGCAACCTTGAGACCATCTTTGACTATTTGTTTCTCCACACATATCCAACACATAGCCAAAACCTGTGGTTCCTTTCTCTATAATATTGGCAAAATGTGTCCCTTCCTTTCTGAACACACTACTAAGACCCTTCTCCATTCACTAGTCACTTCTCTTCTTGACTATTGTAACCTCCTCTTTGCTGGTCTCCCTCGGAATCATCTTTCTCCCCTTCAGTCTGTTCAAAACTCAGCTGCCCGGTGTCATTATGCTCATGTAACCCCTCTTCTCAAGTCACTTCACTGGCTCCTTATCTATTTCCACATCCAGTTCAAAATCCTCCTGCTGACCTATAAGTACATTCATTCTACAGCTCAACCTTTCCTGTCTTATCTCACTCTACACCCCTCCTTGGGAACTCCGCCCTTCTGGCAGATCCCGTTTATCTGTGCCCTTCTCTTCCACTGCTAACTCCAGACTTCAATCATTCCATATGCCTGGAACAAACTACCTGAGTTAGCTCCTTATCTAACCCTATTCAAATCCAGGCTAAAACCTACCTCTCCAAAGCTGCTTTTGGACCTAATGCCCCTCACTCTCACTCTCTTGTTCACCACTTATGTGTATCTTATGTCATGCACCGCCCTGGTGGCCAGTGGTCATAAGGGTAGGTGGGACACAAAAATTATTTTATTATGAGAGGAGGGTCATTTAAGAGCCAGGTGTAACCTGGTCTTAGCAGTTCACCTCCTAACTAAAAAAAATTGTGAATGCAGAGTAGAGGGTTAACAAGGCATTTATTTCCCTTTACGCATAAGATTCAGCTGGGTTACAACCTAAAGAAAAAATCCTTAACTTCAGGAATGAAATCAACTCAGGTTAACGGAAAAACTGTTATGCTTCACAGTTGTAACAATGCTTAGTTAAGCTTTCCAGAGTAAAGAAAATGTTTCAGCACTTTTCTTCCATTTAGAAAATGAATAACATTCTGAAGATAACATATATCATTCACAGGTTTAACAGTGACTCTGCACTGCCTGAAATACACAAAGAACAGTTCATCTCTTCCTGAGACAAAAGGCTTGGCTCTACAAGTTCCACTTGCATCGGCTCAGAATTATCTCTGTCTGTATCAGTGGTTTCACTGGCTATAATTTCTGGCCAGGCCCTAGTCCTGTTCTCTGGATGTTTAAAGAGTTCCTCTAGTGTTTGCCAATGAGCATGGCCTATCCTCGGGCATTGGCTACTTGGCTTATGAGAGGTAGCTTTGCTTTCCTTTCTCACAGGTTTAGCATTACTTTCAAAAGGCTTTTTATAAGGTAAGGTTTTCTTCATAGAAACAGAGTCAGCATACCTTGGCTTCCCGCAGCATGTAGAACTGGGATTTCCTCCTTCCCGCAGTTCTTCAGGAACACAATCCCTGTGCCAGTCTCCTCTCTGAAAGCTTCTGTTACCTTTTGGTTTAGCCCCAAGTTCCTCTGGTACAAGCAGGCTTCTTTCTTTCACTCCGCTCTGCCTCCAAAGGTGATTGTTCCTTTGCCCAGCACTAGTTTCCAAAGTGCTTCTTTCTGCTTGGTCCTTGCTTGTGGTGCTTCTTTCTCATAAACCTTCAGCTTTACCTCCAGCTCCACATCTGCATGCACTGCTCTGCCCTCTCCAGTCTCCAGTCTTCCGTTTATAAAGCTCTCCTGTGTTTGAGCTTTCCGGGCTGTCAGGTGCTCTCGATTAGCTAAGTGTGTCCACTCAGGCTCTGTGAGTGCATGCCTGCTCCCTCTAGCTGTTCTGTGCGGATATTGCATCTTGTGCACATCTTTTTCCTCATGAAAAACAGCTTCTTCTCCTGCATTTTTGCTTTCATCAGCCCCTGCTGCATGACATTTACCATACTCTATCTCCCAGTCTTGTCATGTTGTTCATCTTGATTAGATTGTAAAGTCTAATGAGCAGAGACTGTGACTTACATCTATATATACAGTGCTGCATATACCTTGTTGCATTATACAAATGATAAGTAGTTGTAAATCTTTTTCTGGTCTTAAATGGTTTTATGGGATAGGTATTAAAAATAGAAATATAGAAAACAATGGCAAATAAAGACCTTATGACCTATCCAGTCTGCCCATCCATAAGAACCATTAAGTTCTACAATCCCTTCCTCTGTCTTTGAGATCCTCTGTATGTGTTCCTTGTTTTTCTTAAATTCAGATATGGTTCTCAACTCCACCACCCCCACTGAGAGGCTGTTCCATGCATCCACCACTCTTTCAATAAAGAAATATTTCCTCAGATTATTTCAGTCCACCCATTTTCGCTTTCATTTTATTATACTTCATTCCAGAGCTTCCTTTCAACTGGAAGAGGGCCACCTCCAGTGCACTTCCTGATCGTCCCTCCAGTCTAGTCCCGGACCATTGGAGTTGTGTACGTCCTCTTGCAGCTTGGAGACTGAGCATATCACTCTTTTGGTGACCCTAGTATAAGTAGTGCAGGGACCGCCTCCTTGAATCAGTTTTCTCAGTCTCCACGCAGTGGAAGGAGGTGTGAGTCCAGGGCTCTGGGACTCACTGAAGCAACGATTAAGGCAGCAGCTAGGGTTATCTAGTTGATAGATAGGCATAAAGAAAGAAATTTATTTAAAAAAAAAGGAAAGGAAAGGGGTCGGTACCCCTTTAAATTGGCGTTGGAAAGTTATACTTGCCTGTTGGTAAGGTGTGCAGTTGAGCTGCCCCCTTCCCCCCCCCTCTCTGTAGCGAGAAGCACGAGCAGAGCATGCAGGGGCCTCCGGCGTCTGTTCCCCCACGGTGGGTAAGAGACCGTGGAGGAACTACACTGCTGCCGCGCGCCTCAGGAAGCCACGAGGTGCGGCGGCGGGAGCGGAAGTGACAGGCCCGACAGACGCCGCAGGCAAGGAACCGGGCCAGAGTCTTCCTTCTCAGGAGATAGCGGGTCCCGCTTAGATTTCACACCGGCGACTTCGAGGTAAGCGCCAGGGACAGTGTGGGATGACGGTTTTGAGCCTGCCACGGGGTTTGCAGCGGAACACCGGGGATTTGCGTGGGAATCGAGGGCTTCGGGGTTGCTGCGCTGAGGGCTTCCTGGGGGGGCCTAGATTAGACCGCGTCTCGTGCAATCGGTGGTTTTATGTATAAATAAAAAAAAAAAAAGAAGTGAAAGTAGGAAAGGGGCTTGAGGCATTGCACAGGAATTCTGGGCTCTGGCAGGGCACTGCGCTGTAGAGCGGTCTTTTGCCTCATCGGCCTAGGTGCCTCTTGTGTGGGGTGCGGAGAGGGACAGTCTCTGAAGTGGGAGTGTGCAGAGGCTGTTCCCTCGAGGCTTCCATGGCAGACATGGCACAAAAGGGAGAGTCTGAGGATACAAAGGAGGTTACATTGGGAAAGGACTCTCCGGTGTCCCCAGAGGTAGGTCAGGAGCCCCTACCTGGGCCGTCGTTGGCTCCAGATGGTCCTTTGCCACAAGTTCCTCTGCAGGGGGGACTGGGGGCAATCTTTTCACAGCAGTTCTTGGCGATGCTGCAGCAGGCTCTTGGGGGGTCTGGTAGCAGAAGGGCTAAGCCCGT
The DNA here is from genome assembly GCA_033557465.1 of Ichthyophis bannanicus. Lineage (NCBI taxonomy): Eukaryota > Metazoa > Chordata > Amphibia > Gymnophiona > Ichthyophiidae > Ichthyophis > Ichthyophis bannanicus. Next base: position 363,242,305 of record CM066039.1, read on the forward strand.
GGAGGCGGAGAACTGAGAGACAAAGAGGCCGGGGGCTGCATTAGATGAAACCACAGGTAGTAGCGCCAGTAAGAGGACTAAGCTGTGGGGGGACAGAGCAGAACAGGACTTAGAGGAGCAGTCCGACCTTTTAGAAGAGTCAGATGCAGAACAGGACTTGGAGGAAGGTGAGATAGTGGAGCCGGAGGACCAGGCGAGAATAGTGCGAGTATTCCGGAGAGAGGAGCTATTAGCCCTGATTGCGGAAACCCTAAAAGCTTTGAATGTGCCAGCCTCGGGTCCAGCAGAGGATAGTGCTCTGGAGGATCCATTGTTGCAGGCAATTAGAAAGTCACAGAGGGTGTTCCCGATTCATAGGGTGTTCAAAGAAATGATTCAAGAGGAATGGGATACGCCAGAAGCTAGCCTTAAGGGAGCTAGGATAATGGCACAGCTGTATCCTCTAGCTGAACCAGACAAGGATATTTTTAAGCCCCCCCAGGTGGATGCAGCGGTTTTGGTGGTAACGAAGAAGACAACTATCCCGGTGGAGGGAAGTGCAGTGCTTAAGGATACGCAGGAAAGGAGATTGGATACTTTGCTTAGACAGGTGTTTGAGGTGAATGCCCTGTCATTACAGGCCTCGATTTGTGGGGCTTGGGTGGCAAGGGTGTGTCTTCGATGGTCCCAGAGATTGAAGGAGATGCATTTTGACGAAGAGGCTGAGGAGGCTGCCCGCATTGAGTGGAGGGCGGCGTATTTGGCGGATAGCCAGTATGATCTGATTCGGGGTCTATCAAAGAGTATGGCATCGGTAGTGGCGGCGCGGAGGTACCTATGGCTGCGTAATTGGGTGGCGGATGTGGCCTCTAAAGCGAGGTTATGTAAGCTCCCCTTTAAAGGTAAACTCCTCTTTGGGGAGGAGTTGGAGAAGTTAGTTAAGGACCTAGGTGAGTCTAAAGGGGGCAGGTTGCCGGAGGATAAGCAGAAGCAGAATCGTCCGGGGGCGCCGTCTAGGAGTCAGCAGAGAGAGTTTAGGCGTTTTTGCCCTTCTATGTTTGGCCCGGTACAGAGGGGTCGGTTCCCCTATAGGTCTCAGGGGTTTTGTGGCTTCAGAGGAGCAGAAAGAGGTTTTGCAGCCTCCCCTTCCCCAGGTGTCAAGAAACCACAATGAAATGAGGGGGGTCCAGGCAGGGATTGTACTGGTGGGAGGTTGGTTAAGAGAATTCGTTCCTGCCTGGGCCCGCATTACTTTGGATTAGTGGGTGTTGGAGATCATGCAGAAGGGTTATGCGCTCGAGCTCCAACGCCCCATGAGAGACGCGTTTGTGCAGTCTCCATGCAGAATAAGATCCAAGATAGATGCAGTAAAGCAAACGTTGGTGAAGTTGTTGACTCTCAAGGCGGTGGTGCCTGTGCTGGCAGATCAGCGAGGAAGTGGTCGATACTCAATATATTTTGTGTTGCCAAAAAAGGAGGGCACCTTACGGCCCATTCTGGATCTAAAAAGCGTGAACAGGTGTCTCTGAGTGTCTCACTTTCACATGGAGACATTGTAGCAGTGAGGCAGGGAGAGTATCTGACGTCATTGGATCTGTCGGAGGCCTATCTGCACATTCCAATCAAGTTGGAGCACCAATGTTTTCTGCAGTTTGCGGTGCCTATGGGGCATTTCCAGTTCCAGATGCTACCATTTGGATTGGCGACAGCGCCAAAGATGTTCACCAAGATTATGGTGGTCATGGCGGCGGCGTTGAGGAAGGAAGGAGTGTTAGTTCACCCATATCTGGACGATTGGTTGATTTGAGTGAAGTCGCGGATGGAGAGTCAGCAGGCGACCAGTCGGATGGTAAGTTTCCTGCAGGACTTAGGATGGGTGGTCAACGTATCAAAGAGCAAGTTGGCACCATCACAGGAGTTAGAGTACTTGGGAGCTCACTTTGACACGCGCAAGAGCAGAGTCTACCTACCTCGGGCGCGGATTCAGAAACTGAGAAAGTTAATCTGGGGCTTCCTGGTGAACAGGGCTCCTTCAGCATGGCAGTATTTACAGCTCTTAGGAACAATGGCAGCCACGCTGGAGATGGTGCCATGGGCCAGAGCTCACATGAGACCTCTACAGAGGGCACTGCTCAGAAGGTGGTCTCATCAGTCTGACCCGTTGTCCAGAACTTTAGCGTGTCCGCTGGAGGTGCGAAGATCACTACAGTGGTGGCTTTGTCCAGGGAGGCTGGAGAAAGGGATGCCTCTAGGGTTGCTGGATTGGAAGCCATTGACAACGGACGCGAGTCTGTTCAGCTGGGGGGTTCACTTCGAGGGACAGTATGCTCAAGGCCAGTGGTCAGACCAGGAGAGGACGTGGTCCATCAACAGGTTGGAGTTATGGGCAGTATCGTTAGCTCTACAGGCCTTGCAGGGTCTGCTACAGTGGCAGGCGATCAGAGTGCTCTCGGACAACGCCACAGCAGTGGCATATATCAATCAGGAAGGAGGAACCAGCAGTGTGGAGCTGGAAGAGGAAGCTGACGGCTTGTTAGTCTGGGCCGAGTTGCACCTGGAAGCGTTGTCGGCGGCGCATGTAGCAGGGGTGGACAATGTGACGACTTTTTGAGTCGAGTCAAGGTGGACCCGGGAGAATGGGGCCTTCATCAGGAAGTCTTCAATTCCCTGGTACAGCGATGGGGTCAGCCAATGATGGATCTAATGGCAACGTTCCAATCAGCAAAGGTGGAAAGATTCTACAGCAGAAGAAGAAAGAGAATGTCCGAGAGATTAGATGCCCTGATGCAGAGGTGGCCGGAGGAAAATCTTCTGTACGTTTTCCCGCCATGAGTGCTCATCGGCAGAGTTCTCCAATGCATAGAAAGGCACAAAGGTCCAGTGCTTCTGGTAGCACCGGATTGGCCAAGGTGGCCTTGGTATGCCAACTTAATGCGGCTTCTGGTGGGAACCACCTTGGAGGCTACCGGACCGGAGAGACCTGCTGGTCCAGGGCCCTCTAAGCATGCCTCAGGTGAGTCAGTTTTTGCTTATGGCTTGGCTCTTGAGAGGGCAAGGCTGACGGTCAAGGTATACTCGGCAGTGGTGATTTCTACATTGCTGACATCTAGGCATAGTTCCACTTCCTTGGCTTATGTGAGGGTTTGGAGACTGTTTGAGGCCTGGTGCGAGGAAAGGCAGCTACAGGCGTTGAGGGGCACAATAGCACAGATTTTTGCTTTTTAGCAGGATGGATTTGATAAAGGCTTGGTGATGTCTTCTCTTAGGGTGCAGTTGGCAGCACTGGCCTGTTATCAAGGGAAGGTGCAGGGGAGGACACTGGGAGCCCATCCAGATGTGAAAAGATTGTTGAGACCTCCCTGCAGAATTGCGGTTCCAGGGTGGGACCTTAATGTGGTGCCGGAAGCCCTGGTTAGGCAGCCGTTTGAGCCTTTGGCAAAGGCGGCATTGAAGGATCTCACGCTAAAGGTGGTGTTTTTGGTTGCTATCGCGTCAGCAAGAAGAATCTCGGAGTTACAGGCCTTGTTGTGTAGGGAACTGTTTTTATCCTTTTCAGGCAAGAAAGTGGTGCTGAGGACTGTCCCATTCTTTTTACCTAAAGTGGTATCGGCCTTTCATGTCAATCAGGTGGTATCCTTGCCGGTCTTTGAAAGGGCAGTTGCAGATAGGACTAAAGGGCGACTGCATAGGTTGGATATAGGCAGGGCGCTAAAAAGATATTTGGAGAGGACGGAGGCGTTCCGCAAGTCGGATAGGTTGTTTGAACTGTTTGGTGGTTCTCGGCAAGGAGAGCCAGCGTCTAAGGCAGGGGTCTCAAACACGCGGCCCGCGGGAGAAGGTTGTGCGGCCCGCGACGGCTTCTGCTGCTGCCGTTGCCGCCGTGGCAACGGCAGAATCGACGGTCAATTTTAAAAAAATAAAAAACTGGCTTCTGCTGCTCTGTCCTGCGGCCCGTTCCCCTCTGCGCGAGAGCCCTGAATGTGCTTCCTCTGCGGCGTGCTTTTCAAGCCGCGAAGGGAGTATTTCCCTCTCGCGAGGCTTGAAAAGTGAATAGGCTTAAGCCGCGCGAGAGGGAAATACTCTCTTCGCGGCTTAAAAAGCATGCCGCAGAGGAAGCACACTCAGGGCTCTCGCGCAGAGGGAAAGGGGCCGCGGGACAGCTGATTTTCTGCTGCAGCAGAAGCCAGCAGCAGAAGCCAGGTTGTTTTTTTATTTACCTGGGGGGGGGGGTATGACTGGAAATGGGCTATTGGCAGGGGGGGTATGACTGGAAATGGGCTATTGGCGGGGGGGGTTATGACTGGAAATGGGCTATTGGCAGGGGGGGTATGACTGGAAATGGGCTATTGGCAGGGGGGGGTATGACTGGAAATGGGCTATTGGCGGGGGGGGGTTATGACTGGAAATGGGCTATTGGCAGGGGGGGTTATGACTGGAAAAGGGCTATTGGCAGGGGGGGGGTTATGAATGGAAATGGGCGAATGGCAGGGGGGGTGTAGGACTGGAAATTGGCTATTGGCAGGGGGGGGTTCTGACGGGAAATGGGCTATGGTGGGGGCTAGGACTGGAAATGGGCAGGTGGGGGTTAGGAAGGACTGGAGGTGGGCTGATGGGGGGAGTTAGGACTGGTAATGAGCTATGGAGGGGCTGACTGAAATGGGGTAATGGGGGTTAGGGCTGGAAGTGGGCTATTGGCAGGGGGGGTTATGACTGGTAATGGGCTATGGGGGGTCTAGGACTGGTAATGTGCTGGGGGGGTTGCTAGGACTGGAAATGGGCTGAGTGGAAGGGGGCTTGAACTGCAAATGGCTGATGGGGAGGGGGCTTGGAATGGAAATGGGCTGTGAGGGGAGGGAGCTAGGATTGGAAATGGGCTGATGGGGGGCTAGGATTGGAAATGGGCTGATGGTGAGGCTAGGATAGGACTGGAAATGGACTGATGCAGGGACTAGAAGGGAGCGGATGCTGGGTGGGGCTGGAACTAGAAGGGAGCTGATGTTGGGGGAGGATTAGAATGGGATGGAGCTGGGAAAGTGAAATGGAGAGGGGAAAAATATTTTGTCTGGGAGAGAAGACAAATCTACAATTGGCCAGGTATTGTGAGAGTAAGTGGGGATTGAGGATGGAGGGGTAAAATTTGAGTGGATGAAATAGGAATGAGGAAAGAGAAAAAGGAGAAAGATTAGTATGTTAAAGCAGATGTAGAGAGAGAATGGAAAAAAAACTAGGAGAGAAGAAAGGGCAAATGGAAGCAGACGATGGAGAGTTAGCAGAAGACATGAAGAAACCAGAAGAAAGTGGCTGGAACAATTGCAACTGAAAAAAATGCACAAAAGGTAGAAAAATATCTCTTTATTTTGAATTTATTAACTGGAATATGTCCGCTCTGGGAAATGTGCATCATTAATGTTTGCGCTTTGTTTAGTACAAGAGGAAATTAATTTATAGTTTTATTTCTAGTGTTGTTGTACATTCCAAGTTTGGCTTTTGGGGTTCCCAGTTTAATTATTGTCTTCTTGTTTCTAAATCTTTTAGTCTTTCTTTATCCATACTCATTAAAGAGGCATGTTTACTAAAAGTTAGTGTATGGTAACATTATGCAAATATTTATGCAAATGAGGTCCCTTATGCAAATGAGGCCCAACGTCTTATGCGGCCCCCGGGTTACTTTACAAGTCCTCATTTGGCCCTCAAAGCAATTTGAGTTTGAGACCCCTGGTCTAAGGCATCTATAGCTCGGTGGATTAAGGAAGCGATTGCGACAGTGTATCTCTTAAAGGGCAGAATAGTGCCGAAGGGTTTAAAGGCCCATTCGACTAGGGCTCAGGCGGCATCCTGGGCAGAGTTTAGCTTAGTTCCAGCGTCGGAAATTTGTAGGGCGGCAACTTGGTCGTCGCTGTATACCTTTGTCAATCATTATAGGATTGATGTGCAGGCGGAAGAGGATGCTAGGTTTGAATCAGCAGTGCTTCAGGCTGGTCTGGCAGGCCCCTCCCGGTAAAATGTTCACTGCTCTGTTACATCTCCAATGGTCTGGGACTAGGCTGGAGGGACAATCAGGAAGGTGAAATTAGACTTACCTGCTAATTGTAGTTCCTGGAGTAACTCCAGTCTAGTCCCGCATCCCTCCCTATTTTGGACTGCCAGGATGTAGCCTGAAGACCGGGGAGGGGGAGGTTGCAGAGTTTTTAAGGAGAGAGTCACGAGATACATCAGGCTTGCATATGTATAGGGATATAGTTCTTTCTCACTAAGGGTGAAGGGCTTCTTCAAGGAGCACGGGAGAAGGAGCAGCTCCTGCATTCAGTATTACAATCTTAATTTTCAGATAGTATAGGATTTGATGGTTCATTGGTTAAAGTTATTGTTAAAGTTGGCTTACATTTTGCTCTGGTGAATAGGAAAACTGATTCAAGGAGGCGGTCCTTGGACTACTTATACTAGGGTCACCAAAAGAGTGACATGCTCAGTCTTCAAGCTGCAGAAGGTCGTACACAACTCCAATGGTCCAGGACTAGACTGGAGTTACTCCAGGAACTAAAATTAGCAGGTAAGTCTAATTTCACCTTACTCCACAGAGAAATTTAAATGATCATATCCCCCTCTCCCGCTTTTCTTCCACATAGTGAGATCTTTAAGCCTATGCCCATATACCTTATGGCAAAGAGTACTCACCATTTTAGTAGCCGCCCTCTGGACCGACCACATCATGTTTATATTCTTTTGAAGGTGCATTCTCCAGAACTGTACACCATTCTCCAATGAGGCATTATTCCTCCCTTTTTCCTGCTGGCCATTCTTGTCTGCATGCACCTAAGTATCGTTTTGGCTTTTGCTGCCAACTTTTATATCTGTTCAGCCACTTTAAGGTCATCCAATACAATCGCCCACAGGTCCTGCTCTTTCTTGCACTGAAGTAATTCACCCCCTATACTGTACTGTACTGTACTGCTCTCTTGGAGTTTTGCAGCTCAAATGCATGACCTTGTATTACTTGGCATTAAATCTTAGCTGGCAAATTCTCAACCATTCTTCAAGCTTTGCTAGATCACTCTTTATGCTATCCATACCTACCTTGTTGCCAGGGGCGACAGATCAGTCGGTCAAATGATTGGGGGGCCCAAGCTCTGCCCTGACTCTGCCTCAAGCTCCACCCCTAGCCCCAACAGCCTTCCCTTCCTGTCCTGTGTGCACAGATCTGATTTTCCAATCCCTAAGGGCAGAAGGAAAGGAGGAACACAGCAAAGACTCTTCCTGTCCACCCCGATCTCCTGCAGGCAGACAGAAGGAGTCTTTGCCGCAATCGTGGCCATTCCCTTCTCTTCTGCCCACAGGAGGGGAGGCCGTGATCGCAGACTCCATGCAATTTACTGGTAACCGGCAAGCAAAGATTTTCTGGAGCCAGGGCCTATGTGGCCCAACCTGTTCTGACACCTATTGTGGTGGCGCCGTCCTCGCTAGGCGGCTGCCTAGTAAGGGGCGCCGGTCATCACACTTCTTTTAATGCTTCAACGTAGTAGCTGAGGCCCTTTTAGTGTAGTTGTGGGCTTGTTATTAAAGCAGTCCGAGTGGATGAGGCTTACACAGGAAAATTTGTTAAATAAATTAGTTTTATTTTTCTTTGCAGTGTCAACTTGGCAAATGACCTTGATAAAGGTTTCAAAATAGCAAACTGAAAGTAGGATAATTTCTCCAACAAACCTTTCTCAGCAAAACACTTTCAAAGCAGTTTCTTCACTCTTTGGTTAACTTTAAATTCTTCTTCACTTTAACAAACAGTTGAACCCTGTTATATGCACAGTCCAGCAAACTTAAACTTCAGCAAGACAGTTTGGAACTTTGTTACGTGCACAGTCCAACAATCTTCTCTGCTATGCTCAGCTGCTACAGACCAGTGTGTAATCATGTGCTGCCTCTTAGTTTAAAACAAACAGCATTCTTAACGTGGCTCCAACATTGGTAAAAATGGCTGCTTTTAAAACCTGAGGCTTTCTACCTTTTTCTCCTTGGCATTAATTGGCACCAGCACTTCCCATCTTCTCACACTGTCTCACACAGCCTTCAATAAAAGCTCTAAGAATTGCTTGTACAAAAACCCCAATTGTTTGCTTATGGGCTCAGAGCTTGAGCTGCTATCTTCAGATTCAAACGTGCAGTTCTGAATCTTTCCCCCAGCTCCTTTCTCCCCTCTGGCCCTGAGACTTGCCTTGGCAGATATTGCAGGTCCCTTTAGAATCACCAGGTCTCACAGCCCTGCAGTGCTGTCTCTTCTCCTGGTCTCTCTGGACTCTCTGCTTCTCCAGCCTTTCCTCGTGGCTTCCTTCCTGTACTCTGGCCGTCTCTTCCTGCACTCTGGCCTGCACTGCCTCTCCTGCTGAGTGACGCAGTTTAAATGCTCTGTAGCCTGTTTCCTTCTCTGGCCCCACCCTCTCTCTCCCTGCAGCTGCTCTGGAGACTGGGTGTGGCTTCAGGCTAGCTCTGCTAGTGTGTGTGTTAGTTTCACTTTCTCTCTGGGAGCTATGCTTTGGTGAGCCCATCCCCCATTTATGAAAAAAACCCTCTTTTTTTCCACTTTTAAAGGGCTGTGTTGCCTGCGCATCACCACATATCCCCCCCCCCCCTTAAGCTATTACAGGCTGGCGCCACAACCCGCGCACAGCTTGTAATCCCAACTAGAGCCTGTGGGTTATTGTTCTTTCTTGTAGCTACTTCTACAGTACGCTCCCGCCATGGGCGTAGAACGTTAATATGGTATACTTGCTGCCTCCCTTTCCCTGTTTCCAATGCATAAGTTACCGGACCCACTCGTTTTAAAACTTTGTAAGGCCCTTTCCAGGCATTCTCAAATTTGGAACTGGCAGCGGCAACCATTACAAGTACCTTATCCCCTACCTTCAGGACATGTGGTCGTGCTCGTCGGTCATGATAAGACTTCTGACGGGCCTGACTCGCTTTTAAATTCCCTTCTACCGCTTCTGCCATTCGCTGCAAGCGGCCTTTCGAATCAGTTAGAAATTTGGGTACCTCCTGCTCACCCTCCATGGGTGCTATCCACTGTTCCCTCAGTATATCGAGCACCCCTCGCGGAGTACGCCCATACATGAGTTCGTATGGGGAAGCGCCTGTGGAGGTCTGCTTCCTCTCCCTACAGGCATATAGCACGAATGGGAGCATTGTATCCCATTCTGCCATGTTACCTTCCAGGGTTCTCCTCAACATGCTTTTCAAAGTCTGGTTGAACCTTTCTACCAGGCCATTGGTCTGCGGATGATATGCCGCGGTGCAAATATGATGGATACCAAAGGCATCCCACAGCTGAGCGAGGTATCGGGACATAAAATTACTCCCCCTATCTGTTAAAACCTCCCGAGGGAACCCGACTTCACAAAAGATCTTTACTAATTCCACGGCTATGATGCGCGCAGAGGTATTCCGTAAGGGCACTGCCCAAGGAAATCTAGTAGCATGGTCGACTATGACCAATATGTATTGGTAGCCCCTTGGTGTTTTTAACAACGGTCCCACTATATCTACTGCCAATCTGTGTACCGGTCTGGTTATAACTGGCATCGGGATCAAGGGCGCCTCCGGCGGATGATTCGCCGTGACCCTCTGACAGGACGGGCAAGACGCGCAAAATCTTGACGTCTCCCTAAAAACACCGGGCCAATAAAACCTAGCCAATACTTGCTCCAAGGTGCCTTGTACCCCTTTATGTCCACCCACCGGGTGATCATGAGCCAATCTTAAGACTATGTTCCTAAAAGAATGAGGTATCACTAACTGTCTCCTTGTATCACCTGTCCGTGAATCTGTACTTTCCCTATACAATATTGTCTACCAAGAGAAATCTTGGCAGGGTCTCAGATCCTTTCCTGGCATATTCAAATGCTCGGCCCAGGGCAGGATCTGCCATCTGCTCCCTAGGAAATGAGGGAAATTTTTCCTTTAGCTCCGCCGGAATCCAGGGCAATTCCTGTCCGGCCATCAAATCAGCCCTGCTCTGTGCCCTGGTTCTCCTTTCCCGCCTCCTTTCAGGCTTTCCTTTCCTAGGGATGTTTTTTGAAGGAGTAATCAATTCTCCCTGAAAAGACTTCCCTGGCCTAGGGTCTTTCTGGGGGTCACTTCCTTTTTCTAAGGGCTTACAGCCTGTGCGGGTAGTTATCATACCTGCTCTATTTTCTCTTAGCCTGGGGTCAGCAACCTTTCCTACCTGGGGTAAGGCTTTCTCCCTGGCTAAATTATCTGCTTGCGAAAAGGTAGCTGGTTGGTTGGTTTCTCCCTGCAACTCTTCAGCTAAACCTTTTCTGAACTGTGGCCAGTCACGGCCTAGGACTACCTCATGTGGAAGCTTGGGTACTATAGCCACATCTATTTGTTTTTTCAAGCCTACTCCCTCTATTTCCACAGACTGTATAGGGTAGGTAGAAGCGGCGCCATGGACACAGCGCATCCTAATATGATTCCCAGAGGTCAGTGGCGAGGGTTTGTCTTTCGCCTCTATTTGCTGCCACAGCCTCTGAGATATCATTGATTGGTCTGCGCCTGAGTCCAATAATGCCTCAGTTGGGATCCCTTCCACTTCTACCCTTAACAGGAACCCTTCTCCTGCATCTCTGTGATGGGTTATTACAAAGGCCTTTTTGGCTCTACAGTCCCTTTTTAGATGACCAGCTTCTCCACACAAGAAACATTTTCTCTGTGCATTATACTCTTTATACACATTCACACTTTCCTTCCCAAAGCTTTCAAGCTTGGCCTTCATTTCTAGTAACTCCAGCTTTTCTTTTTTAAAAACACCTTCTTTCTCTGGGCTTAATTTATTAGCCTCTAGAAAGCGGTCAGTCAATGCAATGGCTTCCCGAGTGTTTTTACAATCCTGGAGGACTAGGAAAGTTTGCACACTGCTTGGTACAGATTCCATGTACTGTTCTAAGATTACCGTATCTAAGATAGATTCCACATCCTTAGCCTCTGGCATAAGCCATTTGTACACTAAGCTTTTTACTCGGTGATAGTGCTTGAGGTGTCTCACCTAACCTCAATTTACATGAACGTAACAGCCTGCGATAGACCGCGGGGTTTAATCCCAAACGATCTTTAACAGCTTGCTTTACTTCATTGTAATCCATTACTAGACTAGCAGGCATGGCCCTGTAGGCCGCTAAAGCTTCGCCCGTGAGAGAAGCAGCGAATCTTAGCGCCCACTGTTCCTTTGGCCACCTGGCCAGGAGAGCTATTCTCTCAAATGCCTTGATATAGTCATCAACATCATCGTCTTTCGTGAGGCGCCCACCCGAGAAAGTCCCAGTACCTGGACAGTCCCACCCCTGGAAACCTGCCCCTGAACCTGGTACAGTCCTTGCAGCTTCTTCCTTTTTCTGCGCTGCAAGCCAGCTGGACATCATCTCGATGAGTGGTGCTTGTTGAGATTGGAACAATGCCTTTGCCTGTTCTAGGCTCTGTGCTGACATCTCCTGTTGTCTGGCAAACTGGTTAGCAACCCAGTCCAGGATGTAGCGATTCTCCATGGCTCCGGTTTCACTGTGGAGAAAACAGAAGAGAACAAACACCAAGTGCGGAACCTCTTATATTTCCCCCTGTCTTGGTGATCACTCCCCTACAGCCACCCTCTTACACCAGTAGTGTCCAGAAATAACCCTCCAGCCTACGGGTTACCTGGCTCTGGTGCAGAGTCTCACTTTGTCAACCCCGTCGATCCGGAATCCAGCTCCACTGCCACTCCGGATTTTCCCTCTGCTCCGCAGACCGGGCGTGCTGACACAGCTGCTCCTGGGGATTCTCTCCTCCTTCCAAGGTCAGGATCACCTTTCTGGTGTGCCAAACTTGACTGCCACGAAAAAAAAATCCAAGAACTACGCCACCTGTGGCTGCGCCGTCCTCGCTAGGCGGCTGCCTAGTAAGGGGCGCCGGTCATCACACTTCTTTTAATGCTTCAACATAGTAGCTGAGGCCCTTTTAGTGTAGTTGTGGGCTTCTTAAAGCAGTCCGAGTGGATGAGGCTTACACAGGAAAATTTGTTAAATAAATTAGTTTTATTTTTCTTTGCAGTGTCAACTTGGCAAATGACCTTGATAAAGGTTTCAAAATAGCAAACTGAAAGTAGGATAATTTCTCCAACAAAACTTTCTCAGCAAAACACTTTCAAAGCAGTTTCTTCACTCTTTGGTTAACTTTAAATTCTTCTTCACTTTAACAAACAGTTGAACCCTGTTACATGCACAGTCCAGCAAACTTAAACTTCAGCAAGACAGTTTGGAACTTTGTTACGTGCACAGCCCAACAATCTTCTCTGCTATGCTCAGCTACTACAGACCAGTGTGTAATCATGTGCTGCCTCTTAGTTTAAAACAAACAGCATTCTTAACGTGGCTTCAGCATTGGTAAAAATGGCTGCTTTTAAAACCTGAGGCTTTCTACCTTTTTCTCCTTGGCATTAATTGGCACCAGCACTTCCTATCTTCTCACACTGTCTCACACAGCCTTCAATAAAAGCTCTAAGAATTGCTTGTACAAAAACCCCAATTGTTTGCTTATGGGCTCAGAGCTTGAGCTGCTATCTTCAGATTCAAACGTGCAGTTCTGAATCTTTCCCCAGCTCCTTTCTCCCCTCTGGCCCTGAGACTTGCCTTGGCAGATATTGCAGGTCCCTTTAGAATCACCAGGTCTCACAGCCCTGCAGTGCTGTCTCTTCTCCTGGTCTCTCTGGACTCTCTGCTTCTCCAGCCTTTCCTCGTGGCTTCCTTCCTGCACTCTGGCCGTCTCTTCCTGCACTCTGGCCTGCACTGCCTCTCCTGCTGAGTGACGCAGTTTAAATGCTCTGTAGCCTGTTTCCTTCTCTGGCCCCACCCTCTCTCTCCCTGCAGCTGCTCTGGAGACTGGGTGTGGCTTCAGGCTAGCTCTGCTAGTGTGTGTGTTGGTTTCACTTTCTCTCTGGGAGCTATGCTTTGGTGAGCCCATCCCCCATTTATGAAAAAAAACCTCTTTTTTTCCACTTTTAAAGGGCTGTGCTGCCTGCGCATCACCACACTATGCAGATTTTGGTATCATCTGCAAAGAGGCAAACCTTTCCCAACAAACCTTCTGCAATATAACTTACAAAGAGATAAAAAGAACAGAATCAAGTAGCAATCCCTGAAGAATGTCACTGGTAGTGTCCTATTTTTAGCACGAACTCTGTTTACTACTCCCACTCAAATAGTTTCTTACCCAGTCAGTCACCAATGTGGAACGGTGTCAAAGACCTTGCAAAAATCTAAGTATACCATTTCTATTGCTCTCCCCCAATCCAATTCTCTGGTCACCCTGTCAAAGAAATCAATCAGATTCATCTGACAAGACCTACGTCTAGTAAAGCCGTGCTTTATGTCTGCATGTTGTATAGATTTTATACAGTTTTGTTCCAATAAATTATTGGGCCCTTTTACTAAAGCGTGTTATGCAGTTAGCACACGTTTCAGTGTGCATTAGATACTTCTGAAGGCCTGCAGTAGTGGTTACCATGCAGACAGGACAATTACTGTACATTAACTGCGCCTTGTGCAATGGGGTGGGGTCTGGGCAAGGTTAGTGTGGAGAGTGAGCAACTGCACGTTGTACGTTAGTTAGTAGTATGCACTAATCATCAGTGCTGCAGATAGTCTTGGTGCTCTTATCACCATATCATCAGATGGCATTAGGTGCCTCCATCCAATGGCATTAGGTGCCAGTGGCCAGAACTCATGCCAAGAGGCTTGTCTGGTAACTGTCGGGCATGTGCTGGCCATATCCCCAACAATTACCATGACGCAGTGGTACCCAACATGGTTTGATTTTGAAAATAATACCTTACACTAGTTAAAGGGTCCCTATGTGATGCTAAAGTAATTAATCTATGAAAGGACTGTCTGAAAAAGCAAGTAGATCAAAAAACTTGTTCTGGTCTATAAATGTAAAAATGATATTCCGAGATGGTGGAATGCCTGAAGCAACAAATGACCGATAAAGATGGTGCTAAGGATCTTCTGCCCCGTCCCTCACCTTCACGAAATTCCTGCACCAATAGTTATGAAACCGGGTTTCGGAACCACCACCTTCTTCCACTCAACTACTCTATTTTTCTGGTAACCCTAAGGAAATATGCATGAGATACTAATGTCTGCTTCTTAAACCCAGCATAGGTCAGTGCATCTCATCCCTATGCATCTGGAATATCCCAAAAGTGACTAAAGGCAAAGCCTCTGTGGTAACGGGGTGCAGATAGCGCAAGGGCAAGGGAAGGGGCAGATCAGGGGCGGAGTTAGGGCAGGCGGTCATCGGTCGTCGGCCCTGGACGTACAGGGCCGATTCTAATATTGGCCTTGTATGTCCGGGGCCAGCAACCTGCACGGGGAAGTTATCCACCTCCAAGGTGGAATAACTGTCCTAGTCGCCAGGGGTCGGCAGGCCCTGGGCCAGAAATCAGCAGGAGAGGGCAGTGAGCATTCCCCACAGCCCAGCCCTGGCCTTGGGAGGCCAGATCACATGTTGAGCTGCGAGAAATACAGTGCAGGAGCCGGCGGCCAGGATCGTGGCTTTACAATGTAGCTGCAATGCCATGGCAACCGGACACCATTGCGCCATGGTCCCATTGTAAAGCCCAGACTGAGTTAATCGGGATGACCTGTACATGCAGGCTGGGCTGAATCGCAGTCCTGGCCTCCACATACAGGCCTGATCACTATTCTTATCCCACAGGGCTAGACATTCCCCATGCTATCAGAATCACGACACCCTCTGTACATCCGGGATGAAATCAGGCCTAATGTATATAAGTTCCATCAGTTCTCTGTAAAAATTGTTGTTGTAATGTACAGCGCTTTGCCCTGGTGAAAAGCAGTATAAAAATTCAGCCCCTAAGCCCCACCTCACTTCACCTTATAGGTCTTATAATGATGTAGACCATGTACCATTGCTGTAGCTGTCTTCCGGATTGTTTGTGCTCTCTGGTCCTCCAAGGCTTTGAGGAGACATCAGAAGTCTCACCAATGAATTGTATAGGTAGGAGTAGAAAAATATTTAGGGAACTGGATTTAGCTCATGCCCTTCTCAGAAGGTCAAGATGACTTACATTCAGACACAGGAGGTATTTTTTTCTCTCAAGAAGGCCTGAGGCAATAAAGAGTTAAATGGCTTGCCTCGGATTACAAGGAGGAGTAGTGGGATGGGAACCTGGCTTTGCTGGTATTCAGGACATTAGGGGGTATGTTTACTAAACAGGGCTAATGGTTAACCCGGGCTATCTGCCACTAGTTCCCATATTATTCAATAGGACCTAGTTGCAGATAGCCCGGGTTAACCGTTAGCCTGGTTTAGTAAACATACCCCTAGGTTACTCCTCTTACTTGAATGTGCTAAACTGAAGTTTAGAAAACTTAGATGCCAGTCGAAATATTTAAGTAACACAATTAAAAAATAAACTCACTCAACATTCACCAAATGAAACTTTGAACCTTCAGTATAGTTCTATTCAGACTCTGCTATATCTTCAAGAAGGTCTCAGACAAAAAGCAGCACCTCATCTTGGACTAAATTTTAGTCCTAATATAGTTCAATTATATTACAAAGGTTGTTTATATATTAATTTTCTGCCAGTGAGAGAAGACCACGCGATCTTAGCTTTTGCTTTAAAAAGTACTTAGCTTCATTATTTATATGTTTCGTGGGATCATACTCTCAGCTTCACAAAGATCCCAACGCCATATTTTAGACGCCCATGCGTTTCACCGAAAATTGTTTCTTCAGGGGATCACCAATCACCGCCTCATAAAAAATAAAATAAAAACAAATCAATAACTTATAACTCGTTCTATGTTTCGAAAGTACTTCAAATGTTGTTCAACACTGGACTATGAACCGTAATCAAACCTGTAAATGGATGCTGCACACGTATCAGAGAGCCAAGCTATTGCACATCTTCAAAATTCCATCTCCTTGCTTAGGCTAAAAAACGCCGCGCATGCGGTCTATAGTGTCGTTCCTAATTTAAAGGTCCATTCTCCTCCTTACGTTCACAAAGATCCACCCCCAAAGCATCTTACGTCATAGGACACATCTAGAGTGAAAAAAATGCAACTTCAATCTTTAAACCAGCATCCACACAATGACTCGCCCGAATCCTCAAAATTTTTGAAGTACTTTCGAAACATAGAACGAGTTATAAGTTATTGATTTGTTTTTATTGTCACCATGGGCCTGAGCGTGCAGTTAACGCACACCAAATTGCACATTAACTGCTTAGCACACTTAAGTTCTTCATTCTCCTTAGCATGTCGATCTCCTAGGGCGCCTCATCGCCTTTCACTGACCCTGTCTCTGCACACATCGCAATGAACACAAAGTTTCCCTGCACCAGGTACAGCAGGTCTTTCCCTATCCCCAAAGGACTTATACATTTCTACCTGAGGCAATGGAGGGTGACGTGATTTGCCCAGGATCACGAGGAACAGCCATGGAAAAAAGGACATTTGAATTCCGGTTTCCATCTGCTCTAACCACTAGGCCACTCCTGACCTAATGATTGATAGACTGCCTAAGCAGCACATCTATGGAGGGCAGGGACTACAAAGAAAAGCGGCAAGAAGAGGCATTGCACGGAACAATAAATAGCAAATATTTTGTTTTTAACAACCATACAAACCAATATGACTTAGTACATATTTTAGTTTTTGAAATTAATAGCAACACTATCACCAACAACCTATCCCCCAAAAGAAGCGTGTGTTCCCACATAACTTCACATAACCTGGTTTAGGAGTTGGGCTCATTACCATCAAAGTATATGCAAACCTGACCCATTTGGAGACACTGCCCTCCTGAGAGCAGTATTTGAATGGTTAAGGAAATGCATAGGAGGTCATTAGTTATCTAACAAGCCGCCCGATTCTGACTACTTTAAATAGAAAAGAGTAACAAAAATATAAAATGGTTAGGGGTGACCTTCACAAAGTGGTGGGTACACCCCTAAACAAAGGCATGGGGAGAGGTGACCTGCACGGAGCGGCAGGTGCACCTACTCTTGCCACCTTACTGGGCAGACTAGATGGACCATACTGGTCTTTATCTGCCGTCATTTACTATGTTACTATATTTCTTTATTTATTAAGATTTAGTAACCTTCTTTATGAAGATATTCACCCCAGACGATATACAGTAGGTCTCCCCCGACAAAGACATTGTACATTACATTGTAGTTTGCAGTATAACAATAGCAACATGACTCTACGTAGGCATAGTAGACAGTCAGAACACTGAGAAACCTGGAGCTTAACAATAATATGATGCAATATCAGTAATGTATAACTTTAAAAAATCATAGTAGAACATTCCAATAGCAGAAATAAGGTACAATGTCAGCACAGTGCAAATGATGCACCATGAAAGGCACAGAGGCGAACATTCATAAAATACTCACAGTATCAGTACTGTACAATGAAAGATCCTAATAGGCAGGAGAGACAGATGCAGTGAGGACATACAGACAGACGAGAGAGATAGCTGAAGGCAGAGGAGTAAATAGAAATGGGTGACTAGGACAAGGGTAAATTACATATACAGATGAATAAGCTATGTGCGGTTCTAGAAAGACGTCAGGGAATATTGACTTCAGGGAAATCTTTCTCTTTGCTGTGTTCATAAAGCCTCCCTCCCTTCTTTATGTTTTGTCCTTAATCGCTTCAGGTTTATAAACCTGCATGGGGTATGTGCATGTGTTCAAGAGACACGCATCATTTCTGTGCGGAATTCTTTTCCAATACAATTGTTTCTATAAAGTCAGGAAAACACATTCTTTGTATGTAGCATAGGTCGATAGAAAATAATTTCCATCTATGGGGTTTATGTCATTTTATCAGACACTCAAGCTTAGCATTTGTAGTTTTTTAGAATGTCAATGAACCTCTTAAATTGGGGAGGGAGGGGGGTTGTAATTCACTGTAACCCATTCTGATTTTGTTTCTGCACCTATTCAAGATGAATCCTTGTATGTATAGAAACACACATGCAGCTGATCATCTACCCCGAGATGCTTCTTGATGACTCCAATTGTTGAGCATCTATTTAATGATGCATTGTTCACGTTAATACGGATGACAAATGGGAACCGCGTATTTCAATAGCATCAACTTGACTAGTCTAAAAAATAATAATAATAATGCGGTACTTGCCAAGTCAATGGTTTTCTTTCCCCCTATCCTGGAGTGTATTGTTTTCTGCACGGCACAGAAAAACAAAGCTCCACTCTTAAGCATGGACTTCTGAAGACGCCATTCAATTCTTGAGCGTTTCTAACAGAGATGCAGAATGTTTCAACAGATGGAAAATAAAACAAAGTTCACCACTATGTGAAAACACCAGAATTAAATATTCATTTTAAAATTTAATTGAGCCTTCAAATGCTCAAGTGGCAGTTTTGCCTGAATTGACTTGCTCCAGGGTTACTGCATTGATCAACAATGTCCTTAAGAAAAGGAAACATCTCATTTTCAAATTATATACCCACAAGCAGTGTGCGATTGCTTTACAGAGTGCCAGAAGATTTTCTCAGGCTGAAATAGACATTAGTCCATGCTTTTGTAATCTAGGGTCGGATTTCCTGAAGGCTTTATATTTCATTAATTCATAGAATGAGGTGGTAAGTCATATTCTTAATAAGTTGATCAAAGGAATGTACATAAATAAAAATAGGAAAAAAACCAGTTAGTTCATCTGGTAATGCAATGTGTTCATCTAGTACTCCTGGGGTAAATTTTATGAAAAATGAAAGAATTTAAAAAAAATTTTTTTTAAATACTTTCAAGTTCTGTGTTTTTAATTTGTCAGAATAATAGAATATATCACTGTCCTTGAGCAACCTAAAGGCGCATCTTAGAAAGGTTGTTTAGGTGACATCTTAGATGTCCATGTCAAAATGCTTTTGGAGTGGAGATAAATGACTCAGTTGCAATTTGATAATGGGGAAATGCAGAAAATTGGCTGATTTTGGAAACATTGATTTGCGAGATCTGGAAGTGTGTTGTACTGGTCACATAGACTGTGCCGGCACCGGTATTTCACAATGTGTCAGTGTGTATGACATCACATACACGTCTTGGCCTCCAGTTTGGAAACAGAGATATGCGGCAGTAGACAGTAAGGCCTCAGTAGTCATTTGCAAGTTTTTTGTGAGTTGACAAAAAATATTGATGAAATTCACCCCTTCCCTGTACTGCTGCCACCTGGCTGAAATGAGCATCTTTCACATTTTCATTTGTGCCCAGGGGCAGGTATAGACATGGACATGCCCACCAGCGAAGCCGAATTTAAACATGCGGTGGTAATCTAAAATCGACAGCCCGTGTCTATCTTTTTCAGAATGCCCCGGACACGCCTCTGGCACACCCCCATGCAACATAGATGTGATCATGCCAGTCGTGTAAATGCAGGACATTCCAAAATGACTCCTTTAATGTGTAATATACTAACCATCTAATATTCTAGTATGCTGAATTTTCAATCTTGTGCAGAATTCCCCCAGGAGTACTGTAAGACTACAATATAAAGGCATGTTTTTCTCTTTCTTCTTCTCGTGCATGTCTTTTTTTTCTTTCCCAGGACTGACCCATTCTTGGCTTGCTTTTCTTGTTCTCTCTCCCTATCCTGCCAGTCACCAGGCCCAGTTTTCCCTTGTTTCTCTCCTCTAGACTCCATCCTTGCACTCTTTTCCCCACATTAGGCCCTGCCCCTCCATGCTCCCCAGTTCAGCTGTTGCCAGCTCGATGAAGATCCCACTCTCTGGGCTGCGCAGGTCAATGATGTTGCTGCAGTTGTCAATCTATTGTCCGGCTGCAGTATTGAATGTTGCATTGCAGAGTTGAACAGAATCTTCCCCAGGAGTATAGGCATAGGGTTGCCAACTTTTTCACCGAGAAAAACCCGACACCTGTGGCTCGCCATGCTCCACCCCTGCCCCGCCCCTAGTCCCACCCCTGCCCCGCCCCCAGCCCCACCCACAAAAATTACCGAGGATACGTGTAGGCTAACTTCCTTGGTCAGATAATAATTAAACTGGGAACCCCAAAATCCAAACATGAAATGTACAACACTGGAGAAATAAAACTATAAAGTAATTTCCTCTTGCACTAAACAAAAACGCAAAGATGTTAGCAATACACACTTCCCAGACCAGACATATTCCAGTTAATAAATTCAAAATAAAAAGTATTTTTCTACCTTCTGTTTGGGCGTTTTATTTTTCAGTTGCAATTGCTCCAGTCACTTTCTTCTGGTTTCTTCGTGTCTTCTGCGAGCTATCCATTTGTCCTTTCTTCTCTTTCAGATGTTTTCCATTCTCTCTCTATTTCTGCTTTAACATACTGATTGTTTCCCTTTTGCTCTTTCCCCCAATTCTTTCCTTATTCCTTTATCATCCGTTTAAATTTCACCCTTCCATTCTCAAGCCCCTCTTACTCTCCCAATACCGGCCCATCATAGACTTTTCTTCCACACAAAATATTTTTTCCCCTCTCTATTCTCATTCCCCATCCATTCTAGTCCTCCCCACAAATCAGTTCCCTTATAGTTCTAGACCCACCCAGCATCCACTCCCTTCTAGTCCCATTCTCCCATGCCCCACATCAGCCCATTTCCAGTCCTATTCCAGCTCTTCATCAGCCCATTTCCAGTGCTAGCCCTCACATCACAGGCCATTTCCAGTCCTAGCTCCCCCCCCCCAATCACAGCCCATTTCCAGTCCAAGTCCCCCATCACAGCCTATTTCCAGTCCTAGGCCCCCCCACCATCACATCCCATTTGCAGTCCGAGTCCCCCCGCACCATCACAGCCCATTTGCAGTCCGAGTCCCCCCACACCATCACAGCCCATTTGCAGTCCTAGCCCCCCTAATCACAGCCTATTTCCAGTCCAAGATCCCCCTTCCTCCACCATAGCCCATTTCCAGTCCAAGTTCCCCCCCCCCCATAGCCCTTTTCCAGTCCAGGTCCCCTCCACCCCATCACAACCCATTTCCTGTCCATGTCCCCCCCCCCCATAAGCCTTTTCCCGTCCAGGTCCCCCCCTTTAGCGCTTTTACAGTCCAAGTCCCCCCCCCCTTAGCCCTTTTGCAGTCCAAGTCCCCCCCTTTAGCCCTTTTCCAGTCCAAGTGCCCCCCCCCTTAGCCCTTTTCCAGTCCAAGTCCCCCCCCTTAGCCCTTTTCCAGTCCAAGTCCCCCCCCCTTAGCCCTTTTCCAGTCCAAGTCCAAGTCCCCCCCCCCTTAGCCTTTTTCCAGTCCAAGTCCCCCCCCCCCCCTTCTCCCATTTCCAGCCCAACTCCCCCCCCCCTTAGCCCTTTTCCAGTCCAGGTCCCCCCATCACAGCCCATGCAGTCCTTGCCCCCCCCCCCACCCCGGACCAGCATCGCGGCTGTCTGAGGCTTCAGAGGGAGCCGGGGAAGCCCGCGCGAGGCCCCGGCCCCGGCCCCGGCCCCGGCCCCGGCCCCGGCTCCCTCTGAACAGCCACCAGCGTGAAGAGCCTTTACCTTCACGCTGGCGTCTGTTCCTGTGAAGCCGCGAATGCTGGGAAAGGTTATAGGGCAACCTTTAACCTTTCCCCGCATTCGCGGCTTCACAGGAACAGCCGCCAGCGTGAAGGTAAAGGCTCTGCACGCTGGTGGCTGTTCAGAGGGAGCCGGGGCCTCGCGCGGGCTGCCCCGGCTCCCTCTGAAGTGGAGAAAAGCCGGTTTTTTTGCTCAGGCCGCTCCCGATCTTGCGGCCAGAGCAAAAAAACCGGCTTTTAAAGGGCCGGTTTTGCCTCTGCGCCGGCAGCCGGCCTGGCCGTGGAAAAACCGGCCAGGCCGGCTGAAAACCGGCCAGTTGGCAACCCTATATAGGCATTTATCCATGAGTTGTCTGTCCGCTGGTTAGATCACACACAAGAGGGAAAGGCTGTGTTCAGTCCTGGTTTTTCTGCTTCTGAATGCAGGAACTTGGCATTCTCATTTCCATGTGAAGTTCTGTACAATGCAGTGCATCAGAATGAGGACTGGCTTAGCATGTCTGCTCTAACAAGTTCTGACAAGATCTGATCATCTTAGCTAGCTGGAGGCTTTTGTATCATCTGTTTTTTCAAAGCTCAGTTTCATTAAAAAGAACTGTTGGAAAGATAAAAGCAACTAGGCTTGGCTTCTGGGGAAAGAAAATTGCTGACTGCTGTGTGTGTGGTCATTCTTTATTGACAAAAGCAAATAAGGTGAAAGAGGAAATCAAGGTGAAAGTGCAGTTTACTGAGATTTTGTTTAGAAACTAGAACTATTTAAATTTTTCTCTCCTGTTCCCTTCCCATAAATGACCCAAGGGAGTTCGCAACATAACAAAGAGAGCTACATGGGCTGCTCAGTGGGGTACAGGGCCTAGGTTTGATTTGTGTACCGGTGTTCTATTCTTGGATCACTCAGGGCTGGAGATGTTTTAACCCCTAGGGGAAGGGAGGCTGCATCATTGTTCAATAGTGACACCTAGTGACCAGATTTAGGGCCCACAATTACAGATTTCCAGAAGTGGTCCTGGTGCATGGTTCTTGGCTAAGACTTCCAAATTGAAGAGATAGATAACGAATCGATTATAGATATTGCCAAGATAGCTACAAAAGGGGAAGCAATCATATTGAGAGACTTTAATCTACCTGATGTGGATTGTGTTACTCCTACTGCAAATCTGGAAAGAAGCAAAAAAATCATGGATGCTCTCCAAGATGCGTTACTTACACAAATGATGATGGAACCAACCAGGGAAAGCTCAACGCTGGATTTAGTGCTCACCAACGCTGATAGCGTGTCGAATGTCTGCGTGAGTGCCCCTGTGAGCAGCAGCGATCATCACACGGTGTGGTTTGAGATAAAAGCCATGGTACAAGTCAATCATAGCAAGCTCAAAGTCCTAAACTTCAAAAACACCGACTTCAATAAAATGGCCGAGTACCTAAAGGAGGAGATGACGGGGTTGAAGGAGATAAGGGAAGTGGAATTGCAATGGGCTAAACTAAAGGTGGCAATAAAAGGGGCAACAAATAAATATGTAACAAAAGTAAACAAAAACAAGAGGAGAAGAAAACCCATTTGGTTTTCCAAAGAAGTGGCTGCTGAAATAAAGGCAAAAAAACCACAGCTTTCGCAAGATTCAAAAGCTCTCAAACAGAGGAACACAGAAATGAATACAGGATCAAACTCAAAGAGACAAAGAGAGAAATAAGGATAGCAAAATCAAAGGCAGAGGAAAAGATGGCTAATGATGTTAAGTGTGGCGACAAAACCTTCTTCAGGTATATTCGGGAAAGGAAGAAGATCAGAGGTGGAATTGCAGGACTCAGAAGTGCTGCGAACGGACTGGTGGAAAGTGACATTGAAAAAGCGAAATTGCTAAATGAATACGTCTGCTCTGTTTTTACTAAAGAAAGTCCTGGAGAAGGACCACCTGTGACTCCCAAATATTATAAAAATGGGAATGAAGTAGATACCACACCATTCACAGAAGATGATGTGTTAGAACAACTTGCAAAACTGAAAGTGGACAAGGCCATGGGACCGGATAGGATACATCCTAGGATTCTGAAAGAGCTCAGAGAGGTTCTTGCAAGGCCGTTAAAGGATGTTTTCAGCAGATTCTTGGAAACAGGAGAGGTTCCTCAGGACTGGAGAATGGCTGATGTCATGCCTCTACACAAAAGTGGTGACAGGGAAGAAGTGTCAAACTACAGGCCCGTGAGCCTTACCTCAGTGGTGGGAAAAGTAATGGAGGCACTCCTGAAAGAGCGAATAGTGAACTTTCTCAAAACCAACAGGTTGCAAGACCAGAGGCAACATCGTTTTACCAAAGGACGATCTTGACAAACAAATCTGATTGAGTGCTTTGACTGGGTGACCAGGGAGCTAGATCAGGGACATGCGATGGATGTCATCTACCTGGATTTCAGCAAAGCCTTTGATACTGTTCCTCATAGGAGGCTTATCAATAAACTCAGTAGCTTGGGGATGGATCCTAAGATAGTAAATTGGATCAGAAATTGGTTGACTAACAGACGACAGAGGGTAATGGTAAACGGAGCTTACTCGGATGAAGGGAAGGTGATTAGCGGCGTGCCCCAGGAGTCGATCCTGGGCCCGGCACTGTTAAATGTATTTGTGAGTGATATTGCTGAAGGACTGAATGGAAAAGTCTGTCTTTTTGCAGATGACACGAAAATTTGCAATAGAGTTGACTCCCCCGAGGGAGTGGTTAACATGAGGAAAGATCTACAAAAGCTGGAAGAATGGTCTAATGCTTGGCAATTAAGATTTAATGCAAAGAAGTGCAGAGTCATGCACTTGGGTAGCAGAAATCCAAGGGAAATGAACGTGATGATAGGGGGCGAGAGGTTAGTATGCACGGATCAGGAGAAAGACCTTGGTGTGATTATTTCTGAAGATGTCAAGGTGGCAAAACAGTGCGACAAGGCGGTGGCAAAAGCCAGGAGGATGTTGGGCTGCATACAAAGAGGAATCACCAGCAGAAAGGAAGAGGCACTTATGCCACTGTACAAGTCACTGGTGAGGCCTCACTTGGAATACTGTGTTCAGTTTTGGAGGCTGTATCTTGCAAAGGATGTAAAAAGACTGGGAACTGTTCAGAGGAAGGCGACCAAAATGATTTGGACCCTGCGTCAGAAGCCTTATGAGAAGAGACTTGAAGACCTAAACATGTACACTTTGGAGGAGAGGAGGGACAGGGGAGATATGATTCAGACCTTTAAATACTTAAAGGGAAATAATGACCAAACAAACCTCTTCCAAAGACGGGGGAAGCTGTACAAACTAGAGGGCACAACATGAAGCTGCAAGGTGGTAAATTGAAAGGCAATGTCAGGAAATACTTTTTCACAGAAAGGGTGGTGGATGCTTGGAATGCCCTCCCGATGGAAGTGGTGGGGGCAAACATGGTGACGGAATTCAAAATGGCATGGGACAGACACAGTGGATCCCTTTACAGCAACAGGATAAAATCAAAATAAACGGAACCATCTAATTTCTCAACAAATAGGGGTGTCCTACATGGAGTGGTGGGTTTACCCCTAAACAGGGATGTGGGTAAGGGTGGCGGAGCGGCAGGTGCACCTACTCTTGCCATCGTGCTGGGCAGACTAGATGGACCATGCTGGTCTTTATCTGCCGTGATTTACTATGTTACTATGTTACTATGACAGAGGTTAAAGTGAATTGGGAGGGGCTATAAAAGAGGGAAAAATCCCCAGGTAGTTGCAGATGAAGGCTCATGATGCTGGATCCCAGGTCTGGATCCAGTTGAATTTGAAAACCTAAAGGAACAGAAGAGAATTACAAGCCCCCCCCCCCTCCTTTCCTTTGGAAAGAATAAGACCCAAATGCACATTCTAAGACAAGGTGTTCCCAAACATTTTAGATCCAGTCACACTAGAGCTTTCAGATAAATGAACGGACCAAGGATTTTCTTGAGCAAGGTTGGGGACCCTCCCACAAGAAGTAGCTCCTCCTACCCCTTGTCCTGCACTCCCATGCAGCAGATACTGCTAAGGTCCTGGGACAACAGGTTGGAGATCCCTGGCATTTTCCTCTCCCCACCCCTCATGGTGTAGCACCTCTCAGCATCTGTTTCTCTCTCTTCCTTTCCCCAATGAGTCGAGTACCTCTCTCTCTTCACACAATCCTCATGGTCCTGCATCTCTCTTCTCAACCTGCCCTCCCCCCCCATCACCACTCCACAGTCCAGTATCTTTCCCTCTCCCTCCCTCCGTGCTCCTTTCACTTGCCTTTACTTGCAGCAGTCACTGGCAGCAATTTTACAAATGTTGCATCTAACCAGCTTCAAAGTCTTCTGACTAACACATCCCCCCACCCCCACCCCCACCCTCACTCAACTTTCTGTTTCCTGCAGGGGTGGGACGCAGCAGAGAGACAGGAAGCATTTGTAATTCATGACCTCTGCTGATGGGTACTGCAAGTAAAAGAGGGATGTGGGGAGATGCTGGATCACAGGGGCTGGAGGGCTAAGGAGAGAGGTGGTGGCAATGGCCTGAGCCAATTGTTGTTCAGCTTTGGTGATGGCTGGGGGAATTGGTTCCACGGGTAAGTCGTGATCTATAGGTCATAGCTTGGGGACCCCTCTTCTAAGGGAAGGCTCTTAAATGGCAGTGCTTGAAAGGGTACAACATATTCACCCTCCTTTTGGAACAGGGATCTGGATCTAAATCCTCTTGGAAATGTTAATACTGTTGATCTCCACGGTCTCTCCCTCCTCATTTGTGTGACTCCTGCTGGAGCTTTTCGCCTTCATATATCAACCTTTTGCCAATTAACTCTACGGGCATGTTTACTAAACTGCATTAGCTGTTAACATGGCAGATAGCACTTGCAACAGCTAACACAGCGAAAATGCAAATAGCGCCGTGATTTTCCGTGCTATCTGCAGACTGTGCGTTAAGTGCGCGAGTATGCAGGGTGGGGCAGAGAATAGTTGTGTCTGCAATGCGTGGTTGCCATGAACGTCATCCGCGTGTGCTAACCCCATGCCTTGCAGACATCGCAGGTGCTACTAATGCCGCCCGCTAAGATGCATCCACAATGCAGCCAGGCTGTGCTATTTGCAATTTCAGTGCAGCATCTGCTGGAGGTGCTGCGTATGCCCCCCAAACGTTACGGCAGAGCTTTTGCGAATAATACAGCATAATTTGCACTAACACTATTTAAGCTGCAAAGCCCTATTTAAGCTGCAAAGCCAGATTTTAAAAACTAGTCAGTTGCCCTGTGCCCGACTTTCCATAAGACTATAAAGGAAAAGTACTGACTCAGCTTTGCAAAATTATTTGCCTTGGGAGAATCATTGCCAGAGCCGACTACTTATTTTTCCATTCATTCCCAATTTAATTTCCCTTTCATATGTTCAGTGATGTAGCCCATGAACTGGACTACGACTGAGTGAATTTAACATGTGAGTAGCACCTGCGATTCTTTCTGAACAGTTTGGCAGTGTCTTGCTCCTTTTGTGCATCTGACTGACTTGGACCTTGGCCTTATTAAGCCAACATTTCTTATTTCTGCTTATCCTCGTTTCCCAAACCTGTTCTGGAGACCCCTCAGCTAGCCAGATTTTTGTAATATCCTAAATGAATATACCTGACATATATTTGCATGCATACACTGGAAAGAGGTGCAGAAATGTTACCCCATGCATTTTCTTTGTGGATATCACGAGGACAGGTCTGGGAAGAAGAGAAATCTAGCCCAGTCAGTGCACTCACAGTCTGCAGACCACAGTGGATCTGCCTAAAACCCAGTGTGAATTCACCTGGTGGGTAACCATTTACCCTTGCACAGTGACTAGGGCGTCTCTTTCCAGCACTGCACCTTGACTAGCTAGGTCCAGCTACCAAAACTAGCAATCTGCATTATTTTTTGGACAATTGACCATTATTCTAGGACTATAGTGATAGGCACAGGCATGGGAAATAACATCTTATTAACAGCAATATACAAGAATTCTAAGTGTGTTCTTTGTGGGTTGTGGTACAATGCATACTGTTGCGTCAATGCTGACTCCTGGCAACCCAACCCCTGGGCTTTCTTGGCAAGGTGCAACTGGAAGTAGATTGCCAGGCCTTTCTTCCACACAGTCAGCTTACAGTTCCAGGTATTCCAAGGTGGTCTGTCAGTAGACCAAGGACCTCAATTAGCAATCTTTATTTGA
This sequence comes from Ichthyophis bannanicus, assembly GCA_033557465.1. Taxonomy (NCBI): domain Eukaryota; kingdom Metazoa; phylum Chordata; class Amphibia; order Gymnophiona; family Ichthyophiidae; genus Ichthyophis; species Ichthyophis bannanicus. Next base: position 363,270,044 of record CM066039.1, read on the forward strand.
AAAAAGCCAGACTCAGCCAAGTTGCAGTTGAAAAGCCTTCTTAAGGGGTCTAAAATCAACATAAACATATATATTAAACATAAATACAATTATAACAAAACAATAGGAAGCCCAGAAAAATGTGTCTATGCATTATTTTATATATAATGGAACCTACCAGACTTCCAATGTAAAAGTTCAAAAACACCTATATGGTTGCCCAAAGGCAGCAAACACTATGAGGCAAATTCCATATAGGGCAGCTATTAAAGGCGGAAATGTTTAAATTGGACATGTGTGCGATTCCGACCTAATTCCAAAGACACGAGTGCCTACATTTCTGACATTGGGATCATAGACATGTCCAGCGCGACACATCCAAAATGCTGTTCAGCAGACCCATGCACATATCCAGCACGAGGCCCGCAAATGGATACAAGCATGAGTAAAGCAGAGAAACGCGTCTCTGGCAATAATAGGAGATACGGGTAAACAGTGATCAGGTTTTGGATGGGCCAGAGCTCACCATATTCTGTAAAGTAACATGTCTGCGGCCACGCCTCCGCTGTTATAACGTGCATCTTCTAAGCTGCTGTGCTCACTGATAGTAGTTTGCTAATGCATACAAGACATAAATACTGATGATAAATGCATGCTGATGCAAACTAGACCATATCCTAGTCCCCTACATGCCCAGAACAGTGCTAGTTAATCCCAGCACACTCTAAGATAGTATAAGAGAGAGTAAATATGAACATGTATGACTGAACATACCTTGCATCAAATGGTACTTGACATCATAAAAAAGCTTCAGTGAGTCCTGCATTGGTCAGCTCAGGATGGACCCTCATCATGTGGACAGAAAACAACACTTACATAGCAATTCCCCAAGGGATGCATAATATTGCTGAGCAACAAATGTATGCCCTGGCTATGGCAGGTCTCATGGAACAATCTGGGGACTGTTGACACTACATCAGTGCCTGGCCGTCCTCCCTGATTTGCAGATCAGCACACCAAATCCTCCCGTGCAACCCTCAAACCACACACACACACACTCTCGCTTCCTGTCACAAAAGACAATTCAGGGAAACAGATGCTCAGCATCTATAGATAAAAGCTAGTATAACATAAAAGCATGGAATGCCAGGACTCTACATATCTGATCCCCCTCTCTCACTCAAACACAGTTTGCTGCAGACTCACTCACGCTTCTCACATGAACATTCCCATTTTACATAGCACAGGACTTGTCAGGGTCCCCCAGATTAGCTCCTTTAGCACAAACAGCAACTGTCAGCATTGCCACCATATTTACGAGTGTTGGTTTTCAAATGTCTTTGGGGTAGTTATTAGTGCCCCTTAGCTTACAAGATTCTCTCACCCCTGATTTCTGTTCATTAGACATGCATCTAGCTGTGTTTTACAGACTGCAGTCACACCAGTTTGAAGCATACTTGTCACAACCTCTATACAAGCACAACAGAAATATTTCTAAGTACTGGCCTTATTCCATGTCCCTGGCAGGAATAAAGGGCACATCTGTGGGGGACACAAAAAATGTACACAGGCCTTTCCTGAATACGCTTTATACATCTCTGTGGCAAACCACTCCCCCGTTCCACTCCTCCCGGGCATGTTCTGAGATTCCCATGTTCACGCTGTGGACATGCACGAGAGACGGGTTTTGGAATACGACCGTAGACGTCTTTGGGAGAAATCCATCTCCCGGCCATATTCAAATGGCCTGCTCGCGTTATGGAATGACCACCTATATAGAGAAGAAAATACATCATAAATATAAATACATGAATAAAACAAATAATTTATATACAAAAGAGAGAATTTTTCTTATAAAATTGTACCAAAAATATATTCAAATTCATATATGAGAACACATATCAAACAATAAAAATAATTAATTAAAAATAGAAAATTGAGAATAATATAACTAAAAAACATATTTTCCTAAAAGCATATATAAATAACCATTCGGTTTCTGTTTTCAACATTCCAAGGTATTCTCTCATGCAAATACTAGTCAGACCCAACCTTACTTATCTTCAGAGACCAGGTTCATAGGTTGTGATTTCTGTTTTATGATATCAATCAAACCATTTGTGGTTTATGAACTGTGGGCACTCCACAAGTCCCTTAATATCTAAAGATGAGACTGTGTGGTCTCAAAAGCTTATATGCTATATTTGATTATTCTAAGGGATGGGCCAATAAAAGATGTTGCAATCTACAAAGAATCCAGCCTTTTCTAGGAGCAGTAGTGCTATTAGAATGCAATACTGAGGAATTCTAAACATTAACATGGAAATACTGCTATAAGAAATCTTACAAGCAGCATGCATTTTAATGAGTGAGTGGCCATAATATGCTAGTGCTCTTTTGACACAAGCATGTATGCATTCATTAGGCTAGCAGGAGTCTGCCCATAACACAACTTCTCTCTAATGTGCATTGCCATGTTTGCTTTCCGCAGTAAAACTTTTCCATGTGATATAGCAGATGGTTCCTGAAGGGATCTCTAGGGATTGAAGCAGCAGTTTATAAAATTGACACTCAGGCAATTTGCATTCCATAATTTAATGAATATTTAAATGCATAATTAAAAACAGGAGCATGCTAAATTATGATAATTAGAGATCAACTCCACCACATTCTGAGATTGAACTGTGACCTGAGCATAAGTTTGGAGTTGGGGGGAGAGAGGAAGGGATTTGCAGATACTGTATAAGGCCGCCCATAAGGTATCGGTTTAGGGAAGTTCTTGACTTGCCCTCTAGAGAATAATGGCCACAAGTAATTCTGGTTTGGTAAATGCCAAAACATGCTATTTAAATCGCTTACGGTCTGCAACTATACCATCTTATGAATATTTATAATGACTGTGCTGAAAGAAAGAGCTGTTTACACCCTTTTATTTGTAGAATTATGAGAAACAATTTGCAAAGGATGTTAAAGATGTAATAGTTTGCCTCTCTGCTCTGGGAAAAGCAGTGCCCTCACAGTGCTCTGCTAGAGAAGTGGATATTTAACTCCTGTGAAGACTTTGCTGTGAGTTCTAGCTGTCTATTTATTTATTTATTGTTGTCTTTATTGGTGTGCTACTTCACCTCCCTGTTGCCTTTAGTTTTGCACTTCAGCTTTCTCAGCTCTATAACTTACCTTGCCTCTCTCAACTAACTGGCCTTTGTGTGGTAGTCAGGTTAACTGTTACTTTAAATTAAATCTCTCCCTGCTCTGTCCCCAGAACGTGCTGCGTTTTAAACTTTTTTTCCTGCTCTAGCCTACCTGAGGGACTAACCCCCTCCCCCCCCCCCCCTGCTGAGGGTACAGGACAGGGTACCTTGTAACAGTCCTCTTTTAATAGGTCTTATTTCCCTCCCTCCCTCCCCAACACCCACCCACCCACCCCTGGGGTAATTGTAACTTTATAGGTGCTTACACATCTTAGAGGAAAGGGGCTGCTCTCAGGTGCAGCTCTTTATCCAAATCAGTCATACATTGAGGACCTGAGATTAATTAAGCTTCAGGTGAACAAGGTATATTAGAGGTATTAGATACACTTTTATTAGTATAAGCATCTACACCAACCCTTAGTAAGTACAGAATTTAAAGACCTAAACACAAGCTTTAAACTAAGATGCAGAGAACAGTCCAGCAGCGAGATGGGGGCTTTCCAGTCTTTTGCATTGAGTGTCACATGTATGATTTTCTTCCAGTTGGTGAGAGGTCTTACATATGCACTAAGTGCAAGGAGCTCTTTGCTCTCAGGGAGCAAGTCCGTTCTCTAGAGGCTAGAGTAGCAGACCTGGAAGACATAAGAAAGACAGAGAAGTACATGGACGAGACCTACAGGGATATAGTCCTGAAGTCCCACCTCCAGTCTGGTAGCATCCCTGTTGCCATGGAGGAGAGAGGTCACGTGAAAGGAGAGCATCACCCTGGTGTGGCAGGACGTGATCCTGTAACTAGGGCCTGTCCTCCAGGTGATGTAAACCCTCTCGCACTGAGGATGTTTCTCCAGGGCCATGTGCCCATGAGGGAAGGGTTAGGACAGCTGTTATTGTTGGTGATTCAATCATTAGGCATGTAGATAGCTGGGTGACTGGTGGACGTGAGGATCGCCTGGTAACATGCCTGCCTAGTGCGAAGGTAGCGGACCTCACGCACTGCCTAGATAAGATCTTAGACAGTGCTGGGGAGGAATCTGCTGTCTTGGTACATGTCGGTACCAATGACATAGGAAAATGTGGTAGGGAAGTTCTGGAGGCTAAATTTAAGCTTTTAGTTAGGAAGTTGAAATCCAGAACTTCCAGGGTAGCGTTCTCCGAAATGCTTCCCGTTCCACGTGCAGGACCCAAAAGGCAGGCAGAGCTCCGGAGTCTCAATGCGTGGATGAGACGATGGTGCAAGGATGAGGGTTTTGGATTTGTTAGGAACTGGGGAACGTTCTGGGGAAAGGAGGGGCTCTTCTGAAGGGATGGGCTTCACCTTAACCAGGATGGAACCAGACTGCTGGCATTAACCTTTAAAAAGGAGATAGAGAAGCTTTTAAACTAGAAAATAGGGGAAAGCCGACAGTCACCCAAGAGCGCATGGTTTGGAAGAAGGTATCCTTGAAGGATACTACCAAAAGCAGTGAGGTTCCAAAAAAGAGTAAAGTAGCCCAAATGCCCTTGAGTATAGTGCAGACAGAGTGTAAAAATTCCAAATTACCCATGCCTACCAATAGCCAGATTAATATTAATAAAATACAGTCCTAAAATGCTTGTATGCAAATGCTAGAAGTCTAAACAAAAGGATGGGAGAGTTAGAATATATAGCACTAAATGAGAGGTTAGATATGATTGCAATCTCAGAAACATGGTGGAAGGAGGATAACCAGTGGGACACTGTGATACCTGGATACAAACTATATCGTAATGATAGAACTGATCAAATTGGTGGAGGGGTTGCGCTCTATATTAGAGAGGGCATTGAGTCAGAAAGGATTAAAGTTTTGCAGGAAACAACATTTGCTGTAGAATCTCTATGGATTGAAATTCCATGAATGAAGGGGAAGGTGATGGCAGTGGGAGTGTACTATCGACCGCCTGGCCAGAATGAACAAATGGATGATGAAATGCTCAAAGAAATCAAGGAAGCTAACAAAAGTCACAGCAGAGTAATAATAATGGGTGATTTAAATTACCCCGGTATCGACTGGGTCAGTGTCACGGCAGGACATGCTAGGGAGATAAAGTTTCTAGATGAAATAAATGACTGCTTCTTGGAGCAGCTGGTTCATGAACCGACCAGAGGGGAAGCCATACTGGACCTAGTCCTTAGTGGAACACCAGACCTGGTACAAGAAATAAGGGTGTTGGGACCATTTGGCAATAGTGATCATAGCATGATCATGTTTGATTTAATTAGTGGAGGAGGCATAGTAAAGAAACCCACAGTACTACCTTTTAACTTTTGAAAGGGAGACTATGATAAAATGAGGAATATAGTTAAGAAAAAACTAAAAGGAGCGGTTGCAAAGGTTAAAGACTTACATCAAGCTTGGGTGTTGTTTAAAAATACTATCCTGGAAGCCCAGACCAGCTGTATTCCACGCATTAAGAAAAGTGGAAGAAAGCCCAAAAAACTGCCAGCATGGTTTAAATGTGTGGTCAGAGAGGCTGTTGCTGCCAAAAAAGCATCTTTCAGGAAATGGAAAAAAAGAGCCAAATGATGAAAACTGGAAACAGCACAAGCACTGGCAAGTTAAATGCAGAGCATTGATAAGGCAGGCAAAGCAAAAACATGAAATAAAGACTTTTTCAAGTACATTCGCAGCAAAAGGCCTGTGAGAGAGTCAATTGGACCATTAGATGATAGAGGGGTAAAAGGGGCAGTAAGAGGAGACAAGGCTATAGCGGAGAGACTGAATGAATTATTTGCTTCGGTCTTTACTGAGGAAGATGTAGGGATGTTACCCAAGACTGAAGTGGTATTTTAAGATGATACTGCAGAGTTTACACTATCAGAATATAGAAAGAGTAGGGGACATGTAATGAGGCTACAGGGTAAACTATTTAAGACAAATAAGAGAAAATATTTTTTCACTCAACGTGTAATCAAACTCTGGAATTTGTTACCAGAGGATGTAGTAAGAGTTGTTAGTGTAACTGGGTTTAAAAAAGGTTTGGACAAGTTCCTGGAGGAAAGGTCCATAAACCATTATTAAAAAGGGACCCAGGATATCAATGCTTGACCCAATACAAGCATTGTGGAACCTGTGTCTCTTGGAGATACTGCTAGGTACGTATGACCTAGATTGGCCACTGTTGGAAACAGGATACTGGGCTTGATGGACCTTGGTCTGACCCAGTATGGCATATCTTATGTTCTTAGTTTCCCTTAAGCCAAAACTCCTCGTGTGACGAGATGTATTGGCCCACCTGTTTCATGAATGTGCTTTGTAAAGATCTGTGCAAAGATTCTAGCTCAAAGACTAGACAAAGTGGTAGCATTATCCCTGGAAGAGTGACCACTGATAATGCTTGGTTATTTTGCAAAGTAATATCAATGGATAAAGAGAAGAATCTCCCTGGTGGCCCTAATTAGATGCAGATAAAGCAGCCTTTGATTGAACAGAGTGGAGGCATTTGTTTCAGGTTTGAGTGGTGTGGCTTGGGCCCTACCTCTTCATTGATTTTGCAAAGGAGCACTCACCACAGATACGCGCTCCCTCTTATTTAATATCACCTTGGAGCCATTGACTCTTGTTATTGGAACAACAGGGATACTCGGGAGTAAGTGGCATGCAGAATTTCTATTTGTACTGTAATATGTTATTAGCATAATCTGTACCTAAGCTGTTGCAACTTATCGTATTTGTCTACTGCTTTCCTTAGCTATAATTCAGTCCAAGTGGTTTAAGAAAACAGAAAAATAATACAGTAAATAACAATATAAAAAGACAGAGGCTATAAGATAAAAGCATCCAAATCAAACGTTATGCTCCTTTTACTGTCCTACATTAAAACCTGATATAGCCTCTTATTCATTTATTGGTCTCCACAGATGATAAAACTTGTAAGTGCGTGATTTGAGAGCAGTGTGATAACCTGAAAAATAGTTCTGTGCCTGACAAATGCCCCCACCCCCATGTTTGTTGTGCTTGGGGAGATTGGATGCCTTTTAAATATTAATTACACCAAAGATAAGTTCCCTCTTCCGCATGTTACCTCTTAAGTTGGGTATCTACATATAAAACCAGAGATTGTTCAAGTTTCTATGGAAAGGGTTAGTACCTCCAGATAGCACTGGGTAAATTTTAATATTAAGCAGAGGGTGGGGTGTAAATTTTCTGGATTTTAGCTTCTGCCATCGAGACTTTTTGTTGAGTGAGGGCCAAGTATTTCTGCATCTGTTGGAGAACAATAGCTCCCGTTGGCTTTTATAAGAAAGAGGTTTGTTAGATCCCTTTCAATTGTTCCTCTGTTCTGGAATGATTATTCCCATAAATAGAAAAGCCTTTTCCTGTTCAAGCTTCTATTCATGCTGTTAAAAAATATATATAATATGATTTAACTGTCCTTGGCATTCATCAGAAAGAGTCATTTTTGGCAGTTTTAAAATGCAAAACCATAAAATGGCCTTTGTAGTAGAAGCAGGGCATCTAGTCTCTTGGCATGTTATGATCAAGCATAACATTGTTTTCCTTTTTTATTTTTTATTATTAAAGCATTTTCATCTTTCACAAATGAAATATATAAGGCAAATATAAAAAGGTAATAGAACAATACAAACAAATGGCATAAACAATACATTAAGTTCACATCATGGGAAGGATTCCTATTTAAAATAAAATCAAGAAATACCCAGACATCCGGAAACAAGAATTACAAGCCCCAAAATTCTCATATCCTACACAAAAGAAAATCAGCCATTCTTATTTTTTAGGAAATCTTCAAGCTGGGATGGATAAAAAAACATTTGTAAGGAAACCTCAAGAAAATATTCCCCCAGCACCAAACCCCGAGGCTTTAATGCCAAGAAGGCTTTCCACCGCAGTTGAGTAGAACGAGAGACATCTGAAAACATACTAATCTTTTGACCACAAAATAGCTCATTCTTCTTCTGAAAATATAATTTCATCACATTATTTTTATCCATCTCAGAAGTACAATAAACTAATAAAGTGGCCCATGTAGAAATTTCATCCTTAGATGATTCTAAAAAGGCAGATAAATCTAAGCTATCCACTGACACAAGCTGATCCATCTCCTCTGAGCCTGGAATGGGAGCTGTAACATCCCTAGGCAAATAATAAATATTAATCTCCAGGAACAAGCAGGAATGAGTCTTCACATATGGGTATCGTCGGTACCGACGGAGCCTGCGCAGGAACGCTCCCCAGCGTCCAGAAAGAAAGCTTTTGGGAGCATCCCACAGCGCCTGCGTGCTGCCTTCCCGCCTTTCCTAACTGCCTCTCTCCAGTTCTTCTTTTCCGCCAGCAGGTCGTGTTTCCTGTCACCGCTGAAGAATTTCTTATTTTCTTTTATTTTTCTTTAGTCGCGTGTCTGCCTTCTCGATTCCGTACCGGTACCACCGGTCCTTTTTCTTTCTTTAAAAAAAAAACAAAACTTCTACTCTTTTCAGTGCATTTTTTTTTCTGGGGCCTTAGGCCTACAGATATATTTTTCCCTCATGGAAAAACCCGCCTCCGGGTTTAAAAAATGCACAAAGTGCAGCAGCACTATTTCTGTCACTGACACCCATGACTGGTGTCTAAAATGCTTAGGTCCTGACCACTCCATTGCGGATTGTGAGTCCTGTTCCATGATGTCTAAAAGAGGGTTACAGAATCGGGCAGCTAAGCTCTGTACCCTGTTTCCCTACGATGCAGCTTCCGTGGCATCAAAGTCTTCCAGGGCTTCTTCTTCATCCCATGGATCTTAGGTAACCAAACTTAAATCTGGCCGGTCCTCAAAGAGTTCATCTCCCTCTAAGTATCGAGATGCCCTCGGGCTTACTCTTGAGGATTCCACACCGGCAAAATTACCCCAGCGGGAGGCTCCGGCTTCCAAAGCACTACCTATGGGGTCACAGGTTGACATCGATGGCTCGGCCTCGACCGATCACCTGTTACAATGTTCTGGGGTACCGGCAGTTTCTACCGGTACCGACATCCAGACATTGGTGGCATCATTGGATCAGAATATTCTGACCATGCAGCGTGCCATCACGGCATTCATTCAAGCTACGACGCCTACGGTACCGCAACAAATCCAGTTGTCGGTACCTGTACCGATTCCGGTACCGGACCCGATATCGGTCCCGGACCCGATATCGGTCCCGATACCAGTACCGCTTGCATCGACATCAGCATCGACCGCAGCGGTACGCTATCCAGTGATACCCATCAGTACTGACCCGGTACTGATTACTCCCGATGTCGATACCTCCCGGTACGCGTATCGGGCTCTACGAGAGCATCCAGATAGTCGATACTTCGATTCCTCTGAAGACTCTGATTCTTCAGAGGCCTCAATTGAAGCATCGGGCATCCTTCCTCAGGAACCCTCTTCTCCAAAACGGAGAATGTCTCCTCCTGAAGACTTGTCTTTTCAGGACTTCATTAGGGAGGTGGCCAAAGGCCTGTCCATCTCAGTGACCTCTGAGACTGAACCTAGAGCCAAAAAATTGGATATCCTACAATATCCTAAGGCTCCTAAAGAGGCAGCCACCTTACCAATACATGAGATTCTTTATGATCACATGCTGGGCATATGGGAGACTCCTCTTTCCACTTCCCCTCATTCCAGAAGGTTGGACACCATGTAACGTGTTCCTCCTTGTCCTGGGTTTCATAAGACTCAGCTTCCTCACCACTCTATTGTGGTAGAGTATGCTATGAAAAAGATCAAGAGTACAAAAAGGCACTCCTCTGCTCCTCCAGGAAGAGAATGCAGAACTCTAGATGCCTTTGGCAGGAAAATCTTCCAGGCCAGTATGCTTGTAGCCAGAATCAACTCCTATAGTCTCTATATGGGGATGTTTCTGAAAGAAGTTACAGATCATCTGCAAACCTTATCTCCCTTTATGTCAGAAGATAAGAGAGAAGAATACATCACCTGGCTTAAACATGCACAGGATGTATCCAAGTTTTTCAACCGTGCAGCCTTTGACTCTTTTGAGGGGCCAGTAGAGCCTCGGCTATTGCCATAGGTGCACGCAGAGCTGCTTGGTTGCAAGCCTCTGATTTGGAATCCTGGGTACAGGATGGTCTAGGTAACCTTCCCTGTACAGGCAAAAACCTGTTTGGCAAAGATTGGCAAGCAAAGGCCAACCAAATGGATGCTGAAAACTCTGCTTTAGATAGACTTTCAAAGTCTACTACTGCTCCTTTTAAAAAGAGGTTGTTCAAAAAGGGATCTTTCCCAAAGAAAGGGAAATTTTCTTCTTATGGTCAGGCCTCTTCTCAAGGTCGTTTTGCTACAAAGAGACAGCAACAACCAAAACAGGCCAAAACCCAGGCTGCGAGGACTGCTATGGCCCAACAGCCTTAGCCTCCTCAGGGCCTTTGACTTTCTACTAGAGAACTTAGCCTTTCTGGCTCTAGAACATCCAGAGCCTCTCACCATCCCAGGAAGGTTAGCTCACTTTGCTCCCAGATGGGAACAAATCACAGCAGAGCAGTGGACCCTCTCCATCATAAAGGAAGGGTACAAACTTCATTTCTTAAACCTTCCTCCTCACACCATGGTGAAACGGTTCAATTCTCCAACATCTCTCCTCAACCTTCTAGGTCAAGAGATTTCTACCCTTCTTGCCCAAGGGGCAATAGAAGAAGTACCCCTTCTTCAACAGGGCTCAGGGTTCTACTCCCCCTATTTCCTCATTCCAAAGAAAACGGGGGGCTACAGACCCATATTAGATCTCAGAGAATTGAACAAGTTTCTATGCAAGGAGAAATTCAAGATGACTTCTCTCGGAACTCTCCTTCCAAACCTCCAAAGTCAGGACTGGCTTTGTTCTCTAGATCTCAAGGATGCGTACACCCATGTTCTCATCCATCCAACACACAGAAGATTCCTTCAGTTCCTTTACCAAGGAAAGCACTACCAATACAAAGTGCTTCCTTTCGGTCTGGCCTCTGCTCCAAGAGTGTTCACAAAATGCATGGCAGTAGTAGCTGCATTCCTGCGCACTCTAGGAATATTCGTATTCCCATATCTGGATGACTGGCTCATCCGAGCTCCATCCCAGTCAGAGGCCCAGACTTCTCTGGCCTGCACAAGGCGTGTTCTTCAGTATCTGGGACTGGTAATCAACATTCCAAAATCCCATCTCACCCCTACTCAGTCTCTAGAGTTCATAGGGGCCTTACTGGATACCACAACTGCAAGGGCCTATCTTCCCCAGGGCCGTTGCCTACGCTTGGTACAGTTAGCCTCCCAGATTCAGTTAAAATCCCATTTAACTGCTCGAGAGATGTTGCAACTCTTAGGCCACATGGCATCCACGGTGCATGTGGTTCCCTATGCTCGCCTTCACATGACAGCAGCTCAGTGGACCCTATCCTCCCAATGGACCCAAGCATCAGGTTGCCTGTCAGACAAAATAGCAACCTCCAGTCGCCTTTTTTGGTCCCTCCACTGGTGGAAGTCCACTCAGAATCTGTTGCTGGGGTCCCCCTTTCAACAGGTGTTACCCCAAGCCACCCTTACAACAGATGCCTCTCCAAGGGGTTGGGGGGCTCATCTACAAGATCTCTCAACCCAGGGCATCTGGTCTCCACAGGAGACATCTCTTCATATCAACCTCTTAGAGCTCAGAGCAATCTTTCTGTCTTTCAGAGTCTTCCACACCCTGCTCAGCTACAAGACAGTCCTCATCCACACGGACAACCAGGTAGCCATGTTCTACGTGAACAAGCAGGGAGGGACTGGCTCTCTGTCGCTTTCCAACGAAGCTCTGAGATTGTGGGCCTTCGCCAGACAGCATCAAATCCATCTCATGGCAGTATATCTTCCAGGGGTTTAAAACTCTTGGGCAGACAGACTCAGTCGAGTTCTGCTTCTGCACGAATGGTCCCTCCATGGGGACCAGATAGCCAGAATTTTTCGGATTTGGGGTACCCCAGACATAGACCTGTTTGCAAGTCCGTGGAATGCCAAACTTCCCCGGTTCTGTTCAAGGATTCCATGTCAGGGAGTTCAGGCCAGGGATGTCTTCCTCCATCATTGGGGGCAAGACTTCCTCTATGCCTGTCCACCTATTCCCCTAATTCCCAAGACTCTGTTCAAGCTTCAGAGAGACAAGGGGACTATGATCCTCATAGCACCACTTTGGCCACGCCAAGTGTGGTACCCTCTACTTCTGAATCTCTCTCAAGCTCCCTCCCTAGACCTGGGGTCTGCTCCAGATCTCCTCTCCCAGGAGGAGGGAACCTTGTGGCACCCAAATCCTCAGTCTCTTCATCTCAGGACCTGGTTGCTGAAGGCCTAGACCTTCAAGATTTACAACTTTCTCAGCAAGTGAAGGATATCCTTCATGCTTCCAGAAAGCCTTACACCAGACGTTCATATGCTTTTAAATGGAAAAGGTTTTCCATTTGGTGTGCAGAGAAGGGTCTCAACCCTCTTGCAATACCTTTGAATTCTTTACTAGACTATTTGCTGCATTTATCCCATGCAGGCCTTAAAACAAATTCAATCAGAGTCCATTTGAGTGCTATTGCAGAATCCCTTAAGCCTCTCAATGGACAACCTATTTCCTTTCATCCTCTTATAGCAAGATTCATGAGAGGCCTTTTTTTGACTAAACCTCCCATTAGACCACCTCCAGTGGCATGGGACTTGAATCTGGTTCTTGGCCAGCTTATGAAGCCACCCTTTGAACCCTTAGCCACTACCTCCTTAAAATTCCTTTCCTGGAAGGTTATTTTTCTCATTGCAGTCACTTCAGCTCGCCATATCAGTGAGTTGCAAGCTTTAGTGGCTAATCCTCCTTATACAAGGTTCCATCATGACAAGGTAGTCCTCAGAACTAATCCACGCTTTATGCCTAAAGTGGTCTCACCTTTTCATCTGAACCAGGAGGTGTTTTTTACCTGTCTTTTTTCCAGGACCTCATGCATCAAGTGCAGAGAGGAATCTTCATACCCTGGATTGTAAAAGAGCACTTGCTTTCTACTTACACAGGACACAGCAACATAGAAAGTCCTCTCAACTTTTTGTTGCTTTTGATCCTTCTCATTTAGGACTTCCAGTCTCTAAGAGAACTCTGTCCAATTGGATTGCTCAGTGTATTTCCTTCGCCTACCAAAGTAAGAACCTTTCTCTGGAGGGCCATGTCGCAGCTCACAATGTGAGGGCCATGGCAACCTCTATGGCTCATCTAAACTCTGTGTCCATCGACCAAATCTGTCGAGCGGCCACCTGGGCATCGGTTCATACCTTCACAGCCCATTACTGCTTGGACAAGGACTCCCGCCGGGATGCCTTGTTTGGTCAGGCTGTTCTCAAACACCTGTTCCATACCTAATCAACTCCTACCCTCCATCCCTGACTGGATGCCTGAGATTCATGGGTAGAGGTAGAGCCCTTCCCAGGGACTCACAATCTGGGTGATCTCCCAGGCATCTCTAGCTGGGGAGTCCCCATATGTGAAGACTCATTCCTGCTTGTTCTTGGAGATAGCACAGTTACTTACCTGTAACAGGTGATCTCTGGGAACAGCAGGAATAAGTCTTCACAACCCACCCACCTGCCCTAGGAGTTGTATATCTCTATCTATCTTTCCTTTCCTCTCTCTCTCTTTGTCTCAGCTTTAAAACTCGAACTGGAGAGAGGCAGTTAGGAAAGGCGGGAAGGCAGCGCGCAGGCGCTGTGGGATGCTCCCAAAAGCTTTCTTTCTGGACGCTGGGGAGCGTTCCCGCGCAGGCTCCGTCGGTACCGACGATACCCATATGTGAAGACTTATTCCTGCTGTTCCCAGAGATCACCTGTTACAGGTAAATAACTGTGCTTTCACCTGGAAAGCCTCAGCTCCCTTAAAGGACAAAACTTGTTAAGATATTTCTGAAACAGAATCAGAGGGGACAGATATCTAGTGCAAGGAACAAAGATTTTTAGCCCTAGAGGCATTCTCTAACGCCTCCATCTGACCTTTATCATTTCAGTCAAAGCTGTTTACCTTGTAACTTAAACTTGATAATGTACATTAAACAGGGACATTGATAACGTGGATTTTTCTGAGGCAATACAGGGTAAAGTGACTTGACCAAGACCACAAGGAGTGCTAGTGGGAATTGAACCCTGGTTGCTTGGTTCTGCAAGCCAGTACTGTAACCATTAGGCGGCTACTCCACTACACAATTATGCAGCATGTTGAGACAATTTTGCCACTGATTCTTTAATGAAGATTGCAATCTGCTGGAGGGAGCTGGAGAGGGAGGCTTCCATTCGAGAGACAATGTCCCAGATGTCTTTCAAAATATTTTCCACACCTGAAGATGCCCAAGGCCACTGGCCAAGAAGCATCAAAGTGGACTTTCCAACAGGGAATAACATTGCCCTGGGTAGAAGGACTAATCTCTATCCCACTGGTTAAGAGGCTAATAAACCCTGAAGTCTCTGATGAAGGAGCCAACTCCCCTCCACAGAGTCACACTGGCCCTCCAAATTCTTACTGCTGGAAGGAGGAGATGGGGGATATATCTCCCATGATATATCTCCCATAGAGGAACCGGAACTTACAGATATAGGAGAAATACCTGCTGACTTAAATGCCCATCCATAGGCCCCACCACTTTAACAACTTTAGAAAGATTAGTGGTACTCGCATATATAGACTTCTAGTTCCTGTTCCACATTCCAGAGGGCTGATCTTCAATAACTGCTCTTCAGTGCTCTGAAGGGGCTCCCAAAGGACAGAACCTGCCCCTTTGGACATGCCTCTTCAGACACACACCCGTGGGAACACACCTGCAGCCACGTCCCATGACTGGGGCCAGATTCTTATAGGCCCCTTGGTGATGTCACAGATGTGCTGAGGTGCCCTCGGGTCTCCCGGATTCTAGACATGCTGACAGAAACAAGCAAGGTAAGGAATCCTGGTGTGTCATGGCTGGGCTGGATTCTTATAGGCCCCTTAGTGATGTTACAGATGTGCCAAGGCACCCGCAGGTCTCCTGGACTCTAGACATGCTGGCAGGAACAAGAAAGGTAAGGAATCCTTCTGGTGTGCCGCCGCTGGGGCTGGATTCTTATAGGCCCCTTAGGGATGTCACAGACGTGCCAAGGTGCCCACTGGTCCCCAGACTCTAGACATGCTGACAGAAACAAGCAAGGTAAGGAATCCTTCTGGGTCCCGTGGCTGGGGCCAGATTCTTCTAGGCCCCTTGGTGATGTCACAGACATGCCAAAGTGCCCGCAGTTCTCCTGGACTGTAGGTATGCTGGCAGGAACAAGCAAAGTAAGATATCCTTATTTTTTAAGTTGCATTTATTTATTTGGTTTTATATACCGTGCTATTTTGAAATTAGTGAAGTTTACAAGGAACAAGAACAGTAATTACATAGAACAAGTTTGAAGAACAGCAACAACATTGGTGATAATAAGATAACAATTGGTAGGTTAGGCGGGGGAGTTAACTTGGGCTGTAGTAGGGTGAACTATACACTGTGTGTATTGGGAAACTATCTACATTGTGCTTAATAGGATAAGTGGATGGGTCTGGCTGAGGGGTTTAGTTCAAGGCAGCTTAAGAGTCTAAGGGGAGCTAGTATGGTGATCTATATTATTTTACCAATGTGTACAGTAAAGATGCTATTTTAGGCCACTGGAACACCGGAAGATTCACCTGAAAGTATTGTCTCCACCAAGAGTTGCCTCGTCCTTCAATAGCTTATTGAGGGAACACATTAAGGCTGGGTGTGCCAATACTGAGGTGGTTTGAGACAATTATTTTAATTTGGAAATAGATCACCTATCATAATGAAAATCCACCTGAAAATACCAAGAACTGCTGTTGGTGGTGAGACTCCTCTTGCTTCATTCTGCCTGCAGTTAATCCACATACATCCATTGAGCTTTTGAAGAATCTTCAAGAGACATGGTTATATTTACCCTTATATTTTAGGACTTGTTTCCATACAATGGAAGGCAGTGGATGCAAATAGATCTCATGAATATTCATGAGGGACATCATGAAAACCTGACTGGTCTGCGGCCCTCCAGGACTGGAATTGTCCACCCCTGTGGGGGCTAAGGGATACTCCAGGACCAAGCTAAGAAATCTTATGGTAAAGGATCCAACCAGATCCAACACCACCACATCCAGGAGAACCTTCTCTCTATATGCATCTTCCCTCTGGAACATGATCCCATGCAAATTCCAGACCACAAAGGACCTACTAATACTTAGGCCCTCAAGACTCACCTATTTACAGCCTACTTCACTGAAGACAGGACATAATCCCTTCACACAACTTTCTCTGTCCCCGAACTCCATTTCCCCTTACCCTTCCCACTCCCCGATCCACCTGCCAAGCCCCCTATTCATCCCATATCTCTTGTACCATGTTTTATTAAGTTTTCTCCAAGTTCATTACCCTGTTACAATGTATTAAGTTTTGTTTTGATGTAAACCACTTTGACCAGAGGATAAAGCGGTATAAAAAAGCTGTTAAATAGATAAAATAAATAAGATAATAGAGTAACCCCTAGCTAACCATTTCATCCTAGCAATGTAGGAAAAATTGAACATGGTGGAATGTTGTGCTACAGGGAACAAATCTGATTCCAAATGTTATAGAGGCGTCTAAAGGAAAAATGCATTCAACTACATTTCCCCAACATGAACAATAGGCCATTGGTGTTGGGGAACAGTTAGTGTGTATTTCTTACTGCTGTGCTTTGGAGAATCTTTGATAGCTGAAATTGTTTGATATGTTTTCAGTATTAGCTCTTCAGGCTTCCTGTCTGCAATTGCTGAATGATGTAAAACTGTACCTCTTTAAATAGAAATGATGGAACAGTGTATTGACACTTTTGGGAAGTGATGCCATTAGAGGACAGTAATGCATGTTGAGGCCTAGTTACTAAGCTGCCCTAGGCAGTTAGCATGGGAATTAGTGCGCACTAACAGCGCGTTAGCTTGACATTGTAATATGCCGTTATTCCCACATTTACTTCCTAATGCAAAATGGGGCAGGGGATGGATGGGTAATGGACAGAGATTGCACTTGGTGGAAATAGTTGCTGTGTATTAACTGTTAGCGCTACCTCAGTAGATATAGCTAAGACCGTCACATTACTTGCAATGCAGTTGACATAGGGGCCCAATTCTGAGCCACGAATAGCGGGGATGGACGTCCCAACGGGACATCCATCCCCGCTATTCGTGGTGGCTCCTGTCCCAGACTAACTTCTCTACTGGTTGTGCGAGAAAGTTAGTCGGGGTCGGGGAAGAGGCAGCTCAGGGGCGGAGAGTGGACGGGCAATGGGCAGTTGCCGGCCCTGGACATATAGGTCTGACAAAATGGCCAGGGAAGTTATTCCACCTCCAAGGTGGAATAACTTCCCTGGCTGTTTTATTCTGTGCACTCCGGGGCACAGAAGGGGCTGGGGGAGCCAGGGTTTATTTCCCGCAGCCCAACCCTGGCCTTAGGAGGCCGGATCGGGGTTCATGCTATAGAGAATAAACCTTAATTTCTGGCGGCCGGATTCATGGCTTTTAAATGGAGCCGCAGTGTCATGACACCATGGTCCGCAGCTCCATTTAAAAACCTGACTGAACTATCCGGGCAGTGCCTGTACATGCAAGCCGGGACTAGATGTTCCCCATGGGATCAGAATCGCGATCCCCTTTGTACGTCCAGCTCAGACTGGATGTACAAAGGGGATGTACGTGCAGGACAGAATCAGTCTGTAAGCGTATTGTCTTCACATGGGAAAATGCTGGGAATGGCCCCCAACAATTGCTGCAGAGATAAATGCTGTTAGCTGCCAAATTACCATGCAGTATAACATGGTAACTGCAAAACCTTGGTAAATGGGCCCTTATTTGCATTCCATGGTAATGATTTTATTCTAGAAGATCTCTTTAGGGTGGGCCTCAGTTTGGTGGTAATAACCCAAATGATCCAATGTTGTCTTGTTTAGGGTAGCAAACTGGCTCTATTTTATCTCCATATTGATCATATTGTATGCAATGCCTTATAATTTAGTTTTTCTTATTGTAATCTGTTGTCCCTAAGGAAAAAAAACCCCTTCAAATCCATATGTGCAGTGGGGGTAAAACCAAGACCAGATCAGCCGATTATGAAATTCTGGAGCCAGTTGGCAACTGTAGTCATGCCCTCGATTTATACCAGTCTTTGCACTGCTTTCACAGATCCTTTTTCAGGGTGAGGAAGGGAGGAAGGGTAAATATGGGTACAGGCTACAACGCTTGTAATTCCCAGCACTCTGCTTCCCTTTCACCATTTCCTTAATTGTCCAAAGCATTATTCTGTGTAGAGGGTAAGCAGAGGTCTTCAGACTCTACCAATCAAGTTTTCTCTCTTCACCAGTCTCATTCTTAGTACCCTTATTCATGGGATAAATGGGAATCTAGTCTGTGATCAGAGCCAGCACGATCCAATAGGTGAACTGGACAATTGCCTAGAGTGTCGACCTTCCCAGGGCAGCCCATTGCCATCAAGGCTACCTCTCTCCAGGTCCTGCAATATCAGTAATGCCATTCCAACTGCAAAGCAGCCCTTAGCCAAACTCTCCGGCGCCACATTGTTGTTCCTTCTCTCTTTGATCTGCCACTTACACCTCCTCCAATGCACCCTTCCAAGCCCGTGTAAACAGGAAATCTGCATCAGAGGGGGCAGGAGGGGCAAGTCAAAGACGAGGATCAGCATCACAGAGCTGCAGAGTTCAGCTAAGTGCTACTTTGGGATTTAAATGGCATAACCACCTCTGCATGTTCCGAAGAGGGGCAGTATTTATTTATTTTATTTAGCTGTATTTATATCCCGCTTTTCACCGGGTCAAAGCGGTCAATTGGGAGATACATTTAACACGAGGGGATATGACACACATACGCTAATACTTACAGGGAACATGGGCAATGGAGGGTTAAGTGGCTTGCCCAAGACCACAAGGAGTACCTATAGGACTAGAAATCCCAGTCCCTCCGGCCTGAGATTGCTGTCCCCAGGTGGGACTTGAACCCCCGGCCCTCCGGCCTGAAGTACCTTGTCCTAACCACCTTGTCCTCCCAGTAGTAGTGCCAATGGAGGCAGCGGCGGAAGCAAGGGAGTGGCAGGATTGAGGGCGCCTCATATTCTTGTGCCAGCCCCCCTCTAACATGTCACTATTTTCAGTCTTGTCTATTTTTCATCATTCCCCCGTCTCCAGGCTTTTTACAGTTTCTACTGCAGTGTTTCCGTCTCTAAGGGTCCACTGTTCTCTGTCTGTCCTCTTTTACTACCTCTTTGCCCGGTGCACAAATGGAGGGTTTGCATCTCCGGTGGTGGTAGTGACGTCCGTACCCCCTGCATGATTTCAGTTTTCACAACTATCAGCTTGCATCCTTCAGTGTGCCTGTTTTCACACTCTGAGCCAAAAAGGTAATTTGCATGCAACAGAAAGGGAGACCCAAATTTTAGTTTGCAAGAATCAGTTTTGATAATAGGAAGCAACACCAAGAGAGGTGTCCAGGCATTAGTGCCTGGATACAGAAAATAATTTGCTTGTATTCCACAGAAAATGATTCTCTGACGAAGCATTTGTTGTGCCCAGCAATTTTCATCTGAGGAATAGATCCTGTCTGGGATGCTGAAGAATTAGGATTGGCTGAGCTATCATCGCTATGTCCATGATTTTTATTCACCGGAAATTGAATTTTTTTTCCAGAGTGCAAAGTGTAGCAATTTCATAACATTTTCTGGTGCTTGGAACATTTATCTACTTCTTTCAGGGAGCCCTGTGTGGGCTTCTCTCTCCTCATCCTTCGTGTCTCAATAATGCATTTTTAATTGGTAGCCCTGCTCAGACACAAGTCATTTTGAATTTGCTGACCTTTCTGTTTTGAGGGTTTTTATGTTGAGAGGAAAAGTTCATGTAGCTTTTCATTCTGATATGTGGAGGGAGAGGGGTGTTTGATTAATGGAGCTTGCTTGCTACCGGCATTAATTTTTTGAGCCAGGCAGCTAGGATTTAAGGTCAAGCACTCAAATGGAAGCTTTTGTTTGCTAACCTAGGGAATGATTGGGTAAGTTTTTGGCTTTTTAGGACCCTTGTGCAATGCCAAGAGGATTTTTGTTGTGACAGGCAAAATTAATTGGAGATTCAAGGGTGTATGGTCATTAGGTACAGGGCCGGTAAAAGGCAGTTGGGTGCACTAGGCCAGCTTTCAGCCTTAAAACACTCCCCCCCCCCCCCTCAAGATTTTGATAATTGAACTCTACAATCATGATCATCGAAATACCACCACTTTCATAACACTTTTGTAAAAAAGGTATAATTGTAGAATATGAGAGGCATTTTAGAAAAGATGCAATCTGTGATGTCTAAGCCAGAAAATGCAGGCTGGGACCAGGGAAGCCAGGGTTCAAATCCCAATGCTGCTATCATTGTTATTGTGCTAAGTACTGGGGATCTTTTCTACATATTCTGGATGTTTTTTTAGCCAAAACGAGCAGGTCTAAACTTAGCTGCAACTCTGGACATCCAGGGTATTTCTGAGATCAGGCAGTGACATCCAGGTTCCTGGGAACACTCCACCACACCCCCACCATGCCCCCGTTCACACTTGGACATCCTCACGCTGGGGACATCCACAGACCCAACTTCTAAAATGCCTCTGGAGAAGTCTCTATTACTACTGTTATTAATCATTTATATAGTGCTACAAGACATACATAGCACTTTAGAAACATATAAAGAAGACAGTCCCTGCTTGTAGAGCTTACAATCTAATCAAGACAGACAGAACAGTATAAGAGAAACAAGGGGGTTTAAATAGGGAAGGAGACAAGGGAATAGGATCCAAATGAAGCCTCAAAGAGGTAAGCCTTTAGCATAGATTTGAAGAGGGGGAGAGAAGAGACTTGACGTAAAGATAGAGGAAGTTTGGTCCTGGCATAAGGAGCAGCAAGAAAAGATCGAAGTCTGGAGTTTGCAGAAGAAGAAAAAGGCATAGAAAAAAGAAAGCCAGAGGAGGAGCAGCGTTCACAAGGAGGGGTGTAGGGAGAGAGGAGAGATGAAAAGTAATGAGGGGCAGTAGAGTGAATACATTTATATATTTATTTATTTATTTTATTTATTTATTTAACGTTTCTTATATACCGCGCTATTTGTCATCAGTGCGGTTTACATTGTAACAATAAAACACATAGGCCAGATAATTTGGCCTTCGTTTACAGATAACAGGGAAATTAACATGGAGGTAAACCAGGGGAACTATATACAATCTTAGAAACTACCTGTTGGGACATATATCAGCTTTATGCATTCATATAGGAAAGGTATGGGGTTGAGAGGGCAAGGGTGGGAGGGGGGGAGGTATGTCCAGAAGCTTAAAGTGAGTGGTAAAAAGGTGGTGTTTGAGGGCTTTTCTAAAGTGTCTAAGGTCCCTGATCGCTCTAATGCCGGGAGGGAGTTTATTCCAGCATCTGGGGGCGAAATTAACAAACGCTCTGTTGATAGTTGATTGGTTAGACTTTATGGAGTCACTTGGTATGATTAGCATGTCAACAGCAGAAAATCTTCTGGGCCTGTTGTTTTCTGTGTGTGTGATGAGGTCCGAGATGGCTGCAGGAGATAATTTATTGAAGGCCTTGAAGGTCATAAGGAGGGCCTTATATAGGATCCTAGAGCTTATTGGAAGCCAATGAGGTTTTTCTAGAATGGGGGAGATGTGGTCACTCCTTGAGGCTCTGTGGAGGATACGTGCTGCTGCATTCATGGCCAACTGTAGGGGGTGGATGGTGATCTTAGGGAGGCCGTGGCGTATTATATTAGCGTAATCGAAGTGCGGTGTGACTAGAGCTTGGAAGATGGTACGGAAGTCATCAGGTTCCAACATAGGTTTAAGGTGCCTTAGGGTTTTAATCTTGAAGTATATCGATTTTACGGTGCATCTTATATGTTCCTTGAAGTCAAGTTGTTGATCCAATATCACTCCCAAATAGCGTATATTGGATTTGACCGGGAGCTCAGCATCTCTGACTTTTAGAGTAGGTGGAGGGGAGAAACATTTATTTCTTGTAATTATTAGGACTTCCGTCTTTTTGAAGTTGATGCGGAGGTTCTGAGTGAGAAGCCAATCATATGTTAGAAGGAGAAGTTTGAATTGAACACAGAAATGGGAGGGAGGCCAATGAAGTGATTTTAGAAGAGGGGTTATATGAGTGTATCAGGGCTGGCGGAAGATTAAGCACGCTTCAGAGTTCTGGATAGACTAAAGAGGAGAGAGATGACACTGAGGGAGACCAGCAAGGAGGAGGTTGCAATAATCCAGATGGGAGGTGACCAAAGAGTGGACAAGAGCATTAGTAGTGTGTTCAGAGACAAAGGGATGAATTTTGTTAATGTTGTAGAGAAAGAAACGACACGCTTTAGCTGTATGTTGAATATGTGTGGATAAGGAAACTGAAGAGTCAAAAATGACCCCAAGGTTGTGGGCCGAAGAAGCAGGAAGACGAAGAGTGTTGTCGTGATAGAGAAAGGAGGAAGGGGGGAGGAGGGTTTAGGGGGGAAAATAAGAAGTTTTATTTTAGCTACATTCAATTTTAAGCAGCGGTGAGACATCCAGGCGTTGATGTCAGATAAGCAAGTAGAAATACGAGATTGGAATGAAGGAGAGATGTCAGGTGTAAATAGATTTGAGAGCCATCAGCATAAAATGATACTGAAAGCCATGGGAAGAGATGAGGGCACCGAGGGACTGGGTATAAAGAGAGAGGGATCTGTGCTTTGGATGTCTCTGTGCCCATTTTCAGACATCCAAAGCACAAATAGGGTTTCCAAAATAACCCCCTATTCTTTCAAATATTAAATTTGTATTGTATGTGTGCCCCTTCTCCCTGAGGGTAAAGACTCTTTGAGTTGCATGGTTGTCAGGATCTATTTTTTTGTTTTGACTTCAGTTGCTCTTTTCTGCCCCCTTGGAAGCTGCCACCCTAGACTACTGCCTAGTCTTGCCTTATGGCTGGACCAGCCCAGGTTCGGTTCCACTGTCTGGTTTGATTTCATTTTGGGAGACACGACTATTTGTGATTAGATTGATTGACA
Organism: Ichthyophis bannanicus; assembly: GCA_033557465.1. Lineage (NCBI taxonomy): Eukaryota > Metazoa > Chordata > Amphibia > Gymnophiona > Ichthyophiidae > Ichthyophis > Ichthyophis bannanicus. The sequence goes on from CM066039.1 coordinate 363,293,311, forward strand.
GCCTGTTTATTTTTGGCCAAGTCATTAGTATGAGGTGTTCTGGGTTCATGTGTAGGGAGGATTTGCTATGCTGATATGGTTGGGTTGCGTTTAGGGGTAGGATTCTGGTCTGCACTGTATTGGAATTGCTTTTAGTGTGCTTTGTAACATGCCTTCAAAGCCTTGATGGAAGGCAGATGATTACATTTAAAAGGAAGCAACTAATATAACAAGGCTATGAAACCCAAACTACAGGAGTCACAAGGGACTTCCATTGTCCTTTACATCACAAAATTTGTTTTTTGTAACTTCAGTGAATCAAATGGGAAAACAAATTTAAAATGCAAAAAAGGAAGCTAGCCTTTGAATGATACTTTGAGGCTATACTTGTTATTTTAAATGAGGTCATGGCAAAGAGAGTGTTATCATACAAAGGTGTTTAATCCCTGGAAAATATGGGGGATTATACAGACTAACAGCTCTGAAGTCTCAGTGCATGAAGAGCAAGAGACCTCTCATACAGTGTAATCTCATAACCACAGTTTTCTTCTATTTGTTTTTTATGCTTGTTGCTGCAGTGCCCAGAGGGACTGAGGCCCATGAAAGACGGCACAGGATGCTATGACTACTCCAAAGGCATTGACTGCTCCGATGGGTTTAATGGGGGATGTGAACAGCTGTGTCTCCAGCAAACTCTTCCTCTGCCAGACGATGCCTCTTCCAACACCATTTTCATGTTCTGTGGGTAAGTAAAAATCTTGAATGGCACAAACTAGTGGGTTTCCCTTGTAGTCTCTGGGATGCCATCCTTCATTTTTGTTTAATCTGTGGCTTGGCCCCTTTTGCTTCTCTTCATGTTCTGCAAGATCATCCAGACAACTTTTGAGATCTACAGATAAGGGTTTGGATGAGAATGAGAATACTCTCAATTACTGACTTTTTGAAACAATTCATGGAAATATTTTCGAGCCCTTAGGTGGCCATAGACTTGGGACTTATGTTGTTACCATTCCTTGATTGCTAGCCCAGAATTCTATAGGCTAATAGACACTAATTTGGAGATTGAATCACACTATTTCATCGCTGTGTGTGATAGTAGTTAAATGATTAGCCCTAGGATTTGTTGATCCTCTGATGCATCATACTCTGCATTCTTTTGACAAGGGTTTTTGGGGAAATTGTTTCAGGGTAAGTATTTTTGTACTATGGAAATTATGAATATAGGGTAAATAATCATGGCATTTTGATTTTCAAAAGTATATGGACTCTGCGCTTTTTGTAAGGCACATGGTAATAATCCTAATGCAAGAGAGAGAGAGAGCATTAATGGAATCAGAAAGGACTCCCATATAATAGAAAGGAAAATAATTCTCATTACTGGAAGCAGGAGAATCTAATGAAATGGATGCATAATGGATTCTAAGGTGGTGTAAACAGGTGGGATCCTAATGTAGTGTAAATGGAAGGGCCATAATGAGATCATTAGGAACGTAATAGTGCTAATACCAGCACTGTCTATAAGATGACACAATTTCACTTGTAATCTGTGAAAAGTGACTGCTAAAGTTAGACTGAACAGCTTGCCAAGAGTCTGAACCTGCAGTTAGCCCAGTGTCATTGGCCACAAAATCAATAGGAAAATAGAGATGAGGGTTTTTGTGTCATTGCTTGTAAAATCAGTAGGAAGTTGGAACAATTTCTGTAATTAGTGTTCTTAGAGATACAGGAGAAAGTAAATAAATGTACGTCAGGACTAGTGATGTGATGCAGAAAAGATGGGAAGCTGGGAAAGATTGTTTAGAGCATAGTTTGCTAGTAAATTCAAACCCGCACTTTATATGAACTTTGTTTTCTCAGATTTTTGGCCATTAAATAACTAGTTAGCTTGGTGATGAGGGATTGCTGAGGTGGGGGTGGGGGTGTTGAGAGATAACTGGGCTGTGGACTGGCTGGGTTGTTGGGAGGCTGACTGGCTTGCTGGGTGGTGAGGACTAGCTGGGATAGGGATGGTGAAGGGGAGATGGGAGATGGTGGAGAGGAATGCGATAAGATCAAGACTATTTGAGGAAAGGGTGGCACAAGGAGAGTACTTGTGACCTGGACTGGCCATTATTGAAAACAGGATACCCGAGTCGATGAACCTTTTGGTCTGACATAGTATAGCAAACATTATATTCTTTTTCTAGAAGAGAAATGTAATTTTTTAGATCTACAAGGTAGACATATGTATTGATTCATTGTTGTTAAGTGCTATAGAGTCAGTGGTGACCCTGTGGATAGTTGTCTTAAACTGAACTTTCTCTTCCGTCAGGCGGCTAATTGATAGAGTGGCATCCACTGTTGTTGTTGTTGCATTGACTGTCTTCCTCTTTTGTGTTGACCTTCAACCTTGCCAAGCACGATGTCTTTCTCTAATATTCTTTCTCTTCGTATAATGTGTCCAAAGTATGAAAATTGAAGTCTTGTCATTTGAGTTTTCATGGAAAGATTAGGTTTGATCACTTCTAGTACTGATTGATTTTTTTCTCTAGGCAGTCCATGGTATACATAGTATTCTTTGCCAGCACCATAATTTAAAGGCATCGGTTTTCTTTCTGTCTTCCTTCTTCACCGTCCAAGAGCAATGTGTCATTGGATTTCTCAACTGCTTGTTTCTCTATTCATCATTGATCCAAGCAGGTTAAAGTTATCCACTCTTTCTATTTCTTCTCCATCAGCAACAAACTTATTGATTTTTTTTCCAGTTGTCAGGATTTTTGTTGTCTTCACGTTAAGGTGCAGGCCCATTTAAAAATATTCCTTGATCTTGAAAAACAAATGTTTCAGATTATCTTCGCTTTCAGCCAGTAATGTGGTATCAACAGCACAGCAAAGATTGTTAATGAATCTTTCACCAATCTTCACACCTTGACTGTCTTCATACAGTCCTGCTTCTCTGATTATATGTTCTGCATCTAAATTAAACAGGTAGGGGAAAAGTATGCAACCTTGTTGTACACCTTTGCTGATTTTAAACCATTATGCTTCTCCTTGTTTCCTTCTACCGTTGCTTCTTGATCAGTGTTGTGCATGAGAACTATCAGATGTTCTAATATACCCATGCTGCTTTACATGACCTAGGGGCATGTTTACTAAACTCCAAAAATGTGCGGGTCCCCGTTAGTGTGCGTGTGCCATATAAGGAGTGGGCGGTTCAGGCAGAAAAAGGAAAAAAAACGACCGTACGGGTGCGCATCGCGCTAATGTGCGGGGCCCACATTAGCGCGTGGGAAGGCTAAGTGGGGCGCTGCTGGGCACATATAGGAACAGAGCCATAGCACAACGGTGAAGACAATAACCAATGGTACAGGGGCCATGGGTTCAATCCCCCAGTGTGCACAACCAAAAAAAGGCTGGCTGAGGCATGAATAGTAATGGTTAAAAAGTTGTTTAGGAGGCATACTACTTTTGTGCGGCTGTAGGCGTTGCGCTGTTACGTTTGGGCGGCAGTAATTAATTTTTGACGGCATTAGGCGTTGCGCTGTAAAATTTGGGCAGCATTAGGCGATGCGCTATCAAATTTGGGCAGCACAAGGCGGCGCGCTGTTCTTTTTGGGCGGCACAAGGCGGCGCACTGTTCATTGTGGGCAGCAGGAGGCGGCGCGCTGATGGGCACAAGGTGGCGCGCTGATGCTAAAGCAAAGGAACACAGCCACAGCACAATGATTAAGACACTGACCAATGGTGCAGGGACCAGGGGTTCAATCCCTCACAATGCCCAGTGAAAAAGGCTAGCTGAGGCAGTATGTTTTATGTTGTGGAGTGCTGTAGGAGGCCTTTTAATGTTATTTTGTGACAACTACTAGCAAACGCACTCTCACAGCATGTTAACATAAGGCAGCCCATAAGGCACATGTTACAGTGCACCGTCCGCCAAGGCACCCTAGAATGTCCCCTATAGGGCAGCATGTATGATGCGACACAGGATAATGTATAGTGCACCCTATATGGATGGCAACCATAAAGTGCCCTATAGGGCGCCCCATAAAGCACCCTCAGAGGCAACTTATGGGTACAGTACACTGAGGGTGTTATTGCTGGCATCAACATATGTACAGTAAATTAAAAAATGCTATGGACACCCCTATCACAGAACCCCACTGTGGGTTTGAACCCATGACCTCTGGCTGCACAGGCAGTGACGTAACCATTGTGCTACAGCTCTATAGCTGTAAGCAAGTCTCTGGCTGGCTGCAGATAGCCTGCACGTCACCTCACAGACAGTCTGCTGTTGTAAACAGGATAGGGTTAGGCCACCCATACCCATGATGCACTGCACATGCAAATCAGCTGTCCACAGATGCACACAAGATGGGAAATGCACCCCTAAAGCTCCCCAGCCTGGTAGGGGGACGTGTCCGTGTGCATCCACACAGCACCTCGGCCTGGTAGGGTGTCCTGAGTGGGTGGACAAACGGCAAAGAGTAGCTAAACACCATCACATTGTGCGGTTACTGTGCTCACCCTGAGTGTGTGATGTTGCGCCCAGGACCAGGTCCACATCACCTTCCATGGCTGAATGCGGCCATGCCAGAGCTCCAAAGCAGCACTAACCTGTGAGATAGGTAGGTGCTGCATAAACATCTTGGAAAGTTCTGTCTGTCTCAGTTAGTGGACCCCCCCCCGTGGATAAAACAGGGTTTCCCACTAACAGATCCCCATCCTACCCCCCCACCCCCGCCCGCACTGATGGCAGTAGAGTGGACCATCAACCCCGGTCCTGCTGAGGAACAGACACCCTACAGGGCAATCCAAGCAGCTCCACACACATCCATAACACAATATCAAACAGACATTAGGCCTGGATACTCACAGATGCACCCCACCACTATCTGATATTCTCCTGCAGCAAGCCATCAGCCACTGCACCCTGCAAGGCACTCCATCAAGACACATGCTAGCTGTGCACAGTCTGCTGGTTGGTCCTGATGGAAATGCATGCACCCAAAACCGGGGTGGCAGCACACACAAGCAGATAAGTCAGTGAAGAGGCCCCAACAGGAAACCCATACATATCACATGAGAGAAACACAATACAGCACTATGGGGGTGCCTAGCCATGCTGCCGTCACTGCACACTCAGGGTGAGAGTGAACCCCCAGCAGCACATACAGAGGTCCCCCTGTCTGTGTAGGTGGTGGCCGGGCACTACCATGTCCCTGCCAGTGCCCTGTGCCCTGTGCAGCTGCATCCTGGGCAGCCCACCCTGTCTGAGATATACCCATGGTCCCTTGCTACTCATTATGCACATTGGCAGGCCAATACTGGCAACAGTGCTGGCAGTGTGGGCTGTGGAAGGGGCTTGCAGCCAACACCCACTGTATAGACAGACACACACTTCCACACCTATACCATCATGGTGCTACTATTGAGGAGGTAATTAGCCTTGCCCACCAAACCGGTCCTGGCCACGGCAAGGCATGGATATGGTACGCAGTACTGCTGGGGATCACTTCCCAGGGTGGTAAACACCGTCAGAGGCCAGGCCTGGAGCACGCACCGCAAACACCTAACAGATTGTTCGGATGGGGTCAACTAGCAGTATGTGCGTAACGTATGGATATCTATCTGCCAGTACTCCTAGCAAACATCTCAGAGCTGTGTACCGTATACCTCAGGTGTAGGGTGACATTGCTAAGGTATGCAGGTGCTATTATTGGGAGATGCACGCAGGGTCCAATGTTCTGCCTCTCCAGGAGACATTGGCCAATGGGGCCTGTGGGTGTGTCTGCCCCTGTTGGCTGCTGCTTTACGGCAGAGATTCCCAACTCCAGTCCAGGTTAGCATCACACTGTTCGGGTTTTCCTGCTGTCCCTCATAAATATGCATGAGCTACATCTACATGCCATGGGGGTGGTGCATAGATATACAGCACAGGCATTTGTATGAGTGGCAGCATGGAACCTGACTGGTGTGTGGCCCACCAGGACTGCATTTGGGGGATTCTGCTCTAGGTACTGCCCCTGTTCATGGTGTCTGTGCTCAGTGGGGTAAAAGATAGACGTAGTACCATTGCATATGTCCTCGCCACAAAAGGTGTGTCCTTACTATCACTGTTTAGTTGTGGGAAAAATATGTGGGCAGGATTGGTGGTAGCCCCAGCTGGGCTTTGAACCTGTGACCTTCTGTTTTTGCATGCATTGTCTGTGTGCACTGCACCACCGTGTAGCCACAGATTGGCTGGATTCCCTGGAACGTCCATGACTGTGGATCCGGCAGGGCCTGTCTGTTGCAGTGGACTGTGCCAGCCTGCACATGGCTGGGCCTCTGTCTTCTGTGGCTAGCAGCCACTGCCCCCTGCACCACATGTACTCGTCCGCCAACATGCTGGCATGAGCTTCTCTCAGTAAAAGCAGATGACCTGATTGCAATGTGGCAGTACGGGATTGCATTTGGGGGACTTGGCTGTAGGTAATGCCCATTGTTGTGGTGTGTGTGCGGTGTTGGGTAAAATATGGGTGTTTTCCCCATGCTTATGTTCCCTGCAATACAGGGGTGTCTGCGCTATCTTTGTTTAGTGGTGGGTAAAATATAGGGACTGGGCTGGCAAGTGCCCCAGCTGGGATTTGAACCTCTGACCCTCTGGTCCTAGAGGTAATGGCTCTGTCCGCTGCACCACACTATGCCCACAGAGACAGTGCAGCCCCTGGAGGTAGTAAACCTGGCAGGATGGAGTCACAAACCCTGCTCTACGCATTTTTACTGTGGGCACATGCACCCTGTCTGGTGACAAACGTGCACATAAACCCCGGAAATGACCACAGAAACTGGGGGACAATATATCACCACACTGGGCAACAGTGATATTAATGGTCAACCATAGCAAACACTCCCAGGAAAGCTCCAAAACGGAAATTTGTTTTGGATGAGTCTCCGCTCCGTAGACCCTTCCAATATTCATTTGTTCTTTCTGGAGCTTTCCTGGGTGTGTTTTCTATATTTGCCCATTACTATAACTGTTCCCCAGCTGAATTACTATTTGTGATATTTTTGTTGTGGTCACTTTCTATTTTTATTTTCACTTTTGTGCTGTGCACATGTATCACACTGCTCACGTTTTGCAGGTTTCCCCGGTTTTGCTGTACATTGCTGACGGCAATGGTTTCTCTTCCCTTTAAATGTCCTCTACCGCGAGTGTTTCACTCGCGGTAGTTTTGCTTTGGGATCCGGCCCCGATAATGTGCGGGGAGCCTCTCCCCTCCCCTTCCCCGCCCATTAGACCCGTCTCTCCGCCCCTCAGGAACCTTCCTCCGCCCTCCGTTAGCCGTTCCACGCCTCTATCAGACATTTGCGGGCTCGTACTTGTGCGGGTCCCGTTATTGTGCCGCGCACCTGTGCGGGGGTGACACGCACGATTGTGGGGCGTTTAAGCGCTCTTAAGTACCGCTTTTAGTGCGCTATTTTGCGGCGCGCAAATTAGCGGTTTTTAGTAAACATGCCCCCTAGAGTTTCTCATGATTTACACAGACAAAGGCCTTGCTGTAGTCAATAAAACACATATAGATATCCTATTGGTATTATTTTTTGTCTTTTCAAGGTTGTTGTTGTTAAGTGCCGTCGAGTCGGAGTCGACTCATGGCGACCCTCTGGATAGCTATCCTAAATTGTGTTCGGTCTTGAGTCAGGCGGCTCATTGTTGACAGACTGGTACCTGTAGCTGCTATTATTGTATCGATCCATCTCATTGCTGGCCTTCCTCTTTTGTGCTGACCTTCTATCTTGCCAAACATGATGTCCTTCTCTAATGATCTCTCTCTTCGCATGATGTGTCCAAAGTATGAAAGTCGAAGTCTTGTCATCTGAGCTTCTAAAGAAAGCTTAGGTTTGATCTCCTCTAGTACTGACTGGTTTGTTCTTCAGGCAGTCCATGGTATACACAGTATTCGCCCCCAGCACCATAATTCAAAGGCATCAATTTTCTTCCTGTCTATCTTTTTCACTGTCCAGCTTTCACATCCATATGATGTTATTGAAAATACCATGGCTTGAACAAGTCAAATCTTTGTATGGAGAGAGACATCTCTGCTCTTGAGGATCTTATCTAGGTCTTTCATAGCCATTCTGCCAAGAGCAATGCATCGTCTGTTTTCTTGACTGCTTGTTGCTTCTTTATTGATAGTTGATCCAAGCAGGTTAAAGTTGTTCATGATTTCAATTTCTTCTCCTTCAACGATGAACCTGTTGATTATGCCAGTTGTCATGATCTTTGTCTTCTTTACATTAAGGTGCAGGCCCATTTTGAGACTATGTTCTTTGATTGTGAGAAGCAAATGTTTCAGATCATCTTCACTTTCAGCCAGTAATGTGGTATCATCAGCATAGCGAAGGTTGTTGATGAGTCTTCCACCAATCTTCACACCTCTGTTGTCTTCATACAATCCTGCTTCTCTGATGATTTGTTCTGCATATAAATTAAACAGGTATGGGGAAAGTATGCAGCCTTGTCTTACACCTTTGTTTATTTTAAACCATTCTGTTTCTCCTTGTTCTGTTCGAACTGCTGCTTCTTGATCAATGTACAGATTATGCAAGAGTACGATCAGGTGTTCTGCTATACCCATGCTTGTTAATGTGGCCCAGAGTTTCTCATGGCTTACACAGTCAAAAGCCTTGCTATAGTCGATAAAGCACAAATAGATATCCTTTTGGTATCCTTTAGTCTTTTCAAGGATCCATCTCACATCTGCAATGATCTGCAATGATGTGTCTCGTTCCTCGCCCTTTCCTGAACCCTGCTTGCACTTCAGGTAGTTCTTGTTCCAGGTATGGTTGTAGTCTCTTTTGAATAATCTTCAGTAGAATCTTGCTGGCATGTGGGATCAGAGTGATTGTGCGATAATTTCCACAGTCTGTTGGATCACCTTTCTTTAGTATTGGTATAAACACAGATCTTTTCCAGTCAGTTGGCCATGATGTTGTCTTCCATATTTCTTGGCAGAGCCTTGTAAGTACGGTAAAAGCTGCATCAGATTGCTGTAATACTTCTATGGGAATGCAATCAATGCCTGGTGCTTTGTTCTTTGATAAGGCTTTCAATGCTGCTTTAACTTCTTCTTTCATCACCAATGGTTCTCAATCATAAGGTACAGGTTGAAACGGCTGTTGGTCCACTTGATCTTTATCATATAAAAACTCTGTATATTCCTTCCACCTTTTCTTGATCTTCTCAGCATCATTCAACATAGAACCTTGAGCATCTTGTAACATTCCAATTCGAGGCTGGAACTTTTTCTTTAACTCTTTTTCTTTAACTCTCCTCTTTTCAAGGATCCATCTCAAATCCACGATGGTGTCTCTCATTCCTTGCTCTTGCCTGAACCATGCTTGCACTTCAGGCAATTCTTATTTCAGGTATGGTTATAGTCTCTCCTGAATGATCTTGAGTGAACTTGAGTAGAATCTTGCTGGCATGTGGGATTAGAGTGATTGTGTGATAATTTCCACAGTCAGTCGGATCACCTTTCTTCAGTATTTGTATGAACACATATTTTTTCCAGTCAGTTGGCCATGATGATGTCTTCTATATTTTCTGGCAGAGCCACATTTGATTGCTATAATACTTTGGTGGGAATGCCATCAATGGCAGGTGCTTTATTCTTTGCTAATGCTTTCAATGCTGCTTCAAAGTCTTCTTTCATCACCAATGGCTCCTGATCATAAGGTTCAGGTTGAAATGGCTGTTGGTCCACTTGATATTTATGGTATAATGACTCTGTGTATTCTTTTCACCTTATCTTGATCTTCTCAGCATCATTCAACATGGATTCTTCCCATGCATCATAAATGCTAGACCAAAAGGGAATGTCCAGGAGTACCGGATGCCCTCCTCGAATAGTTTCTGTAGTACATCGCGCATGCTGCGTCTCTTTGTTAATGTCGCCTGTGCCAGACCTGCGTAAATATACCCTATGTTGGTTTCCCAGCTGAAGGACCTTTGCATGCATGCCTGGGCCACCACCCATTCTTTCACACCAAAATCGTGAAAGCATGCTTTTATGTCTCTGGAGTGGTTGTTGCTGTTGAGGGGGCCTGGGTGTACCAACACTCTATGTGCCCAATCTATCCTAAGATCCATGTTTTCAGTTGATAGTCCAGCTTTTTGCCTTACGATCATTAAACATCTCAGTCTCAGCAATACCCCGGAACCTTAAGTTGTTCTGCCTTGACCGGTTTTCTGAATCCTCCACTTTTATCTTCCAGTTCCTCTCTGAGGGCACCTTGTTCTTGCAATTTACTTGCCAGGTTCCCCACAGCCTCTGCATTATCTTCAATCTGCTCCTCAACCTACTCCACCCATCTGCCTAGGTCCCCTAGTTCAGAGCGAAGGCCTTCAATGCTAACAACCACTTCAGTGCGCACCTGGGAAATATCCAGTTTCAGTTCTTTGAACCATGGTCTCATCTGTTCCTGGAACGTCCCTTCCTGATCTGCACCCATGTTGGGAGAGTTAGCGGGTTTCTCTGCGATAGCAAACTCGTGTCGTCTTGGGCTAGAGTTTCCCACGGTGTGGCCCACTACCCCAGCCATCTTTTCTTGCTGTTTGCGCAGCATGGGTGCTCATGTGTAGGTGAACTCCTTGTAATCCATTTTTTTTGTTTTCGCTACCATAGCGGGGTCTGTGGTGTGTTTCCCCAGTTAAGTATATGTCTGCCAAAGGTGGGGAGCTGGAGTTTTGCTTTGCTTACACAGTGGGTCAGTGGGAGCTCGGGCTCAGCCGGTCACCTTGCTCGGTGACATCACCGGACTATTTAACATGGATTCTTAAACGTCTTTTAGCATTCAAATTTGAGGATAGAATTTTTTCTTTAATTCACGTAACTTTAAGAGAGCCAATCTTGTTCTTCCTCTATAGATTCTAATTTTATTTCCTTGCATGCCTCTTTGTAGCACTTCTCCTTGTCTCATCTTGCTGCATGTTGGAAATCTCTGTTAAGTTCTGTGATTACCTCTCTTTCTCCTCTGGCTTTAGCTTCTCTGTGTTTCTTGGCAGTTTTCAGAGTTTCTTTAGTCATCCATTTTGACTGTTTATTCTTTTTTTACCTTTTGTAGAGACTTCTCATTTAGAGGACAACTTTCTTGATGTCTTTCCATAACTCTTCTGATGCTCTGTCATTTGTATCCAAAGCAGTGAATTGATTTCACAGGAAGTCTTTAAATTCCAGTGGTATATGATCAAGGACATATTTTGCTACATTCATGAGTGGTTTGCTCTTTTTCAGCTTTAGCTTCAGTTTTCATATTGGTAGCTGGTGATCTGTACCACAGTCAGCTCCAAGTTTGATTTTTGTTAACATTAGTGAGCTGTTCCACTGTTGACTTCCACAGATGTAAGCAATTTCATTTTTGTACAATCTATTGGGTGACGTCCATGTGTACAGTTGCTGCTTGTGTTGCTAGAATAAGGTGTTTGAGATGAATAAATCATTGGTCTTGCAGAAATCTATCCATCTTTCTCCAACTACATTTCTGTTGCCAAGTCCATTTTTCCAACCACTTTACTTTCTTCTTCTCAACTTTTGCATTCCCATCACACTTATCAGAATATCTTGTTTCTGTCAGTTTCTGCTTGTACTTATCCATAGAACTGATCAACATCTACCTCTTCTGCAGCTGTTGTTGGGGCATAAACCTGGAATAATAGTTATGTTGATGGACATTCCTCGTAGATAAATAGAAATTAAGCGTTCACTGATTGCATTGTATTTCATTACAGTTCTTGAAAATTTCTTCTTAATTATAAATGCAACGCGATTTAATCTTTGTCTTTCATTTCTGGCATAGTAGACCATGTGATCATCAGATGCAAAGTGCCTGATGCCAATCCATTTCAGTTCGCTGACATCCAACAGATCAAGTTGTACATGTTCTATTTCATTCTTCGCCACCTCCAACTTCCCTTGATTCATGCTTCATAGGTCCCATTTCCAAATATATAAAACATCTTTGTAGTTTCTGACTCTCAATTCATGTGCAGCTACATCAGCAGTCAGATGTCCCGAGGGCTTTGTTCCAACCACATAAATGCTGGCTTTACTCTGAAAAGTTTTCAGCTCATCCCCAGTAGCCTGTTGAGTGCCTTCTGACTTTGGGGTCTCATCTTCCAGCACTGTATTTCAATTTGTTTTGTTGTGACTCTCCATTGGGTTTTTATGGCAAGAAACAGAAGTAGATTGCCAGGCCTTTCTTCCATGCAGGTAATGCTTGTTTTGTTGCTGTTGTCACAGAAATATGATCCTCGCCGCCAACACCATCCCATTCTGCTGCTGCCCAGATGGATGGTTCATCTTAGTTTGGCACCTCAACTGAGACCTGTCTATCTTGGGAGACCCTGCTAGTAGTTAAGCTATTGATAACTTAGCTCTCAGCATCACTTATTCATACAAGCCCTCGCAACATGACAAGCTGCAAACCAAGTATGAGCCTAAATTATAGCATTTTACAATCTACATGTATACAGTACTTGCATGCCCAGAAGGTGCCCATGGTTATGCCTAGCACACACCATCATGTGAATATGTGTATTTTTATGCTGGTATATTTTATAAGCGGTCATCAGCACACATTTGTGGTTAAAATACTACCAAAGTTGGCTCATACTTTACTGCTTGTAAAATTAACCCCATATACATATAGAATAAGTGTTATATACGTTATACCTGTTTAATGTATATCCAAGTTTATTTTACCTGTTCATTGTAAGCACAGATCAATTAATTGAGATGTGTGGTTTTGATGTTCACTGTAAACCGCACTGATGTTGAATAGCGCGGTATAAAAGAAACTATAAATAAATAAAATAAATAAATAAGTGTACGTGCACCCTGCTGAAACTCTTTGCGTATATTATAGGTCTTCAAGGAGGAGATCAGGGTACTAGTAATGGCATAAATAATGTTAAGGGCAGAAGTATGGATGGGTAAGACGGTGTACAGTGAAGGTGCACTAATCCATTTAACCCATGCTCAATAAGAAGTTGGTCAATTCTTCAACTCCGGATTACAGCAATGGACAAGATAGGTTGAAATCCACTGCTGATCCTTGTGATCTTGGGCAAATTGCTTAACCCTTCATTGTTTCAAGTACAAACTTAGACTGAAAGCTTTTTGGGGCAGGATATTACCTCCTGTATCTGAATTTCACTTGCCTTGAACTTCTGAGGAAGGTATGAGCTAAATCCAATTCCCTCTCCCTTTCCCTAAATCCATTTCCATTGTGCCACTGAATGCATATAAGGTCAGCCCTCTTGCATATGCTTCCTTGCTCCAAGTGGAGGGCGCATTAAAAAGAAATTGAAATCTAGAAAAATGTATTTGGAATCAATAGCAAGAGTATAATTTTAGGAATTTTTTCTTTGACTTAATAGTTTTCCTGCTGCTCCTGAAATCAGGGTGGGAATCTGGCATCCTAAGCCTTTGTTAACAATTACCTGGGGAATTTTTCCTCCATCCCAAGCATTCCAACTCTAATCACTAAAGCGATAGTTCTGGGCTTGGAGCCATGTAGTGGGGCTCCTTCTGGCAGGAAGCAAACGTGGCCCTGAATACAATCACTAGATGTTACACTTAAGCAATTATCTAACTCCATCTCCCTTCCTATGGGGGGGCTGTGTATATGCTGCTTCTACAGCATCTCTGACCCTAGACAACTTGGAGGGCAAAAGACCCGATGTGGAGATCAAACCTGGGACACAACACTTGAATTCTGAGCCACCAGGGAAAAAAGCCTTTCAGTTCGGATAGTGTGGGTCTTTCTACTCACTGCCACTTAGTGGAACTGTGAAGGGTGAGGAAATGGGCTGCAGTATGCACCTGATGCTCGTTTCTGGAAAGACACGCCTATGTAACCTGAACAAGTTGCTGCATAGGGGAACATTTTTGTGATGCTGAAAAAAGCTGATTTCTTCCACAGAGACTGATGTGAATCATGATTTCCTGAGTTCAGGATGTGTGCCTTCCATTAAAAGCCATTACTTTAGCACACAGTTTTTCCTCTGTCCTCTATAAAGTTAAAGCTGTCCATGATGTTATATGTGTGAATAAAAAAAAGGCCTTACAGAGAATCTACTTGAAATATAGAGCTGTCCACTGTGTTAAAACTGTCCTAAGGCTCTAACGCTACAAAGAACAATAAATAGTAGGGGGGGGGGGGGACTGTTCTGGTGATGATGAATGGCTAAGAACTTGTCCTCGTGCTTTTCAAACAGACCGTGAGCTCTCCGTGGTATTGATGAGGTAAACACAGAGAACTGCCCTTGGTGCTGATGACACTTATCACTACCATTTACAGATTTTATTTCTAGTGTTAGCAGTGGATATTCTAAAACTAAGAGCTCTTTTTACTAAAGCCTGCTTTGTACTTCACGTGCAAAACAAATGCACGTGAAGTGCAAAGCCTTCACATTAGCAACCACCGTGGTCCCAGTAGTTAACACAGCAAAGGGTACTTTAATGTGTGGTGCTATTAACGAGGGTGCACCTAGCAAAACCCTTAGAGCCTGTGGCAATTGTCCTTGCAATACTGGCAACGTGCTTTCCATGCCCACACTACGCTCCTTCTGTGCTCCATCATGCAATGGCCGATTATTGTGCGCTTTACTGCAGTGACTGGCATGTCTCCCATGTCAATGGTCCTGGCTGTCAGTTGCCACTTGTTAAAATGTACATTAACCGCTACCAGGTTTTACTAAAAGGGGCCCTACGTTTCTTAGACCCAACTGGCAGTGATGAGAATTATGCAGAGATTCCTAAAACATCTGAGGGTACTTTGATTTCAGTTTCACCACACACAACCAAAGATCCAAAACATGAGATAAAAATTATGCCATAAACACACAAAGAGACTCACCCAAACAAATTAAAAAAAAAAAACCTTCACATACTTTAGATAAAGATTATTTGTTGGACTTGATTATTTGTTGGACTTGATCTATTGTTATATTCTAGGTAGGACTGAGTATCGGTGGTCCTATTTCACTATTTTAATTTAAACATAGAAGTGATTTAAAATCATCCCCACTTTCCAACAGCATATAAGAAAGGGAACTTTCCAATGCCTTACGCTTCTGTAGGGATGAAAGTCATCAAAATTCTGGTAGATCAGGTATGATAAGAGGTCCAGCAAATAATGTTTATCTAAAATCTGCAAAGTTTTTTGTTTTTGTTCTTTTTTTGGGTACGATTTTTAAATCATGAATGCTTTGATTTAAGTTTCAGCACCATACAATTCATTTTGCCGGTTCTGTGGTTACCTGAGAGGTAGAGAAAACTGTATCATTACTCCCTTTCCACGTGCAAAGTTTGCTAGCACACAGGAAGTGACGGGAAAGAGTCCTAACTGTGTAGCGCCTGCTTCTTTTCTGCAATGCACACCTGCATCTGACCTTCCTGCAGCAGTGTGCATTGTACTGTATCTTCCGTTTGTATTTCAAATGTGCGGTGGGGCTTTGAATTGTTCCAGTGACATTTTAAATGTTCTCTGTTTTATATTTTTCAGCTGCGTGGAGGAGTACAAACTGGCTCCGGATGGCAAATCCTGCCTCATGTTGTCTGATGTCTGTGAAGGCCCCAAGTGCCTGAAGCCAGAATCCAGGCTCAACGATACACTTTTTGGGGAGATGCTGCATGGTTTTAACAACAGAACACAGCACGTTAACCAAGGCCAGATTTTCCAGATGACCTTCAGGTACATTGCTGAAATTCCATCTGTCTTCCAGGGACTTTAAGAAGAACACTTTCTATGTGTGCATGTCTTTATATTGCTTATTGTATCTGTCTGTATGTATATACAGATAAAATATTTAGATGTCTACAGACCTGTATGTGGAAGTCAACTTTCCAAGTCAGTTATGCCAGGTAACTAAGAATTTATCCAGGCAGATTGGCAGCTGGAAAATTGTCCTCACTCAGTCTGGCTAAAAGTAGGAATGGGGTTCCATGACTGGAATGAGGAGAAGCATTCCCAGGGTGTGTTTTGGGTAGACTCAGAAAATAATACATATAGATAGCATTTTCAAGGCTTTGCATATTTTACTTTGGAAATTTTACCTGCAGAAAAAAATTGGGCACAAAATTATGTGGGTACCTTGTGCCTATGGCAATATTCAAATGAAATGTACATGTGCATTTTCCCTTCTCAAAATTAATGTCACCTAAGTATACAGTCTGAAACTTGCTCTGCCTTATGCAGTAGAAATATGTACATAAGTTCTCATTATAAAATAGATATAATTTAGTCACATCTGCCTTTAAAACCCCCTGGGATGTAAGAATCCAATTTACACCTGTTCTCAGATTCATGCAAATGTGCAGATGTGAGCATTTTATGAAAGACACATGAAAGCCCTAACTTGTTTGTTTAACAAAACTTTGTCTCCCAGTCAGAGGGGAAACCCTCACCCAAACTCTGTTCCCAGGAAAGCTTTTGCTTACTCGGGGCAAAAGTATGCACAGGTAAGTTTGCCCCGATTGAGGCACATTCTGGTCTGTACGTCTCCGGGCTGTCCGAACATACAGACATCTGGACGGCCAGGAGACACAACCTATTCTGCTCCCATGGGGGCTAGACATCCCCATGGCAGCAGAATTGCAGCATAGTGGCTGGATGTCCAGAACATGCCCCTATTCAGGCACCCCGGATGTCTAGTCACCTACCCAGCTAACTCAGTCAGGCTCCTTAATGGAGCCACAGTGCCATGGCGTCATGTTGCCATGGCACCGCGGCTCCATTGAGGAGCTGTGATTCCCAGCCCCCACTGAAAAGTTCCTTTTCTTGCAGCTGATCCCCAATCCGGCCACCCATGGCAAGGGTCCATCTGCAGAGAACTTCCTGCGCCCCTACCTACCTTTGTCCCCGCCGGCCACTACCAAAATACTGCATCCAGGGGGACTTATTCCACCTCTGATGATCCACCCCAGACTTAGAGGACTGACCTCAGAATAGGCCCTGTACCTCCAGGGAGATGACCTGCCCTTGCTCCGCCCTTGTCCCGCCCTGTCTAAGGCTCCCTGCATGACTCTGCTGTACATACGAGGAGCCTTTTGCCAGTAACTGCATTTGCAGGCAGGATGTGTATCCCCATTATTTATGTCACTGAATGATCCCCATTGTACATAGTTTACATAGAAACATAGAAACATGACGACAGAAAAAAGCCACATGGCCTATCTAGTCTGTCCTTCCATATCAACCACTACAATAGTCCCCTTTTTTCCTTTAGAGATTCTCTGTGTTTGTCCCATGCTTCTTTGCATTCAAATACTGTCCTCATCTCTACCACCTGCACTGGGAGACTATTCCAGCCCTTCAGCTAAAATTAGGCAGCAGGGAGGTTTAAAACACTGGAGTTTTATAAAAGCATAACTTTAATAAAACATCTATTTGTCAAATCCCCAAAAATATGAGACATAAGGGAAGGATGCATAGCATAACCACAACAACAACAAAAAAACAGACCATAGTATAGCAGTGACTCAAGTTCTTTGTATACTGTTGAGTTATAATGTAAACCGCTTTGATTGAAGGATAAAGCGGTATAAAGAATTGCTAAATAAATAAAATGTAAGCAAAAGGTCATCCATGATGATGCAATAAATAGTGCCTTGCTCTTGAATGTGGGGGATGCCAGCTCCAAAACAGCTTTACGAGTGTTTTGCTCTAGGAGGAGGTTTGGTGGTGGTTATAGGTGATGCAGTTTGAGTCTTGGAGGCCATTTTCTTAGCCAGTGATGGTGGTGCTAGGACCCGTCCTGCCATGAGTTAAAAGGCAAGTGTTAATTCTGCCAAGATGGGGAAGCCAGAGCTGACTTAGGAGGAATACGAAAAAAAAAAGAACAATTTTTGGTCAAAAACAGTTGAAGTGTGCTGGAGAAGCAAGGCCCAATCAAAATTTTGATTGGCTGGGTCTGAAGGCAATGTTTTGCCATCTATTTTAATTTTTATTTGAACAATCTAGCAGTCATCGATGAGCCTTAAGAACAGCTAAAGGCTACAAATCTGACACATGCCTCATTCACTCCTGATTGACTTGACCAGGGCTCATGAAAATCACTGGCTATAAGGAGCCCTTGTGTGACAACTGCAATCTTCAACAAGTTTTCTCTGCACATCAAGAGCTTTGGATTTTGTCCTCCTGTTTTTCGCACTGCAATTTCCAGGGCCTTAATTTCTCATAAGACTCTAATAGAGTAAGCTTTTCCAGCACATGGTGCTGTCGGGCTGAACTGCTTCTATCTATAGTCTGGTTAACTGGACCCGATTATGGAAGTGAGATGAAAATGTTTAATTTTAGCTTTTAGGCTGGTCATGCGCCAGACTTGGTTTTCAGACAGCGAATGTTGCAGATGGCTGACACACATGATCAGGCATGATTAGCCTTTTTAGAACTCACTTCTCCTGCTTCATCTAATTTCCATCACATCTTACATCATACTTTTCATTAACAAAATTGCTTTAGCTCTGTCTAGAGAAACCAGGTTCTTTTGTCTTTGTACAAGAATTTAGGAAAGGCAGCAGATCTTCTCCTAGGTAGAGACTAGTTAAGAGCATAGCAGTTGATTTAATTTTCATTATATAGATCATTCATATATATATATATATACACATATACAGGGTGGCCCAAAAAAAGTGAGAACATCTCGTAGCATATGTTATTTAAAAATTCAAAAAGACAGATGTAAACGATTGAAAATTTAAAAAAAAAAAAAAAGATGGTGAGCGGAAATTGTCGAAATAAAGATGTTATATAGCTAAAAAAGGTAAATAAGTAAACTATTTAAGCTTTTAATTTATGAGATGTTCTCACTTTTTTTGGGCTACCCTGTATATATATATACAACAGTAATGAATGTTGATTATGTGTAAGCAGTCAGAAGTGGGGATTTTGTTGGTGGGAGATGGATTGAAAAAAAAGAAAAAGTGGGAAGCTCTAGTGGGACTATATAGCACCATAAGTTCTGAACCCCAGCACACACACATGCCCAGAGTTTGAAATATTAATCTCTTTCTCATGTATGGAGACCAAAGCTCACGGTTACACTCTTCAGGTGTTCCTCCCAGGGCAGATCAGAGGGAATGAATCTAATTACAGTTAAAGATCTGTGGTCTTCCTGTACCCTATATCACAGATTATCTGTGAAGCAGAGAAGGGGAGCACTTTCTTTGGAATTCCACCAATCCATGCTCAGTTTTTTCCTATAAATTTCACATTGTAATGCTCCAAAATTGGTGAATTGGACTTCTGATAATGGGCACTCAAATGTGCAAAGCACAGAGACAACTCGGGGCCATTTTAGAAGCCAGGTATCTTTCCTTTTCTCAGTCTCTGTGGACAACTCTGTACTCCTTCCTGTCTCCTCAGCCTGCAATCTGGGGGTTATCTTTAATTCTTCTGTCTCCTTCTCCACACACATCCATCTCGTAGCCAAGACCTGCCGTTTCTTTCTCTACAACATTAACAAAATCTGCCCCTTCCTCTCTGAACACACTACTAAAATGCTTATCCACTCCCTTATCACCTCCCATCTAGACTACTGCAACCTTCTCCTTGCTGGTCTTTATCTTTATCTTTATCTTTATTTGTGAGATTTGATATACTGCCCTTGACGGAGCATCAGGGCGGTGTACAATAAAACAATATATTGGCTACGGAAAAGTGAAAGGAACGCCATCATTAGATAGGAAAGTAAAGAAGAATAAGGAAACATAACAAAAGTAGAGAAGCAAGGATTGACATAGAAAGTATAAGTATAAGGGCAGGGAGGAGGAAGCTGCCAAATGGGCAAGGGTAGGTATTACTAAGGTACTGGTGTAGGAGGTCTCGGCGAGGGAAGGTCAGAGCCATCAGTGGGAACAGGAAGTTCGTAGGCCTGGTAGTAGAGGTGTGTTTTAAGAAGTGCCTTGAAACGTGGGAAGAATAGCTCAGTGTGAAGGGGGTGCGGGAGAGAGTTCCATAGAGTGGGGCTGAGGAAGAAGAAAGCAGAGTGACGGGTGAGCTTGAGGTGGGCCTGGGAATGGGAAGGGAGGAAAAGACAATTGTCATGTGCAGAATGGAGGAGACGAGGGGCTGGATGGAGGTGAATGATATCGGCCAGGTACTGTTGGGTACTAGTGTGAACGACCTTATTTGTGATGGTAAGGAGTTTATAGATAAATCTGACATTGATTGGAAGCCAATGAAGGGAGAGGAGAGAAGGGGTAATATGGACAGTAGCAGGAGAGTGAGTAATTAAGCGGGCGGCGTAGTTGATGACAAGGAAGACCAGCAAAAACAGAATTGCAGTAGTCTAGATGGGTGATCACAAGGGATAGAACAAGAGTGGTGATGGCAGAGGTAGAAAGAAATGGTTGGATAGACCTAATTCTACGGAGATGAAAGAAAGAAGTGCATACCATGGTGGAAATGTGCTGGTGGAAAGAAAGAGAAGAGTCCAAAGTGACACCCAGGTATCGGAGGGTGGACACGAGGGGAATAGGGCGAGCAGACATAAGGGGTGACAGAGTGGGAGAAGGGGCACAAAATGAGAGCCAAATGGAAGAGGATTTGGATGGATTAACATGGAGGAAGTTTTGACTAAACCAAGAGGCAATAAGATTAAGACAGTCATTGAGCGGAGAAAGATCAGGTGCCGAGGGGGAAGTATGGTAAACCAGGAGAATGTCATCAGCATAAATATAAGCGGAAATCCCAGATTGTTGAATGAGCAACTGTTGAATGGGCAAGAGGAGTGAGAAAGACATTGAAGAGAAGGGGGGCAAGGATAGAACCCTGTGGCACACTGCATTGCAACGGGAGTGAAAGTGAAACACCAGAGTCCATGTGAACAGCAAAGGAGTGAGAGGAAAGGAAAGAATGAAACCACTGCAGAACTGTACCATAGATACCCAGATCAGACAGACATGAAAGAAGAATGCTGTGATCAACAACATCAAAAGCGGAAGGGAGATCCAACGATACCACAAGAGAGAGGTCACCTTGATCGTGAAAGCGGTGGATTTCAGAGAGGAGTGCTATGAGAATAGTTTCAGTGTTGTGACTGGCGCGGAAACCCAATTGGCATGGGTGAAGAGAAAAGGTGGAGTCAAGGTGAGTGGCAAGCTGAGAGAAGACAAGCTTTTCAAGAATTTTGGAGAGAAAAAAGAGGTTGGCTACAGGGCGCCAGTTTCCAGGGACAGCGGGGTCTAAGGTAGGCTTTTTAAGAAGTGGTTGAAGAATGGCGTGTTTCCAACTGGAGGGGAAGTGACCGGAGGCAAGACTAGAATTAAGAATAGTTAGGGCGTACGGAATAAGATGAAGCGAAGGGTTAAGGAACCAGGAGAAAGGGAACAGATCAAAGGGGCAAGTGGTCTGGTGAGAGGAAGATATGGATTTGATGAGTTCGGCAGAGGTAACAGGACCAAAAGTGCACCAGGTATGGGGAAAAGTGCAAGAAGGAGGCGGTGAGTTGATAACAGAAAGGGAAGAGGGGTGGGGGGGAGAGAGGTATGGGACAGGAAGGGAAGGAAGAGCAGAGAGATTGGACCTTGTCAGAAAAGAAAGAAGCAAGAGTGGTTGGGCTGGGGGAAGAAGGGATGGGAGAGGTGGTGGGGGGAGAGGTAGAAGAGGATGAGAGAGATTTACGAATCTGGTATAAGCGCCTAGTAGAATTTGAGGAGGAGGCTGCGAGTAGTAGGATTTCTTTGCAGAGGCTATCATAGAACGATAATGATGGTGCGACTGGCGGAACACAGCGGCGGAGACGTTAGAAGGCTTCCTCCGCCACTGACGTTCAGTAGGTCAAAGATGTGTACAGAGCAAGTATAGGCCAGGATGATACCAAGGATGATGGGAAGAAGAACGAATGGAAATAGGACGGAGTGGGGCAAGAGTGTCAAGAGCAGCAGAGAGAATGGAGGTCCACCTGCTGATCTACCGTGAGGGAAGCAAACTCAGGGGGAAGAACGGAGTCAGCTGGGGGGAAACGCTCGAGAGTGAGCAGGGTAAGGTGGCATTTAAGAATCTGTGAGGGAGGGTCCATGGTGGCAGGTGAGGAGGACACGGGGGGGGGGGAAGGGAAGGAAAATAAAAGGCAATGGTGATCGGACCAGGGGAGTGGAAGTGCTTGAATACTGAACGGAAGGAAGGGAGAGAATGCAGTGGTGAGAATGAGGTCCAAAGTATGACCGGAGACATGGGATGGACAGGTTACGTGTTGTTTAAGGGATAAATCACTAAGAAGCAAAGCAAAAATCTTGTCACGAGACCTAGTTTGGGAACTGAGATGAATATTAAAGTCGCCCAGAACAACCAGGTGAGGGGAAAGGAGAGTAGAGTCTGACAAGGAAAGGAGTAGAGTCCCAGAGATCCGTACCTAATGAGGGAGGGGCATAAAGGAGAAGAAAATACACTGGGACGGAGGACCCTAAGCGAAGGAGGAGATGTTCGGGGTAATGTGGGGAAGGGGTAACCAACGAAAAGGGAAGGGAGGACCTATGAATAAGAGCAACCCCCCCCCCACCTGTTCGACAGAGATGGGGTGTGTGTAGAGCAGAATAGCCTGGACAACGATGAAGCAGACCGTCTTCACCCTCACAAAGCCAGGATTCCATAATGAACAGAGTGTCTAAGGAGTGTTGTGTCAGGAGGTCGTGAACTAAGTGGGTCTTGGCGCGGAGGGATCGGCAATTGAGAAGAGCAAATGTAAGGGTCAGCCAGGCAGAAGATAAGGGAGCCAAAGGAGGAGGGCCTGCAGGCGGCTGGCAGGAGTGGCATGGAAGGAGGTTAGACACATTGAGCAAATTGATACCTGAAGGTACAAAACCAGACGTGAGCAGGCGATGGCCCCAAAAAACTGGGATGGCGGCCATGCTAATGGTACAATAAGAGCTGGGGGCTGGTAATATAAGATTGGGTGGAGGAGATAAACAGCCGGGCGGAATGACAGGCTTACCGCAAGAATGATGAGGAGCAGGGGTAACTGAAGGCCAAAGGTAATACGGGCAGGCCGATGGCACTGAACACCCCCGTCGTCTCCCCAAGGAGCTCGCCCAAGGAGCATGTCCTGCTCCTTGAGCACGCTCTTTCAGCATGTGCCCGCAGTCTCCCTTTGAATCATCTCTCTCCTCTTCAATCTGTTCAGTATTCCACTGCACGGCTAATCTTCCGCCAGCCTCGTCATGCCCATATTACTCCCCTTCTCAAGTCACTCCACTGGCTCCTTATCCGTTTCCGCATCAAGTTCAAACTTTTCCTGCTGACCTATAAATGCATTCACTCTGTGGCTCCTCAGTACCTTTCTTCCCTTATCTCTCCTTACAACCCCTCTCGGGAACTCCGCTCTTCTAGCCAACTGCTTCTTTCTATGCCCCGCTCTCGTACTGCCAACTCCAGACTTTGATCCTTTCACCTTGCTGTGCCTTATGCCTGGAACAAACTACCTCTATCTGTATGCCAGGCACCCTCTCTGACCCTCTTCAAATCCAGATTGAAAGCTCACCTCTTCACTTCTGCCTTTGGATCTTGACCCACCTAATCTCCTTCCCCCCCCCCCTTTCACCCCCTCCCTACACCTCCTGTGTTTGTCTTGACAAGATTTGATGAGCAGGGACTGTCTCTTATTTATTGTCTGTACAGTGCTACGTATGACTGGTAGCGCTATAAAAATGCTCAGTAGTAGTAGTAGTAGTAGATGTCCCCAGCATGAGAATGTCAATGCAGCAAAGAGGAATGGTGTAGGCATAGCCTGGGCAGAACAAGGGAGTTGCACATCGCAATATGATTTCAGAACAGCAGAAGTACATCTGGCCCTGGTTGGTGAGACATTCATGCCTATACCTGCTTCTGACCATGATTAAGGTGAAAAAAAGGGCTTGTTTCATGGATGTAATTCTTCCAGGGGGTAGTTTTCATTGCTATAATTATTATTTCTTGCCTGAAGAAAGTGGAGCATAAATATATACTCCAAACCTTTTAGCGATCCACCGCCACACATCTGGATATCTAAAATGGCAGGCTGGGACATGCCGTCCTTCTAGGGTACCCTTGACGGCACGTCCATGTACCTGGTTCTGAGGTTGTGCAAGTCGGAGACATCCATATTACTGAAAAGGCCTACACCGGTGCATGTACCTGGCCTTGCAACAAGCTAAGGGGACATTAATTTTTCAGAGAGGAGGTGTAGCTATTTCAGAAGGCACCTATACGTGCCTCCCTTCACTGCTGCGATCCCCCTGGATTTATGAACATTCTGCTCTGGACATCCCAGATTCAAACTAGACGTCCCTTCTAAAATGTCACTTCACATATATTCATAAACTGCAAACTGTAGCAAGTTCACTATCATTTTCAGGGAAATGAATTAGAATGGAAACCCATCTGGTTTGCTTTTGTGGTGAAATTTCTTCACATATCCCGACTGCTGTACCAGGGCAGGAAGCAAGAAGCAATGAGCTTGAAGGCTGGCACGTGAGCGAGATGCAAAGAAGAAAGGAAATCTTACTTCTCAGGCATTCTCGACGTAACCCGCTCTCCCCACCTCCCCCCAATTCTTGATGCATGTATCTGAATGTTTAGCTTTTCTTCTCGCCATCTCCACCCCCCACCCCCACCCCCCTCAGCCACCTGTCAATCCCTCACTTTCAACGTAGAGAATGAAAAATAACTGTGAAGGTTTATAGAAGCTACGGCCAGATGTGTGAGACGCTGGATTAGGCTGGAATTAGTTTATTTTTAGAACTGAGAAAAAGGCAGCTAGTTTCCCTGCAGATGTAACCTGAGCAAAGGTTTTAAATCATATCACAGCACAGCAGGGACCCAACCATGAAGGGTGGTGTTGGTTAAAGGGGGTGGGGGAAGAGACTACAGGCCGAAGAAGCATTTGAGTCTTTTGGGGGAGGGGGGTTGGGGGCAGGGAGAAGAAGGTTAATGGAGAAGAAATTATTAACTTAGAAGCAATGTATCTCTTACTTTATACAAATTTAAGAAATTCACTGAGCATTAAAACACCAGCTGTTACAGAAGCTCTTAATTTGGTGCATTGGAATCATGGCAGAAAACCCTTTAATGCCAGGGATTAAAAAGATGTTTCTGTAAAGCTATAGCACTAACCCGCCATTAGTAAGCATCTTTACAGGGGATTTAGCTTTGCCAGCATCTCTAAGAAGAGCTAAAGAAATAGTTCATTTAAACGTGATCTAAATCTCAGGTATTGTGGGGTATGGATGGAGGAGTAGCCTAGTGGTTGGGGCAAGGTACTTCAGGCCAGAAGGTCAGTGGTTCAAATCCCACTAGAGGACAGCAACCTTGAGCCGGAAGGACTGGGGTTTCTAGTCCCACAGGTGCTCCTTGTGGTCTTGGGCAAGCCACTTAACCCTCCATAGCCCATGTTCCCTGTGAAATAGTTATCTCCAAGTTATAATACCCTGTTCAATGTAATTTTAGTTTGTTCAATGTAAACCACACTGATTCAGAATAGCACGGTATATAAGAGAATGTAAATAAATAAAACATGACTTTATGTTCTTTATAGCTCACTGTCCACTTCCAAATATCCCAAATTAGATAGAAGAACTGGGGTGTCACTGGTTTTATCCCTCATAATCTAGACGAGCTCCACCTTCCTACATGGAGATCTCAGGGACACTGTTACTGTCCACCATAATATGATCCTGTCCCAGCACCCCAGGACAAACTCATTTCCCTCTATGCCTGGGTAGCACTAAGGTACAACATATCTCAGAGATGCCTTCATTTAGAGTTGCAACATTTTTATTATCATTTGACATCCCAGTTTAGTCATAGGCAGCTGTGATACTTGTAGTACTGGAGGGATCAAGCTAAGCTTGAAGAATGGTCTAGAATTTGGCAGCTGGGATTTAATGTTAAAAAAATGTAAGGTCATGCATTTGGGCTGCAGCAATCCAAGGGAGCAATATAGTATAGGGGGTGAAGTACTTTTGTCCACTAAAGAAGAGCGGGACCTAGGCGTGGTTGTGTCTGATGATCTTAAAGTAGCTAAACAGGTAGAAAAGGTGACGGCAAAAGCTAGAAGGATGCTTGGGTGCATACAGAGAGGAATGGCTAGCACAAAAAGGAGGTGATAATGCCTCTGTATAAGTCTTTGGTGCGACCTCATTTGGAGTAAAGTGTGCAATTCTGGAGACCGCACCTTCAAAAGGATGTGAACAGGATGGAGTCGGTGCAGAGGGTGGCTACTAAAATGGTTAGTGGTCTTCATTATAAAGCATATGAGGACAGACTTAAGGATCTTAATATGTACACCTTAGAGGAAAGGCGGGATAGAGGTGATATGATTGAGATGTTTAAATACCTTCATGGCATAAATGTTCAGGGCGAGAGCCTCTTTCAATTGAAA
Organism: Ichthyophis bannanicus; assembly: GCA_033557465.1. Classification (NCBI taxonomy): domain Eukaryota; kingdom Metazoa; phylum Chordata; class Amphibia; order Gymnophiona; family Ichthyophiidae; genus Ichthyophis; species Ichthyophis bannanicus. Next base: position 363,319,673 of record CM066039.1, read on the forward strand.
GCAAGTTCTGCTACGATGGGACATGGGATGAAGGTGAAGGGAGATAGATTCAGGAGTGATATGCGGAAATATTTCTTTACGGAAAGAGTAGTAGATCCATGGAATAGTCTCGCAGTGGAGGTGGTAGAGATGAGGACAGTAACTGAATTCAAAAAAGCATGGGACCAACACAGAGGATCTCTAAAGGTAAAAAGGGGACTGTTGTAGTTGTTGATATGGAAGGACAGACTAGATAGGCCATGTGGTCTTTTTCTGTCATCATGTTTCTATGTTTCTATGGTTCTATGTTTCTACAGGCTTTCCTGCTGGTACCACCAAAGAAAAAAGGGCTGATCCACCTCCTTCCCTTCCTTGGGAAAGCCAGAAAGAGAGCATGGCCAGTGATTAGATCTGTCCTTCCTATTGTTGCTAGGGAAGGAGGGAAATAGGAAAGGACACAGGAGATAGGAGTAGAGAGCATGTTGGAGGAGGGAGATGAAGACAGAGCACAAGAGCAACTGGAGAGAGTGAAAATGGAAGGGGGAGGAGAGAGATCTCAAGACCAGAGAAAGCGTAGGAGGTGAGAATGTAGGAGATAGACCTAGGAGAAAGCATAGGGGAAAGGAACAGACTACAAGAGGAAGAGAGAGGGGGTGGTAGATCATGAAGATAAAGAGGAGAGAGTTCAGGGTGAAGGAGAGAAAGAGGGTTTGGAAAAAGAACAAAGGAGAGAAAACATGAATGGAAGCGCAATGTAATGTGTAGAAGCGAAAAATTTAGAAAGGAAAAGGGGGATAAAGAGCACTAGAGAAAGTGGAGGAGGAGAGAGGGAGGGGAAGCGTGGAAAGAGAAATGTATGGGAAAACATAATAAAAAAAAGTCACTGCTCAAGGAAAGAGGATGAGACAAACCTGAGGCAAAAGAAAAGACACTAGAGGTACTGGAAAGTGGGGAGGAGAAAATGTAAAAAGTAGACACGACAAGAGGATAAGAGAAAATAGACACGCTGAGCCAGAAAATCAAGCTGGAAAGGGTAAAGATTAGATAGAGTGTTACTCATAAAAAAAGAGTATAATCAACTGATCAGTATAGAACATCCTGAGACTCCATTGAATGTATCATGACCCCAATCTTTCGCCTGCATACAAAGAATTTATAAACAGGAAAGTATTGAATTAAATTTGTTGATCTGGCTTTGTCTGACATAAAGTTAATTTCCTTCTCTGCCAACATATCCTCCAGCCCTAAAGGTTTGCTCTGTGTCTTTAAACTTTGTATTAACAAATTGTGCTTGTAGGTTTCAGAAAACTGCCTAGTTTGATAATAGATTACTACAGATTTTTCTCTCTTAAAAACTGCCTGCTCACTGCTGATACCACAAATATTACATTTTTCATATTTTATTATGCATACATCTATTCGTTTTTAAATCTCTGTGTAATAACTTGTTAGGTATCTACTCTACTGCTGTCTGTTAGATTTCTGCTGCACTATTTAACAGATATTTTTTCCAGGGTAGGGTGGGGTGTGGGAGGCAAGACATTTGCATTTGGATTTAAAAATGAAGCCAGCTGAGGACACCTGTCTCACTTTCAGCCCTAAATTAAGCCTCTATGTATTATCATCCTAGATTTTAGGATGATAATAAACACCTATGTTTTAGGGACCTCAGACTCAGGGACCTGAGTTTTAGGCCTTTTATTGACATTGAGCTCCTAAATTCATTTCCCCAGTCATGCCTTGTTCGAGCCCCATCCATATTTTATTGCCCAAATTTAGGTACTTAGTAGGGGAGAACTTCTTTTTAGGAAGCTTTTAAAGTAAGACGTCTAGATCTTTTGAATATCTGCCTATGAGTATATATTTAAAAATATATATATTTTGCATACCTACAAATTCTGAGTGGATACCAAATCAACATAAGACTGTAAAAGGCAAATTTTCGATAGTACTTGGAGATTGGAATTGAGACACTAAAGTTGGGCATGCACAACTCTAGTGATCGTTTAGAAAACACTCTGCCAAATGTGGACCCTTTTCAAAAATACAACTAAGAGTGTGCAGGCATGCGCATCAATTCTGCCAACATGTAGAGCCGCAGGGGCCATTTTGCAAATTTACGTGTGGGAAAAACCAGCCAAGGCAATGTGGCAATTATGTGTTTAAGCGCCAGTGCGAAAGCTGGTATTTTGCAAACCTATACATTTAAAGGTCGCCAATTAACTACAGAAACCGCTGAGCAGGATATTCAGTGGGACATAGCCAGTGCTGCTAAATATCCCCTCCTAAGCCATGTGATGCCCCCGATACTAGCTGTTTTGGTGTCTAGACATTCCTGGGGCAGCGACATATGTTAGCCAGTCAGCAGTGATACTGAGCCCATCAATATATGTAATATTCACTCAATTCAATGTGTTGACTCAACACTCATAATCCTTAGTTTCCGGAAGCAAATGTAGAAAGGGTCTCAAAACCACAGGAAGTTTAGACTATTGGCTCTAGGTAAAATTCTGGCCACAACTCATCCTCAGTGCATCAATGACCCACAGAAAAAACTCCTTCCTCTTTTTCATACAAACAGTATTATAAAACGCAATGTAGCTTGCAAGAGCACTTGACCGTCTGTTGTAAAATATACACCAAAGTAAAATTCTGGCCACCAAATGAAATTAAACTGAGATGTTCCCTTAAAGTTTGACATTTCCTTATCCTTGAATCTGAACTGACAAAATATTTGAAATTTAAGACCAGTCCAGTAGCATCAAGAGCAAAAAACTGCAAACCTTAAAGACTATCTATATTCTGGTACTGTCAGACGGCTGCCTGGGTGAGAATCTTCACACTCTTGGCAAGTGCATATTTCTATATGATTTGCAAGGTATTGTGGGCAATGTAGTTCATTCACACCAGACACAGCTGCTGACAATAATTTAGTTGTGCTCTTGGGTAAAGCCAATAAGATATTTATTTATGGGGTTATTTCTCCCAACACAGATATGCTTGGTAGCACATAAATTAGGTTACTTGCTTTCAGTGTTAACTTGGAAAAACAAAGTCAAAATCAGGAAAATAACAAATGAAAAGCCACAAAACAAGAAACAAACTGTTCTTTTCAGGTTAACTTCTGATTACTTCCCACATAGATACAGAAGTGATTCTCTCCTAGCTCACAAGCAATTAGGTAAGGCTTAATTGCTAGCAGTTATCCAGCTGAAACCCCTTAGCTGGCTTGCTTTCTACTGTGTGGGTCAAATCCTGCTTCAGGATTTTTTCTGAGTAGATTAAAGAACAAATTTGTATTTCTTTGTGATGGTTGCTGTACTTTATAACAGAAAGTTACCAACGGAGTTTAGATAGAGAGCAGTCCATATAAACAGGATCCTCATCTGCTATTATTCCCCCTTGTTCAACAAGCATGGGTTCAATATCATGGATTGGCACAGATGAATCTCTCAATGGAGCATTTTCAGGAGAATACTTGTTTCCCTGCTGTCTTTCAAGGTTATAGCTAGGGCATAGATCAGTGTTCATACCTGAGCTTCCATTGCTGCTAGAGTTCCTCTCTATATAGCCTGGCCAGTATGTAGTCCAGTTCTTATGTCCAGCCTTCCAATCCAGATCCCTGGACACTGGATCTCTCTTCACATACCTTCTGGCACAGGTCTTAGGGTCCCTTCCATGTGCAGCCGTCTCCCTCACAGGTAGCCTCTGGTGATTCCTAGCTCTGCAGCACCATTCCTCTGGCTTTCCCCAGTCCAATGGTGTATGCTGGCCCTTGGAATACCTCCCAGTATACGTACTGCTTTGGACTCTTCTATACCTCTCAAAGGCTTTTCTCTTCCTTCTTCCAAAGGGTCTCTTTCCCTCTCTGTCCATCCGGTTTGGCTTCTGCTTCTGATGATCCTTCAGATGAAACTGATGATCCTCCTCTGGATATCCAAGGTGATCATGAAGATGGTCATCTGTAGAATAAACTCTACTCTTATTCTGCCTTGATGAGTGCTCCTCCCTAACACAGCGCAGCTGTGCTGAATCAGGCCCTGCCCTTTGAGATGAGTGCTTAGGGATTACCTCATAGCCCTCCTGATTGAACACACGTTTCCCCACTTCAGCTCCTCTAATGGCTGTTGGAAACCTGGTGCATTCTGGGACTGGTAGTCTTTTATGGGAAAATTTTGTTTTCTTATTTCTACCAGAACTGACAGGTTGCTTGTTCAGAGTCACTTCACCTTTTCTATAGCTCCTTCCTGAGCTATGATAAGCTTCCTTATCACAGTACACAGGAAAACAAAAGAAAAAGTGAGAACCACAGCACAGGGCCTATAGAGCAAGAAGATGACCAGAGCGGCATTGATTATAGTGTCAGTTCCAAACAATTATTCCGAGAGAGAAAAGATCATCAAGTACCAAAAAATGCAGTTGGAGACCAAGAAAATGTGGCAGAAAGATACAGTTATTTATTTATTTAAAAGTATTTATATCCCGCTTTATCCTTGAATCAAAGCGGATTTCACTGAAAACCAATCAAGTAGGATAGTGCGGGGGTGTCGGCATGCTACCCTACTATTTCCTATTGTGTTGGGTGCCACAGGCTTAATTAAGAAGAATTTTCAAGCACACCATGATAAATTACCCATACATGTAACATTTTACAAACTCCCGAGGGACCACTATCTTTGGCGTGATGCAAGTACTATGCTGAGCACTAACCGTAAATATGAGAGACTGAGATCATACTCCACATACCCCGGCTCAGAAATGAGGTTCATGGCTGTCATGGTATGTGCAAAACTAACTCATTTGGAGAAATTGCCCCAAATCTACCATTCCATAACAGACTAACTTCCAAAATACCCACAACAAGCAGCCTACCAGGGCAGCACCATAAATATTAATCTCCAGGAACAAGCAGGAATGTGTCTTCACATATGGGTACGTCGGTACCGACGGAGCCTGCACGGGAATGCTCCCCAGCATTCAATCAGAAAGCTTTTGGGAGTATCCCTCGCGCCTGCGCGCTGACTTCCCGCCTTTCCCACTGCCTCTCCTCAGTTTTCGTTTTTCCGCGGAGCCGACAGGACGTCCTCCTGTCACCGCAGAAACTTTTTTCTTTAAAATTCTTATTTCCTTGTTTTCTTGTGGTCGCGGCTGTCTTTCCCGCCGATACCGCTACCGCCGGTGCTTTATTCTTTTCTTTTCTAAACTTAGAGAAATTTTTTCTCCTCAGTTTTTGTCTTAACATTTTGGGCCTACCAGGCCTCTCCAACATGGAGCCTTCTTCCCCTAAGAAGTGCCTTCACTGTGGAAACATAGTTTTCTTTTTAGATTCCAATGCTTGGTGTCTAACCTGTTTGGGTCCTGACCCTTTTTCCCTGATCCATCAGGCTGTATTATTGGGAGAAGACCTTCCCTTTTTCGAGTTTCCCTTGATGCCGTTTTTCCTCCTGAGGTGAGGACACCGGTTTATTCTTCTCTCCAGGATCAGGTAACCCACAAACAGTATGTTAAGACTAGCCAATTCTTGAAGGGTAAGTCTCATGCCCAGCATGATGACGGCTCCGGCCTTGCCCTCAAGACCCCATTGGCAATAAAACCCCGGCGGGAGTCTTCGGGTGCCAAAGCATTTAAAGGGTTTCAGGTTGTTCCTGGGGCTCACCCCTCACAGAACATACCTGAGCCATGCTCGGTGGTGGTATCCGCTTCGAGCGGTACCGATACCCTGGCATCGGCACCGGTGTCGAGTGTTCCACTCTTCACCAGGGATCGTAATCTGGTGTCCTCGGTACCTTCGGGGCCGATCGATATGACCCAGATTGGCTTTCCTGTATCTCCGCCATGCTCGGGGTTGGTACTGGCTTCAAGCGGTACCAATACCCCGGCATCGGCATCGGTGTCGAGTGTTCCACTCTTCACCTGGGATCGTCATCTGGTATCCTCGGTACCTTCGGGGCCGATCGATACGACCCAGATTGACTTTCCTGTATCTTCGCCATGCTCGGGGTTGGTATCGGCTTCGAGCGGTACCGATACCCCGACATCGGCACCGGTGTCGAGTATTCCTCTCTTCACCAGGCATCGTCTTCGGACGTCCTCAGTACCTTCAGAACCGATCGATATGACTCCGATTGACTTTACTGTATCGGCATCGCTGATACCACCACCAACGTCGGTACCTTCTAGACATGCATCGATAGACTCGCTCCCTTCGATGCCGAGTCTAGAATCGATATCCAGTCTAGATGACTTGGTACCGACGCGTTTCGGAACCAATCCATATCGTTTCTGACTACGCAGTACCGAGGATATTCACCAAGGCTCTCTGGCTACCTCGGTACCGCTTCAGCAGCCCCCGATTACTGCTTCGATGACATTACCGTCTCCGATACCGGTATCGGTATCGATGTTGATTCATGCAGTTCCATCGGTGCCATCGATCCTTTCTATGCCTAGCTTGGAATCGATTCCGGGCACTGACGATGCAGTACTAACTGCCTCGAATCAGAACTGTCAGTATCACTGTCCATCTAGCAGGATTCTTTTTCTGCACCAGTCCACTATGTCTTCTGGTGCTCAAGCTGCTCCTTCAACCTCAGCTTACCCAGGAATAGTTCCCATTGGAAATCCTTCTTTTCAGAAATTTCTCCTTGACATGGCAACCTTTCTTGCCATTCCTATTCCTGGCTCTACTCTTAACCAAGATCCTGCAGAAAAGGAAAATATAATGCTTCTTTTACATCATTCTTTGCAGGATCTTCTTCTGAGGATGTGGGAATCACCTTTAGAGGTTCCTTCACCTTCTACAGCCACTAATGTTCTGTATCAGGTGCCTCCCTCTCCGGGGTTTCAAAAAAACCAACTTCCACATCATTCCATTGTAGTGGAATCAGCAATGAGGAAGGTAAGAAGCAAGAAGAAGCATTCTTCTTATCCGCCAGGTCGTGCATCTAAAGCATTTGATGCCTTTGGACGTCAAACATTCCAAACTTCTATGCTGGCTTCAAGAATTATTTCATATATTTTTTATATGAGTCTGACACTTCAGGAGGTCACAGAGAAATTATCTCTTTTGTCCCCTTTTTTGTCAGAGCCTAAGGCCACTGACTATTCCTTGCTTCTTAATCATAGCAGGAATATCTCTTGGTTTATTTCTCGTGCTTCTCTAGACTCTTTTGAGTCTGTTAGCAGATCCTCTGCTATTGCCATTGAAGCACGTCGTAAAGCCTGGATGCAAGCTTCAGACTTGAGCATATGGGCACAACATACACTGGGTAATTCTCCTTGTACTGGAGAAAATCTCTTCAATAGAGAGGCTTTACGTCAGGTTGCTCATTGCTCCACTGACTTCCCTGGTTCTGGAAACCATCCTAAGCCTTCTTTTTCCCCAGGACGTAGGAAATGTCCTACCAAACCTTCTTTCCTTAAGAAAAGAAGGTTTCACCCTTCTCCTGCCCATCCTCCAGATGTACCCAAGCAAGGGACATCTCATCCTAGTCTGAAGTCTCCAGACTCTAACCAGTCTAATCATAACCAGCAACCATAGGTTCCTGTATGTTGCAATCTACAGTTAACTTCTTAGCAGAAGTTTATTCTTCAAACTCTACACTGTTTTTTCTTTTTCAGTATGCTAAGCTGTTAGGATACTTTTGTCCATGGGTTACAGAATTCTCCCCTTCTTACTACTACGAAGGGAGGTTACAACTATCCCATGATAGTTTCTGTCCCCACATGGACATCTTTTCCTTCAGCTGACTTACCATATGGTAAGTCACCTTCCAACCCCCTCTCTTCCAGGGTTTTCCCCTGCTTGAGTTGGTACCATACTGAAACACTTCTCTTTCTTTCCAGTGTAGACTTTTTGTTATCCTTCAATGCATGCTCTGAACAACTCATCAGACAGGGACGGGAATATCTCCACTCCCTTTGTCTGTTTTCTCTCTGTTTTTATACAGGAGAATCCCCTCTGCTGTTTTGTTCAGTTGCTGTGCATGCAGGAGTTCCAGTGATTACTTTAATGCTCATTGCAAGCTACTTTCAACTATCTTGCATAATACTACTCACTGCAGGTTATCTTCTTCTAGCCATATCCTTTCCTAGGATGTGGCAATACACCTGACTTCAGTCAGTTTTATCTCATAATTCTCCTGCACAATGCTCTCTGCAATCTTCAGAGAAGCTTTCTACTATGGGCCCTTGCTACAGAGCATTGAACTTTGTCTCTGAGGATTTTTCCATATAGTAGAAAAAGCTTATATAATCATTCCATGGCTATATGGGTTCTTTATACCCTCTTGTCTCCTGTTGTGATACAGAAGACAAGCTTTTTCTGCGTGAATGTCCAAGGAGTTCCCAATCTTGCAGGAATCTACCCCTTTTTTCTTTATAGCTTGGCATTATGCTTTTCTGCTCCACTTGGACAACGCATACTCTTTTAGTGTACATGATACCCCTGTGTCTCTTGGCTGGGTCATCCTGGTGTCTTAGTCTATGCGGGTTTTTTTTGTCCTTTGGACATGTCAGAGTCCTAAAGTACGCCTGACGTGCTCTTGCCAGACTGCCATTATCCTCTGTTTTTTCACGCAACCATACTGGTTATTCCACTGAACTACATTCCTGCACCGCAGAAATAGATTCTCTATATATTTTCAGGTGGTATTCACCCCCTTATTATTAGATGAATCTTTTCCCATCACATTCCCCATGTGAATGTTTTTGTGGGGCTCAGTTGCAGACATGTATCCTCAGACTTATATTCATGTATGTATATGTCCTATACATACATATTTCTGTAATCTGTGTGGGCATAAGTCGTGCCCATCTATATATATATATATATCACATATCTAGACATATATGCACATATATATAGATATGTATGTATCTCCATATATATATATATATATATATATATATATGTGCCCATTGGGAGATGTCCATAGGACGCTATGTATTACCTACTATCTCCCTAACTGTCTGTGCTATAAAGCTTTTACCTTCTTAAGGGGTCCAGACAGTCAACTTGCCTATTCTCATACGGCTCAGTAAGTGGGAGCGGTTATACACACAATTACTGCTGTGATGTCAACAGCTTCTATTTTTGTTATAGATCTCCCTGTCTATGAAGTATCAAACTTCAATGTCTTCCTATCTCTTACCAGCTAGGGAAGACAGTGTACATCTTCAGTATTTCTGAGTACACTTCTGTTCTCCTTGGGAATAGGGGCTTTTTTCCATACCCCCTCTTCCCTTCAGGACTGGGCTAATTCTCCAGATCGGTCAGTCTTCTTCTTTTAGTCCTCAATGTTAATAACTCTGTACCTAAAAGAGTTTTCAGCTTTTTCTCATAAAGCTTTCCATTGAAGACCTGCCATTCTTCTCCTACCCCAGTTGACACCTGGGTCACCTGCCCATTCCAGGTTTGGAACTTCATCCTCACTGCTGTGAAGTTACCTTGAGGATTCCGCTACTGCATCTACAGTACACTCCATCACAGTTCTACTTCCTACAATCCAGTAGGTAAACTCTATATTGTACTAGTTCATTAAATATTTTAATGATACTTGACAAACATTCTAAAGACTCATTTTTTCTGTAGTCTTTAGATTCGCTGTTCCTCTACAGCTCTTCTCTATTCAACTCCTACCCCCCATCCCTCAGGGGATGCCGGGGATCCAGGTTTGGGAAATGCTGTCCTGTTCCAGGGATACGCATTTTATGGGATCTCCCCTGGCACCCACAGCTAGGGAGTCCCCATATGTGAAGACTCATTCCTGCTTGTTCCTGGAGATAGCACAGTTACTTACCTGTAACAGGTGATCTCTGGGAACAGCAGGAATTAGTCTTCACAACCCACCCACCTCCCCTAGGAGTTGTATCTATTTATTTCCTTTCCTCTTTCTCTCCTTCTGTCTCAGCTATGAAACTCAACTGAGGAGAGACAGTGGGAAAGGCAGGAAGTCACCGCGCAGGCGCGAGGGATGCTCCCAAAGGCTTTCTGATTGGATGCTGGGGAGCATTCCCGTGCAGGCTCCGTCGGTACCGACGTACCCATATGTGAAGACTAATTCCTGCTGTTCCCAGAGATCACCTGTTACAGGTAAGTAACTGTGCTCTACAGAGCCTTATACGGTATAGAAACTCACTGTTAACATTACCTGGCCTCAACCTCATATTTAGAACATAGACTCTCACCAAAAATAGAAATATGTGTAGACAGAATTTCAACTGAATCCTCAAGAAGCCAGGCGCTGCATGCAGTGTAACACCAGAGAAAAAGAAGGAGATGCCTCTAAAGACAGCATGTTAATTAAAAAACTGACATATGCCAGCATTACAGTAAATTGAAAATGAAATTATTTTTCTCTTTGTTGTCTGACCATTTTAGCTTTCAACTGAACTGGTTCCAATCTCTTTTCCACATTCCTTGTGCTCATTTCTTCTCTCTCCTCCCGTCTTCTTTTCTTCCTTCTCTACGAGTGTCTTTGATGTTGATCTTTCCTTTTTATCTCTTTCCTTTTCTCTCTCCTGTGCCTCCTTATCCACTCATATCCAGATTTTACTCCTCATGCTCCACTCCTAAGTCTCACACTTTTAACCTCTCACCTATCTAGCAGCTTTCCATCTCCCATTCTTACCCCTTCTCTAGTGCTCCCATTGCCGTTGCTGTTTCTCACCTTCCCCTGCTTTCTATATTCTCTCTACCATTACCCATTCATTAGCTCCCTATTTCTACCCTCTATTCTCCCTCCCTCAGCCTTCATCTGTCATCCTCTGCCTTTGATACCATCACAAGCCCTTGTCCCTTCTCTGTCATTCATTCCTCCCTGGCCCCCAGCCCAGTCTCTCATCCCTACTATTCTTTCACCATCTCCCCTGCCACATTTCTACCCTCTCTCTCCTCCTTCAGAGATCCATCCCTTTTCACATTTCTCACCCTCTCTCTAGTCCTCTAGATCAGGGGTTTCCAAACCAGTCCTGGAGGGCCACAATCCTGCCAGGTTTTTGGGATATCCCTAATGAATATGCATGAGATATATTTGCATGCACTGCCCCCATTGTATTTGAAACCTCATGCATATTCATTAGGGATATCCTGAAAACCTGACTGGTTTGCGGCCCTCCAGGATTGGATTTGGAGACCCCTGCTTTAGATCATTCATATCATGTCTTGTACTGGGCAGACTATGCTGGTCTTTATCTGCCATCATTTACTATGTTACTATGACCTCCACTCCACACATTCTCTCATATCTAGCAAAACTAGGTGTTGTTATCTTCAAATTCCTACTCTGTCTCTTAAGTCCTCATTGTCTCCCATATCTAGTTCCTGACTCTGCCTCCTACTCCTTTGCATTCCCCCTTCCCAAGTCCCTGCCACCTCATATCTCTATAATTATACCTCTACACCCTTCCATTCCCAGAACCATACCCAGTGTCAACTTCCTTCCAGTCCCAACCCCCTTCCCCCACTCTCTAGCTCCTTACAGTCCCAGTACCATACTCGGTGGCAGCCCCCTTCTGGTCCCAGTTCCCCACACACACTGTCTAGTCCCCCTCTAGTCTCATCGCCAGTGCCAGTCACTTGCATTCCTAGCCATCCAGTGTCGTTTCTAAAGTTAATACAAGCATTTCCTGTTTCTTGCGAGAAACAGGAAATGCTTTCTATTACCTTTAGAAATGCCATGGTCTGGCAGCACTTAAAACAGCACAGCTGTGGGAGCAAAGGAGAATGCTCCCCCAGCTCTGCACAGCTGCTTTAAAGTGTGAATCAGTGAAGGAGGCTTTGGGCGCTCCTAAAGGTTCTGTGTCCCAAGCCAGTTCATCATTGGCTTGCCTGTTAAAAAAGAAACATGGGCCAAGAGAGGCTCAGACCCTGCACGGTGCCTCCTATCAAGCGGGCCCCTCTGCCAACATGCTCGCATACACAAAGGGCTGGCCCTGTTCAACCAGGATCTGGATTAGGCTTGATAAATGTCTCTGATAGTATACTTCAACATGGTTTCATAGGATTTCTGGCATAAGAACATAGCAAAAATAACATCTATGGAATAAATCTCTACAGCAAGAATCAATAGATTCACAAGGCAAAGCATCCAGTTAGCATTTTCCATAGAGCTCCAGGCCAGGCAAACTTTCGGCCAGTCAAGAAACAGGAACAAAGATCACCAGCAATACACAACTGAGTTAAAGGCAGGCTGGCTAGAGCCTATCCTGTGGAGCTGTAATAGTATTAACTTCAAGATAACTTCCTTGTAACTCAAATGTTTGCGGTCAGGTCCATAGCATCTAACACAAAACGCATGTAGTAACATAATAAATGGTGGCAGATAGAGACCGGCGTGGTCCATCTAGTGTGCCAGTAAAGTAGTCAGAGTAGTAACCGTACTATTTCTGTAGATTTATGCTGCATGTTCCTGGTCTCTGATTTCATCTTAGTGCCTGATTTTCTGATGTTCCATATAGAGTGCATTGCTGCCTGGATGTCTCACCCAACATGGCCAAAATTGAGCTCCTTATCTTTCCCCCTAAACCCACCTCCTCCCTTCCTTCCTTCTCTATTTCTGTGGATAACACTCTACTCCTTCCATCTCGCAAACTTAGGGTCATCTTTGATTCTACTCTCTCTTTCTCTGCACCCATCCAACAAATAGCTAAAACCTGCCGCTTCTTTCTCTATAACATCAGAAAAGTTCATCCCTTTCTTTCTACTCACACTACAGAGCAGAGCACTAACTGACTGACAGCATGCAATATCACTGCTACCTACCCTGTTATCGCTTGTCGCTGCCTCAGCTCTGCCCCAGAATTCCATGACACAAGCCAGTGCCAACCGGATAGCATTGGGGCACATAGGGGAGTTAGAAGTTGACTGTCTCCATTTAAGGCATTTACACGGTTTACTGGGCTGTAAACCGTTTAAATGTCATTTGAAATTCGGGCTCTATGAAACAATCGATAGACATGGAAATAGAATTGTATCAAAAGCAGCTACGCATTGAGCTTTGGAAACAGCCAGGATACAAAAGAAATATTTTTATTCATCTTTTCGTGGAGGATGTAAACCAATGTGACGGTAGTTAATGAAAAGTTTCAGCAAACTGCTTTCCTGTTCAGGTGCGTTTGCTTTGGAAGTGCCCCTGGGGACTGTAGGTAGCAAAACGAAAAGTATATTTTCTGCGTGTTGCATTCCTGTGTGAAGATGTAGTCCTTGGCATGCATGGCGCAAGAGAAAGCAGGAGTAACAGGGAACAAGGTCAGCCCTTTATCAAGACTATCCATTTAGCATGGAGTCGAGGACCTCTTGTGGCAATCAGAAGAGAAATAATAATAAGAAAGATATTTGCTGTGGGCCTGATATTGAAAGTCATCAATGCAGTTAATGAACCTGTTGACGACATTGATCGCAGTTAGTGCCATTGAACACTCCGCCGACTAGCATCGGGATGGAGTGGAGGCAGTACCTAGCGATATCAGCCAGCAGAGAGATTCAACTACTGCTCGGTTATCCTTCAGTAACAAAGGTTAGGTACCTTAAAGGGCGGCCTGACGTTTACCACTGAAGCTGAATATCATCACTGCCCACTTAGCTTTGCCACTATCCAGCCAATCTGGACAGTCAATGTTAATGGCCAGATTCTGACTCTGGCACTGAACAGCCAGGTCTTTTCAGCAGCAACGACTAGCCACTGCCAATGAATATCGGGATCTAGACTTATAGAGCTACTGGATGTACACAGCAGCAGCACGGTTTGAACCCTCACTTTCCAGGTTCTAACCACTAGGCCACTCTTTTTTGCATGACTTATAACAGGAATTTCTTAAATTTGTTGCCAAGCCTGAAAGCTCAAGGCAACTTAAAATTAGTGCCATCTATCAACACAATCATAATCTTGGTCTTGCCAAGCAAATGAAGATGAAGCATTAACAAAATATATATCAAGATGTTTAGTGCTGTGGCCAGTAGTCTTGATTCCTCCTTACCAAGTCTAACGTTATTAAAGCTTGTTTTAATTTTGCCTCTCTATACTTTGATTTCTCATATCTGGAGGCAAAGTTTGAGCTTGGTACAGGCTCTTTCTATCCCTCCCATTTCTCCACTTCGATTCCAGAAAGCAAACTTGGATATCTCATCAGCCTAGACAAGAGTGTCCTCTGAGGCTCCAGCTCAGTACCACTCCTTTGGTCAGAAGCCATTACTAAAGCAGGAGCCATCCTTGTTCTTCTGTGCTTGACTCTAGCTGGCTCCATGGTACATGAGACTCACACTGCACCATGGAGCCAGATTCTGTTTCATGCAGGTTTAAATTGTTTATTTTTGCAGTAGGGTCTAGAGCACTTACATTTTTTTCCACTAGAAATGAGAATGAGTTAGTCATGAATCTTGTACACCATGCACAATAATCCCTTTTATAAGTGTCCCAGGAGTTAACAAAATCAACCTGCTGTCAAGGATTTGCCATGGTCAAATTTTGCTGCAGTAGCAAATTAATTTGCAAAGAGATTTATTGATTTATTTATTACTGGCACATGATATTTCACTTATGGTCAATGAAGACCTTAAAGCAGCTTAAAAAGCCATAGGCCATATATAATATATATGAATGTAAAAGACAATATAACCCCCTCCCTCATACCAACCCAGTGCTCCCGAAACTGAACTCACTCCTCCAAATGCCTCACAGATCAGCCATGTCTTTACCCCTTTCTAAAACTAGAAAATTTAATACTTCAGAGGTTGAGACTTCAATTTGTTAGAGAACAATCTATTATAAAGTGAGGTCATATTAACTGCGCTAGCAGCAGCCCCTCCCTTAGGTTTGCCTGTTGGTTCCGGATTAGCCCCACAGGGTTGATCCAGTTCTAGGATTACTACCTAGCATGCAGGGGCTTTTGGTTCTGATTTACCAATTGCATTGCCTAAGAAAAGCAAGAAAACACATTCCTATGTTCAATGCAGTAAAGCCAGGACTGGATCAACCCTTTTCGGCTAATCTGAATTCAGTCGGCAACCCTAAGGGGAGGCTGCTGATATCAGAATTAATATGACCCCCCCCCCCCCCCTTTATGAATCTTTCTATTGCCACTTGGCATCCTTACTCTCCCTGGTCAGTGTATCATGAGACGCGATATAGTGCAATGATGATAGCTGTTAAAAAAAAACAACTTCTTTCCCATTATCCTCTTCACTCCACATCCCTTCACCCAAGTTCATTCCCTCAAGGTTGAATTAGACATTCAAAACTAATTAGCATTTTTTTCACTATGCCAGTAATTTATTAATAATACCAATTAATTTTGAACCAAAATTGATTAGCACATGTTGAAAGATCTGTTGCAAATTGTCTGTACTAATGGAGGGATTTCATGCTATGTTTTTCCTAGTGGGTTTTGTTTTTGTTTTTTTAGATTTAGCTTGGAAGCAGTAAAAGCAGGGCCAGTCCATCCACTAGAAGGGCTAGGTGGCTGGCTATAAAGTGGCAGACCTCTATGGGCGGCACGGCACGTCACCCGCAGCAGGCGATGTGCTTCGGTACACCTGGCCTCCCACTTCTGACCTCCCATTCAACAGGAAGTTGTGTCGGAGGGGGTCTGAAGCAGCGTGGCTTGGCACACCACACAAGACACCCTCCTGACACTACCGACAGAATTTGAGGCAGTGGCATGGCGTGGCGTGGCGTGGCATGGCACGGGGGGGGGGGGTTGGCACAACCAGAGCTTCTGCCTGGGGCTGTAGAAATCCTTGGGCCAGCCCTGAGTAAAAGAGATTTCAGCTTCTTTTTATACATATCCAAATTGCTTCAGCCTGTTATCTTCTCATCTGGGAAGACAGCTCTCCTAATATGTGGTATCTTAATTGGAATCATGTTTCTCTCAGTAACAGGATGAAAAAGAGATGCAGCTAAGCTATGCATCCATCGCCCAGTAGGAAACTCACATTTACTAGGAGTTGTATCTTCAAAGGTGTGTTCGTTTTGCACATAGCCTAGCAGAAATTGGTCTCACCAGGAAGCCAGAGTATGTGATTTCAGTCTCTTAAATTTTGTTTGGATTTAACTCATGCCTTTTCAGTAGTAATTTGAAGCAAGTTATTCGGTTATGCTTTGGTATTTTCCTCTCCCTGGAAGACTTACAGTAAACCTTACATTGCCTCAGGTACAAATGCTTTTATAAGTGACTTGGCCCAAGATCACAAGGAACATTGGTGGGATTTGAATTTTGAGCTCCCTGTTGCTCAACTCGCTGCGCTAATCACTAGGCTACTCCTCAACTCCACTGCTAGTGTAATAGATGACACACTGTGTAAGTCTTCTATTAAATCTTCATCCACTTCTACTCTCTGTGAGGGGGATCTGTATATAACGCCAATGCAAATGGATTTCCCTTTCCCACTTTCTAATTTAACTCACAATGCCTCTTCTCTTCCTTTTAAACCCTGCAATTCTATAGCTTTAATATTATTTTTAACATATAGTGCCACTCCACCTCCCCTGTTTTACCCTGTCCCTCCTGAATAAATTATAGCCCAGTATCATTACATCCCAGTCATGGTGTTCCATGGATCATGTCTCTGTAACCACCACTAAATCCAAGTCAGCCTCTTCCATTAAAGCCTCAACTTTTGAGATTTTATTTCCCATACTATGGCCATTTATTCAAATGTTGTCCCTATTACCCATTTCTGCAGATGTATTTAATGTTTCACTTACCTGGGAGCTCTCTTCACCCATCCCCAATGAATCTAGTTTAAAGTCCTCTTCAGGAGGTTAGCCAGTCTGCTGCTGAAGACACTTTGACTCTTCTTGTACAGATAGACACCATCTCTGCTCTGCAGCCCTTGGAACATCATCCCATGGTCCAGGAAACCAAACACTCTTAATGACACCATCCACACAGTCACGCATTCATCTCCAGGATGAGAGCTTGTCTGCCTCGGTCTTTACCCTCAACAGGGAGGATTGAAGAGAACACTACCTGCACAGCTATCTCCTTCACCCTCTGTCCCAGAGCCATGAAGTCACTTTTGATATGCTCGGAGGGATACCTTGCAGTATCATTTGTGCTGACATGGATGAGTAACATCGGATAATAGTCAGTAGGTTTGATGATTCTAGACAAACTCTCCATAACATCTTTGATTTTGGCATCTGGTAGACAGCACACCTCTCTGGACATCAAATCTGGTTGGCAGATGGATGCCTCAGTACCCCTCAGAAGAGAGTCACCAACCACGACTACCCTTTGCTTCCTTGTGGTGACTGATTCTGCAACTTTGGGGTGCTCAAGCTGTTGTTCTTTCCTTTCCTCAGATGCTTCCACCTCCTCCACTTTCAGAGCTGCATACTGGTTCTTCAATTCAAGGGCTGCAGGAGTTGATGTGCTGATACTGCAGGCTCGGGTGACTCGTGTCCAGCCTTCTTCCTTCTGTAGCCTCCCATTTTCACCTCTGTCAGAGAGCTTGGATGTTTCAAGAAGCAACTCATCAATGTACTTCTCGCTATCTTGAATGCTTCTCAGCCTTGCCACCTCTTCCCTGAGCTCCTCCACTTCTTTCCTGAGAGCCTCAGCATGCAGGCATCCTGAACATGGAACTGGTCCTTCAGCTGGCATTGGGATCTCTTTCTGGACAGAGGCAGAAGCTGTAACGGAGGCAACAGCTTTAGCAATATGATTTTTCCCAGCCATTGTTTAGTTGATGGAGCTTTAGTACCTTGCTTTGTAATGGAGTCCATCAGGAACGCCAGTCTAACCTCTGTGGTTAGTAAATTATTGGAAAGACTACTAAAAGAGAGAATAGTGAGGTTTCTGGAGTCCACTGAATTGCAGGATCCGAGGCAGCATGGATTCACAAGAGGCAGTTCTTGTCAGACAAATCTGATTGATTTCTTTGACTGGGTGACCAGGAAGTTGGACCGAGGGAAAGCTGTAGATGTAGTATATTTAGATTTCAGTAAAGCCTTTGACACCGTTCCACACAAGTGACTTATAAACAAACTCAGCATCCTAGGGATGGACCCTAAAGTTACTGATTTGTTTAGAAATCGGTTGAGTGGGAGGTGACAAAGGGTACAGGTAAATGGAGCTCACTCTGAGGAGAAGGAGGTTACCAATGGCGGGCCACAGGGATCTGTCCTTGATCCAATTCTTTTTAACATCTTTGTTAGTAATATTGCAGAAGGGCTGTTGAGTAAAGTTTGCTTCTTTGCGGATGATACCAAAATCTGCAATAGAGTAGACACCCAGGAAGGAGTAGATAACGTGAGGAGGGATCTAGCTAAACTTGAAGAATGGTCAAGAATTTGGCAGCTGAAATTTAATGCTAAAAAATGCAGGGTCGTGCATTTGGGCTGCAAAAGTCCAAAGGAGCGGTTCAGTGTAGGGGGTGAGGTGTTTCTGTCCACAAAAGAAGAGCGGGACCTGGGCGTAATTGTGTCTGACGATCTTAAAGTAACTAAACAGGTAGAAACGGTGACTGCTAAGGCCAGAAGGATGCTAGGGTGTATAGGGAGAGGAATGGCCAACAGAAAAAAGGAGATGATAATGCCTCTGTATAAATCTCTGGTGTGACCTCATTTGGAGTATTGCGTGCAATTCTGGAGACCACACTTTCAAAAGGATATAAGCAGGTTGAAGTCGGTGCAGAGGGTGACTACTAAAATGGTTAGTGGTCTTCATTATGTAGCATATGAGAACAGACTTAAAGATCTTAATATGTATACTTTAGAGGAACGGCAGGATAGGGGAGATATGATAGAGACATTTAAATACCTCCATGGCATAAATGCACAGGAGGATCTCTTTCAATTGAAGGCAAGCTCTACTATGAGGGGACATAGGATCAGAATGAAAGGGGATAGACTCAGGAGTAATATGCAGAAATACTTATTTTGGAAAGAGTGCTGGATCAGTGGAATAGTCTCCCAGTGGAGGTGGTAGAGCCAAGGACAGTATCTGAATTCAGAAAAGCATGGGACAAACACAGAGGATCTCTAAAGGTAAAAAGGGGACTATTGTAGTTGATAGGGAAGGGCAGACTAGATAGGCCATGTGGTCTTTTTCTGCCATCATCTTTCTGTGTTTCTAGTTTGTGTCATAAAACTTGAATTGCAACAACAAGAGCTTTCTTTGGAGTTTATTTCTAGTTTTTGGCAGGCTTTTATGTCTAATGTAAAAATTGCAGTATATATCTTCCTTTTATCATCAGGGACTCACAACTGAGTCTAGTTCTCTTAACTGTTTTTCACGAGCTTCTGTGGCCTTTCTCCTGCTGCAATAGGGCTGTAAACAGGTTCACTATGGCCTGTAACTACCCCAGGAATGTTGTCATCACCTGAAGATTCTGCTGCCATCATCATTAGCTCTAGTCCCAAGGCCAAATATAGGCATCTTTTTTTATCCTGAGTGGTATGCAGCAAATTTTAATTGTTTTTAGCTCCCTTCCTTTCATGTTGAGATTTATCTATCACCATTTTTTTCAAGAAATCCATCCATTCATCCTAGTGTAAACTGGACCTTGGCAATATCCAATTAAAACACCAGTAAAATACTTGTAAACAGTATACATTAAAGCATAGTGAAACCATACATAATTACAGGCACACAACACAATACACATTAAAATATCTTAATAGATAAAAATGGGGACATACAGAGGTGGAATATATAGGCAGGTAAAATAAAAGGGTGACTAACCTGAGGAAGAAATTGCATGTGCTATGACTGACTGAACAGTGCATATGATAAACTAGTCTTCTTGCAGTATGTGCAGCTGATGCTAAACTGGGTTTATGTGACCAGCTAGTTAGTTGCCTCACTCACTTAAGTCTTGGAAAAGAGCCAGGCTTTTATCTGCTTTCTGAGGTAGAAGTAATCTTGTGTTAGATGAAGCCCTTCTGAGAGTAAGTTCCAGAGTGTGGGGGCGGTTGTCACTTGAAGGCAAATTGAGGGCAGAACCTTCACAGACAGTCCTGGTGGTGACTTAGGGGTATGTTTACTAAACTGCGGTAACGTTACAGACCGTGTGTTAGGTAATGTTAACGATCATTAGGTAACGTTAACGTGCGGTATGTAATGTTAACGCGCATTAACATTACCTAACAAGCGTTAGCGTTCCCGGCCGCGGTAAACACCGCAGAGGGTGGAGAGAGGGTGGAGAGAAGGGGTCAGTGGGCGGGGAGTGGGCGGGGAGAGGCTCCTTTTACACTAACACGCTGAACTGAAGGGCTGAATCCTACCGCAAATGAAAACCTGCCGTTAGATGCACATTTGCAGGAGAGAGAAACCATTTCAGTGTCAGCAATGTACAGCATAGCCAGTGAGCCCAAGAAACATGATAGTAGTACTCCATTTTCAGCAACAGCGTGCCCAAGTATGAAAGGCCACTATGGTGATGGTGCAAATGGGGCATAGGGGGCTGCAGGTGGGACATGTAGTGGGGGCAGCTGGGGCACAGGGTGGACTAGGCGGGCGCCTAGGTGACACATAGGATCATAGAAACCAGAAATCAGCATGACAGCAGCTGACAAAGGCCAAACACAATCCACATACATCTACCTGGTCCACCCGAGCTAACAGTTGCCAGGGCACTGACCTAACATCCCCCCAGCCAACCCTCCCCCAAGCGTAAGGGACATACTATTGGTAGGCGGTGATGGGGGGATGTGAGGATGCTCGTGTATGCCCCCTGCCTCAGACCCCGCTCCCTAGGTGACCACCTACCCACACAGTGGATGGCCTGGGTCTGCGCACTACCAGCACCGACAGCATGTGGTCATGTCAGCATGGCAGGGGGGTGCCCGTGCTGGAGGGGGCAGTGGCACCTGCCTGCAGTGGACCTAGGCCATGCTCTGTATCAATACATGGTATGCAGTGCAACATAAAAGGTCTGACTTAGGAAAAGTACAGGTAGCCCCAGGGACTACCATGCATCTGTGGCAACAGTGTGGTGCAGTACACCCAGCCAATGTGTCCAGAAGCAGAGGGTCACAGGTTCAAGTTCCAGCTGTGGTTCCTGCAGAGAATGCCCCCTATATTTTACCCTACAATGCAGATACAACAGCAACATGTGCAAAGCCCAAAGCAGTGGCGAACAGGGGTACAAACACCCATTCACACAGGCTCCACAATCCAAAGATGCATGGAGAGCCAGGCTGTTGGCCCCAGCATTGAGCTGCAGTTATCACCAGACCACTACTACTACCTCCTGCACAGTTTAGCAATGTCGGCACTGTGATCAGGACCAGTGTGGCGGGCAGGGTTGCCAACCATCCCTATCTTTGCACAATGCTGCAATAGGAGTGTGTGTGTGTGTGTGTGTCTATCCATTGTTTTGTGGCTGCCCACCCCTCACTGGGCCCAAAATATCCCACTGTT
Source organism: Ichthyophis bannanicus (assembly GCA_033557465.1). Lineage (NCBI taxonomy): Eukaryota > Metazoa > Chordata > Amphibia > Gymnophiona > Ichthyophiidae > Ichthyophis > Ichthyophis bannanicus. The sequence goes on from CM066039.1 coordinate 363,341,018, forward strand.
ACCAGAGCTAGCCTGAATATGTGCATAACGAGGAGCAAGGTATTGTGGGTATGGCCCGGACAAGGCAGATTGGCCAGGATGCATCTTCACATGGTGTGGGGCAATGGCTGGGACACTGTAGTGCCCGACCACTGCCTGCATGGACAGGGTGGCCACAGCATAGCATGCTGGGAGGGCACTCACTCTGACCGAGCAGTGACCATGGCAGGTCTAGGTTCCCACATAGCGCTCTATACTATCTGTCTCCAGTGACACTTTTGTGTTTCTAGTGCTGGGTCCCAATCACTGAGATGCCTGATTGGTGCACATAGTTCCTCTTTGAGCATGCACTATGGACTGGCTGGTGGACTGTGTGCAGTTAGACTATGCATGGTTGGAACACCTATAAGGTACAGTCTGACTAAGCTGTCTGCTGGTGACTAGCAGACACTGGTGTAAGGCAGTTGGGGTTTTCCAGACCTAACCCCAGCATTGCTGTTGGTCTGCCACTGCCCCAGTCACAGGTATGGCTCTGGCCCACCAACGGTGGAGGGCTGTCTTATACCAGCAGGATGGAGGTTACTTCACCTGGGCGGGGGCATCTGTTCCTTACCTTCAAAAAGGGTGATGTGGGCCCTTTGGGGTTTGTAATGCATACCACTGTGACCTGTAAAGGCACTGCTACACAAACCTCATGCAGGTCTAGAAACCCCTCTGCCCTGATAACAGGTGCCCATATCAGCCAGACCCTAACATAGGATATACACTAATCTGGATGGTGTCTGGTCCCAGAGGGCCACATGTGACTGCAGAATACAGATGGACACCAAATTACCTTCGACTGCACTGTAAGGAACACCTGTCACACACTAGCAGTGATCAGGATGTACAGCAGGACCTATCTCTAGCACCACATGTACTGTGGACCTAGTGCTGGGCACCCATCCTATCCCTCAGGGTGAACACAGAACCTGCACAATGGCATGGTCTATAGCTACTCTGTGCCAGTATCACGCACTGTCAGTTCGTCTTTCCAAGCTGAGGTACCGGAGAGGTGCAGACCCCATTTGATGATCAGCTGTAGCCGGCTATTCAGCATGTGCATTGCATCATGGGTACTGGTGGGGTTACCCTATCCTGGCACTCAGAGCAGACAGTTTGTGCGGTGACCTGAAGTCCTTCTGTACCCAGCCATTGCTATGACATACACCACGGAGGTATAGCCTACTGGTAAATACACTGCCATTCTCGGCAGTATTCATGGGTTCATTTCCTCATTGTTCCCTCCTCTCATGCCTGTCCTACTCAAATAGTGTGCATGCCTGTAACAGTCACATTTTTGCAGATCTGTGCTGCCAGCCCATAATATCCTTGCCACAATTGCCAACATTCCCTTGGTCCGTCTATCTGCATCTGTCAGTTGTGTAGAGTCCTGTCTGCCTGTGCAGGCTGCCACCCCTTGTCCTGCACTGCTACCCTTTCCTGTATTGTGCCTCTTCATGCTTGCCTCACCTGTTTCCTGATCTGCATGGCACCACCATTGCTCTGTCCACCCATCATTGTAACTATCCTGCCACCTCCGCCTCCACTTGTGGACACGTATTCCCATCGTGTGCCACCAACTGTCTTTCCAGTACTTTACATTGCCAACACCCTGTGCTGTGGTACAGCTGCCCCCACCATGTTTGTCATCAGTACTGGCAGCCACATGGGATGCCCGCAGGTATGGCAGGTCCAGCGGCTCCCAGCTCTCCCTCCTTCACTCACCTGTTCATTGCCTTTCCTGAGTGCTCTATCTAGTGTTAGGGCTACATCTGTCTCTGTTCCTCACAGGTTATGCATGTCATCCTGAGGCACCTTGCAGCCCCTAGGACAAACTAACCTAGGGCACCATAACCTTGTTAGGCCACCTTAACCTATGGTTCCATAGCCCAGGGTGCCTTCTACGGTGCCTTGTCCAGAGGTGCCTAATAGGACACTTAGCCTAAGGAGCCCTATAGGGCGCCTTATGAGGCACCTTACAAGGCACCTCGTTAGTCTAAGGCGCCTTGTAATGTGCGTTAGCTGATACAGCTTGCTGTAACGATGCACCGCCCATGCCTTTATATGGGCATCTGTATCTTTACCGCGGCACCTAATGCGAGTGATATTTCCGCAGTTTAGTAAACATACCCGTTAGAAAAGGCTCTGCCAAGTGTGAATCCTTTTTTAAAATACGTACAAGGACGTGCAGGAGTGCACCTGTATTTGCCGAAATGTAAAGCTAAAGAAGCTATTTTACAAATCTACATGTGGGAAAAATGAAGAGCGGCAACTCAGCATCTTACAAATGTGAAATGGTATTTTTCAACTTCAATGTGTATGTGAGTCATTATGTAATACTATGGGGGTAACTTTAGCAGCTCTGTTCATGCTTTGGATGTCCAAAAATGGATGTCTAATCACAGAAATGTCCCTGGAGTTATTTCACCACATAGATTTAGAGACTTCCCCAGTGTGGGCATGTCTATCTAGGAGGGGGCATGCTGGAGGAACGTCTGGGGAATTCGACCGATTTCAGAAACATCGGACACATCTCTGCCTCTGTCCAAGTCTAGACCTGCTCTGAGCATGAATAGGCATCAAAAACGTGGTCATTTTACCAATTACACATCCAGAAGGTATAAAGAAGATGACGCTCTTCTATCCACAGTATATGTCATATGCTTAAAGATAACCGTGGGGAATTAGGGAGAAATGATTTGTGACTTTGGTGCTACTGACCATCACCATCTGCAGAATGGAAGGTTGGGACATGTCCCCTGTCTGAGATGCCACTGCAGGGAGGTCTATGTTGATATCCCTGAAGATGCCCATATCGGGGGCATCCATATTTCTGAAATAGTACCCTAACTTGGATGTGCCGGCCTTTCCAGGCACATTTTCACACGAATGCCCCTGATTGCACCTGGATGTCATTTCTGAAATGTCCCTGCACATGTAGATCACAGATGGCACGATATTTATTTAAGTTCAATTTGGAGGGGAAAATAATCCCTCCTTTAAACGGCTGATCAAAAAGAGCCCTTCTTAAAAATCCCAGCTTGGTCTTACACGTGCATTCCCTTTAGGAAATGGGGACTACGCATTTAAATTTTGACATGCCCTAATCACACCCCCTTGCAATTTCTATGTATTATGCCATTTTCAAAATGTACATTTACATATAGATGCACAGCAACTGCAGCTATGAATTTCACTCTGTCGCCAATTAGCCGCCCGAACACAGTTTAGGACAACTATCCAGAGTCACCTTAAGATAACATCGAGTCCATGGCACTTAACAACAGCAACAGCCATTTCCATATTTAAATGCCAGATTCTCCATGTAGAAATTACAAATAAGGCTTCTAAGATAAACCTGATTGTGTTGGTTATATAAGATCTTGCCTCTGTTAATATGAAGAGGTATTTAAAGACACTTCGAATAGCCATTCCCTCTTTGTTCCAGCTGGCACCGGGCTAAGTTTCCTCTTTCTCACTTCTCTAATCCATCTTTAAGAGGGACTGCTAAAGTCCTAACCTTCCTTAAAAGGAAGAAATGAAAAAGTGTCTAGCTTTTCAGATGTCTGTGGTGAGTAGAAAAGTCACAAAAGCAAATTTTTACTTTTAAAGCTGCAGCCTGCCTCCAGGGACTCTAACAGTCAGCCTGACTGCTCTGATCCATTTCATCGCTCTCTATCAGGGACAAGTGCATGTCAGCATTTCAACTGTATGGCAATTTGCAAGCCTTCAATAGATCCTGCACATTAAGCATTTGACAGAAGAGTGAAGCAGAACATGATTATTTGTTCTTGTATTAAGTGTTGAAAGGCACAACTCTAGAAGCACAATCATCTGAACAGCTATGTGCCCTACATGGGTAAAGCAGGGTGCATTGTGGACTTTTTTTTGTTCTTGTTTGTTTTTTAACTTGTGGAAGTGGCTTTTTAGAAAACAGAGCTGCACATTTGTGTGAAATGACATGGGAAATATCAATGGATAATATCAATCTGAAAATAGGAAAAAAAATGTGTTTTTTTTTACTAGTGCTTCCGTGGTTTGGCATAGCCTCACATCAAACCAGTGTCCCTTGGGTTAGAAGGCACTGGTCTTCAAGGAAGAATTATTATGTTTCCTGGAGAGGGGAGAGGAGGTTGGCTATAGCCAGCCTATTCTTAACTGTGTCTTGTATTTCTAGTAATATTAGTTCCCGGTTACTGCAAGTTTCCTAGTCTGGTCTTCAGCTCCATGGAAAACTGTTCCTGGATTTTTTGCCTTGTGAATATATTGACTCCTCCTCCAGAGACTTACTCCAAACACTTTTATTGTGCCATAAATTCTGTGAAAACTGTGTCGAAGTTTCTTATGCACAATTTCACAGAATTTCTAAATGGTATCACTAATTGGTCAACCCGGATTTGGAGTAGGCTTGGTAAATGTCTCTGATAGTATCATAGTTACTGGAAATTTCACGCAAAGATTCAGGATTGCAAGTCCAAGAATTCAGCAAGGAAAAAATGTTAACAAGCGATCCAAGATATTTTTCCAAGAACATTTAACAGTGCTTAACAGTAGCTCTGAATTAGCAGCATCTAGCAATTGCTCAATGGAACTTTATGACTTGGAGCCCTTTTAATAAAGCCTTATGTTTTAGTGTGTGGTAACCGGCAGCCAGGAATAATACATGCTGACAAGTCAGTTACCAGCCACCAAAATGCACGTTAACTGGCTATTGTACACTACTTCAGAGAGTGGATGGGTTAAAAGTGGAGTATAGGCATGGAGAACCTTTTGCTTCTGTGTCAGTTTAGCAATTGGTGTGCGTGCACCTAACGAAACTGAAAACGCAGAACGGCTACACTTACCATGTGCTGATTTTGCCAACGATCATGTGATAAATGCACACCTTTAATAAATGGCCCCTTAGTCCATAATCTGACAGGACACTACATAAGATCAACAGTGATTTAACAAACAGTATGGCATATCTTATGTTCTTATAATCCCTACTCCAGATGAATTTGGGGATTGTTTTCTGCATAAAATATGAACTGTTCCTAAAAGTTTTAATCTCCCAGGTCAGCAGTCCAGTGGATCCAATTGAAAGTGAAAAAATATATATTTGGATTTGAGATGAATTCTTTACTATTACTTGTGAAATACTAGACAGTATTTTGCTCTCTTTGAATTGTGCTAGCTCTTTAAATGGCCCACTTCTCGTGATCTGGGTAAAAGCAATGAGAGTGGTTCTCACTACACAATTGAGGGGTATTGTAAACACCTCTTTAATGACCAGCAGTTTTCCATCTTCACTAAAACAAGCAGTTTTAAGGCCAATTTTGAAAAAAGGAAATATTGATTTGTCCTCTGGTAAATTATCGTCCAGAGACTAATCTTCCCGTTCTAGAGACAGGTTAGAAAAGCTGCTAAACTGTCATCTGGATGAAAATCTTGTATTACATCAGAGTCAATCTGGATTTCATCGAAAACATGCAGAAAATACTGTTGTACTTGATTTGTGTAAATTATTTTAAAGTACAAAGTGAGCAGAGGAATGATAGTTTGATTCTTTTAGATTTAATGGCGACATTTGACACACTTCATCATAGTGTTTTATTGCCGTGTTTATATACAAAAGGTGTGCAGGGAACGGTACATAAATGGTTTATATCTTTTTTTTTATGGCTTTGTCCTTTTATAGTTCAGGGAACTGATTCCATTTCTAAAAGAGAGGATATTAACTGGTGTTCCCCAGGGTTCCATTCTTTCCCTGGTTCTCTTTAATATTAGCCACCTCCTGGCATCCTTGACTAAAAAGCGTGGGGTGAAAGGCGTGTTTGCCAATGACATTCACTTGCTTGTGAGTATGGATGTAGAGCAGGATGAAGTTATAGATAGACTTTAAACTGCCTAGAAAAAGTGAGGGTCTGGTTACTTGATTTGTAATAAACTGAGGCTAAACCGATCAAAATCCAAGACACTGTCAACATCCAAAAAGAAAAAATGTGCTGTATCCAATTACGGTCGCAAATGATGTAGTGGAAGTGGAGTGATGATGGTTTGCAGCTTGTGGGTTATTTTAGATTTGGATCTATCCTTTGGCCCTTTTGTATCAGCTGTAATAAAATCAACCTTTTATAATCAACCTTTTGTAATCAAACGCTGGAATTTGTTACCGGAGGATGTAGTAAAGGCTGTTAGTGTAGCTGGGTTTAAAAAAGGTTTGGACAAGTTCCTGGAGGAAAGGTCCATAAACCATTATTAAGAAGGGACCCAGGATATCAATGCTTGACCCAGTACAAGCATTGCGGAACCTGTGTCTTTTGGAGAAACTGCTAGGTACGTATGACCTAGATTGGCCACTGCTGGAAACAGGATACTGGGCTTGATGGACCTTGGTCTGACCCAGTATGGCATATCTTATGTTCTTATGTTCTTAATTTGTATCATCTTCATCAACTGTTCTCCTATTTGTCTGATCAAGAACTACATATGATTGTTTAGTTATGTTAAAGTCAGCCTATTGTCATTCTCTATCTGCTGGTTTGGCCATTTCTTTATTAAATTATCTTTAGCTGTTAATAAGGGCAGGACATGAGACCCACTCTGGGGGCACTTCATTGGCTTTCAGTACATAAGAGAATAAGGCTCATAGTCTTATGTTTAAAGGGCCGGATATTCAAAGGCATTTACATGGTTTACAGACCTGTAAACCATGTAAATGCTGCTGAATGGGATATTTAGCGGCCCTAATACAGTTAGTGCCACTAAGTATCCCCGATTAATGCCACTATACACCCCAATGCTAACAGCTTAGGATTGGGGCGTGTCGTGGGTGTTCCAGGGGCGGCACCAGTTGCTAACCAGGCAGCGGTGATATTGCACTGCTGCCTGGTTAGCATGATGCTGAGTCTGAGGAGTCCAGGGTTGTTGTTTTTTAGTGTTGGGCATATGGAGGAGGTTTTCAGGCATGTAAGCATAGTGCCTTGTTGAAGTATCGATTGAGTGAATTTGGTGATTATTCCGCTGAGTTCCTTTTTGGTTGCTTTTATCTAAGGGAGAAGATGTTGTGTTTAGAGCAGTTATGATGTTTTCTATTTGGCTTCCAGTAATTTTGTTGAAGGAACTCCAGGGGTCTGGTAGAGGGTGGAATGTTGATGTTTGGTTGCGGCTGAAACTGTTTGTGGTGTTGGGCAAGTTATCGGTAGGTGACCATGGTTTCTTGGTTATCAGTGGATGGTGTTTTTGTCAGCTGTTTCACAATGGAGAAAAGCTCTCTTGGTCAGCTGATTGCAGAGTTTAGTAGTTTCGTGTGGTGTTCTCGTTTTACTTTGTTGCGATTTGGTATTCTTTCAGCAATTGTCGATATTGTGTTTTGTCTTCATCTTGTTTCATTTTTTTGCCATTTTCTTTTGTGTTTGCGGAGTTGCCTTTTCAGGTTTTCAGAGGGTTGGAGTATACCATTCGGTCTTGGGTTGCTTCGTGTGTAGGTTTGCGGTCATCTTGGTATTGGGGTTGTTGGAGGCAATTGTTGCATTCCTGATAATGTTGTTCCAATTCTAAATGAGAATCTCTGGGTCAGTGGAGTCTATAGGTAGTTGTTCGAGGGTTTCTTGAATGAAGTTGTCCTTACTGAATTGTTTAAACCTTCTGGTTGACGAATGCTGATTGTGATTTATTCTGATGGGGCTCTGTGGGAGAGAGAACTTGATGAGTTGTTTGACCATGGGTCTGGGTATGCTTGTATAGAGTGTGTGTGTGGGGGGGGTGCTTGCTTGGGCATTATTGTTATTGAAAAAGATTAGGTCCAATGTGTTTCCTTTTGTGTGTGGGGGGGGGAGGTGTTGATGAGTTGTGATAGGTCCATTCCATCACTGCTTGGATGAATGAATATGCGTGGTTTTGGTTCAGCAAGGGAGGTTAAAATCTCCTAGAACTAGTAGTTCCTTTCTGTTTTTTTATGCTGCTATTACTATGTCCAGTGTTATTGATAATCACAAGAAAGAGCAAACTACTCTTGCAGTAAAATCCAGAGAACACAAGGAGCAAGAGATGTATGATGGTCACAGGAACATTTTATTAAATAAACCCCAACGCGTTTCGGCAAATGCCTTCTTCAGGGGGTACGCAGCATTTTAATCACTGAAGCACCCAATATGAGTCTCACATAGGGACAATCCTATATAAGGGAACTCTAGCTTGAGGCATACTTTTAAAGACATACTTGTAAAGACCGATGTCGTCCAAGGTCTTTACAAGTATAACTTTAAAAGTATGCCTCAAGCTAGAGTTCACTTATATAGGATTGTCCCTATGTGAGACTCATATTGGGTGCTTCAGTGATTAAAATGCTGCGTACCCCCTGAAGAAGGCGTTTGCCGAAACGCGTTGGGGGTTTATTTAATAAAAGGTTCCTGTGACCATCATACATCTCTTGCTCCTTGTGTTCTCGGTATTATTGAAAGGTCATTGGTGTTGGAGATCGGTCCTATATATGAGGCAGATGGTGGTTGTTTTGTTGGAGATGATGATGGAGTCAGATTCATTGGTGCTGTTGTTTGCTTGGAATTGGAGGTTGAGGTTTTTCCTGGCTAAGATCATCATGCCACCACCTCTGCGTTGGGTTCTAGGGCATTGGTATAAGTTGTATCCATTTGGTGTGAGTTTGTTCAGCAGTACGTTGTCTGTTTCTGTAATCCATGTTTTGGTTATACAGAGTATGTCTAGATTATTTGACACTAGGAGGTCTTTGATGACTTGGATTTTGTTCCTGATTGATTGGGAGATAATTAGGGCACAGTGTAGTGAATGTGTGTGTGGGGACTTGGATGGTGTCGGGGTGGTTTGAGGGGAAGAGTTTTTTATGTATATTAGTTGTCTTGTGGTTCAGTAAGTATTATATGAGAGTTGTATGATCATTTTTTAATTTTTTTATTTATCAATTTTGCAATACAATCCAGAAATCACAATCTGAATAAGAATCAGAATAGTTAACAAAGAAACGTAAATCTCAACATCTATCCAAAGAAAAAATGAATAGTCGTGATGGCAATAAACAATCAACTGGTATAACCCACAAAAAGAAAAACCCACCATATGATCCAAGAATAAAATAAATAAACAAGGAAAATCACCCTCTAAAGAGAATTCATCATAGGAGCACTGATGTTACATGGCAGCCGGTATGGTAGCTTCCCCGGCCCCTCCCCCCTCCCTACTCAAAAGAAATTGCAAAAGTTGCTTAGACTCAAAAAACAAAAACTGCTTTGATTGAAAAACAAGGGTATCATAGCTTAAATTGCTCGCCCAAGGCAAGCGTCCTCTGGCGCAAAGCCAAGAATGCTCTCCTCCTCTTTTGCGTTTCCCTAGCCAAATCAGGAAATATAAGAATTTTTGTGCCCAACAACTGGGATGCAGATATTCTACGAAAATACAATTTAAGCACAGTGTTGCGATCTGACTCGAAGGCAAAGTTAACCAACAAAGTGGCCCTGCTGGTAACCACCTCTAGTGAGCTCTCTAAAAACTCAGAAAGATCCATTTGAGGGGGGCCAGACTCTGCAGAAGAATTCCGCTGAACTCCAGCCTCCAAAGCCGATATAGACACATACTGAGCTCTCACTATTGGTGGCAATGATTCAGCAGGCATCTGAAGTACTTCAATAAAGAACTTACTGACCAGGTCCAAGGGTGCCATCAAAGGGGATCGAGGAAAGTTCAAAAATCTAAGATTATTCCTTCGAAGCTGATTATCCAGATACTCAGCTTTCCTCGCTTGAACCAAACGATCCTGAGCAAAGGCAGCTCCACGGGACTCAAGGTCCTCCACCTTCAATTCCAATTGAGTAATTCTTGCAGACTGCGCCGCAGCCTCCGTAGTCGTCAAAGCACACTGAGATTTTAGTCGTCAAAGCACACTGAGATTTTACTGCAGCCAATTCCTGAGAAAAAAATCCAATAATAGGGAGTAGAGATTGCTGGAGAGCCGATATAGCTTCCCATAAGCTATCTAAAATCACTTGCGCTGGTTTTTCTACCTTCTCAGGGAACCGGAACACCAAAGTACTGGTAGAGCTGGATGCCGACTGTTCCAAGCACTGGTCTCCACCACCAGAAAAAATGGCCAGGCGTTCTCCCTCAACAACCACTGCCGTTGACTTCCTCATCTGAGGTGAACCCCCAGCAGCCAGGAGAGCTCCCTGACCCGGAGATACCCCTCCCAGCTGCTCACCCCCGAGACAGCTTCCTGGCTGAGCTGGAGGCGCCTGTACGGGGCTCAAAACAACCCCCTCCATGCTCAGATCCGTTGAATCTCTCAATGGATCCGCCGAGGCCGTGACGCTGGAAGAAGTGCAGAACCTGGCAATGGACATCTGCACCAGCCTACCCCACGGGGTCAAGGCCGCAGGGGATTCTGTGCTCACTGTTTTCTCTTCTTCCCCATAGGTAAGCAGTGCAGCGGCCGGTGTAGAGCACTCCACCTCAGCGTCTCACTCCTCCGCCATCTTGGATCAGATGTCTGGAAGCCAGCACACCTGTATGATAATTTTAATGGATGGTTGGTTGATTATTGATTGTTTATTGTTTGGGCCACAGTAAGAGTCCTGAGGTAGCTGGAGGATTGTGTGCAGTGGTAAGCAACAAGACTGCCAGCAGCAAGTAGAGCAGAGGGTAGATGGTGAGCATGTTAGCTGGTGGGTTAGGTGATTGGCGGTCTGTGTTTGTGCTAATTGGTTTACCTTCTGGTTGTTGTTTTTGTTGTTGGGGCTCTGTGTTTGGAGAGCGTATGATATGTGAGGGTCTGTATGGTGCTGCAGGTCCTTGCTGGGTCGTATTGGTATAATGACCTTCTGCCGGATGGTGTCCATTGGGGGTTTGGAGATCCATTGTTTCCAGCTTGGTAAGTGTGTTCGGGTCGTGGTCTTTTGGTGTTCTTGTGTTGGGGTATTGCGGAGGTAGATATTGTGATAGTGTTTCTTGGGCAGGGATCACATTCTCCGTTGTTGTCCTCGCCTGTGATCCCTGCCTAAGGGCCATGCCAAAGGGCATCTGGCAAGGCCCTCAGCCACAGGCCTACCTAAGCGCCCTTTGTTTTAAAAGTCCTGCAATGGTGAATCAAGTGCCCTGATTGGCCTCAGCAGCAGAGGGGCGGGAGTATCCTGCATTTCCGCTCCTCTGATTGGGATGCCAGTCGGGGTCCAGCGGTGGCTGACTGTTTCAGCGCCTAAGCGCCCTTTGTTTTAAAAGTCCTGCAGTGGTGAATCAAGTGCCCTGATTGGCCTCAGCAGCAGAGGGGCGGGAGTATCCTGCGTTCCCGCTCCTCTGATGTGGAACACCGATCTCCTGGTTTTGATGGCACTCATATTATAAGCACAACATATCTGCCCTCCCTGTCTAGATGACCTGTTATAAAATAGCCTGCTTTTGGACTTAGAAGTTAATTTTTGAATACTTCACTTACCTTCTGCCTCAGTCCAAAAAAGCAGAACTGTGGGAGCTGCAAGAATCAGAGTTGCGGATCACTGGGCTAGTCCTTGGCATCACTTCAACAAAGGACATTCTTTATACGTTTTATCAAAGTACAATTTTGTGATATGAACAAAATGTCCCTCCAGGGATATATTGAAAACCCTTTCCTTCCTTTTTATGATTATTTCATTTCTTCTATAATGACAGTCATGTCTACTCATGCACTCGGCTTGACTTTTCCAGGAGTTATCCGGTGTAGTGTCTGAGATTTGTCAGCAAAGTAGCAGAAAATCTCTGCGCTGAAAGCCGGAGAAAGGGAAAATAAAAGAGCAAAGTTCTCACCTCAGAAAACTTGGAATTCCATGCATCTGCCTGAGGGTTGAACTGTGCGTGTGAGAAGATTAAAAAGTGTCCGAGGCAAGAACCTTTCATCTTCAAATGATAATAGCAGCTGATAGAACACCAATGGCAGCTTGTCTGAAGGTTTGCTCTGACAAATTTATGTTAATATTGTCAGCTCCTGCATCAGGTCGATGAGCTGATATGGGAAATTGTCATAACATTGATGGGAAGTTGGCAAGTTAATTTTAAATCTGTCACCCCTCTCCTTTCTGCCTCTGGTTCCTTAAAACAATTTTGCACTGATTGTGGGCCTTAGCTGACAAGCTAAGAATGATTCTTGAGGCTGAGATCTCATCTAATTTTTAAACACTACGGAGGACAATTATTCAAAGCCATTTACCTGGGTAAGTATGTATTTACCTGAGCAAATTGGCCTGTTGAAAGTTTTTCTCCTCTCTCTATGCCTGGGCTCTCAGATCACACACGTGGGAGAGAAGGAGGGTTAAGTCAGCAAAAAATGCTGCATTTGTTCAATCTCATTTAAAATCTGCTTTTTCCTATTATCAGCTGCCTTCACAAATAGTAGGTACAAATGTACACAGGAGCTGCTCATCCATTGTAGACACTTTTAGTTTTGAAAATGAGTTGCAGTGTACAGGTGTGAGGTGAGTGTGCAACACTGGGCCCACCTATAGCTCGTACACCGTGTGTGTTTATTTTTTTTTTTGAAACTTTTATTTTCATTTTGCAACAAACAAAAGAAACAACACACCAAAAGAGACAAAACAAGTATACAATAAGGAAAAGTAAACCCATTACCCCCCACCCCGGTGCTTCTTCTCTACCCGTTTGTATCAGCATGTGAGCGCTTCCAATTAACAGTGATTATACATCAAACGATCAAAAAAGTATCCACAATACAGCATGATCATGAGACAGAGATATATACAAAGTTAGACAGTCAGATGAGAGCATTTAGCAAAATGTACATATTCATTGAACATCTTCCATTAAGACCAATAAGAAGGAGTCTGAACGGAGGAAGCGCACAGACGAAGTATTTGTTCATATTTACTGTAGAGACAGGCATGATTCCACCATTCATTGAGGCTCAGATGGGAACTAATTTCCCAGTATTACTTAATGAGGGAAACAGCAATGCCAAGCATAAAGTTCAAAAGGAGATAAGCCATTTCTTGGGAGAGGGGGGATCCCCGCAACTGGGCGAAGTCCCACTATCTTCCAAGAAAGGGACTCCTGAGAGTGCAATATAAACTAAATACGACCCCAGACCCGACGCCAGTTATACTGTAGTGCGGGATATTCATGCATAACATGAAATGAAGTAATAAACCAATGGCCACAGGACGTGTCCAGCAACCATTACCCTGAGTAGTGTTCCATTTGTCTAAACTGTGAGGAGTGTAAAAACACCGGTGGGCTAGAAAGAAGAGGGTCTGAGTGAGTGAGGCGGGTCGGAAACCCGTGTCCCTCTGCTCCAGATAAGGCTCCATTGCTCCGAGGTTAAAGTCACATGCAATTCGCTCTCCCATACTTTCTGCGCTATAGAGGTATCTCTAGTGATAGCATTACATAAGGTTTAGTAAAATTGGATGCTACACCCGGTAAACTACCGAGAGATCGGAAGTTTCCAATCAACCTTATGCAGAGAGTGCCGATGGCGGGAGTACTCTAGTGCTCCGAAGGCAATGCTGAAGTTACACTGACCAGAGTCGGGAGTCGAAAGGTTGCATAGGAGTATTAAAGGCACCTAAAGTGTCGAAAAACATTGGTGGATAGTGGGAGTCTAATGGGAGAGTCATACCAGGGAGTAAGGTAAGAGGAATCGGTGAGCAAAGGCCCGCTACTACATCTAGCCACACAGGTCTGCTCGGTACTGGAGCTTCCAACCACCAAGCACCTTGTTTGAAAAGAAAAGATTGAGGGAACACTTGAGTAAAATCGCCACCAAGTATTAATGGAGCATTGGCGGAGGCCGAGGCCAACTGCGCAAGACTTGCATAGTGAGCAGGGGTGTCCACAGTCTGGACATAGTGCAAATACACGTGAATTCACTATCTCCAATCTCAAGGTGTACACGGGCCCATCTACCCTCCATGTCAGCGCTAATATCAGGTACAGTAGCGTGCAAAGACTTCTTAACCAGAATGACTATCCCGTACCATTTGGAAACGGTGGGAGAATAGGCAGCCACCATGTGAGGCCTAGCATTGAGTTTCAGTGTTTCAGCAGAGTGTAATGCGTTTCCTAAAGAAACACCTAATCACCGTGCTCGTGGCTAAGATAGCTAAGGATTTTCTTTCTGCTGAGTAGACCAGCAATGCCTTGTACGATGAATAATAAGATTTTACATGAGGCCATTCAGAAAAGTTAAAATTCTGAGCATGATAGCACACATAATTTCACTGTGTCCCTCAAACTGACTGTATCTGGCTGTACACATGACATAGGAAAAATAAGCTAATATAATACAATGAAGCGCCCCACATTAACAAAGAAAACCGCAGTACGGTAGAGGAGAAGCAAAACCCCAAAATTACTGGCGACCATGTGTCTGCGGGGAGAAACCCCAGAGAAGGCCGAAATTGAAAAAACATATAACCTGTAGGACTGTGCGTGCTCCGAATCCGACCGAGGCACACATCATGAAGGGATAGGAGACCAAAGACAAAAGTCATACAGAGAAAGAAAGAAAGTCCAGGCTATTTCTGTGCTGGGCTATGACCGCCGCATCGGGCCCTTCAAAATGGCGGACAGAGCCGGCAGATAAGAGTCCAAGATTTGGGATTAGCGCATCTGTTCTGCTTCTTTGGAGTCCAAAAATGTTGATAATAGATCAGGATCCTCGAACGTCCTGGTCTGGTTGTGGAGAGTCACTCGGAGCTTCGCTGGATACAACAGGCCAAAGCGAGCCTGTAGCTGTTGAAGTCGAGGGCGAAGAGCAAGGAGTTTCTTCCGACGGTCAACGGTAGGCTTTGCCAAATCAGGAAAGAAGGAGACCTTACGACCTTCATATTCCAAATGATGATTCGCTCGGGCAGCATGTAAAATTTGTTCCACTTGTTGATATCGTAGCAAGCTAAAGATAATAGGCCGGGGGGTCGTGCGGTTGAGTGCCATGCGGGCAGGAACACGGTGTGCTCGATCGATTTCCAGTTCTCTGTGAAAAGTGATCTTCAGCAAGGAGGGAAGAGTTTTGAGCAAGAATTCTCTTATATCTCCTGCTTCCACCCCCTCCGGCATTCCGAGGAGCCTCACATTGTTGCGACGGGCGCGATTATTGCTATCTTCCAACTCCTTTTGAAGATTCTGTATCTGGCGCTCAGCCTCGTCCAGTTTGCCCAAGCGCACCTCGTGCGAGTCGAGGACCCCCGCCATATTGTCCTGCCGTAATGAAAGACCTTCAAGTCGGTCTTGGAGCACTCCAAAGTCTTCTCGCATGGCTCGAAGCGCTTCTCCATTAGACTGCACCAATTCCTTCACGCCGCGTATTTCCTCCAAAATCTCCAGGTGCATTGCGGGGTTTTCACGAAATGGAACCATCTTCTGCGGGGAGGATACCTCCGTTTTGGAGCGTTTTCCGTGAGAAGAAGAAGGAGACCCGAAGTCCAAGCGCGCTGGTTTGTGGGCCGCCATCCCCCCCGAGGTGCCCCGGTCAGCTCGGAGCGAAATAGTAAATTTATATAGGTATTAAGTCAGGATTCTGAGTAGGCCTCTCGGGAGCTTCAACGCAAAGCGTCCTACCCGCTGGACATCAGGCTCCGCCCCCACACCGTGTGTGTTTAAATATGTACATATAAAACCCTCGGCACAAGTGATAAAACTGTGGTTTTCTCTGTAGAAGCTTCCAGCAGCGATTGCTGGCATTTATCTTCTGCTGCAAGGACAGCATGGAAGCCATTAGGTAATTATGATAAATATGCGGAATCTAGAGGAGATGGGAGATCCATCTTATGACCTCTTTGCAAATGATCCGGTTCCAGAACTGTATCGTACTGAAGGGGCGATGATGAGGCTGGAACTGGCAGTAATGTCTGTTGTTCTCTCTGCATGGTATGATTTGTGCCCTAGTCCTAATTCATAGGGTTCACATGTTTTTAGAGATCGAGGTCTCTGGTCTCTGAGTCAGACTGAACAGCGAAGGATCTGTACTTTGAAAGCTTGTGCAAGTAACTTGACAACTGACAAACCGATGCAGAAACCCTGTGTTAGCGCCATGTGCTAAAGCTCAGTGCGTGCTTTCCGAATACAAGTATTAATGTAAACATTTTGCTTTCCAGTGCTGTAACCAGTTAGCATGCAAATCAGCAGTGTGCAAAACATCTGCGCTAAACAAGGAAAAATGCCGAATGTATGTGCACATGGGTCTCGCTAGCAACAGCTATATCTTGCACACACAAAAAAATTATATTGACACTTATGCACATTTACTGAAATGCCGTCTCATCAATTTACTATTTTCATTCAGCAAAACCAGAAAAAAGTTGTGATCTTGCATACTTGAGCTAAAGGGAAAAAAAAACATAAATTCCTCACCAGCACTGAGCAGAGAATGGCGAGCTAATCTTTTATGATTCCTTAAACCTTGTGTTAAAACCCCAATGTTGAGCTTGGCCTTTTGATCTCCTGCACACTTAAGTTCTACGCTGAATAGCTAATTGTTTCATTATTATGGATTTAAATTTGCTATGCGCTGATCTCTGCTGAAGGCTTTGAACACAGCACATGAGCAAAATTCATGTTTGCTTTGGGTGCCCATAGTTGTGCACAAAATTGTGAACTGAAACTGAGCCAATCAGTGCACAAATCTTAGTGTATTTATTGCATCAGCACCTTTTAGGAGTAAATTTTAGAAGCCTTGGCTGCTTTTGCATATATAAACTGTGGTCTTATATGTGCAAAATTGCATGCATGTAAGTAGCAAGTTTAGGAAAGGTGCTACTTATATGTATAGATGATAGCATGCTGAGATTGAAAACAGTGGCAGTATATGTATACATCAAGGCCCAAATTTAGGCATAGGGAACATCCGGTAATCAGCTAGAGCAGCATATTCTAAAGGCACCAAATACCCAGCCTGCTTCATGTGCTGCTTCAAAGGGGCACCATTGTGGAACTGTGGCTTTCATCTGCCCCTCTTTTTGCTCTCCAATCTTTTTGGGGTCTCTGATACCCCTTCTTCCCTCACATTTTTAAATCTGCTGTCCGGTCATGCTTAGGGATCTTAAATCTGGCCCTGAATACATCATAAAGATGCCTCATCACCCTAGCAAAGTATGTTTTTCAAACGTAGGGATTGGAGGACTGCTCAGTGATGGCGATTTGTGCACCATCCTGACAAGGAAATCCACCAGTCCCAAGACAAAGAGTGATTGTTACAGGAATGCTCCATAAATATTTGCTCTTCCACCACTCATGTAAATGGCGCAAGTAACGTGTAAATTTCAGAATCGGCTCATATATGTGTAGGTAATGCTATTGATACGTATAAGCCCACTCAAGATGGCACTCTTTATTCAACTACTTTCTGTATAAAATGGGCTTTTATGTTGTCTGAACGGCCAAGTGTGTTTCTCCAGTGGTGCTCAACTTATTTTTTTTGTAATAATAGCATTGTTTTAAATGGGTGGTGTTGGATTCCAATAAGCCACTTAGGCAGCTTCTACAAAGTTATTCTTTTAAGGGATAACTTGATAATAGGGCACCTATGTGAAATTTCAATGCTCCTATTCTGTAAAAGCATTTGTCGGAGTATAGGACAGGTCTGTCTGAATAAGTTTGCAAGTTGTAGCAAGGTTTAGAGCAAGTTACTGCTGATAATAGTGAGGAGCTGAGTTCTCCTTGCCACAGATGATGGGATGTAACAATGGAAACACAGAAGAATGCTGAGGACGACAGGTACATCAGGAACAACGGTATGAGCTCCACAATACGCGAGTTGTCTATGATTCCTTCTACTTGAATTTAATAAGATGTATTGAAAGACATTTTGAACTGATTGAAGATATAGTTTGAAAAGTTGGGGGGTATACCTTTTCAAGTAACAGGACAACGGAGAACGTTGCATGAAATTCTACTGATACACATTAATCATAGTAGATCCGACAAAAATGTATCCTTTCTCAGTTGCTTGAATCTATAATATGGGGTTCGCTATAGTTATATTTTATAAAAGCAACATAGGCAGGATGGGGCAACAGAATATGTCTTTGGTTGGAGGGGCCAAGCAAATGAATCTCGGGCCCCACCCCCAATCTCTCTAGCTGTTCTCTAGATGCTTTGTTGAGCAAAATATTGGTGGAGGCCATGGATCCTGTAGCACCCTCCATTCTGCTGCCTAGGGGCATGCAAGTGCCTTTATAAAATAGGATCTTAGAACTAGTCCCAGTAGTGCTGAAGCTCTCTCTTCCATGCACGCACATATTTTATAAAATACCTACAAACATTGCAGCACTGCCTCAACTCTGCCCAAACTATGCTGCCAAGAATCTCTACTCTGAGATGGCATAAAAATGTGTGTGCTCTTCTCTACAGATAAACTTGTATGGTGTATAACCTTGAAATTTTACAATAGCTGTCTTCCCTGTGTAAAAGACGGCTTTGGCACAGGAAATGCTTTATAAAGTTACCCTGTGGCAGGTTAGTTTGCAGTCCCCTGCACAGGCAACATGTGTCACCACCCTCTTTTATAAAGTGACACACTTGCATGTCTCACTCTCTAAAATAACAGTGCACTAATGTGCCGTAGCTTAAGTGTGGCCATTACAGTTTCCCTAGAGCAGGCATAGCTGTTCATACCTAGAGCAGCACAGCATATTATTTATATTATTCTAGAACAGATTTATTTATTTATTTATTATTTATTTAGTAAACATTTGTATACCGCTGCTTCCTACGATCAGCAGCGGTTTACTCTACAGAATCATAATGCTTTGTACAGCACATTGTGTATCTTTTGAGGTTGTGCCTATGCTCCACCCCCATGCATGCTCATACCAAAGGCAGGCACAACTAGCAAAGCATGCAAGTAAGTGCCCATGCATGCGCGTACCAAAGGCAGGCACAACTAGCCAAAGCGTGCAAGTAAGTGCCCATGCATGCTCGTACCAAAGGCAGGCACAACTAGCCATAGCATACAAGTGCCTGTGCATGCTCCCAAGTCCTATAAAATACAGACTTATGCACGTAAGAGGTGCATATCTTTCTGTGGCATCCTTATAAAGTCTCCCCCTTAGTGTCTGGATGGTTGTGGCAAGCATGTTGTAGAGCTTGTGATTTCAGTGATTTACATGAGGAGAGAATCTTTGGGAATTGCTTGCACAGTGCACAAGTTCTAATGGTTCTGCCCACTACCCACATCCAAAATGGCACCGAGTCTTAGCCCAGCGTGCCCCAACCCAAGCATCATGCAGCCCACCGTCTGCTGTTGGGATACTGCTTATGGTATTATATTGGCTCAGGAACAATCCTCTGCACATTCTCAGGTAACTCCATGAAGTCTTCACTTCCCTGGAATAGGCAAACATCGTACTTCTTCTTCTCCTGCCCTCCTACATAGGTTGTGTGCATTTCCACAGATGTTTGTATTCTTTCCAGCTAATGAAAATATTCATTATCTTGTTAGCTGCTGGAGTGAACTAAGCTCAGATTTGCATTTCTCACAGATAATCATGCAGCACAAACAGTGCTTGTCACCCAGCAGTACTAATTGGGTAGAATAGGAGCCCATGAGCCGTGCCATAACAATAGGAGGTGATGAGGGAGTTGCACCCTCTTGCTCAGCAACACTGGCTCTTTTCTTTCAAAGGAAAAGTTCATTTCACATCCCACAGAGCCAAAACCACCCAGAGGAAACAAATCTCAGCAGCAACAATGAACAGACTTGGATGGAAAGCCTCATATTCTGTTCGCTGGCAGACATCGCACACATGGACTTTGGTTTTTTCCTATAGTGGTTTCTGCCACTCTCTATCCTACTGTCCCCACCCTCCCACCACTAGCTCGCCATGCTTGAGTAGTTCGACAAGCTCTCATTGGCGTCAGAGGCTGGCAGAGCACCTTTCCTGGCACATTCCTTCTATGGCATGCCTTAGTCTGCAGGGGTCACTAGTGTAGCAGCAGTCCTCTTCCCTATCTCATTGAGCCCAAGTGCATCTGATGGGTGGGGAATAGGAGCGCAGTTTCCTTGTGCACTATGGCTCCACCTATGGGGCCAGGTCAACATGCACAATGTTTTGAAAGATTTCTTTGCAGACAGTGGTAGTGGAAAAGGCGTGTTGAAAACAGACCCTCTAAGACCAGAGTAGAGGGCAGGACAAAACTGGTGCAAAAAAGCTTGCAAGCCGTCTTGCTTGCACAAATTGGAAATGATAAATCTCTTTCCTGACACCCTCAATTTTCTGAAAAATTGTGGAAGCAAAAACTTAAGGAAAAAGGAACATGGGGCATTTGACCAGTTCTTCTTAAAGAGCTTCAGCACATTGAATATATTAACACTAAGATGAAACGGGATAAACTCGGGAGTAATATGCGGAAATATTTTTTTATGGAAAGAGTGGTAGATGCCTCCTTCTATACTCTGCCTGTTGATGCTCAGGCCCATCTCTGGAATTCCCATCTCCTCGTGGCACTCAATCAAATAGCCCCACTTTGTCCCTTCCATCCTAAACACCGCCATCACCAGCCCTGGTTTCATCCCAGTCTTTCTCACATGCACCCATCTCTGCAGGGCTTCTGACACTCTTCAGTTTTTCCGCCAATCCCATAGGTCATATCATCATATGATCTCTGCTGCTAAAAGAGACTATTATTCCACTCTTAGAGTTCATTCCTCTGCTCAACCCTGGCAACTTCATTCCATTCTCTCCTTTCTCTCGGTGCCTCCATCTCAGCCCCCCTCTAAAGATGGCTCCCCCACTCTATCACAACTGGCTGCCTTTTTCCATAAGAAGATCATCACTTTGCAACAAGGTTTCCCCTCTACACTCCCCATTCCCGCTCCTTCTTCCCCATCTTCTCCTGCCTCTTCCTCACTGATTTTGGCACACACCTGGGATACCTTTAATCCCATATCTTCCACTACTCTCTCCATGCTCCTTTCTACTTCTTGGAAGATCACCTGTATTCTCAATCCCTTCCTTCATCATGGCTCTCTGCTAACTCTCTGGCACTTAAACCCATTATTCTCTCCATCATTAATAGCAGCCTCATTTATGCTGTTTTTCTCTCCATTTGAAAGGAAGCCATAGTTTGTCCCCTTTTGAAAAAAAACAACCTTGGAAAGATCAATCTCCTCCAATTACTCTCCTGTTTTCAACTTACCCTTCCTATCCAAACTGCTCAAGAAACTTGTTTTCAACAGTTGACTGCTCATCTTGAATCCATCAATACATTGTACCTATGGCAATCAGGCTTCCATCTCGGTCACTCTACGACACTATTCTCTCTTTTCTTAGCGAGGTCCATCACTCTTTGGATTGTGGGAATGTCACTATCGCCATCTCCCTTGACCTATCTTCAGTTTTTGATCTCATAAATCACAATCTTCTTCTTACATGTTTATATGATACTGGTCTTCAGGCTCTGTTCTCAATTGGTTTGGACCCTTTCTTTCACAGCACTCTTTTCACATCACCATGAGCACTTCTGTTTCCTCTTCTTATCCTCTTCTCTGTGGTGTCCCCCAGGGCTCTGTGTTAGCACCTCTTCTCTTTAACATCTTCCTTGCTCCACTAGCACTCATAAGTCAGCAGCTGGGCATTTCTATTTACTTCTATGCTTACGACATGCTTCTACTCCTCCATACCGATCCTTTTTCCCCCAGATATTTCTTCCCTGAACATGCATCTTAGCTGGGTTGCTGCCTGGTTATCTTCAAACTATCACAAATTCAGTCCCTCCAAAACCACAGCTACATGGCTCACTGGATCCTTAATTCCCACTCCCCCAACCTCGTGTTTCACCTAATCTTGATGGCTCACATCCAGCTCACACCCTCCTTCCATTATCTCGGAGTCATACTTGACTCATCGCTCTCATTTCATGAACATATCAGTCAGACTGTACAACACTCTTACTCCCTCCGTTGAATCAGAGCAGTTTGCTCCATTCTGTCCACTGCCGCACTGATCACTTGTTGTTTCCCTTGTTCTATCCTGCTTCAATTATTGTAACTCAGCACTTGACGGCCTCCACCAATACTCTTTGAAGTGCCTTCAACTTGTTCAGCACACTTCAGCCAGACAAATTTTCCACGCATCTAGATTTGATCACCCCTCTCCTTATCCATCTACACTGGCTCCCCAGTTCGTTCTGCATACATTAAAGATTCTTACCCAGTTTCATAAGACTGTACATACTGGTTCTCCATAATATCTTTCATCTCTCCACGCTCCCCAGTGCTCCCGTAGTTCCATTCACACGAACCGTCTTCCCCTCCCCCCCCCCCTTCTCAGGCACATCTGGACTCAAACTGTCATTCTGCTTTTTATTTCCTTGGCCCTTCCCTCTGGAACAATTTTCCTCCATCCGTCCGGTTAGAACCCTCATTTCTGAAATTCAAAACTCTGCTTAAGGCTCACTTATTTTGCTTGGCCTTTGACTTCCACCTGATTCTTTCTGATCATTTTCACACCCCCACTTGTGTTTCCCTCTTTCCCCCTCTCTGTTGTTACTTAAGGTCCTCTTATTGTCATGTCTTGTTTCTCTTTCCTATTTATTATTGGTGTTCCTTTCCTTTTTCTGTTTTTATGGAATTTTTATTATGAACCGCCCTGCTGTCCCCACTAAGGGTGGTATATCAAGTTTTAATAAATGAAATAAAATGAAGTCAGTTCAAAGCCTTCTGGGTGCTTGAGTTCCACTGATATGTACAGGAAAGAGTAATTTGTATTGCATTTAGCACCTGCAATTAGAAGCTGGTACTTATGGGTCCAATTAAGAGACGCGAGTTGTGGGGCTGCATGTCCCAGCGGGACGTACAGCACTGCAAGCTGTCCAGACCCTATTCCCCCTCCTTCTCTCCCCGCACATCCTGAGCAGTAGGCGGGGAGAGCTGGTGGGGGGCAGGAGGGGGCGGGGTCGGGGTAGAGTGGGGGCAGGCCAGCCCGGCAGGACCTACAGGGCCGCTTCAGATCACAGCCCTGTTTGTTCTGCAGGGTCCATGGAGACATGCTGCTTATTCCACCTTGAAGGTGGAATAAGCAGCACTGAACCGGCAATTGGGCCCAGGTATCCCCTCCCCCTGGGGCCGGGTCCGGGTGTGAGGGTGTCCCTTCTGCCCAATGCAGGCCCCAGCTGGCCAGCCGTGGGTCGGGCAGTGGGGAAGAGGGGGGTCTTAGTCACAGGATTCTGAGATGCCTGCGGGGAGGTCATCTCCGCAGGCAGGCAGGGGCATAATGGGCCATCTTTGGGCCCAATTTTGTGTACCATGGGAGCGTTTTGTTCCCACAGTCCAGAATCAGGGCCTAATGGGCCAATCTTGCACAGGGACATCTGGATGGCACGGACGTACACCTCTTGGAATCGGCTCCATGCCTCCAGCTAAGGGAACTGACACCTCCACCACAAGGTCATCATCTGAGCCAAAAAACTTGCTACTTTTCAATCCTCGTCCCATAAGAAAAAGTACCTCAACTTACAGCAACTACTTTGCCATCCCTGGTCAAAACCCTTTCAGGGCATTTTTTTAAGAGGAATGTAGAAGTAATGTTTGGAAAGAGCAGGCTTTGGTTACATGTGCTTAAAGTAAACTTGGAGTATCCGATATTCAGCGGTGGTTAGCTGCCGCCACTGAGCAGAAGACTCAGACATTCAATGCCTCTGCCATATCCGGATCCTGGCATTGGATATCTGGTTGTCCATATAGCGATGAAACTAACCAGGCAGCGGCAATATTCAGCTATGAAAGTTAGGGCAGCCTTTGCTGCACCTGACGTTTGCCACTTGTGAAAACTGAGCAGCGGCTCGCTATCATTGTTGCCCCTACTCTGCCTCCGGAGCACCCCGATACTAACCAGGTAGCATCCACAGATCTGCAGTGGTTCTAACCATATTAGTGCCACTGAATATCCCGGGCAAGGGGATTAACACAGCAGGTCTGCTAACCATGTTAATCCCTTTGAACATTGAGCCCGGAGTTTCGATGACCCAAATTTGTTTAAGAGTATTTCTCAGTGCCAGGAGCCAAAATCAAAGCGGGCAGCAATTGCTAAGAGGCTGCTGCAAAAAATCTGTAAATACAGCCCAGCATTGTTACTGGCCTAAAATCCAGTTCTTGTGGGATTTGTTGTAAAGCTTTGGGAAGTCTAGCACACCCCTTGCAGGTTTCAGCCTCAGGACGGCTGCGTTTGTCATAGCTTCCCTAATTAACGCGCCAAACATTATCACCACAGATGCACGTACAAGTTCTAGCTCATTAGCCATATGCTCTGAGCTCTTAACAGTTGAATCAGCCAGCTGGTGGGGGCTGTGATTACTGCATTTTGGGGGTAATTTTAAAACTGTACACCCACATGAAAAGTATGCCCATGTTTTACTTTGTGCAGACTTTGGGCCTGCTTTCCAAAGTGAAACTACATGGGTAGGTCTGCTTTGAAAATAAGCTGAGGGAAACTGTCCACTCACATTCTACATCTGCTCTTTTCTGGGTTAAATTTGCATACATCCTCTTGAATTTTCGAAATTATGTGTGTTATGTGCAAACACCTCCTCAACCCTGCCCTGGGAAACCTTTTTAAACAGTGGGTAAATTTGAATGCATGCAAGCTATATGCACGGGCAGCTCTGCAACCGGCCATTCCTGTGGGTGAAGCATTGCTTTACCTGTGCAAATGCTTTTGAAATTTTTCATTCTATATTTGTGTAAAGGAGCAAGGATTGGTACCAGAACAGACTTCCTCAGGGACCTTTGTCATAAGGGTCCAAATCTTGGTCCTTCAAAGCCCACAGAGAGTTCTGGTTTTCTAAAGGGCACATGTAGATTTACCTGGTCCACAGACCAAACATATACAGATATTTTTGAATATATGTTGCAAGTAACCTTGAACCTTGGTCCAGTTTACAGCCCTTCAGGCCCTGAGTAGTTTTCTACTGTTTTTGCAGTAATACTCTGCAGGCCAATGTTAATGCAAATGGTTGCTGTTGATGGAGAGTCTTTCTCAGAGGTAGAATCGGTACAAAACATGTAACTGTTGGCATGTGTTAGGACTCTATGGGGCATGTTTGCTAAGCCCCTTGCTGGTAATGCACGTATGGGCCATGTTACTAACATGGGACTTCACGCTTCCTGCAGGGAGGCAGGTACAACGGTCCCCCTGTATTTACCATGCTGCATCGTGGTAAAATGGCCACGGGAGCAACTAATGATATACGTTGAGGTGGCATTAGTTGTACCCACAGTCCTTGCTCTGAGTGCATGTAGCATGTACTCCAAACACCTGCGCAACCAGAACTGTGCCAGGACCACCCTCGTTCTACCCAATCTCCGCCCCGCGATGTGCAGCATGAGATGTTTTGCATGGGGCCCAGGCTAAATTTTACCACGGCGCCAATACTGCACACTAGCCCCACACTACCATCTCATAAACATGTTCCTATGAGATCGATATTAGTTGGATGGGCAACACATAACTTCAGATAAGTTGCCCAGTTAAGGTATTATGAACAGTCATTTGGTGGAGCTATGCATTAAAGTGTGAATGCAGAACATACCAGCAAAATTGTAAACAGATAACTTATCCTTTTAAAGTTATTTCTGCTATTTCATCATTTTTATAGCACAAATCTTCTTCAAGTTGACTGGAGAGCAGCTAAATTTCACTGATGTCTGTATAGCTTTTAGAAATTTAAAACAGATAACTTTAACCCTATAGCAAGTTAAGACCAAAACGTTTCAAAAAATAACAATTAAGCGCCCAAGTCCCACCGTCATGTGCTTAAATGCTTTTGAAGATTGAGCTCCATAAGACCTACAAGCTCAAAGATGAGTGAGCACAGATGGTCTCCTGTGATGCTGTGGGAAGGATCATAAAAAGCAATCATCATGAAATGATGGGCAGTTGAACACATGGCTGTGCTTGACCACCTTCCACACAATGATCTGGCAGACAGAAGGAAGAGAGTGGCAGTGCCCCCAGACCATGTTCTTTTCTACTGTATGAAGCCTGACTGGAACTCTGAACCACATTGGACTATGGTGTCCATCACAGTTCAAACCATGGGTCAAGCACTAGACAGCAGAGGACAGTGACAAGCCCCAAGGCACCGCCACTGTCCTGCAGATTGCCAGCAGAAGTGAAACACAGCAGGGTGAAGGAGGCAGTGATTTGAGAGGGGTAGTGAGGAGATTTGAGAGAGAGTGAATTAGTAGGTAGGTTGAGAGGGGCTGAATCAGTGACGGAGTGAGCAAAGGACTAAAATGATTTGCAAAGGGTCCAACAAGGTGTGTGAGACAGCAGACTGCCTGGAGGATAAGTGAGTGAAAGGGAATAGGAGCTTGCTCTTAGGGTTTTCAACTGGCTGGTATTTGTCTGTTTTGGCTGGTTATACAGAAAGGTTTCTGGCTTTCAGCAACTGATTACTCAGCAGTGTCCTCACAAGCTGCCAGCCTCCCTTAAGGTAGCAGACAAACTGACTCTTTGCCTCCTGATCCCATTAATAGCAGTAGTGGTCAGGGGAGTGAACGTGATGCCTGTGAGTCTAGAATGCACACAATGGCTCCACCCCCTCCCCCCATGCAAAATATGTATTTGACAAAACCACATGGGAGGGTGGAGCCACTGTGGTATGTGAGTACATTCTGGACTCAAGGCTTCAAACTCACATCCCCCACTGCTGCTTTTGCCTAGTTGTTGAAGCTAGGCTAAGCCAAGGTATGCGGGCAGATGAGGGGGTGGAGGAAGGAGGCAGGGGCAGCTGAGGTAAGTGGAGGAGAAGGTGAGGGTGGCACCAGAAGAGGTTGGCAAAGAGGGATAACTACAAGAAAGGTGTATGTGGATTGTGAAGTGACGAGGTGTGGAGGGATATACCAGGGATGCAAAAGAGGATCTATGCCAAGTTGAATGTTGTTGATGTCTGAGGAGATCTGTGCCACTTTTGGAGGAGAAATGAAAGGAGGTCCATCCATCCTCTAACCCCAGTTCCCCCTTTCTTCTCTATTTCTGATTCTAGATTCTCCACATTCTTCCTCCTCCCTGCTCTCCTCTCCCTTTCCCCATTCCATCCTTCTCTTCCCTCCTCCTCATCTCCTTTCTTCATTTCCTTCTCATCTCCTATCTCCCTCATCTCTGATCCTATTTTTCCTATTTTTGCACTAATCATTTTCGCACACCAAAAAAAAAAAACTTTTGCCACAGAATCTACGTCCGAACTACTGCAGGAAACTAGGGGACTGATGGTCATGGATGAAAACAGGGTGCAGATTTCTTGTTCATGGGATTCTGATGCATACGCAGTTAGCCATGCATGTTTCCTTGAGTAGAAACAATGGCAGCATGATGCAGGAGTACTCCTGCTGGGAGGAGGGGGACTTGGCTCGCTCTGTAGCACTGAGCACTGAAGTTGCTCAAGGCTTACTTTCCTTGCTGTTTTGAGAAAATGAACTTGAGCAGCAGTAGGGGGGGAATAAGTCTTAAGTTATCCTCCAGGATGGAAAGCATATTATAATACCACTTTGACCTCATTAAAATGAATATCCTCGGGAAGAGGTCTACACAGCTCACCATATCTTACTCTTGGTATGGATGGGCAAAGTTATGAATCCAACAATTCAATAAACATTGAAGCAATATGCAAATTAATAACCAAAAAGTAGAGTGTTAAGGTGCTTGGCTAAGACTACTGCATAATTGGCCATCATATGGCTGGTGTCCACAAAGGAGGACATTGGACCTGCCCTTGAACAGCTGATAGCTTCAGTACTGTACCTGAACTTCTACGTTATTCTCAAAGTCTTAGGGTCTTCCGAGAAGAACTCAGACAAGGCACCACAGGGCTGGCACTTTGGGATGGCTACACCATGCCAGAAGCCAGTTTTGGGGCTGATGGCAGCAAGTGAAATGACATGGGAAGAGGGGAGTGACAGGCTAGCTGGCTGCCTAGAGGCTGTGGCACACAAGATTTAATTTTGAAATTATTTTTCATAATTTTTGTCTTGGGACTTGCTGGGATGCAGTGAATAACGGTTTTTTTCCTTCTTTTTGTGTTGGCCATGCTTGCTTTGAGATTACGTTGTCTTCCTCCTGAAACAATTAACAAAAGGTTTCATCAATTTGTTGAATGTTTCAGTTTTAAAAACCAATTCACCCTTGATTGGGAGTCCAGAAAGAACTGCAGATGGTTCTGAACACAGGACTCTTCTTTTTTGCAGTTCATAAGAACATAAGAATATAAGAACATAAGATATGCCATACTGGGTCAGACCAAGGTCCATCAAGCCCAGTATCCGGTTTCCAACAGTGGCCAATCTACGTCATAAGTACTTGGCAGGTACCCAGAGTCCACAGCTTCCACAATGCTCATCCTGGGGTAAGCAGTGGATATCTTGGGTCCCCTTTAATAAGGGTTTATGAACCTTTCCTCCAGGAACTTGTCCAAACCTTTTTTAAAGCCAAATACAGTATAGCTTTTACTATATCCTCCAGTAACGAATTTCAGCGTTTGATTACGCGTTGAGTGAAAAAATATTTTCTCTTATTAGTCTTAAATAGGTTACACTGTAGCTTCATTGCATGCCCTCTAATCTTTCTCTATTTTGATGGCATAAACAATTGATCTACGTTTACCCATTCCACTCCATTCATTAATTTATAGACCTCTATCATATCTCCTCGTTCCTAATGTATGCCAGCAATTTTCTTTGCATTTTCTCCTTCATGCTCTGCTGATATATGTTCACAGCTCAAAATTTTTAAAATAAATAAAAAAAAAAAAACATTTATTCTGGGGATCGGATTTTGCTCATGCCTTCTGAGAGGCATTGAAAGTGAATTACATTCAGGTACAGAAGGTATTTTCCTGTCCTAAGAGCTTACAATTTAATTTTGTATCTGAGGCAATAGAGGGTTAAGTGATCACAAGGAGTTGCAGTAGGATATGAACCCGGCTGTCCCAGTTTGCAGCCTGCAACTCTAACCCTGAAGCTTCTCCTTCACCCCACTGCTATGTCTTGGGCGTCCTGGGGGTCATGCCAGAACAGTTAGTATTCTGGAGCTGAGCTCTGAGCACTTCACCAGCTTTAATTGACAAAATTGCTTTCAACTCCTTATAATTTCAGGACAGACATCTTTATAAATAGCCCCAGGGAAGGTGGGGATGGAGACGTGGGACTTGCAAAACCCCCAAGAAGGGCAATTTATTTATTTACATTCTCTTATACACCGTGCTATTCTGCATCAGTGCAGTGTACATTGAACAAACTGAAATTACAAGAGATAACTATTTTACAGGGAACATGGGCTATGGAGGGTTAAGTGGCTTGCCCAAGACCACAAGTAGCACCTGTGGGACTAGAAACCCCAGTCCTTCTGGCCCAAGGTTGCTGTCCTCTAGTGGGATTTGAACCCCTGACCTTCCAGCCTGAGGTATCTTGCCCCAACCACTAGGCCACTCCTCCACTCCAATACCAGGCTGCTTGGGCTTTGGGGTGGAGAAGAGGCATAGCAAGAGTGCTGCTTCATCCCCTCGCTCCCCATCCAAATACCTAAAAAAATTAATCCAGGCAGCGAAGACTTGCAGAAGCTCCACTGGCATTTCATTTTATTGTTTTGGCTTTGTGCACCACCGCTAGCATAGATGCTGTTGCTTCCAGGGCCTGGAAGTTGCTGTTGCTCGCTGGATGGCTGCCTAGAAGTTGCTGTTGCTCGCTGGATGGCTGCCTCTCTAACAGGTGCTGTGGAAATAGTTTTGCATCGTGATCCATTAGAAGACGCACCACACCGACATATATACTTTCCATTACAGTACAATCGGGCTCCTAGGGCAGCTGTAATTTACCTCCCCGAAGTACCTCAATTTAAATGCAAATTTTTTTCCCTGAACCAAGGGGTAAGTAACTACGGAGTGCCACCGTCTCTTTATTGCTCTATCAGAAAAATGCATCCATTTAACAAGAGTGCTGGGACTGCAGGGAATGGGCAGAGAGGTGGAATTCTTTTACTTTGACCCCAGGTGGCTATTTTCTATTTATCTACAGCAGGATCTCGTCAGCCTCCTTTAGGAAACCTCTCACCCTTTCACACCAAATCCTCTGAGTCTGATTTGCTAGAATTTCTGTGATTTCAAGTGAGGAGCTGTCATTTTCTCAGCACCCTTAGCTTGCCTCCCTCTCCAAATCATGCTTGGCCGATGCATCGTTTTAGTATTCAGAGTTTATTTATTCTCAGATTTTTTTGACAAACATGACAGGTATTTCTCTTTTTGACGGCGCTTCTGGTCTCACGCAGCCTTTCTATCTCTTCCCATCCCTATGTCCCCCTCCTCGTGCTTTTGTCATGTTTTCCTGTCTCGCTCTTCTTGTTTTTGCAGCAGCTTTTCTGTCCACCCCCCCCCCCCCGCCTTGCCTGTGCCTCTCCCCCTCGCCTTACCCTTCTCTCCTCTTTTGTTCCCTTGTCTCGCTCTGCTTTTCTCACCGTCGCTTGCGTGTGCTGTGCAAGGATAAACAAAACACCATCTATGACGGACAGCTGCTGATCAGACTCGAAAGCAATTGCATTTTTAAAAATCAAAATCAATGCTGATCCATCCCAAGGGCTTCAGATTTCCAGAAAGCTGATAGTTCTCCTTGTCAGGCTGCCTTCTGCCTCCCGTACAAACGGGTCATGTTTCTCAGGAGCTCTTATGCTGCCCCTCCGAACTCTTGCAGCGCAGCATTAGTTTTCTGCACTGAGCTGCGAGTGAAGAACTGAGGACTCGATCAGCAGGCAAGGCCTATAGCGCTGCACAACGATTTGCTACCCACGCACTGCATTGCCCTTCCATCTCTCTTCTTTCATCCACTGTGGTCCTGATGCAGTAAACTGTGCACTCCTTTCCCGTGCTAATCTGACTCCTGGGGAAATCAGTGGGAAAACCAACATATTAAAGGGTAGGGCGGTGTGCGTGCAAAACACTTGCACCTTGCTGAATAACAGATTGCTCCTGATGTACAAGAACATGCTAAAATGTAGAGGGTTTTGACTCCTCGAGCACTGCATCTTTACACAGATCAGAGATGAGATAAAGGTGCACAACAGGAGCAGAAGGCCCTTCTCCTCCCCCTCCCACTTAGGGCTATCTGGCCAGGCATCCTGAATCAAGGTGTACCGCTGGCCTGGACATTTGACACAGGGAGACCCTGGGCCAGAGAACTTCCCATGCTAGTAGAATCAATTATACTTAACTGGTCTGGAGAGTTATCCAGTGGCATCCTTTCACCATTGCCAACATTTTGGAAAATGGTGGTGCCTGACGCCTAGCGGTGTATTGGGATGTACCACTAGGGGTCAGTCTGCCAAATAACTCATTGCAATTGCATGCCATTAGTTTATTGCATCAGGAGTAAAAGAGCTTTATTAGCACACGTGTTAAAAACCCTGTGCCCACAGGATTCTAACACACTGTTTACTGCATTGATGTGCCCTGTAGAGTATGCTCTCGCTACTTCTGTCTGTTTCTTTCCATAGAGACTTGGCAGTGCCATCTTCAGAGCATTAACCACAGCTGTGCTCAATATCCCACACAAACCTCCCGGACCTCTGCTCACTGCAGGCAGCGCTTACCTGTCCCTTGTCATCCTTCCAGAACCCCCGGCACACATTATAAATAACTAGGGCTTCCAGTCCTAGTAATTTTATCATTTGGGAATTTAGAGGGTTATTTTTGAGACAATCAGGTACTTTCCCAATGTCTGTAAAATAGGGGTTTATCAATTTGTGTCATGAAAAATATTTTTAGTGGCTTTTTAAGTGTATTCCATTTAATGATACAAAACACAATTTTCCAATGCCAGCCGTTTCTCCCAGCCTCAACATTGTCCCCCCTCAGTCCCCTGCATCTGCCCCTCCTCCCTGCACAGAGCAACATGATTTTGTGTTTTTGGCTTCTGCGACTTTCTGCCGCTTCTCCCTGCAGCAGGCCTGGAAAAGCTTCGAAACACAAGAACAGAAAGTACCTCTTTAGACAGCAGGAGCTAAAAGCACAAACTCCTGCCACTGCTGAAGGGACTCCGCCTGCAGCTTTTGTGCTCTGATGATGTCACCAGGTTGTAATGGCAGCTGCTGGGTGATGTCATCAGAACGCCAAGGAAGAGGCCATTTTTAGGGGGCTTTTGGTTATAATCGAAAATCACAAATTACCCCTTTGAGGGTGTTTTATTGGAAATTTTCAGTTATAACTGAAACTGGAAGCCCTATATGTAACTTTTAATCAGATAAGTAGTGCTACCAAGTGAGCAAGGGATGCAGAAGTCAAGAGTTTCTATTGGATGCTTGATTGTTTGCAACGAACGTCTGGTAGCTGTGCTGAATACACTGGTCAACATTGAAATCGTTACTAACTTTAAAAGGCCCTAATCTGTAGTATCTTGGTGAGCTGAACACGAATATAACATTAAAAAAATTTATTGGCTCTCATTTTGAAGATATTGCATGTAGTTCATTTTTGACGTTTCACTGTGTAAATTTATCCAATAGGACATCAACAACATCCCAAATAAGCCTTGAATGATGTAATATTGCATCACATTGCATAATACCAGCATGCACACATCATCCAGAGTTGATTGCATCATTTTCTGATGCAATGCAATACTACTGGCTGCTGACGCCATCTGACTATGGTTACACGATGCAAGGTTCCACATTAGGAACCACCACCCAGGAAAAAGATTTAGGCGTCATTGTGGATACCATGTTAAAATCCTCGGCCCAGAGTGCAGCGGCGGCCAAGAGAGCAAATAGAATGCTAGGTATCATAAGGAAAGGCATGGAAAATAAAATAAAAGATATTATAATGCCTCTATATCGTTCCATGGTGAGACCGCACCTTGAATATTGTGTGCAATTCTGGTTGCCATATCTTAAAAAGGATATAGCGATTTTAGAAAAGGTTCAGAGAAGAGCCACCAAAATGGTAAAGGGGATGGAAGGATACTCCTATGAAGAAAGGCTAAAAAGGTTAGGGCTCTTTAACCTGGAAAAGAGAGGGGAGATATGATAGAAGTCTATAAATTAATGAACGGAGTGGAACGGGTAAACATAGATCGATTGTTTACGTTATCAGAATATAGAAAGACTAGGGGACATGCAATGAAGCTACAGGGTAAACTATTTAAGACTAATAAAAGAAAATATTTTTTCACTCAACGTGTAATCCAACTCTGGAATTTGTTACCGGAGGATGTAGTAAAGGCTGTTAGTGTAGCTGGGTTTAAAAAAGGTTTGGACAAGTTCCTGGAGGAAAGGTCCATAAACCATTATTAAGAAGGGACCCAGGATATCAATGCTTGACCCAGTACAAGCATTGTGGAACCTGTGCCTTTTGGGGAAACTGCTAGATACATATGACCTAGATTGGCCACTGTTGGAAACAGAATACTGGGCTTGATGGACCTTGGTCTGACCTAGTATGGCATATCTTATGTTCTTATGATGTCAGCAGTGTACTATTCGCAGTTGGAAAGGTTGAGCATTTAAAATATTTCAGACTGTGTGCGAGACAGTTTAAGCTACTGTTACATGTAACTTTTATTAATCATTTAATTTTAGCCATTTAGGTACAATACAGTACAGTAATGCCGCGAAAGTGCATTAATACCATTGACAATTTCTGCTACATTTGTGGGTAAATGACATTTGCCAACCAGAAGAAAATTATCACTTCTCAACTGAAGAAGGCATATCATCTTTACTTCGGATGCAAGATTGGTGACCAAGACAAGCCTTGGGCCCCGCATATATGCTGCGCTACATGTACAACACAGCTTTCACAGTGGTTGAATTGCAAAAGACCATCAATGCCGTTTGCAGTCCCCATGGTCTGGAGAGAGCCAAGCAACCACATAAATGACTGTTACTTCTGCTTGGTTCCTCCTCTTTCCAGTGGAATAGCGAAGCAAAGAAATCGAGCATAGTCTACCCAAACATTCCGTCTGCATTGAGACCAGTTCCACATGGTGAGTGACTTCCTATTCCAGAACCTCCATCAGAATATTCTCTTGATTCATCTGATGAAGACAAGGGTGAGCCAACCTGTTCTTCTCCTGGTCCGTCAGCATGCAGTGACCCAGATTTTCACTGGGATGCATTATCAACTCCACACAGCATAACACAGGAAGAACTAAATGACCTGGTTCGTGATTTGGACTTATCCAAGAACAAGGCAGAATTGCTAGGATCAAGACTCCAACAATGGAATCTTCTAGAAGAAGATGTCAACATTACTTCATATCGAAAGTGCTACCAGCAGTTCGAGCCTCTCTTCAGAAAGGAAAGTAATTTGGTCTTCTGTTCCGATATTGAAAGCCTCATGAATGCCTTAAAAATCACTCATGACCCACAAGACTGGAGACTATTTAAAGACTCTTCGAAACTGAGTCTGAAGGCTGTGCTTTTGAACAATGGAAACCGTCTTCCATCTATTCCAGTAGTGCATGCCATCCACATGAAAGAGACATATGATAACTTAAAGCATCTACTGTCTTCCATTAACTATAACAAGTACAGCTGGCACCTCTGTGGTGACTTGAAGGTAGTTGCCCTTTTAATGGGACTGCAGCAAGGATATATAAAATACATGTGTTTCTTACATGAGTGGGATAGCTGAGCAAGGGATTGGCACTACTTGCAGAAAGAATGGAATCACAGACAAAATGTAACAGTTGGAGAGAAGAATATCCAGCACCCAGGTCTGGTTGAGGCTCACAAAATCCTGCTACCACCCCTTCACATCAAACTAGGTTTGATGAAAAACTTCGTGAAAGCCACTGACCACACTTCGCCAGCTTTCCGATACCTACATGAAAAATTCCCTAGACTCAGCGAAGCAAAGATTAAAGAGGGAGTTTTTGGGGTCCTCAGATTCGAGAGCTCTTCAAAGATGACCGGTTCAACAACTTTACGTTATCAGAATATAGAAAGACTAGGGGGCATACAATGAAGCTACAGGGTAAACTATTTAAGACTAATAAAAGAAAATATTTTTTCACTCAACGTGTAATCAAACTCTGGAATTTGTTACCGGAGGATGTAGTAAAGGCTGTTAGTGTAGCTGGGTTTAAAAAAGGTTTGGACAAGTTCCTGGAGGAAAGGTCCATAAATCATTATTAAGAAGGGACCCAGGATATCAATGCTTGACCCAGTTGCGGAACCTGTGTCTTTTGGGGAAACTGCTAGGTACGTATGACCTAGATTGGCCACTGTTGGAAACAGGATACTGGGCTTGATGGACCTTGGTCTGACCCAGTATGGCATATCTTATGTTCTTATGTTCAACTTTCGTCTAGTGTCAACAAACTTTCTCGGGAATGTTAGGGCAGAAAACTACAAGGAACTAGTAGAAGACATGCTGATGCAGTATCAGAAACTTGGCTGCAATATGTCTCTAAAGATCCATTTCCTTGATTCCCATCTCGATTTCTTTCCTGACAACTGTGGTATGGTTAGTGATGAACAGGGCGAACGTTTTCACCAGGATATCGCAACGATGGAGCAAAGATACCAGGGAAAATGGTTCACTACAATGCTGGCTGACGACTGCTGGACACTCCCCAGAGAAGCTCCCGAACAGCTATACAAGAGACAGGCGAAAAAATCTAAGAAGTAGCATATGACTTGGTTTTTTTACAGGTTTTAACCGAAGGCCTATTATATTCACTATTGACATGCATTTCGTGATGTAAACATTAATTCTTGTAGATTACAAAAAAGCTAGAGCCAACTTTGCAATTTCACTGTCATATTCGTGTTCAGCATATAAAAATTGATAAGAAATGACTATTTTAATTTCAGTAACATGACTTTTGTAAAAATTTGTTGACCAGTGATATCAGGGAGCATCTGGTTTCCCTGAAGGCTCCAGCTGCAAACTGACACATTATAAGGGTAAATTTTGTCACAACAATTAAAATAGAAAACAATGCGAAGATCCTTGGAGTTGAAGTATCATGCTTTAGTTTGCTAACCTATT
Source organism: Ichthyophis bannanicus (assembly GCA_033557465.1). NCBI lineage: Eukaryota > Metazoa > Chordata > Amphibia > Gymnophiona > Ichthyophiidae > Ichthyophis > Ichthyophis bannanicus. Next base: position 363,377,009 of record CM066039.1, read on the forward strand.
ATAGCGCACATCGGAACCCTTTTTTTTTCTTTAGCTATCCTCTGAATTCACCCTTTCTCACTGAAGCATTTCTCTCTGCCTCCTGAAGGCACATCCTACTTGGCACCAGTCCTCTGGGATTCCATTGTTACTGCTGCCTGGCCATGCTGAAATGACATCATTTAAATGATCAGCATTACATGTCACCCAACTTGGTGCAGTTATTGCCTGTTTGTGAGCAGTATGATAAGGTCACATGTATACTCTGACTCAAATGCTAAGTTAGGACAGTCCTTCTACTCTAGACTGAGAACCTGTCTAGTATGGGGAATTAATGTTTTGCCACCCAACCCCGTTGGTTAGTTGAAAACTATTGGACATGGCCCTGCCCAAAGCAAGATGATTAAGCTTCCTGCTTTTGAGAATCTAGTTCTTGTAAATAACCTTCAGATGAAGGCATGTATGTGGTCCTCTTACAACCCCAGTCTCTTCCCCTCGCCTTACTTCATTTTGTGTCTAAACATATACAGTAGGGGTCCCTTCCAGATGCATCAGAGTCCTTTTCAGGCCTCTCCTAATTCAGTGATGAGCTACAAGAGTGTGAGGTCAGTGGCCTCCAACATGAGATGAACAGAAGCTATGAGTCCTTGTACTCATTCACTTTCCTCTCCTGGGAAGATGGCTGGGGTCCACTGTTGGGATGCCATGTCTTCAGAACATGGGAGGCATCTTGGGGCCCTGGTGAGGACTGCTGAGAATGAAGAGGACCAAGAGGTGGTCTCATGAAGAGGATAATTAGTCCCACATTCATCTGGATTTCAGAAAGAAATTGGGGTCAAGGGAAAGACTGCTTGGAGGGAAGTTTGCATCAGTGTGCCTACCTCAGTGGAGACCGCAAGAGCTCACTTCTGACAAAGGACAAGAGTGCCTGATTGTTGTGTCAGTTCATGTCAAAGATTAATAAATATAAAATAAGAAAAAATAATATAAGGTTATAACTTATTTGACTAATTTAATACATTTTGACTAGCTTTTGAAGGTCAAAATCTCCTTACCACTGATGTGCAGCCAGGATTTGCAGGTACCGTCCCTTTCCCCAGAGAAGTGCCTCAAAATCTAGAAGGTAGTGGAGGGAAAACCTCTAATGTGTGGTGTGTGCAGATTAGGTTCATGTTGATATTCATGAATTGAGTTGTGTTTTGGATTTCTGAGCATTACATCCTGTATAAATTTTACACCAAGAGAGCATCAAGAATAGTGAATGCTGCTTTATGTTGTGCAGGTTTTTCCATATATATCGCATTACTACTAAAGGTTTATTTTTGAACAACCCCAACTAGGTGCGATGGTTGACTTTTTTTTTTTCTACTGAACTGGGAAGCTGAAGGCTCTAAGTGATTTTCTCCCTGTTCAGAAAAACTCCAAGAAGCTTGGGGGAACCAGTGTGTCCCTCAATTCTGCTAGTCGGGTGAAAAGAGGGAAGAAATATTTTTTCTTTTTCTTTGTTTTCTGTGTAATATATGCACCTTGATGACACCAATTCAGCTGTTTCACCTTCCCAAGTTGTACAGCAGAATTCTAGTCGCTGTGTCTGGTTCTGGGGAAACTGGGATTCTTTATAGACAGGGAGATGACAATAAAATGATTAAAACAGAAGGAAAGCTGGAAATAGAACTGGAATAACATAGCAGTCAAGCTTTGTATCAAAGACAACATGTAATTCCTTCGGCTGGACAGACAGAACACTTATACAGAGTTGATGGTGTAACTTTCTGTCCTCTGCCTGCTATCGACCAGACTTAATTACTCTTTGTCTTTACGTAAGGTTTGATTGTTGCTATCTCTTTTAATTTACCATATTGGAGTCCATTTCCATTTACTTTTAAATATTTTAATTTACGTATACTGCACTGTTAGATAGAACAATGGAATACCAAGTTTTTTAATACACTACAAACTATAACTGAGCTTTTTGAAACACTTCCTCCTGCTCTTAGTGTACATACGTGTCTCATAACTTGCAAAGAATCCATCTTTGCAGCTTCACATTTAAAAATTCCTATGTTTTAGCAGAATAGAGTAGTAAGCATGCATGTGCTTCCATATTTCCACTATAAATTCCTTTTCTTATTTTCCAGGCTCCCCCATCATTTCTTGATGCTCTTTATACAACATTCCTTTACCTACCTGAAGTGCAGAAATGACTAAAAACGAAGAAAAAAAACCTTATACAATTTAAAAAAAAAATCCATAGCCAGAAAACGGGAGAGGGGGGGAGTTGTTTTATTTCACGGACCCTAGCCTTTTCAGTCACCTGACTTGCAGGAAAGCCAATATGAATGGGGCTACCGCCCTCTGGTGCCTGTAACTGTATCCTGCAGCAACAGTGAAATGGAACTTGTTTGAGAAATGGAGAAAACTATTTCAACTTCTGCTTTTCGTTTTGTAATTCTTTAAAGACTTCTGCTTCAAATCAGGACTTTGTGATCTCTGGAGGCTCATATACAAATAACTTTTTCTGATAAATCTCTGTGGTGAATAAGAGGACAGTTCAGGGGAGTACTGGAGTGCTAATCATCCTGATTTTTAAGAGAGGACACTGATGTATGAAGACAGGTGGTCTGGTGAGAGTCAATGGTGTAATCGCTCTGTTTCCTATGTAAAACCAGCTGTGCCAAAACTTTATTTCCCATAGATGAAAATGGGGGAAAATCAATAGTCTATAGGCTCCTTTCAGTAACTATAAATTAACCACAGCTCAAGGCACATTCTATAAATACTGTTTTCCTTCACTTGTGTACACCACCGTCCCATCTCCTATGCATGGTTATCACCTCTAGGTCTTGGACCATTGACTTGACTTCCTTATGAATCCATTTGACCAGCAGTAAATGGATGATAATACTTACCTTAATCCATCTTTCCTCTGCAGCTGGCATAATCTTGCATCTGAGCTTGAAACTGTGTTTATGAGGCTTGTGAACATATATACTGTGATAAGTGGACATGTCTCCACAATGAGTGAGACATCTATTTATGAATTAATATTTAGAGGCATGTTTACTGAGATGCATTAGTAACACAGGAAACGTACTGCCATGGAAACAGCTAACATGATCGAAAAGCAACATAGTTTTCCAGCGTGACACTCATCAGAAAATAGGGGTCTTAATTATCTGACAAAGAGCACTCGTCCTCAAAAGCTCAAATCTCAATAAATTGGTTAGTCTATAAGGTGCCAACTGCCTCTTTCATTTTTGCTACTCCAGACTAACACAGCTGTCCCTCTGAAAGTTTGTTTAATTATCTTGTCCATCTATCCGCTGAATTATCAATGAGATTTTTATTTTTGCTGCTGCTGTAAAGTAGAAACTTTGCATTAGAACTCCCTCTGGTAATATGTTCATCTCTGGCATATTCTGTTTGTATGTGCATATTGAGTTTGTTTGTGTGCGAGAGTCCCTGCAGAGAACAAGAGAGAGTGTCGAGATGTTGGAAAATCATGAAGCATCAAACAATGCAGACATGGGGTGTAGCGTCCTTTAGATTCTCTTCCACTGGAAAAAGACTTGGAGGATTCTAAGATGCACATTTTCCCAAAGGAACTAGATGTGGGGCCTGTGTAGGTTCACTACTTGTGCTCATATATTTTTACTGAGCTGTAGCCTTAGCTTTCTCTTCCAAAGAGCAGGAAGTAGAGTAACGAGTAAGTTTTTGATACTAACAGCTTTCTAATATGCAAGTTTTAATTCAACTTTAAAAAAAAATACGTTTTAGACATTTTACTTCATAAGTAAGCTAATAAATTCATCAACAATGTATCAGGATGCAGAATGCAGTCATATTCCAAGTATAGTGAACATCCAATGATTCTCACTACACACACACACATCCATCCACTCATCTATAGACATTCACTCACCCATAGCATACCATCTCCACTCAAAGTATCGGCAAACCACACAACGTCATGTGAATATGTATACTTTTATGCTGGTCAGTATTTTATAAAAGAACATTGACATGTGCCACATCCATGCATAAATGACTAAAATTACTATCAGATTAGGCGCTTGTAAAGTATGAATCCCCTTACACAATTATCCCCATAATCTACATTCTTGCATATTGACTGAGATTGTTGGTGCATAATTCCAAAGAGCCAATGGACACTAATAGAATGTGCGTGATGTCAGTAATATTTCTGTATGGTGTGTCTCCACACTTCCAAAACATGTGCATGCCCAGTAGAAATCTCTTCACATTGTTCCATGGTCATTTACCATCTGTGACATCTTCATCAGTAAATGGACAAAAGCTAACAGCACTTAACCGTTTCATACTATTGTCAAGGATATATTATTTGCCTTTGGCAGGATGATTGTTTTGAATGTTGGGTTATTTGAACTTCCAGACACCCAAAAAAGTGACATGACTCATTGTGAATTCATTTTGGTAAGAGTTAGCCTTGCTTTGGACAGCTATTCCTCCTTTTTAATGGACATTTGAACAACTGTGAGGCTTTTTAAATGAACACATCTTCTTTTCTCTTTTCAAGTATGTGTTTGATTGTTTTTATGTATGCTGGATTGGATTTTCCTGGGTTATTCCATGATGATTGTAGATTCCAGATGTGCAGTTGGCTTGGCTCATTGAGGACATGAGTCCCTGTTGTTATATCTCAAGATCTGAACAAGTAAATTATTATTTTCATCTGCCAAGGGAGGGGAGGGTCATGATGGCTGAGGGACTGCAGTTGCTACCCTTGATGAGCTATCCTTTCAAACTTGTCTTTTTGAGTCTTTTTCTGTGTAGTTTATTCTCCATTTTCACCAGTTAATGTCCTGAAGTTCTTTCTTAGGCAGGTGTTTAGTGCAGCACAGGTATGGAAACCTTCCATACAGTATGGTAGACTACAATGTTTGCCAAAAAATTAGCTTTATAAAAATCTAAATAATGACAGTTTCTATCTTTTAATTCACTCTGAAGTTGGTTCCAAGTGATTTTTAATTCACTCTGAAGTTGGTTCCAAGTGATTCCCTTAAGGTTCGTCCATGCATGGTAAAGGGAAAGCATAGTTGTTTACCTGTAACGAGGATTCTCTGTAGACAGCAGGGGTATGCAGCCACACTCTAAGGTGAAGTCCCGACTGAGCCTTATGTGCCCGAATCTATCTCAGCTCAGAGAAACTTTGCCTTTCTGAGCATGCGCACCTGCTTCCTGCCTGTTTGCCTCTGGATGTGTTTGTACCAAAGCAAAAAAAAAAAAATGATTGGAAGTTTCTAATGCTGTGGAATTCTGTTGCCTTCATAGTCTTGATTGTTTTCTTTTCTTTGGGGTGTTTTGTATTTTTTTTATCAAGGGCATGGTGGGAGGGTGAGTGCAGCTGCATACCCATGCTGTCTATGGAGAACTCCCATTACAGGTAAGCAACTATGCTTTCTCTGGAGACAAGCAGGGGGAGGCAGGCACGCTCTAAGGTCAGTCCAGATCTGAGGCCACATATCTAGTTTCATCTTTCTTTTTTTTTTGTTGGTGGCCCATGCGAGAGGAAGGAGAAGGATAGCAGTCTAGTTGCAAAGAGGTTTTAGAGAACTGCCTGGCCAAAGGCAAAGTCTTTTGCTGAGGAATGGTTCAGACTAGTGCTTCATTAAAATGTAGATGGAAGTTCAGGTGGCTGTACTGCAGATGTCCTTTTAGGAGATGGAAGCTATGCTGGCAAGAGAAGAGGCTGTGGCCCTGAAAATATGGAGGCCAATGCATTTTCAGGATGGTAGGGCGGCTTGCTCACTGATCGTGATATCACGTAAATAGTTCAGATGCAGCTGCCACAATACTTCTGTATAAGTGCCTAGCTGACCTGTATATAGTTTAATATATTATCGTTGGAAATGTTCTCTGTAATCAAGTTTTCATAAATATTGTTCAATGTACCCCCCCCCCCCCCATTGTTGGAAGGGGCGGTATAGTAGAAATGTTAAATAAAAATAAAATAAATAAAAAATAAAATAAATATCAAAAAGTGATGCAGTCCGCTATCAAGGAAGAGATGGTTTGCTTGGCAGTGATTGCTCTGAGTTATTGGAGTTGAAGGTCACAAAACGTTAAGAGGCTTTGCGGAGTGCTCCTGTGCGATGTAGGAAATACACTAGAGAGCTCTTCTGCAGTCAAAAGTGTGAAGCATCTCTTCCAGAGAGAACACAGGAAAGGTAAGAAGTTAATTAATGTGGATGCCCGAGACAACTTTAGGGAAGAACTTGGGATGGGTTCTGAAAATAACCTTGTCATGGAGAAACTGCGTTTAGGGAGGATAGTGTACCAGAGCCTTCTGGCAGAAGTACTGGCTACTAGGAAGGTTGTTTTTCCAGTGAGGTGCTTGAGTGATGTGGATGCCAGGAGTTCAAAGGGTGCCCGCATGAGTTCTGAGAGGACCACATTTAGATCCCAGGCCTGTATGGGTGGTTGAATAGGCAGTTTAATGTTTATGAGGTCTCTCATGAACCTGGACACGACTAGTTGTGTGGAAATAGGCTGACCGTTGACTGGAGCATGGGAAGCAGTGATTGGAGATAAGTGGTAGTGGACAGAAGTGGTCTGGAGTCCAGAGTTGGACAGATGTATAAGTTAATAGAGTGCATGTCCTTAGGAATAATGAGTGAGATCCTTTTGTTGGAGGCTGTCCAGCTTCAGAAACAGGACCACTTATGTAGGTAAGAGTGCTGTGTTACTAGCCTTCAGGACACAGAGATAGTGAGATCACTTTGAGGCAAGGAATCAATAAGTGTGCGGTTCCCTGAAGTCGCCATGCTTTAAGGGAGAGGCTCTGGAGGTTGGAATGCAGCAGGCAGCCCTGAGTCTGGGTGAGAAGGCCGAGTTAGGTTCCCAGTGGAATGGGAAGCTTCTGTAGGAGTGTCTGAAGATGGAGAAACCAGAGTTGACGAGGTCACTTTGGCGCTATAAGTATGACTAAGCCCCTCTTGTGTTTGATCTTGAGTAGAACCCACATGATGAGCAGAAAGGGAGGAAAAGCATAAAGAAGGCCCTGGGACCAGTCTGTGACAAAGACATTGAGTGCCTAATGATGTGGGCATGGTTGGATGAAACAGAAAATCGGGCATTTGGCATTTTTGCAGAGGCAAAGAGGTCCATGTCCAGCTTGCCTCAGGCATTGAAGACTGAAGAGTTGTTGGGTCAAGGGACCACTATTGTGGGTCCAGTTGGCAACTTAGTTTCTTGGCTAGCTGATTTTGAGATCTAGGAAGGTAGGTTGCCAATAGGGTTGCTCCAATGGAGAGGGAAAAGGCCCAGAGTTGCAAGGCTTCACAGAAAGGTTGAAGTGGATGTGCACCTCCTTGCTTGTTGATATAAAACATGGAGACTTGATTGTCTGTGCATACAAGGATAATCCTTTGATGAACCCTGCATGAAAAAATGGTAAAGGCATAATAGCACAGAGCTCTAGAACACTGATGTGCAGGGCTCTTTCCTGAGGGGACCATGTGCCATGTGTGGAAATCTTTTGTAAGTGTGCTCCTGAACTGTGCATGGAGGTGTTAGTAGTCAGAGTAAGGTGATGAGGAGGTGCCTGGAAGGAACAACCTGGAAGGAAGAACCTGGAAGGTTGGATGGTGCTGTCCACCATCAGAGGCTGTTTTGAAGGGCCACACGGTATGCGCCCCACATGAGAATCATGGTGCATAGAGACTGTAAGTGTTGACACCAATTGAGCTTGCGATGCCACTGTAAGGAGTGCATGTGAAGCCGCAGTGGTACAATATGAACACAAGTGAACATATGCCCCAGTAGTCATAGGAGCATATGGGCCAACACCATCCAACTTGTGGCTAGGTTTCTGCTGAGGAGTTCTAAGGCCTAGGTTCTCTGCCTGGGGAGAAAGGCTGTGGCCTGGAAAGTGTCTATCTGTACACCAATGTAATTCAACCATTGCTGAGGAATGGACTTTTGCATATTCACGACAAAGCCTAGAACGTGAAGAATGGCAGAGGTGCCTGGACAGTTTGGAAGGCGCCTTCCTGTGAAGGGGAAGAATGGTGTTCAAAGAGTACATTTTGAAATTTTCCCACTTTATGAAGAGGTTGAGATGACTGAGGTCAAGGATTGGGTGAAGTCCTCCAGAATTCTTGGAAATAAGGAAATATCTTGAATAGAAGCCCTGACCTCTTTCATTGAATATAACCATCTCAATAGCATCATTGAGGAGCAGCTGGTTTACCTCCTATGCCAGCTGGAGCTTGCTGATGCTGGGAATAGGTCAGGAGGGGGGGGGGTGTAGAAATTGAGCCTGTATCCCAACTGGACAATGGAAAGGACCCATCAGTCTGTGCTGATGGATTGCCATGCCTCTGTGAAGTATGTGCTTACCTACCAGCAGGCTGTCAAAAGCTGGGGGTGGGCTTGAGGATGGTTGTTTGAAGAAATGGTTTGATCTTCCTCTCCCACTTGCAATTGAGTTGGGTATAGGGCTTAGTCTGGAGATGTTGCCGAGGCAGCTGTAGGTAGAGCTGGTATCGGCGACATGGGAAGAATTGTTGAAAGTACTGATAGTGATGAGTGGATGCGACTGACTCTGCTGGTTGAGCTGCCAGTTTCTGGACAGTGAAGGAGTGATCCTTTAGCTCAGATACAGCCTCTTGTACCTGGGAGCCAAAGAGACCGTCGCCTCTACAGGGGGCATCTAGCAAGCACTTGTGAAAGTCCTCCCTGAGTCCAGATATGAGGAGTCAGGCTGTTTGCCTGGCTGAGATGGATGTGACTGTGGATTGCACTGCTGAATTATAGATGTCATAGGTGGCATGGATGATATGGTAGAAGGGTTCATGCAGGTCAGTGGTCAGCTGGGCTGGGTCATCAAAAGTGGGATTGTCCGGCTGAAGAAAAAGATCATGGTGGTAGTGTAGCATCTGTAGTTGGTGGGCTAGGATCTGCATGGCCAAGGTACTGCTCTGGAAGGAGTTATGGCCAATGGCATTTAGAGTTTCTGCTGCTAGCCCAAAGGTGTTGAAGGCCATCCTGAAGAAATCTAAGAGTAGTAAACCCCTGTCTCAAAGACCACCGACTGATGGGGCAGCTGCTGATGCTCAAAGCCGGGAGCTGGCAGAACATTTTACTTTAGATCAGGTCGATGAGACATGGTGCTGCCCGAGGTTGGTGTTTTCCAGATGGAGGCTTGCAGATCTTGGATAATCTGGGAGACCAGCAGAATGAGGACCTCCTTGGGGGCTCTGCAGGCCTTGAGGGTGGATTGGAAGTCATGTCTGTTGGTGGGAGTCTGAGAGTTGCTGAGGGCAAGCACCCGGGACATCTTTTGGAGGAATTTAGGGTAGAAGAGCTTGTCTGCTGGTTCTTCATGAAGGTCCTGGTCGGGGAGGGGGGGGGGGTGATCACCCATGATGGATTCGCAGGGCTCCCAGTTATGATGTTAAGCCCATAGGGACCCCACAACCTCATCTAATGACAGCGGGGGTTTCCAGTTAGAGAGGGAAGGAGACCCTGTGATCCCCAGGGGGATGGAGATCCTGAGGTCAACAGGCACCACTGGGTGTGAGGTGGGGGTGGGTGAGGCTGCCTGTAGTATGGCAGAGCTGTCTTGGATAAATCTTTGCAGGAGGCCTATGAGGGAGTATTGAGTACTTGAGTCCCCCGTCCCCCCGTTTGGGGAGGGGGCTGCCAAGCATCAGGGTAGTAGCTTGGGGGAGGGGGCAGTCTGGGGGCAGCTGCCTTGGCATTTTGTTTCAACCTTACTGGCAGAGTTGGCCCCTGAGGGGTAGGAGTGGAATTTTTGATGTTTTTGCTTTCCCTTGGCTTTGTCCCCAGTTTTGGAACTGCCACCTAGCTGGAGGAGGAGGATGCAAGAGGGTTCAGGGTAATCGCTGGTGGGGAAGGAGTGGAGCTGATTGGCAAGATTGGAAGAGGGGGAACCCTTGATCCCGAAGTGGTTGCTGGAGGGAGAGCTGCCTCCTGCAGTGCGGCTGCCCTCAATGATCCCAATCATGTTGGTGCAGGGTCCGATAAGAAGAGGGAGGAGGAGCGGTTGGCTGCTGAAAACATGCTGGGTGGAACCACAGAAGTGGTTGGTGCCGCCAAGCAGAGCATGTCCCAGAGGACCTTCTTCCTTTTTTTTTTTTCTGTTTTGTTCTGTTGTTCCTTCACACCGCTTGCTAGATCACGGTTCCCGGTGGAGAAGTGTGGGTCCCGCACGATTGGCTCTGCTCATGTGAAAGCTGATATGGTTTGTTCTTTTCTTAATTTTTGGCTGGCTGGCTGACTAGAGAAATGGGGGTGCGATCGGGCTGTGATGGTGACTGCAGTGTTGTATAAAGAAATTTGTGTTAGGCAGGCTGAGGAGAGAGAGAGAGAGAGAACTGTGGTTGTCTTGGTGCGGTCAGAAAAAAACCCCAACATCCGGAGGCAAGCAGGCGGGAGAAGCAGGCACGCATACTCAGAGAGGCACAGCAAAGCTTCTCTGACCTGAGAGAGATCTGGCCACATAAGGCTCAGTTGGGACTTCACCTTAGAGTGTGCCTGCATCCCCCTGCTTGTCTCAGAGAATCCTTGTACAGGGTGGCCCAAACAAAGTGAGTACATCTCATAAATTAAAAGCTTAAATAGTTTACTTATTTACCTTTTTTAGCTATGTAACGTCTTTATTTTGACAATTTCCGGTTGCCATCTTTTTTTTTAAATTTGTCAATCTGTCTTTTTGAATTCTTAAATAACTTATATGCTATGAGATATTCTCACTTTTTTTGGGCCACCCTGTATATTTTCAGAGATTTTTTTTCCCCTCTTGCTTTTCCTTCCTGCCCCTATAGGGGTGCAGGGTAATTGTTTTAATCATTTGCATTGCTAAGACAATGAATGGCTTGTAAGAGCAAATCCTCCTTCAGCCAGCAAAGATCAGGAGCTGGAGCAATGATCAATATTAGATCTGTGTGTGTATTCTTTTCCACCTCAATCAAATCAAACATACATTTTCTTGTTGCCTGAAGTTAAATCACAGCCCTACACTGCAATGTGGTGTTTTATTGAACAGAATAAGAACTGGTAACACTCAAAGGAAGACACCTAAAGACCCCATATTTTGCCATTAGGCATCTCCCGTGGGAAATGTTCTCTGCCTTTTATGTACACTTCATAGTCTGCAGGCATTGTTTTTCTTCTCATGCTTCTACTTTCTTTCTTTCTATGTTCCATTCAGCCCCCTCCCCAGACGGCACTGAAGGGAAGTCAAGTCATTCTTTTAGTGTCACTCCTGAGGCTGGAAGGGATCATTGCAATAGTGGTAATTATCTTCCTGTCCACCCCAGGACTGAGTGGCTGATCTGTGGTACACTCAACTCCAGTGGTCATTGTTTTATACTGTGCTGTTAACCAAGGTAATCGTTTTTGCTCGGTACCCAGTGAGAGGTAACACAAAGCTGACTTGGCTATTAAGCAAGGACCATGTCAAAAAGTGTTGTCTTAATTTCTAAGGGATATATGTAAAACATGTCTTATATGCCATTAAGGATTATATTGGTTTGCTTATGGAGCTAGGGATAGATGGATTAAGCCATTTTAATTTCAAAGTGTTGTTGCATTTCATCTTTTAGGAGTCTTTCAATAGGTGGATAATGTCAAAAGCTGGGTTGTGTTAAACACCTTTTTAATCAACTTGGCAACCTACGCAATACAGAACAGAGTGATTCTCCTTGGATTTAAGTGACTTTTATGACTGGTCTTCTGCCTTCCAAAAGCAGACAGGAAGAATTTTATATTAGCCTTGAAAATGTTAACATTATCTCATGGAAATGGAAAGATGTAATGAAAACATTACAGAACTGGAACGTTACTGGCATTTAGACTAAGCTATTTATTACTAATTTATTTTATTTAAAAAAAAAATAATTTTCTGCACAATCCCATGACCTTGGTGGATTACAATAAAACATACACAATAATGCCATATGCAAAGAATATAAAACACAAGAAATACATTAACTGAAGAAGAAAAATGCAAAAATAATACAGAAACTAATACAAAAAAAAAAATTAAAAGCAAGCTAAAAGAAACACCTGCCTGCATGAAGTAGTAACCCAAACTGCCATTGCTATTTGTGACTTCTTAGATACACACATATGATATTTAGAAAACATACTACAAAAAACTGTCAAGACATGATGAAACAAGTTAGGGAGTCTTTTACTAATGGGCGCTAAGGTATTGCACCTAATGTGTGATTTGCACCAAAACCATGGTGCGTTATGTGCAACACCCCTGAATTAACTGTTGGGGGTGTGGAAAGCATTTCCCTGGCACTTAACATGGAGTCCTGTCTCCTAGCACATGCTACGAGGTGGCATTAGTTGAACCCACGCTAATGCAGTTAGCAGGCAGTGTTAACACAGTGCTAACTGCTCTGAGTGCACCATGCCCGCTCTCCGCCCCACCCCGTTCATTCATGACTCTAACGCGGGTTGTACAGGTAGTGTGGGAATCATCCTGTGCTGTCATGGACCTGCGTCCCAGCGCACCTATAGCTCATACCAGAACATGTACTGCCAGGTAGCACCCATTAGGAAAAGACCCCATAAGTTTTTAACTGTTTAGAAAAAGGCAAATTATGAAGATACACCAGTAAAGCATTCCAAAGCACTGGTCCAGCAATGGAAAATGTCATCTCCCCAGTACTAGTTAGGTGGAAATGTTTTACTGCCGGCACATCTGAAAGACAAGATCCTTCTGCCTGCAAGGACCCGGAGGGCCAATAGATTTTCAAATCTACACATCTACTGAAAGGGACCTTGCTAGAAAGTGCCTTACAAATCAAAATCTAATTTTTACAACAAATGTGCCAGAGCACTGGGGGTCAATTTAAATCGAGGCATAATGCAGTAATAGGATCCTACCTGCTAGTATTGATTAAAATACATGCTGCAACATTTTGGACCAATTGCAATGATCTTACTGAAGCTATCAGTAAGGGTGGGTGCGGGTGGGGGGTAGGGGCATTATTAGGTCATCAGGGAACATTTTCAGGGTTCAAGGGTGTGAGAGGTGGGGAACACTGGGCACCAGGAAATTATTTTATTTGGGGGGGGGGGGGGGGAGGTTCAGAGCCACCAGGCCATCAATGATTTTTCAGCGGTGTCAGTTGGGTGGGATGGGAACACGTGATTGGGGGCCTGGGCTTCCTAGGGTCATCTAAAGTGATGTGTCAAACTTCCCATCAGATGATCCTTTGCTTCTCACTACATTGTGCCTGAAGCTGGCATAAGGATCTAGCGTTAAGAGAAGAGTAAAGCACTACACTGTTTCGGCACAGTTTGTTTTACATTGAGAGTAATTACAAATCCATTCTTTTGCATGCACTTAGTATAACCACTGTACTGTTTTAGCACAGTGGTTTTACTTGTGATTTTCCTGTGCTAGCTTGGTCAGTTTATATGTGGCTGTCTATATCACACTGAAATCGCATGGGGGCATGTCCTGGGTGGAACAAAAATCTACACGCAGCAGCCCAAAATTGTCCTTGTCTGGATTTGCACCTGCTCCCCGACATGAATAAGGTAAAAAAAAAAAAAGATGTTCCTTTGACCATCCCTTTACAGGAGTGATTGATATCCCTCTTCATCCCCTCCCAAATGAAATGAAGTCAAGACAGAGTCCTCTGTAGTTAATTAAGAGACCTAGATTTGCAAAACGGCTCAGCTGCATGTGCGCGCTCCAACACTTACACAAGTACATTTTGCACTGCCGGCCTTTACATGTATAAGTTGCCAGTCTCATCTGCCGATTACTCACACGTGCACATGTGTGACATGGCACCCCCTGCTGCAGGTGGCTATACGTCCCTGTGGGCCCCTGCACCTCCTTATTTCTATGGTAGAAGCAGCTCCACCTTTCACAGAGCTGTTTCTAAAATATTGGCACAAGTATAAATCTGCTGACCCGACATCTCAATTCTGATCTCTACGTCCTATCTAAAATGTGCCTTCGCAAGTACTTTTATCAAAATTACTTTTAATATACACTGTCATTAATATAATATACTGTAGATACAGTACATATTAAACGAATGCAAATTATAATTTTCTATGATCGTTTTTTTGATTTATAAGACAGGAAAGTGTTTCACATTTTTAGATATTTCATGTTCCAAGCTTGTGTTAGTTCTAACACTTTCATGTTAAAGGTTCAGTTACTCTAATCTCTGCCTGCTCCTGACACAGTACCCTAACTCTCCTTCAGTCCCAAAAATCACACCCTGTTTTGAAAGACCGAACCCATCAAATCCTGGTCATTGACATGTACCATCAAAACTGTTCTCCAGCACTTGACTGCTTTAGAGAATAAGGAGAAGAAAGCTATCTCACTTTCTTCCTACTGCATGTCCAGGGAGTCGTTTTGGTTACTTGGGCCATATTTCCATTCAGGCTCTCATCCAATTATAATTCTTACTGTCGTGTCCTTGCACTTCGTTACCCATGAAATTTTGTATTGATGGATGGGCAGATTGATGTACCCAAGTATAAACCAGTTATATTTCATCAAGATCAGAGAAACGTATTTACTTTTCTAATAACTGGACCTATTGGAGATGCCATTAATGAATGTTAAGAGTTCTTCATTCACATGCTATTGTAGGGAGAACCGTCTTCTATAAATTACACTCTTCCTTTTTAGCAAGCATACACAATCTTTCAATCTGCTCCTGGTTTTGTAAAGAGCAGCTCATGGTAACATCTGTAGCCTTAGATAAAATGGAAGTAATGTGCTGTTGAACACTAATTACTCACATTATTTAATCAGTTCCTTGTATGTATCTGTCTTAACTATTTTCTTTGTAGCTCTATTTTATAGCTCTCTTGGTTACTGCCCTTGCTGTATGGTTTTTCTTAGCATAGCCAGGAAGTCTGTTCCATGTTGCTACCCACACCACCCACTCTGCCAGAGTCTGTAAAAGTCCTTCTCTACTGAGCTTAGTTTGAAAGAAGTCTACATCGTTGCTTCTCTCTTGTAAGCTCGCTGAAACAAACATGGCACATTGATTTGCTTTTCAGGGAGAACAACTTCATTAAGGACTTCCCACAGCTAGCTGATGGACTGCTGGTCATTCCTCTTCCAGTGGAAGAACAGTGCCGTGGCGTCCTCTCAGAGCCTCTGCCAGACCTTCAACTGCTCACTGGTAAAGCGCTCCCTCTTTTGTCGCTGCTGGGCTGTGGTAAAGGGAGATGCATGAAAATGGGAAGCTGGAGGAATAGAGGCTGAAACCAGCAATTGCCTGAGGGCTTCAGCATCAAGGAAGCTGATAAATGATGATAGTTTTCCTGATGGGTGTTTGAAAACATTTCTGAAAACATGGCTTTTTTGCTAAATGAATGTAATTATGAGAAATGCTCATTTGCTATAGCTCTGTACTCTATGCTGAAAGGAGAAAATTGACCCTGAAATCTGTTGTTTTGGAACATACTTTGGCTGCTTACTGGTGGAACTAAACAACCTTTTATTTAGCTTCACATAAGCATAAGGACCTCATTCTTGCTGGTAACAGAGATCAGAATATACACGGGAGCAATGGTTCACTGTTCACCTCTCTGTCACATTAATAGATTCCTGAGCTTTAGGGAGGAGCTTTAGGGTTTACCATGGGCACTGAAAATTGACATCTATAGTACAGGCACTGGCAGCTTGCTTTGTGGAAGGCAGATCCCAAAATGTGCAGTATATTGTGGAGGGGTCACCCAGCCTAAGTTCACTCAGCATATTCCTAGGAAATTTATATGATGTGCAAGACTCATCTGACACAACATCGCTCCATTTAATAGATTGCACAGGTGCTATGGACAGCATTTCGAAACTCAAGTGTAGTATACAGCTATTAATATAGATTTATATCTCACTTTTCTCCCAAACAGGATTGCGATGCATTTTTAGCATTTCTTGAAAAGTAGCTACAACCACCATGGGAGCAACGCATTTCTGATTATATAACAAGCACGTAAAACATTTTGGTGTTCTTTAAATATACAGACATCTTTCAGAAGTGGTGTATACAGAGATTTAGGGCATTATAACATGTGTCTCCTTCATTTGTACACCATAGAATAGAGTGACACAAACTATTTGGGCTTGTGGAATGGCTTTCCGGCCTGACCAACTTCTTTTCTTTGTTTTTTTGGGCGGGTCTATTTACAGCAGGGGGTTGGTAGCATGTCAGATATTACAGTGCCATCAGGGTTACCATCCTCTGGCAGGAAAAAAGGACTCATGACTTGAGGGGAAGACAAGGTGAGTAGGATGACAGAGGAAGACAAAAAAGGTATCAAAAGTGTATAAGGGAGGTGGATAAGTAGGAGAGAGTGTTCGACACCCAGACATACCTCCCTGCTGTTCGTCCAGTTGCTCTTCCTCTTCTGGCCCCTGGGTAGTAGGCTTCCTGGTAGCACTGCAGAATAGCCTACTTCCTAGAATTATTACTGACAAAGAGCATCAGTAATATGCTAGGAACCCTGCCCTCTGCCTTCTCATTCCCCAGCATTTGAAATCACCAAATGGGACAGATTCTGAGGCCATCACTTTACCCTACATAAACAAATTCTTTGAAGTTTTGAAAAAAGAAACCTACAAAACATATTGCTCAAGAAATGTAAATTTCTTCTTTTCAAAAATGACCATCGCTCCTCATCAGTTATCACTTGTGATAGGACATAGGGATCTGCACTCATTAGGGTACCTTAAAAATGTTAGTGCATGCAAAATCAATTTAACACAAAATATCCTATGAATTAATGTATGTGCAAATAATTTGCAGACCTTAAAATGTTCTCAAGTGCATTTAAAATATACCTGCACAGAGTACGCAAAACATTGTACCTGCCTCAGAGCAGGTACAACTTTGTGAAATTATGTTATTTTTATAACATAGTCGCACACAAAGAACCTCCCCCAGACAAATGCAAAAGGACCCCTCATCATACTTGATCAACCAGTATATTCTAGGTGGAACTCGGTATCAGTGGTCCCATTCTGCTGAACAGCATATAAGAGGAAATTTTCCAATACTTTGCACTTCTGTGGGGATGAGGGTCTTCAAAATTCAATCAATCTGTCATCACATGTTCGTTTTATAGGCACTCTGCTCTAAAATTACCCCCATGCATTTACAAAAATGCTTTCATCGTAGGTATACTCATGACTGGAAGGGGGATGCTGTGTCACCCCAAATCTCCATAGGCATAGGCTGATACAAAGAAGGAGATATAGTGATATATTGTCTTTGTATCTGGAGAACACTGAACTGCTTTTATTACATTTTGGTTGTGGCTTTCCTCTCCTTGCTGCTCGGTTGTACTGTATCAGCATGTTTCTGAAACCAGGACTGCATGTAAACGTCCGGAAGGGAAGCAGTGGAGCGCAGCCAGTGAAACATGGTTGATCCGAGATTACCTAGCATGGAATCTTGAACTTAATTAGCTTGATGCTTTCACACTTTGGCTGGGCCTCCATTGTACAGTTAGCTTGGGTTGCAGCAGATTTTGCATTACTGCTGTAACCGGTTTATGATCCGTCCGAGCTAAGACTCCAAACGTGCCTTTTTTCTGAGACTTAATTCCTGGTAAGATTAATCCTCACCTAACATCTTGTAAGTCTCCTGAGCAAAAACAAAAATAAAATAATACAGTAAAAAGGCATAAATTTAAGCCGGTATATTTTATTTCTGTGGTGGCAAAAACTTTAGGATGAAGGGACCAAATGTGTTTTATAAAAAGAAACCCATTGTTAGCACTGCAAAAACAAATGTGAATCGTTACTTCGGAAACAGGAACTTAGGGCCCGATATTCAATTGGGACAGCTATGCACCGCTACAGCACATAGTCATCGCCGCTGACCTCTAATCCCGGATATTCAATGCCAGGGTCAAATGTGGCCTTGGCACTGAATATCCGGGGTCATCACAGAAGCTAACCAGGTAGCAGTGATATTGCAGCACTACCCGGTTAGCTCCCGCAGGTAAAACTAGGCCAACTTTTGCTTTGTGTAATTTTACCCATGAGTCGCTAACCAGGTAGTGCTGCAATATCACTGCTACCTGGTTAGAGACTGTCGCTGCCTTGACATGCCCCGATGCTAAGTGGTTAGCGTCAGCGCATAGAGCAGTGCGAGCTGCGGGATATTCAGCGGCACAAACCATGTTAGTGCAGTTGAATATCCCGTTCCTTGGCATTTACACGGTTTACAGGTCAGTAAACCGTGTAAATGCCTTTACAAGATTGGGCCCTTAGTCTTTAACTAATAGGCCAGCTTCTGTTCTCATCGGAGCCTGATTTCCTTAAGTGCCAGGTGTAGTGCAAGGGGTGTCTTCCAAAACAGCAGAAATGGTAGCAGAGAAAAAGGGACAGATTCCTTCAAATATGTGCCACGCTGAATTGGGCACCACCACCAGCAACTCTATCCTGATGCCACTTTCTCACAGATTCCATCAGCCAGAGAGCTGTGCCTTGTCGCCCTCGCCCCTTAGAAAGATAGCATGTCTAGTTTACAGTGCTCTGAATGTTGCTGAGCTGCTGTAGCACCCTATGAGTAGTGTTTGAAAAGGCAGCATTGGGACGTAAGCTAGGCAGCTGCTTCTTTGACCTCGTGGGAAATCTGGGTCTGCTTCTCATAATAACAGGGGGAATGTGAACAGGAAGCACTTCCCATTTCTTAGTCTCCAATGTATTTCTTTGGTTTTATCTTTCATCAGGTAATGTCAGGTACAGCGAGGCAATGGGTTATCCAATGGTTCAGCAATGGAGAGTCAGGAGTAATCTATACAGAGTCAAGCTCAGCTCCATCACACTGACAGCAGGTAAGGATATTTTCTTCCAGCACTTTTTATCACATAATTCTATTTTAATTTTTTCCCCTATTGGCTATAATCTTGGATATACCTGCCTCTCCTCCTACCACTCTCTCACAGGACACCTCTTGCCTTGCCCTGCCCTGCTTTTTCTTAGGAAACTGAATTTACGTCTATATATGTAATCAGGGAAAACCAGGATGGTCCGATGATATGCTGACATTTAAGTAACCTGTACTGGTCAGCATTGCCCCCCTCCATCAGCAGAAAGTTGCTTTCCAAATGATGACCAGGTCATCAGAATGGACAACTATTCCTCGAGTAAATAAAGTCTGTGGGTGCCCTAAATTTGTGTTCTCATTGAAAATAGCTTTACTGCATTGGGAAAAGGGTAAATATTAGTGCTGAGAAGAAAAAGTCATCGGAAACAGAGCACATCCACAAAGCTCACTCACTAAATGACAAAACAAGCCCATGGGGTCGTTTCTTCCCTTTTAATGGTCTCAGAGAGACTGTAAGCTCCACAGAGCAGGGACTCTCTTATATTATGTGTATAGTACTAAATATGTCTAGCAGCACTAAACCAATGAAGAACAGTAGTTGGTAGCTTAAGGTGAGCTGCATTCAGGTACAGTAGGTATTTCTTTGTCCCCAGAGGATTTACAATATGTTTGTACCTGAGGCAATGAAGGGTGAAGAGACATACGAATGATCACAAGAACCACCAGTGGAATTCGAACGCTGGCTTCTCTGGATTTCAGCCCACTGCACTGTCCACTTCTGAGCAAGCTATGGGAGCTCGATGCCCGCTCCTCCCTCTTGTGAATAATCTTATTTTCTTTTTAACAAATAATGAAGTTTTGCATGTTCTTTCCATCTAGTTGTACAGTAACACATGGTATCATTGCTGTTAACTATATGAAATGGAGCAAATCAGGTGGACCCTAAGGGCCTGATTTTCAAAGGCAGTTACACAGGTAACAGCCCATGTTACCCATGTAAATGCTTTAACCGGGATTTTCCAAAGGCACCTACCTGGGTAGTGCCTTTGGAAAATCCTGGTTAAGTCCATAACGCGCCCAGATACTGTTTGCTTAGCATCGGGGCGTGTTTGGGGCATTGCGGGGTCCAGTGGAGGCACTAACTAGGTAGCAGCAATTTTCGATGCTGCCTGCTTGGCGCCTTAAAGATAGGTGAAGGTTTTCCATGCCTATCTTTAAGGTGCTGGGGCTAAACAGGCAGCACCAAAAATCGCTGCTACCCGCTTAGCCTCGGCAGCTGCCGGCCTGACTCGGATTTTCATTTCCGTCGCCACGGAAATGAAAATCCAGGTTAAGGGGATCGGCAAGAAGACTATGCAGCGTTGTGGCACATAAGGCCCAATTTTCATTTAAGCAGGCTAAGTTGATCTGTCATTCTACTCTTCCCTTCCATAACCTCTCACAAAAGACTCTGGCAACAATGCTTTCGTGTTTCTCTAAACCTCCGGGGTCAGACTATGGTTTAAGTGATTTATTTTTCAGTGTTTCATTTTGTGCAGGTTTTGCAAATATACTAAAGACGTTAAATAAGGAGAGCAGCCGGGAGGAGATCCTGACCATTCTGCAGCAATACGGGTCCCACTACATAGCTGAGGCACTGTACGGATCTGAACTTACTTGTACCATCCACTTTCCCAGCAAAAAGGTCCAGCAACAACTCTGGCTCCAATATCAGAAAGGTGAGTCACCTGAGAACCAAAGTGTGTTGAAAGCAGTTGCTGTCTTGTCACTAGGGGTTGCCCTCTGAGCATACTACAGTGTAGCACATCCTGAAGGGTTTTGTCACAGCTTTTTCTCTTTTTTGCATTAGTTTCGAGAGTGGTTGCATACACCATAATAACCCATGTTCAATGTACTGAAGAGAGAGTGCAATTTGTGTTAAGCCCTTCTAGACAGCCACACTATGAACCCAACTGTCCATTACTAATCCTTGTTGTGTTCAACTCCTGGAAAGCAGTAGGTGATTTGGGGAGGTTCATATAAATGTGACATAATTGAGCTGTCTCGGAATTGCTCCATTTTTATAGCCATGGCAATGATGCTATTTAAAGGAAGTGTGTTAAATCAATAGCAGACTCATTCTGGTGCCCTATAAATAATGACACACCATTAAACCCCGCAATAAACTTCAGGACTTTGAAGTCATACAATTATGTTTATAAAACTCTGTTAGCGCTGCAGCCTTGGCTCCCCTAAGGGGGCCAGAAAGCAGTGTTTTGGAATAGTTGCTTCCCTCCTGCAAATCTGTTCCATGTCTGTAAGCGACCTGTTGTGCTAGGTGCTGACACCAGGCATTCATCCACAACAAAGCAAAATTCATACATAATGACTATGAAATAGTCTCAGACTGACACATGGGAGGTAGTAGAAGATATTTCCTACCGAAACACAGCTACTTATCTATTCCACTTGTTAACAGGAATAAATATAAATAAATATTTATCTTCACTACACTGCTGCCCCCCCCCCCCCCTCCTCTTGATGGGACACCTGGTGACCTGGAACCATGATTTAGCTAATCAGTGGCTGAAAAGGATGCCTAATGAAACCAAGCCCAGCGGTGTCTTCTTTAGTATGTGCAAGGGTTCCGATTAGTGCATCTCATTGGCAGCAGAATGGGGTGGGCCACAGGAGCCATGGCCCCACCAATATTTTGCCCACACAGCATCAGAAACTAGAGAACTTAGGGGCAAGGCCAGAGCTTGGTGTATTTGGCTCCTCCAGCCCTAAAGGTGTTCTGCTGCACCTATCAGTCACACTGTGTATCATGATCACCTCTCCTCTGCCAATACTTGGGCCTGGTACTTATGAAGTACTCTGTGGAGAGACTGTCCATATCTATTCATTTTCTTTGTTTGCATCTGCTAGACCAGTCCAGATGAGTGGGTTATGTTCCCCATTCAGCAGGTAGAGGCAGACCAGAACAACTTTCAGTGATGTCATCACTACTCTATCCTCTGATGCAACACTGAGAGAAGCCAGTATTGACTGACTCCATTAGGTGGCAAGGTGGGTAGACTGGTACAGCAGTGCAGATAGGCCTGTTTCCCCTGACTCAGATCACAGTCTTGTGGCTGTGTGTTTGAGACTTCTGGCCCAGTGTTTGCTCGGCATTTAGATATACCCATTGTCTCTTCAAGCTAGCAGTTAACCTGTGTCCAGTGCTGTTATCACTGCTTCGAGCAGGAGGGCTCCTGAGGGAGGTTTTTAAGTCTGGGCCCAGGCCACCCCCATCCCTCCAGCTGTCTTGTATTTGCACGCTCTTTCTTTTTCTTACTTTTAGATTTGTTCTGATTTTCTATGCTGCTTGATTTCAGGAGCTTCAGATTTCCAAGGCCTATGTGGGTGGCTGGGGAGTCCTTTCTTGAGTTTTTCTCCAGCCTGCCTGTCAGGTGAAGGGATTCCCTTATTGATCAGGTTTCCTTTTTCATCATGTTTTTTGACCATTGGGCTTTTCTGCATGTCTTTCTTTTCTTTTGACCATATTTGAACTCTGCTGTGATGTCTGGTTTACCAAAGTGAGTGCCACAGTTGGTTCTTTTGCCTTCAGTATGATGGAGAAGCCTCGGGACACATTTTGCTGGTAATGTTCAGACCCCCCTCCCTGGGGAACCTAAGGCCCGATATTGATTTTCTCTGGTCTGCCTCCACCCCAAGTCACTGCCATTCTGTTTAAATTGCTTTAACCTTCTCCCACTATATTCTTTACAAGTAACCTAGTGGTTAGAGAAACAGGTTGCAAACCGCAGTTCAAATCACACTTCTCCCACAGCTATGCCTTGTGGCTGTGTGTTAGTCACTTCACCCCTTCAGTGCCTTGGGTGGAACTTAAATTATTTCCCTGCTGAAGTGGGCTTATAATCTAAGTATTTGCTTGTAACTGACTTTGATCTTGGATTTGATAAAGGTAAAATTATAAAGACCGAATCCTATAATAGTTTTGTGCCTCTCCTGACAATTCTTGTAAGCAAGATTGCGATGGCTGACTTTGGGTCAGCACCATTTTGTTGAACCACAGTATTGAGTGTTGCACCAAAAAATGACACTAATCTCGGGTTAGCTGGTGTCATCTTGATAAAGAGAAATGGCAGGGCCAGGAGTGCAAGGCCATCAAAGACTTATACACAGTAAGAAGGTAATGAGTTGAGGGGGGGGGGGGGGTAGATTTTGAAGCAATTAGTGCCAACATTTTTTATTTCATTTTCTTGCTCTTTCCAACCCAATAAAGGTTAGAAAGAATTATATAGGAGGGGTCGAGAATATCTGTGTTTCCATTTAGCTTGCACCCAAAGTTTAACGGACTGGCATGAAACTTGGCATGCAAGAAAAACTGGTAAAAACACATGAAATTTGAAAATGGGCCAAATTTCACCTGGGGTTTCAGAGTAACCCAACCCCCCTCCTCCCAAAAAAAATACACCAATGCATTTCTATGAGAGGAGTTCCAACTTCTGTAGCATAGAAACCTACAAACAATGAAACATACCATTGCTCCTTTCAAACTCCCTCTTCCTGTTCTCTCCTAACCTTTCCCAAACTGACCCCCTCCCACAACTGCCCAGCACCCCACCCCACACACTGTCCCAACGTCCCCAAGAAAAAAATACCTGTATACAAGTGCCTGACCACTCTGCAAAATGCCCCACTCCCAAAAACTACACCTTCCATAATTACCCTACCACATTAGAAACTGTCCACATTCCAAAAAAGACCTCCAACAACTGCTGCCCAAGGCCAGTGCAAGGACTGGAGGGCCCCTAGGGGGGCCCTCGATCCTGCTACCCCCTGCAGGGCCAGCAACAATGGCTCAAAAACCATGATGCATCACCTACTTAACAGTCTCCGGTGCTGCATTGCAGTTTCTCTCTCACAATATCTGCTGCAGACTTCCGTTTGGGGTGGAGGATGTTTGTAGTGTTGTGTGACAGTGGTAGAGGTAGAGTTTGTGGGTGTGGGGCAGTAGAAGGGCCAGCACTACCATCACACGAACTAGGCAGCCATCTGGAACACTGACCTAGTGGGTGTGTCCGCTGCTACTCGTCATCTGAGCCAGCATTGACTCAGAAACTGCAACATACTGCTTTTCTACAGTTTTCAGCACTGCAGCACAGTTCTCTCTTGCACACACTGCTGCTTCTGTTCCCTTCTGAGAACTCACCTTTTCAATGGTTTAACATTGAGCAGCAGCAATGGTAGGTACAGAAATGTTAAATTTTGGATTTTAGATTTAATTATTCTGCATTTCAAAATCTGAGCTCAAGGTGAAACTCGAATTTGTATAGGCCACCGAGGTAGGTATAAGGACATCAAGTTTGGCAGTACACAATTGTCTGAGTAATTTTATGAAAGGCTCACTAAACGCAGAACCTTTGGTAAAATAAGGACATAGGAAATACATATTCTGTTTGCAATTCTACATATATATTTACTAGTATTTAGCTCTTGCCTTTCTAGTAGCAATTCAAGGAGAGTTATGATAGGTATTTCCCTGTCCCCAGAGAACTTACAGTCTAAGTTTGTACCTGAGGAAATGGAAGGTTAAGTGACTTGCCCAAGGCCATGACGAGTGTCACTAGGATTCAAACAATGGTCATGGGCCACTGCTCTAACCACTGGGCTACTCAAACTCCATTTCAAATATGATGGTACTGGCAGTTAGAAACATAAATATTGAATCATACAAACCCGTATGACCAAGGGGAGCTAATTAAGAAGCTAAGATAGGAAACTCTAAATTCTGTTTTTTAGAGGTGGTTTCAAACACCAGAGATTGAGGCGAGAATTTTGCCTACATCATTCCTGCAAACCCAGGTCCAAAGGAGCAATTAGCTAACACTTGTGTACACCTCTGAGCAGGTACAGATGCTGATGTCTAAATTTTGCTAAGCAGGATTTTTTTTTTTTTTTTTTTTTTTAAATCCTCATTGCCGTTTTCCCAAATATTAATACTTCCTTTACGAGAATGACCATCCAAGGCAAGGGGCTGATTAAGGCCATGCTTCCCTGTATAATCAGCACCATGCTCAGGCCAGCTCCTGTGACAGCCACATGGAAATGAAGAGTGCTTTCCAATATTAAGGGTGAGGTCCAGGTGGTCAGCCTTAGTCTGTCCTTATTCGTCTGACATAAACCGTTGTTGATCTGGTCAAGAATCTGAATAAGGCTTGAACACTTCAATCGATCCTGGCTGTCCCAGTCTAGGCGCTGGGCTTTCTTTTTGATGTATTCCTTTCGTCAATGCAGCACTGTCTTATCTAACTCCACAGTGCAATTTATTGGGTGCAGGAAGGTTAAATGTGTCTCATAGGAGGATTCTTTAATTATGTATGACTGCAGAAATATATACGTAATGGAATGATGAAAGCTTGGTCTCGGCACAGGGATGAAAGTTCTTAGCCTTGGGTAGACACAGCCTTCTATTAGCTAGAGAGAGAGAATCCTTAATCCAATTGATGCATTCATTAATTACCTTTTCTATGTATATTCTGAAAGGACTGGAGAATACAGTTGGGTTTCTGTTTTCACATTTGGCTTCATCTTTTCTCCTCTCAGATGCAATTTAAAATAGATTTTATTCTGCCACAGCACCATAGACAAAGACATTATAACAATTTGCTTCCTTTTTGTTTTGTATGCATTCCTCCATGTAAAAAACAAAACCCTAAGATAAGAAATATCTATTATGAATATTTATCTCTGTTAGGCTGAGCAAACACACAAAAGTTTAGTTTCATGTAAAAGAACGAAGCCCGTTCTAACCAAGGTAGTGGAGCAGGGCTGCTTGTCGCATAGCAACCCTTAAATAGAGATGTCCTAGTAAAACTGACCAGAGAACATTGATCCCATTTGTGAGCCCCATGCACTGCATCCACCCTAGGCACCTGTGCAGGCATCAGTAATTCTTTATCAGCTTCACACCAGTTACAGGGATGTCTTAATTTGGCATTATTCAGCTGCTGCTGTTGTGGCAGCCTCTTTCGGCACAGAAACAACCTGTGCAGATGCAGCACGCAGCAGACACATCTGTCAGATTGACAGGAACAGACTGGCAGCACTCCTTCCAGGTTCAACTACTTCTCCTGTTTCCCTTGCCTTCCACGCCACATTTTTATACAGCAAACACCATTGCCAGCATAAATAGTAACCTCAAAAGGATCTTATATGATAGAGCTACGCAGCCATGCCAAGAAGCCCTGGACAATGATCTGAGATCTTCCTCTTTCTGAGTTTTTTGGCAGTGATCAAAGGTTGTTCTTTTCCTTTGTGGTCAGCAGTCTGACTGCTGGCACACAGTTCACCTCACTTGATCATGTTGTCTGTAAAGATTCCATCCCTCCCTCTTTCTTTCTGACTTATGTTAATATGAAGGGCAGCCCACTTCAGCATCCTTCACAGGACTTCAGGCTCATCCCGAGCAGATGGCTATTCCCTAAGATGGTGGTTGTGTCCTCCATGGAGTAATCCATGCCAAATATAGTACAAGCCAATCAGGCATCTGATTAGGAGTCAGTATCTTCATTTCTTTAAATCTTGGATCACTCTAGTGAAAACATTAATACAGCAACCAGGGAGCGATGCAGACATTTTTAAAAGTAGATGGAGCTAGGCAATAGCATTCTTTGAAGATAAAAGGAAAGTGGATCTTTTGCTTTTTTACTACAGACATGTACTCACAGACAACGTTCCTTGGCTATATAAACATGACAACCCACTGGTTGAATGTGGCCCTAATTTGGGGTCATGACCCACAGTTTGCAAACTCCTGCATTAGATATTCCAAGGTGCTCTTATTGGGTGATTTAGTGCAGGTTGAGGACCTGGAAAAATGCAGAATTTAGCAGTTTGCTCCACACTGCGTGCCCCCCCCCCCCATCTGCCTTTGGGTCATGGCTCCCTATGCCCTCCCCTTATATTATTTTTCTAGAGGGTGCATAGAGTGTTCTTCCCACAGGAAGCAAGGTGACATTTTACATACCAGTTAATGTAATTTCCTTGAGTCTTGCTAGACTAGTCCAGACAAGTGGGTTGTGTTCCCCTACCAATAGATTGGTTCTTTGCCTCCACCAATCAAAAGCCCAGGTTTCAATAACATCACACCTATGCCTCTATTAGCCACCAGCAGCCCACCCTTCAGTATTCGTCCCAAAGCATGAGAGAAACATGGCAAGCCTCAGGCAACAATGAGTAATCAACAGTAGAGAACTATGTACAGGAAAACATAAACAGAAGGCTGGCAGTAGAAGATGAACCTGCAGAGCCAAATATAAAAATCATAGCAGACCCAATAGTACCACAGCAGAAGAATGGAGAAAAAACAGTTTCATGGGCAGACCCTAGACTAGCCTTGCAGGACTCAAGGAAAAGAAATTAAATTCATTAAGTAAAATGTAACTTTCCATATCGTCCTGCTAGACCAGTCCAGACAAGTGGGATGTACCAAAGCTATAACTCCACTGGGTGGGAAGAAGACACAGCAGCTCACAAAACCATTGAGCCAAAGGCAGTATCCACCCATGCGTGGACATCCAAGAGGTAATGCTTGACAAAATTGGAAAGCGATGCCCAAGTTGATACCAGACAAATGTCTGCAGGAGTTACCAAGTTCCACTCTCTACCCGAGCACTAGCGACCTTGTGGGCAATGAGTGTGCAAACCCTCCAGAAATGGCTAGTTCCGCAACAGATATGCTGAGGCAATGGCCTCCTTAATCCAGTGCCCCAAAGTCAACAGGGCTGCTGCACCCCCCCCTTGCACAGGCCAGCAAACAGCATAAAAAGATAATCAGATTTATGAAAGGAATTTGTAACTTCCAAGTAGTGGAGAAGGACCCTGTGGACATCCACAATGTGAAGATTCTTATCCTTCCCCCAACACTGCTTCTTAGAGGAGGGGGCAGGCAAAGCACCTGGTTCAAGTGAAAGGAAGAAAGCACCCCAGGCAAGAAGTAAGGCACAGGTCGAATGGAAACAGCTTCCTTTGAAAAAGGACAGATAAGGATTTCAGCAAGACAGAGCCTGCAGCTCAGAAGTTGCACTGCAGAATAAATCACAACCAAGAAGATCATCTTGAGCATCAAATCCTTCAAAGTGGTGCACGTCAACAGCTTAAAGGGCACCACCATCAGAGCCCTGAGCACCAGACCCAGATTGGGTTCACAGACCAGAGAGGAGGACACAGACGCCAAACCCCTTGGAGAAAATGCAAGACGTCCAGGTGCAAGGCTAGAGTGTTACCAGTCACTGGACCTCAGAAACAGGCCAAAGCTGCCACGTGATCCTTCAGGGAGCTAAAGGAAAGGCACTTCTCTAGGCTATTTCATTCAACATTCTCTACCACATTTATGCTGATGATGTGCTTCTTTATGCTCCCTTCTCTACAGTCAATCCAAACTACTCTAAAATCATAGACTCCTTCAACATAACTTAAAAGTTAACTACAAGAAATTTGAGGCTCTCTTCATCACCAAGGATCCTTCATTCATACCTCCTCCCATCCTACGAGTAAGGGATACTGAAATAAGCACCAAACAAGAAGTTAGATACTTAGGAATAACCCTAGACCAACATTTGCCAATGGAGCCACACATAAAAAAAATACTACCAGAGCAATATATATGAAATTACGGACCCTTCGGCAACTCCGTCCCATGCTTGAAGCTGTAGACTTCCGGACAATCTTCCAAGCATTGATTACCCCACATTTTGATTTCACAAATATCATTCTCTATGGTATTCCAGATTATGCAGTCCACCCTCTTCAAAAGGCAATGAATAGAGCAGCACAAATCCTTGTTTCAGCTTCAAGATACGAACACATCACCCCAATACTGAAAGAGCTCCATTGGCTCCCTGTCTCTATTCGTCTCAAATATAAAGCCATCATCATAGTGTTCAAAATCCTGCACGACCTCTCAGCGAATGCCCTTAATGAGACTCTACAATGGACAGTGGACAACAGATTAAGAAGATCCACCATGTCAAATACTCTTATGGTCCCGTCTGTAGTAAGAAAGAGCCCCCAATTCCTTAAAGGGCGAGCATTCAACTTATACGCACCAACCCTCTGTAACTCCCACCCCCCCCCCCTTATTTGTGCCATCTCTGACCTTTCTACCACCTTTAGAAAACATCTAAAGACATATCTGTTTCAACTATACTCTGAACAGGTAATTTAAATTCTTCATACCTCACACTCTCTACCAAGAACCTCAAACTTCCTACAATGCTCATTCATTAAATAACTGTATGATACATAAATTCATTATATATAGTTTCATGTATATTGTTTTCCTGGTTTCTGATCCAAGTTATGTAGATTTTCTGCACCAAACCTACTCTATTATGTTAAATACTCATATAATTGTTCCATGTATGTTAATATATTAATATATTATCTACTTGTTCTATGTAAGTTCTGTTCTCTGTAAACCGCACTGAATGTGAAATAGCGCAGTATATTTAAAAAAAAAAAAATCCTGTAGAAAGGCCAACAGAGATGGCATGTTGGCCACCTCAGGAGCCAACTGCAGAGCGCCGCACCATCACTCAAAGAGGCACCAGATCCACACATAAGCTAGTTTGGTAGACTTCCTCCAGGCTCCGAGCAGAGTAGAGACCACTGCCTGAGAGTAGCCTTTACACGCTAGGCGTCTCCTTTCAAGAGCCAAGCCGTAAGTGAGAAGGGAACCGAGTCCTCCAGGACGATTGGTCCCTGCTGCAATAGGCCCCGAGACAGAGGCAACTGAAGAGGAGATGCCTGCAGGAGCCACATCAGGTCCTTGAACCATGCTCTTCTCGGCCATACCAGCACCATAAGAACAATCCTGCCAAGGTGGCATTCTATATGCTGAATCACATGCCGCACCAGGGGCAATGGAAGAAACACGTACAGCAAATACTGACTTGGCCAAGTCTAGATCATGGCATCGACGACCTTGGACCCCATCTCCATGTGGCAACTGAATAAACTGCAAACTTTGGCATTGGAGTGGGTCACCATTAGATCCATTTTGAGATGACCTCACTGGCGTAGAATCAACTGAAATGGCTCCTGACTCAACTCCCCTACTCCAGGATCCAAAGAGTGACTGCTAAGTAAATCCACTTCCACATTGTCCACCCCAGCAATATGGTGAGCCAACAAAGAGAAGCTTCCCCTTAAAAGCCAGTTGGGCCAACCAGTCTTTGATGGATGTATCCACCGCCCAGTGCAAGAGCAAAATCCAACGCTGTGTCACTTCCCCTTAAAAGCCAGTTGGGCCAACCAGTCTTTGATGGATGTATCCATCGCCCAGTGCCAGAGCAAAATCCAACGCTGTGACACAGTCAGTCATCAGGACACCATCCCTGGCCGCTAAATGTACCAGATCATACATGGCATCTGAAAAGGAGGATCGTAGCTGACTCCAAAAGAGGGGTACTATCATTCTGCTGAAGAGACTGAATTCACTGAAGCAGGGCCAGAGATGTCAGGCTGGTACATACTGCCAGTTGCATAAAAGCAGCTGCTCGGTAAACTTGCTCCTCAACAATGAATCCATCTTATGGTCCAAAAAAATTTCTTTAAGGCTGATCCGCCTTCCACAGGAATGCTGGTCCGTCTGGTAACCGCTGTGACCTATGCATCCACCTTGGGAATGCCAAACCACTCAATGCACTACTCCTCCTTCTCCAGGAGAACATAGATCTTCTTACACACCTTAACCCTTTAGGCAGGGAGTCTGGAGTGTCCCACTCCGACCGGATCATATCCTTGATCATATGTGGAACAGAAAGACAGTAGTGAATTTCCGCACCCCTTGAAGGAGTGGGTGCACCTTTGGCTCCAGCTTCGCGCCGGAAACATCCATCAAGGCAGATGAGACCCTGGCAATCAATGTCACCTGATCCTCCTTCCGGAATAGGCAGTTCACTCTGGCCTCTTCACAATCTTCTGAAGGTAAGAATACTTCATCCACATCAGAGTTCAATACCAAGCCATCTGAATCCGCACCATAGTCAATCTTGGACAACTCCCAGCTGTTTCCCATTTTCGGGTGCACCCCCCTCACTGGGGAAGCTTAGCCAAAGATAATCAAACAGGGTTTCCACTCTGTTTTCTTCACATAAGAATGTACCTGGGGGCACCAAGAGGTCACAGGTTCTGAATTTACAAACCAGAAGGAGCAGGCCTGTTACAAAAAAGCATAGTTACTCACCTGTAACAGGTGTTCTCCAGGGACAGCAGGAATCAGTCCTCGTGTGGGACACCCCAATCCGTCCAGGAAACCTCCAAGAGCCATGGGCCTCGTGAGGGTCCTCAATGTCGGTCTTGCTCGCTCTCCCGTTCCTCGGGGGGTGAGGTCGTCCAGGGCCTCTGGCTCCAGGCCACTGGCCATGGCGAACCACCCAGCTTGGATCCATTCACCGATTTCTCGGAAAGGGAATCCAACGGGGACACTCTCGGCATCTTCCGTCAGACCCCTCGCCGCCTGGTCTCCAGCGGCGTTCACCACCCGAGGACCCCTCCTTTCTGGTGTTTATCCGAGACATGGCTGAAGAACTCAATATTCTTCAGTATGAAGTCCCGCCCAGGGAATCCCTCACTGTGCCATTGCCAATTCTCTCCCGGCTATTGCTCTGCAAGTGGGAGGTCCCGGCCTCGATCCCCATCATGAGCAAGCACCTTGACACAATGTGCAAGGTGCAACGGGGGCTAGGCTTCCGTAAGACTCAACTTGCCCACACCTCCATGGTGGTGGAATCAGCCAGGAGGAAGCAGAAAAGCCTGAAGTTCCACTCACCGGTTCAACCGGGCTGAGAATCTAGAGCCCTCAATGCCCGGGGCCGCAAGGCCTATCAGGGTTCCATGCTCTCCTGTTGCATACAGGCATACCAGTTATATATGGGTATGTTCCTCCGCGACTTGGAGAAAGAACTTGGAGGCTTTCTCCGCAGGCCTCGAGGGCGAGCCCCTCGATAGGTTCTGCCCACTGTCGAAATCAGTAGCTGATTGCTCCAAGTATCTCTCTCAAGCCTCCTACAATGGCTTCGAGACTTCGGTTCGGGTGGCAGCTGAGGGCATCGGAGCCCGCCACCAGGCTTGGCTCAAATCCTCAGATTTGGAGCAGTGGGTGCAGGAGAAGTTCCTGCACATGCCCTGCCTCGGCAAGCAGCCTTTTGGTAAGCCGATGGAGAAGGCGACTGAGATTGAGACGGAGTACGTCACTAGGACCCTCTCTCCCACACGACCTCGACGCTACCTCAGAAGAAGCAGCCTTCCAAGAAGCCCTTCTTCCCTAGGAAAGGCCCCCAGTACCGCAGCTACCACTGCTGATGTCACCCATAAGTGAGGACTGACTTCCTGTTTGTTCCTGGAGAAAGAAATGAATATCCGGAACCCGGATGCTCTCCTCTCGTAAATGACCCCCCAACACCAGGGGACACAGCCAACACAGAGGACGATGAGCAGCTCACAGCACAGTCACCAGACCCTCTGGCTGGATATCCTTACCCATAGTGCCATCCGTCGTCATCTCCTGCCCTGAGGCAAGCAAGACTGGACTAACTGCATTCCCTGGCTGGGGAGGGAAGCAGGCCTTCCAGGGATGACTCAGAAGCTGCTATGCAAAAACAAGAGAGTCCAGAATCCGGAAATGAGGCACCTCACTTGCCACAGGTCACACAACTCTTCCTGGAAGAAGGCAGAAAGAGTTAAGATAAGTATCACAACAGTGCATGCTAAGACTGCAGCGGCCTGAAGATGCGTGTTAACTGTGCTTTTATTGCAATGCGTGCTACATGCGCTAGGGAAGGAGCATGCATTGGAACTGCTTGGGTGGAATGTGCAACCGCAAAGCACACATTAGGTAAAAATTCTACTAAAGCATGCAGAAAATGGCAGGAAACCCCACACCACAGCAGCGGTCTACCCCGAATTATGTCCCAGGAAGACAGAATCGGAAGCCCCCAACAAGGGCAAGGACTACGTCAATCCTTGGTACTCACCCCGAGAGCCCCAGGCAGAAAATTCATGCTGGGCTCAGCTCTCCTTCCGTGAAACTGTTCGGCTGGCTTTGCAGCACTGCGTTTAAGGTGGCTGGCAGGCAGATCCCTCTAAAAGCCTTCTGCGATCTTTGGAAGAGAGCAGGTGGGGTGGGACAGAGAGGAGGGAAAGGGGTGCTGAGGTTGTGTGTGGCTGCTGCACTCTGAGATCCTTCCAATTTCTGGCTGCTCAACAGGCTCTCACCATGATAAGAGCATGGAGCTGAACCAATTTTCTGTCTTCCTATGGCTACCGAAAAGACCGCATTCTAGTGGAGCCTCCTACATCATGCTCAAGTGACAGAATCACAAGCATTTAATCAATCTTTTCTTCTCAATCTTCATATTTTCTTCAGAGAGGAGAATATCCATCCCCCCATCTGCTGGAGAGAAATAAACACTGAAGGGACCTCTGGTGGCTGAGGTGAATAGAGGCATAGGAATGATGTCATTGAAACTTCGGCTTTTCATTGGTTCTTTGTCTCCACCAATCTGCTGGTGGGAGAACACAACCCACTTGTCTGGACTGATCTAGCAGGATGATATGGAAGATAAAGACTTTTTTTTTTAAACAGAAGCTAAGTCCTGCTTTGTAATATATTTTGAATTGGATCAATTTCTCATATGCCTTATCACTCAGCAAAGAGGATATATCCTCTCTCCCTGGTAAAACCATATTTTAGGATGTTTATATTATTTTGCCTTGAATACTGTGTGCAATTCTGGTTACCGTATCTTAAAAAGGATATAGCGGAATTAGAAAATGTACAAAGAGCCATCAAAATGGTAAAGTGGATGGAAGGATACCCCTATGAGGAAAGGCTTAAAAGGTTAGGGTTCTTCAACTTGGAAAAGAGAAGGCTGAGGGGAGATATGATAGAGGTCTATAAATTAATGAATGGAGTGGAACAGGTTAACATAGATCAGTTGTTTACACCATCTAAAAGTAGAACGACTAGAGGACACACAATGAAAGTATAATGTAACCCATTTAAGATTAATAAAAGAAAATATTTTTTTCAATCAACGCATAATCAAACTCTGGAATTTGTTACTGGAAGATGTAGTAAAAGTTGTTAGTGTAGCTGGGTTTAAAAAAAGGTTTGGACAAGTTCCTGGAGGAAAGGTTCATAAACCATTATTGAAGAGGATCCGGGAATCCGCTGCTTACCCCAGGATGAACATTGTGGAACCGGTGTGCCTTTTGGGAACCTGCCAGGTACTTGTGACTTGGATTGGCCACTGTTGGAAACAGGATACTGGGTTTGATGGACCTTGGTCTGACGCAGTATGGCATTTCTTATGTTCTTACGACCCTTTTGTCAACTTAACACTGGGAGAAAGAATGCAGCATCTGTGTTAACAAAATCACTCCCAGAAAGTTGAGAACAGGCACGTCTGAAACATGAGAAAATAGGACAGATGTAAGCTACTTGGAAGTGAATGACATACCAAGGGACTGAAAGTATTTGCATCCTACTCTGATATAATTGCAAATTATTGTCTTTCTGCCTTTGTAATTCCGGAGCAAAACAGATGGTAAAAGCTTTGTTTAAAGTAATATATCTATTAAAAAAACATACAGTATAAAGTGATTATTTGCTAGAACAGCTATTGGTCCATTTAAAGAAGACACACACACTTCTCCACAATGCTGAAAGGGGAGGTCACTACAGGTCAGAATTGTGGCTCAAGGCAAGTTACATTCATATATGATAGATTACTTCCCTGTCCCTAGAGGGCTTGCAATTCAAAAGTTTGTATCTGAGGCGATGGAGGATTAAGTGACTTGTACAAGAGCACAAGGAGTGGCAGTGAAATCTGAAGCTCTGACCACTAGTTTACTTCTTCACTCCACTGTATGTGTGTGAGTTTGCAAGAAATCTACATTAAAAAAAAAAAACCCAGATGTGGAAAGTGATTTAAAAAACTTGGGCACAAGCCAAATTTATTTTTCCCCTCTTGGATTTTTTTTTTTTAATTGTATTTCTCCAGCCTCATCTTCTTTGTGATCAGTGACTCCCTTCAAGTTAGGCCCACCACAGCAGCAGAACCCCAAGCTGGGGGGGGGGGGAGAATGGAGGAATAGGCTTGTACCAATTTTTAGGTGACCTGCTGCCTACAAATTTTCTATATTTACGGGCAACTAACCTTTAACCCAGATCACTGTTAAACAAATTCAACATAATAAAAGGTTCAATCCATATCCACTATAAACAGTAACATCTTCATTGTAAAAGCAGAGTTCCCCAAGAGCTCCAGCTACTTGACCAAATGACTATGCACATTTTGCTACACCATAAATTAGCATAACGATTTTAACATGCAACCACAGAATCAAAAATTTCAATATGCTCCTCTTCTCTTGTACATGTGCCGACCTCCCTATTTGGTCCTCTGCTCTGCTGAGAACAACTTCATTGCAAGCTCTGCCCTGCAGCATGGTTTGCTCAGACATAGATGCACTCTAGTCCTCTGGAACTTCTTTCCTACCTATTCATCATTTATCTCCTCCAACCTCTGCTCCCTCTATCTTATACCAATGGCTCCACATCACTTTCGTTTCCCGTTATGACACTCCCTAGACCCTACCCCTTATCATCCTCACCTCTTATTCCATCTTGTCCTCTACCCTGTCGTGTGCTCTCAGCTTCACCATCTTCTTACTCTCATTCAGCCACCACCTCACACTCTGAAAGAACCTCACTCTCTTATCGTCGTGCTCCTTCCTCTCTCCCCACATAATCTCCTGCTCCTTCTCTCATTAGGGGATATCAATCCCAACCCTGGCACCCCCTAGACTTTTTTCACAATCCCAGGGCAGATCCACATGCAACCCCTCAAATCTTGTTCCTAAACCTCTCATATCCCCATCCTTTCCCATGTGCCTTGTAGAATGCACACTTCAGCTGCTACCCTCAGTCATGGAGGCTACCAGTTCTCCCATGTGACTCGCGCCATTGTGTGTAGCGGTGGTATTGGGTTTCTACTCTCCCATTCCCGCCAGTTTCAACTCCTCCTTCTGCCTCAGTTTCACTCCTTTCCTTCCTTTGAAGTCCACTCCATCTGCCTCTTTACTTCACTTTCTCTCCGGATTGCTGTCACTTATCGACACCCTGATAAGTCCACCTTTACCATCCTGATTGACTCGTGGCTGTTCCTCTGATAACCCCTCTGACCCTCATGCCTTAAAGGTCCTTTCCCTTACCACCTCATTCCATCTCCAGCTATGCTCTACTGCCCCTACTCACCATCTAGGCCACTGCCTTGACTCAGTCTTCTTCTCTAATTGCTTGCCCTCAAATTTCAGTACCATAGTTCTTCCCCTATCTGACCATCACCTGCTAAATTTCACTCATCACCCTCTCCTCCCCCCACCTCACTCTCGCCAATCTTCATACTGTCGGCCCATCAGCTCTCTCCACTGCTGTCTCACCATCTCTTTCCTCCACTATGTCATCTAAGTCCATTGACGACACCCTATCTTCCTATAACACTCTACTCTCCTCTGCTCTGGATGCTCTTGCTCCTCCAACTTCACGTCATGTGAGGTGTACTGTACCTCAGCCCTGGCTGTTCTTTAAAACCTGCTACCTACATGCCTGTGCCAGCACAGCTGAGCGTCTTTGGCTCAAATAGTGCACCACTGTGGACTTCCTGCATTTCAAATTCATGATAACCTCCTTCTAGTCAGCCATAACACTCACTAAGCAAGAGTACTACATCCATCTGACTCTCTTGTCTCAGACACTCACCGTCTCTTTATAACTCAAGTCTCTCCTCAAAGCCACCGACCCAGACTCCTCCTTCCCTTTCTGCCCAGACCTTGGCTGATTACTTCCATGACAAAGTCCACAAGAATACTCTAGAGCAGCGATGGCGAACCTATGGCACACGTGCCAGCTGTGGCACGCGAAAGCCTTGCAGCTGGCACGCGGGAAGGTCCGCAAAAAAGAAAAAGCTGGCTCTGACTGCTGCCGCGGACGCGGCAAGGGCAGAATGCAATGTCCCGCGGGGCCCCTCCGCTCGCTAAGCCCCTCTGCAAGGGCTTTCAGATTCGCGAGGGAGAGCGTCTCCCTCGTGTCTCTGTTAAGCCCGCAGGGGCTAATGGGAAATTTCCCATCAGCCCCTTCGAGGGACTGATGGGAAATTTCCCATTAGCCACTGCGGGCTTAACAGAGACGCGAGGGGGTCGCGCTCCCTCGCGAATCGGATAGCCCTGGCCGAGGGGGCCCCGCGGGAGATTGCATTCTGCCGCAGCAGCGGCAGCAGCCAGAGCCAGCTTTTTTTTTTTTTTTAATTTGCCAGGGGGGGGGGGGGTTAGGACTTCTAATGGGCTAGGGGGGGTTAGGACTTCTAATGGGCTAGGGGGGGAGGTTAGGACTGCTAATGGGCTAGGGGGGGGGTTAGGACTGCTAATGGGCTAGGGGGGGGTTAGGACTGCTAATGGGCTGTGGGCTGGTGGGGGCTGTCGGGAAATGGGGTGATGGGGGTTAGGACTGGTAATGGGCTATGGGGGGGTTAGGACTGCTAATGGGCGGGTGGGCGGGCGGTAGGACTGCTAATGGGCTGGGGGGGTTAGGACTGCTAATGGGCTGGGGGGTTAGGACTGCTAATAGGCTTGGGGGGGGGTAGGACTGCTAATGGGCTGTGGGCTGATGGGGGCTGTCTGGAAATGGGGTGATGGGGGGTTAGGACTGGTAATGGGCTATGGGGGGGGTTAGGACTGCTAATGGGCTGGGGGGGTTAGGACTGCTAATGGGCGGGCGGGCGGGCAGGCGGGCGGGGGGGGGGTAGGACTGCTAAGGGGCTGGGGGGGTAGGACTGCTAATGGGCTGTGGGCTGATGGGGGCTGTCTGGAAATGGGGTGATGGGGGGTTAGGACTGGTAATGGGCTATGGGGGGGGGTTAGGACTGCTAATGGGCTAGGGGGGGGTTAGGACTGCTAATGGGCTAGGGGGGGGTTAGGACTGGTAATGGGCTGTGGGCTGATGGGGGCTGTCTGGAAATGGGGTGATGAGGGGTTAGGACTGGTAATGGACTATGGGGGGGTTAGGACTGGTAATGGGCTTTGGGCTGATGGGGGCTGTCTGGAAATGGGGTGATGGGGGGTTAGGACTGGTAATGGGTTATAGGGGGGGCTTAAACTGAAAATGGGGTGATGGGGGTTTAGGACTGGAAGTGGGTTGATGGGGGGGCTAGGACTGGTATTGGGTTGGGGGGTTGCTAGGACTGGAAATGGGCTGATGGGGGGCTAGGACTGGAAATGGGCTGATGCAGGGACTAGAAGGGAATGGATGCTGGGTGAGGCTGGAACTAGAAGGGAGCTGATGTTGGGGGAGGATTAGAATGGGATGGGGCTGGGAGAGTAAAATGGAGAGGGGAAAAATATTTTGTGTGGGAGGGATAAAAAATCTACAATTGGCCGGGTATTGGGAGAGTAAGTGGGGATTGAGGATGGAGGGGTAAAATTTGAGTGGATGAAATAGGAATGAGGAAAGAGCAAAAGGAGAAAGATTAGTATGTTAAAGCGGATGTAGAGAGAGAGAATGGAAAAAAAAAACTAGAAGAGAGAAGAAAGGACAAATGGACAGCAGATGATGGAGAGTTAGCAGAAAACATGAAGAAACCAGAAGAAAGTGGCTGGAGCAATTGCAACTGTGTAACTGAGCTGAGGTATTCTGTTTATGTAATTCCTTTTTGACATTGCCACTTGTTCTCTTTCCCCAGTAGGT
Organism: Ichthyophis bannanicus; assembly: GCA_033557465.1. Classification (NCBI taxonomy): domain Eukaryota; kingdom Metazoa; phylum Chordata; class Amphibia; order Gymnophiona; family Ichthyophiidae; genus Ichthyophis; species Ichthyophis bannanicus. The sequence goes on from CM066039.1 coordinate 363,415,628, forward strand.
CATGTATTGTTATTCTCTGAAATGTATTGGTTTAATATTTGCAGTGTTGCCTTTTGATAGGTATGGTATGGTGCTTTGTGAGTCCTGGTAGTGCTGTTAGGATACGGCGGGTTTGCTATTGGTTCTAAATGGGCCGTGTTTGTAGTAGTTCCTAATGTGCCTGGCGGTTGGCACTGGATTATAGTAATGTAGAAATCTTTTAGTCTGTCTTTATCCATACACTCATTAAGAGACATGTTTACTAAACGTTAGTGTATGTTAGCATTATGCAAATATTTATGCAAATTGACGTGCTGGCACTTTGAGGAAATTCTTTGGTTTTGTGCGGCAGTTTGGGCACTCGGGCTCAAAAAGGTTAGCCATCACTGCTCTAGAGTTTGCTCCCCCCCCCCCCACGAGACCATCTCCATCCCTCCTTCTCCCTCTTCACTCCCAAATCCTTCCCTCAACCTGTCATCCTCTCCTCCTTCTCTAACATCACTGATAGAAAAAACACATCTCTTCTCTCCTCCTCTAAACTTACTAGCTGCTCCTCAGATCCTATTCCCACCCATCTACTAAACTCCATCTCCTCAACTGTTGTCCCTTCCATCTGTCATAACTTCAAACTGCTGTTTTCTATTGCAACTGTTCTTGCAGCCTTCAGACATACTGTGCTTACACCTCTCCTCATGAAACCATCCTTTGATGCTACCTGTCCTTCTAATTATTGGCCTCTCTCTCTCCTCCCCTTTATTTCTGAACTACTTGAATGTGCAGTTCACTGCTGCTGTCTTGACTTTCTCTCCTCTCAGTCCTTTCTGGATCCACTGCAATCTGGCTTTCGCCCTCTAGTCTGAGACAGCTCTTGCCAAAGTCTCCAATGACTTGTTCTTGCCAAATCCAAGGGCTTTTACTCGATCCTAAGAACATAAGATATGCCATACTGGGTCAGACCAAGGTCCATCAAGCCCAGTATCCTGTTTCCAACAGTGGCCAATCTAGGTCATACGTACCTAGCAGTTTCCCCAAAAAACACAGGTTCCACAATGCTTGTACTGAGTCAAGCATTGATACCCTGGGTTCCTTCTTAATAATGGTTTATGGACCTTTCCTCTAGGAACTTGTCCAAACCTTTTTTAAACCCAGCTACACTAACAGCCTTTACTGCATCCTCCGGTAACAAATTCCAGAGTTTGATTACACGTTGAGTGAAAAAATATTTTCTTTTATTAGTCTTAGTTTACCCTGTAGCTTCATTGCATGTCCCCTAGTCCTTTTATATTCTGAAAACGTAAACAATCGATCTACATTTACCCGTTCCACTCCATTCATTAATTTATAGACTTCTATCATATCTCCCCTCAGCCGTCTCTTTTCCAGGTTGAAGAGCCATAACCTTTTTAGCCTTTCTTTATAGGAGTATCCTTCCATCCCCTTTACCATTTTGGTGGCTCTTCTCTGAACCTTTTCTAAAATTGCTATATCCTTTTTAAGATATGGCGACCAGAATTGCACACAATATTCAAGGTGCGGTCTCACCATGGAACGATATAGAGGCATTATAATATCTTTTGTTTTATTTTCCATTCCTTTCCTTATCATACCTAGCATTCTATTTGCTCTCTTGGCCGCCGCTGCACACTGGGCCGAGGGTTTTAACATGGTATCCACAAGGACGCCTAAATCTTTTTCTTGGGTGGTGGTTCCTAATGTGGAACCTTGCATCGTGTAACCATAGTTTGGGTTGTTCTTCCCTAGGTGCATAACCTTGCACTTCTCCACATTAAATTTCATCTGCCATTTTGATGCCCAGTCTTCCAATTTATCAAGATCCTCTTGCAATTTTCCACAATCCTCCTGGGTTTTAACAACTTTAAATAGTTTTGTGTCATCAGCAAATTTGATAACCTCACTCGTTATTCCACTTTCCAGGTCATTTATGAATATGTCAAAAAGCAGCGGACCCAGCACAGATCCCTGGGGTACACCACTATTCACCTTTCTCCATTGGGAAAATTGGCCATTTAGCCCTACCCTCTGCTTTCTATGTCTCACTGTCATCTGAAACTGAACATGGCCAAAATGGAACTCCTTATCATTTTCCCTAAGCCCACCTCTCCCTCCTTTCTCCATTTCTGTGGATAGCACTCTTCTCCTCCCTGTTTCCTCAGCTCGCAACCTTGGGGTCATACGTGACTCCTTCCTTTCCTTCTCCACACACATCCAACAAATAGCTAAACCTGTTGCTTCTTTCTCTATAACACTGGCAAAATTCATCCCTTCCTTTCTGAACACATTGCTAAGACCCTCGTCCATTCTCTTGTCACCTCCCATCTAGACTATTGCAACCTCCTCTTCGCTGGTCTTCTTCTGAATCATCTTTCTCCACTTCAATCTCTTTGAAATTCAGCTGCACAGCTAACCTTCCACCAGTGTTACTATGCTCATGTCACTCCTCTTCTCAAGTCACTTCACTGGCTCCCTATCCATTTCTGAATCCAGTTCAAACTTCTACTACTGACCTATAAGTGCACCTTCATTCAGCTGCTCCTACCTACCTTTCTTCTCTTATCTCTCTCTCTACATCCCTCCTTGGGAACTCTGCTCTTCTGGCACATCCCTTCTATCTGTGGCCTTCTCTTCCACTGCCAACTCCAGACTTTGATCTTTCTACCCTGCTGCTCCTTATGCCTGGAATATACCCGAGTCGGTACATCAGGCTCCATCTGTGGCCCTGTTCAAATCCAGGCTAAAAACTCACTTGAGACTGCTTTTGGATCCTGATCTCCCTAGTCTCCTGCTTACCTCGTGTTTTCTTACCATTCCCCTAAATAAATCCCAGTCTCCCCCTTGTTGTGTTATCTGTCATGATTAGAATGTAAGCTCTGTAAAATGCTGTGTATGCCTTGTAGCACTATATAAATAAGTAGTAGGAGAAGTAGTCCAAAAAGTAGTCCAAAAAGAACATAGCAAAGCTATTTTAGAAACAAAATGTAAGGAAGTAATAAATTAACAAAATGTAAGGAAGTACCAGAGCCCCACTTGCAGCGGCCCTGGGAACAGTAATGCTGCCCTTGATATTAAAACCCTGATGAGATACTCCCGGAAGAGTGCAAATTTGCCTACAGCTTGATATTTATTTATTTAAACAGTTTTGTATACCACCTTATCCTTCAATCAAAGTGGTCACAACACAATTCAGGGATACATTTAACACGACGGGATATGAGACACATACACTAATACTTACAGGGAACATGGGCAATGGAGGGTTAAGTGGCTTGCCCAAGACCACAAGGAGCACCTGTGGGACTAGAAACCCCAGTCCTTCCAGCCCAAGGTTGCTGTCCTCTAGTGGGATTTGAACCCCCGACCTTTCGGCCTGAGGTAACTTGCCCCAACCACTAGGCCACTCCTCCCTGATATTTGTTTTATATGATTTAGTTCAACAGAAGGTATGTTTGTATTAGTCTGTTTTTAATTTAGCTGCACTAGGCAATTAAGAGTTGAGCTAGCTTGAAATCATAACTGAACCTCCCCTTCCTCACCTCCCATCCATACCACCATTCAAGTCTTGTGTGTGTAATCTAAGGAGAGAGTGTCCCCACTAACCAACACAGGAGGGTTTAATATTTTAACGCTCTGGCCCGGATGCAGTGAGCTTCTTATTTTCCTGCTGCTAATCTTACTTTGTACATATCATGCGAAGAGAGAGATCATTAGAGAAAGACATCATACTTGGCAAGGTAGAAGGTCAACGAAAAACAGGAAAGCCAGCAATGCAATGGATCGATACAACAGCAGCTATGGGTGCCACTCTATCAACAATGAGCCTCCTGACTGAAGACTGAACACAGTTTAGGACAACTATCCAGAGGATCGCCATGAGTCAACAGTACTTAACAATCTTATTCCTGATGCAGTACAATTTTAGCAAGGAAAATTCAGCAATAAACCATTGTGTTTAAGGATAGTGTAGTAACATACAAACTGAATTTCAAATTGCTCCCAATGTAAAACAAAACAAACATGATGAAATATAGCATGGTGTTTCACTCTTCTTGCAACATTAAAGTTTTCCTTCAGCTCAGGACTGGAGTAAAAATGCTGCAAAGGAACAAAAGAGTCACTGAAGTGTGGCACTTAATCTCAGATCAATTTAGATCCCTAGTGACCAAGTGTGCCCCCTAACCCCGAAAAAAAAAAGTCTTGGTGGCTCAAATGGGCCCCTGGATCTTCCACTTCCAAACAAACCCAAAACCCTGATGGCCCAAGTGGTGCCCTTGGACCAACCCCCCTCTTTTCATTCTCACCCTACAAAAAGATCCCCAGGGCTTAAATGGACTTCCCAGACCACCCCCACCACTTGATCCTGTGTCTCTGGTGCTGTCATCTTCCAAAATGGTGGTGCCTGATCCCCAGTGGTGCATCGGAATACACTGCTGGGGTTCAGGGGCTAGCATTTTGGAAGATGGCATGGTCAGATGCTACTGAATGTCTCTCTGGACCAGATAAGTACAATTTGTCTGGAGCCTCCGGTCCACTACTGAAGGCTCTCTGGTCAAGGGCCTCCCTAGCTGGGGTGCTCTGGACCAGTTAGCCTTGATGGGCTAGGGGGGAGGGTAGTTATGGTGGGCTGGGTATGTCCAGAATCCACTGAGCCACTAGGTGTATTTTGTGGCGTGGAAATCAGGTAATGTGGAGACTGGCAGGTTTTTTTTGGAAATGTCTCCTTTCTTATCAGTGCATGGGCCGGTCCTTGTGCACGCACTATCAGAATGGAAACATTTTCCTCACATAGCAGCTGCCAGCTATATATTACCACAGCGATGTGCTTGTTTTTTCTGTTTTTAACACAGCAGTAATTTGCATGTCATTAGTTTACTGCGCTAGGAGTTAACAGGTTCTTTTAGTGCATCCATTGGAATGCTTTCCATTGAAGCTGAACACAGCTTCCTATACTGAGGCCTCTATGTGCTTTCTGCACTTATAGGAACTGCTACTAAAAGGATTCTTTAGGATAAGTACAAAATGACAATACTGCAAAACGAGCAGGCTAAAGGAAGCTTTAATGCAGAGATCTCAGACAAACATTCATTTCATAGGGTTTATACATATGAAGTACCTGAAGGCATGATTTGGGGGAGATATGTGTGGGGGCTAATAAGATGCTTTATTACACGTTCAGGTGCTAGGGAAATAACCACAGCAAGTGTGTAATCAGAAAAAATGCAATGATTCTATCACAAAGAATTAACAATATAATTTGTTTATAAAAGCAAAAGGGAGGAATACTTAAGAATTCACTTCAGAAGGCTCTTCCACTTACTGTTAAAGTTCATTATTAGATTCCCCTTATGTATAATAGCACCCAAGTCACTAACTCACCAAATGGCTAGTGCTGAAGGAGCAGCAAATATGATACGTAGCTGGTGCAAATTATGACACCAAAAGCTTCTATCAGGAAGACAGTATCTTTACTCTATGCAAAATCAAGACATTCACTTAAGGTGTAGAGTTACCTTCTTGAATGGTAGCTATAGATTTTTATGCAGTGATCCCAGCAGTCCAGGACTAGCAGCTGTCCCTTTAGTGTAACTGCCACACCAACAGGACAAACAAGTCCTTCTCTTATTAAGATACTGTAGCCACCTTCTTTAGGAAAATGCAGAATTTCCTTACGGCCACTATCAGCAACAATTAGATCCCCTCTTGTATCCACACACATCCCCGAGATGCACCTAAAATCCTCATTCTCTGAGAAAAAGTGGCTAATCTGACGACCCAGCTGTCCATCTGGTCCTACAGAACCAACAGAGAATCCCCCCTCAAGATGATGCTCATGCTGTCGGTTCTCAAGATTCAAACCCAAACCCTGGGTAAAGTACACAATCCCTTCAGAATTGCAGGTCACAAACTTTGGCCGCACCGCACTGCACAAACGACTATACTTAACAACCCCAATGCCACGATCCACAGTCAGACACCATAACTTTCCCCCTTCCACATCAGTCACCACAAACTCCCCTGAAGGCATAGCAGTAATGCCCCATGGCTTGCTGAGTTGTGTTCTATGGCAGGCAACACAGTGTCCATCTGTGGTATACACTTTTACGGAATTGTCATAGTTATCTGTCACTCCTATCAATCCGTGGCAATTCATGGTAACGGAGAGAGGGATCAAATTTGGTAAATCTGCCCCTAGAAAACTGAGCACAAAATTATCAATGCCACTTGGGTTACGTCTTATCTCTCTCAAAAATCCTTTTCGGTTGAAAATTTGGATCCGGAAATTACCCCGATCTGCTACCAGTACCTCTCCATGTGCAGTGACATGTAAGCTGACTGGAAGATTGAACATCCCAGGCACACTGCCTTTGGAGCCCATCTTCTTCAACAGATGACACTGTTGAACGCTGCACACAGTTTCCGGTAATCTTGATTTAACAGGGGATGAATTTGGAGATAAATGACTAATAGGCTCATATGGTGGCATAGCCATATCCGTTAATGTCACAGATAATGAAATGGTGGAATCTGGAATAGCTTCTTTTATGTTAACAGTATATGGCTTCTTGACTACCTGACCAACCTGTAATGGCCCCACGTGACCTACTTTAAGGAGTTCCACTTCCTGCAGTGTCAGCTCCAAGGGCAAGTTAGTACTCAGTTCTGGTTCTTCCTCTTCCACGGCCTCTTCTAAAAGGCCCGTGTCTGCTTGTTTAACTTTGGCTAGGAGATAATCACATCTGGACACTATTTGCACTTCTGCAATATTCAGTAGGTATACCTGCTCCTCTAGAAGCTGGGCATTTATTTTTTCTACCTCAGACAATGAGTCTGTAAAAAACTTGCGTGACTTTGCCAGCTCCTCCTGGATCCGGTGTTCCTCCTTTCCATATTCTTGTAGCAATGCTTTGTACTTACTCTTCAGATCTTTAGACAGACCTTCCAAAGAAGCCTTTCTTTTCTGCAAATCCTCCATCGCTTGACGCAGGTTGGCTAGCTTCTCTTTAAATCCCCTTCTTCTTTCTTCAGCAGCCTTTTGGACTGTCAGAACATTATGTCCAGGTTGCAGGTGCTCAGCCTCTTTGCAGGACTCACAGAGTACCAAGCCACAGCTTCTGCAGAACTGCCTGGGTAGTCTCCGCCTACACAATTTGCACATGAAAAGGTTTATTGTTTCACTCCAGCCAGCAGCGTCAATGATCTTCAATACTGTCAGATTGTCTGTCAGTTGGATTGAATTTGCTATGTGGGTTATCTTATTGCAAAATGGACAACGTATGCCATTGATGCTGTTTCCTAGGATCTTCTCCAAGCATTGTCTACAGATGGTGTGACCACAGTGCAAGAGCTTGGGTCTTAACTGTTCCTCTGTAAATGTTTCCATGCAAATTGGACACTCCAGGACCTCACGGAATGCATCTGGATTCAGGCTTGGAGCAGTTGCCATGGTATCTCAAGGTAGTATCATCTACAGAATATTAGAAAAAAAGGCATTTTATTCTATAATACTTGTATATTTTCTGTGTAAAAAAGATTTATTTCCCCTTAATTCTGAAAAGATAATATTTATACAGGTGCATGCAGGCTAATGATTCATCATTCTATACAAATCTAAGAATTCACATGGGTTGCTACAATCTGGCTGGCAAGATAAATCTACTAATCTTACCCCAAATGGCTGTAGTTATGCTGACTGATCAAACCCTCGGGATTGAAAATGCAACATGAGAACATCTATTTCCCCTCGTTAAGTCCTTGGATCTATACAGGCAATAGCAAAAGACTGCAATTAAAACTAAAGCTGCATGTGGGTTCACTCATTACATTGTTTTCACGCCGACACTAAACCGAAAAATGGCACAGCTGAAATGAGAATGAGGCCTAGAGGATGAACATCTACAACAGGTGGTTCAACTTGAGGATTTGGACAGAATGAGAAAAACAGTGCAAAACTGCTAGAGTGGTTTGAGAAGCATTGGTAGAACTGCAGCCAATTTACCACTGCGGGTTAAAACTGAAGTGAAGTGCCAACAGGCTGTGGGGAAACGTTTGGGAAGCCTGGCCTGCACTATGCTTACCACTATTAACTATTGATAAAAACAGATTTTAACCATCTTATGTTGGCACCATTTTAGAAGTATCCTGACCCTGTAGCTTTTGAGCAGTCCTGAACTTGTGTGTTGGACAGTGCTTCTTGGTTCACGATTGACAGGTGAATGCGAGTTTAGTTTTATTACACCTGTCCTGGACAACTAGCTATTTAAGTATTTGTAGTGCAAATGGATTCTTCCCAATCAGTCTCTTTGAACCTCATCAGGTAGTAAGGGGAAGGAACAATGATTTAGGATGAGAAGGCAACATATTTTAACCACTCCAAGTAATTTCATCGATTACCTAATTTTGATCTTTTTATGCTTCTAAAAATAAATCAGTCAGACACTAAGTGTTGGACAAATATTTTATTTTTTAATCATCAATAAAATGTTTGTATCTACATTTAGTTTAGGCTTAACAGAACATTCAAAGCCTATGAAAAGTATTCATGCCTTAATTCAAATTATGTCCATGTGAGTCCCTGTTCAGTAACTTCCAGGCTGCATTTTTCAGAATAAAATCATTTTACCGTTATAGGTAGGGCTGGATTAACATGCACGCCAACTAAGCAATGCCTAATGCCACGACCAGAACTAAATGCAGCAGGCAGAGCGCTCAAAGCTTTGGCCCAGGAAGTGCAGTCAGGGATTTCAGGAGATTTTGTGACTCCTTGGCCATAATTGCTTTGTTTCAGTGGAGGAGTAGCCTAGTGGTAGAAACAGTGGGCCGAGACCCAGGGAAGACAGGTTCAAATCCCACTTCTGCTCCGTGTGATCTTGAGCAGGTCACTGAACTCTCCACTGCCTCAAGTACAAGCTTAGATTGTAAGCCCTCTGAGGACAGGAAAATACCTACTTCAACTGAATGTAACTTGCCTTAAACTTCTGTGTGAGCAAAATCAATTTCCCATAAACTGCTGTTGCCATGCCGCCTCCTGGGGGAAACTGCTACACATCGTTACTCACTGTGCCGCTCATCCTCTTCCATCTTTGCTTGCCTGTGAGGCCTAGCCCCGAGCTGACCGCAGCCTAAATTGTAGGAACATCTTCCCTTGCTAAGGCTAAGAGGATAGAGTGCTGATGTTGATCAGCATGGGAAGGGGGTAGGGGGGATAAATAGAGAGGAGTGTGTGGTTAGGGGAAAACACAGAGTGGCAGCTGGGCTGAGGGGGATTGACTAAGAAACTGCATGGGATGAAGGGCAATTTAAAGGGCAAGATAGAAAATGCTGTCCTTGCCACCAAACTTCAACTCAGCCTGTCCCCCCCCCCCACAGGAGCCACACGCCTAGTATGCGAAATCAACAAGGGGCTGGCAGACCTTGCAAGCCTTCAGCAATAATAAATTTATGCCAGACAGGGAAACTAGAAGCCAGAGTTGGGTCACCAAACAATATTTTTAAAGGAGGCAAGCAGTATATTTGCTGATCATCTTCCTGCCCAGCAGACCTCTCTCTTCCACCTCCTACATCTCCAGTCATTTCCTTAGCCCCCTCAACTCTCCCCTCCCCCTATCGTGCTTCGGGTGAGGTCAGACTGTGAGGGAGTGGATGGGTTCCATTAGGAAATAAAGGACTTTAACTGTATGTTTGTATGGCCCGGTAAAAGATTAAGCTAACAGTAAATAGAAAAAGGGCTGGATTAAAGTTCATGAGTCATAACAGGCATGCCAAAGCCTAATGTTGCTGAGCAGGGAGAAGAAATCCTGAAGCCAGACCAAAGCTTTCCACTCTACCTCTGAAGAATGAGAGTATGCACCGAACAGCAATTGGAAATGTCATCCGACCTGGAAGTGATAGACCAAGGCCACACATAGCACCTGACCAGTTCATTCTCAAAGCGATTTGTAGGGGTACATATAACTTTAACTGACCATCACAGCAGCTTCCCCAGAGAGGGGCATCAACTAGAGAAAACCAAAAGCATGACAGCAGCAATGCCATACCCATTTTTTATTTTATGATCAGACAGTTGTCAGTTAAAATGGTCTATCTTGAAGAGTCACATTTTTCAGTTTATTTGCATAGAGACTGGCGGTTTAAGTTCTAAAAACATCTCTTAACTTAGTTACACAGACCAGCAAGAATCTAACACAGATTCTTAGCAGCAGCCCCTAGAGGAGATACATGCAGCACTTCATGAATTTGGTACTGAAACAATGAGAAATAGATACCAGGGAAAGCAAACATTTTAAAAAATCTTCTAATTCCAAAGTAAGCTGAACACATAAGAAGAAATGCATTTGTTCAAAGAGAAAAAAGGCATTCAATCCAATGCAATCAATGGTGTGAGAACCACTGACTGACCTGGAAGGATTTACTATTTTAGTCTAGTCTCTCAATCTATCCAAGTTGTCATTACCATATGCATGTATTCTAGGATACAGCAAACACATCAAGAAATTAAATTTTCTTTCTGATGCCTCTGTCCTAGTGCCAGTCACTGAAGGAACACAGAGGGAGCAGGGCCCTCGCACCAATAGCAAAAACACACAGCAAGTGAGGGTCAGTAAAGGGTCACAGCTGCTAGTTTTATTTAGAACAAACCCCTAAGCGTTTCGGCGTCAAGCCTTCCTCGGGGGGGGGGGGGGTACACATGTAGGGCACCTTGTGAGAAAAGTAGTCTTTAAAAAGACACCATTCAAGTTAAAGCTTGAAGGCCAGCAAATCGTAGAGACCAAGCGTATTTGTGTTTTCACCAAAAGAGTTTGTGCTACAATGGGCAAAGTGCCAGTCACTGACACATATGGCCATCATTCTCCTGAGAACTGGCATTGTGACTATTATTGTATGAAATATGCCATACAGATATTCTATTCACACAGCATGCACAGAAGAGGCAAAATAGTGGGAAGAGGCGCTCCTCTCTCATTCCTTCCACTTAGTCTGTCTAGTATCACTACAAAGATATGAAGTTGGTGTCCCAGGCCCTAGCCCCGAGTAGAGATGTTCATCTGTGTTCCACTAGGTTTTGGTGCTTATGTGTTAGCTGAACAATAGTGGAATGATAGTTCGGGCTACAAAATCCCAGGCACTGGCTCTCCTGGGTGCCTAAAATGTAGAACCTGGTACTAAATTAGCAGGTTAACAGAGCATGAGCTAGGACAAATGAAAGGAGCTTTGGTGTCCCAGGGCAGGAAAGAACAGCAGCTGCCAAGGCAAGGCAAAACAGCCGTGGTCCTGGGCTCAAAGGAACAACAGCTACTGGGATGGGGAGGAACAAACATAGCACCTGCTCCAATGAAACCGAGCGAGAGGCAGTGGCTTTAGATGGCCTCGGAAGAGCAATTGTTGATGGGTTAGAAGCAGCTTTCAGGCTGCATAAGAATGAATGAAGGGGGAGGAGGAGTGGAAGACAAGCTGGAGAAGAGACAGATGAAAAAAAAAGAACAAAACAATTTAAAAAAAACAAAAAACACAACGATAAAAGATTGTGCTCTCCTGCTTCCAAAAATTTATCGTTTGCATCTTACTTTTCTTAAAGCTATTTTCTACCTTGATCATAATGCTTTTAATTTTAACTATCAACCAAATTATATAAAAGTTTTGCTATGGCTGTTGCTAGCTTGGGATTTTTACGTGCTCACTGTGTCAGTCTGAAGGTGTGGAGCTGCTCTGAAATGACAGTTCCGGGGATTGACCGATTCAACGTACTTCTTAGATTTAAGGATCCACTTCAGTGAGGCATTGCCCCCACCTATCCAACATTTATCCCCTCAGAGAAATTTGCTCTGTTTGCACCCACAGATCCATAACACAGTACACAGCAAATTACATCTCTATGCTATATTCAGCTACATGCAAGAACCCACCATAGTACATATTAAAACTTAAGCAATCAATCTGCATGGATCTTGCATAATTCCTACCTTAGCTCCTTGCACAAGGTTTTTCATTGTATTCCTTTAAAAGGGCCAGCAGAAGCAATTATACAATAATCATTCCTATATCAAGTGGAGGTCTGGCTGGAAGGGGGAAGAAGACTGATACTAGTGTATGTGAGTGCACGTGTCCATACTGTTTCCTCCAAAAGCCAGCATGAACAGTGCCAGATAGGATTTGATTATAAACATAAAATGAAGTAGTATCATTATTTTACTTACATTTATAAAATCTTCCTTTTTCAAAGAAACTCAGTGTACTGCACAACATAAAAATCAGTGGTACTATCAATAAAAAAACACAATAGAAAATTATTAAAATAAAAAAAAACCCTGTCTCCAATTAACACGGCTCAAAAAAATCAAATACTTCATTTGTAAACTACTTGCAGATCAGCTTTCTCAACTTGTGACTTTTTGTATTTACTTTAATATTCTACATCCTAATTTTAAAAAAAAAGTTTTTATCTAAAGCTACAGTTAACACCACCCTCTCATTAACACAGGGCTTTCATATTTTATATGGTTCACATGATAAAATGTCACCTTCTTTCTACCTACCAGTTAAAGTCTTTTCATCGAATCCTGCTAGACCAGTCCAGACAAGTGGGTTGTGTTCCCCTACCAGCAGATTACTGGAGACAAAGAACCAAGGAAAAGCACAGGTTTCAATGACATCACTCATGACTTTATTCGCCTCAGCCACGTGAGGCCCCTTCAGTATTTGTCCCAAAGCATAAGGGAGAAATATAGCAAGCCTCACATAACTTCAATGTGGGCAACAATGAGTAATGAAAACAGTAGAGACCTATGTACAGGAAAGCATAAACAGAAGGCTGTCCGTAGAAGATGAAGGGATGTAGGGATGTCCTACATGGAGTGGTGGGTTTACCCCTGAACAAGGATATGTGGAGGGGTGGCCTGCGCAGAGCGACAGGTGCACCTACTCTTGCCATCTTGCTGGGCAGACTGGATGGACCATGCTGGTCTTTATCTGCCGTCAACTACTATGTTACTATGAACCCTCAGAGCCAAGTATAAAATCATAGAGGACCCAAGGGTACCGCCGCAGAACAGAAAAATACAGTTCCAGGGGCAGGTCCTGGACTGGTCTAGCAAGACTCAAGTAAAGGAAATTAATTTGTAAGTAATATATCAACTTCCATATCGTCCTTCTACACCAGTCCAGACAAGTGGGGTATACCAAAGCTACAACAGCTCGCAAAACTGTTGAGGCAAAGGCAGTGTTCACCTGTGCGTGGACGTTGAAGCGGTAATGCTTGACAAAAGTGGAAAGTGATGCCCACGTCGCTGTCTGACAAATATCCGCAGGGGCTACAGAGCTCCGCTTCGCCCACAAGGGCGCTAGTGGTCAGGTAGAATGGGTGCACAAACCTTCAGGTTCCACACCAGATACGCTGAGGCAATGGCCTACTTAATCCAGCACCCCAAAGTCGATTTAGCTGACGTCTCACCCTTTCACAGGCCAACAACACATTACAAAAAGATGGACGGGCTTACGAAAGGAATTCGTAACCTCCACGTACCAGAGACGTCCCCTCCGGACATCCACAAGGTGAATATCCTTATCTTCCCCCCAGCACTGCTCCTTAGAAAAAGGAGGGAAGGCAGACCATCTGGTTCACGTGAAAGGGAGAAATGACCTTTGGCCGAAAGGAAGGCACAAGTCGAATAGAAACAGCCACCTTTGAAAAAGATAGATAAGAATCTGCAACATGACTCACTTTTGGGCCCCTTCCCCCTCCCTGGCCCCTGTACTTGCCTCTGTTCCTATTCCTCTGGTCCCCTCCTTTAGGTACCTTGGCGTCATTCTCAATTCCTCCCTCTCTTTCACTGAGAACATCTCTTCTGTTTCCCATCGGTCCTTCTACCACCTTCATCAGATTCATGCCTTTCATACTTTCCTCACTCCAGCCTCACTAACCACTCTCCTCTCCCTTGTTGTCTCTAGAATTGACTATTGCAACATTATCTTTGCTGGCCTTCCTCAGTATAGTCTCAATAGGCTTCAACTGCTCCATAACACAGCTGCTCGTATTCTCACATTCTCTTCCTGCTATGACCACATCTTTCCCTTACTTGCCTAGCTCAAAGGGTGCCGCCATAAGAGCCCTGAGCACCAGAACCAGATCCCAGGAAGGGATTACAGACCGGAGGGAGGACGCAGATGCCAAACCCCCTGGAGAAAGTACAAGACGTCCAGGTGCAAGGCTAGAGACTTACCAGCCTCTGAACCTCGGAAACAGGCCAGAGCTACTACCTGAACTTTCAGGGAGCTAAAGGGAGAGGCCCTTCTCCAAGCCATCCTGTAGAAAGGCCAGCAGAGATCGCACCTTGGCCGCATCAGGAGCCAACTGCCAAGCGCCACGCCACCACTCAAAGAGGCTCTAGATCCACATGTATACTAAAATGGTAGATCTCCTCCGGGCTCTGAGCAAAATGGAGACCACTGCTGGAGAGTAACCTTTACACATTAGCAGTCTCCTTTCAAGAGCCAAGCCACAAGCAAGAAGGGAACTTGGTCCTCCAGGACAAATCAGTCCCTGCCACAAAAGGCCCTGAGACAGAGGCAATGAAAGAGGAGGGGCCTGCAGAATCTGCATCAGATCTCCGAACCATGTTCTCTTGCAGTTCAGCGCCACCAGAACAATCCTGCCTGGGCGATGCCAAATCACATGCTTCACCAGGGGCCATGGAGGAAACATGTACAGCAGCTGCTGACTTGGCAAAGGCTGGGTCAAAGTCTCGATGCCCTCGGACTCCATCTCCATGTGGCGACTGAAGAAGCAACACACTTTGGCATTAGAGTGGGTTGCCATCAAATTCATTTTGGGATGACCCCTGTGGCGCAGAATCAACTGAAATGACTCCTGACTCTCCAGGATCCAGAGTGCTGGCTGAGGAAGTTCACTTCCATAATGTCCACCCCAACAATGTGCAGAGCCAACAAGGCTAGAAGGTTCTTCTGTGCCCAGGCAAACAAGAGAGCCATCTTCAGAGCTACCCCAGCAGTCTTAGTGCCATCTTGCCGAATGACATCAGCCACTGCCGTGGCATTGTCTGAAAATAATCAAACCACCCAGCCATTGACCAGGGGCCAGAAACATAGAAGAGCTAACCTGATGGCCCTCACCTCAAGGTGGTTGATGGACCACACTGCTTCCTGCGGTTCTAGTGGCCCTGGACCATTTGGTCATGGAAATGGGCTCCCCAGCTTGAGAGACTGGCATCAGTCACCAGGAGAGATCTAGGAGAAATTGTCCAGCAGCATGCCCTTCCTCAGAAAACAGGGCTGCTGTGACCACCACGGGCTGGACTTCACCATCAACAGGAGCAGAAGCCTGCACTCGAACTTCTGAGAACTCAGGTACCACTGAGCCAACAAAGACTGCATGTAAGCATGTGTCAACAGCATCTTGGAGAAGGTCATTGGAGTGGGTGGGTAGCCAGACGATGAGGGCGGTGAACTGATAATGAGAGCCAAACACAGCAAAACGCAGATACTTCTGCTGATCTGCCTGGATTGGGATCTGAAAGTACACATTGGCCAGATCCAGAAAAGCCAAGAACTCCCCTCGGCACACCACTTGAATTAGGGAGCACAAGGTTTCCATCTGGAAGCTGAGGATTAGCAAGTGCGTGTTGACCCCCTTGAGGTCTACAATGGGCCAGAAGGAACAGTCCCTTTTTGGCACTCAAAGTAGATGGAATATCTGCCCTTGCCCCTTTTATCCGTGGGAATGGGCACTATAGCCCTTAGGAGCAGCAACTTGCGTAACATAGAACATGATGACAGAAAAAGACCACATGGCCTATCTAGTCTGTCCTTCCATATCAACAACTACAACAGTCCCCTTTTTACCTTTAGAGATCCTCTGTGTTTGTCTCATGCTTTTTTGAATTCAGTTACTGTCCTCATCTCTACCACGTCTACTGGGAGACTATTCCACGGATCCACTACTCTTTCCATAAAGAAATATTTCCGCATATCACTCCTGAATCTATCTCCCTTCACCCTCATCCCATGTCCCGTCGTAGCAGAATTTGCTTTCAGTTGAAAGAGGCTCTCTCCCTGAACATTTATGCCACGGAGGTATTTA
Source organism: Ichthyophis bannanicus (assembly GCA_033557465.1). NCBI lineage: Eukaryota > Metazoa > Chordata > Amphibia > Gymnophiona > Ichthyophiidae > Ichthyophis > Ichthyophis bannanicus. The sequence continues at coordinate 363,431,712 of CM066039.1, forward strand.
AACATCTCAATCATATCACCTCTATCCCACCTTTCCTCTAAGGTGTACATATTAAGATCCTTAAGTCTGTCCTCATATGCTTTATAATGAAGACCACTAATCATTTTAGTAGCCACCCTCTGCACCGACTCCATCCTGTTCACATCCTTTTGAAGGTGCGGTCTCCAGAATTGCACACTATACTCCAAATGAGGTCGCACCAAAGACTTATACAGAGGCACTATCACCTCCTTTTTCTGCTAGCCATTCCTCTCCGTATGCACCCAAGCATCCTTCTAGCTTTTGCCGTTGCCTTTTCTACCTGTTTAGCTACTTTAAGATCATCAGACACAACCACGCCTAGGTCCCGCTCTTCTTTAGTGGACAAAAGTACTTCACCCCCTATACTATATTGCTCCCTTGGATTGCTGCAGCCCAAATGCATGACCTTACATTTTTTAACATTAAATCCCAGCTGCCAAATTCTAGACCATTCTTCAAGCTTAGCTGGATCCCTCCTCATGTTATCTACACCTTCCTGGGTGTCTGCTCTATTGCAGATTTTGGTATCATCTGCAAAGAGGCAAACCTTAACCGACAACCCTTCCGCTATATCACTAACAAAGATGTCTAACTGTTGGTAACATAGTAAATGACGGCAGATAAAGATCAGTATGGTCCATTTAGTCTGCCCAGTAAGATGGCAAGAATAGGTGCACCTGCTGCTCCATGCAGGCCACCCCTCCCCATGTCTTTATTTAGGGGTGAACACACCGCTCCGTGTAGGACACCCCTCTTTGTTGAGAAATTAGATGGTTAAGTTTATTTTGATTTCATCCTGTTACTGTAAAAGGGATCCATTGTATCTGTCCCATGCCATTTTGAATTCTGTCACTGTAAGGTGGACCACACCATGGCATATTTGATTGCAGACCCACAAGAGGAAATGACAAAGGCATCTGGAATCGGCTCCTTACATTCTAAGACATAGCCAAACTGAATGGTGTCTAGCACCCAGCGATCCCTGGTGACCTGTGCCCAGGATACGGGAAACGGACCCCCAAACCTTCACTGAGCAGACCAGGAGGGTCCACCTCTGAAGGGGACAGAGTCTCTGGGCCCACGTGCACCACAAAAAGATTCAGATCAAGCTCACAGTCCGGAAGCAGAGAAGAAAGGCTTTCAAGGTTGGTAACAATGAAAGTCCTGAGATCCCCAGGAGTCCTGCAAGTGTGCCCGCAGTGGACAGGCAGAAGCAGACAGGGGCTCCTGCTCACTTCACAGGCCCCTTGGACTTGTCTTCCATAATGTAGTAAGACTGCCTCACCCAGATCCTTCACCAGCTTTTCCAAATTGGCTCCAAAGAGAAGCTTCCCTTTAAAGGCCAGTTCGGCCAGCTGGGATATGGAGGAGGATTCTGCCGCCCATTGCCGGAGCCAGATCCACATCCACGACAGAGTAGACAGGGTACTGTCCCTGGATCCCAAAAGTACCAGGTCATAAATGGCATCAGAAAGGATGACTGCAGCAGACTCCAAAAGAGGGGTAGTATCATCAGACAGATGAGAAGTCAGACTTACACATACTGACAACTGAAGGATAGCCGTTGCTGCAGCGAACTGGCTCCTCAACAAGGCATCCATTTTTTGGTCCAGAGGATCCTTTAAGGCTGAGCTGCCTTCCATAGGGATGATGGTCCGCTTAGTAACCACCGTAACCTGCGCATCCACTTTGGGAATTTCAAACCACACCACACACTCCTTCTCCAGGAGAGCATACACATACATCTTTTGTACATGCTCTTAACCCCCAAAGGCAGGGAGAATCCCACTCTGATCGGATCATATGCTTGATCACCTCCAAGAACGGGAAGACAGTAGTGGATTTCCACACTCCTTGTAGAAACGGGTACACCTTTGGCTCCTGTTCCATCCCTGAAGCATTTGCCAAGTTCAAAGTGAATGAAACCCTGGCAATCAACGCCACCGCCAGCTCCTTCTTCCGGAATAGGTGTATCAACCCGGCCTCATCATAGTCCTCTGAAAGTGAGAACACTTCCTCATCCACATTAGAGTCTAGCACCACGACATCTGAATCCAAGTCACAATCCAAATCTCGAAACAGTTCAAGATGACCCCCCCATCTTTAGGGGACGCTTAGACAAAAGGCAATCGAACAGGACTTACTTTCTCATCCTGCCCCTCACAAAACTGTGTCTGGGGACACCCAGAGGATGCAGAGTCTGAATTTCCACATCAGAAGGACCAGGCCTGCTGTAAAAAGGAAAATAATTTCAGGAGGATAATCCAGAGTCTGGAAGTTCACCTCTCAGAAAAGGCTCAACATCAGGGAGCATCGCTGCTGCAGAGCCAGAGGATGAAGAAAGGTTCACAGCCCAGTCACCGGATCCTCCGGTCAGCTGGATATCCTTACTCACAGCACCATCCGTCACCTCCTGCACTAACACAGGCAAGGCTGGACTAACTGCATTCCCCAGCTGAGAGAGGAGGAGCAAGCCCTCCAGGGACGACTCAGAAGCTGCCACACAGGAAAAGAGTCCAGAATCCAGAGAGGAGGCCTTTCGCTTGCCACAGGTCAAACGTTTCCTGGAAAAAGACAGAGAAAGTTAAGGCATGTATCACCACAACGCACGCTAAGGCCGTGGTAACTGCACTTTATACTGCGGTGCGCATTAACTGTGCTTTTTAGAGCAGAGTATGTTACAGGCGCTAGGGGCAGATCGCATGTTAGGACTGTATACCCACCAGGTGCAGAATAGGTGAAAACACTACTAATGCATGCAGATAACAGTGGGAAACCTCCATATCACGCCAACGGTCCACCCTGAATTGTGTCCCGCGAAGACTGAATCAGGAACTCCCAACAAGAACAGCGACGAGGTCAAGCCTTGGTACTCACACCCTGAGACGCCCAGACCAAAAGCTTGTGCCGGGCTCAGTTCTACTCCCCAGGAACTGTTTCTCTGGCTTTGCAGCACTGCGTATAAGGTGGCTAGCAGGCAGATCCCGCCGAGAGCCTCCTGCAATTTTCAGGGGAGAGAAAAGGGGGGACAGAGAAGGAGGGAGGGAGCTTGAGGTTGTATGAGGCAGTTGTACTCTTCCAGATCCATCCAATTTCTGGCTGCTCAACAGGCTCATATCCAGGGTAAGAATGCAGAGCTGAACCAATTTTCCCTCCTCCTATGGCTACCGAAAAGACAGCAGTTTAGTAGAGCCTCCCATGCCGCGCTCTAGTGAGAAAGCAACCCACAGCTGTTGTTCATGAGCGTTTTAAATCAAATCTTTTGCTCTCAAGATATTCAGAATTTTCTTCAGGGGAGTAAATCCATCCACCATCTGCTGGAAACAAAGAAATACTGAAGGACCTCTGGGTGCTGAGACGAATAGAGGCATGGGAGTGGAGCCTTTGAAACCTGGTCATTTCATTGGTTGTCTCCACCAATATTTTGGTAGGGGAACACAACCCACTTGTCTGGACTGTCTAGCAGGCAAATGTGGAATGGAGGATTTGTAGAATACCAGCAAAATCATGCAGGAGGACAGTAGCATAAGTATGAAATTTATCAGAAAGTGCAGTGCATATTTTTACTTTAACGTCCTTTTAGATTAAGGTCCCTTGCCTATTACTTGGGCACCTGCAGCAATGATTGTATTTCAGGCAGCATGCCTGGGGTTGAACAGTACACTCTCCAGCTCACACAGAGCGAGTAGATATTTTGCTGTGGCTAAGCTTTAACTCCAGTTGATGCACTGGCAGAAGAGAAAGCTGAGAAGGAAAAGAGGAGAATATGGAAAAAACCTGTCAGCGCATCTGGGTTAATAAAAAGGTTTAGATAAATTCCTGGAGGAAGTCCATAAACCATTATTAGGGTGGACTTGGGAAAATCCTTATGTCTGGGATAAACAGCATGGAATATGCCTACCTTTTGGGATCCTGCCAGGTACTTGTGATCTGGATTGGTCACTGTCGGGCTTGATAGACCTTTGATCTGACCCAGTGTGGTAAATTTAATGTTCTTAAAAGGCGAAAACTGGGAGGGGTTAAGAGAACAGTCCTTGCCTGGTTTACCGCTAACCTTATGGACCTCTTCTTTACTGTTAATTATGCTTCACATTTACCCTCTTCACACACACACTTCATTGAGGGGTATCCCATATTTCTATCTTGGGCCACTTTATTTACACTTATTCAGTTTTGTCTTAACTGTTTCTTTGTTTTGCTTATGCTCTACAATTATTTCTTACGTTGACTCACTAACACAGGTTTAAGTCCACTAAATCAATGTCTAGAACTATTTCCTCTCTGGCTAAGGCAGCATTACCCAATCTTTGTCCAAGTCTGAAGCTATTTGACTATGTAGGAAATCAATTAGCCCCACCTTAGTTTCTTCTATTTTCAGTGTGCCACTGGCTCTTTGTGACTCTCTGACTATTTTGGGAGCAAAATTCAACTCGTTCTTCTTTTAATTACATATTTCAGCAGTGGTGCAAAGATCCTTATCCTAGATGGCTGCTGGAGTTACATGATCTGGAGTTGATGATTCATGCATTCCTTCTAAGCAGGATTGCTTACTGAACCTCTTTATATAATGGCCTCTCTGCTTTGGCTGTGAACTGTCTCAAACTCAAATACAGCCATTAAGATGCCACATAATGCGTGGAGATCCATTCGTGCGACTCCTTGCCTGATATTTCATCATTGGTTTCCAGTGCGCTTCCTATACATTCTGCATTATATTTTCATACTCCAATATTCTCTCTGATTTGTTTAAAGCCTTATTGTCTTTCCTAATCCTTGCATTTGTCAGAGTAACCGCTCAACTCTTCCTCACTCTTCAAACATCAAATTAGAGGCAACACATGGAGGTGCTTTTGTTTATTTAGCACCCTTCTTATGGAATTTGTTCCTTTTATATCTCAGAATTGAGACTTCCACTAAATTGAAAGCCTGGCTTTGTATCCAGACTTTTAATCCTACAAGAATAGTTGTATTATGGGCCACTGGCTGAAGGCTGGCAGGGTGAATTATTCTGTGTTGTCCTTGTCTCATGTAATGTCTAGCAATCTGAGCATTGCTGTCATTGCATGTTGTTCTTTGTCATTGTTTTATAGTTGCTTAACCTGTACACAGTTTTATTAATTTTATGGGAAAGTCAGTAAATCAAGTTATTAATAAACTAAACTAAGTCTGAAAATGAGGAAAAAGGACTCTACCGGTAAATACTTCGGGCCCGATTCTGTCGCAGACGGAGATCCCCTTTGTGCGCCGGTCTGAACAAGCATGTACGTGCAGGTCGGGACTACGATTCAATCTCAGCCTGCACGTACATTAGTAGCCTGACCAACTCAGTCAGGGCTTTTAAATAGAGCTGCGGAGTCATGGCACCGCGGCTCCATTTAAAAGCCGTGATGCTGGCCACCCTGTTAATGTGTTTATTCCCTGCAGCTCGACCCGCGATCTGGCCTCCTAAGGCCAGGGTCAGGCTGCAGGGAATAAACCCTTGCCCCCCTGCCTCATCAGCTTTAAAAAAAAAAAAAAAAAAAAAAACCTTCCCCGGCCATTTTGCTGGCCCCAGACGTACAGGGCCGACATTAGAATCAGACCTGTATGTCCAGGGCTGGCGACTGCCCATGTGCTGTCCATTCCCCGCCCCCATCTAACCGGCGGGGAAGTTATTTGGGGACAGAAGGCGGCACAAATAGCAGGGATGGACATCCCAGCGGGCCATCCATCCCCTCTATTCATGGCTCAGAATTACCCCCTTAGTGTACTCCTTCTGTCCCATTTCCCCTATGAAAAAAATGGAGGAGGAATGCATTTTGTCCCTAAGGAGTTCTTGAAGAGCTTCTCCAACCCATATAAATGGGACTTCTACTTTTCAGTTTTAACAGGAAAACTCCAATATAACTAAAAACCTATCGGGTTTAGTTTAACAGAATCCCTTACCACCCTTCTTGGGTATACTGACATCATCTGGCTGCTGCTATCGCAGCTGGAGGAAATAATTTGAATGTTATCTGCTTATTTCTCCCCCCACTCTGGCTTTTGCTGCTAAAATAAAAGTGAGAGTTTTTAGAACTTTGGACAGGAGTTCTTGCACTGTGTATCTCAAATCTAAGACTTCTGTGGTAAGGATAGCAGTGAAGCTGCTACTGAATCCATCAATATTGTACCAAGCATATCCCTGATGGGTCTCAGTGTTTTCTTTGGCTCATCTTATTTTTTTCACATTTATCTAAAATGCAATGCGTGCCTTCGAGTCAGTCCTGACTCCTGGCGACCCAGAAGCTCCTGGGTTTTCTTGGCAGTGTCACTGGAAGTAGATTAGGATACACAAAGAGGAGCAAGTCCTCCTGCAGAATATCCAGAGAAACACAAAGGGCAGGAGACGTCGGATGAAATCAAACTTCTTTATTGTAAAGGGACCCCAACGCGTTTCGGCAACGCCTTCTTCAGGGGGAATACCTCCAATTGTCTCTTAATTGGCAAACAGAATAAATACATAATTAGAATAATATTAAAAATAAAAAGATAATAATGAAAAATATAAAAAAGTAAAATAGTAAGACACCTGGCATGTTATATAATATAAATGTCAACAAACAAACATATAACATGAGAATGTAGAAGTTATAAGAAATACAAATAAAACATACAATTACCATATAAAGGCATATAAATAAATAAATAATTATATGAAAAATATTATATAAGAAAACCAATAAATAAAACCACAACAAAACGAACGCAGGGCTGAGCAACCACAAATAAGAACCAGCAGTGGGTATCTTAAAATAGACATAGTAAAACTAAAAAGAAGACATTCAATAATCCAATGCACAGTACAGTTAAAATCAATAAGGGACATGAATAAATATTAAATAATATCAGTAAATAAATACTAAAAACAATAAATAACAAAAGTCATAATACGGTTATGGTGAACATTAAGAATAAATGTTTAAAACAATAAATAGTAAAAGACATAATACAATTATAATAAACCTTTAAAAATTGAACAGACCAAACGGTTATACTAGTAATAAATGAAACTCTTTTAAGGACCTATAACTCTGTATGTAATTGGAGAAAGGAGTAATCCATTATATTGTGTCTAACCTAATGTATAAAACAAAGTGAAGCAGCACTGAAAATAAAATGCAAACTGAATTGTGAAAATAGGACAATAGTGAGCCTATGACTTAAAAAGAATCACTCGCAATATAAATAAAGGTGAAAAGATTGCTTAAAAGGAATCTATGATGTTAAAAGTGCTTTCATGTAAACTGTACACAGTTGAAACAACAGCGCTAAATAGAGTTCCTTTTTTAGCCTTACTCAAAAGTGAAAATGAAAGCAACTAAAGTGCTCTCGTATAGATCATACACATTTAAAACGGTAGCGCTAAATTAGGCTCCTGTGTAACCTTATTCTAAAGCCGGAGTGCAGGCAACTAGTGCATCTCAGACCGGACCCCAAGGCGTGTGATCCTGCCCACTTTCCGAGCCTAGACACTGTTCTTATTCATTTTTACACAGCCGCGGTTTTATCATTACTCATTTCTTATGAGATATTCTTTAAGCCCTTACCATTGAACACAACTATTGGATGTTAAGAGTTTATTACCATAATCCATGCAAAAATTCTTTTTACCTGAGCAGATGTCTACCCATTGTTTATAGAAACTCCTCTTTAAGTGATCCACAATATAATGGATTACTCCTTTCTCCAATTACATACAGAGTTATAGGTCCTTAAAAGAGTTTCATTTATTACTAGTATAACCGTTTGGTCCGTTCAATTTTTAAAGGTTTATTATAATTGTATTATGTCTTTCACTATTTATTGTTTTAAACATTTATTCTTAATGTTCACCATAACCGTATTATGACTTTTGTTATTTATTGTTTTTAGTATTTATTTACTGATATTATTTAATATTTATTCATGTCCCTTATTGATTTCAACTGTACTGTGCATTGAATTATTGAATGTCTTCTTTTTAGTTTTACTATGTCTATTTTAAGATACCCACTGCTGGTTCTTATTTGTGGTTGCTCAGCCCTGCGTTCGTTTTGTTGTGGTTTTATTTATTGGTTTTCTTATATAATATTTTTCATATAATTATTTATTTATTTATATGCCTTTATATGGTAATTGTATGTTTTATTTGTATTTCTTATAACTTCTACATTCTCATGTTATATGTTTGTTTGTTGACATTTATATTATATAACATGCCAGGTGTCTTACTATTTTACTTTTTTATATTTTTCATTATTATCATTTTATTTTTATTTTTAATATTATTCTAATTATGTATTTATTCTGTTTGCCAATTAAGAGACAATTGGAGGTATTCCCCCTGAAGAAAGCGTTGCCGAAACGCATTGGGGTCCCTTTACAATAAAGAAGTTTGATTTCATCCAACGTCTCCTGCCCTTTGTGTTTCACTGGAAGTAGATTGCCAGGCCTTTCTTCCGAGGCAATGGAGGGTTAAGTGACTTGCCCAAGGCCACAAGGAGTGCTAGTGGGACTCAAACCCTGGTTGCTAAGACAGATAAAAATAGCATCTTCAACATGATTTGGGGCATTATCAGCTACCATGGTGCCTCTCTCTTTGGTGTAGAAGTCAGGAATTCAGAGTGTGTCTAGGGCAGCGATGGCGAACCTATGGCACGCGTGCCAGCTGTGGCACGCGAAGGCCTTGCAGCTGGCACGCGGGAAGGTCCGCAATCAAAATATGCGGCATTAAAAAAAAAAAAAAAAAAGCTACCGCTGCCGGGGCCGGGGCCGCCACGGCAGAATCGAGTGTGCCGCGGGGCCCCCCCGCCCAGCAGAGCCTGCCCTCCGTCCCCGGTATCACCTCTCTGAGCTGCCTCCAGTCACACGCGCCGGCTTTCAGAGCGCGAGGGGAGTTTCTCCCTCGCTGCTCTGTTAAGCCCGCGGGGGCTGATGGGAAGTTCCCATCAGCCCCGCGGGCTTAACAGTGCAGCGAGGGAGAAACGCTTCCCTCGCGCTCTGAAAGCCGGCGCGTGTGACTGGAGGCAGCTCAGAGAGGTGATACCGGGGACGGAGGGCAGGCTCTGCTGGGCGGGGGGCCCCGCGGCACACTCGATTCTGCCGCGGCGGCCCCGGCAGCTTTCTTTGTAAAAAAATTTCGCTGGGGGGGGGGTTGTGGTGGGGTGTTGGGCTGGGGGGGTTAGGAGTGGTAATGGCTGGGGGGGGGGGTAGGACTGGTGATGGGCTGGGGGGGTTAGGAGTGGTAAGGGAGGTGGGCTGTTGGGGGGTTAGGACTGGTGATGGGCTGGGGGGGTTAGGAGTGGTAATGGCTGTGGGCTGTTGGGGGGTTAGGACTTTTGATGGTCTGGGGGGCTCAAGTACAGTAAAGGGTGTGATGGGGGGTTTAGGAGTGGTGATGGGCTGGGGGGGTTAGGAGTGGTAATGGGCTGGGGGGGTTAGGAGTGGTAATGGCTGTGGGCTGTTGGGGGGTTCGGACTGGTGATGGGCTGGGGGGGGTAGGACTGGTGATGGGCTGGGGGGGGTTAGGAGTGGTAATGGCTGTGGGCTGTTGGGGGGTTAGGACTGGTGATGGGCTGGGGGGGGGCTAGGACAGGAAATGGGCTGATGGGGGGGTTAGGAGTGGTGATGGGCTGGGGGGGTTAGGAGTGGTAATGGGCTGGGGGGGGTTAGGAGGGGTAATGGGCTGGGGGGCTGTTGGGGGGTTAGGACTGGTGATGGGCTGGGGGGGTTAGGAGTGGTAATGGCTGTGGGCTGGGGGGGTTAGGAGTGGTAATGGCTGTGGGCTGTTGGGGCTAGGACAGGAAATGGGCTGATGGGGGGGTTAGGAGTGGTGATGGGCTGGGGGAGGTTAGGAGTGGTGATGGGCTATGGGGGGGCTATGGGCTATGGGGGAGCTAAGTCTATATGGGCTGATGGGATTAGGACTGGAAGTGGGTTGATGGGGGCTTAGGACTGGTAATGGGCTATGGGGGGCTAGGACAGGAAATGGGCTGATGGGGAGGGGTTAGGACTTGAGGTGGGCTGTTGGGTGGGGTTAGGACTGGAAATGGGCTGATGGGGGGTTAACTCAGTAGGTGGGCTCAAGGGGATAGGACGGGGAATGGGCTGTGGGCGGAATGTGGGGGTTAGGACTGTCACTGGGCTATGGGGGGGTTAAGACTGGTAATGGGCTGTTGGCTGATGGGGGCTGTCTGGTAATGGGCTATGGGGGGTTTAGGACTGATAATGGACTATGGGGGGGGCTAGGACAGGAAATGGGCTGATGGGGAGGGGTTAGGACTTGAGGTGGGTTGATGGGGTTAGGACTGGTAATGGACTGTGGGCTGATGGGGGGTTAGGACTGGCAATGGGCTATGGGGGGCTGACTGGAAATGGGTTGATGGGGGTTAGGACTGGAAGTGGGCTGATGGGGGGTTAGGACTGGAAGTGGGCTGATGGGGGTTAGGACTGGTAATGGGTTATAGGGGGGCTTAAACTGAAAATGGGGTGATGGGGGGTTAGGACTGGAAGTGGGTTGATGAGGGGGGGCTAGGACTGGTATTGGGTTGGGGGGTTGCTAGGACTGGAAATGGGTTGGGGGGCTGCTAGGACTGGAAATGGGCTGATGCAGGGACTAGGAGTGAATGGATGCTGGGTGAGGCTGGAACTAGAAGGGAGCTGGTGTTGGGGGAGGATTAGAATGGAATGGGGCTGGGAGAGTAAAATGGAGAGGGGAAAAATATTTTGTGTGGGAGTGATAAAAATCCACAATTGGCCGGGTATTGGGAGAATAAGTGGGGATTGAGGATGAAGGGGTAAATTTTGAGTAGATGAAATAGGAATGAGGAAAGAGCAAAAGGAGAAAGATTAGTATGTTAAAGCAGATGTAGAGAGAGAATGGGAAAAAAAAAACAAGACAGAAGAAAGGACAAATGGACAGCAGATGGAGAGTTAGCAGAAGACACGAAGAAACCAGAAGAAAGTGGCTGGAACAATTGCAACTGAAAAAAAATGCACAAAAGGTAGAAAAATATCTCTTTATTTTGAATTTATTAACTGGAATATGTCAGCTCTGGGAAATGTGCATCATTAATTTTTGCGCTTTGTTTAGTACAAGAGGAAATTAATTTATAGTTTTATTTCTACAGTGTTGTTGTATATTCCAAGTTTGGCTTTTGGGGTTCCCAGTTTAATTATTGTCTTCCTGTTTCTAAATTGTGATTCCTTGTTTGGTGATGGTTTGTTCTGCATGTGTAACTGAGCTGAGGTATTCTGTTTATATAATTCCTATTTGACATTGCCACTTGTTCTTTCCCCAGTAGGTCATGTATTGTTGTTCTCTGAAATGTATTGGTTTAATATTTGCAGTGTTGCCTTTTGATAGTTAGGGTATGGTGCTTTGTGAGTCCTGGTAGTGCTGTTAGGATACGGCGGGTTTGCTATGGGTTCTAAATGGGCAGCGTTTGTAGTAGTTCCTAATGTGCCTGGCGGTTGGTACTGGATTATAGTAATGTAGAAACCTTTTAGTCTTTCTTTATCCATATACTCATTAAGAGGCATGTTTACTAAAAGTTAGTGTATGGTAACATTATGCAAATATTTATGCAAATGAGGCACCTTATGCAAATGAGGCTTTAATTGACGTGCTGGCACTTTGAGGAAATTCTTTGGTTTTGTGCGGCAGTTTGGGCACTCGGGCTCAAAAAGGTTAGCCATCACTGGTCTAGGGCTTGCAAGACAATTAGGGGCATGTTTACTAAAGTGCATTAAGGTCACTGTGCTAAAAAAAACCCCATACTAACTGGCTAGAATGGGACTGGGCAAGTTGGGGGCATAATGTGGGCCTTGATGCATCATGTTTAGTGCAGTCATTTTGGAAGCGCACTAACCACACTCCTTGCCATCAGCACGTGTGCACCTAATGCTACTTCAATGGCTAGTAATCTTCATGCCAGTTAGCATAGTGCTGCACATTAGCACTGTGCTATCAGCAGAGGAATGGTTACATGCTCGCCCCCAAAAAGTAGCATGGGCTTCCATGTTAATTTGGCAGCACAGCATGCGTCACCAGCATGTACCTTAGTAAACATACCCCTTAGAATCAAGTCTCTAAACCTAGTAACAAGACACTTACTGGTTATGTCTGCCCTACCTATTCATCCATTCTCCCTCTCATATATCCTCTCCCAATCCATTACTATATCCACTACCGTCTCACCTCCTAGTCTGAGAAGTCGACCTATTAAGGTTTATTTATTTGATATATCATTGCTAAATACAACTTATCTGAACGGTTTATAAGAAAGGCTTAAAAAAAAACCTGGATTACAAATTTCTGGCTAAGTATTTGCACACAGCCCTCACAGCAATCTTCTTGTTCCTAAAGCTCTCCAGTCTAAGAGATAAGAACCTCTTTCTAGAGGCTGAACTCAAAGACTAGAAATCTCTAGATGAAACCAATGGAATTTTCAGGTATCAAGACATGAGGTTGCAAGTAAGGAAAGGAAGCATCCCTTTATAGCAATCTATTGATGAGGTGTGCCTTGTGGTAGCTACAATAGTGCTAGAATTCAAGAAAGCTTTTTTTTTGTTGTTAGCAGTGACTCCATGCTATGCTTGGGCTGACCTGCCTGGAGCCACATAGGGACCAGAGCGACTGGGCTCAGCAGTAGGAACAGGAGAGTGAGTGGGGTTAAACTTGTAGTTGTTGTTATGGAAGGACAGACTAGATAGGCCATGTGGTCTTTTTCTGTCATCATGTTTCTATGAATATACAGTAACTGCTGGGGATGATAAGGGGGACTGGGAGAGTAAGGGAGCTGCACAGATCCTCTTGATCTGGAGCCAACTGAGAAGGAAAAGCCACACTGATCCTCTTGATCAGGAGTTTTCTTCAGTAAGGCAGTGAGACCCTAGGAGAGCCTCTATATATACTAGGGCTCAACATCTGCTGGCAAGAGAACTTAACCCACTTGTCTGGACTGGTCTAGAAGGATGAATTGAAAGGGAGTGTATAATAAGTTTACATTTGTAATGAAGTCATGTAAAAGAATGCAATCCACCCAAAACAGTGTTTAAAATTTAATTCTATGTTGTGAAAACAATGATTATGCATAGAAACAGTACCCCCGAGTGATGTCTAATTTTGTTGAAAAAAAAACCAACACTAATTTACAATTTATAACCCCATAATCAGAAAACCTAATTATATCTAAACATTACACATATTTTTCCTCTTATAGTTTTATTGCACGCACTGAGATTAGCTGGGCTATGCTCACAGCAGCGTTTTTATTCGAAGTATAGGACAGAACCCCTATCCTTCCAAACCAAATAAATCATTTCTGTAGACTTTCCATAACTCTATGGAGTCTTGTGCTAATTTTCTCCCTTTCCATTTTCAAGAGTAAATGTTCCTAAAAAAAAAAAAAAAATCACCCCCCCACACCACACCCCACCCCACTGGACCAGGTTCCTCTGCCATGGATACATAAAGACACATTTTACAATGGGACATCCAATTGCGAACTGGGATGTCAAAGCCAGAACGTCTGCAAAAAAAAAAAAAAGCCAGGCACGTGCAAGCACGATTTTAGAAATGTGGACTTGTCTCTATAGACATCTATATCTGGCATCTACATAGATCTCAGAACATGGATGTCTAATAGCATAAATAGTGGGCTGTGAGCAGAGTGGCCAGGGTTCAATTCTCAATGTGGGTCTTTGTGATTTTTAGAGAGATTTGAAAATATCATCCTTGTCACTATGGGTGTTTATAGATGACTGTATAATTTTATGACACTTCTGAATTTGTTTGTGGTTTCTGAAAGTAAGCCACTTAAAGACTTTGTGATTGGAAGTGATATAGCAAACTGAATAATAATAATGTAGGAGACTATATATAGGATGCTTCTCAGCGCAAAGCTGAGGTTTGTGTAATATCAGGCAGGATGCCTCACAGTGTCCACGAATATTATGCTATATTCAGTCAGTAAAGAAAAGCTTTCAAAGGCAACTACAAAAAGGCAGCCATTACACGTTTAAATGAATAGTACAATCTAAACTACAGATGCATGGTTATCTAAGTGCGCTATCAGCCTTCAGCTTTTATGTCTTATTTATCTAACTCCTCTCCATTACCATCTACGCTAAGAGTACCAAATATATATAGTAACCTAGCCCTGATGATATGGGTCTATTTGTCATTTTGACCCTTCTTGATTCATCTGCACTGCAAACAAAACCCAAGATCATAACCGCGGGACTGATTGGGTCTAGCGCTAAATATCTGAAGCAATAGCACCACTGAACCCTCCCCCTCCTTCTTTGTGCTGGGGCTCCACCTTTATATTGTTCCAGACGCAGCTGCAAGCCCCCAACCCCGAAGCGGTTAAACGGTCTCCAATCTCGCTCTCCCCCTTTCAGAGAGACGGTAGTAAGAGTGTCTGCTAGCCACGACCCTCTCGTCGAGGTGCAGCGAAAGGTTTCTAGCACTGGGAACCGAAAAAAAGCCCAAACCTGCCGCAACTACCACGATCCCCAGAGCACCGGCCTACCTGCAGCTTCCACCTCCACCGCCGCTTCCACGGCGCAGGCGCCCACCTCATCCCGCAAACGTGAACAGCGCGCCCTCCAGCCAATCGCCGTCCAGCTCCCCTCACCGAGGAATACTGGGATTTGTAGTTCGCTTTGTGGTTTGCCGCCTGTGGAGGAGAAGGGCTGTGATTTACTGACCATGTTGTGTGCGTGTGGTGATAGGAATTGGGCGGTTGAACGGTTTCGCCCTCAGCGGCTTTGCAGGATCTTACGTGCAACTAGATCTCTGGACATATCAGAAAGCCGTACGCTGTGGAGTGGAGGGTGAGGCACTCATGTACGAAGCCCAGCTGATTATTTCACGGTTTCAGAATCGCGCAGGAAAGTGGCGGCCAGAGCTAGCGAGACGTTAGCAGTATAGGGAGGTAGTTTACCGGTACAAACAGAAGGATAACGGGTCTCTACATATTTTTGCTGAGACTTATTTTGGGTTTATAGCTGTGGAAAGAACCTGGAAAATCCAAAAGGCTTATGAAATAGCCTACAGACCTAAATATAACACCTTCAGGGTTCAATAATGCCGTTTGCCTGAGCAAAGTGGATTGTTTTTCATTGATTGGGGGTGGGGTAGATATTTGTATTCTGTTTTGTCTAGAGGGAGAGAATGAGAGATGGTAAAAAAACAAGTAAAACATTAAATTAAAATATACACACTTGGTTTGTAGCTTGTCGTGCTGTGAGGGCTTGCGTGCATCAGTGATGCTGAGAGCAAAACTATCGGTAGTTTAACTATTGGCAGGGTCTCCCAAGATGGACAGGTCTCAGCTGAGGTGCCAGACCAAGACAAACCACCATCTGGGCAGCAGCAGAATGGGACAGTGTTGACGACGGAGGATCACATTTTTGTGACAACGGCAACAACACCAAACTTAAACTGCACGGAAGAAAGGCCCGACAATCTACTTCTGTATCTTGCCATGAAAACCCAATGGATAGTTACAACAAAACAAATTGTGCTATGGTGCTGGAAGATGAGACCCCCAGGTCGGAAGGCACTCAACTAGCTACTGGGGAAGAGCTGAAGACTTTTCAGAGTAAAGCCAGCATTTATGATGTGGTTGGATCAAAGCCCTCGGGAAGTTTGACTGCTGATGTAGCTGCGCATGAAATGAGAGTCAGAAGCTGTAAAGATGTCTTACACATTGGAACATGGAACGTACAAAGCATGAACCAAGGGAAGTTGGAGGTGGTCAAGAATGAAATGGAACGTGTACAACTTGATCTTTTGGGTGTCAGCGAACTGAAATGGACTGGCATGGGGCACTTTGCATCAGATGATCACATGGTCTACTATGCTGGAAATGAAAGACAAAGAAGAAATGGTGTTGCATTTATAATAAAGAAGAAACTTGCAAGAACTGTAATGAAATACAATGCAGTCAGCGAACGCTTAATCTCTATTCGTCTACGAGGATTGCCTATCAACACAACTATAATTCAAGTATATGCCCCAACAACAGCTGCAGAAGAGAATGAAATTGAAGAGTTCTATGAACAAGTACAAGCTGAAATTGACAGAACATGCAAACAGGATATCCTGATAGTCATGGGTGACTGGAATGCAAAAGTTGGCAACAAAGAAGAAGGCAAAGTAGTTGGAAAATATAGACTTGGCAACAGAAATGAAGCTGGAGAAAGACTGATAGAATTCTGCAAGACCAATGATCTATTCATCTCAAACACCTTCTTCCAGCAACACAAGCAGCGACTGTACACATGGACTTCACCCAATGGATTGTATAAAAATCAAATTGACTACATCTGTGGAAGTCAACGATGGAAAAGCTCTGTAACATCAACAAAGACAAAACCTGGAGCTGACTGTGCTACAGATCATCAACTACTAGTATGCAAACTCAAGCTAAAGTTGAAAAAGAGCAAACCACTCATGAATGCAGCAAAATATGACCTTGATAATATACCACTGGAATTTAAAGACTGCCTGCAAAATCGATTTGCTGTTTTAGATACAAATGACAGAGCTCCGGAAGAGTTATGGAATGACATCAAGAAGGTTGTGTTGGAAGAAAGCGAGAAGTCTCTCTACAAAAGGTGAAAAAGCAAAAACGGCCAAAATGGATGAGGGAAGAAACTCTGAAAATTACCCAGAAACGCAGAGAAGCTAAAGCCAGAGGAGAAAGAAAGACAGTCGCAGAACTCAACAGAGATTTCCAAAGTGCAGCAAGACAGGACAAGGAAAAGTACTACAATGACACTTGCAAGGAAATAGAAGCAGAAACTATTAGAGGAAGAACAAGATCGGCTTTCCTAAAGCTACGAGAGTTAAAGAAAAAGTTCCAGCCTTGAATTGGAATGTTACAAGATGCTCAAGGTTCTATGTTGAATGATGCTGAGAAGATCAAGAAAAGGTGGAAGGAATATACAGAGTTTTTATATGATAAAGATCAAGTGGACCAACAGCCGTTTCAACCTGTACCTTATGATCGGGAACCATTGGTGATGAAAGAAGAAGTTGAAGCAGCATTGAAAGCCTTATCAAAGAACAAAGCACCAGGCATTGATAGCATTCCCATAGAAGTATGGCAGCAATCTGATGCAGCTGTTACCGTACTCACAAGGCTCTGCCAAGAAATATGGAAGACAACATCATGGCCAACTGACTGGAAAAGATCTGTGTTTATACCAATACTAAAGAAAGGTGATTCAACTGACTGTGGAAATTATTGCACAATCGCTCTGATCCCATATGCCAGCAAGATTGTACTGAAGATTATTCAAAAGAGACTACAACCATACCTGGAACAAGAACTACCTGAAGTGCAAGCAGGGTTCAGGAAAGGGCGAGGAACGAGAGACATCATTGCAGATGTGAGATGGATCCTTGAAAAGACTAAAGAATACCAAAAGCATATCTATTTGTGCTTTATCGACTATAGCAAGGCTTTTGACTGTGTAAACCATGAGAAACTCTGGGCCACATTAAGAAGCATGGGTATACCAGAACACATGATCGTTCTCTTGCGCAATCTGTACATTGATCAAGAAGCAACAGTTCGAACGGAACAAGGAGATACAGAATGGTTTAAAATAAGCAAAGGTGTAAGACAAGGCTGCATACTTTCCCCCTACCTGTTTAATTTATATGCAGAACAAATCATCAGAGAAGCAGGATTGTATGAAGACAACAGAGGTGTGAAGATTGGTGGAAGACTCATCAACAACCTTCGCTATGCTGATGATACCACATTACTGGCTGAAAGTGAAGATGATCTGAAACATTTGCTTCTCACAATCAACGAACATAGTCTCAAAATGGGCCTGCACTTTAATGTAAAGAAGACAAAGATCATGACAACTGGCATAATCAACAGGTTCATCATTGAAGGAGAGGAAATTGAAATTGTGAACAACTTTAACCTACTTGGATCAACTATCAATAAAGAAGCAACAAGCAGTCAAGAAATCAGACGACGCATTGCTCTTGGCAGAATGGCTATGAAAGACCTAGATAAGATTCTCAAGAGCAAAGTTGTCTCTCTCCATACAAAGATTCGACTTGCTCAGGCCATGATATTTTCAATAACATCATATGGATGTGAAAGCTGGACAGTGAAAAAGACAGATAGGAAGAAAATTGATGCCTTTGAATTATGGTGCTGGCGGTGAATACTGTGTATACCATGGACTGCCCGAAGAACAAACCAGTCGGTACTAGAGGAGATCAAACCTAAGCTTTCTTTAGAAGCTCAGATGACAAGACTTCGACTTTCATACCTTGGACACATCATGCGAAGAGAGAGATCATTAGAGAAAGACATTATGCTTGGCAAGATAGAAGGTCAACGCAAAAGAGGAAGGCCAGCAATGAGATATAATAACAGCAGCTACAGGTACCAGTCTGTCAACAATGAGCCGCCTGACTGAAGACCGAACACAATTTAGGATAGCTATCCAGAGGGTCGCCATGAGTCGACTCCGACTCGACGGCACTTAACAACAACAACAATTTAAAAAACAAATGTATACATAAACTCAATTGACGCTAACTTGCTTATCAAGGTATTAACAGCGGTAGACAGCCCAGCCTAGTAAGACACGAAACATTGCAATAACTGTCCACTCAATAAATTCTTATAAATCACATACAATATCGTAAAAGGGGTATGGGGTACCTGCCAGATCACCTGAGCTGGTGAGACCTGGAAATTGGCTGAATTGATTGGATGGTTTCAATGTTAGACGCTATGGCACGGGTGTCACTCTCCATGACACACAAGCTAGGCTGTACTTGTGGCTTCTGTCTCGCCAGACAATCTCGTGGGCTGTCTACATTAGGCTGGCCGCCATCATTGCAGGGACTTGCCAGGGCGCGCTCCAGCTAGAACACTCTGCCCTAGAGTCAATGTTTGCTTGCCAGTTTCTAGCTTGGGTATTGCCATCAAGCATTACTAATTCTGAGCATTTGTATAGCGCTACAAGACATACGCAGCGCTGCACAGACATGTAAGAGACAGTCCCTGCTCATCAGAACTTACAATCTAGTCAAGACAGACAACACAAGAAGATCAGGTGAGTCAAGATCTGAAAGCAGCGAAGAGTCGTTTTTGGCCTGGATTTGAAAAGGGTAAGAGAAGGTGCTTGATGTACAGACTTTGATAGTTTGTTCTAAGCATAAGGTGCAGCATGGTGAAAAGAGTGAAGTCTGGCGTTAATAATAGAAGTGATTTGCCAGAAGAGCGGAGTTCCCAAGGAGAGGTGTAGGGAGAGATAAGAGAGGAAAGGTAGTGAGGAGCTGCAGAGTGAATGCACTTATAGGTCAGCAGGAGAGGTTTGAACTGAATGCAGGAATGGATAGGGAGCCAATGAAGTGACTTGAGAAGAGAGGTAATATAAGCATGACGAGACTGGCGGAAGATTAGCTGCGCAGCAGAGTGTTGAACAGATTGAAGGTGAGAAAGATGATTCAAAGGGAGACCAGCAAGGAGTAGGTTACTTGATTAAGGAGTGGATAAGTGTCTTAGGGGTATGTTTACTAAATTGCGCAATTGTGCGGGGCGCACTTGAGCGTGCGAAAATGATGCTCTTAAGTGCCCCGCACGAGTGCGCGTCACACTAATGGGCCCCGCACACTTGCGACGAACACGCGCACGTGTGCGGTGCGGTACTGTGCGATAGAGGCGGGGAAAGGCGAAAGGAGGGCGGAGGAAGGCCCCTGAGGGGCGGAGAGACGGGGTCAATGGGTGGAAAGTGGGAGGGGAGAGGCTCCCCGCACAGGAGCGGGGCCGAATTTACAAGTAAAAACTACAGCGAGTGAAACACTCGCAGTAGACTGCATTTAAAGGGAAGAGAAACCATTTACGTCAGCAATGTACAGCAAAACCGGGGAAACCTAAAATACGTGAGCAGTGTGATACATGTGCACAGAACAAAATGTCAAATAAACAATGGAAATGACCACAAAAAGACCCTTAAAAATTATAATCCAGCTGGGCAACATTGATATCAATGGCCAACAGTAAAAAAACACTCCCAGGAAAGCTCCAAAAAAAAGGAATGATTTATGGAAGGGTCTACGGAGCGTAGACCCTTCCAAAAATCATTTCTTTTTTTGGAGCTTACCTGGGAGTGTTTTTAATGTTGCCCATTGATATTACTGGTGCCCAGCTTGGTTATGTTTGTTTTTCCCCTTTTTTCGAGGTCATTTCTGAGGTTTATTTGCCCTTTTGTCACCATACAAGGTGAATGAGTCCACAGTAAAATTGTGCAGAGAAGGTTTTCTGAGCCGTTCGGTCAGGTTATCTATCTCCAGGGACTGCACTGTCTCTGTGGCCACAGTGTGGTGTAGCAGACACAGCCAGTGCCTGTAGGACCAGAGGGTCACAGGTTCAAATCCCAGCTAGGGCTCATGACAACCCAGTCCCCATAGTTTTACCCACCTCAAAACAGTGATAGTCAGGACACCCCTGTATTGCAGAGCACATAAGCATGGTGCAAACACCCATATTTTACCCTACACCACACACAAACCATACCAATGGCCATTACCTACAGCCAATTCCCCCAAATACAATCCTGGAGTGCCACAACTCAATCCGGTCACATGCTTTTTCCAAGATAAGAACATGTCAGCATGTTGGTGGAAGGGTACAGGTGGCGGAGGGACCAGTGGCTGCAAGCCACAGCACACAGTGGCCTAGGCCTGTGCAGGCTGGCAAGGTCCACCGCAACAGACAGGCTCTGTCGCATGTACAGTCATGGCCTCCCCAGGGAATGCAGCACATCTGTGGCAACACAGTGGTGCAGTGCTCACAGACAGTGTATGCAAGAACAGAAGGGCACAGGTTCAAAGCCCAGCTGGGGCTACTGCCAAACCTGTCCACATACTTTTCCCACAACTAAACCGTGATAGTAAGGACATAACTGTATAGCTGAGAATATATGCATTGTTAATACGCCTATATTTTACCACACCAATCACAGACACCATAAACAGGCGCATTACCTAGAGCAGAGTCTCCCAAATGCAGTCCTGGAGGGCCCCACACCATTCAGGTCCCATGCTGCCTCTAATAATGATGCCTGTGCTGCATATCTATGCACCACCCCCATGGTATGCAGATGTAGCTCATGCATATTTATGAGGGACAGCATAAAAACCCGAACAGTGTTTGGAACATCAGGACTGGAGTCGGGAAATCCTGCCGTAAAGCAGCAGCCAACAGGGCCAGACACACCCACACACCTCCCCACAGGCCCCATTGGCCAATGCCTCCTGGAGAGGCAGGACATTGGGCCCTGCCTGTATCTCCCAATACTAGCAGTTGCAAACCTTAGCAATGCCACCCTACACCTGGGTATACGGTACATAGCTATCAAACGCTTCCTATGATAACTGCCATATATCAATTCCTACGTTAAGCACATTTTGGTCATTGAGCTCCACCATAACAATCTTTCTGATGTTTGCGGTGTGTGCTGCAGTTCTGGTCCCTGACAGTGTCTACCACCCTGGGGGGTGACCCCCAACAGTATTGAGTACCATATCCATGCCTGTACTGTGCCCAGGACTGGTGTGGTGGTTATGGCTGCTGACCTCATCTATAATAGCACAATGCTGGCATAGGTGTGGGGGTGGCTGTCTGTCTATCCAGTGTGTGGTGGCTGCAAACACCTTCCACAGCCCACACTGCCAGCAATGTTGCCAGTATTGGGCTACCAATATGCATAATGAGGAGCAAGGTACCATGGGTATAGGCCGGACTGGGTGGCTTGGCCAGGGTGCATCTGCATAGAGCACTGACTGGGACATTGTAGTGCCCGGCCACCACCTACACAGACAGGGTGACCTCAGTATGTCCTGCTGAGAGATCACTCTCACCCTGACTGTTCAGTGACCACAGCATGGCTAGGCACCCCCATAGTGCTATATAGTATTTCTCTTGTGTGATAGTTGTGGGTTTTCTTTTGGGGCTCAGTCACTGATATATCTGCTTGCTGTGTAAGCTGACATCCCAGTTCTGGGTGCATGCATCTCCACTGGGAATATGTACTATGGATTAAATAGCAGACTGTTTGTAGCTGGTATGTGTCTTGCTGGAGTGGCTTGCAGGGTGCAGTGTCTGATGGCTTGCTGCAGGAGAATAACAGATAGTGGTGGGGTGCAGCTTACCATAACCTTGTCTAATGTATGTCTGCTATTGTGTTATGGATGTGTATAGAGCTGCATTAACTGCCCTGTGGTGGTGTCTGTTCCTCAGCAGGACTGGGGTTGATGGTCCCCTCTACTGCCACCTTTGCAGGGAGGTAGAATGTGGATCTATTGATGGGAGACCATGTTTGCCACCCTCAGCCGAGGGGGAGGGGGATGGTGGTGGTGCATGGCCCACCTGGGGGGGGTCCATGGGGGCTACACCTGACTGAGACATCCATGATGTTTGTGCAGAAACTACCTATCTTACAGATTAACACTGCTTTGGACCTCCAGCATGGCCTCCATCAGCCATGGACGGTGTTGTGGACCTGGTCCTGGGCCCCTCATCGCACACTCAGTGTGAGCACAGTACCCGCACAATGTGACGGTGTGTAGCTACTCTGTGCCAGTAAAACACCCGGTCCATACCCCCTACCAGGCCGAGGTGCTGTGTGGGTGCACCCGGTCACTTCTACCAGGCCGAGGTGCTGTGGGGGTGCATTCCCCATCTTGTGTTCATCTGTGGACAGCTGATTTGCATGTGCAGTGCATCATGTGTATGGGTGGGCTAACCCTATCCTGGAAACCACAGCAGACTGTCTGTGTGGTGACGTGCAGGCTCTGCAGCCAGCCAGGGGCTTGCTAGCAGCTATAGAGCTGTAACCTAATGGTTACTTCACTGCCTATGAAGGCAGAGGTTATGGGTTCAAACCCACAGTGGGGTTATTTGAAAGGGTTGTCCAAAGCATTGTTTTTCTTTAATGTACATATTTTGATGCCAGCAAAAACACCCTCAGCATACTGTACCCATAGGGTGCCTCTGAAAGCGCTTTATAAGGCACCCTTTAGGGCACCTTATGGTTCCCGTCCATATAAGGTGCACTATACATTATCCTGTGACGCAACTTATAGGGTGCCCTACACTGTTCCCTCTAAGCTGTGCGCGTGTGCGCGCGCACACACCTTGCCGAGAGAGCGCACATACTTTACAACAGAGCGCACAAAAATTATGGCTCTGATTCTGATAGAAAACAACAAATTTAAAAGTTATGATTGTAATTACTAGAAATTTCCCACTTCATTTAGTAATCGTCTATTTTCATTTAATTTGATTAAAATCAATGTGATGTACATACTGTATTCTGACGTGTAGTCAAATTTTAAATTATATAACTCCGAGTGTCATTATGTAGCGCACAAACATTTAACCTTCCTTCAAAAGCTGCACACAGCTCATATTTTATGCGCACACAGCCTACAGAAAATTAGAGGGAACATTGGTGCCCTATAGGGGATATATTAGGGTGCCGTGGCGGACAGTGCACTTTATAATGTGCCCTATGGAGTGCCATATAGGGTGCCTTTTACGGCACCTTCCATTGCGGCACGTGAGGGCATGTTTGCTGGCAGCAATTAATAAAATACACATACGGTGCTGCAGGAACAGATATGTACATTGCAAAGCTGATGCCACAGCCAGCCTTACGTATTAGGCACCCTGGGGAGCTACCTCATGACCCCTGTATCAGCAGTCAGTGCCTTAACCATTGTGCTCCACTGCTGCTCCTCCATGCATGTCAGTGCACCTACGTATGCTTTTCATTCCTTAAACTGCACAGTGCTGCCATCAAAAACAGTACTCTGACCTTGCGGTACCTCATATGGCACCCTCTAAAGTGCCCTATAAGCAACATTCTAGGGTGCCTTGGCGGACAGTGCACTTTAAAATGTGCCTTATAGGGCACCTTATGTTAACACGCTTTGAGGGTGCGTTTGCTAGTAATGATAATTAAACTAAAAATAACATGCCCCCTAAAGCACTCTTCCCCATAATACACAATGCCTCAGCCAGCCTTGTTCATTGGGTACTGTGGGGGATTGAACCCCTGATCCCTGCATCATTGGTCAGTGTCTTAACCATTGTGCTGTGGCTCTGATGCTGTGCTTGTACATCTGCGTGCCGCCTTATGCCTCCCAATAATAGAACAGCCTTCTAAATCAATAGCGCACCGCCTAATGCCCATCTGCGCGCCGCCTTATGCCGCCCATTATTTGTATGCCTCCTAAAATATCATCTCAGCTAGCCATTGTCATTGAGCACAGTGGGGGATCGAACCCCTGATCCATTGGTAAGTGCCTTCACCATTGTGCTGTGGCTGTGCTCTTCTGTTTGCACATCAGCGCGCTGCTTATACCTCCCAGTATTAGACTGCCGCCAAAAACATCAGTGCGCCGCCTTATGCCGCCCAAAACATCAGTGCCCCCTGCTTTAGGCTGCCCAGTATTTCTCTGCCTCATAAATTAACAACTCAGCCAGCATCATTGAGCACTGTGGGGGATCAAACCCTTGCTCCCTGCACCATTGGTAGGTGCTTTAACCATTGTGCTGTGGCTCTGCTCTTCTGCTTGCCCATCAGTGTACCACATATGCCTCCCGCGCAGCCATCTGATGCGCTAAGGTGCGGGGCGCACAAGGGCGCCGCGCACCTTAGTGCATATTTAAATTCCGGCTTTTCTTTTTCAGGACGGAACGCCCACTCCTTATATGGCATCCGCACTCTACCGCGGCCCACACTCTACCGGGGTTTTAGTAAACATGCCCCGTAGTGTGTTCAGAAAGGACTAGGCGGATTTTGTTGATGTTGTGTAGAAAGAAATGGCAGGTTTTAGCTATCAGATGGATGTGTGTGGAGCAGGAGAGAGAGGAGTCTAAGACGACCCCAAGGTTGCAAGCTGAGGAAACAGGGAGGAGCAGAGAGTTATCCACAGAGACTGAGAAAGAAGGAAGAGTAGAGGAGGTTTTAGGGGGAAAAATAAGAAGTTTGGTTTTGGCCATGTTCAGTTTCAAGCGGCGGTGAGATATCCAAGCAGCACTGTCAGAAAGGCAGGCAAAGATCTGGGTACAGAGGTAAATTTGAGAATCAGCATAACAATGGTACTGAAAGCCATGGGAAGAGATGAGCACACCAAGGAACTAGATAGAGAGAGAGAAAAGGAGTGGACCCAAGACAGATCCTTGGGATACACCAACTGAGAGCAGGATAGTAGCAGAGGAGGATTCACCAGAACAAACACTGAAAAAGTGATGGGAGAAATAAGAGGAGAACCAAGATAGTACAGAGCCCTTAAAACCAAACGAGGACAGGGTATCAAGGAGAAGGTTGTGATCAATAGTGTCAAAAGCAGCAGAGAGGTCAAGTAGGATGAAGACTGAGTAAAGGCCCTTGGATTTTGTCAGGAACAAGTCACTGGAGACGTTGGCAAGAGTCGTTTCAGTAGAATATAAAGTACGAAAGCCAGATTGTAAAGGATCCAGGAGGGCTTGAGAGGAGAGAAAGTCAAGGCAACAGCAGTGAACTACACGTTCAAGTAGTTTAGAAATGAAAGGGAGGAGGGAGATGGATCGATAGTTAGGACAGGTAGGATCAAGTGAGGGTTTCTTGAGAGCTGTAACTACAGCATTCTTGAAGGATGGAGGGACAGTTGCAGTGAAGAGCGATAGGTTGAAAATATGAGAGATGGAAGGGACAACGGTGGAGGAGATGAGGCTTAGGAGATGAGTGGGAATAGGATCAGAGGAGCAGGTAGTGAGTTTGGAGGAGGAAACAAGGTGTGCGGTTTCCTTCTCAGAGATCACAGAAAAGGAAGAGAGGGTAGCAGGGGTAGAGGGGGAAAGTTGGGAGGGAGGAGGGGAAGTAGCTGACTTTATGGGGAATTGGAGGATGATTTTGTCATGGTCAGCCAGGGTTTGGGCAGAAAGGGAGGGGGGCTCGGATGCTGAGGCACCTTGAGAGTAGTAAAGAGACGGCAAGGGTCAGAGGCAAGAGAGTTAATCAGATGAACATAATAGTCTTGTTTGGCGAGTGCTATGGCTGACTGGAAAGAGACAAGCATGAATTTGAAGTGTAGAAAGTCTGCAGGGGTGCGGGATTTGAGCCAAGCATGCACAGCTGAGCGGGCACAGGAACATAGATAACGGGTAATGGATGAAAGCCAGGGCTGGGGTGCAGTATGCCTCACAGGATGTGGCATGGGTGGAGCAAGAGCATCCAGAGCAGAGGAGAGTGCAGTATTATAGGAAGCTACTGCCTCATCAATAGACACAGAACAAGAAGATGGAGAGCATTAGAGGTAAAGAGATCATGAGTAAAAGCAAGTTTATTTGAGATTGAGTGTGCGTTCCACAAGGCACTTGAGAAAAGAAGAAAGGAAGGGGAAAGGAGAAGGATATGAATAAGATTAGAGATGTTGCGTGAAGATCTCTTCTCAGAATGTGACAAAAGTCTAGGGAGACAGGGTTGGGGTTGATTTCTCTGGATGAGAGAAGGAGGAGTAGAAGCAGTCAATTGCAGCATGCTCTGCCCCGCACTCATCTATACACTTGTTCACCTGACTGTACATGATGACAATAAAGACAACAATGTGGTACAATGACATATCGCAATGGGGTTAATTACAGAACTATTACAAACAGGGAGCCCTTTGATCATGGCTTAAATACTGTTGTGCTTCTGCCTCGGCCACATCACAGCACCACGAGAGAGATCACAATGCTGTGACCTGCCAGTGTGCAAGTTCCTGCTGTTCGTGTCTTGTTGCGCGCTCTCTTTCTCTCTCTTTTTTTTTTTGGTTACCTCAGCAGGAGCAGGGCAGGCAGGCAAGCCACCTTGGTTGTTCACTGCCATGTTAATGGCCACAGGCTTCACAGGCACTTGCCTGCTTACTAAAATCAGCATATCAAATGTCAATGGCACCTTCAAACCACAGCTTCAAAAAACCCTTCCATTATCCTTTACTATTAGAATGGTGGTAGAGGAGTTGCCCCTTTTTGCCTGAATTAGGGCCCTAGCTGGATGATTTATTTATTTAAAATGTTTATATACCACAGATCTCTAAAACATTTTAAGTGATGTTTAGATCAACATCTCTTCTACAGTCTATTACCTCCAATCCCCCTACCCTCATCTCCAAGCCACACACATGCATGAACCAACTGTGCACATACTTAGTGGTCCTAACCCACCAAATAGCACAGCAAAACCCCATCATGGACTCTCCCTCCAAGATGAGGTCCAAGGGGTACATTAGGGTGGTCCATAAAAATGAATTCCTGAATTCCTTTGCTCCCTGGCCTGATTCTGGTTCCATTTAGGTAGAAAACACTGTGTACAAAGTTTGAAGCCAATCAAATAATATTTAGGGGTGGCTCAACAAGTCTTGAGATTTCCCCCTGGGAGCAGATGACGAAATGTTGCATCATCTTGTATCATCCACTCAGTTCCACGCTGATTACATTTGATTTTGTCATATTTGAACTAATCTCGTCTCTGAGAGGTGGCAAAGACATTGTACTATTATCTTTGTATCTTTATTCTTTTCAGATGGCGAAAAAACGTGGTTTTTATCTCATTGAAGAAATGTCCACCACAATTCTGGGGGCCAAGCTCCCCAGCAAGGAGCAAGTGTTAAGTGTATTTTTACATCACCATATGACATTAAATAGTGAAAGTGCATCTCTTGTAACAAGTGAAGTAGAAGCTTACTGGGAAAAGGCCAGGCTTCCTGTTCAAAGAAATGACAAAATTCAAGAAAAAGTAAAGAAATTGTTCAATCAGTGGAAACTTTTGAAGAAAAACAAAGGGAGAGGAGGGAAACAAGAGGCAAATGAAAAAGAATTCCAGGTTGCAATGAAAAACCTATTTGATGTGGCGCATGCCAATGCAATGTCTTTAATTCATATTCAAGAAGACAAAGAATTCTTAATAGCGCAACGAGAACCAGGGCGCCGCAGCTCAATGTGCGCGATGGACAAGAAACTGGCCAACACGGAAGCAAGATCGCAACAGCGAGAAGAAGAACTGAAAAGGCGCAGACAAAAACATGTTGCCGAAGCCGAGGCAACTACAAGCCAAGTTCAGCTGGAAGGATCTTCTTCCTCAGCAGAGTCAGGTGAAGACTCGTCGACATCTGCGGATTCAGATAACGGACAGAAGAAAGAAACTCCACAAACGAAGCAGTTTCGACCTAACAATGTCTGGACCCCAGAGCTTACAGCAGCCCTGGATCGGACAGGGACAACGGATCGCAATGCTCTGTTTGTGGTTGCTGAAACCGCCAGAAGTCTGGGACATTATCCTGGGGAGCTCAATATCAGCTGCTCCAGCGTCAAGCGCCATAGAGAAAAGCACCGTCAGCAACAATGGATGGACCTGCACAACGCATTCAAAGCCGAAGGCAAAACATGCATTGTGCATTGGGATAGCAAGTTATTGCCATCTCTCCTCTGTTCAACCACATCTGTTGACTGCCTTCCAGTTTTGATAACGGCTGTCTCCACTGGAGAAACACAACTTCTTGGTGTACCAAAACTGACATCAGGAACGGGCGAGAATCAAGCTGCAGCAGTTTATGAACTGTTACAGGAATGGTGTTTGGATGAAAAGGTTGCAGGCTTCTGCTTTGATACAACTGCATCGAACACGGGACGTCGATCAGGAGCGTGCAATCTTCTAGAACAGAGACTCCGTTGCACAGTCCTTCATTTGGCATGCCGCCATCACATTTACGAAATAATTCTTGGTGCAGTATTCTCTACATGCTCTGGAGCTTCATCGGGTCATGATGTCCAACTCTTTCGCCGGTTCCAAAAGAATTGGGGCTCCCTTGACAAGTCCAACTATCAAACTGGAAAAGACTTGGAGGTGCTGCATCCTGACAGGGATCGCATCATGAAGTTTGCGGAATCCAAGTTGGCACAGGGCAATCACCGAGATGGTTACCTGGAATTCTTGGAGTTAACGATTGTCTGCCTTGGAGGGAATCTTCCTAGTTTTAATTTCAAGAAACCCGGAGCTTTCCATCATGCCAGATGGATGGCAAAAGTCTTGTACTGTCTCAAGATTTGGATGTTCCGAGGACAAATCAAAGATCTTACCCAACGGGAGGAGTCCTGTGTTCGTGATGTGAGCATTTTCTCCATCCTGATTAATGTGGAAGCCTGGTTTTCTGCCCCTGATGCCGCAGTTGCTCCTCGAACAGATTTGGAGATGCTGAAGAAACTACACTCTTACCACAGTGACCGTGTTGGAAAAGCGGCCAGAGACAAACTGCAACAGCATCTGTGGTATGTGTCAGAGGAGCTTGTGGCACTGTCACTGTTCGATGAAGCTGTTTCAGCACCGACAAAGCGGCCCATAGTGTCGGCCATGATCCCGGCTGAATCAGATGAAAGCGATGAGGATGATGACGAAGACGAAGATCCCCCAAAGCGGGTCGAATTGAAAAGTTCCATGATTCCACCACTTGAATCTTTTGCAACTCGCAAGTCAATCTGTTTCCTGAAACACCTTGACATCAACAGTGATTTTCTTAATGCAGACCCAGAAGACTGGGAAGAAAATGCATCATTCAAAGACGGTCTGAAGAAAGTAAAAAATCTTCCAGTGATCAACGATGTGGCTGAGCGAGGGGTCAAACTCATTGAGGAGTTCAACGGCCGACACACCACAAAAGAAGAGCAACTCCAGTTCCTTCTGGGTGTTGTCTCGCAACACCATAAGATGTTCCCCACATCGTCAAAGTCCTAACTAGCATCTGGACCACATTGAGTGCTTGGCAAGCATGATACCCCCGTCTATGAGCGGATAATACCCAGTGGTCTGACGAACCCTGGGGGGGATCCAGGGGCCTGATAGGGACCTTGAGCCACCCCTAAATATTATTTGATTGGCTTCAAACTTTGCACACATTGTTTTCTACATAAATGGAACCAGAATCAAGCTAGGGAGCAAAGAAATTCCTACTTTTATTTTTTCCCCTATGGCAGTGGACCACCCTAATGGGCATGCTGCTGGATGATTGCTCATGGATCCTTCTGATGACAACTGCCAGTCTCTCAGGCTGCGGAGCCCCTTTTCAAGGCAGGGCTGTTGGAATTGCAGGGAGGCGGTGTGGTCTATCAACTGCTTTCAGGCGAAGGCCATCAGGTTGGCTCTTCTGCATTTCTGGCCTGGTCGAGAGCTGGGCAGTTCGATTGTTCTCCGACAAGACCACAGTGGTGGCTTATTTCAATTGGCAAGGTAGCATGAGGCATGCCGGGGTAGCCCTGGAGATGGCTCTTCTGCTTACCTGGGCAGCAAAGAACCTCTTAGTTTGTCAGCTCTGCACCTTGCCAGGGTAGATATTGTAGAAATGGATTTTCTCAGCCGGCACTCTTTGGTTCCAGGAGAGTGGGAGTTGAGTCAGGAGGTATTACTGCGCCACTGGGGTCACACCGAGAGAGATCTGTTGGCGACCTGCTCGAATGCCAAAGTGTGCCACTTCTTCAGTCACTGCTCAGAAACATAGTCAGAGGGTGTTGGTTCCTAGGCTGAACCTTGACCAAGTCAACACCTGCTTTATGTGTTTCCTCCATGACCCCTGATGGGGCATGTGATTTGGCATATGGAGTTCCACCCGGAAAGGATTGTTCTGGTGGCACCGGGTTGGCCAAGGAGAACCTGATTCGTAGATCTGCTGCAGCTCCTGCAAGCGCCACCTCTTCGTTTGCCTCCATCTTGGGACCTATTGTATTGGGGACTGCTTGTCCTGGAGGAACCAGCTCCCTTCTCACTTATGTCTGGGCTCCTGAAAGGAGACAGCATGTATGGACTACTCTCTGGTGGTGGTTTTCCACTGTGCTCAGAGCCTGGAGAAGGTCTACCAACTGGCACAAGTGTGGGTTTGATGCCTTGAGTGCTGGTGCGGCACATGGCAGCTGGCTCCTGAGTCGGCCAAAGTGCCATCTTTGTTGGCCTTTTCTGCAGGAAAGTCTGGAGAAGGGTCTTTCTCTTAGCTTCCTGAGGGTTCAGGTGGCAGTTTTAACTTGTTTCAGAGATCTGTTGACTGGTAAGTCACTAGCCTTACACCTGGATGTGTTGCGCTTTCTTTTGGGATCTGAGTCTGGTGCTCAGGGCCCTGATGTCAGAGCCCTTTGAGCTGTTGAAGCATGCTACTATGAAGAATTTGATGCTTATGATGGTCTTCTTGGTTATGATTTGTTCCTACAGGCTCTGTCTTGCCAAGATCCTTACGTATCTTTTTCTGAGGAGACTGTTTCCATTCGGCCTGTGCCTTCTTCTTTGAGATGATTTTTCCCTTTCCTGTGAACCAGGTGGTTTGCCTGCCCCCCTCCTCTAAGGAGTAGTGTTAGGGGAATGGTAAGGCTCTTCATCTTGTGGATGTCTGGAAAGCGCTTCTCCAGTTCTGGGAAGTTACAAATTCTTAAGAACATAAGATAAGCCATACTGGTTCAGACCAAGGTCCATCAAGCCCAGTATTCTGTTTCCAACAGTGGCCAATCTAGGTCATAAGTACCTAGCAGTCTCCCCAAAAGACACAGGTTCCTCAATGCTTGTATTGGGTCAAGCAGTGATATCCTGGGTCCCTTTTTAATAATGGTTTATGGACCTTTCCTCCAGGAGCTTGTCCAAACCTTTTTTAAACCCAGCTACACTAAGGGGTATGTTTACTAAAGTGCGGTAAACTTGAATAATGCGCGTTGTATGACGTTAACGATCGTAAGTGCAGTATAACGCGCGTAATCACGCACCAACGACCGTTAACGTCATACTACGCGCGTTAACCGCACGTAACGATCGTAAAGCCCCGTGGCGCGTTAAAACAGCGCAGAAGGGACTTCCGGTTGGGCAATGAGCTGACTGGCTGTGTGCTGATCGGCTCCGGGTCCCGTACCCCTCTAACTACCTCAATATCCTAATTTATCAAGGCTGAATGCCCTCTATCCCATCAAGGGGCAACAAGGAGAGTGGGCAGCGTACCCTGGTGCCTTCTCTGACCGGCGGGGTGCCTCAGATGGCCGCGAAACCATCCCAAAAGACACGTGCTCCAGATCCTAAGATGGCGGAGGGAGCTCCTCGGAGCCCGGGATCGGAGGGAGATCAGGGCATGGTGGATGAGGTGAGCACGGCAGTGGCGCGGGCCCTGGATGGTCGGTTCCGGGAACTGGGAGCCCAGATACAATCGGTGGCCCAAAGTATCACAGATTTTACTGACCGTATGGAGCATGCTGAGACCTGGATCTCAGGCCTGGAGGACGAGCAGCACTCTCTTGAGGCCCGCGTGCAAGCGTTAGAAGCGACGGTGAAGCTGCAGGGCGAGAAGCTAGACGACCTGGAAAATCGGGGCCGCAGGAAGAATCTTAGGTTTATAGGTGTCCCGGAGAACATCGCTGACAGCGCTCTCCCGGCGTATTTGCAGGCGTGGATGTCCAAGATCATGCCTGAAGATGGAGAGTCTGCTATTGCCCTGGAGAGAGTGCACTGGCTGGGCCCCAGGCGGGAGCAGGCCCGGCGGCCACGTGCTGTCATCGCCCGATTTCTGGACTACCGCCAGAAAGAGCTGGTGTTGAGGGCGGCCCGCGGGCATCGGCGGAGGTCCGGGGATGCTGAATCTCTGCTGGTCTTCCAGGATTATTCCGCGCTAGTCAGCCAGCAGCGCAAGGCTTTTTCGCCTGTTTGCGCGCAGTTGGCGAGCCGGGGCCTGCGTTTCTCCCTCTTGTACCCCGCCAGGTTGCGGGTGGAGCACCAAGGACAGGCATATCTATGGGGAACCCCTGAAGAGGCTGGGGCCTTTCTTGCCCGCCTTGCCGAGACGTCAGTGGCAGCCTTGTGAAGCGGGATGTGTCTCTGGAAGTGCGTAGCAGCGGTTGAGGACACGATTCACCCTTCTGAGGTCTCGTTCGTGAGGACTATATGAACCGGGACACTCACTTTGGTTCTGGGCTTGATGGGGTGCTTATTTGAGAACTGCCCTACTGCCCTAGCTGTCCACCTTATAGCGGAACTGGCTGAATGCCGGTACCGGGGGTTTTCTATTTCTATTCCGTATTTTTACTTTTCCTTTTTACTTTTACCTCCCGTTTTCTTTTTTCTTTCTTTTTTCAGCCTTATTTTATTTTCACTTCTTCTTTAGTTTATCCTCAATTTTAAAATTTAATTTTTATTTTTATCTTTCGTTTTTATTATTATTATTTTCTCTTTTACCTTCTTCTATTTTTACGCTTACTCTCCTGCTTCTGTTTATTGTTGCCAGTTTCATTTCATGTTAATGCTTGTTGGTACTAAGGCCCGTACTCCTCAGTACCCTGGGATGTTGGTTACATGTTGATTGCGATTTATTTTATATGCTCTTTAATGTTCGGTATTACACATGGTAGGGTTGATGGGTATGTACCCGGGGGGAGGGAGGGGTGGGGTAAGGTGCAGGCTCGTATGCTTGGTTCTTAACTCCATAGGGAGCTTTCCTTTTTCTCTGTTATATGCCCGGCATGCCGGGATGCTGTGCACAACACCCTATGAGATTTCTCACTGGTACTCTTCCCACACATTCCGTGGTGAGCGTTGACACCAGGGGGTTTGGGATGGGGGATTCCTCAGGCCCTTGCCACTGTGTATTGATTGGTGGGTATTGAGCGTGGGGGGCAGAGGTCCACTACTCCTTTGTTTCGAGCCTCTGGGACGGATCGAGGGGCGTGAGCCTCCGGGGTCTCTGTTTTGGGCCCTGGTTGGCTTCCCTCTCACCGTTGGGGACCTTTAGGAGACCTTCTCTTGTTTGCTGCCCCACCCGTGATCAAATGGAGGGAGGCTCTGGGGCGCGGATTAGAACGGGGGGAAACAGGAGTGTGTTTTTCCCTGACCACCTCGGTCTCTGGAGACGGTTACTCGGGGAGGGGGGGGGGCCACGGGGTGCTCTGGGCTGTGGGGTGGGAGGGAGAAGATTCTTGCACTTGTTAAGGGGCCAGGGATGGGTATGCTGTTTGAATGTGTTGAGTACGTTGGGGGGGTATGGACCCGCTGCCAACAGGAGGTGTCCGACCAGGGTCAGACTGGTCGGGCGAGGTAGGGGAGGACGGATGGGAGGAGAGAATGGAGGTAGGGGTGAGTGGGGGGAATTCCAG
Source organism: Ichthyophis bannanicus (assembly GCA_033557465.1). Lineage (NCBI taxonomy): Eukaryota > Metazoa > Chordata > Amphibia > Gymnophiona > Ichthyophiidae > Ichthyophis > Ichthyophis bannanicus. The sequence goes on from CM066039.1 coordinate 363,465,917, forward strand.
GGGGGGAATGGTTTGACTGATTGGCTGGAGGGGGGTAGGTTAGGGGGTTGGGGGACAGGGGAGGGTGGGGGAGGTAGTGTAGTTTTCAGAGGCGCAGGGGGTGGTTTGCTTCGGGGGGAGGGGGGGAGGACTGAGGCGGGCTATAGGATGACTATTGTCGATTGGCATGGGGTGTGCTGTTGTGAATGCGGCCGGATATGGTGGTCTGGACGGGATGCAGATTTGGGGGGGGAGGATCCTAGGCTGGGGGGATTCTCGCCACCGTCAGAGGTTGAATGTTCCTATCGAGAGCTGTCTCATTGAAGGGGATAATGACTAGTGGTTTGAAGATTGCTTCCTGGAACGTTTGTGGTATAGGCTCCCCAATAAAGAGATATAAATTAGTGCAGCAACTTAAAAAACGGAAGATTGGAGTCGCCCTATTGCAGGAGACCCACCAGATGGCAGCTGAGCACACGAAATTAGGCTCCCGTTATCGGGCTCGGGTGTATGGCGCCCCAGCCGTTGGGAAGAAGCGGGGGGTGGTTATCTTAATAGCCCAGCCGGTGGGGTGGGTCGAGGAGTCGGTTGATATCGACCCGGACGGTCGGTATGTTCTGGTACGGGGACTGCTTGAGGGTATCAAGGTTGTTTTGGGTTCTGTGTATGCTCCCAATGTTTATGAGATTGGCTTTTATCAAACTTTGGAACGACTAGTGGCCGGGGCTGCTGGTTACCAGGTAATACTTGGTGGGGACTTTAATACAGTCCTGGCTGATAGCGTGGACAGGTCTCGGCAGGTTGGGAGTAGGGATCGTAGGAGTCAGCGGCGACTGCTGGGGATATGCGAAGCGCACCACCTCTTAGACATTTGGAGAGTGTTACATCCTGGAGACAGGGAGTACACTCACTTGTCTCGAGCCCACAACACTTGGTCCCGCATTGATTATTTTTTGATTTCGGAATCCCTGTTCAACCGCGTGGTGGACGCGGAGGTCGGCCTCGCTATTATTTCTGATCATGCAATGGTTACCCTGGAACTCCGTAACCGCGCTCCTCTTGGACATCAATTCTGGCGCTACCCTTTGGAACTTAGTGGGGACGCTACGTTTGTGGGATATCTTAAGGATCGGTGGAGAGCTTATGAAGAAATCAATGATAATCCAGAGACCTCTCCGGTCCTTCTCTGGGAGGCGGGTAAGGCGGTCATGCGGGGGGAGATTATTAGCTATTATAGCTCCATGCGGAAGCGCCACAACCATAGAATTCTTTTGTTGGAGAGCGAGCTAGGCCGCGCACAGAGGCGGTTAGCTGCGGACAGAACGGCTACTCATGGTCGCCAATTGAGAGAGATTCAGCGAGAGTTGGAAATGCTCCTACACCAAAGGGCTCAAAAATCCATGATGTACTACTGATATCAATTATATCAGCACGGAAATCGGGCAGGAAGGTTACTTTCTGCTTTGGTGCGGTCGGCGGGAGGGGCCCGACACATTGGGGCGATTCGACACCCGGATGGGTCCATCTGCAAAGATACTGTGGCGATCCAACGGGTCTTTTCCGACTACTACCGGCAGCTTTATGCTCGGGATGGAGGGGGTGCGGAGGAGGGACGGGCTTTCCTGGCGAATTGTACTCTATCAAAGTTGACTGTAGACCAAGCGCAAGCCTTGAACGTGCCTATTTCATTGAATGAAGTCTTAGATGGGATTAGGAATTTGAAAAATGGACGAGCTCCCGGTTTGGACGGCTTGCGGGGGGAGTTTTACAAGTCCTTGGGGGAGGTTGTGGCGGCCCCGCTCACGGGTTATTTTGAGGATTTGGTTGATCGGGGCGCTTTCCCCTACGAGGCGAATAAGGCGTTTGTAACGGTTCTCCCGAAGCCGGGGAGGGACCCGTTGATACCGGGCTCCTACAGACCTATCTCTCTCTTAAATGTTGACATTAAGATCTTAGCTAAGATTATGGCAGACCGCTTAGCGGCCATCTTGCCGGCCTTGATTCATAAGGATCAGGTGGGTTTCGTGCGGGGCCGCCACGCAGCTTACAGTCTGCAGCGTCTTCTACTTTCTATGTGTGCGGGACGGGAGGCTAAGAAGCGGTCCATGCTCATCAGTTTCGATGCTGAGAAAGCATTTGACCGGCTTAACTGGGACTTCATGTACCAAGTGTTGGCTACTATGGGGTTTACGGGCTTCTATGTCAAAGTGGTGCGGCTCCTTTACGCAGACCCGATAGGAGCTATTTTGGTCAATGGCACCATGTCCACTGAGTTTCCCATCCAGAAAGGGACTCAACAGGGTTGCCCCCTGTCCCCCCTCTTATTCATCTTAACCTTGGAACCCTTAATGCAGCGGATTCGGGCTCATCCTCAAGTCCAAGGGGTCCAAGTGGGGGGTTTTGAATTTCGTGTTGCAGCTTTCGCAGACGATCTTCTCGTACACTTGGCGGACCCCCAGATGGGCCTCCCACACCTCTTACAGCTTTTTGGCGAGTATGGGGTGCCCTTCGGGTTTCGCCTGAATTTGGACAAATCGGTGGCAATGCAACTAGGCCCGGGTGACAGGACGGACTGGCAGGGGGACTTCCCTTTAAAGTGGGAGACTGGCTACTTTAAGTACTTGGGGGTGGTGATTCCGGCCGTTTTAGATGATTTATACCGACTGAATGTTGACAAGGTACTGGCCGCTAGTGTCGATAAGTGGCGGGATCTCCCATTGTCTCTTGGTGGTCGCGTTGCCCTCTATAAGATGACCCTGTTCCCTAAGATTTTATATCTGTTGCAGACATTGCCGTTGCTGTTGCAGCGGTCGGATCGGAAGAAATTGGAGGGTCTGGTGAATCGTTTGCTGTGGCGGGGACGACGGCCTCGAGTGCGGGCGGAAATTCTGTGCCAGCCTTGGTCTTTGGGAGGCATGGGTTTACCAGACATACGTAAGTATAATGTGGCCTGCCTATTGAGGTACGCCCGAGACTGGTTGTGGGACCTGGAGGAGTATACCCCCTTGGGGATGCTACAGGCGGTAGTGAAGCCGTTTCACCCGCGCTATCTTCTGCATGCGAGGAAGTCCCTCGGATTGGCTCGCGTGCTCCGTGTTTTCATTGTGGATCCGATTCGGGCGGGGTGGCTCTCTTTCTGTAGTAGCCGAAAGCTTTCCGCCTACCAGTCGCCTTCTCTCCCCATTAAGGGTAATGGTGATTTCTTGCCTGGGCTGGAGGGAGGCTCTTTCACGCGTTGGGCACGGCTGGGGATCGTTAATTTGGAGCATGTGTTTTCTCCGGAGGGGTCTCTGCTGACGTTCCCTGAGTTGTGCCGGCATTATTCTCTTGATAGGCGGGATGCGTTTCTGTATGCGCAGCTTCGGAGTTATGTTCGTTCGGTACCCCCGGAGGCACTAGGGGGGGAGGTAAGCTCTCAGATTGAGGTGTCCCTAATGGGTGGGGAGCAGGGAACACGGGTGGCCTGGTTACATAAGTTACTCTGGGAACCAGCCTTGCCTATAGCCTTGGATGAATTGGCGGTGGCCTGGACTCGGGAGCTGGAGAAACAGGTGACGAGTGCAGAGTTGTTGGAAGGTTTGTCCGCTATCCCCAAGCTCTCTGTGATGGTGTCTTTTCGGGACATGCAGTATAAGCTGCTGCGTCGACTCTACTACGCCCCACTGCGGGCGTGGCGGGCAGGGATTGCTGGGTCTCACAGCTGCCCCCGATGTGGTGCAGAGAGGGCGACCCTAGGGCATATGATGTGGGCCTGCACCCGCGTACAAGTTTTTTGGCAGAAAGTGCAGACCTTTCTAACTGGATGTGTGGGCAGCCCGCTTTCCCTTACGGCTTTGAATGTAGTTCTGGACGTGTGGGAGAGTGAATGGGAAGAACAGTTGGGGCGAGTGGTTTGGTTGTGGTTGCGCTTGGTGCTGGTGGTTGCGCGGATGACCATTTTGCTCTGATGGATGGATGCTAGGGGACCGACGTACGGATTATGGAGGGGGCGATTGCATGAGGTGTTGTTAATGGAGAGGCTTCGGGCTAGTGGTCATCCGGTACGATGGCAGAGGTTTTTGATGGCGTGGGGGCCCCACTTGCATTCTTTACTCCGTCACACTCGAGGTCGGATTCTTGGTGGCCATTGAATGCCCACTTCAGGAGGGTAGTCGGATTTCTGGATCGGTGCGCCCGTCTCAGTCCTTGGGGGGGGGGTGTGCAGGGGGGGTTGGGGGGCGAGGGAGGGTTTTTTTTAGGTGGGGAAACGGGGGGGTAGAAGGGGAAGGGGTAGGGGGAGGAGGGGGTGGGGGTCAGCTTCTGTTTTGCCTCCCTCTCCCTGTTTTCTTGGAGTTCCAGGTGGGGCTCGGGAGAAGAGCGTACCCCGAGCCTACCTGAGGGGGCGTGTTGGTGCATGTGAGCACTTATGCTCACACATGTGGGGGAGGGGGTATGACTATCAAAGTTGTTAGTTTTGCTTTCTCCCCTCTGGGCTTGGTTGGGGGATCCGGGATGGGGGGGAGGAACCCCGTTTCTGTTTTTGCTATTGGTGGGGTTGTAAAATGTAAAAATGATGTTTGTTTTGGTTTCTTGTTTGTCTCACTTATTTGGGCACTGTTTTTGATCCCTGTTGGCGCTGATGTTGTTCTTTTAATAAACAAATTTGACCTAAAACAGCGCAGAAGGTGGAGAGTGGGCGGAGAGAATGGGTCAATGGGCGGAGAGTGGGCGGGGAGAGGCTCCCCTCTCACTAACGCGCTGAATTTCTGAGCTCAATTCCAACGCGAATGAAAACCTGCCGTTAAAGGCATATTACAGGGAAGAGAAGCCATTTCCGTTAGCAATGTACAGCAAAACCGGGGAAACCTACAAAACGTGAGCAGTGTGATACATGTGCACAGAACAAAAGTTCACATAAAACTTTAAAAATGACCACAAGAAATATTGTAGAAAGTATAATCCTGCTGGCCAACAGTGATAGCAATGGGCAACAATGAAAAACACTCCCAGGAAAGCTCAAAAAAAAAATGATGTTTAGAAGGGTCTACGCTCCGTAGACCCTTTCAAAAAGCATTTCATTTTATTGGAGCTTTCCTGGGGGTGTTTTTCATTGTTGCCCAGTGATATCATTGTTGCCCAGCTCGGTTATGGGTGTTTGCCCCTTTTTTCGAGGTCTGTTTGAGGTTTATTTGCACTTTTGTCTCCATACAAGGTAAATGAGCCCACAGTAAAATTGTGCAGAGCAGGGTTTCTGACTCGTCAGGCCAGTTTTCCTATCTCCAGGGACTGCACTGGCTCTGTGGCCACAGTGTGGTGCAACGGACACAGCCAGTGCCTGTAAGACCAGAGGGTCACAAGTTCAAATCCCAGCTGGGGCTCCTGTCAACCCAGTCCCCATAGTTTTACCCACCACTAAACAGTGATAGTAAAGACACTCCTTTATTGCAGAGAACATACGCATGGTTACTACGCCTATATTTTACCACACCAAACACAGACACCAGAAACAAGCACATTACCTAAAGCAGAGTCCCGCATATGCAGTCCTGGAGGGCCCCACACCATTCCGGTTTCATGCTGCCTCTAATAAAGATGCCTGTGCTGCATAGCTATGCACCACCCCCATGGTATGCAGATGTAGCTCATGCATATTTATGAGGGATCGGGTTTTTCATCGCCGTTGGCAAACGACATGCACCACGACTCATGTGGTGTATTTTATTGAATGTGATTGCCCCCTCCGTTACGTCGGGAGTACCATCCGGCAGATAAAGACCCGTTTGATTGAACATGCCAGTCGCCTTCGTTCTCGGGTCCTTACGGCTCCTCTGGTCCCTCATTGTGAATTAAAACAACACAAGTTTGAACATTTGCGCTGGACAATAATTGATCATGTTCCGGCTGACCCGCGGGGAGGGGATCGTACCTTAAAACTTCGGAGGCTTGAACAGCGTTGGATATTCCTTTTGCAATCGGTGACTCCTTTGGGACTCAACTTGGAGATCGATTGGCTGGGCGTGATGTGAGGTCATCCTATCACGGTTTGGCTTCCCCTGTCTTTGGTGGGGTTTCCCTTCCGTGATTGGATGCTTATTTTTGAAAGGCAGTTGCAATAGGCCAATCTGGAGCAAGTATCCTCGTTTTGAACTGCTGGTTTTTCGGCGTTCTTGGCCATTTCTGGTGGACAGAAGTTTCTACGAGTTCAGTTTGTGTTTTGGAACGCTTGATACAGGGGGCTTTTTCCCCCGAAACGTGCACGTCGCGTTTGCTCATGAGATAAGTACTGCTTTTATCATTTAAGGTGCACTGTCTATTGAATTTGATATAAATTGACCTATGTGGTTGAATAAAAGGGAGATGTATCACATTAGGAGTTGGGTTTAAGTGCCTTCTCTATGTGATTTATGTCCGACAAAAAATACAACAAATACATTTTGGGGATCTTTAACGGTATCTTCGGTGGTGACATTTTGATTACCGTTTTTTTGGGGGTAATTTTGGATTGTATTTATGAGGGACAGCATGAAAACCCGAACAGTGTTTGGAACACCAGGACTGGAGTTGGGGAACTCTGCCGTAAAGCAGCAGCCAACAGGGCCACACACACACCCACAGGCCCCATTGGCCAATGCCTCCTGGAGAGGCAAGACATTGGGCCCTGCCTGTATCTCCCAATACTAGCAGTTGCATATCTTAGCAATGCCACCCTACACCTGGGTATATGGTACACAGCTATCAAACGTTTCCTATGATAACTGGCAGATATCAATTCCTACGTTAAGCACATTTTGCTCATTGAGCTCCACCATAACAATCATTCTGATGTCTGCGGTGTGTGCTGCAGGTCTGGTCTCTGACAGTGTTCACCACCCTGGGGAGTGACCCCCCAACAGTCTTGTGTACCATATCCATGCCTGTACTATGCCCAGGACTGGTGTGGTGGGTATGACTGCTGACCACCTCTATAGTAGCACAATGCTGGCATAGGTGTGGGGGTGGCTGTCTGTCTATCCAGTGTGTGGTGGCTGCAAACACCTTCCACAGCCCACACTGCCAGCAATGTTGCCAGTATTGGGCTGCCAATGTGCATAATGAGGAGCAAGGTACCATGGGTATAGGCCGGACAGGGTGGCCTGGCCAGGGTGCATCTGCACAGGGCATAGGGCAGTGACAGGCACATTGTAGTGCCCGGCCACCACCTACACAGACAGGGTGACCTCAGTATATCCTGCTGAGAGATCACTCTCACCCTGACTGTGCAGTGACCACAGCATGGCTAGGCACTCCCATAGTGCTATCTAGTATTTCTTTCATGTGATAGATATGGGTTTCCTTTTGGGGCCCAGTCACTGATGTATCTGCTTGCTGTGTATGCTGACATCCAGTTCTGGGTGCAGGCATCTCCACTGGGCACTAGCAGACTGTTTACAGCTGGTATGTGTTGTGATGGAGTGGCTTGCAGGGTGCAGTGGCTGATGGCTTGCACCAGGGGAATATCAGATAGTGGTGGGGTGTAGCATACCATATCCAGGCCTAATGTCTATCTGCTATTGTTTTATGAATGTGTACAGAGCTGCATTGACTGCCCTGTGGGGTGTCTGTTCCTCAGCAGGATTGGGGTTGATGTTCCCTTCTACTGCACCTTTGCAGGGAGGTAGACTGTGGATCTTTTGATAGGAGACCCTGTTTGCCACCCTCAGCCCTGGGGGAGGGGGTGGTGGTGGTGCATGGGGGCTACACCTGACTGAAACAGACAGAGATGTCTAAGGTGTTCCTGCAGAAACTACCTATCTCACACATTAACACTGCTTTGGACCTGCGCCATGGACGGTGCTGTGGACCTAGTGCTGGGCGCCTCACTGCACCCTCAGGGTGAGCACAGTACCCGCACAATGTGACAGTGTGTAGCTACTCTGTGCCAGTACAACACATGGTCAGTACCCCCTACCAGGCCGAGGTACTGTGGGGGTGCACCTGATCACTTCCCCCCTACCAGGCTGAGGTGCTGTAGGGGTACATTCCCCATGGTGTGTATCTTTGGACGGCTGATTTGCATGTGCAGTGCATCATGGGTGTGACTGGCACAATCCAACCCTGGGTAAATCCAGCACCTGCTCACAGGCTCAGATACACCATAGGCCATCACACGTACATCTGTTAGCATAATGCATAGGTGCAGGACACCCTAAAGAGTCTGTAATATTAGGTGCCCACGCTGGTAAAAACACACGTACCCATGCACGATTGTACGCACGCACCAATGCACGTAGCTACGCACGTACCAACACACGTACCAACGCACGCAGCCAGGCACGTGGCTAGGCACACTGCGAGGGTGTGTTTCTGGCACCACTACTCAACGTAAAGAAAAACATGCCTCCTCATTCCCTATGTAATGTACAGGGTGATGCCTGGGCCAGCCTTCTGCGTTATGCACACTGGGAACTTGAACCCATGCTGCCTGTAACAGCGGTCAGTACACTAACCATTGTGCTACAGCTCTGTTTCAGTGCGTTGTGTCTGTACGCCTTCATACGATTAACGCGCAGTAATGCGCCACGGCGCCCTGTAACGCTCGTTAGTTTTTGGAACGCGCGTTAGTGGTTAGGATGTCCCGCCCATGTCCTTTTTTGGCTTTCCTTTCACTAACGCGGCTCCTAACGCGATTTGCACTAACGCAGTTTAGTAAACATACCCCTAACAGTTTTTACTACATCCTCTGGTAACAAATTTCAGAGTTTGATTACACATTGAGTGAAAAGATATTTTCTCTTATTAGTCTTAAATAGGTTACCCTGTAGCTTCATTGCATGTCCCCTAGTCTTTTTATATTCTGATGACGTAAATAACCGATCTACGTTTACCCATTCCACTCCGTTCATTAATTTAGAGACCTCTATCATATCTCCTCTCAGCCGTCTCTTTTCCAGGTTGAAGAGCCCCAACCTTCTTAGCCTGTCTTCATAGGAGTATCCTTCCATCCCCTTTACCATTTTGGTGGCTCTTCTCTGCACCTTTTCTAATAACGCTGTATCCTTTTTAAGATACAGCGACCAGAATTGCACACAATATTCGAGGTGCGGTCGTACCATGGAACGATACAGAGGCATTATAATATCCTTTGTTTTATTTTCCGTTCCTTTCCTTATGATACCTGGCATTTTATTTGCTCTCTTTGCCGCCGCTGCACACTAGGCAGAGGGTTTCAACGTGTTATCCACGATAAGTCAGACCATCTTATCTCCAGGAACAAGCAGGAATGTAGTCTTCACATATGGGTATCGTCGGTACTGACGGAGCCTGCGCGAGAATGCTCCCCAGCGTCCAATAGGAAAGCTTTTGGGAGCATCCCACTGCACCTGCGTGCTGTCTTCCGCCTTTCCAACTGTTCCTCTCTATTTCTTCGTTTTCCATGGAGCCGACAGGTCCCATACTCTGTCACCACCGCACCCTGTCACGTCTGCCTTCCCTCGACGCTATACCGGTACCACCGGTTCATTCTCCTTTCTTCTAAAAAAAAAAAAAAAAAACCCACAACTATAGTTTCTGAGCTATTTTACTTCATAAACTTTTTTCCTTGATGCTAGGCGCTATTTTGGGCACTAGGCCCAATTTTTCCTTAAAAATGGAAAAACCAACATCTGGTTTTAAAAAATGTTCTAAGTGTGGCGGTACCATCTCCGTCACAGACACCCATGATTGGTATCTCAAATGTTTAGGTCCTGACCACTCTACTTTGGAGTGCCTCTCCTGTGGAATGATGTCAAAAAGGGGTCGGCAGAATCGAGCTGCAAAGCTTAGCACCCTTTTTCCCTCAGACGCGGTTTCTGTTGCATCAACGTCCTCCAGGGCCTCATCTTCCTCCCATGGATCTCAGATAACTAAACATAAATTTAGCAGGTCCTCAAAGGGTAGATCTCCTAAGTATTGAGATGCCACTGGCGTTGCCTTTGAGGAATTTTCACCGGCAAAACTGCCCCGGCGGGAGGCTTCGGTTTCCAAAGCATCAACGGGGCTCCAGGATGTTCTCGAGGCCTCAACATCGGCAGAACTACTGGTGCCATGCTCTGGGGTTCAGGCCGCTTCTACTGGTACCGACATCCAAGCATTGGCAGCGTCATTAGACCAGAGATTTCTTGCTATCGAACGCAGTCTAGCGGCTCTTCTCACAGCTTTGGTACCGTTGAAAGCATTTCAGACACCTCAACCAATACCGGTACCGACACCGATGGCATCAACGTCGATGGGTATGCCACCCATACCGAGTCATGCGTCTGTCTCCGGCATCCACAGATCAGTACCGGAGCAACCCGATACTGACTTTGATCGATACCGGTACCGTGCGCTGCACGATCACTGGGATCGGAGGTATTTTGAATCTTCTAATGACTCTGAAGACTCTGCCGATACAAGAGTACTTCTCCCTCTTCTCCTCAGCGTAGAATGTCTCCGCCAGAGGATATGTCTTTTCAGGATTTTATCCGTGATGTGGCCAGAGGCCTTTCCATCACAGTAGCTCCTGAAAAAGAGCCTAGGGCAAAGGAGTTGGAGATTTCTCCAATACCTTAAGGCTTCCAAAGAGGCAGCTACTCTGCCTATTCATGAGATCTTACATGATCTTATGCTAAGAATGTGGGAAACACCTCTAACCACATCTCCTCATTCTCGGAGGCTCGATACTATGTATTGCATTCCACCTTGTCCTGGCTTTCAAAAAACTCAATTACCACACCATTCAATGGTAGTGGAATCAGCCATGCGTAGGATGAAAAGTGCAAAGAGACATGCATCTAATCCTCCAGGTCGTGAATGCAGGACTCTCGATGCCTTTGGGCATCGATGCTTTCAAGATTCCATGCTCTCAGCTAGGATCAGTTCCTATATCTTGTATATGAGAATGTTCCTTAAAGAGGTCACAGGAGACTTGGAGCTTATGAGCCCCCTTCTTTCTGATGACAAAGGACAGGACTATCTTACTCTTGTCAAACATGCCCAGGATGTTTCCAAGTTTGTAAATCGTGTAGCCTTTGACTGTTTTGAGTGCATAAGCAGAACCTCTGCTATTGCCATTGGTGCACGTCGGATTGCCTGGCTTCAGGCATCCGACTTGGAAATTTGGGTACAGGATAAATTAGGAAACATTCTTTGCACAGGAGAAAATCTCTTTGGCAAGAATTGGCAGGAGAAGGCTAATGAGATAGATGCAGACAATATCACTTTGGATAGATTGTCCAAATCTACAGCCGATCCTGCAAGGAAAATATCCTCTAAAAAAAACATTTTTCAATAAGAAAAAGATGTTTTATCCTTCCTATACCCAACAGGGACACCGTCCAGGTCAGCCTGCCCAAAAGGGACAACAGCAACAACCTAGACAACAAAAGAAGCCAAAAGCCATAAAACCTCAGCCAGCTCAGCAGGCTCAGCCTCCTCAGGGGCTTTGACTCCTCTGTAGAGAACTTCGCCTTCCTGCCCCTGAAGGGTCCACAACCCTTGGACATCCCAGGCAGGTTATGTCATTTTGCCCACAGATTGTACCAAATAACAGCAGAAAATTGGACTCTGTCCATTGTACGAGAGGGGTACAAGCTTCATTTTCACAGCATGCCCCCTCCTACAGTGGTAAGACAGTTCAATTCTTAGACCTCTCTCGACAATCTCTTAGGTCAAGAAGTCACAACACTCCTTGCGCAAAGAGCAATAGAGGAAGTACCCATTCCACAACAGGGTACAGGTTTCTACTCCCCTTATTTTCTTATTCCAAAGAAAACAGGAGGATACAGCCCATTTTAGACCGCAGAGAATTGAACAAATATCTGTTCCGAGAGAAGTTCAAAATGGTCTCTCTAGGAACTCTGCTGCCATACCTTCAAAGTCAGGATTGGCTTTGCTCTGTAGATCTCAAGGATGTGTATACTCATATTCTCATCCATCCAAATCACAGAAGATTCCTCCGATTCCTGTTTCAAGGAAAGCAATTCCCTTACAGGGTTCTTCCCTTTGGCCTGGCTTCTGCACCAAGAGCATTCACAAAATGCATGGCTGTGGTAGCTGCATTTCTCCACACTCTGGGAATATTCGTCTTTCCCTACTTAGACGACTGGCTCATTCGAGCCCTTACTGTGCCAGAAGCCAGCTCTGCTTTGTTTCGCATAATGAGAATCCTTCAGTATTTGGGACTAGTTATAAACCTCCCAAAATCCAATCTTGCTCCCACTCAATCCCTAGAGTTCATAGGAGCTCATCTGGATACCAGACAGACAAGGGCTTTCCTTCCACAGCCCCGCTGTCTTTGCATAATACAGCTAGCTTCCCAAGCAGTGCTCAAACCTTATCTCACTGCTCGAGAAATGCTACAGCTGCTGGGCCACATGGCATCCACCGTGCATGTGGATCCTTATGCTCACCTCCACATGCAAGCAGCTCAGTGGACTTTATCCACTCAGTGGACACAGGCCTCAGGTTGCCTGTCGGACAAAATAACAAACTCAGACCGTCTTATTTCGTCCCTCCAATGGTGGCAATCGCTCAAAAATCTTCTCGTGGGGTCTCCTTTCCAGCAATCCCTATTCCAAGCCACCCTAACAACAGATGCATCTCAGGTGGGATGGGGAGCCCACCTGCACGATCTCTCTACCCAGGGTACCTAGACTCCACAGGAGGCTGTCTTCACATCAGCCTCCTGGAACTCAGAGCAATCTTCCTGGCTCTTTGAGTATTTCACGCCCAGCTCAGATACAAGACAGTCCTAGTTCAAACGGACAATCAGGTAGCCATGTTCTATGTGAACAAGCAGGGCAGAACAGGCTCTCTGTCGCTATCCAACGAAGCTTTGCGACTATGGGCCCTCGCCAGAGAGCATCGGATTCATCTCCTTGCGGTGCATCTTCCAAGATTTCAAAACTCTTGGGCAGACAAACTCAAGTCGAGTTCTGCTACCACACGAATGGTCTCTCCATGCAGACCAGGTTGCCCAAATATTTCAGATTTGGGGAACCACAGACATAGACCTCTTTGCAAGTCCGCTGAATGCCAAACTTCCTCGGTTCTGTTCCAGAATTCCGGCTCAACATTGTTAGGCAAAGGACGCGTTCCTCCTTCACTGGGGTCAGGACTTCCTATATGCCTTCCCACCCATTTCCCTCGTCCCCAAAACACTATTCAAGCTTCAGAGAGACAGAGGTCATATGATTCTCATAGCTCCACGTTGGCCACGGCCAACGTGGTACCCTCTGCTTCTACATCTCTCTCAAGCTCCACCTCTGGAGTTGGGATCTGCTCCAGATCTTCTCTCCCAAGAGAATGGGACACTGTGGCATCCCAATCCCCAGTCTCTGCATCTCAGGGCCTGGTTACTGAAGGCCTAGAGCTTCAGGATCTCAACCTTTCTCAACAGGTAAAGGATATCTTTTATGCTTATAGGAAACCCTCCACAAGACGCTCATACGCCTTTAAGTGGAAAAGGTTTACCATATGGTGCTCGCAGAATGGTCTTAACCCTCTTGCGATACCTCTGGAATCGATACTGGAGTATCTCCTTCATTTGTCAAATATGGGTCTTAAGACAAATTCAGTAAGAGTCCATCTTAGTGCTATTGCAGCTTCTTACAAGCCTCTAAGTGGACAACCTATTTCCTCTCATAACGAGATTTATGAGAGGTCTTCTTTTAACAAAGCCTCCCATTAAGCCACCACCGGTGGCATGGAACTTGAATCTGGTGCTCGGGCAGCTCATGAAACCGCCCTTTGAGCCATTAGAAACTACATCTCTGAAATTCCTTTCCTGGAAAGTCATCTTCCTCATTGTAATCACATCAGCACGTCGCATCAGTGAATTGCAAGCATTAGTGGCTGATCCTCCTTACACAAGGTTCCACCATGATAAGGTAGTTCTTAGGACTCATCCACACTTTATGCCAAAGGTGGTTTCGCCTTTCCATTTAAACGAAGCGGTTTACCTTCCTGTATTCTTTCTGAGGCCTCATGCCTCCATTGCAGAAAGGAACCTTCATACTTTGGACTGTAAAAGAGCTTTAGCCTTTTACTTGCAGAGGACACAGCAACATCGAAAATCTTCTCAACTCTTTGTTGCCTTTGATCCTAGTCATTTGGGACTTCCAGTATCCAAAAGAACTCTATCTAATTGGATTGCACAATGCATATCCTTTGCCTATGAGAGTAAGAACCTTCCTCTTGAAGGCCATGTCACAGTTCACAATGTGAGAGCCATGGCAGCCTCAATGGCTCATCTTCACTCTGTGTCTATCGACGACATCTGTTGAGCAGCTACTTGGGCTTCGGTACATACCTTCACGGCCCACTACTGCTTAGACAAGGACTCTCACTGGGATGCCTTGTTTGGTCAGGCTGTTCTTCAACACCTTTTTCAGACTTAGTCAACGCCTACCCACCATCCCTGGTAGGATGCCAGAGATCCATGGGGAGGGAGGGGAGCATAGCCCTTTCACAAGGGCTGACAATTTCCTGGGGCCATTTCCCTGGCATCTGCAGCTAGGGAGTCCCCATATGTGAAGACTACATTCCTGCTTGTTCCTGGAGATAGCATAGTTACTCACCTGTAACAGGTGATCTCCGGGAACAGCAGGAATTTAGTCTTCACAACCCACCCACCTCCCCTAGGAGTTGTATCTCTCTCTCTTTCTCTCTCTCCCTCTCTCTTTCTCTCTCTCTCCCTCTCTCTTTGGTCTCAGCTATAAACTCAACTGGAGAGGGATAGTTGGAAAAGCGGGAAGGCAGCATGCAGGCGCTGTGGGATGCTCCCAAAAGCTTTCCTATTGGACGCTGGGGAGCGTTCCTGCGCAGGCTCCGTCGGTACCGATGATACCCATATGTGAAGACTAAATTTGTGCTGTACCTGGAGATCACCTGTTACAGGTCAGTAACTACGCTTTTGTGCTGTATGCTGCCCATGGAAGGTGGATTAAGGAGGCCATTGTCTCGGCGTATCTGCTGCAGAACCAGATGGTTTTGGAGGATTTACGTGCCCATTCTACCTGAGCGCACGTGTCCTTTTTGGTGGAGCAGAGCTCACTAGCCTCTGCAGACAATAGATGGGCAGCAGCGTGGGCAACACTTTCCACTTTTGTCAAGTGTTTCTGCTTGGATGTCCATGCTCGGGCGGACACAATCTTTGGCTCTAAAGTTTTGTGCGTTGCTGTGTCTTCTTCCCACCCAATGGAGGTATAGCTTTGGTACATCCCATTTGTCTGGACTGGTCTAGCAGGATGATATGGAAGATGACATTTTACTTACCAGATAATGTCCTTTTCATGAGTCCTGTTAGACCAGGCTAGGGCACACCCCCTCAAATTTTGTTTGCCCTGTTCTTCTGCGACAGTACCCTTGTGTCCGCTTTGATTATATACTTTGCTCTGCAGGTCCATCTTCTAAGGACAGCTTATGCTTTCCGGTACATAGTTCTCTACTGTGTGGTTATTTATTGTTGCCCACATTGAGGATGTGTGTGAGGTTTGCCATGTTCTTCCATATGCTTTGGGATGAATACTGAAGAGATCTCTGTGGGATGAAGCAGATAGAGGCATGGGAGTGATGTAATTGAAACCTGGACTTTTCATTGGTTCTTTGTCTCCATCAGTCTGCTGGTAGGGGAACACAACCCATTTGTCTGGAATGGTCTAGCAGGACTCAAGGAAAGGACATTATATGGTAAGTAAAATGTCGCCTTTGTTTGGTGGAACACCTTGGCCTAAGAGAGTGCAGATTTCTGGACACTTATAGCTGGTTCGGATTTTTGAGGAATGGCAGGTTTATAATGGTGCTTGAATTGTTTTTACAAAATTTGTTGCTGTTGTATAGGACATTTGTCGGAGGTATCTTGCAGTGATTTTGAGGATTGGCTTGGTTTTCTCCATTCAGCCTTGTTTCGTTGTTTTTTTTAAATTTTATGTTAATTTGATTTTTACAATATATTACAAGTAACAGCTTGCATTAGAAAAGGAACATTAACTTGAGGAAGAGTATAACACATATTATTATAAAGGAGAAAACCAATTAAGAAAGTAAACCTAAGCTAGTTCCCACAAGCCCACTATGATAAAAGGGAGGGGGGGGGGGGAGAGAGCCACACATAATGGAAAAGGGAAATATATAACAATAATAAAGAAAACAAGCTGACTTATCAATTTATCAATACAGCGTACCTATATTTGAACATCAACTACACCAGACCTGCTCTTTGTACAAGATGATATCTGCCTAGCATTAATGAAGGAAAGCAATTCAAATGATTAGTGAAATATAATGTTGCTAATTATTATTTTTTTAATCATTTACAAGGAAATTTTAAAAAGAATAATTCCCCGAGCTGTACCACTCCCAGCGTCAAAAGAAGAAACTTCCTACGACGCTTCTGAGTCTTTCTAGCAATGCCCAGGAAAACCCTGACATTACAGCCTAGAAAGGAAAATTGTCTCTTCTTGAAAAATAATTTCAAAATCCAGTCTCTGTTCATAGTGCACAAGTAACCAAAAGAGTCGCAGGAACTACAGGTTCAGAGTGTGAATCTTCCAAGTAAGCTGAGATATCTAAAGTGTCCATTGATGGAAGCCTCTCCGAAGACTGCTTTTTCCCCCAAAGGTGAATAATACATACAGGAAACACGGGGAACAGTTTCCTTTGGAACTTGCAAAACTTCAGTCAGATACCTATGAAACATCTCTTTAGGAGAGCAGACAGAGGATTTTAGAAAGTTAATGAACCTTAAATTGGATGCCCTTGAGAGATTCTCAAGGGTCTCCAACGTATATCTTAGAAAGGTAAAGTCTTTCATAAAAGATACATTTAACTTCTGAACAGCTTCAATCCAAGCCGCATTTGCAGATACCTTAACCTTTAAATCATCAATTTCTGCTTGCTAAGAGTCTTATTAACACAGTCCGGGAAATGAGACTGGAATACTTGAGTTTGAACCGAGACAACAGAAGTCAATTGAGAAATAGCATTCCATAACATCTCCAAGGTAATTTTTTTCTGGTCTTACCAAAGCAGCCGAAGGCAGAGACACCAAAGAAACTGCAGGAGAAGACAGACCCGAGGTAGGCACAGCACTCCTGGCCTGGGCAGACACCACAACCCCTCCTTCTGGCACCCCAGGAGTTGCTGCTAGTACAGGAAGCAATGTAGATGTCTTGGCTTGTACAGCTGGAATGCCCACACGACCTCTGGAAGTTGAGCCACCTTTCAACACAACTCTGGCAGCATCCAACTGCAGTTGAACCACCATTACTTGGGGATTGGGGAGGAAGACGTTCCTCTGTGGAGAGTGTTAAGTCCTCATACGAAGAAGACGCCGGGTCCACTGATCTTGGCATCGACAGCTGGATCTACACCGGAGTTCAACGCTGCAGCAGTGTCCTGCACAAAGAGGACAATCGGCCTCAAAACTGGCATTGTTGGGATGTGTGCAGGTGCTTTGCCCAACTTCACCTTAGCTTTTCTTTTTCCCATAAGGAACGTGAGAAGCGAGCAAAAAATCAGGCAGCCATCTTAGACGCTCCGTCCCCCTCTCCTTGTTTCGTTGGTTTTGACTTGTTCTTTTTTCCACTGTAGTTGCCATTTGAATCTCTACTGTAACCAAAATTAAACGAAATATAAAAATGAGACCTGGGCAAATATTTTTTTATTTCTATACAGAGATGTTCTTTCTAGATGATAACTTGTTCTTCTGTTATATGTAATAAGTTGTAGATTGTTAACGCAAATAGATCATTATGATCAACTTTGGAATGTTTTCTTCTAAATGCTATTGGGCAATTAAACCACAAGATGGCAGCCTAAGTTCACAGTACACAGTCTTCGCTTCAAGACCATATTTTTATGTCATGTTATCTAGCCTCAGTCACTCTACAGTTCACTTCCAGAGAGAAAAATAGTTTTGCTGCTGAAAAGAAGACATTAAGAAATGGATATTATAGTAACATAGTATATGACGACAGATAAAAACTAGCATGGTCCATCTAGTTGGCACCCTTTCCAGATATTTACCTCTTCCTTTACACACTGTCATTGCCTAACATGTGGGTTTGCCACTTTATCATGCAGCATAGCTTTTTCTGGGCCCTTTACTAAGAACATAGTGAAAAGTGTTTTGTGTTTTTGTAGAGTTATAGAGGAGAAATTTTATTTTCTTGGTCAGCATCCACTTTCACATCCCCATTATGGTCAGGTGGCAGGTTATTAACCCTCTAAATTACACAGGTTTTCAGTCTCGACCAGAATGCCAACATAGGACTATGGCTTAGCCTTTAGGCTTGATTGTAATTGAAAAGGCTGACTAGTGATGTTTATAGAGGAAAAGTGCAGATGTTAATGAACTATACCATTGAATATATATGGATCTGAGTCTCATCTTCAAAATAGTGGTGAGTTGAGACAGTATTTAGAATGGTAAATTATAGGGATGTGTTGTACCAGCTGAATATTCACTCTATAGATTTCACTTTTCCTTCTTTCCTTACTTTCCTGTCTCTCATCTCTTCCATATGAAAACATATGCTTCTATGAAAGACACACAAGGCTGAGATGGCAGCTTGTTGGCAGTGCTTGGGTCTCTTTTCCAGCCGTTCAAGTGTGCACAAAGACCTATCACTAATTTCTTGATGGGTAGCAAGCAGTCTTACACAACAATAACAGAAACCACCACTAGAATATAAGTGACACTATACTTTCAGAAAAACCTGACTTTCCAATCCTCTTCTCGGCCAGAAGAAAATGGACCAAAACTAGGGGGCATGTTTACTAAAGTCCGCAAATTTGCGCGCCGCAAAATAGCGCACGGCAACGCGCCACTGAAACGCGCATAAACGCGTTTAAACGCCCCGCACACGTGCGTGTCACCCCTGCACAGGTACGCGGCACACCAACGGGCCCGTACAAGTGCGGGCCCGCAAATGTCCGATAGAGGCGTGGAACGGCTAAAGGAGGGCGGAGGAAGGCTCCGGAGGGGTGGAGGGACGGGGTCAATGGGTGGAGAGTGGGAGGGGAGAGGGTCCCCGCACAGTATCGGGCCCGAATTTGCATGTAAAAACTACCGCGAGTGAAACACTCGCAGTAGAAAGCATTTAAAGGGAAGAGAAACCATTTCCGTCAGCAATGTACAGGAAAACCGGGGAAACCAGCAAAACGTGAGCAGTGTGATACATGTGCACAGCACAAAAGTGCACATAAAAATAGGAAATGACCACAACAGAACTATTAAAAATAGTAATTCAGCTGGGGAACAGTGATAGTGATGGGCAAATACAGAAAACACACCCAACAAAGCTCCAGAAAAAAGAAATGAATTTTGGAAGGGTTTACGGAGCGGAGACTCTTCCAAACAACATTTCCTGTTGTGGAGCTGTCCTGGGAGTGTTTGCTATGGTTGCCCATTAATATCACTGTTGCCCAGCGTGGTGATATTGTTTCCCCCAGTTCCCGTGGTCATTTCCATGGTTGATGTGCACGTTTGTCACCAGACAGGGTGCATATGCCCACAGTAAAATTGCGTAGAGCAGGGTTTGTGACTCCATCCTGCCAGGCTTACTACCTCCAGGGGCTGCATTGTCTCTGTGGCCATAGTGTGATGCAGCAGACAAAGTCAGTACCTCTAGGACCAGAGGGTCAGAGGTTCAAAGCCCAGCTGGGGCACTTCCCAGCCCAGTCCCTATATTTTACCCACCACTAAACACAGATAGCGCAGACACCCCTGTATTGCAGGTGACATAAGCATGGGGAAAACACCCATATTTTACCCAACAACGCACACACACCACAACAATGGGCATTACCCACAGCCAAGTACCCCAAATGCAGTCCCGTACTGCCACATTCCAATCAGGTCACCTGCTTTTTATGGGAGGAGCTCATGCCAGCATGTTGGCGGACGAGTACATGTGGTGCAGGGGGCAGTGGCTGCTAGCGACAGAAGACAGAGGCCTAGCTAGCCATGTGCAGGCTGCCACCATCCACTGCAACAGACTGCAACAGACAGGCCCTGCCGGATCCACAGTCATGGACATGCCAGGGAATCCACCCAATCTGTGGCTACACAGTGGTGCAGTGCACGCAGACACTGCATGCAAGAGCAGAAGGTCACAGGTTCAAAGCCCAACTGGGGCAACTGCCAATCTTGCCCACATATTTTTCCCCCAAGTAAACAGCGATAGTAAGGGCACACCTTTCCTGGCTTGGACATATGCAATGGCAATACGTCTATCTTTTACCCCACTGAGCAAAGACACCATGAACAGGGCCAGTACCCAGAGCAGAATCACCCAAATGCAGTCCTGGTGGGGCACACACCAGTCAGGTTCCATGATGCCACTCATACAAATGCCTGTGCTGTATATCTATGCACCACACCCATGGTATGTAGATGTAGCTCATGCATATCCATGAGGGACAGCAGGAAAACCAGAACAGTGTGATGCAAACCTGGACTGGAGTTGGGAATCTGTGCCGTAAAGCAGCAGCAATCAAGGGCAGACACACCCACACCCACAGGCCTCATTGGCCAATGTCTCCTGGAGAGGCAGACCATTGGACCCTGCATGCATCTCCCAAAACTAGCACTTGCATAACTTACCAATGTCACCCTACACCTGAGGTATATGGTACACAGCTCTGAGACGTTTGCTAGGAGCACAGGCAGCTAGATATCCATACGTTACGCACATACTGCTAGTTGACCCCATCCGAACAATCTGTTAGGTGTTTGCGGTGCGTGCTCCAGGCCTGGCCTCTGACGGTGTTTACCACCCTGGGGAGTGACCCCCAGCTGTACTGCGTACCATATCCATGCCTTGCCGTGCTCAGGACCGGTTTGGTGGGCAAGGCTAATTACTTCCTCAATAGTAGCACCATGATGGCATAGGTGTGGAAGTGTGTGTCTGGCTATACAGTGGGTGTTGGCTGCAAGCCCCTTCCACAGCCCACACTGCCAGCACTGTTGCCAGTATTGGCCTGCCAATGTGCATAATGAGGTGCAAGGTACCATGGGTATAGCCAGGACAGGGTAGCCTGGCCAGGATGCTTCTGCACCGGGCATAGGGCACTGGCAGGGACATTGTAGTGTCCGGCCACCACCTACACAGACAGGGTGGCCAAAGCATGTCCTTCTGGGAGATCACGCTCACCCTGACTGTGCAGTGACCACAGCATGGCTAGGCACCCCCATAGTGCTATACAGTATTTCTCTCATGTGATAGATATGGGTTTCTGTTTGGGGCCCAGTTACTGATTTATCTGCTTGCTGTGTATGCTGGCAGACCAGTTCTGGGTGCATGTGTCTCCATTGGGAACATGCACTATGGACTAACCAGCAGACTGTTTGTAGCTGGTATGTGTCTTGCTGGAATGGCTTGCAGGGTGCAGTGGCTGTTGGGGTGGTGTTCATTCCTCAGCAGGACTGGGGTTGATGTTGCCCTCTACTGCCACCTTTGCAGGGAGGTACAGTGTGGATCTCTTGATGGGGGGACCATGATTTGCTGGGGGGGAGCCCTGGTGGGGGTTCCCAGGGGGTGCTGAGCCTGACTGGGATATCCATGGTGTTTGTGCAGAAATTAGCTATCTTACACATTAACACTGCTTTGAAACTCCTGCTTGGCCTCCATCAGCCATGGAAGGTGTTGTGGACCTGGTCCTGGGCGCCTCATTGCACACTCAGGGTGAGCACAGAACCCACACGATGTAACGGTGTGTAGCTACTCTGTGCCAGTAAAACACCCGGTCAGTGCCCCCTACCAGGCCGAGGTGTTGTGTGGGTGCACCCGGTCACTCCCCCCAACAGGGCCGAGGTGCTGTGGGGGTGCATTACCCATCTTGTGTCCATCTGTGGACAGCTAATTTGCATGTGCAGTGCATCATGGGTACGTGTGGCCTAACCCTATCCTGTTTACACCGGCAGACTGTATGTGAGGTGACGTGCAGGCTATCTGCAGCCAGCCAGGGGCTTGCTTACAGCTATGGAGTTGTAGCCCAATGGTTACATCACTCCCTGTGCAGCCAGAGGTCATGGGTTCAAACCCACAGTGGGGTTCTGTGATAGGGGTGTCTACAGCATCTTTTTAATTTACTGTACATATGTTGCTGCCAGCAATAACACCCTGAGCGTACTGTACCCATAAGGTGCCTCTGAGGGCGCTTTATGGGGCGCCGTATACGGCACTTTATGGTTGCCATCCATATAGGGTGCACTATATATTATCCTGTGTCGCAACATACATGCTGCCCTATAGGGGACATTCTAGGGTGCCTTGGCGGACGGTGCACTGTCACATGTGCCTTATGGGCTGCCTTATGTTAACATGCTGTGAGCGTGCGTTTTCTAGTTGTTATCACAAAATAAAATTAGTGGGCCTACTACAGCACTCCACAACATAAAACATACTGCCTCTGCTAGTCTTTTTCAATGGGCATTGTGAGGGATTGAACCCCTGGTCCCTGCACCATTGGTCAGTATCACAACCATTGTGTTGTGGCTCTGTTCCTGTGCTTGAGCAGCAGCGCGCAGCCTTGTAGCCATCGGTGCGCCGTCTTGTGGCGCACAAAATTAGCAGTGCGCCGCCTTCTGCCACGTAACATTAACAGCGCGCCGCCTTATGCCGCCCAACATGGGCATGCCCCTTAAAATAATGCCTCAGCCAGCTGTCTTCAATGGGCACTGTGGGGAATTGTACCCATGATGCCTGCACGAGTGGTCAGTGTCTTAACCATTGTGCTATGGCTCCATTCCTACTATTTGCACATCAGCGCGCCACTTATCCCTCCCACTATTGGGCTGCCCCCTCACACATCAGCGCGACGCCTTCTGCCCACAGGCTCGCCGCCTTCTGTTGCCCCATTTTATCAGCGCGCCGCCATCTGCCGCCCACAATGAACAGTGCGCCGCCTCATGCCGTATAAAAAAAGAGTGTGCCGCCTTCTGCCGCCCATAATCAATATACCTCCTACACCACTTTTGCCCATAAAAGTTGATGCCTCAGCTGGTCTTTTTCATTGAGCGCAATGGGGGTTTGAACCCCTGGCCCCTGCACCATAGGTCAGTGTCTTCACCGTTGTACTACGGCTCTGTTGTTTGGTTATGCAGCAGCGCCCCACTTAGCCTTCCCACGCGCTAATGTGGGCCCCGCACATTTGCGCGACGCACACACGTACGGTCCGGTTTTTTTCTTTTTTCTGCCTGGCCCGCCCACTCCTTATATGGCACCAGCACACTAACGGGAACCCGCACAGCAACGGTGTTTAGTAAACATGCCCCTAGGTTTTTAAAAAGAGAAACATGGGTCGGCCCTAAACTTGGCCATACCGCTGCAGCATATGAGACTCGGATTCAAGTTGACCTGCCTGATGGGGCTATCAAGATTCAGATATATTGCTGAGGTGATGCATCAGCATTTCAGATTGGAAGGGAGGGTGTGCTAAAATGCAGTATACACAAGAAACTTTAGTGTAATGGAGAATCCTTTTCAAGTATAGATAAAAATTGCTTTTGTTGGGGCATACTAGGCATCCACCTAGGGCAGCAAAAGTCAGAGGGTGGCACTGAATCTCTCCTCTCTCCCCTTACCTTTTCCTTGCCGCTGCTGCCACTGTACTTTAGTTGTCTTCCAGAGCTGTGACTACAAATACATTCAGAGTATGGTGGGTCTTCTCCTGCTTACACATGTGCATGCTCTAAGCCAGCGCCATTCTGCCGCCTCCAACAGGCCATTTGCATTGAAGGGAGCGGGACAGCGCTGGTCTAGAGTGAATACAAGTGGAAGAAAGGCTGCCACCCCGCTGAATGTATTTGCAGCTGTGGCTCAGGGCAACAACTGAGATACAGCAGTAAAGGGAAGGAGAGAGGGGAAGGCTTCAGGACTATTGGGGGGAAGGTGGTCAGGAAAGGCAAGGGTTGATGCTGCTGGCAGGGGGAGGAGATAAGCTAGGTAAGAGGAGAGGTGTGCCTGGGGAGGGGGGGAGCTTATGACTGATGATTGTCAGGACAACCTTGAGCCAGCTCTGGCTCTTATATTTGTTCTCCAGGAACAAGCAAGGAAGTCAGTCCTCACTTATCAGTGACGTTGGCACCGACGGAGCCCACGTGGAGCAATTCCCCAGCTTTCAAAGAAAGCCTTTGGGATTGCTGCCACGCATGCATGGTCCTCTTCCCGCTCAAAAGTGCCATCTTGCTCAGTCTCCCTTTTTCCGTGGAGCCCTTTGGATGCACGTCCTCGTCCCTCGGAAAAAGTTTCGTCTTCGGCCTCTGGCCTGTGTTTTTTACGGTAGCGCCAGTCCTCTTCCATCCTCCCCTGCTCTCTTTTTTCTCTCGAGCGAGGGGATATCCTGTAAAAGTTTATTTTTTGTTTTCCTTTTTGCAGGTTTTGCACTCTTTTTCTTCCCCCAACCGCTAGCCGCAAAAGTCTTCAACCTAGTGGGGGCCCTTTTTGCCCCAATCGCCACCGGTTTTAAAAAATGTGACAGATGCTCCAAAAGCATGTTTCTCACAGACACCCATGACTGTTGTGTTTGGTGTCTTGGGGCCGACCATTAACCGCTTTGCAAGAAAATGTCCTCCAAGGCCCTGCTCCGTCATAAGCAGAAGTCTGACGACATTTTGGAGTGGAGGAGTGGCCTAGTGGTTGGGGCAAGGTAATTCAGGCCGGAAGGTCGGGGGTTCAAATCCCACTAGAGGACAGCAACCTTGGGCCGGAAGGACTGGGGTTTCTAGTCCCACAGGTGCTCCTTGTGGTCTTGGGCAAGCCACTTAACCCTCCATAGCCCATGTTCCCTGTAAAATAGTTATCTCCATGTTATAATGCCCTGTTCAATGTAATTTCAGTTTGTTCAATGTAAACCGCACTGATGCAGAATAGCGCGGTATATAAGAGAATATAAATAAATAAATAAATTTTCCGGAGGGTGACCCTGGAATCCCTGGCGGCTCCCTCTGCTGGTGGGATCCCCCACTTTGGCCCTGCGCTCTTGGCAGTACTCCAACCAGGGGTCCCCTGAAGTGGAGTGGTGTAAGAATAAGAAGACCTCAAAGTCACTGTCGGGGGCTCCAGACAAGTGCGAGCGCTCCCGCACTCGGCCGCTCAGCTCCCCCCCCCCCAGCATTCCTGAGAGTTGGACAAGGAGTGGCCTCGAAATGTACGGAGGCCTCCGGCGATGGCGCCTGGTCTCCTGAGGGTGGTCCCGGTGAGGACCCCCTGTCCTCCTCCATGCCAGACCCAGTAACCCTGGTGTTGGTGTCGCAGGGTCCCACACCCGTGTGGGAGTCCAGAATGCTGGCACTAGAGAGCAGTGTTTCTGCCTCCTTAGCTGCCCAGCAGGCTCTCATGCCCAGCATGGCTGGCCCGCACCTCGAGAGGGACATCAAAACCTGCCCTGGAAACCCAGGAGAGCCATGGGCCTCGTGAGGGTCCTCGGTGCTGGTCTCGCTTGCCTTCCCGGTCCTCGGGAGCAAGATCCTCAAAGGCCTCTGGTTCCAAACGGACCTCTGCCTCTGGACGGGGTGACCTGTCCGAGTTGGATTCCTCCTTGGACATCTCGGGCTGGGAGTCATAAGAACATAAGATATGCCATACTGGGTCAGACCAAGGTCCATCAAGCCCAGTATCCTGTTTCCAACAGTGGTCAATCTAGGTCATATGCACCTAGCATTTTCCCCAAAAGATACAGGTTCCACAATGCTTGTACTGGTTCCACAATGCTTGTCGGACGGGTATACTTCCCTGGACAACCATGCCCACAGGGACCTCCCCTCTGACCCATCCCCGCCTGCCTATCAGAGGCGTTCACCTCCCAAGGCAACATTGTTTCTGGCATTCGTGCGGGACATAGCACAGACCCTCAGCTTGGCTACGCAAACTGAAAAGGAGCCGCGAGTTGAAGAGCTCGATATTCTACAGTATGAGTCTCCACCTTGGGGAGTCTCTTACTGTCCCTGTTCCTCTCATATTGTCAAGGGTGTTCCTCCACATGTGGGAGACATCTGCTTCGGTCCCCATTGTGAGCAAGCACCTCGACGCTATGTACCAGGGTACAATGCCATGGTTGTGGAGTCAGCGATGCGGAAGCTAAAGAGCCTGAAGTCTCGCTCTTCGGTCCCCCCGGGCAGGGAGTCGAGAGCCCTCTACGTCCTGGGGCGCAGGGCCCATCAGGGTTCCATGCTTGCATGCCATATCCAGGCATACCAATTTTATATAGGCATGTTCCTGCGTGACCTCACCAAGGAGCTCGGCGGGTTCTCCACGTGCCTTGGGGGTGAACTCCTTCTAAGGTTCCAAACCCTTCTGAAATCTGTCGCAGAGTGTTCAAAGTACCTCTCCCATGCCGCATATGACGGGTTTGAGTCCTCCGCCCAAGTGGCAGAAGCCGGCATCAGGCCCGACGCCAGGCATGGCTCAAGTCCTTAGACCTGGAGCAGTGGGTCCAGGAGAAGCTCCTGGACATCCCTTGCCTTGGCAAGCAACTGTTTGGTAAACCTATGGAGGATAAGGTTGCTGAGATAGAAATAAAGTTCGTGACTCAAACTCGTCTCTTGCGCAAGACCTCCTCCCTCCCTAGGAAGAAGCAGCAAACAAAGAAGCTGTTCTTCCAAAGGAAGGGGCTCTCCTACCAGGGTTATCCGCCCTTCCCACCCACCTCTGTGCCGGCTACCAGCATGCAGGGGAAGGAAGGTGCGCATAGCCACCGCAAACCTAAAGGGCCTAAGACCCAGCCACCGGCACCACCCCAGCCTGCACAGGGTTTTTGATGCCGACGGCATAGCCTCTCACCCCCCGGCAGCACTTCTGCCGGTGGGGGGATGCCTGTCCCTGTTCACCCCGCAGTGGGTGTTGGTCACATTGGACACCGGGGTCCTCCGGGTGATCCAAGACGGATACCGTCTTCTGCTGGACAGGCGCCCTCCTCCTTTCTCCACAGCAGAGCCTGCTCGGCTCCTCTCGCACCAGACCTTGCAGCGGGAACTGTTCATCCTCCTCACCCAGCGGGCAGTTGAAAAGGTACTGCGGCACTCCCGCTACTTTCTCGTTCCAAAAAAGACGGGGGGCCTACACCCCATCCTCAATCTCCAAAACCTAAACAAGTTCTTTGTGCAGGAGAAGTTCAAAATGTTATCGCTTAGTGTCCTGCTAACCTTCCTTCAGCAGGGCGATTGACTATGCTCCTTGGATCTCAAGGACGCTTACACCCACATCCTAGTCCACCCCCAGCACAGGCAATACCTGCGCTTCAGGGTGCAATGGGAACACTACCAATACAGAGTGCTTCCCTTCGGGCTTGCGTCCGCACTGCGGGTTTTCACAAAGTGCCTCTCTGCGGCCGCCGCCACCTCCCTCAGACGACAGGGCATACCAGTCTTCCCCTACCTCGACGACTGTCTCGTCAAGGGGTCCTCGATCAGCGAAGCCCATAAGAACATAAGATATGCCATACTGGGTCAGACCAAGGTCCATCAAGCCCAGTATCCTTTTTCCAACAGTGGCCAATCTAGGTCATACGCGCCTAGCTGTTTCCGCAAAACACACAGGTTCCGCAACGCTTGTACTGGGTCAAGCATTGATATCCTGGGTCCCTTCTTAATAATGGTTTATGGTCCTTTCCTACAGGAACTTGTCCAAACCTTTTTTAAACCCAGCTACACTAATAGCCTTTACTACATCCTCCGGTAACAAATTCCAGAGTTTGATTACACGTTGAGTGAAAAAATATTTTCTTTTATTAGTCTTAAATAGTTTACTCTGTAGCTTCATTGCATGTCCCCTAGTCTTTCTATATTCTGATAACGTAAACAATCGATCTACGTTTACCCCTTCCACTCCGTTCATTAATTTATAGACTTCTATCATATCTCCCCTCAGCCGTCTCTTTTCCAGGTTAAAGAGCCCTAACCTTTTTAGCCTTTCTTCATAGGAGTATCCTTCCATCCCCTTTACCATTTTGGTGGCTCTTCTCTGAACCTTTTCTAATAACGCTATATCCTTTTTAAGATACGGCGACCAGAATTGCACACAATATTCAAGGTGCGGTCTCACCATGGAACGGTATAGAGGCATTATAATATCTTTTGTTTTATTTTCCATTCCTTTCCTTATGATACCTAGCATTCTATTTGCTCTGTTGGCTGCCGCTGCACACTGGGCCTAGGGTTTTAACATGTTATCCACAATGACGCCTAAATCTTTTTCCTGGGTGGTGGTTCCTAATGTGGAACCTTGCATTGTGTAACCATAGTTTGGGTTGTTCTTCTCTAGGTGCATAACTTTGCACTTGTCCTCATTAAATTTCATCTGCCATTTTGATGCCCAGTCTTTCAATTTATCAAGATCCGCTTGCAATTTTCCACAATCCTCTTGGGTTTTAACAACTTTAAATAGTTTTGTGTCATCTGCAAATTTGATAACCTCACTCGTTATTCCACTTTCCAGGTCATTTATGAATATGTCAAAAAGCAGCGGACCCAGCACAGATCCCTGGGGTACACCACTATTCACCTTTCTCCATTGGGAAAATTGGCCATTTAGCCCTACCCTCTGCTTTCTATCTTTTAACCAGTTCCTGATCCACAATAGTACACTGCCTCCTATCCCATGACTCTTTAGTTTTGCCAAAAGTCTCTGATGAGGGACCTTGTCAAAGGCTTTCTGAAAGTCCAGATACACTATATCAACCGACTCACCTTTGTCCACCTGTTTATTCACACTTTCAAAAAAACAACAGATTAGTAAGAGAAGATCTTCCTTGTCTAAAGCCATATTGGCTGTCTCCCATTAGGCCATGACTATCTACATGCTGAGTAATTTTATTCTTTATGATGGTTTCTGCCATTTTTCCCGGTACTGACGTGAGGCTCACCGGTCTGTAATTTCCCGGATCACCCCTGGAACCCTTTTTAAAAATTGGTGTTACATTGGCGATCCTCCAGTCTTCAGGTATTAGAGATGATTTTAATGATAGTTCACAGATTACTAATAGCAGGTTTGCAATCTCGTATTTCAGTTTTTTCAACACCCTTGGATGTATACCATCCGGCCAAGGTGATTTGCTACTCTTCAGTTTATCTAATAGTTGTAATACATCTTCCCGATGTATCGATATTTCCTTCAATTCTTCCACACCTTTAAATAAGCACTTCAGTCATGGGTAACATCTCTACATCTTTCTCAGTAAAGACCGAAGCAAAGAATTCATTCAGTCTCTCCGCTATCGCCTTGTCGCCTCTTAGTGTCCCTTTAACTCCTCTATCATCTAATGGACCAACTGACTCTCTCACAGGTTTTTTGCTACGAATGTACTTGAAAAAATCTTTATTTCGCATTTTTGCTTCCGCAGCAAGCTTCTTCTCAAATTCTCCCTTTGCCTGCTTTATCAATGCCTTGCATTTAACCTGCCAGTGCTTGTGCTGTTTCCAGGTTTCGTCGTTTGGCTCTTTTCCATTTCCTGAAAGATGCTTTTTTGGCAACAGCCTCTCTGACCTCACCTTTAAACCATGCTGGCAGTTTTTTGGACTTCCTTCCACTTGGTCTGGGCTTCCAAGATAGTATTTTTCAACAACACCCAAGCTTGATGTAAGTCTTTAACCTTTGCAACTGCTCCTTTTAGTTTTTTCTTAACTATTTTCCTCATTTTATCATAGTCTCCCTTTCGAAAGTTAAAAGGTAGTACTGTGGATTTCCTTACTATCCCTCCTCCACTAATTAAATGCGATCATGCTATGATCACTATTGCCAAGTGGCCCCAGCATCCTTATCTCTTGCACTAGATCTGGTGTTCCACTAAGGACTAGGTCTAATATGGCTTCCCCTCTTGTCGGTTCATGAACCAGCTGCTTCAAGAAGCAGTCATCTAGGAACTTTATCTCCCTAGCATGTCCTGCCGTGACACTGACCCAGTCGATACCGGGGTAATTGAAATCACCCATTATTATTACCGCGCTGTAACTTTTGTTAGCTTCCTTGATTTCTTTGAGCATTTCATCATCCATTTGTTCATTCTGGCCAGTACACCCCCACTGCCATCGCCTTCCCCTTTTTGCATGGAATTTCAATCCATAGAGATTCTACAGCAAATTTAGTTTCCTGCAAAACTTCAATCCTTTCTGACTCTATGCCCTCTTTAACATAGAGCGCAACCCCTCCACCAATTTGATCAGCTCTATCATTACGATATAGTTTGTACCCAGGTATCACAGTGTCCCACTGGTTGTCCTCTTTCCACCATGTCTCTGATATTCCAATCATATCTAACCTCTCATTTAGTGCTATATATTCTAACTCTCCCATCTTATTTTTTAGACTTCTAGCATTTGCATACAAGCATTTTAGAGACTGTATTTTATTCATGTTAATTTGGCTATTGGTAGACATGGGTAATTTGGGATCTTTAAGCTCTGTCTGATCCATACTCGAGGGCATTTGGGCTACTTTGCTCTTTTTTGGAACCTCTTTGCTTTTGGTAGTATCCTTCAAGGATACATTCTTCCGAACCATCCGCTCTTGGGCGACTGTCGGCTTTCCCCTATTATCTAGTTTAAAAGCTGCTCTATCTCCTTTTTAAAGGTTAATGCCAGCAGCCTGGTTCCATCCCGGTTAAGGTGAAGCCCATCCCTTTGGAAGAGCCCTTCTTTTCCCGAGAATGTTCCCCAGTTCCTAACAAATCCAAACCCCTCATCTCTGCACCATTGTCTCATCCACGCATTGAGACTCCGGAGCTCTGCCTGCCTTTTGGGTCCTGCATGTGGAACGGGAAGCATTTCGGAGAACGCTACCCTGGAAGTTCTGGATTTCAACTTCCTACCTAAAAGCCTAAATTTAGCCTCCAGAACCTCCCTACCACATTTTCCTATGTCATTGGTACCGACATGTACCAAGCCAGCAGACTCCTCCCCAGCACTATCTAAGACCTTATCTAGGTGGCGCGTGAAGTCCGCTACCTTCGCACCGGGCAGGCATGTTACCAGGCGATCCTCACGTCCACCAGCCACCCAGCTATCTACATGCCTAATGATCGAATCACCAACTATAACGGCTGTCCTAACCCTTCCCTCATGGGCACATGGCCCTGGAGAAACTTCCTCGGTGCGGGAGGGTTTTTCATCACCTGGAGGACAGGTCCTAGTTACAGGATCACTTCCTGCCACACCAGGGTGATGCTCTCCTGTCATGTGACCTCTCTTCTCCATGGCAACAGGGATGCTGCCAGACTGGAGGTGGGACTTCAGGACTATATCCCTGTAGGTCT
Organism: Ichthyophis bannanicus; assembly: GCA_033557465.1. Taxonomy (NCBI): domain Eukaryota; kingdom Metazoa; phylum Chordata; class Amphibia; order Gymnophiona; family Ichthyophiidae; genus Ichthyophis; species Ichthyophis bannanicus. The sequence continues at coordinate 363,497,123 of CM066039.1, forward strand.
CGTTTATGTACCTCTCTGTCTTTCTTATGTTTTCCAAGTCTGCTACTCTAGCCTCTAGAGAACGGACTCGTTCCCTGAGAGCAAAGAGCTCCTTGCACCTAGTGCACACGAAAGACCTCTCACCAATTGGGAGAAAATCATACATGTGACACTCAATGCAAAAGACTGGAAAGCCCCCATCTCGCTGCTGGACTGCTGTCTACATCTTAGTTTTAAGTTTTTGTTTAGATCTTTAAGTTCTTTACTTACTAAGGGTTGCTATGGATATTTATACCAATAAAACTGTACCTAATACGTTTAATATACCTTGTTCACCTGACGCTTAATTAATCTCAGGTCCTTAGTGTATGACTGATTTCGGTAACGAGCTTCACCTGAGAGCACCTCCTTCTGATGCATGGTCCACTGCGCATGGATCAGGTGAGTCGATTCTCGCTTATGGCTTGGCTCGGTTGAGATGGAAGGGGTATTCTGGACCCGTTGTCTCAACCTTGCTGAACACACGGAAGAGGTCTACTTCGCTAGCTTACATACGCATCTGGCGTATTTTTGAGGTGTGGTGTGCGGATGGGCAGGTGAGGTCGTCTTCGGCTGCGGTTCCGGAAATTTTGGCCTTTTTGCAAGATGGTTTTGATAAGGGGTTGGCGGCCAGCTCGTTGTGGGTACAGCTAGCGGAAATTGCTTGTTTTCACGGAAAAGTCCAAAAAGAGCCTTCGGGCTCTCAACCGGACGTGGTGCGCTTTCTACAGGTGGTAAACTGTTTGTGGCCACCTAGTAGGATCATGGTTCCTCCATGGGATCTCAATTTGGTTCTGAGAGCGTTGACTAAGGAACCTTTTGAGCCCTTGAGCCGAGCATCATTGAAGGACTTAACGTTAAGGATAGTCTTCTTGGTAGCAGTTTGTTCCGCTCAAAGGATTTCCAACTTGCAGGCTTTGTCTTGCCAAGAGCCGCTTCTTTCCTTTTCTCAGGAAAAAATGTTTCTCCATCCAGTTTCCTCTTTCCTGCCAAAGGTGGTTTTGGTGTTTCATGTGAATCAGCTGGTATCTCTGCCAGTGTTAGAGGGCTCAGATGGCACTGCGCTCGGCCGCAGCCTTCGTCGGTTGGATGTCAAGAGAGCCCTCAGGTGTTATTTGAAGTGTTCAGAGAGTTTTTGCAGGTCAGATCATTTGTTTGTCCTCTTTGGGGGTCTGCGCAAGGGGGAGGCGGCAGCTAAGGCTGCCATTTCCAGATGGATTCTAGAGGTGATTGCTTCAGCGTACATTTTGCAGGGGCGTCAGGTGCCTTTAGGGCTACGAGCTCATTCCACTAGAGCTCAGGCGGCTTCATGGGCCGAGTATAGTTTGGTCCCGCCCGATAGAAATATGTCGGGCGGCTACTTGGTCATCCCTGCATACTTTTCAGTAGGCATTATCGCCTGGATGTCCAGGCAGCAGGGGAGGCCTGTTTTGGATCGGCAGTTTTGCAATCCGGGTTGGCAGGTCCCTCCCATTAAGTAACTGCTCTGTTACATCCCAGAGGTTCGGGACTCGACTGGAGGGACAATAAGGAAAGCAAAATTAGTCTTACTTGCTAATTGTTGTTCCTTGAGGAACTCCAGTCCAGTCCCGTATCCCACCCAGGATCTCTTAGGCTAGTTCTGTTCTAGTTAGATTTCGGCTCAGTTATTGCTAGTGGGGGGGAGGGGTGTCCGATCTAGGGAGACTATCAAGAAATTTGTACTTTGAAGGCGATCCGGGAGTCTGACGCCATTCGGGCGAGGGGTGCAGAGGCCCGGGTTTCTGTCTCTCTCTCTTGATCTTTCCTCCTCTGCAGTGGTGGAGGAGTGCCTCCTAGGAAGGGGGAGGCAGAAATTAGTAGTTAATTCTTTGATTGTTTGTTACTGTTTCTGCTTATTTGTTGCTCCTGTGAGTTTGCTTTGTCAATAGATTACTGGGAGCTTGTAGGAGGAGCCAGTGGTATTGGTACTGGTGCCTTCAAGAATGTGATATGCTCAGTCTCCAAGCTGCTGGAGGAGGTGCATTACCCAGAGTTTCGGGACTGGACTGGAGCTCCTCAAGGAACAACAATTAGCAGGTAAGACTAATTTAATTTAGCTTTTAACTGCATAAACCACATTTTGAGAAATCTTCCACCCTTTCCATCCTGATATGTGGATACAAGTATGCGTGTTGTGCTTTTATCTGTACAAAAGAATGGACAGAATTAGGCCAGGGAAGTCAAAATGTGTACTACATTCTTTTTTTATATCTGCATACTTTCATATAATGCTATATTTTATTATCGTTGTTCCTTACTGTGAGCTATAAATAATGTTTGATTTTATTTGCTATTTTGCACTTGCTTCCATACAGGTTGTATACCTGCTGGCTGAATTTTAAGGGAAACTGCACAAGGCATTTCCCTTTGAAAATGGGCTTGCAGTCCCCACAGGGAGACAGACTATTGCCCTTCCACTTCTAGACAGTCAGAAGGAGTTTAGTCTTGATGCACCTCTGGTCTTTTTTTTCAATATAATCCTGAAGTCTCACCTGTACCCTTGCACGACGTGCCTGATACCTGGTCAAACTGTAAACTTCCCCTCCCCCTCCCCCCCCCCCCCTGCCTTGTCCTTCGACAGGGTTTATCCACAAGTCCTCAGAGGTTGGGACATATATCCTGAATGACTTCTGAGAGCTCAGTCATATTTGTGAATAACCTAGCAACAGTTTAGGACAGAGGTTCCGAAACTGTGAGTCTTGATCCCAAATAGGGTCACACAATTCTGATTTGGGTATTATAACCATGGTTGCCAAAGAAAAAACTCAACACAGAGTTAGTGTTGTTTTGCAAAAGCTGATGGGACATAAGTTGACATGTGCAGGCTCAATGGGAGATGGGAATTGGTATTGTCATTAGCTGATACTGCAAGTCAGCCTGAAGCAGAGGCATGGGAAGAAAGGTAGGGCTGAGTTTGTGAGGTTTTTGAAGCATCCAAAATATGGTCAAAGTGGGGAAATGTTTGAGAAACACTGACTTAGATCATATCAGAAAATGAATTTATATGTAGCCTCTATCTGTAAAGTGTTTGTAAATGAATTGTTAATGATATGGTTTGCTCTATAAAAGCACTTTTGGGACTAGATATTAAAGGTTTTTATGAGCTAAATTTTCATATAACGGCAGTTACTTTTATGGGCTACTACATGTTGGGATTCATAAAAGGGTAATAAAGAAATTACTTTGAGGGGTTGGAAAAAACATTTAGGGCCTCGTTTACTAACACTTAGTACGTGCTATCTGCTGCATGGCCCATTTTATTCCTAAGGGCTCTGTAAAGCAGCTAGCATGTGCTAAGTGTTAGTAAAACAGCCCTTAATCATGTGAAAAGATATCTTTGAAGGATAGAACATTCTAAGATGAATTTTTATACTGCAGCTACAATATTGTAATATCTTTCTTCGTGGACAAGCAGGATACTTGTTCACCTGCAGCTCCATGTGAGAATTTTTCTCAGCTCCTTCTAAAAGCTTTTAGAAGGGTTCTACTGCACACCTTTCCACTTGCTGCCGCTGTGCCGGTTTCCTCAGTCCTCTTTTGCTATGGAGCCCCATGGAAGTGTTTCATCGCTTTTCCATATTGGGACAGATTTTCCAATATTTTTTGGCATTTTCTGTAAGTTTTGCTCAGTTTATCCCGGCATTCTTGTCTTGTGCTACAAAAAGGGCTTCGCTTTAGCCTCTTTAGCTAGGGATTTTGGATGTTTTTAGGTTTTGTTTTGTTTTTTTGCAACACCGCTATAGGCCATTTTTAGGTCTCGGGCAATCCGGCTGCATTGTTATTCTTTTATAACTACAACATTGAATTTGATTTCTTATTGGCTAGTTTTCCAGATGATTGTCCTGGAAAGCTGTCAGTAGGTTTAAAATGTGCATCCATTGCAGCAGGACTGTGTCCATCATGGACACTCACAAATGGGCCCTGCAAGTGTTTGGGGCTGACCATAAGCTGCTTTCTTTATTTTGTATTCATAGATGACAAAAAGAGAACTTCAGGTTCAAGAAAAAGCAGCATGTATGTATTTTTGGCACCGAGAAGGCCAGTCTTTCGACTTTAGCATCAGCAGCATTGATCTTCATGGCCTCAGAAGCTGTACCTTTTAGGTCATCCTGACATTGGTCACCCACCAGTACATCCCTGAGGAAGACAATGATTCATCCTCCTTTAGTATCAAGGATTAAAGCCATCAGGCATAAGTTACACTGCATTGACAGTGAGGTTCATTAAAGTATGAGAGCATCGAGGGTTTGCAGTCTTAACCCTTGAAGCAGCCCATCATGAAGGCCACTCATCCTCCTTGATGGTGTTTATGTTTATTGGTTTGATATACAACCATTCAAATAATAGCATAGCGGTTTACAAAAACAGAATGTACAGGAAAGGCCCAATAGGCCGGGAAAGGAAAAGAAGTTACAATGTATGACAGGAAAGCACTCAAGACACTTAAATAAACATAATCAAGGAGAAAAGGAGTGAGAGAAAGGAGGAAAAGGGAAGTTTCACACAAAGGGGGAGGGGAGGTTAAAAGCGGAGGAAAAATGGTGAGTCTTCAAATCTTTCTTAAAGGTGGGATAGTGCTGCTCGAGTCGGAGGGAAGTGGGTAGAGAGTTCCAGAGGGCAGAACCGATAAAAAAGAAAGCAGAGGAGCGTGTAGATTGTAAGTGAGCGCGTGATGGAGAGGGGAGGTGAAGGCGGTTGATGTGTAGTGATCGGAGTGAGTGAGTGGGAGTGTGAAACTGGAGTAGATCTGCCAGGTCCTGAGGGGTGTGTTTGTGCAAGACTTGATGGGCCAGCGTGAGGATCTTATAGCGAATGCAAAATTGAATGGGAAGCCAATGAAGGTGGAGGAAGAGGGGAGTGACGTGATCTCGGAGCGAGGAGTGAAAGATAAGTCGTGCAGCGGTGTTTTGGATGCGTTGCAGACAGTTTAGTTGTGAAAGAGGAAGCCCAACCAGAGGGAGTTTGGTGAGAGGGCTGTCTCCGACGTCATGAGATTGAGATTAGCCTGCTGATATTTTCCATTGGATTCTGGGAACATTGGCTGAATCTGCTGTAGTGAGTCTGAAAGGAAAAGCATAGACAAGACCTGAATCACTGATGCATACCAAATCAGGAATGTAAATACGTTTTTGAGGCCCCTGGTGATTGTTTCTCCCCCCCCCCCTGTAAATATGAAATGACCTGTTGTAATGTATCCCCATCTTGTTTATTGTAAACTGCTTTGATCCGTTAAAAATGGTACATAAGCACAGCTAAATAAATAAATAATAAATAAATAAATCATCTTTGCCTTCGGCAATTGCAGCCCTAAAGAAGCAGCTGATAAAGGGTCTTGAGGAGAGAATATTAATGGTTTTTGTCATGCACAAGCTTAAAGTTCCGGCAACATTGACCATAGTGCATTGAGAAACTGATCTTATCCTGAAGGCTCACTGTCTGGCTATGGAGGAGGCATTGTTGCTGAGGCATTAGAGGGCGTCAATACTGGTACCTGATGACCGATATTGCTCTCCAGGACATCAGGAAGTGATTGCTCCTTGAGGCATTGGAAATCATTGGTGCATAGATGCTTTCAAAGGAGATCTGCTGCTCTTAGGAGGGGGGGGGGGGAGAGTGATCCAGGCAGAAACTTGGACATCATTAGAGTACCACTCTGAGTCTGATTCAAACCACTCTTGGGAATCTAAGTATGACTAAATATTTCTCAGAGGAGTCATCTCTGGAGATGCCATTGACGAGACACATATATCCTCTACTGAGGAGTATCTTTTAACGATTTTGTAAGGGATATAGCTAAGGCCATGTTAAAGATGGATGAGTAGCGCAGGACCAAAGAGTTGGATATCCTCCAATATTCCATTGCCTCTATAGAAGTGATGACAGTTCCTGTGCACTGCATCCTTCAGAAGTTACAGATGAGAATGTGGGAGACCCCCCGGTCCATGCTTCCAGATGATAGAATCCAAAAGACTCCCAGATTCAAGAAGCTCCAGGTGCAGCACCACTCTGTGGTACTACCCTAGAAATAGACCCCCACGCTATTCTGATAAGAAATCCACACGTAACTTATCCAACCTTATCCATATCCCTCTCCTCCCCCCCTCCACTCTCCCGTTTACTTGCGCCCTATGGAACGCATGCTCAGTTATTTAAAAAAACCTCTTTTATTCACGATCTTTTCATCTCTATTGCCCTACACCACCTTGCCCTGACTGAAACCTGGCTCCCCCCAGAAAACACCGCATCCATTGCCTCTCTCTGCTTTGGGGGCTACCAATTCTCCCATACACCTCGATCTACTGGTTGTGGTGGCGGCATTGGCCTCCTGCTCTCTCTCTCTTGTCAATTCCAACCCCTCCTGCCACCCCAATCACACTCCCCCCTCTCCTTCGAAGTCCACTCCATTCGCCTCCTCACACCACTTCCCCTCCAAGTAGCTGTTATTTATCGCCCACCCAACAATTCCAAATCAACCTTCCTCACCGACTTCAACTCCTGGCTCTCTGCCTTTATGGATCCCTCCTCCCCCACTCTTATTCTTGGTGATTTCAACATTCAAATCGACAACCCCTCCGACCCCCATGCCTCAAAGTTCCTCGCTCTTACCTCCTCGTTTGACCTCCAACTTTGTTCCACTGCCCCCACACACCTACACGGCCACTGCCTTGACCTAATCTCCAAATCCTCTCCCTCAAACTTCCGCAAATCAATCCTTCCCTTGTCTGACCATCACCTCTTAACGTTTACTCTTCAGCTCCCCCCATCCCAACCTTGTCCTGTCTCCTCCGACCTATTTAGAAATCTTCATAATACTGATCCCCTGCCTCTCTCCTCCACCATCTCTCTATCTCTTTCCTCCATTTTATTCTCCGAGTCCGTCAACGAGGCAGCATCCTCATACAATACTACACTATCCTCAGCCCTTGACATTCTTGCCCCTCCCATCCCACGTCCTGTTAAACGATCTACTCCCCAACCCTGGCTTTCACCCACAATCCGTTACTTACGCATCTGTGCCCGTTCTGCCGAACGAGCCTGGTCCAAATCCTGCTCCCCAGAAGACCTTCTACACTTCAAATTCATGCTTGGCTCCTTCCAGTCAGCCTTAGCACTTGCCAAACAAAACTACTACATCCATCTGACTAATTCCCTTGCCTCTGATCCTCGCCGTCTCTTTAACACCCTCAATTCTCTCTTAAAGGTCCCCTCGCCCCCGATCCTGCCCTCCCTTTCTGCCCAATCCCTAGCCAACTACTTCCACGACAAAATTCTCAAAATTACCCTCCAATTCCCTACCCCCTCATCTACCTCCCCTCCTCCCCATTTCTCCTCCCCATCCATACTCCCCCTGCCACCCCCTCCTCTTTCCCTCCGATCTCTGAAGAAGAAACCACACTCCTTCTCTCCTCCTCCAAACCCACCACCTGTTCTTCAGACCCTATCCCCACCCATCTCCTACGTCCCATCTCCCTCTCCATCACTCATATCCTCAACCTTTCACTCTCCACTGCAACTGTCCCCGCTGACTTCAAACATGCTGTTGTCACACCCCTCCTCAAGAAACCCTCACTTGATTCCACATGCCCTTCTATTGACCCATTTCCCTCCTTCCCTTCATATCCAAACTATTAGAACGAGCAGTCCACCGTCGCTGCCTCTACTTCCTCACCTCCCAGGCCCTCCTGGACCCACTACAATCCGGCTTCCATCTCCTACATTCCACTGAAATGGCACTCACAAAAGTCACAAACGACCTGTTCCTAGCTAAATCCAAGGGCCTCTACTCTATCTTCATCCTTGACCTTTCTGCTGCCTTGACACCATTGACCATGACCTTCTCCTTATCACCCTCTCCTCGCTTGGCTTCAAGGATTCCGCACTATCCAGGTTCTCCTCCTACCTCTCCCATCGCTCATTCAGTGTATGCTCTGGTGGCTCCTCCTCCTCCTCCCCTACCCCGCTCCATGTAGGTGTTCTCCAGGGATCTGTCTTGGGCCCCCTCCTCTTCTCCCTCTATACCCAAGGCCTTGGCGCGCTTATCTCCTCTCATGGCTTTCAGTACCATCTCTATGCCGATGACTCCCAAATCTACCTCTCTATACCTAATATTTTTCCGGCAACCCAGTCCAAGATCTCTGCCTGTCTTTCGGACATCGCTGCCTGGATGTCTTATCGCCGATTAAAATTGAACATGGCCAAAACTGAACTCCTTGTCTTTCCACCTAACTCCTCCCCCCCACTTCCCCCTCTCTCAATCCATGTGGATGGATCCACTATCCTTCCTGTTCCCTCTGCCCGCAATCTAGGGGTTATCTTTGACACCTCTATCTCCTTCTCCGCTGATATCCAGCTTGTAGCTAAGACCTGCCACTTCTTTCTCTACAACATCAGCAAAATCTGCCCCTTCCTCTCTGAACACACTACCAAAACGCTTATCCACTCCTTAATCTCCTCTTGCCTCGATTACTGCAACCTACTCCTCGCTGGTCTTCCCATGAGCCACTTCCTTCCCCTCCAATCTATACAAAACCATGCTGCTTGACTAATCTTCTGCCAACCTCGCCGTGCCCACATTACTCCTCTAAAGTTGCTTCATTGGCTCCCTGTCCAGTTCCGCATCCAATTCAAGCTTCTCCTGCTAACCTATAAATGCATCCACTCTATAGCCCCTCAATACCTCTTATCTCTCCCCATGTCCCCTCTCAAAATATGCGATCCGCTAACAAATTACTTCTAGCAATGCCTTTCACCCACACCGCAAACTCACGACTGCGCTCCTTTCACCTTGCTGCACCTTACGCCTGGAACAGCCTACCTGCTTCTGTGCGCCAGGCATCCTTTTTGGCCCTCTTCAAATCCAGGCTGAAGACCCACCTCTTCACCGTTGCATTCAGATCCTGACTCCTTCCTCATCTCACCCTAACCCCCGTCATCGTTTATGACCAAACTACAGACCAAACTATACCACACTGTACCTTGCGCAGAACTGACTAATGCTCTGTACTGTTCTAACTAGATTGTAAGCTCTGAAGAGCATAACTCTGACGGGCAGGGACTTTCTCTTGTATGTTGGCTACCTCTTGTAGGTTAGCTGTGCAGCGCTGCGGGCGTGGCACTTTACAAATGCTGAATAGTAGTAGTAGTAGTCGTAGTCATCAAATCTGATCTCAAGAGACCCAAAAGTGGGTCTGTACATTGGATTCTTTTGGGAGAAAGTTTTTTCAGAATGCCATGTTAACATCCCTCATGGCATCTTATCAGCTCTTTATGCACTTACAGATCATCCAGGGATGGTGCAAGGATAAGAGGTGCTCTAGGCAGCCCTCCATCCTGTTTTCCCCACCCTCATTGCTGCTGCCGCCCACCCCTCTTGGGTCCTGCAGCGGCAGCAATTGGTTTGGAACCACAACATAGCGTTTATCTAAACGCGCTGGCATCGCAGTTCCTGGTTTGTATGAGCAGCCACTTCTTCCCCCTCCAATGAAGACATTCAGTTTGCATGTACAGGAAGTCTGCATTCAAGGAGGCAGAAGCAGACACAGCACTGGCAAGTTTAGGTAAGGGCTGCATAGTGGTTTCAAACCCATTACTGCTGCTGCAGACCTCTAAGAAGGGTAGCAGCAGCGGCAGTGAGGTGGCCCAGAACACTGGCACTCTAGGTGACTGCCTAATTTGCCTAAATTTAGCACTGGTCCTGAGAACATCATACCTAACCTTGATGATATGTCTATCTCTCTCCAGAGAAAGTTAAGCAGTTTCATCCCCATGTGAGTCAACGGTTGGAATGTGGGAAATGCATTGTCCATGCAATATATGCTATTTTTAAGACGGTATTGAAAGCCTCCTCTGAGTTCTGGTGCCCAGAGACTCTCATGGCTCTGTTACTCAGTCTTGCAGACTAGTGTCCAGGAGCAACTCGCTAATATGCTGTGCCGTGGAGACAGTCTCTACAGCAGTGGTTCTCAACCATGGGGGTCGCCACAGGATTCAGTGGGGGTCATCTCACTCCGCTGTTACAAAAAAAAAAAAAAAAGCACACAAGTTGCTGCCGCTGCCGAGTCCACTTCTCGGCAGCGGCAAACTCACAGACTCCAGTCTTCTGCAGCAGCGGCTCCCTGCCTCTTAGGGAACCGCGGCTGTGCCTGTGAAGCCGTTGTGGAGCCTTTCTGTCTCTCTACGGGCTCTGTGCAGCATTGTCCCGCCTCCAAAGGAAGTTGTTTACCACTTCCTTTGGAGGAGGGACAATGGCATGCTGCACGGAGCCCGTCGAGAGACAGAAAGGCTCCACAATGGCTTCACAGGCACAGCCGCGGTTCCCTAAGAGACAGGGAGCCGCGGCTGCAGAACAACAGCGCAGAAGCAGGCAGACAGGGAGAGGGGAGGAGGGGGCAGGGAACCTGCAATGGGGCTGACAGGGAGGGAGGGAGGGAGGGGGCCGACATGGACAGGGGGTCTGCCCTGGCGGGAGGGGAGAGCTGAGGGAGGGAGGGGGCTGACATGGACAGAGTGGGGGCTGACATGGACAGGGGGACTGACATGGAGGGAGGGAGGGGGCTGACATGGACGGAGGGAGGGTCTGACATGGAGGGAGGGGGCTGACGGACAGTGGGGGCTGACAGGGAGGGGGAGGGAGGGGGCCTGACAGGGAGGGATGGATGGATGGATGGAGAGGGAGGGGGCTGACATGAACAGGGGGGCTGACATGGAGGGAGGGGAGAGCTGATGGAGGGAGGTGGCTGACATGGACAGAGGGGGGCTGACATGGAGGGAGAGAGGGAGGGGGCTGACATGGAGGGAGGGAGGGGGGCTGACATGGACAAAGTGAAGAGACGGGGACATACTGGACAGACGGGGATAAATGCTGGACAGAGGGGAGAGACAATGCGGGTTAGGATTATAATGGGCAGATGGGGGGGCTAGGACTGGTAATGGGTTGATTAGGGAAGGCTAGGACTGGGAATGGACTGAACAAGGGGGGGTTGGGACTGGTAATGTGCTGATAGGGGGTAGGACTGGTAATGGACTGATGGGGGGCTAGCATTGGAAATGAGCTGATCGGGGAGGTTAGGACTGGAAATGGGCTGATGAGGGGGGGGGGGGTAAGACTGGTAATGGGCTGATTAGGTGAGCCTAGCACTGGTAATGGGGTTGAGGAGGGACTAGCACTGGAAATGAGCTGATTAGGGGAGGCTAGGACTGGTAATGAGCTGATGGGGGAGGTTAGGACTGGTAATGGGCTGATTAGGGGAGCCTAGCACTGGTAATGGGGTTGAGGAGGGACTAGCACTGGAAGTGAGCTGATTGGGGGGCTTCAATTGGGAATGGACTGATTGTGTGGAGGGGAGGATAGAGCTGCTGGCCCTGGAAGAAAACTGGGGGCTAAGGCTACAAATGGACTGATATGAGGGGATGGGAGAATGGAACTGGAAGGGAGTAGACCTGAGAGGGGCTGCCATGGTATTGTACTAGAAGGGACTGGTCAGTGGGGAAGGAGGGGGGACTGGAAGGGAATGGACACCAGTGTCAGTCATGGGAATGCAAGTTGACTTTGGAAGGTACTGAGAGTGAGGACTGGAAAAGGGCTGATACTGGGGAGGGTTACTGGGACTGGAAATAGGCTGATGGAAAGAAGTGAAGAAAACGAAAGAGATAAGAAATGGCAGATGGACCATAGACCACAGAAAGAGAGCTAAGAGAAGATAGGAAAGCAGAAGCCTGAGATCGGGACCAGCATGATCAGAGAATAAATTGGTCAGACAACAAAGGTAGAAAAAATAATTTTATTTCATATTAGTGTTTTGACTACAAAATCATCATAATTTTGAAATCAAAGATTGTTACTTGTTATTGTGGTTTAAATAAGTAAATTTTATAAATAAAAACATATTGCAAAGGCCTATAATATATTAATAATTCAACAAATGATTACAGCAACAATGCGTTAACAATAAAGGAAGAGAGACGCATTTGATTTTATCATTGGGGGTCACCACAAGTTGACCAATGGTAAAAGGGGTCAGAGTACAAAAAAGGTTGAGAACCACTGCTCTACAGAGACACAGTGCAGAAAGTTGCCATGATCAGGCAGCACCCTGACACCCTCAAAACTCTCTCTAGTTGTACCTTTGTCCTGGCCTCCATTTCATCTCAGAGGTTTCGCAGTGTGAGGCAGAGAAGATCCAATTACTCTCATAAATATAGGTATTTTCCTGTCTTCCATTCTTCCCAAGTAATCTGCTAGTGCTCAACTTCGGCAGGAGAAGGTCCAGAAGTCCCAGCCTGCATCCCAGCCACAATTGGGGATGAGGTTTGACTGGGTAACGGAGAACATGACCATTATCCCCATACCTTACTTGGATGACCTTGCAGTCAGTGGGAGGTCAATCACTCTTATTTCTAATCTCTGACACTTGGGTTCTCTAAATACTCTACGAAGGGTACAGACTTTGACTATTTGAACTCCCTCTACATTGCCCATTGAGGAGCCATTCCATTTCCCCTCAGCATCAGGAAATTCTTCTTCAGGAACTCTCTGCCCTTCAATCAATGCATACAATCTATCCTGTTCTGCTAAGGCAAGAAGGGTGAGGATTTTCTCCAGGAACAAGCAGGAAGTCAGTCCTCACATATGGGTGATGTCGACAGAGCCCCCATGCGGAGCAAATCCCCAGCTTTCGAAGAAAGCCTTTGGATCTGAATCACGTATACGCAGTCCCCTTCCCGCCCAAAGGTGCCATCTTGCTCAGTCTCCTTTTTTCCACGGAGCCCAATGGACGTCATCCTAGTTTCCCCATGGAAAAAGTGATAAAAGTTGAAAAGTTGTGTTTTTCTGCTTGCCGGTTCGATGCCTGTTCCCTGGTATTGAGTCCGGTCTATTTTCATTTTTGTCCTTTGTGACTAGCGTTTGCGCTCTTTTTTTTCTTTTTAGCTGGCAGCCCAGTCCTTCGACCTTGCAGGGGCCCTTTTTCCCCCCATGGCTGCCAGTGGGTTTAAAAAGTGTGATTGGTGCACAAAACTAATGTCTCTCACGACACACACTACTGCTGCCTCCGATGCCTCAGGCCCGACCATGACCACGTGGTCTGTGGCCCATGCAAAAAGATGTCTTCCAAGTCATTGAGGAGTAGGCAGCAGCAACACGACAGGCTTTTTCCCGAGTCCGCAACTGCCCAGGACCGGACTTCGTCAGAGGCCTCGACCTCTCGGGAGCTGTCTGATCCCGAGCAGCGTCGGGTGTCCTCTGAAAGGGGGTCTCCTTCGCGGGAACACCAGAGGAAGAAAAAATCTGTGAGATCGTGTCGTCTGAGAGCTCCAAACGGCCTGGTCCCTCGCGGGCTAGGTCGCGGAGTCCGGCTCACTGCCCCAGATACTCGGAGTCGGAGAGGCCTGACAAACTCCCTCGAAAGGACCCAGAGACACTGAGAAAGGTTAGCACTGTCCTCGTCGTTGACTCTCCCCCGGGAGAGCCGGCGTAGGGCCCCGAGCTGGGGGCTGCGGAGCCTCCTGAGCTCGGTCTCAGGTTGGCGGCCTTGGAGTGCAGCATGTCTGCCTTCATGGACCAGCAGCGGGCGCTGATTGCTGGTCTCACACGTCCGTCCGCCCCGACTACCGGGACTTCGACGTCCAAGTCGATCCCGGAGGCCGAGCCGATCCTCGAGACAATAAGGTCTCGAGTTGATCCTCGGCCAAGGTCCCCCTTGACCTCCTGTTCTGGATAGAGGTCATTGACGCCGAGTCCCTCAGCATCAGGGCGGTCGAGACTGAATTTTATTTATTTATTTATTTACATCTCTTATATACCGCACTATTTGCGATCAGCGCGGTTTACATAGAACAAACAATATCCGACAATAAACTGAAGCCCTCGAGGCCGGAGCCGATCGACTCCTCCTCGGAGTCCGGTTGGGAGACGGAAGACGAGGAGTCCCTGGGCACCCATTGTACCAAGTATGTCCCACCATACTCCCTGGGATCTGAACCTCAGAGATGGTCACCCCCAGAGGACACCCGGTGCTTGGACTTCGTCCAGGACATGGCAAAGGCTTTGTCATTCCCGGCGGATGCCGAGGAGGAACCTCGAGCTGAGGAGATAGAAGTCCTCCACTATGACTTTCCTCCAAAGGAAACCCTTACTGTACCAGTGCCCCCCCATTCTAGAATGGCTGATGCTCCGAATGTGGGAGACACCGGCCTCGATGCCGGTCCTCAGCAGGCGAATCAATTCCATCTATTGAGTTCGCAAGAGCCCTGGGTTCCAAAAGGCACAGCTGCCGCACAACTCCAGTTGTGGAATCGGACATGCGATGGCTCAAGAGCCAGAAGACGCACTCCTCGGTGCTTCCTGGCCGGGAGGCCCACAACATGGATGCTCTCGGTAGAAAGTGCTACCAGGGTTCAATGCTGTCATGCCGAATCTAGACGTACCAGCTGTACATGGGCATGTACCTGCGAGACCTGGCAAAGGATATTGCCGGGTTCTCCGTTGGTCTCACTGAGGGACCTTTGCAGCGCTTCCAGGTTTTGTCCACTGGGATCCGAGTGTGCTCGAAGTTTATGACTCGAGCAGCCTATAACGGCTTCGAGGCTTCGGCCCGGGTAGCGGGGGCCGGCATCGGTGCATGACGCCAGGCATGGCTACAGTCGTCAGACCTGGAGCCATGGGTTCAGGACAAGTTGGTCGATGTCCCTTGCTGAGGTGAAAACCTCTTTGGCAAGCCCATAACTGAGAAGGCTGCCGAGATTGAGTCCGAGTACCTGACCCGGACAAGACTCGAGAAGAAGACTTCTGCCCCTTCTAAGAAGAAGGGCTCTGGTAAGAAGCCCTTTTTTCCAAGGAAAGGATCAGCTTACCGAAACTACCCCACATATCAGGCCTCCCCAGCAGGGGCAGCAGGCCAAGAGACAGGGGCAAGGCCCGCATAAGCAAAAGGCCCCCAAGCCCCAGGCACCAGCTCCGGCCGAGCCTGGAGGGGGCTTTTGACTCCCAGTGCATAGTCTCTCTCCCAAAGGACGCAAGGCCCTGCACAGGAGGAAGGCTAACCCTGTATGCCCACAGGTGACCAGCTATTACAACAGACACCTGGGTTCTCCAGAGAGTCCAAATAGGCTATCGGTTACATCTCAGCCAGGCGCCTCCCTCTTACTTTCCAGGGGAGCCTCTCAGACCCCCTCTTCACAGGGACCTCCTCTTGCAGGAGTTAACAGGTCTTCTTGAGGATCAGGCGGTAGAACCGGTGCCTCACCACCTACAGGGCACAGGCTTCTACTCCAGGTATTTCCTGATACCAAAGAGAACTGGAGGCCTAAGACCTATTCTCGACCTGCGAAACCTAAACAAGTTCCTGGTGAGGGAAAAGTTCAAGATGCTTTCCCTTGGAATATTGCTGCCTTACCTCTGCCAGGGAGACTGGCTATGCTCCTTAGATCTCAAAGATGCGTATGCATACATCTTGATTCATCCAGACCACAGACAATATCTAAGATTTGTAGTGGGAGGAAACCATTTTCAGTACAAAGTGCTGCCCTTTGGCCTAACCTCGGCACCCAGGGTATTCACAAAGTGCCTTGCGGTGGTGGCGGCCTTTCTAAGGACTCAAGGGGTATTTGTCTTCCCCTACTTATACAACTGGCTCATCAGGGCCCAGTCAGTTCTAGAAGCCCAACAGGCCAAGTCCCGCACTATCCAGTTGCTTCAGCACCTGGGCTTTGTGATCAACTACACGAAGCCCACTTTGGTTCCCTTTCAGGGATTGGAGTTCACAGGGGCAAGGTTAGACAGCCTTCAGGCAAGGGCTTAGCTACCAGAGGAAAGGGCTCAAAGACTGGTAGCCCTAGTGCAGCAAGTGAGTCACAGATCCCGCATCTCAGCAAGACACTTTCTGCACCTTCTTGGTCACATGGCCTCCACAGTCACCCAATGCTCGACTTCACATGAGAACAGCTCAGTGATGCCTCAGGGACCAGTGGACACAAGCCATAGGCAGACTCAGAGACAACATCAAGGTGTCCCATCACCTGATACAGTTTTTGCAATGGTGACTTCAACCTCACAACCTTCTGGAGGGAGTGCCTTTTCAGCCTGCCACGCACTCAAGAGTGCTGACTACGGATGCATCCCTGCTGGGATAGGGTGCTCATTGCCAACAGGTCTGCACTCAAGGTGTGTGGTCTCCCTGGGAGAGCACACAACAAGTCAATCACCTAGAGCTTCGAGCGATCCGCCTAGCTCTTCAGACCTTCTGCCAAACCCTGGCCCATCAATTTGTCTTGATTCAGGCAGACAACCAAGTAGCGATGTTCTATGTGAACAAACAGCGGGGCTCAGGCTCTCACATCCTGTGTCAGGAAACCCTGGACCTATGCTCCTTCACAGTCAGCCAGGGTATGTTCCTCAAGGCGGTTTACTTACCATGTCAGGAGAACTTCCTAGCAGACAAGCTAAGCAGAATTCTCCAGCCGCACGAGTGGCAACTGGATCCCAATGTAGCCCAGCGACTCTTCCAGTGTTGGGGGCGACCATCCATAGATTTGTTTGCGAGCCCTCAAAATCACCAGTTGCCCTGCTTCTGTTCCAGACAACCGCACCCACACCGGGTAGCTGCAGATGCTTTCCTTATATCATGGTCTGTGGGCCTCCTATATGCGTTTCCTCCCATGGCACTGGTAGCTTGGACCTTATTCAAGATCCTTCAGGACAAGGCCTCAGTCATCCTGGTGGCCCCCAGGTGGCCGAGACAGCCTTGGTTTCCACTCCTACTGCAGTTGGCGGAGGAGACTCCAATTCCTCTGGGATTTCCGCCCAATCTCCTGTCGCAGAATGGGGGGCTCACTTCTGCATCCAAACCTCAGGTCCCTCAACCTGATGGCATGGCTGCTGAAAGGGTAGTCCTTGTACCACTTCTCCTCCCAAAAAAGATAGAGGATGTGTTGCTAGCCTCTAGGAGGCAATCAACTAGGAAAACCTATGCATTTAAGTGGTGTAGGTTTGCGGTATGGTGTACTCAGGAGAGTGAGAACCCATTCTCCTGCCAGGTGACCTCAAGTCAAACTCAGTCCGAGTTCACCTTAGTGCTTTATTAGCACACCACTCTCCAGTGGAAGGGCAACCTCTCTCTGTACATCCCTTGGTGTCCAAGTTTCTGAGAGGTCTGCTTCTGCTGAAATCCCCTGTTCGCCCCCCGGCAACCGAATGGGATCTGAATGTGGTCTTGCTGCAACTTACGGTACTCGCCCACCCTTTGAGCCGATGGCTACTTGCCATCTCCGCTTCCTTTCTTGGAAGACGCTTATTTGGTGGCAATCACATTGGCTAGATGAGTGAGTGAGCTGCATGCTCTGGTGTCCGATAGACAGTTCACACGGTTCACACGCACCCCACGTTCCTGCCGAAAGTGGTCTCCTCTTTCCACCTCAACCAGGAGGTGGTGGTTCCGACTTTCTTTCCCAGGCCCCATGCCAGCCGGGCAGAAGCAGTTCTGCATACCCTGGACTGTAAGAGGGCATTGGCCTTCTACTTGGAGCATACGCGGGGACATCGAAGAGCTCCTCAGCTCTTCGTTTCTTATGACCCCAGTAAGCTGGGGATGTCTGTCTCCAAGCGTACGTTGTCCACCTGGGTGGCAGATTGCATCGCCTGGGCATACAGTGTGGCCGATCTCCCGTTGCAGGGTCGAGTCCACGGCCAACCGGGTCAGGGCTAAGGCGGCATCAGTGGCTCACTTCCTCTCTGTTCCACTGGCAGACATGTGCTGGGCCGCAACCTGGTCTTCAAGCCAGACTTTTGCAGCCCATTACTGCCTGGATAGGGAGTCCCAATGGGACAGTGCTTTCGGCCAGGCTGTACTCCGTAATCTGTTTGAGGTTTATGCAACTCCTACCCTCCAACCCTTTGGTGTCAGGCTACCAGAGTGTTACATTCTCGGTTGAACTCCTATCATGGCTGCTGCGGCTCTTCTAGAGGGAGCCTATTTTCAGTTATGGGTTCTCAGTAGCCTATAGCTAGGGAGTCCCATATGTGAGGACTGACTTCCTGCTTGTTCCTGGAGAAAGCGTAGTTACTCACCTATAACAGGTGTTCTCCAGGGACAGCAGGAATCAGTCCTCACGACCCTGCCCCCTCCCCTGGAATTGCAGTCTTTTGATTAATTTTTATCCTTTTGCCATCTTTTTAGCTATGTCATTTGACTGAGCAAGATGGCACCCTTGGGTGGGAAGGGGACCCCGCATGCATGAAGCAGTCTCAAAGGCTTTCTTCGAAAGCTGGGGATTTGCTCCTCATGGGGGCTCCGTCACCCATATCTGAGGATTGATTCCTGCTGTCCCTGGAGAACACCTGTTACAGGTGAGTAACTACGCTTTATTCAAGGTACTTCCTGGTGCCCAAGAAAATGGGGAGATACTTTCCAATCCTAGATCTGAGAGACCTGAACAAATTTCTAATCAAAGAAAAGTTAAGGCGGAGAGCAAACAGCATTAAAGAAATGCCACCGGCGGGACGGGACCACACACACATGCGGCCATCTCAATGCTCCCCCGTTTGGGGTCGAGCGCCTGAGCGGGGCTGGCAAACCACCACCCCCCCCCCCTCCTCCGCTCAGAGGCTCCAGTCCATTCGGGGCTGTGGCAGGCGGAGGGCAAACAGCATTAAAGAAATGCCGCCGGTAGGCGGGCCTGCACCTGAGGGCCTCGCCAGAGGGTCCTTTGGCGTGGCCCTTAGGCGCGGACCAGGTAGCGGCCAAATATCCGAGTCTCAAGCCATCATCTAAGCTAATCCTGCTGCCTTGCCTTGCCTTGCCTGGACAATCCACTGCTTGTAATTTAACTCTGCTGCCTTGCCTTGCCTGGACAATCCATTAATTGTATAAGTTAATGTTGTTACTTTGCCTGAGCAATCCACTGCTTGTAAACTAATCCTGCTACCTTGCCTTGCCTAGACAATCCATTGCTTATAAACTAATTCTGCTAACTTGCCTGGACAATCCATTGCTTGCAGATTATCTGCATAGAACATACTACCCATTGTTTGCATTGTTCGCTTTTGAAAACAACTCACGCTGCATAAGCCTATTAATCAACTCATAACTAGTCTGCTAACCAACCACAAGTAACACAACACACACAGAGTAAAGATACCACTACTAATGCAAAATATACATCTATATGACACAAATCAAGTTGAGCCCAGGTCATTAAACCACAAATCCTATCCCAGGTCAGTAAAATACAAGTCACAAAATGCACTCCATTACTCACTACCTCATGGCCTACCTCCCACTCCTCCACATGTTTGCACCCCGCACACATAGCATCAGACTCAACGAGCAAATCCCCTTGTTCAGCATAAATACCACCCAACCCAGATGCACACCAGCATCCCACATATCCAAAGAATGCCAACAAACAAAGGATACAGCCAACAAACCATACAATGCCGCACGTAATACACCCTCTCATCGACAACCATGCCCCTCTGGACCCTAATCAACATGGCTTCCGCCCAGACCACGGTGTCGAAATCCTACAGAGTGGTGTTGCAATTGCATCCTAAATTCTATCTGAAGGAGGTGTCAGATTTCCACCTTAATCGGTCAGTCGTGCTTCTAAATATTTTCCCTAGACCCCATACTCATATGAGGGGAAAGTTTACTGCACTCATTAGAATTTAAGAGAGCCTTGGTCTTCTATTTGGAAGGATCCAAAGCCAATAGAAAGTCCACCCAGTTTTTTGTTTCATTTGACCCAAATAAGTTATGGGCTGTTGTCCAAAAATGCCCTCTTTCAGTTTAACACACAGATTGCATCTCTTTTGCTTATGCCAAGGCAAGCTTGAGCCTTGAGGGTAATGTGATGGTTCACAGTGTCCGAGTTATGGCTGCTTCGGTGGCCCAATTCTGCTCAGTCTCCAAGGAAGAGATCTACAAAGCTGCAACCTGGATTTTGTTCCATACATTCACATTATATTACTGTTTGGATGGGTATTTCTTATACAACAGCAGGTTTGGCCACTCAGTACTTCAGAATCTGTTCAGTGACTAAAATTGAACTACATCTCCCCTAGGTCCATTTCTTTCTGTTCCATGCTGCCTCACCTGCACACATTACAAAAAAAAAGAAATAAAACAATTGTCTTCATCACCACTGCGTTGTTCGTTCTTATGCTATTGTTTCCTGTTTTCCGCTGGTTGCAACACTCTATTCCCTTTTTTTGTTGCAAATCAGCTGGTAGCCAAGGAATCCCATATGTGATCACTTATCCTGTTTGTCCATGGAGAAAACAGAGTTGCTCACCTGTAGAAAGTGTTCTCAGTGACAGCAGGATAAGTCCTCATAATCCCCGTGGAGTTGAATTCTAGCTTAGCTGGATAGCAGACTGAAGCAAATAGTGCAGTGGTAGGTGGAAAGGCACACACATATGTAGTAGAACCCTTCTAAAAACTTCTAGAAGTTGCTGAGAGCGCTTCCTGTGCAGGGATCCATCAGTAATGTCACGCTATGTGAGGACCTTTTCTTCTGTCCAGGGAGAACACCTGCTACAGATGAATAATTTTGTGTTACATGGGAGGTCATAAAATATTACCAAGATAGTTTATTCTACTTCCTACTATAAAACTTATGTATTAATTATTGTTTTAATTTTTCCCCACCCTGTTTTTTCCTTCCTTTTATAAAATCAGAAACGACAGAACTGGGGAACAAGAAAGAGCTGAAGTCTATGCCCTTTATCACCTATCTCTCAGGCCTGCTCACGGCTCAGATGCTGTCTGATGACCAGCTGATCTTGGGAGTAGAAATCCGCTGTGAAGAAAAAGGTCACTGCCCTTCAACCTGTCACTTGTGCCGACGACCAGGCAAAGAACAGCTTAGCCCTGCCCCAGTGCTACTCGAAGTCAATCGTGTGGCTCCGCTCTACAGCTTGATTCAGGACAACTATACAAAAGAGGTGATTCTAACTGCACTCTGAAAAATAGTACCATTTCTCTGTAATTATCTCTTTCCTCTCTCTCCTTGTCTTATCCACGTAGATAACCACCTGCATAGGTTATCCCAACTTTTTTTCCTCCTTGCTATTGATCCTTTTTCACATCTTTCTCTATTGCATTTCTAATGCCACCTCCTTGCCCATTTCTTTCTGTTCCTTGTGTACGCATTTTTCTTTCTCTTTACCTGTCCACTGTAAGCTTTTCTTTCTAGAGAACTGCTGCACACAAGCAGAATCTCTGATTACCATTGGTTTGCTTGTGGCTTTTTTTTTTATCATGGCTGCAGAAGCCAAGGGGTTTTTTTTTTTTCCTGAAATCCATCCTCCCAAAGGGTTTTGAAATGTACAGCACAAGGCATTGTTCAGTAGGTCAGCAGTGTTGGCTACCTGCCTAGGCTGGTAAACAGTTTGTGCTTAACCTTGGTCATTATATTGTAGTATTCGGGAGATCTGTGGCCCGCTATGCTGGGATAAATTTCTGGTAGTATATTGTGGCTTTCCTCTATAGAGCACTGCGTGAATTCTTTGATCTGCTCTGTTATTCAATCAGTATCCTTTCCTCTCATTTATTTATGTTTCTTTTATACCGCGCTATTTGAAATCAGCGCGGTTTACAAGTAACGCATTTGTCTAGTGTCGGCAAGGGCCTTACTGGACTTACAATAAACAGGTTCATTATATAGGGTTCAACAGGGTAACTATATACATTTGGGTATAGCAGTTCTTTATACAGGGTTAAACAGGGTAACTATGTTTATGTTTATTGGGAACTTAATAGACCGCCCATCACAATAGCGTCTGAGCGGTTTACAAACTACAAAAGGCTGCTTAGAAAATTAGGAAAAGAACGCCATAGTGTGATAGGAAAGAAGAGAGAAGAGTAAAAGGTCGAGGCTAGATTATAGTAACAGAAACAAGGGAAAACAACATCATGGGGGTGGTGAAAAGGGGCGCATGGGGGGGGGGGAGAGAGGCCAAAAGCTCGACAGAAGAGATGAGTTTTTAGATTTGCCTTAAATGTTTTAAATGAGGGTTCCAAGCGAAGGTCTGTGGGGAGCGAGTTCCATAGGCGGGGTCCAAGGAAGTAAAAGGCAGAGGAACGGGTGGTTTCTAGGTGGGCCTGGGATGGAGAGGGTAAGGTTATGCGGTTCATATGGATGGTGCGGAGGGAACAGTAGGGAGTGTGGAGGTGGATCAGGTCGGCAAGGTAAAGGGGAGTGCCAGTATGAATAGACCTGTGAACAAAAAGAAGAAATTTGTACTGAATACGGAAGGGAATCGGAAGCCAGTGCAGGCGAATGAGAAGAGGGGTGGTATGGTCGAAACGGGAAGAGCAAGTGAGGATACGGGCAGCAGTGTTGTGGACTCATTGCAGACGTTGAAGTTGGGATTGGGGGAGACCAGCTAAGGAGACGTTACAATAATCGAGGCGGGAGACAACTAGAGAGATGAGGAGGGTGGACATAGCGGAGAAAGAGAGGAAAGGGCGTACAGATCGGAGTTGTCTTAGGGTGAGAAAGCAGTGCTGAACTACAGATGAGATATGTGCATTCTTGGGTGTTGCGGGACGTTGTGGTCCGCTTATAATTATTTACATGCTAACATTGTCAACATTTACATTCTCTCTGGTAATAGTTCTCCTTGTCTACATGTGGGGTTGGCTGTACACGGGGGGGGGAGGGAGGGTGCCCACAGGGGGAGGGTTTGAGCGGGGCTATCGAGAGCAGGGGCTGGAGGTGAATACTGGGTTGTGCTGGAGGTGCTGGGCTGGGTCATGAGTGTGATAGACTGGGAGAGGTCATTTGGTTCGGTGTAGTACTGAAGGAACAGGTGGTGCTTCAGTGCCCTTCTAAACTGGGAGAGGTCATTGATGGCTCTAATGGACAGTGGAAGGGCATTCCAACAGGAGGGGGCATAGAAGGCGAAGGCTCTGTTTCTCGTGGCCTGAGAGCATCTGGTGATCATCTTCGGGAGTGTAAGGGTGTTGATGGCAGCTGATCTCCTTACTCTGTTGAGGGGGGTGGTACGGATGAGATCAGTAAGGGAGGAGGAGGAGCACTTGTTAATGGCTTTGTAGGTCATCGTTAGGATCTTGAAGGATATCCTAGACGGTACCGGCAGCCAGTGTAGCTGTTTTAACACAGGGGTGATATGGTCTCTTCTTGATGCACCGTGAAGGATTCTGGCTGCTGCATTCATAGCAAGTTGTAAAGGGTTAAGAGAGCTTTTCGGGAGGCCATGGAGTATTACATTGGCATAGTCAAAGAGTGGTATTACTAGTGCTTGATAGACTGTCCGGACGTCTTCCGGCTCTAGCAGCTGTCGTAGGTGGCGGAGCATCCGGATTTTGTGGTAAATCGCCTTTGCCATATTGCCTATCTGGGCCTTCATGTTGAGTTGTTGGTCCAGCGTGACCCCTAGGTAACGTATTGTGGGTTTACTGAGGAGTTCTGCATTGCGTACTTTTAACAGAGCATTTACTAACTTCTGTCCCTCATCATTTTCACTGTATTCATTCCTCTGTGTTATAAGACGCTGATAACAGTGACTGTGATGCAAATCACCTTTTTACTTAGCAGCAGAACAGGAATAAGATATCATCTTGCCTCTCACTGATTGCCATATCATAGCAGCCACAGCAACTGATTACATATGTCAGATTCCCCATCTACAGTCTCCAAGGACCTTGGAAAGCTTTTGAACTGGAAGACAAGCTGTCACTGAGATATTAAGGTTACAATTTTGATATGAAAGTTAATAACCATCTCCTTGGTCCCCACTCACCCTTTCACTTTTGCCGAGATGGATTTGTCTTCTTGAGTTTATCATGCTCCTTACAAAATTACCTCTTTCTGTCCCTATGGGGTGCAGTCAACCCCTCCTAATGTAGTAGATTTGTTCACAGTCACAAGAAACAGAGCCTTTGCGCTATATGCACCCACATGCTGGAACGCCCTTCCACCCGCCATTCGGGCCATCACTGACCTCGCCCAGTTTAGGAAGGCGCTGAAGCACCATCTTTTCCTTAAACACTATACCAATTCAAATGACATCTCACAACCAGTCACACCCAGGAACCAGGCCGTCATCCCCAGCACAGCCACCCTGCACGATTGCAGCCCCACTCTCTAGATCACGACACACTCTGCAGGTGGAATGTGTACATACTCTGACCGGTCAATCTGTATATAGTTAAACAATCTGTAAATAGTTGTGAGCTGACCACTTCACCTGTGACAGCCAGCTTGCCTGTACATAGTTACCCTGTCAGTCCCGTTTAGAAACCCCTGTTCATTGTAGGTCCAGTGTAGGTCCTGCCTGCACTGCACCAGTTGTTAACTGTAAACCGCACTGATTCTAAAGAGCACGGTATAAAAAAAGACATAAAATAAATAAATAATTGAATTCCACCTGAAATTTCTACAGTCTTTTTGAAAAAGAGAGCCCATTTCATGCCTGTCCTGAATTTTGGGGTGTGTTTGGTTTTTTTTTTTTTAGTTCTGCTTTCCACTTTGAGGGAAAATGATGTATTTCTTCCTTCACCTTTTTTTTCTGTAAATCCTTTTCTGACCTATCTTTATGTATCTAGAGAGTTTCCCTATACCCATCCCAAATGGGACTACACCTCGGTTCTCACTGTGTGTCTAAATTCTGTACAACAACCAGCCATGTAAGTCAACTGCTAACAGTACCAAGAAGTATTTTGGTAATATACTCTGCTATGAATATATCACTGTGTTCCAGTTTTGTTTGCTTTAAGTTAATGATTTATGGATTTTTGCCATTGGAGATGTATCTTTTCTTGAGCTCATATGAGTAGCAATATTCAGCATGCTGTTCGTATAGCTGTCCAGATAAATAGAGGACAGCCTTTTTCTGACCTAAATGTAGCCACACTGTAAGGATAGTGGACTGAATATCGTCACAATCTATACAGTTGGGTGGAATGCCCATGCTCTGTCCTTGCTGCCTCCCCCCCCCCCCCGATAGTGTCATGACAATCTAGTCACTTTCATTGGCACTATACATATAGGGGGTGATTCTGTATAGGGCATGCAAGACTGTAAGAATGAGAAACACGTGGAAGTCCCTATTTTGTAGGACTTACATGCATGAATGGACACTCATGCAGTCGCTATTCTGTGAATGCCTGCCTAAATGCCATAGGAGCATGCACGGGACAGTGCTGGGGCGGAGCGTAGGTGCATCCTCCACTGACATGCATAAGTTATAAAATACTATGAACTATGCGCATCACATTGCTGATCTAGTTGCAACAAGTTATACCTATTTTTGGGCTGATATAACTGCCTTGCCTAGGTTCAAGCCAAAAAGCAAAAAAGACCCATCAGAGTAAAAAAAAAAAAAAAAAAGGTAATTCGAAGAGTTTCAATCAGTAGTAAAATAGAAATGGGAAACCAGAGCTGGAATTACTAAAAATAATGTTTTTGTTGGATAACTTGAAATCAAGGAACCTAATCCCTTTACCACAAGTTCTCCATGTTCTTTTACGTCCCTCTAGTCCAGTCCCGGTACCATAGAGTTGTCAACCTCCACCAGCAGCTTTGGAGACTGAAAAATGACATTGCTTTGATGTCACTGGTGTAAATGGGCAAAGACCGCCCCCTTCCACCAGTATTTCAGTCTCCAAGCAGCTGGAGAGAGGGCTGAGCCTGGGACTGGGCTCAGTTTAGGCAAATAAGCAGAGCTAGTTGGTTATTTTGGTTTAATTCCCTTTTCTTGATTTCATTTAGTTTGATTTCTTCTTCCCCTTTTTAGCTGGAGTGCTGCTGCAGGAAGGAGTCCTACTTGTTGGCTGTTTGACTCTCGGTTCCTGTCTCCCTTCCCCCCTCCCCTTCCTCCCCCTCCCCTCTCGGGTCTTTATTTCCCGTTGTGCAAACGAGCAGCAGCCAGCAGAATTTTGGGGCCTCCCTGTTCCCAAACCCGCAGAGAAGGGTGAGGGACAGGTTGAAGGCAGCGGCGGCACCAGTCCCGCTGAAGCAGTAAGAGCAGCGCCGGAGCCGAAGCCGTGGCAAGGCTGAGCTCCGGCGTCAGGGTTTGTTCCCTTCCCGGGTTTGGGGTTAGTTCCCCTTGGAGTGTGGAGCGCGAGGTAGGCTGGGGGGGCTGGGTTAGGCTCCCCCAGGTTTGCCGGCCCGTTTCACGGGGGTTTAGAGGCGCCGTGTGTCTCTGGGCGGGAAGCTCGGGGACGGCGGCCATTTTGTGAGCCGCGTTTTTTTTTCTTTTCAGTTTTTTTTTTTTTTTTTTTTTTAAATTTTTTATTTATAACATTATACAATATTACATCCAGGTAAAAATACACTTGAATGATGGAAAACAATGGCTGATAGATGTATATCAGAAAATGCAAACATTAACAGATCACAAGGAAAAAAGAAAACATCTCAGCCATATCATTTAGACCTCAATCAAAAAGAAATAAAAAGGGGGCGTCTTAGGCAATATAACATCAGGCAAAGGTAGAATATACCTATACCAAAAGAACAAAAAAGAACCAACGTACAGGTACAGACTTACATGTCAGCCGTATGGGCTGGTTTAACTACTTCAACAATAACTTCCTCCCTAGCTAATAAGAAATCAATAAGCTGTCTGGATTCAAAGAAAACATAACCTTTCTGCTTATACACCACACAACATTTGGCGGGAAATTTCAGTTGAAAAGTCGCCCCAAGGGCTAAGACCCTGGGGCGAAGAGCCAAAAGGCTTTTTCTTCTCAACTGCGTACTACGTGCGACATCAGGAAATACTCGTACTTTCGAGCCCAGAAAGTCTACATTGATATTCTTAAAATATAAGCGAAGAATAAAAAACTTATCTGACTCTAGTGCCAAGGTAACCAGTAAGGTAGCCTTATCCGTGATGACATCTAAGTAGGACTCTAAAAAACCTGTTAAGTCCCCCTTTTCAAACAGAGCAATGGGAGAACAGGGAGCACCTTCCCTGCCCCCCGAGGGTAGATACTGCGCCCTGACCAAAGGTGGTAATTGGTCCTGGGGAAGTTTAAGAACCTCTCCGAAATACTTCCTCACCATCTCAAGAGGGGACAGCAAGGGAGAGCGTGGAAAATTTAGAAAACGCAGGTTACAGCGTCTAACCTGGTTTTCCAAATATTCCACCTTCCTAATAGACACAGTCCTATCCAAAGCCTGGGCATTCACTAGATCTTGTAAGTGCCCGACTTCCTGCTCCAACTTGGATAGTCTTTCCTCCTGGCCCGCCACAGCACTAGTCAGAGTTCCACAAGAAACTTTAACCTCCGAAATTTCTTCCTTCACAGCACAAAACACAGTTCTAAGGGAAGAGTTGAGTGAAGCAATACCGTCCCACAGTGATTCCATAGTTATTACCGCCGGTTTTGTTAACTCCATGCCTCCCAGAAGGTCTCGTCCTGAGGCAGCTGTCCCAGCACTCTCTCCACTTACTGCTGATCCAGCCACAGTTGTTCCTTGCCGCATAACCGGCTCATTCAGATGAGACACATCAGGCAGAGCTCCTCCCGACGACCCCTCCTGCGGCGTGCTCGTCGGCCTGCCGTCAAGGGGACCAACCGCTGCCTGACTGATACTTCCGGGTCGCGGCGGGGGGGTTCGCAGCTCAGGCGATAGCCAAACCCCTGAAACACTCAGCGCCGACTCTCCCTCCGCCAACGCTGCCGAGGACACAGCTGCCGCTCTGGGCCCAAATCCACAGTCAACAAGGGTTCGCTGGGCCGTAGCTTGAGGAGCATTTGCCCCGGGAGGATCAGCCACCTGCTTTCGCTTCCTCCTACCCATAGCGACAAGGTAAGAGAGAGCAGCACGATCCACCTCACCCAGGTTCCTGCAGCGCTGAGATTCAGAGCGTCCTGACGGTAGGTAGTCACGCCCCCTGGGTGATGCCTCAGTTTTCTTTTTAGTTTACTTTAGTTTCCTTTTTTCTTTTGCGGCGGTTTCTGCTCCTTTTTTCATTTCCTGGGCAGTTTGAGGCCGGGTAGCCTCGGGGGCCTTAGATTTATAAAAAAAAAAAAAAAAAAGAAGAAACCGAAAATATTAAGGGAAGGGAAATACCGCCAAGGCTGATTGTGAGAGGGACTGAGGGGGAGGCTCCCGGTGCTACTTACAGCCGCGGAGATGCCTACCAGGCCCCGCTGCTTGGTGTGTGGCACCAGGCGCGGTGAGATGTTGCCTGAGGGAGTGTGTAGCGCCTGTACCATAGGGGCAGCGCTCCAAGATAATCCGCTGGAAGGGTCCTCTCGGGATCCAGGGGGAACTCCTCCAGAGGTGGGGGAGGTCCTGCCTCCAGTCCTGTCCTCGGTCTTGACTCCCGCGGAACCGGTAGCTGGGCCGTCCTCCGCTGCGGACCCTGGTCGGCAGCTCGAGGGGTGCCAGGGACCCAGCCCTCCAGGAATTCTGCAGGATTTCTTTGCCCTTATGCAGCAGGCCTTGGCCTTGCTGCAGCCGATGGCGTCTCTTTCCCAAGGGTCGCGGGGGCGAAAACGGACGCGGCCAGAGGAGGAGTCGGTTCCGGTGAAAAGGGGCAAGGTGATGGTAGAAGACAGTCCACCTTCTGGTGGGGACGAGGATGCCAGGGAGTTAGACGCGGAGGACTCGGAGGAGGAATTAGAGGAAGGTGAGTTGCCGGACACTGAGCAGGAAAGTAGAGTGGTCCGGGTGTTCAGGAGGGAGGAGCTCCCAGCGCTGATTTCTGAGATGCTAAAGACGCTAAATATGCCCTCCGTGCAGCCTCGAGCGGGCGAAGCATTGGAGGATCCGCTGTTGCAGGCGGTGCGGACGTCCCAAAAGGTGTTTCCTGTGCATAGGGTATTTAGGAACATGATTCAGGAGGAATGGGACTTGCCGGAAGCGGCCCTTAGAGGGGCCCGGTCATTGGCGTGGCTTTATCCGCTTTTGGACCAGGACAGGGAGCTTTTTCGGTCTCCGAAGGTGGATGCGGCGGTATCGGCTGTCACTAAAAAGACGACAATCCCGGTTGAAGGCGCCGCGGCATTGAAGGATATGCAAGACAGGAAGTTGGATTCTTTGCTGAAGCAGGTGTTCGATGTTTCGTCCCTCTCATTACAGGCCTTCATAGCGGGGGCTTGGGTGGCGAGGGGCTGTTTGCGCTGGTCCCAGAGATTGCAAGTGGAGCAGGTGGAGGAAGTTGCGCGGCTGGGGTCTGGCACTGCTTATCTAGCGGAAATTCATTATGACCTCATCCGGGGCTTGGCTAAGAGCATGGCTTCGGTGGTGGCTGCGCGACGGTACCTTTGGTTGCGTAACTGGTCGGTGGACGGATCCTCTAAGGCTCGCCTCAGCAAACTTCCCTTTCGGGGGAAGCTGTTGTTTGGGGAAGATTTGGAGAAGTTAGTCAAGGACCTTGGGGAGTCCAAGGCGGGTCGTCTGCCGGAAGATAAACCGAAGCAGGGCCGAGGAGCCCCATCTTCCAGGGGGGCTCCTCTGGAGTTTCGTCGGTTTTGGTCTTCTCGTTTTGGCCAACCCCAGCGGGGTAGGTTCCCGGCTCGGGGCCAGGGGTTTCGGAGTTTCCGGGGGGCGGGTAGAGGCTTTGCCCCTTTCCAGTCCTCTAACGCCAAGAAGCTCCAATGAGATACGGCGGGCCCAGGTAGCAGTGGTGCCCATGGGAGGACGATTGCGGGACTTTTACCCTGCCTGGGTCCAAATTACCTCAGACAAGTGGGTGTTGGAGGTCGTGCGAGAGGGCTACGCTTTAGAGCTCCATCGGCCCGTGTTAGACTCCTTTGTCCAGTCGCCGTGCCGGTCTCCACTAAAGCGGCGGGCGGTCTCGGAAACCTTGCAGCATCTACTGCATCTCGAGGCAGTGCTGCCCGTTCCGTCGGAAGAGTGCGGGTGCGGTCGATACTCGATTTATTTTGTAGTGCCCAAAAAGGAAGGATCCTTTCGCCCCATTCTGGATTTAAAGAGGGTAAATCGGTGTCTTCGCATAACTCACTTCCGGATTGAGACGTTGCGTTCAGTGATTGCGGCGGTCAGGGCAGGGGAGTTCCTGACGTCGTTGGACCTCACGGAAGCTTACCTCCATATCCCCGTTCGATGGGAGCATCAGCGTTTTCTGCGCTTTGCCGTGTCCATGGGGCATTTTCAGTTTCAGGTTATGCCTTTCGGTTTGGCAACAGCGCCCCGAACGTTCACCAAGATCATGGTGGTCATGGCGGCGGCTCTCCGCAAGGAGGGAGTGCTGGTGCATCTGTACTTGGACGATTGGTTGATTCGAGCAAAGTCGAGGGAAGAGAGTGCCGCGGCCACGGCTCGAGTAGTGCAAGTGTTGGAGAGCCTGGGTTGGGTGATCAACTTTGCAAAGAGCCGGTTAGTGCCCTCGCAGTCCCTGGAGTACTTAGGGGCGCGTTTCGAGACAGATCGAGCAGCGGTCTTTCTTCCGATCCTCCGGGCGCAGAAGTTGCAGACGTTGGTGAGAAAGTTTCTGTCATGGCCGGCGCCGACAGCGTGGCAGTACCTGCAGGTGCTCGGAACAATGGCAGCCACGATCGAGGTGGTGCCGTGGGCCTGGTTTCATATGAGGCAGCTGCAGAGCTCCCTACTCCGGCGCTGGTATCAGCGGGATGCGTTGTCTCAGCGCCTTGTTTGCCCCCCGGACGTGCATCAGGACCTGCTCGGGTGGTTGCGAGCAGAGAATTTGGAAGCGGGGGTTCCGCTGGAGCCTCCTTCCTGGCGGCTGGTGACGACGGATGCCAGTCTTCTAGGCTGGGGAGCGCATTGCTCAGGGGCTATGGTCGCTGGAGGAGAAAGGATGGGCAATCAACAGGTTGGAAATGAGAGCGGTGTTGCTGGCCCTGCGGACGTTTTGGAGAAGCCTGCGGCAGGCGGCAGTGCGGGTGTTATCCGACAATGCGGCAACTGTGGCATACATCAATCGGCAAGGCGGCACGGGCAGTGTGGCACTGGAAGCGGAGGCCAGTCTTCTTTTAAGTTGGGCCGAACGGAACCTATCGTGTCTGTCGGCACAACACGTGGCCGGAGTGAACAATGTCGAGGCGGATTTCCTCAGTCGACGCAGAGTGGATTCAGGAGAGTGGGTGCTTCATCCAGACATCTTCGCGCTTTTAGTGAGGCATTGGGGAGTCCCTCTCATGGATCTGATGGCAACCTTCGAGTCGGCCCAAGTGGAACGCTTTTTCAGCAGACGAAGAGAGCGCATGTCAGAGGGTCTCGATGCGTTGGCTCAGCGTTGGCCGGAAGAGGGTCTCCTGTATGTGTTCCCGCCTTGGTCTCTCGTAGGGCGGGTGATTCAGCGTATAGAGAGGCATCGGGGCCTAGTGGTTCTGATAGCGCCCGACTGGCCCAGGAGATCGTGGTACGCGGATTTAATACGGCTGTTGGTGGACAGTCCGTGGTGGCTCCCGTGTCGAGAGGATGTTTTGCAGCAGGGTCCGTTGCGCATGCCCCAGGTACATCGATTCTCGCTTACGGCATGGCTCTTGAAAGGGCTAGGATGACAGCCAAAGGGTACTCCGCTGCAGTTATTTCTACCTTGCTGAAGGCGTACATTCGAGTTTGGTGCATTTTTGAAGCCTGGTGCGTGGAGCGGAACCTGCGACCATTGGGAGCGTCGGTGTCGCAGGTTCTTTCCTTCTTGCAGGCCGGAGTGGATAAGGGTCTCTCGGCTAGTTCCTTACGGGTGCAGTTGGCAGTGATCTCTTGTTATCGAGGAAAGGTGCAGGGTCAATCGTTAGGGGCGCATGGCGATGTATGGAGGTTTCTGCATGCGGTGCTCCTTATGAGACCGCCTAGGCGGGCCTCGGTTCCTGCGTGGGATCTGAACGTGGTGCTGGAGGCCTTAACCAGAGCACCCTTTGAGCCGCTAGGCAGGGCGTTGCTCAAGGATCTGACGTTGAAGACGGTTTTTCTGGTGGCCATTTGCTCCGCGAGGCGGATTTCCGAGTTGCAGGCGTTATCCTGTAAGGAACCTTATTTGTCCTTCTTTAATCACAAGGTAGTTTTGCGGACAGTGCCTACGTTCTTGCCAAAGGTGGTCTCCATGTTTCATCTTAACCAGGTGGTTTCGTTACCGGTGTTTTCCAAGGCACAGAAGGAGGGTTCGGGGGGCAAGCTGCACCTCCTGGATGTTCGTTGCACGCTGAAACGATACCTCCACGGGACGGCTCCCTTCCGGAAGTCAGATAGACTGTTTGTGTCCTTTGGGGGGCCTCGAAAGGGGAGGCAGCGGCTAAGGCATCCATTTTGCGGTGGTTAAAGGAGGACATAGCGTCGGCATACCTGCTCAGGGGAAAACCGATTCAGGAGGGTCTCAGAGCTCATTCGACTAGGGCGCAAGCAGCGTCTTGGGCGGAGTTTGGTTTGGTGCCGGCGACGGACATTTGCAGGGCGGCGACTTGGTCGTCGTTACATTCCTTTGCGCGGCATTATAGGCTGGATGTACAGGAAGCGGGGGATGGGCGCTTTGGCTCAGCGGTACTTCAGGCTGGGCTGGCTGGTCCCTCCCATTGAGATTCACTGCTCTGTTACATCCTCTATGGTACCGGAACTGGACTAGAGGGACGTAAAGGAAGGTGAAATTAGGCTTACCTGCTAATTGTTGTTCCTTTAGGAACTCTAGTCCAGTCCCGGATCCCTCCCAGGTTATTAGGGGGGTGTTCAGCCTGAAGGTTAGGGAGGATGGTTCTGGATGCAGGGCTCCTGTGTGGTCTGTCAGTGGCGGCATAGTGGGAGTCCTTTCACAGCAGAACTTCGGTTGCTCGGGGGGTAGGAATCCCCGGGGGACAGTGTCTTCTCCTTTCCATATAGATGAAAAAAAAAAAAAAGAAGAAAGAAGGAAAAAAGAAACAGATGGAGAAGATATGCATTGTTTTCTTAATTGACTGGTTTGGTTCATTGTTTAACTACTTATTTGTTGCTCTGCTCAGTCTGCTTTGTCAATAGATACTGGTGGAAGGGGGCGGTCTTTGCCCATTTATACCAGTGACATCAAAGCGATGTCATTTTTCAGTCTCCAAAGCTGCTGGTGGAGGTTGACAACTCTATGGTACCGGGACTAGACTAGAGTTCCTAAAGGAACAAAAATTAGCAGGTAAGTCTAATTTCACCTTATTCTATAAATAGCAAAGGCATAAAAAGATTTAAAAAGAACTTATCTGGTCAGAAGATAACATAGATCTGCATCAGGAATGTACCTCTCATTTAGGTGCCTAGGTTTGAGAGCACTTTACTTTATAAAATAGGCCAAATTGCACGTGTGTACCATGCATTGCCTGTGTGGGAGTATACAGAATGACCTTTATAGAGGGTAATTTTATAACCCCCTGCGTTGTCAATACACATTGCCTCCCTATTTTAGAAAATGAAACATGCCTCAAGCAGGCATAGCTGGCAGTGCCTAGATCAGCACAGGGATATGCGTATGTCATAGTATTCTATAGCATAGGCATGTCCAACTTCGAAAAGGTCATGATCTACTTTTTCTGGCCAAAAGTGCCGGTGATCTACCACCATGAAAATTAAGTTTCAAATTAGTTTCAAATTAAATTTTAACCCAATAAAGTTGGAGGATTCCCCCCCATTTTTAATGAACCTTCTGTCATTTACTTGGATGTGATCAGCTGTTAAGCAAATTAAGCAAAAACAAAACAGAGAGACGAAGATC
This sequence comes from Ichthyophis bannanicus, assembly GCA_033557465.1. Lineage (NCBI taxonomy): Eukaryota > Metazoa > Chordata > Amphibia > Gymnophiona > Ichthyophiidae > Ichthyophis > Ichthyophis bannanicus. Next base: position 363,530,793 of record CM066039.1, read on the forward strand.
CAGTAAGAACTGTGAGAGGAAATGGAAAGTACATTTCTTCTTAAAGTTTTATTGAGTAATGACTTTCTTTAACTGTCTTAATAACTTTCTTTAACTTTTATTGCGTAATTTGTGTTAAAATTAGGTTGAGCATTGATCTAGGCTGATCTTGCATAATCTTTAATATTTCGCTCTTGCTCATTAGTGAGACGTTTGAGCCTGCATTTCATCCATCAGCTTTTTGAAGTTTGGTGAATATTGCATGAGGGCCAGTCTCGGGGAATCCTGGAGATGTTCATCTGTCATGTTGGAACGTTGTGTACTCTTTGTCATTTTCAGATGGGAAAACGCAGATTCACATAAATAAGTTGAACCAAAACAGGAGTGTACAGCTTCACTGCATCTTCTCAAGTTGGGAAATGTGTCTCTAGGCACTAGCTTCCAAAATAATTCTTGCTCAGCACGGGTCTTGAGAAAAATGTCATTTTTAAGGGTTAATATTTCGTTTTCAAGAGATGGCTTGTTCAATGAGTAATTTTTACTGATAGCAGCTGCAGTTTCTTAAATGTCCATATCTACTTTGAATGGGTATGACAATTACTCCACAACTGTTCCAATTTTTTGGAACAGCGTACGACACAAGGAGAGCAAATAGATGCCCTCGCAGCACAAGTCCAAACAAAACACAAGGAGCGAGGATGTAGAAGGTCACCAATTTATTGCAATCAATACAAATTGTGATAGGGATCCCAGAGCCAGAGGGATATAGAAGTATTCACCAGAGATGGGAACAAAGGAAGCAGAGACACAGTACTCATTAGAATATACTAAATATCAAAAAGAATTTCATCCCCCAAAGTAAGAGAAACAGATTGTGTTCACTATTGTGTTCACTATTGTAAGACTACTGCATGAAGTCTTTTTAAAGACTTAATGGTATACTGTGCCTTTCGTAAGTAATTGCTTTTCCTCCGTCTTTTTACTGTATAAGTATTTATGCAAAACTTTTTTAAGTATGTGTTCTTAACATTATTCAGTTCTCATTTATTTTTGTTATGATTTCATATTATTTATTAGTTGGTTTTAATGTTTGGTTGGTTTTAATATTGTCTCCCTGTTTATCTTAACGATCAAATACATTACGTTATTTATGAATGTATTATGTTCTTTATGGATACATTATGTTCATGAATGTATGTCGGTTTATTTATTAATATTGTTTTTATACTCTTAGGGGTATGTTTACTAAACCGCGCAAGTGCGTTTTTGTGCCCCGCACACATGCGCGCTACACTAACGGGCCCGCACAAGTGCGCGGCGCGCTGAAGTGCGATAGAGGCGTGGAAAGGCATTCCGAGGGCGGAGGAAGGCTCCCAAGGGGCGGAGGGACGGGGTCAATGGGTGGAGAGTGGGAGGGGAGAGGCTCCCCGCACAGGAGCGGGGCTGGAATTCCAGCTTAAAAATACCGCGAGTGAAAACCTCGCGTTAGAGCCGATTTAAAGGGAAGAGAAACCATTTCCGTCAGCAATATACAGCAAAACCGGGGAAACCTACAAAACGTGAGCAGTGTGATACATGTGCACAGAGCAAAATAGCAAATAAAAATTGAAAATGACCACAACAAAATTCAAAAAAATTATAATCCAGCTGGCCAATAGTGATATCAATGGGCAACATTAAAAAACACTCCCAGGAAAGCTCCAAAAAAAATAAATGATTTTTGGAAGGGTCTATCTAACCTTTTTGATGTCTTGGACATCTGCACCTTGCCCACTCACAATCTTAAATGACAGAGGTGTAAGGCAGGGGTCTCCAAATCCAGCCCTGGAGGGCCACAAACCAGTCAGGTTGGCAGGATATCTCTAATGCATATATATCTCATGCATATTCATTAGGGATAACCCGAAAACCTGACTGGTCTGCGGCTCTCCAGGACCAGGGTTCCCCACCCCTGGTCTAGACCAGTGTTTCCCAACCCAGTCCTCGGGGAACGCCAGGCCAGTCAGGTTTTCAGGATATCCCTAATGAATTTGCATGAGATATATATGCATTAGAGATAGCCTGCCAACCTGACTGGTTTGTGGCCCTCCAGGGCTGGATTTGGAGACCTCTGCCTTACACCTCTGTCATTTGAGATTGTGAGTGGGCAAGGTACAGATGTCCTAGACATCGAAAGGGTAGATAGAATGTGTCACATTCCTCCTCACTTCTCACCACCACCAAAATATTGTCTATTAGACAACATTTTGGTGGTGGTGAGAATCGAGGAGGAATGTGACACATTCTATCTACCCTTTCGATGTCTAGGACATCTGTACCTTGCCCACTCACAATCTTAAATGACAGAGGTGTAAGGCAGGGGTCTCCAAATCCAGCCCTGGAGGGCCACAAACCAGTCAGGTTGGCAGGCTATCTCTAATGCATATATATCTCATGCAAATTCATTAGGGATATCCTGAAAACCTGACTGGCCTGACGTTCCCCGAGGACTGGGTTGGGAAACACTGGTCTAGACAGTGTGTGGTGGCTGCAAACACCTTCCACAGCCCACACTGCCAGCACTGTTGCCAGTATTGGCCTGCTAATGTGCATAATGAGGAGCAAGGTACCATGGGTATAGCCCGGACAGGGTGGCCTGGCCAGGGTGTATCTGCACAGGGCATAGGGCACTGACTGGGACATTTTAGTGCCCGGCCACCACCTACACAGACAGGGTGACCTCAGTATGTCCTGCTGGGAGATCACTCTCACCCTGACTGTGCAGTGATCACAGCATGGCTAGGCACCCCCATAGTGCTGTATAGTATTTCTCTCATGTAATATTTATGGGTTTTCTTTTGGGGGCCCAGTTACTGATTTATCTGCTTGTTGTGTATGCTGACATCCCAGTTCTGGGTGCATGCATTTCCACCAGGAACATGCACTATGGACTAGCTAGCAGACTGTTTGTAGCTGGTATGTGTCTTGATGGAGTGGCTTGCTGGGTGCAGTGGCTGAAGGCTTGCTGCAGGACAATATCAGATAGTGATGGGGTGCAGCTTAGCATATCCAGGCCTAATGTCTGTCTGCTATTATGTTATGGATGTGTACAGAGCTGCATTGACTGCCCTGTAGGGTGTCTGTTCCCCAGCAGGACTGGGGGTTGATGGTCCCCTCTACTGCCACCATTGCAGGGAGGTAGAATGTGAATCTGTTGATAGAAGACCCTGTTTGCCACTCTTGGCCCTGGAGGAGGGGGGTGGTGGTGCATGGCCCACCTGGGGGTCCATGGGGGCTACACCTGACTGAGACAGACAGGAATATCCAAGGTGTTTGTGCAGAAACTACCTATCTCACACATTAACACTGCTTTGAACCTCTGACATGGCCTCTTTCAGCCATGGAAGGTGCTGTGGACCTGGTGCTGGACGCCTCACCACACCCTCAGGGTGAGCACAGTACCCGCACAATGTGACAGTGTGTAGCTACTCTGTGCCAGTAAAACACACGGTCAGTACCCCCTACCAGGCCGAGGTGCTGTGGGGGTGCACATGGTCACTTCCCTCTACCAGGCCGAGGTGCTGTGGGGGTGCATTCTCCATCTTGTGTTTATCTGTGGACAGCTGATTTGCATGTGCAGTGCATCATGGGTACGGGTGGGCTAACCCTATCCTGGTGACCACAGCAGACTGTCTGTGTGGTGACGTGCACTCCCTCTGCAGCCAGCCAGGGGCTTGCTAGCAGCTATAGGGCTGTAGCACAATGGTTACTTCACTGCCTGTGAAGCCAGAGGTCATGGGTTCAAACCCACAGTGGGGTTATTTGATAGGGCTGCCCAAAGCATTATCTCTTTTTAATGTACATTTTTGCTGCCAGCAAACAAACCCTCAGCGTACTGTACCCATAAGGTGCCTCTGAGGGCGATTTATAGGGCGCCCTATAGGGCACCTTATGGTTCCCGTCCATGTAAGGTGCACTATACATTATCCTGTGACGCAACTTATAGGGTGCCCTTTAGGGGACATTTTAGGGTGCCGTGGCAGACAGTGCACTTTAAAATGTGCCCTCTGGGGTACCCTATGAGGCGCCTTATGCAGCACCTTATGTTACAATACTTTGAGGGTGTGTTTGCTGGCAGCACTAATTAAAATAAAAATAAAATGCCCCCTACAGCAATGTTAACTATAACAGGTAATGCCTCAGCCAGCCTTCTTCATTAGGCACAGTGGGGGATTGAACCCTTGATCCCTGCACCATTGGTCAGGGTCTTAACCATTGTGCTGTGGTTCTGTTCCTGTGCTTGTACATCAGCGCACCACCTTATTCCTCCCAATATTAAAATGCCTCCTAAAGCAATAGCACACTGCCTTATGCCGCCCAATATTGAGCTACCTCCTAAAGTAATGCCTCAGCCAGCCGTCTTCATTGGGCACTTTGGGGGATTGAACCCCTTATCCCTGCACCATTGGTGTCTTCACCATTGTGCTGTGGCTCTGCTCTTCTGCTTGCACATCAGCACGCCGCTTATGCCTCCCGCGCAGCTTTCTCATGCGCTAATGTGCGGGGCACACATGGGCGCCGCGCACCTTAGCGCATATTTAAATCACGTTTTTTCTTTTTCCGATAGAAACACCCACTCCTTATATGGCGCCCGCACACTAGCGCGGCCTGCACATTAGCGGGGTTTTAGTAAACATGCCCCTTATTGTTTTATCTATTTATTAATTGAATGATTTATGTACTTTTTATGTCTTATATGTCTTATTGTTTTTATTTGAAGACATATGCCCCCTGAAGAAGGCAATCCTGCCGAAACACGTTGGGGTTGTTTATTCAATAAATTGGTGACCACCTACAGCCTCGCTCCTTGTGTTTTGTTCCAATTTTTTGGAAGGCACAGAATCTATTTTCGAATTCCTGGATAACAGAACAGATTTCTGTCACATATTTCTCGTTCTGAAAAACAAAATTTGGATATTGTCCCAGATGGTCCTGCGTATTAGGAAAATGATTAAAAGTGTTGTTTGCAAGGTCAGTCATCATTAGCTCAAATTTGCTCTTTTAGGATGAAACTGTACTCATCATCTCGCCAATGCATTTGTTTTTACCTTGTAGTTCAAGGTTCATATCACTTAGTTCGCCTGTAAAGTCAGCGAGAAATGCCAGATCACATAACCACTCCTCATCTTCCAACTCTGCTTGGTCATCTCCCCTCTCCTTCAAAAAACTTCTTATTTCATTCAGCAAATCACGAAATCGTTGCAGAAATTTGTGCCTACTTAGAACCACATTACATCTGTGTGCAAAATGATTTCCGCTGCTCCTTCATCAAGAGTAAGATTGAAAAGCCGTCTTTGAAGTGATCTTCCACAAACTGAATTTGCAATTTTGAAAGTGATGTCCATGACAGTCTTTGTATTGAGTCTCTTGTTTGCCAAAACTTTCTGGTGAATGATGCAGTGGTAAGAAAGGCAATCTGGGAAGTCGTCATGCTGTCTACAGAGGGCTATGAAACTGTTAACCTCACGTGTCATTGCTCTTGCTCCATCAGTAGTAATGGAAAGAAGTCTATGCGATGGAAGATTACACTTTGTCACAAAACAATGGAAAGAACTGAATATTTCCTGACCGGTAGTTCTCCCTTTTAAAGAAATCATTCCAAGTAGTTCTTCTTTAACACTGAAGTCTTCAAAAACCATCCGGATAAAGACTAGTAACTGGGCTATGTCTCTTATGTCTGTAGATTCATCCAGTTGGAGTGAGAAAGCAACACAATTTGAAACATCCTTCAACAATTGTTCAGTTGTGTCTCCACACATCTTTTCTATTTGCCGCACAACGGTGTTTCTTGACAATTGTACATCTTGAATAGCAGCTATGATCTCTTTCTTATTTTTAAATCCTTCAAAAAGATTGTCAGCTGCTTCAAGAAAACAATCTTTTACAAATTCCCCTCCAGTGAAAGGTTTCCATTTCTTTGCAATCAGGTTGCTGACCTTGAAGGATGCTATGGTTGCATTGACCGAATGTGACCTTGGCTTCGCCATCAACTGTTGTTAGGTAGCCAATTTCGATTTAAGTTCTTTGAGCTTCAGTTTACGAATTTCACTTTTGGGTGGAAAATCAGCATCAAACTTATTGCTATGCAGAGCCTTATAATGACGTTCCAGATTACCCTTTTTGGGCAAGGATACTGTGGTGTTACAAATTAGACAACACTTGTCTTTCACCATGATGAAGAAGTAGTCCATTTCCCATTCATCATGAATGTGGTAGGTTTTGCTCTTCTTTGGAACACTCATCTTCGTTATACTGGGGTGGCTGGATGTAAGAAAGCCAAATCTGCTAAGTTAGTATAAACACTGGCTGAATCTGGTCCAAAACTGTCACTGTCCCAAAGTATTAAAGATCAACAGGAACTGAAGACCTCTGGATGATGTATAATACAAGGCCTGGAGATGCCAAAAACACACATGCAGTTCTAAAAGTAAAAATAAGAATTCATCATACTGGCACCAATAATCAAATACCACCAAACAATCAGCAAAAAAACTCAAACACCTGTCCAGCAAACCAGATAAAATCAAATACCGCCAAACAAGTTCAAATACCACCACACACGATTTAATAAATTCTGCACACAGTGTAGAATCAACGCAAAGGCTGGGCAAAATAAAATTGCAGAGGCAAGCAAAAGTCACAGTGGTTTGAACCAATTCAAAGGCAAGGCATAGGCAAGTTAGAACAAAATTGAAAAAGCCCGCCAAAATCACCAAATTCTTGACACTTTGTTCTGTCTGCCCGAAAACGTTTAATGAAAACGAACCATAAAGCGACCAACGACCAGCACACGACACAACTAATATGGTAAGTGTATTCAGGTAAAGCCCGGGCGAATGGATATCGCCTGGTATATAACATACTTCTAAGGGGTGTTGGGGCGGGGGCAGGAATGGGTGATTCTGAGAGGCAGGAGACCAGGTATGACGCTGGGCCTGTGGTGTCTCGTTGCGGGGTGCGGGCGGCGGCCCCCTGGGGTACCCACAGACTATTGGCACGAAAACAACAAGCGCCCCCAATACATCCGCAGGCAAGATTCCCGCAGGCAGGCAGGGAAAAAAGACAGGCAAAGGATCAGCAGTGGCGGCAAGCCCTCGGCAGACGACCTGCCAGCACAAGCTCTCTCCTAGCGACGGCGCGAGCTGCTGGAGAGATGGAGCCAAGTGGGGCTGACGTTCTACCTCTGACCCCTCCGCGATCTACAGGTAGATCGCAATCTACCTGTTGAACATGCCTGCTATAGCATATGCATGTCTCTTGAGGCTGCACCTAAGCTCCACTCATGCCACCCCTCTGTGAATGCCCCAGGCCAGGATTGGCATGTAGGGCACTTCTGTGCATGCATATAGAATCCCGCCCAGCCAAGGTGCACAAGCAAGTGCCCATGCACACATGCAAATCCAGGAAAATACAGATTTCAGGGCCAGTGCAAGGATTGGAGGCATCCTCGGCAGGCACCTCCATCTGGCCACCTTCCACCCCCCCCCCCCCCACTGCCACTGCTGCCAGCCCTCTCTAGATCCTACAGTGACGCAGTGTCTCAGTAAACACCGGTGCTACTCTTGCAGTTCCTGTGCTTTACAATTCCTCCTCTGCCCCCCTCTGACACTACTTCTGGTTTTAAAGTCTGCATTGGAAGGGATCGGAAGAGGCTGTGTAAAACACAGGAACAGTGGTGGTAAAGGCGGCAACTTGAGGCAAGAGCTGCCCCACAGGGGAGGAGTTAAGATGGCAACAGTTTGGCTTGTCTGAAGCGCGTGTTTATGGAATAGAGGGAAGAAACATACGAGTAGGGAGGGGGGGTTGCTGCCTTCCCAATCCCCTCTTACCTCAATGCCAGTTTCTTCGGAGGTTGTTGAACCCTTGGATTTCTATGCAACTCGTGCGCCTCAATTTCCGTTTGATTCAGGGGAAGTAAGCAGGGCTGCAGTACTGCCAGAGTTGAAGGGCTCACAGCTGCTTCGGCGTCATCTCTCTCCCCTGATTTGAGATTTGCACTGACAACCTGGAACTGTTATCCTTCTTAATACAGAGGGATTTTCCTGAGCTGCGAAGGTCAGGTCCATGGGTATTGAGGGTGGAGGTTTTTCCTTTCCCAGAACAGTGTTATTCACAGCGTTATGCAGCTGAGCACATGGTGTCAGGAAGTGGAAGTCGGGCGACTAGAGCGTTTGCCGGGGTGAGAGGAGGTGAGATGCCTGCAAGAATGGAAGCAGTCCCAACTTTAGCAGGTGATACAATGGCATTCTCCTTGGAACAGCCAGTAAACTTCATGCTAGAATCGATATGCCATGTCATTGTTTCCTTGGGGGAAGTATTTTTGCCTCAGGTATCTTCTTTGGTCTTGAAGGTGAATACTAATGTGGTTGCAGTTGAATGATTGTAAAATAAGATGGCAACAGTTCAAGCACAAGCAGTGGAAGTTCAAAACAGAGTTGCTGTATTGGAAGAGCAATCTGCAGCCTATAGTAAAAACTTTGCTTCATTACATGTTAGTAGAAAATAAGACAAAACCCCAGCATACAAAGGACTCCTATAACCATTAATGTGATTTGTTTTTATTTATTGTCGGAACAGTCATCCAAAGAGGGAGGAACAAAAGCCTTCCCCTCGCCGTAACCGCTCCTTTTTAATCACTTAGAAAATTGTGTAACACTTATCTGACCGTGTCTTTCATTCAAGCTTGGCAAAACCGCAAAGATCATAAAAAATGACGTGGTCATGTTTCGGATCAGACTGATTTCTGACCCTGCTTCAGGTTAAGTAAATCTCGCAGTTATGTATGCTTTAGCTATCAAAAGCTCCAAGTCCAAAGGTTTTTGTTTTTTTTTTAATTTATGCAATTTTACAAATACACCAACAAGTAACAACTTATACAGAAAAGGACTATAAGGTCCACAAGTCCACAACAATGAGGCAAGTATAGGTCACAAAACACAGGAAAATTATCACCTAACAGATACAAAAGGAAAAGACAGACAAAAGAAGAGTACAACACTCTAACCGAAAGTAGACCCCCTAATCCGGAGGTCTACCAGGGGATAAAGGGAAGGACGGAGCTTACAAATTACCCTGTTTAGAATTAATAAAGGAGGCTAGTTGGGAAGGTTCAAAGAAAATATATCTGTGCCCAGATAACTTCACCAAACATTTACAAGGGAATCGCAGAAAAAACAAACCCCCAACTGAACAACCCCTGAGCGGTAGATAAGAAACTGCTTCCTTCTCCTCTGAGTTGCTCTCGAGACATCTGGAAACATTCTAATACGTGAATCCAAAAATTCTTTTCCAGTAGACCTGAAAAAAAGCCTCAGAAGCCAGTCTCTATCCACCTCTAGGGCGAAGGTTACCAAAAGTGTAGCAGTCATCCCAACAGCGGTAGGGGACCATTCCAAAAAAGTAGAGAGGTCTAAACTGTCCACAGACATCACCAGGTGATCTCCTTCACCCTTAGCTCCAATCTTGGAAGTCGGGAGATAGAAAGCTTTAGATATAGGGGGAATTGCATCTGCCGAAACCTTGAGTACTGTAATAAGAAACTGCTTGAATAGTTCCAGGGCTAAAACCTAAGGGACTTTAGGAAAGTTCAAAACATGTAAGTTACGGCTTTTTGCAGCGTTTTCAAGAAACTCCAACCTCCTCTGTATTACCGTCAAATCTCTTATCAAATTATGGGAAACATCTTTAATCTGCCCTAAGGACCCCTCTAAGGAGGCCACTTTGGTGTTCATCTCAGTCTGAGTAGATTGATAAACATGTAACTGTTGCCCAAAAAGCTGAAACTGTTGATGAATAGATTGGAGCTGAGCTGTTATATTAAGGTGCATGGCTGAAAAAGCTTCCCACAAAGAATCAATAGAAACAACTTTCGGTTTTTCCAGAAGAAGACTTTGGGCACTCACCATTTGCGGGGTAACCACCTCCAGTCCTGAGAAAGGTTTCTCAGAGGAAAAACAAGGCAAAGAGGCCCGATCCTCCACCACCCCCTCCACGCCAGACAGCACTTCCGGAGTTACCTGCCCGGCTGGACTACCTTCCATGCCGGCAGAATGTTGACGAGGCTGCTCAGTAGGGCAAAACAGCCCTCCACCAATCTCTCCTGAGTCCTCTGGCGGGACACGGGACTCCGGGCTCAAAGATGCCTCAAGTCTACGGCGTCCTGGGACCCTCCGTCCGCCGCAGGAATGCCTAGAGAGGGCTCCGAAGTCACAGCACTCTTCTCCACGGTTACCACGAAAGAATCCATGGGGCCGCGAGATGTCGGCTTTCCAGCACCCATGTCTTCCGTTGTCGCCAGCTTTGCCTTGCGTTTTCTGCCCTTGTGTGGCATCAAACAAACTCCTCAAACCCCAAGGAAACAGGTACAGGAACGCTGACAACTCCAAAAGTCACGGAGCTCATCAACACACGTCCGTTATCGTCGCCATCTTGCCCGTGTCCAAATTCAAATCCAAAGGTTTTAAAGAATCAGTGTGTGATGTAAGCACTTGATGAACAGGTGTTAATGAAACTGCTTTGTAATTGGTCCGTCAGACCTAAAAACAAAATTAAACAACAACCAATGGAGTGAGGGGAAGCCCTACAAACCAGGGAAACTCCATCGCCTATTGGTTGAAAAATTAAATACAAAAAACAATGAAAAACGATGAAAACATTGAGCCAGCTATAGCATGCTATACCATTCCAAAGAAATGTTAAGACCCGCTGGGGAAACAATCCTTAAATTATAAATCCAACGCTGTTCCAATTTTTGTAATTTGGAGATACGGTCCCCTCCTCTCAGATCTAGCGGGATACCATCCAAAACCCGCCATTGAAGATAGTCAAAAGCATGCATTTTTTGTAAACAATGCTCCACCAAGGGTACTGACAAATTCCTCATGCGAAGACGGGATACATGTTCTCCCAGGCGAATCTTAATGCTTCTGGTGGTACGTCCAACATAATAGAGAACACAAGGACATTAAATCAAATAGACCACAAAGGAAGAATCACAATCAGTACACCATTTAGATCTGTATATCTTAGAAGTGTGAACATCCTTCCATGAAGGGTCCTGAAAATCCTATTGGCAATAGCGGCATGAGCCACAAATGTAATGTCTCGGGTCCTGGTGTACCGTAAGAGGCCGATCCAAGAAAAGGTGTAGTTTTTACCACCAAATCACGAAGATTAGGACCCCTTTTATAAGCAATCCTAAGGCATTTTTGTGAAAACAGGTATGTAAACCCAGAATCGGCCAATAATGATGTAATATGTTTACCACTCTGAACATGCCGGATATATAAGGGAACACCCCCACTATACTATCCTGAGAACCCTGCTCAGGTAAAGGTGCTCGAGGTAATAAAAGCCATTCTCTATGAGAGAAACGTGCCCTCTTATATGCCATCTTTAATAAAGACTGAGGATAACCATGGCATAATAAGCAATTGTGAAGATCAAAAGCATGTCGCCGAAATTCCTCTAATGTGGAACAATTCCGGCGTAGGCGTACAAATTGGCCATACGGGAGGCCCCGTTTAAGTGGAAACGGATGATAACTTAGTACTCCAATAATGTGTTCCGTTGTACTGGTTTTCTGTATAGAGTTGTTGTCAAACCTTCAGTGGTCAATTGAATAGTGATATCCAAAAATTGTATTTGAGACCGCTCTATTTGCGCTGTAAATTGGATATTAGATTTGTAACTATTCAATGAACTTACATGTTAAGCCGAAACTCTTAGAGAACTTGTCTCGGGTTAACAATTTGAGACTGATTAATTTTCCTCGAGTCTCAACTGTATCAGCAAGGGATATGTTCAAAGAGTATTTGATAGAAACTTTGGGTGTTTCGCCTGATTTAATTCCACCTCTTGAAAAAGTTTATTACCTCTCAAAGTCACTTGTAAAAGTTTATTACCTCCCATGTCGCTACAACTGCTCAGTGACATCCTCTTCATACTGTATATAGTGTGATAGGGCTGAAGCTAGTGAAGCTGTGAATTTGAAAAAAAACGCTGTCTTTCACAAAGCAGCTGACTTGCAGGAGATGCAATTGCATAGCAACGCAGCTAGAGGGAGCAGGCACGAACCTGCAGAGGCTGAGCGAACACACCCAAGTACTGATTATGCAGGGACTAATCAGATGCACCTGAAGAGCAGGCCAGGAAACTCAAGAGGAGAACGGCTTTATAAGCAGAGAGCTGCAGCCAGACTAGGGAGGGGAGAAAGAGGAGAAGAAGCCAGGATCCAAGGTAGAGAGACTCCAGGAGAAGCCAGGATCCAAGGGAGAGAGACTCCATGCCTAGAGGGAGGCCTGAGCTCACCAGAAGGATTAAGAAAGGAACTTAAAGGTACTGGAAGGAAAGTTCCTGACAGTGGAATCCTCCATACTGAGAAGCAGAGAGGCCTGGATTCGTTACCTGGCCGTCCCAAGCTTCAGGGACGACAAGCAGTGCCCAGGAGACTCACAGAAACAGTCTGTAAAGGAGACCGTATCTAAGGAAGGGTACCTGGTAAGGAAAATACCAGCAGCACCGACTTCAGGAAGCCAAGGTACAGTGGTACTTTAATTCTAAAAAGAGACTTAGCTCCTAGAAGGGCTTTTGAATCAGATAACCATTCTGAGAGGAATGAAAGAAGGCAGGAGTTCTGGAAGCCATGCCATAGAGGCCTAAGAACATGCCATGCTTCCTACTTGAAAAACCTTGAACAGCCCAGCTGGAGGATAGGTGAAGGAAATACTCATTTGCACACTATAGCAGCCAGGGAGAGCTCAAATACAGGAGAAAGCACAGATGAGCTGGAACCCATGCAAGTGGAGCCTGAGGATTTAGAAGCATTGTCACAGGAGGAATTAATGGACTGCTCTATTTGTGTTGCGGGAAGCCTTGAGTCACTCCCAGAGCTATAGTTTACCAGAACATGCACTAACAATGATTTTTGCTTACATTAAGCTAAAGGAGAGCTGGTTTATTTGTTTCACTCTGAAGTTTAGAAAACCCTTTATATTCTACAAGGAACTGTGAAGCCTGTAACAGTTTTACTTGTTTAATAACACTTTGGCACAAACCTGAAAATAAGGAAAACTTTACTTTTGTTACTTAGCAAACCTCAGTGCTAAAAGGGAAATAAAAGATTTTTGTTTACCCTCTACTTGGCATCCACAACTCATTTCTATAAGGAGAAAGGACTACAAGGACCAAGGCGCATCTGGCCCAAAAGAGTCTTTTACTTCTACAATTGATTTAAATGCACAACCTGCCCCTGCAGCCACTGGCCACCAGGGGGGTGGTGGTGACAATAGTTACCCCAGTTCTAAATCCAAGTTACATTACACGTTCAATGTAAGTACAAAGCAGGCCCCCCTGCTTTGTACAAAAAATGTTATTTGTAAACCGCACTGATTTTAAAGAGCGTGATATAGAAAAGCATTAAATAAATAAAAAAATTAATAAAATAAAGTCTAAGAAATCTGTGGGATCTGCTACGATTGAAGAGCAACTGGTGGATGTTTTGAATGTAACAGATTTGCTGGAGACTTCATGTGAGGAATCTCAGGAGCCATCTACTTTAATAATAACTCTTGCTTTATTGTCTGATAAAGAATCGCTTCTTAAGCTATTCTTCCAAAAAAGGAATCTCTTGTTTCAAGGGCGTATATATCCTGATTCCGCTGGAGACACCCAGAGACGGTGCAGGGGGTTTCTCCTGTTATATCCTGGGGTTTTGCAACTGGGGAGGCTCTTTTTCTTGAAGCATCCATGTAAGTGTTTAGTGAAGTATCGTTCTGTTTCTGATACTTTTTATGAACCCTCCCAGTTGACTGCTTTTGTGAATGCTAGGTGTCTGGAATCCTCTATAGATTTTCCACTTGAACCCTCATGATTTAATTGTGCTGGATAGGTAGCCAATTGTGATTCTTCTTTTTGTTTGGTTTTGAAATTTGTTTGTATACTCTTCCCCTTATTGTAGGCTAGGGAGAGCTGACAAGTATAAGCTATGTTAGAGTTTACTTATGATTTTGCTTTCTAATTTTTGTTTCTGTTGTGCTCTTTTTCTGTACGAGATTGTTCGTGTGATTGGAATTATTGTAAAATCGCATAAATATTAAAAAAGAGCTGCCCTGCATTTACTGAGCCATTGCCGCTGCTGCATGCCCTGGAGAGGGATGACAGTGGTCCACACCCTCCCCTCTCCCTTCCAGAGGTCTGGCACTCTAGACATCTACCTAGTGCACCTAATGGCCCAGACAGACTTGCATACATAGAAGCCATGGATCTTTCCACAGCTCCCTTATAAAATTTCCTCCATTGTACTGCTGAAAATTAACATATAGCACACTTATGTGATAGTGGCTGCTGCTGTATAGATAAGTGTTTTTGACTGTTGACTCATGTATTCATAGTTTTGAAGTATAGCACCACAAGTCCTTTGTGTTAAATATGTAGGGACAGTTAAACATAAGACATTAAAAATAGTTTTCTGCACTTGAGAATGAAGATAACTCTCAACATTTGTAATACATTTATTAACCGTGAACTTATCATATAAAATTTGAAACATAAAGCAAAACATTTGAAAAGACCGTTGTGGCATAAGGAAACCGGTTTAATAACGCTGCCAAGATCTTCCTCTGCTTCAGGTGATTATTGACTTGCTGCTCTCTCAGAGGTTTACCACAGCTTATTGCTACCACTGTTCATCAATTTCTATACTGTCACTAGACATCGGCAGTACTGTACAAATGCACATAAGAAATAATACCTTCTCAGTGGAGTTTATAATCTAGTCAAGACACACAGACACAATAAATAGGAGGCATAAGGAAGTGTATGTATTGTTGAGACACTTTTCAGAGTAACAAGGCTATGATGAGGGAGCGCTATCAAAGCATTATTAGTGGATTTTTAGGCTGTATTCTACTATGCCCAGATACAGCATCTGGGGGAAGGCTATTTCAGGCATATGGAGACCAGCACAGTGGAAAGCTCAGAGACAGGAATTAGTGATAGAGGCAAAGGGCACAGATAAGAGCAGCATGTCTGAGCAGAATCCCAAGGAGGAACAGAGGGAAGAGATAAATGAGAAGACAGTGAGAGGCTGTCCCTTTCATCATTAATTGAAATCCATAAATGTAGAAATTGCTTAAAACAAAGTGCTAACAAACTATTTTTATGGTTTTTTTTCCATACAAAGATTTAACGAGTGTACGAACCAGTTCATGTAAGATTAATAAAAATGCTTCCCATCTCTGAGAAAATAAGAAAGCCCAACAGTCCACATCATATCTTCATCTGCCCAGAGTTGTTTGAACCTTTGCCAGCTTTTATAGTATTAGATGCCCTGAGGCCTCAGGAGCAGGGCCAGCCCATCCACTAGACGAACCTAGGCGGTTGCCTAGGATGACAGACCCTGGTGTGTGATATTACTACCCCAACCTCCTGGAACTGGCAGCTGAAGTGCTACTTTAGTGCCGTGGCAGGCTATAAAATATCCACCCATGTGTGCGCAGTTCCGGCCTGCCGCTTCTGCCTGCCCTCCAAGAAAGTTGCATTAGAGGGGAGGCGGGGGAGGGGGCAGAAGTGGCAGGCTATGAGCGCACATGCGTGCGGGCACTTTAAGTGCACTGTTGTCCCCGCCTCAGTGCAAGAGGGTCTTGGTATAGCGGGCCAGATGGAGGTGCAGTCTTTGGGGGAGGGCAGTGGCACAGAGGTTCTGCCTGGGGCGGCAGAAACCTTCATGCCACCACTGCTCAGGAACAAAACAAAACAAAAAACTGATCAACCACGAGACATACAACAATAAACAAAGAATTTTTTTTGTAGGAATATCCGTCAGGGCAGGGGACAGAAAAAACCCCGTCGAATGAAACGGATTTCTCCCTTTAATATTATTTAAAATCCAGCAACACTCCCAAAAGTAGAGGAGAGACCAGAAACACGGACCCCAAAAGCCACAATGCTAAGAATAATAAACCAAGCAAAGGTTAGATGATAAAAATACTTAGCCGGCAGTCGGGTCCTTTCCCATGGGTTTCTTCGTTCTTAATAACCACAATAACCACGACACAGCGCCGCGTTCTGAATCCCAATTCTGCTTCAGGTGGTGTAATACAACAAAAATTGTTGAAAAATTCAACCAATGCTCTTTGAAAGTCTTTAGTCAATACTCCTTAATGGTTGGAAAACATTCGTTGCCAATTCAAAATGTCCTCAAAAAGTAGCATCTGACGTCAGCAGAACCAAAACAGCTGTTTATACTCCCTCCAACTATCCAGGTCCAATGATTTTACGTCGGTAAAATACTCCACCAATCAAGCTCTAAGTTCAACCCCTTAGGAGCCACAGTGTCCAAAAGAAAAATCCATCGCTGTTCTAAGAGTTGTAATTCCTGTTCTCGGTCACCTCCCCGGGGGTTTTCAGGGACATGATCCAAAATACACCAAGTATAATCTGCAAAAATGTGAGAAGCTTGAAGACTATGCGCAACTAATGGAGCAGAGATCGTCTTTGTTTTTATTCGGGATTTATGTTCAGTGAGACGCTTCTTAATTGGACGAATCGTCCTTCCTATATAATGAAGATTGCAAGGGCATGTCAGAACATATATCACATAAGATGAAGAACAATTTGTGTGCCGTCGAAGATGAAAAAGCCGTGACGTCCTGTGATATGTCCAGGTATGGCCAACTTGCGTTTGTGGACAATGGTTGCAACATTTTGATTGACAAGAGTAGTGGCCCGGGTCTGTATGATGTTGAATCCGCCGATCTTCTGCCATTACAGATTTTACAACTATGTCCTGTACATTAGTGCCCTGCTGATAGGCTAAAAGAAGGTCCCATTGCAACCATTGTCCACAAATGCAAGTTGGCCATACCTGGACACATCACAGGACGTCACGGCTTTTTCATCTTCGTGGAGTATTTTACCGACGTAAAATCATTGGACCTGGATAGTTGGAGGGAGTATAAACAGCTGTTTTGGTTCTGCTGACGTCAGACGCTACTTTTTGAGGACATTTTGAATTGGCAAAGGAATGTTTTCCAACCATTAAGAAGGAGTATTGACTGAAGACTTTCAAAGAGCATTGGTTGAATTTTTCAACAATTTTTGTTGTATTACACCCCCTGAAGCAGAATTGGGATTCGAAACGCGGCGCTGTGTCGTGGTTATTGTGGTTATTAAGACTCACTAGAGGGACAACTAAGGAGAGTTTAGGTAGAGTTAGTGGTTGGTCTGACAGGTAGTTTTAAAAAAAAAAAAAAAAGAAAGAAGCTGGTGAGACAGACTCACGGAGAGGTGATCCCCCAACTCTCCATCTGGTGAAGTGATTGCCGGAGTTCCGGGGTTTGGCGCCACTCCTGAACCCACGATTTTGGATGAGGAGCTGGCTGGGAGCAGCAAGTAGGAACAGAAGGCTGTGGAGCAACCCCCCCCCCCCCCCGGCGCCGAAGCTGCGATTTAGGCTGAGCATGGGAGAGAGGGAGAGAGAAAGAGAGGCAGTCATGCAGCAGGCAGCATCTCGGAGCACACCTTCAGCATTAGCGGAAAGGTATTTTTGGGGACCGATACTGGACAGCGCCGAGGGGGGAAGTGCAGGGGAACAGCTAGCTGTTTGTGCGGCAATTGGCAGTTTCTGTCAGGAGCCTTTAAGACAGGCTCAACTGCCTGACAGTTGCGCGGGAATAGCTTGTCAGTGCGGGTAAGGCACTGTTGATGCTTGTGTTGCTGGCAATGTTTTTCTTTTCTTCCCAGGCCTAGTAGCCCTAAGGGGTCTTTTTTCTTTTTGCAGAGAGTATAAAAAAAAATTATATTCGGAGGAACTGGTGCCTGTGTGCTTGGCTCTTTGCCTTTTCAGAGCAGTACCTGACAGGTCTGGTAGGTTTTCAGAGGGGTCCTAGCCCGGCTGTGGGTATGCCATCCAGGCCTCAGTGCTTGGTTTGTGGCACTCGACGTGGGGCAGTGTCATAGGCTGACATTTGCAGAGGGTATGCGCAGGAGGCAGCCTCTATGGAGCAGGCCTTGGAGGAGGGATTGTAAGGTCACAAGGTGGCCTCGCCGGTGGTTGCCTAGCCTGATCCCATGTCCCCTCCCTTGTCGTCCCAGGAGCATTCGGTGGCTCTTCCGGGCCTTCCCCCTCCCCCCCGGGTCCTAGCGCAGGTAGGATACCGGCGGAGTTTTCCCCCAAATTTGTTCTGTTGCTCCATCAGGCCTTCTGCTTGTGCCAGCGGGGGCTGGGGGTGACTTCTGTAGAGATGGAGTGGAGAGAAAATCATCCGAGGACCTCCGTGGGTGTGGAGTCGGGTATAGTCCCCGCGAAGAATTCAAGGCTCTTGGAAGAGGGACCGGAGTGGTCTCCAGTGTCTGAAGGGGTAGAAATGGAAGACCGCGACACAGAGATAGATGCAGAAGAGGACTTGGAGGAAGGTGAGCTCCCAGAATCGGAAGAGTAGGCGAGAGTGGTTCGGGTGTTCTGAAGGGAGGAATTGCCGGCACTCATCGCCGAATCCCTTAAGGCTCTCAACATGCCTTCTGGTCTGCTGGCGCAAGACGACACATTGGAGGAACCTTTGTTGCAGGCCGTGCGGAAGGCACAGAGGGTATTTCCAGTGCATAGAGTAGTTCGGGAAATGATTCAGGAAGAGTGGGATACGCCGGAAGCAGGGCTCTAAGGCTATGGCTCGGCTCTATCCCTTGTCCGATCAGGACCGCAAGCTTTTTCGGCCTCCTAAAGTGGATGCTGCTGTTTCAGCGGTCACTAAGAAGACGACGATCCCTGTTGAAGGTAATGCGACTCTCAGGGACATCCAGGATAGGAAGTTGGACACCTTGTTGAAGCAGGTATTTGATGTTAATGCCCTCTCGCTTCAAGCCTCCATTTGTGGGGCTTGGGTCCAAGAGCCTGTCTTCATTGGTCCCAGCAGATTCAGGGAGAACCGGCTAGGGAACAGGCAGAAGAAGCGGCCAGGCTGGAGTCAGAGGCTGCGTATTTGGCAGATATTCACTACAACCTTATCCGGGGCCTCTCGAAGAGTATGGCTTCGGTGGTAGCAGCTCAGTGCTACCTCTGGTTGTGTAACTTGGCGGCGGACAGCTCTTCAAAAGCCCAGCTGAGTAAGCTTCCCTTTAGGGGTAAGCTGCTCTTCGGGGATGAACTCAACAAATTGGTGATGGACCTAAAGGAGTTGAAGGGTGGTTGGCTGCCTGAAGATAAACAAAAGCAGGGCTGTGCTTCTACGGTGCCCAAGGGTCAGCAATGGGAATTTCAACGTTTCCGTTCTCCTCGGTTCAGTCAGTTTCAGAGGGGGAAGTTTCCCTCTAGGAACCAGGGTTTTCAGGGTTTTAGGGGGGCAGGCAGAGGGTTTGCTGCCCCCTCGACCTCTGGTCTCAAGAAATCTCAATGAATTGAGGAGGCCCAGTTGGCGGTGGAACCTGTAGGGGGTCGTCTGCGGGAGTTTTATCCTTCCTGGGTCCAAATCACATCAGACCAGTGTGTCTTGGAGATCATTTGGAATTTGGAAAGGGTATGCCCTAGAACTCCAATGCCTGTTGGTTAGCTCCTTCGTTCAGTCTCCCTGCAAGGTGCAGGTGAAGTTGGAGGTAGTACAACAGACTTTGGAGAGGCTGCTGCAGCTCAAGGCAGTGGTACCAGTGCCTCAAGACCAGTACGGCTGCAGTCGATACTCCGTTTATTTTCCGCTGCCAAAGAAAGAAGGGTCTTTTCGCCCAATTCTAGATCTCAAGTGGGTAAACCGCTGTCTGCGAGTGTCTCATTTTCACATGGAGTCTCTGCGGTCGGTTATAGAGGCGGTCAGAAAGGGAGAATTCCTTACTTCCCTGGACCTGTCAGTGGCTTACCTACACATTCCGATTCAACAAGACTATCAGCAGTTCCTCAGATTTGCGGTGCTTATGGGGCATTTCAGTTCCGGGCGTTTCCTTTTGGACTGGCTATGGCACCACATACCTTCACCAAAGTTATGGTGGTGGTGGCAGCGGTGGCGTTGTTCAAGGAGGGGATACTGGTTCATCCCTACCTTGATGACTGGCTGATTCGAGCAAAGTCAGATGATGAAAGCGAGGCAACCACGACCTGGGTGGTACAGTTTCTTCAGAGTCTACTCTGGATTGTCAACATGGCCGAAAGCCGGCTATCCCCATCGAAGGAACTCTAGTATCTGGGGGCACGATTCGATACGCATGAGGGAAAAGTCTTCCTTCCGGTGCTGTGTGCATGGGGGCTTCACATGTTGGTACGTCAGTTTCTGGCCAGGGCGGCTCCCACAGCCTGGCATTATCTGCAGCTCCTAGGGACCATGGTGGCCACGCTTGAGCTAGTACTATGGGGAAGGGCACACATAAGGCCATTGCAGAGAGCCCTGCTACAGAGGTGGTCGCATCAGACTCACTCTCTCTCACAGAGGCTCTCCTGCCCGCCGGAGACCAGACGGGCCCTCCGATGGTGGCTGCGCCAAGGGTGCCTGAAGAAGGGGATATCTCTGGAGTCGTCATCGTGGATTGCTTTGACAATGGACACCAGTCTGTCCAGCTGGGAAGCCCACTGTGAAGGGCGATTTGCCCAGGGGCAGTGGAACGAGCTGGAGAAGAGTTGGTCTATCAACAGGCTGGAGATGAGTGGTAAACTTGGCGCTCCAGAGATTTCGCCCTTGGCTGCAGGGAAAGGCGGTTTGGGTGCTTTCAGACAACACAACCACAATGGCCTACATCAGTTGTCAGGGGGGCACGAGCAGTGTGTCATTGGAGGACGAAGCCGACCAACTGTTAGGCTGGGCCGAGGAAAACCACCTAGCCCTTTCAGTGGCGCATGTGGCAGGGATCGACAATGTAATGGCAGACTTTCTATGTCGGGTCCAAGTGGATCCCGGAGAATGGGTACTCAATCCAGAGGTGTTCTTCCTGGTAGTATGCCACTGGGGCATGTCCATTATGGACCTAATGGAGACCTTTGAGTCGGCCAAAGCGGTCTGTTTCTTCAGCAGGCGACGGGAGAGAATGTCAGAGGGCCTAGATGCCCTAATACAGCAGTGGCCAGAGAAAGGGTGTCTGTACGTCTTCCCGCCATGGGCCCTAATAGGGCGGATAGTGCAAAGGATAGAAGCCCACAGAGGTCTGGTGATTCTAATCGCTTCAGATTGGCCAAGAAGGCCATGGTACGCAGACCTAGTTCAGCTCAAGAAGGATCGTCTGTGGCGGTTGCCGCTACGAGAGGACCTGTTATTGCAGGGTCCGGTGTGCCTGCCACAGGTGGATTGATTCTCGCTTACGGCTTGGCTCTTGAAGGGTGCGGCTGTTAAAGAAGGGATATTCAGCGGGAATGGTGTTCCCCCCCTTGTTGAAGGCCAGGCGCAGGTCTACCTCTCTGGCGTATGTCCGCATCTGGCACATATTCGAGGCTTGGAGTGCGAACAGACAGGTTCAGCCATCAAAAGCGTCTGTGACCTGGATTGGCCACTGTTGGAAACCGGATACTGGGCTTGATGGACTTTGGTCTGACCCAGTATGGCATATCTTATGTTCTTATGATATCTGGCTATACGGTGAATCTTCAGAAGTCTGCATTACTCCTTCTTTGGGGAGGAGGGGGATCATGGGGTTTGCAACAGGGTGTTTTGAGTTCCAGATTATACAAGAAATTAAATATCTGGGGGCGATCATACCAGCACACCTTTTGCAACAGTATGTCTGCAATGTAGTGGCCCTGAAGAACTTTGAGATAGAGATGGGAAAAATGCAGGATGGATGCTTGCACGCGGTAACAATGTTTATCTTACTAAAATTGATCTATCTCCCTTGTCCCTTCTTCCAAGAGTTGCGTAAATGTCTTAAACGATTCATTTAGGCTGGGAAGAAGTTTTGGTTAGCCTTTCAGACCCTTTCTGCCGCTGTTGAGGCTGGGGGAGCTGGCCTCCCCTACTTGAAGGTTTATTACTATAGTGCATGTTTGTGGGAGGGGAAGTATTGGCATACTCCTGAAAATGCGCCAACATGGTTAAGATTAGAAGCCCTCTAAACTCAGTCTATACCCCTGCCAGCCATTCTTTTTGTACCTCCATCAGAGCTGCTTTACAGGGCATTAAAATAGCCATTCTTAAGGTTGGTGAGTAAATGTTGGTCTCTTGCACATCGACTAGGAAAGACCTTTGCACATGTTTCCAGTGACTCCCATGGAAGCGCAAAAGTTCCTAAGAGAAATGGGGTGGCTTACTAGGGAAAGAAGAAATGAGTTTGCCTTGTTTGTTTTGAAGGAGGGGTTTTTCTTACTAAAGCCCAATTGGAGAGCAAACTAGATTCCCATCTCCCTATTTTCACTGTTTCCTGCTGTGTTACTTCCTCATAAGATCAGAAAATAAGGTGTGTTGTACCGGGGTGCTAATGGGACTAGAGCGGGTTCTTTTCCAGGAACAGGACACCAAGAGGCTGATCTCTCGACTCTATAGAGCTTTGTCTCAGGTTTTTTATGCCAGCCCCCCAGCTTACCAGAAACAGTGTGATCATATTCTGGCTAAAAGGGAGGAGAATTTCTGAGTGAGTGTCCGGTGGTATATTCGTAAGGTCTCCATCTTGCCTAATCTTGTGGGTATGCGATTGAAAATTTTGATAAGATAGTATCTCACTCCAGTCAGGTTACACAGATGGTATGCAGCAGTTTCTCCCTTTGCTGGCAAGGTTGTGGATTTTGATCATACGTA
Source organism: Ichthyophis bannanicus (assembly GCA_033557465.1). Lineage (NCBI taxonomy): Eukaryota > Metazoa > Chordata > Amphibia > Gymnophiona > Ichthyophiidae > Ichthyophis > Ichthyophis bannanicus. The sequence goes on from CM066039.1 coordinate 363,553,508, forward strand.
TGGTGTAAGTGCCCCGACATAGCATCCTTTTGGACAAGTGCTTTGGACAATTGCGGTGATCATGAATGTTAAGCTACCATTTTCCTATGATGTAATGGTGTTGGGGGGAGGGATGGGAGGGTATTTGTATGAAATATGAGGCACAGTTTCTCCGGTGCCTACTCTAGCAGCACGGTGTGTACTTACTAGGTCCTGGAAATACCTGTAGCTCCCTCACTGCAGGAATGACTGCTGAAGGTGGATGAGATTTGTATTATAGAGAAGCTGACCTTTTTGGTAGGGGAGAGGGCCCTGAACCTTACAAAAATTGGAGCTCCTTATGTGGCGTTCAGGGAGTGTGTCACTTCCCTCCCCCAGTGGTGGGATTTGATCCGAACAGGAACTGCTTTGGATCGATCCTGCCACTGCCAGATCCGAGCGGGTGGTAGCATGTCACGCGTTTGCATTGCCAGAGCTGCAAGCTTGGGACACTGGTGGCCACTACAGGGCAGCAACTTGCTGGTGGCCCAGTGGCCCAATCCCCCACCTGCCAGTGGTTTGATGGCATCAGGGGCTTCTGTGATTCCATTACACTACTGGCGGGTGGGAGGATTCCGGCCAGTGCAGCGCCAGCATCGGGATGCTGTTTTCGGCATGGTTCAGTGAACACAGCCCATGTCAGGAACTGGACCGTGTGAACTGGGATGATCCGGCCGAGTCCCACCAGTGCTCTCTCTCCTCTGAGATCCCATGTTTCTAGCTGGGAGGATTTTTCTTTCGTAGGACTAGGCAAAGGCATTGGAGTCCCTCATTGGTGGAGATAAAAGAAGGTGTGGGAGTGTGTAGAAGAGAGCCTAGAGTGTTACATGTGAGCTATGCACCCCTGACATACTCTGACTTACGTCTCACACTTTTATTTGGTTTTTCCCTTTTCTTTTTCTTCTTTTGGATCTGATTAGGGATCACTCTTTATGGAATTTACATTCTGCGTTCCTATTTCTTTCCAGCTTGGGGGAGGGGGGCGTGCAAAAATATGATACAAATATATGTTCTTCAGTACTGTTGTGTAAGATAGGCAGATTGGAAGGTTTGGTTTGTATGTTTCTGTTTTATGTTACTGCCTATCATTAAAGACTTTTTAAAAATAAATGCTCAGTAAGGTATGCTAAAGATGAAAGCACAAGCTTTTCTGAAGATCCATTTAGTCTGAAGATGTAAGCTTTCAAGGTATGCGTAACTGTGTGTGTATATACTTTTTATGTTACTTATGTCCTGTTATTGCCAGATGTGTAGGCTCAGAAGCAAGGTGGCAGCAAGCCTGTAAGCCTGCCCAAATATGTTGCAATGGACAAGGGGATAGTAAATTCTTTACCCAGATGTGGGGATTGCAGACTTCTGTGTTTTTTTTCCAAGAGTGAAAATCCAGTGGATGACAACTCTTAAGTCATGTTCAGATTAACTTGACTTCATGGCGCGTGCGAGTGTCTCTATTTCAGAAATCATTCACTGCACTTTTAACTAATCTCATCCCCTCTTGTTCTTTGTTTTAATTTTCCTTCCTGTTTGCTCTTTTACCTTTCTGTCCAGTACTTTCTATTCTTTCCCCACCATTCTCCCTATTTTTTCATATTCTTTCTCAAACATTTGGTTTGTTTCCTTTGCTTCTTTTGTCTTGTTGATTGCTTTCTTGTTTGTTTTCTATCGTTTTTTTACCTTTTTCTCTTTTGCTTTGCCTGATGCAGCTCACCATTCTCCTACTGCTTTCTTTTTCTTTTTTAAATACAGCAAGCTCGGCCCAGAGAAGCCACCATGACATCATAGTCAGTCAACCGTAATTCATAACAGCAGTAAAAAAGCCCAGAAACTAGTAGGAACTCACAGTAACTACTGTGGAAAAAAATATGAGTCAAAAATCAGTACCACATGTGGTCAGAAGGCCAAGACATTCCCTGTGGTTATTCAGAAGGCTACAGACAGACCCTTTGGTATGGCAAACAAATTTTCTCTAAAGAAAATACTGAAAGCACCATTGAAAACCTATTCAACTTCTCTTTAAAGATGACAGTTTCATGCAAGTCAATGTTTTTGTATCCCAGACTGTACTGAATCATGCTTGATAGAATGACTATGTATAAAGGCTCTACTGATGTTTCAAATGTAGAAAATTTGCTAATTCATAATTTCTCGAGAACCACTTGTCTATAAAGAACTCTCTTGCACCTCATAGTGCCTTTTTTTATTGACTTTTTATTCTGGTTTACCCAGGACAATTGTACAATTGGTTTAGATTCCTGCCTTGTTGGCTAAGAGTTTGAACAAATGTGTTCTCCAAGACTGAATCCTTTAGCATCACTTTGTGCCAACAAAGCTTGCCTACAAAAAAATTAATTCTAACAGGACATTCCTTAGCGTCCCTCCAGTCTGGTCCCGAAACTTCTGGGGTTTTGCTCCTCTTCCAGCAGCTTGGAGACTGAGAAACGTCACACTTCTGATGTCACTGGTACATAATCTCCGTAACCGCCTCCATTCACCAGTTACCTCAGTCTCCAAGCAGCTGGAGAGTGGTGAGCTTAGCAGGACTCACCAGAGGAGCAATTAAGGAGAGTTAAGAGCTAGTGGGGTTTTTTGAGTTGGTTGCTTAGTTTGAAAAAGGAAAATATATATATAAAAGAAAAAGGATCTTTTACTTCAGAGCTTCAGTGTAGCTGGGCAGTGAGTGCTGCAGTCTTCCTCCCCCCCCCCGCCTCCCCCCCCCCCGTGGAATCTCCTTCGGCAGCAGGGATTGTTGTGGGGGGTGAAGACTCACGAGCTGAGGAGATCAGTGCCGAGGCCTGTAGCATGCAGAAGTGGTGCCTGCTAGAGCTACCGAGGCCGTCGGTGACACAGGCAGAGAACCAGCAGAGAGGCTTGTCTGCCTCACGCTCCTGCGCAGTACTGAGGGCTCGACGGCTCCTGCGCACGGCGGTATAGCCCGGAACAGAGAAAAGCCTCCCTTTCACATTCCAGGCCGCAGGTAAGGGGGGTCCCCGGTGTTCAAGTGAGCCCACAGGGCACAGGGGAGTGCAGAGCCGCGGTGTCGGCTCGTCAATCGAGCCGCTTGGTGAAAGAGTGGGAAAATACCGGTTTCAGTTTATTTTTTTCGGCGGTTAGCAGAGGCGTCGGGCAGTCTCGTTTTCACTGTGGGGGTCTGGCTGCTGACGCGGGAAAGTGCTCGGGGGCACGAATACTGCCTAATTTGAGTTAATTTGATTTAAAAAAAAAACGAACGGAGCAGCAGCATAGCAGCACGGCAGATTGGTCTATGCTAGGAACAGGGCTCTGAGACTCCGGAGTATTTTTGTAATCCATTTCAGCTCTAGAACACCTTTCAGGACGGGATGCCTAGACCGCTCTGCTTAATCTGTGGGGCTAAGAAAGGCACAGTTTCAGAAGCGGGGGTCTGTAAGGGCTGCACTCAGGAGGCTGCAGCCCTGGAGCTGGTCACAGAGGGGGCAGAGGATGCACGGGGGAGACTCCCCATACCCCCTCATCAACCCAGCTCTCCAAGCATTCCTTCTCTGGAGCCCATGCCAGGCACGTCGTTCACTTCTGACCCTCCCGCCTCGCAGCCCATGCTGCCAGGGGGATTGGCGGCGATTTTTTCTCCGGATTTCATGACGCTGATACAGAAGGCTTTTAGCTGTCCGGCTGGTAAGCTGGGCCCCGGGGCCACAGAAGGGATCTCGAATCTGAAGAGCCCGGTTACGCCTCTGGATACGGAAGTGACAGGAATGTCTGCAAAAAGGACTAGGGCTGACAGGGAACATTCCATGGTATCGGAGGGTCTCCGTTCAGAGGAACAGGACATAGATTTAGATTTGGATGAGGACTTGGAAGAAGGTGAGATTGTGGAGCAGGAAGATCAAGTCATGGTTCTGTGTGTTTTCCAGAGAGAAGAGTGGTCGGCGCTTATCTCGGAAACACTGAAAGCACTAAATATGCCCTCAGGGGGTCCGACAGAGGATTCTTCCCTAGAGGATCCATTGTTGCAGGCTTTTCGCAAGACTCAGAGAGCTTTCCCGGTGCACAGAGTGATTAAAGAGATGATTCAGGAAGAATGGGATTTGCCTGAGTCTACCCTAAAGGGCTTGCGAGTGATGGCACGGCTCTATCCGCTGATAGACCAGGATCGGGAGTTGTTTAAGTCTCCCAGAGTTGATGCCGCAGTTTCGGCAGTTACTAAAAAGACTACTATTCCGGTGGAAGGGGGTGCGGCCCTTAAGGACCCCCAGGACCGTAGATTGGAAGCGCTGTTGAAACAGGTTTTTGATGTCAATGCACTCTCGATGCAAGCGTCTATTTGTGGGGCTTGGGTAGCGAGAGCATGTCTGAGATGGGTACAGCGTATTCAGTCAGATCACTCCGAGGAGATTGCGGCAGAGGCCGCCAGATTGGAATCGGGGGTGGCCTATTTGGCAGATATTAATTATGTCAAGAACTGGAAAAAACTCTGTACGTTTAACCAAAAAGTATACTAGTATCAGTAACACACTGATGTATTTAGGTAAGAATTTTCAAACAAACTAGGAACATTCATTTCAGGCAACTAATAGGTCTCAGACTTAATGGGCAAAACATACTCCAGTCAGTAACAACTGCTCGAGCATAGCCCTTATTGCATCACCGACCTTTAGTATTTAGCTGCTCCGAAACAGGAAGAAAAGCATCCACTGACTCTTGAAACGCATTTCAACTTGCTCTTGTGCTCATTCATACAGACCTTCCTCTTCTACCTCTGATAAGACTACTGCTGGACATGTGAAGTGTGGTGAATGTAATATCTGTAGCATTACAAAGGAATTATGTATTTTCCATTATCGGGGCAAGACCTATCAGCTTAAATACTCCACTTCCTGTATTTCCACATTTGTTGTTTATTGCATCTTATGCCCTTGTGGGCTAGCATATATTGGCAAAACAACTCGAATGTTTAAGGTCCGTATGAATGAGCACAAGAGCAAGTTGAAATGCCAGCGTTGTGAAGCTCCGATTGTCGATCATTGCCTGCAGTTACATCATTCATTTCAAGAGCTACAATGTTTCTGCTTAGATATGGTTAGTTCATCGCAACGTGGCAAAACAAGGGATAATACTCTGTTATGGCAGGAACAACGGTGGATACATCGGGTGGGATCGGTTGTCCCTGATGGTCTTAATCTGCGAGTTGAATGGGAAGTTTGTGTGTGAGCTTCCGCTGTTTAAAATGAGTTAATGACTTCCTCTATAAATTGTGCAGTTCGCATGCGCGGCGTCTGGAAGCAGTTGGTAGCGCTTGAATAGTCTACAATCAAACTACCATGAGGTACAGTTTCTTCCTGCATTGGATGAATTCTTTATACCAGCTATGAAAGTATGTACATTTTAAATCTGATGTATTTTTGTATTTTTTCTACCGTAGTGTTTAAGCCACCCCCTGAAGAAACCAGCTTAGGTGAAACGCAAGTTAGCGCGAGTGAGAGCGTTGGGGATAAGGCGATGGCCAAGCACTTTTTCAAGCAAATGTTAAAAGCTAAGTTAAGCTGACCACTTTCTCTTATTCATGAGTTGATTGAACAGTTTTGAGTTTATGCAGTTCATCGCGTTTCAAGAGTCAGTGGATGCTTTTCTTCCTGTTTCGGAGCAGCTAAATACTAAAGGTCGTTGATGCAATAAGGGCTATGCTCGAGCAGTTGTTACTGACTGGAGTATGTTTTGCCCGTTAAGTCTGAGACCTATTAGTTGCCTGAAATGAATGTTCTTAGTTTGTTTGAAAATTCTTACCTAAATACATCAGTGTGTTACTGATACTAGTATACTTTTTGGTTAAACGTACAGAGTTTTTTCCAGTTCTTGACAAATTTTTGCTCTGTGATAGCTCTGACCATTATTATTTTTGTGGGATATTAATTATGACCTTATCAGGGGTCTTTCTAAGAGTATGGCATCCGCTATTGCTGCTAGGCGGTACCTTTGGCTATGTAATTGGGCGGCGGACGGTTCTTCCAAAGCAAGGTTGAGTAAGCTGCCCTTTAGGGGGAAGCTATTATTTGGAGAAGACATAGATAAGTTGGTCAAGGATTTGGAGGAGTCTAAAGGCGGCAGATTGCCAGAGGACAAACAGAAACAGGGGCGTTCAGTTTCCGGGCCTAAGGGTCAGCTGAGGGAATTTCGACGCTTTCGTTCCCCCAGATTTGGACAGACTCAGCGGGGGCGCCTTCCCTATAGAAACCAAGGGTTTCGGGGGTTTCGAGGAGCAGGAAGGGGATTTGCAGCCGCCTCCTCCTCCTCTACCTCAGGTCCTCGGAAGTCGCAATGAAGCCGAGGGGGCCCAGGTGGGGTTGGTTCCCGTTGGGGGTCGGTTGCGGGAATTTTACCCTGCTTGGGTCCAGATCACGTCAGATCAGTGGGTGCTAGAAGTCATTCGAGAGTGCTATGCGTTGGAGTTCCAGAGGCCAGTGAGAGATTCTTTCGTGCAATCACCGTGCGGGGCAAGTCTCAAACGAATAGCGGTACATGACACGGTGCAGAGATTATTAGCCCTCAACGCAATAGTGGCGGTACCGTCAGACCAATGCGACAAAGGTCAATACTCCATATATTTCATAGTGCCAAAAAAGGAGGGTTCATTTCGGCCAATCCTAGACCTAAAACGAGTAAACCATTGTCTCAAAGTGTCCCATTTTCGGATGGAGACCTTGCGATCGGTGATCGTGGCGGTACAGAAAGGGGAGTTCCTCACATCCCTGGACTTGTCAGAGGCATATCTGCACATCCCGATACGGCGAGAGCACCAAATGTTTCTCAGATTTGCAGTGCCTTTTGGGCATTTTCAGTTCCAAGCGTTACCTTTTGGGCTGGCGACAGCGCCGCAAACTTTCACCAAGGTGATGGTGGTAGTGGCAGTGGCTCTGTGAAAGGAGGGGGTGCTAGTTCACCCTTATCTAGACGATTGGCTGATCCGAGCAATGTCGAGAGAAGAAAGCGAAGCGGCTACGGCCAAGGTGGTAATGTTTCTACAGAATCTCGGTTGGGTGGTCAACATGTCCAAGAGCAAGTTGACGCCATTGCAGCACCTGGACTATCTGGGAGCGCGCTTCGATACGAGCTTAGGGAAACTTTTTCTACCGAAGCTGCAAGCACAGCGTCTACGGAGGATGGTCCGGGAGTTTTTCAGCAAACTGGCTCCCACGGCGTGGAGCTACATGCAGTTGCTAGGGACAATGGCGGCGATGCTCGAGTTGGTTCCCTGGGCGCGTGTGCACATGAGACCGTTGCAGAGGGCGTTGTTGCTAGGTTGGTCCCATCAAAAGGATCCGTTGACACGGAGGCTGCCCTGTCTTCCAGAGACACGCGTGGTGCTACGCTGATGGTTGCGCCCTGGTTGGAGGCCCTGGCGTGGGTGGCGTTGACAACGGATGCCAGTCTCTCAGGCTGGGGAGCTCATTGTCAAGGCAGTTTCGCTCAAGGACAATGGACGGTGCTGGAAAGCAGCTGGCCCATCAACAGACTGGAGTTGAGGGCGGTGGCAAGGGCGCTGCAAGTTCTACAGCCTGCTCTCAAAGGGAAAGCCATTCGAGTGTTTTCTGACAATGCGACTGTGGTAGCTTATATCAATCATCAAGGGGGTACCAGCAGTGCGGTGCTCGAAGCAGATGCCGCGGATTTGTTCTTGTGGGCCGAGGACAATCTTCTGGCACTGTCGGCAGCACATGTAGCAGGAATGGACAATGTGGAGGCCGACTTCTTAAGTCGAGTAAGAGTGGACCCAGGAGAGTGGGTTCTTCACCCAGAGGTGTTCGTAATGCTTGTGCAGCATTGGGGGATGCCAGTGATGGATCTCATGGCGTCTTTTCGGTCTGCACAGGTGGATCGCTTCTTCAGCAGGAGAAGGGAGAGAATGTCGGAGGGTCTGGATGCCCTTATTCAGCCCTGGCCAGAGGATCAGCTTCTGTGCGTGTTTCCGCCCTGGGTGTTAATAGGGCGAGTGTTGCAGCTCATAGAGCATCACCGGGGTCGGGTGATTTTGATTGCGCCGGATTGGCCAAGAAGACTGTGGTATGCATATTTGATGAGACTCGTGATTGGAAAGCCGTGGCGTCTTCCTCGGTGGATAGACCTTCTCTCTCAGGGGCCGCTGGTCATGCCGCGAGTGGCTCGGTTCTCGCTTACGGCCTGGCTCTTGAAAGGGCAAGGTTGACTGCAAAGGGGTATTCGGCGGTGGTTATTTCGACTTTGCTTAAGGCTCGTCGGCGGTCGACTTCCTTGGCCTATATCCGGGTTTGGCGAATATTTGAGGCTTGGTGTCAGGAGCGACAGCTGTCAGCGTTGAGAGTTTCTATTCCGCAGGTTCTGTCTTTCCTGCAGGATGGATTTCAAAAAGGTTTGGCGGCCTCATCCCTAAGGGTGCAGTTAGCGGTGCTGTCCTGCTATAGAGGAAAGGTTCAAGGGATGGCCTTGGGGGTTCATCCGGATATTAAGCGTTTTTTAAGAGCAGTAGCCCTGCTGCGTCCGCCCAGGCGACCGGTGGTTCCGGCCTGGGATTTGCCTCTGGTTCTGGAAGCGTTGGGGCGCGAACCCTTTGAGCCGCAGGTGAGGGTGTCGCTTAAGGATCTTACCTTGAAGGTGGGGTGTTCTTGGTGGCTATTGCGTCGGCGCGGAGAATTTCCGAGTTGCAAGCGTTGTCCTATAGAAAGCCTTTTCTGTCTTTTAGTGAGTCAAAGGTGGTTCTCAGACCAGTACCGTCGTTTTTGACAAAGGTGATCTTGGTTTTTCACATGAATCAAACGGTTTCTTTGCCAGTTTTTCAATCTAAAGCGGAGAATTCTTCCTCAAAGCACTTACAAGGCCTGGATGTACGGAGAGCTTTGAAGCACTACTTACGTAGGACAGCCCCCTTCTGGAGGTCGGATAGGCTTTTTGTGCTCTTTGTGGGGCAAGGAAAGTTGAGGCGGCTTCTAAGGCTTCCGTCGCCCATTGGGTGAAGGAGGCGATCGCGTCTGCGTATCTTCTCAAGGGCAAATTGGTGCTGAAAGGGTTGAGAGCTCATTCTACGAGAGGGCAGGCGGCGTCCTCGGCAGAATGCAGCTTGGTGCCGGCTGCAGAAATTTGTAAGGCAGCGAGCTGGTTGTCTCTGCATTCCTTTGTCAAGCATTACCGGCTGGATGTCCAGGCGTGCAGGGATATCTGTTTTGGATCTGCAGTGCTTCAGGCAGGTCTGCATAATCCCACCCATTGAGTTTTTCACTGCTCTGTTACATCCCCAGAGGTTTCGGGACCAGACTGGAGGGACGCTAAGGAAGGTGAAATTAGACTTAACTGCTAATTGTTCCTTACGGAACTCCAGTCTGGTCCCGTATCCTGCCCTGGGGTTTGTAGTTCTATAGCGTCTGAAGCACAGGGGAGTTACAGGTAAGTGGCACGAACAGGAGGAGATGACGGGAGTTTTTTCCTCAACAGGGGCATTCTGTGGGTTACAGTGGATTCCATGTTTCCATAAAGGGGGTGAAAGGACCTGGGCACTTATGGATCAGTTTGGGGTCAAGTTGTCACTGTTGGGGGTTTTTACATACTGTTAGTCAGTGTTTTTTTGTTATTTAGAGTGTTTACTACTTAATTGTTGCTCCTGGGAGTCTGCTTTGTCAATAGGTTACTGGTGAATGGAAGTGGTTCCGGAGATTATGTACCAGTGACATCACAAGTGTGACGTTTCTCAGTCTCCAAGCTGCTGGAGGAGGAGCAAAACCCCAGAGGTTTCGGGACCAGACTGGAGTTCCGTAAGGAACAACAATTAGCAGGTAAGTCTAATTTCACCTTTGTGTGCAAAGTCCAAAAAGGCACTTGTATTATAAAGAAAATATAGGCTTTTATATGTCTTTATAAAATTGTTTTTTAGAACCAGTTCCAATAGTGCACAAATCTGTACCTGCTTATAACTATGTGCATGCTATATGTGAATCCAAAGAGCTTAATTTGTAGGCAAAAAGGCAGTGGAACCAGCAGCGGGGCAGGTGAGCCAAGGTCTGGAGCAAGAGAAGAAGAAGGGCTAGAATGCGGAGCAAAATGACTGTTCCCTGCCATGCTTTAGGCTCACACCCTCCTCTCCTCTTCCCTGCAGCTGCGTGGAAAGGGGGGACTAGAACAGAATACCCCTGAAAAGAATTGGTGGAACTCGGGGCTGGTGCTACCATTAGGCGAACTAGGCAGTTGCCTAGAGCACTGGCACTCCGGAGCCACCATTGCCGATGCTGATGCCCCTTTTGGGACCTGCAGTGGCAGCAATGGCTGCAAACAACCCCGTGGCACTTACCTTGAAACTTCACAAACAGGAAGTCATCATCGGGCGGTCCGAGGGGGGTGGAAGCCCCGTGGCACCAAAGTTTCAAGATAAGTGCCGCAGGGCTATTTGCAGCCATTGCCACCGCTGCACGTCCTGGAGAAAGGCGGCAGCAGTGGGTGCCAGAGGGGGGGGGGGGTGCAAAACTAGGGCGCCTCATCTCCTTGCACTGGCCCTGATGTGACTAACCTCTAGGCTGTTACCCTAGAAATTAAGCCCTGTGCGTGCATGTGTATTTTACAAAATATATTGGATGTAGCTCATGCCTTTCCCAGAAATTCAAGGCAAATTACATTCAGGTATTGTAGGTATTTTCCTTTCTGCAGGGGGCTTAACAATCTAAGTTTGTGCCTGAGGCAATGGAGGGCCGTGATTTATCCAAAATCATGAGGAGCCGCATTGGGATTCAAGCTTGGCTTCCCTTGTTGCCAGCCCACTGCTTTAACCATTAGACTACATGCATATATCACAACCTTTCCTCCCCTCTGCCCAAATTATGCTCCAAGGAATGCCTCTCCACAGATCGCATTAAGTAGGTACGTACTTTCAGTGAACCTTTTCCCTGTATATACTAGCACAATTTTATAAAAGCCCTTTTCTGTGTGTAAAGCCGGCTTTATAAAACTACCATCTTAATGTCAATTATCCTGTGCTCATCCATCCACTTCCTTTCCAAGTCACAGTCATATTTTACTTTTGGCAGTGTGTCCATATTGCCCTAACCCCCACCTTTCTCAGCCCTAGGCCTTTAAGAAGGCAAAAGATTCAATTATAGATCTCTGAGTCAATAAGAACATAAGATATGCCATACTGGGTCAGACCAAGGTCCATCAAGCCCAGTGTCCTGTTTCCAGCAGTGGCCAATCTAGGTCACAAGTACCTGGCAGTTTCCCCAAGGGACACAGATTTGTAAATAGAACCTTTTTATCTGCCTCTTTTTACAAAGTCCCAGTATATAGTTCCTGTACTCAAAAAATTATGTTCTGCAGTTTATCCTTTTAAAAATTTGATGTATTCATTTATATACCACCCTAATTATATAAATCACTAAAATTTAACTAAAATGCTTTACAAAAGAGATGACCCAAATTAAAACATTTTTAAACTTGCAAAATCCATATACAGCAATAAGCCACATATCCATACTTGAAAATAAGAAATATGACTATTGTCCATCTAGACCAGTCCAGACGTGGGTTTGTACACCTCTAGTAATAGTAGGAGACTGAGAACTGCTGGTTTGATGATGTCACCCTGTATAGGGTCCGCTGTAGCCCACAGCTAATCAGTATTTTTCAATCTCCAGCAGATGGTAAATGAGGTAAGCCTGCGCAGCCCTCTGCTCTGCTCTGGTCTGGAGGTTTTTGGTGTTCACAGGTTGAAAGAAAAAACAAATGCTTTCAGGAAGCAAGCCAGACCAAACAAAAGAGGATCAGTATCGGCCTGACCTGGTCTGAAAGGCCCCAGGAGAGCAGAACTCACTGGATCTGGGTCCCTCCTCCCCACCCCCCTCCCCCATCCTTCTCCTCATCTTAGTGACAGTTGGGGAAGTGTTTGTAGTGTACGCCATCTGTTCTCCTTCCCAACCTTTGGGAGAAATCAAGATAGGTTGGTTTGTCTAGCCATAAAGTTTGCTGATAAAAAAGGAAAAACTAAAGCAAGGGCTGGAACTCAGCAGCATTGGGGCACCAGAGGCCTAGAAGCCAAGGGTAAGTCCCTCTGTAAAGCATCTATTCTGGGCCAATTCTGGAAAGCTTGGTTGGGGCAGCTGGAGTTGGGTGAACCCTAGCAGTAGAGGCTGAGTGTGGTTGGCGTTGTATGATCTGTGGTTTGCATTGCTTCAATAGCTCAGCATGCTGTCAGTGCCTCAGGTGGATTGGTTTGAGTCTCACAAGGTGGGCTAGAGCACAGTGTTAACTGAGGGTGCCGGGGATGGTATGAGCCTCAGGGAATCAGAACATGACAGTGCTGCAGCCATCGCAATTTTAATGGGAGGAAATCACGGCCTGCAGAGTGCAGTCTGTTTGGTGGGATATGCTGCCATTTTGCATATGCAGCGGCAGTTCTCTCCCATAACAACGCTGTAATGGCAGAAAGTTTTTATTCAGAAAGGCAGAACAAGGTGGTATACCTCATCCATTAGAAACTTTGTTAAACACTACAGCATCACTGTACCGAAAAAAACACTGGGATCATGACCCTCAGAGAATTATGTTGAATGAAGAAGTTATCATAACTTGAGACATTCCCTTTCTGATGGATAAGAAGGCGGGTGCGAGGAAACCCAGCATAGTGATAAAAGATAACACCAGAAGAGCATTAGGTGTTGGTTCCAACCGATTATTTTGTGAATTGCGTGGAGAGGGAGAAGATCCTGAAGTACAAGTGAAGTAAGAAATACAGTCAATGACAAAGAAAATGTGGCAAAAAGATACAAACATATTTCTCATTGTATTGGGCACCACAAGACTGATTAAAAGGAACTTCCAATCACATATTGACAAGTTGCCTATACATGCAGAAGGACTGTGTTGGGTAAGGTTTGCTTATTTGCGGATGATACCAAAATCTACAATAGAGTAGATACCTGGGACCTGGGCGTAATTGTGTCAGATGATCTTAAAGTAGCTAAACAGGTAGAAAACATGACTGTGAAAGCCAGAAGGATGCTTGGGTGTATAGGGAGAGGAATGGCCAACAGAAAAAAGGAGGTGATAATGCCTCTGTATAAGTCTCTGGTGCGACCTCATTTGGAGTACTATGTGCAATTCAGGAGACTGCACCTTCAAAAGGATATAAGCAGGTTGGAGTCTGTGCAGAGGGTGGCTACTGAAATGGTTAATGGTCTTTGTTATAAAGCATTGGAGGACAGACATAAAGATCTTAATATGTATACTTTAGAGTAAAGACGGGATAGGGGGTGATATGATAGAGACATTTAAATACCTCCGTGGCATAAATGCACAGGAGGGTCTCTTTCAATTGAAGGCAAGCTCTGCTACGAGGGCACATAGCACGAGAGTGAAAGAGGATAGACTCAGGGGTAATATGCGGAAATATTTCTTTATGGAAAGAGTGGTAGATGCATGGAATAGTCTCCCAGTAGAGGTGGTGGACACAAGGACAATATCTGAATTCAGAAAAGCATGGGACAAATACAGAGGATCTCTAAAGGTAAAAAGGGGACTATTGTAGTTGATATGGAAGGGCAGACTAGATAGCACACAGTACAAACGTGATAAATGTGGAAAAACAATTTATTTGAAAACTCGGACCTAGCAACCCGACACAGGCCGTGTTTCGGAGACCTTCATCAGGGGTTGTCTGAATAGGTACTACAAACATAAAGACAAACAATGTTAAAAAACAATTTAAAAGTGAAAGAACAAAATAGGCATGGACATACATTAGGCTCTAACCATAAAAATAAATAAAAATAAAAACAATAAATATTACAATAATAGTAATAATAATATAGTTCATTGGTGGAAAATCTCTCATAATAAATAATTAAAAAATTAATATATAATTAAAATAATGATAATAATAATAATATAATAATAATAAAAATGATAATAAAACTAAAAATAATAATAAAACTCTAATGCTCGAAATGCGGTACTCAAATAAAATTAAACCATGGAAAATGATATAATACAATAGACCACAGATAAAATTCATAGAAACACAATAAAATACATCCTTATAGGAGGTGACAAGCATATAATTGTAATGTTAATACCTTCTTTGTAGAGACGATGATATGTAAACCTCACAGGGAGGCACACAAACTCATTAGTAGAGGTAATGGTTTAAGCACTTGCATGTGATAAGAAACTAAAATAAAGAAGACACAGAGTAAAGCATATGTATACCATTGGAGATGGTCTAATCAGAACCTAAATAAAAATTAAAATTAGGAGAATAGAATATGACTGAAACGCAGTAGGCATGGATGGGGGAGGAGGGCACGGCCAAAAAAGAGACAGATATTGTGTATTAATCTAACTACGGCTCAAAATGAAATAATATAGCCTAGTCTTTAACTTTTGTCAACAAATCGCAGTAAAGAATAATTTTGTAAAAAGAAATAACAAGAAGATGTTCAAAATGGGGCCAAAGTTTCATCGTGGGGTCAGCTTAACCAAATGCATTCACATAAAATCTAAAAAAATGATAAATAAAATCTAAAAAGATTCCTTTAAACAAATCCCTTTAAAAAAATACAGGTAAAAGTACATAAACCTAAAATGGCTGGGGGAATCACAAAGAACATGAAGAGGCAAACATCAAACATCGATAAACTGTCTGATTTCTAAGGGATTCTAAAAACATGAGAACGCAGAAAGAATGTGCAAAATAGAGGGGTGCTGCACTATTAAATCTAGCATAACAATTACCTCTTGCCGATTTAACTAATATTATGTCAGTCGCCATTTAAAACACATGTAAAAATTAGTAATAAAAATTAGATAAAAAATAGAATTAATAGGGATGAAGAAGCAAAAATCAAACTTCAATAGAACATCAAATTGCTAAAAGAATCTCAAAGCATAAAAAAACGGAGAGATTGTGCAAATTGAAAGGGGGCTACACTGTTACATCCTGTCTATAGTAGTGTTCGGTAATCTAAAAAGCAAAGAAAAATGTTATGTAGAACACTATTTCTAACTCATTGTCCTTATTAAATGGAAGATTTTTAAAATATTTGCACATTGCTAGCATAGCGTTTATCTCTTGCCGATTATATCGAAATTATATAAATCGCTATTTTAGACTCATATTGATTCGGGAGTTGTTAGAATGAAGATTGTCTCTCTTACCGTTTCAAATCGCTTTAATTATTTATTATGAGAGATTTTCCACCAATGAACTATATTATTATTACTATTATTGTAATATTTATTGTTTTTATTTTTATTTATTTTTATGGTTAGAGCCTAATGTATGTCCATGCCTATTTTGTTCTTTCACTTTTAAATTGTTTTTTAACATTGTTTGTCTTTATGTTTGTAGTACCTATTCAGACAACCCCTGATGAAGGTCTCCGAAACACGGCCTGTGTCGGGTTGCTAGGTCCGAGTTTTCAAATAAATTGTTTTTCCACATTTATCACGTTTGTACTGTGTGCTTGTTTTACGTGATAAATTGCCTTGTGTTGGACAGCCTAGGGCAGACTAGATAGGCCATGTGGTCTTTTTCTGCTGTCATGTTTCTCTGTTAAATCTTATGAACTCCAGAAGGAAGCTGTCTTTAGCACGCTACAATTACTATGGTAAGCGTTAGCAGTAAATTTGAGAAACTGAGATCATGCTCCACATAGAATGGCTTAGGGTTGAGCTTCATTGATATGATATGTGCAACACTAACCCATTTGGCAAAGCTGCCTCTGATGAGGGCAATTACTGAGACTGTTGGGGGCTCACATGGAGGCTTCTTTGTTGCAGCCTTCCTGGGAGCAGGATATGACTGTAGGCTAGTGTTTTTCTTGGGATCTGTACTTTACTGCTCAGTGTGTTTTGCCTCAAGCAGGGACTGATAGCAAGATCCTCCTTAAAGCTGATCCCGGTAGTGTCACAGCCTAAGAATGGTTCCTTAGGTCCTAAAAGGCCAATGCAGGAGCTAGAGGAGCTGTTGAATGAGACAGAGTTCTTGGACTCCATAGACCCCCTCTTGCTGGTAGATCTGTTGTACCTGCTGGAGCGTGCAGGAACCTCCAGTAGGAGGGGTTCACCTCTCCCCGCCGGAGGGATACCACTGTGGTGTGCTTGTTCCACAGAGCAGATTTGGCATCCTTGGTGGTGCAAGGAATAGCAATGTTGCAATGGGCTGAGGAGCCTCTAGTGTATTCTAAAGTACTGGTGGAAAGGCTCAGGAAACCCTCCAAGCTGTTCTCTTGCATTGGGCAATCAAGAAGGAGAGTGCTGCAGAGTGGAAAACTCCAGGTGCTGTTTCGACTTTAAAGATCTGCAGGACACCAAGATGGAGGTGCTGTTGGAGCAGTCTTTGGAGTGTAGAGAGAGAAAAGGAGAGGTCCCAAAACCGAAAAGAGACCTTTTTTTAGAAATGGGATCTATTTTGTATACCTCCCTACACCCCTCCTTGGGAACTCTGCTTCTCTGGCAGATCCCTTTTATCTGTGCCCTTTTCTGCCTTTGCCAACTCCAAACTTTGTTCATTCTATCTTGCTGCTCCATATTCTTGGAAAAACTATCCGAGTTCGTACGCCAGGCTTCTTCTCAGGCCCTATTCAGATCCAGACTAAAACCTCACCTCTTTGAGGCTGTGTTTGTATCCTAATCCCCTTATTCTCCTGCTGATCACCTATCTGTATCTTGCCATTCCTCTTCAATTATCCTAGTCCCCAGTTGTTGTATGGTCTGTCTTGATTAGATTGTAAACTCTGATGAGCAGGGACTGTCTCTTGTATATCTCGTATGTATAAGCACTGCGTATGCCTTGTAGCACTATACAGATGATAAGTAGCAGTAGTTAAGGTAACAGCATGCCTCCTGTATTTACTGTATAGGCTTTGCACTCACAACACCGCACTATAAGTTTTGTAGTTAAGGTGTGGTTAATGCCTTGTAGTAAAAGGTCCCCTAAGGCTCCATGAGTAAGCTGATATGCCCAAGATCACACAACAAGACATTGGCAAAATGAGGATTCTAACTTGACTTCCAAACCCTTACAGCTGTGTGCAAATCACTAGACCTCGTCACTTCTAAGAAGTTTACATCCAGTGGAAGAGAGCTGGGTCATTTGGATTGATTTGGAAACTAAGATGGTGATTTTAGAAGGTTTATATGTGGATTGGCATACTTATCAGAGTTTTTTTATACTGCTTTAGCATTTCAGTCAAAGCAGTTTACACTGTAACTTCAACTTGGGAATGTACATTGATAACTTGGATTTTTTTTTGAGGCAATGATGGGTTAAGTGACTTGCCCAAGGCCACAAGAAGTGCTGGTGGGAATCAAACTCTGATCTCTTGGATCCTAAACCAGTGCACTAACCATTAGGCTACTCCTCTACTCCACAAATCTAGTGATAGAATTCAAAATGGCATGGGATAGACATAGTGGATCCCTTTATAGCAACAGGATAAAATCAAAATAAGCATAACTATCTCTTATATCTGAACAAATAGGGGTGACCTACACAGAGCGGTAGGTACACCCCTAAACAAAGGCATGGGGAGAGGTGACCTGCATGGAGCGGTAAGTGCACCTACTCTTGCTGCCTTGCTGGGCAAACTAGATGGACCATGCTGGTCTTTATCTGCTGTCATATACTATGTTACATACACATATTATAAGTAGTGTGGTGTCATCTAGAAATAAGGAGATCCTGGATTCTTCACAGGGAGAACTATTCAGCCAAATGGTAACGGAACCCGCACATGAAGGGGCCATACTGGACTTGGTGCTTACCAATGGTGAAAGTGTTTCTGATATTATAGTGCGAGATCATCTCGCATCCAGTGATCACTAGATGGTGTGCTTCAGTATTAGGATTAGGGCTGATAAAATCCATTTAAAAGTGAGGGTCTTAGATTTTAGAAAAACTA
Source organism: Ichthyophis bannanicus (assembly GCA_033557465.1). Lineage (NCBI taxonomy): Eukaryota > Metazoa > Chordata > Amphibia > Gymnophiona > Ichthyophiidae > Ichthyophis > Ichthyophis bannanicus. The sequence goes on from CM066039.1 coordinate 363,571,408, forward strand.
AGTTTGCCAAGATGGGCCAATACCTAAAGGAGTTGTTACTAGGATGGGAACATCTGGGGGATGTAGAAAAACAGTGGGCAAAACTCAAAGGGGATATTTTAAGGGCAACCAGCATTTTTATTAGAAAGATAAACAGAGGTAAAAGGCAAAGGAGGCCGCTATGGTTCTCAAAAGAAGTAGCTGAAAAGTTGAAGAAGAAGATGGAGGCCTTCATGAAATACACAGATTACACAGAGCGGAAGACAGGAAGTAAAGATACTAAAAGAAGAAGAAATAGCCAATGCAATAAAATGGGGGGGATAAGACATTTTTCAGATATGTTAGAAAAGAAAGGGCAAAAGTGGTATTGTCAGACTCTAGTGTGAAGGGTAAGAATATGTAGAAGCTCATAAGGATAAAGAGGAATTGCTTAACAAATATTTCTGTTCTGTGTTCACAGATGAAGGGCCAGGAGCAGGACCTCAGAAAACACCCACAAATAGGAACTGAAGCGATGGAGATCTCGAACGATTTTCAGAAGATGATGTTCGGGAAGAACTAGCTAAATTAAAAGTAGACAAAACAATGGGACCGGGTGGGATACATTTGAGACTGCTGAGGGAACTTGGGAATGTTCTGGCAGCTCCACTGACTGACTTTTTCAATGCCTCTTTGGAGTCAGGAGTAGTGCCAGAGGACTGAAGAGAGGCACATGTGGTCTGTTTACACAAAAGCAGAAGTAAGGATGTGGTTGAAAACTACAGGCTGGTTAGTCTAACCTCTGTAGTATGTAAATTATTGGAAATGCTGCTCAAACAGAAAATAGTGAGGTTTCTGGAATCCAATTGATTACAGTATCGGAGGCAGCATGGATTCACTAGAGTCAGATCTTGTCAGACAAATCTGATTGATTTCTTTGACTAGGTAACCAGGGAGTTAAACTGAGGGAGACTACTACTACTACCTCTACTGAATAGTTGTATAGCGCTACAAGTCGTATGCAGCACTGCAGAGAGATGTAAGAGACAGTCCCTGCTCATCAGAGCTTACAGTCTAGTCAAGACAGACAACACAGAAGGTGTAGACAGGGATAAAACAAGGGGGAAAGATAAAGAAACAAGGAGATCAGGTGAATCAAGATCCAAAAGCAGCAGCAAAGAGGTGAGTTTTCAGCTTGGATTTGAAAAGGGTCAGAGAAGGTGCCTGGCATACATACACAGGTAGTTTGTTCCAGGCACAAGGTGTAGCAAGATGAAAAGAGCGAAGTCTGGAGTTAGCAATAGAAGAGAAGGGCACAGAAAGAAGCAGTTTGCCAGAAGAGCGGAGTTCCCAAGGGGGGGGGGGGGTGTAAGGAGAGATAAGAGAAGAAAGGTAGTGAGGAGCTGCACAGAATGCATTTATAGGTCAGCAGGAGAAGTTTGAACTGGATGCGGAAACGGATAGGGAGCCAATGAAGTGACTTGAGGGGTAATATGGGCATGATGAGGCTGGCGGAAGATTAGCCACGCAGCACAGTGTTGAACAGATTGAAGAGGAGAGAGATGATTCAAAGGGAGACCAGCAAGGTGTAGGTTACAGTAGTCAAGACGGGAGGTTATTAAGGAGTGGATAAGCGTCTTAGGAGTGTGTTCAGAAAGGAATAGGGGGATTTTGTTGGTCATATAGAGAAAGAGAGCCCTAGATGTGTGGTATACTTGGATTTCAGTAAAGCCTTTGACACCATTCCACACAGGCGACTTATCAACAAACTGAGCACCCTAGAGATGGATCCTAAAGTTACTGATTGGGTTAGAAATTTGTTGAGGGGGAGGCAACAAAGGGTACAAGTAAATGGAGCTCACTCTGAGGAGAAGGAGATTACCAGTGGTGTGCTGCAGGGATCTGTCCTTGGTCCGATTCTTTTTAACATCTTTGTTAGAGATATTGAGGAAGGGCAGTCGGGTAAGGTTTGCGGATGATACCAAAATCTGCAATAGAGTAGACACCCAGGAAGGAGTAGATAACATGAGGAGGGATCTAGCTAAGCTTGAAGAATGGTTGAGAATTTGGCAGCTGAGATTTAATGCTAAAAAATGCAGGGTCATACATTTGGATAGCAAAAATCCAAATGAGTGGAACAGTGTAGTGGGGGAAGTACTTCTGTCCACAAAAGAAGAGCAGAACTTGGGCGTGATTGTGTCCGATGATCTTAAAGTAGCTAAACAGGTACAAAAGATGATGGCGAAAGCTAAAAGGATGCTTGGGTGCATAGGGAGAGGAACAGCCAGCAGAAAAAAAGAGGTGATAGTGCCTCTGTGTAGGTCTTTGGTGCGACCTCATTTGGAGCAGTACTGGAGACCACACCTTCAAAAGGATATAAACAGGTTGGAGTCGGTGCAGAGGGTGGCTACTAAAATGGTTAGTGGTCTTCATTATAAAGCATATGAGGACAGACTTAAGTATCTTAATATGTATCTTTTAGAGGAGCTATGATAGAGATGTTTAAATATCTCCATGGCATAAATGCACAGGAGGAGAGTCTCTTTCGATTGAAAGCAAGCTCTGCTACGAGGGGACATCAGATGAGGGTGAAAAGGGATAGACTCTGGAGTAATATGTGGAAATTTTTCTTTATGGAAAGAGAGGTAGATGCATGGAATAGTCTCCCAGTAGAGGTCGTAGAGATGAGGACTATCTGAATTCAAAAAAGCACGGGACAAACACAGAGGATCTCTTAAGGGAAAAGAGTGGACTATTGTAGTAGTCAATATGGAAGGGCAGACTAGATAAGCCATGTGGTCTTTTTCTGCCATCATGTTTCTATGTTTCTACATTGATGAGTTCCATATGGATTGTGGGATTATTGAGGATAACATTTTGAAATTCTCAGTTAGTGCATTGCAGCAGTCAAAAAAGCAAGTAGTGCTAATAATCATTTTGGAACATCCTACCACATTGGATATAAATCCTCCTACCACAAATTTAAATCTCTCTGACAGTTTAGAGGGGGGGGGGCATTTTCAACTGTGTTATTCTCTGTGAGTGGGATATGCAGCAGTTAGCGCCACTGAATAATCCTGGATGCTTCCAGTGAACGCCCCGACACTAGACAGATAGGTGGCACCTGGGAATAACCAGTGATAGCAGCTAGCAGGTTATTCCTCTGCACTGAAAATTGGGCACCTGAAAGGCTCCTCTACCTTTTGCCGCTGAAGCTAACCGGAGAGTGGCTGAATATCGCCACTGCTCGGTTAGCTTTGTCTTTAACCAGCTGACCCGGATTTTCAGTGCCAATGGCCAGATATGGCCCTGGCATTGAATATCTGGGTTTAGCGATGGCTAGCTGTTGTCGAAGTGCTAGTGCCACTTTTAAATAGTCCCCTCTTACTTATTTGAAAGTGCTTATTCTAATATGATAGAGTAATTTTCCTTTGTTTAGATTTATTTTAGTCTACCAGATAGCAGTCATGGATGTTAGTTCTACTTCCTCTACTTTCTTACCTGCTTTCTTACATCGTGCGCTAACTGCATTAGCATGGGATCACCTAACACCACCTCAACAGGTGGAGTTAACTGCATCCATGCAAATGTGACATGCCCTAAAGGACAGGGCTCCATGTTAACTGCCAGAGAAATGCTTTCCATGTCCCAAACAGTTGACACAGTGGTGTTGCACCTAATACACCATAGTTTCAACACTTTTGAAGCATTTGGTGCCATACTCTAGCACCCTTTAATAAAAGGGCCCATTAGGGAGAGGCAATAAAGTAAATCTCAAATAAACAATAAACAAAACAAATGAATATTTTAATGGCCCAGTATCAATCCATGATGCAATTAGATCTTGAGTTATGATTGTAGTTTTGGTCTCTAAAAAATAGAGAAGTAGACAAAAATGATTGAGGGCTAGATTTACTAAGGTATGCTACTGTAAATGTGAATTATTTTACTGTTAACATGAGCTATTAGTAACTAGTTCCCATTGCATAAAATAGGACCTGCATTAAATTAATGCCCAGTAACAGCAGTACACCTCAATAACTCTAGACCTTAATGGATGGAACAGCTCACTTATAAAAAAAATGGCTTGATGGGCTAGGCCTATTTGATTTGGAGAAGGGAGTATTGAGAGTAGACAACGAGGTTTACAAAATCATAAGTGATATGGAACAAATTGATGTGGAATGATTATTCCATATCATCTTGCTAGACCAGTCTAGACAAGTGGATTGTGTTCCCCTACCAGCAGATTGGTGGAGACAACATAGTAACATAGTACATGATGGCAGGTAAAGACCAATATGGTCCATCTAGTCTGCTGAGTAAGGTGGCAAGAGTAGGTGAACCCGCTGCAGGACACCCCTCTCTATTTGTTGTGGTAAAAAAAAAAATAGTTAAATTTATTTTGATTTTATCCTCTTGCTATAACGGGATCGACTGTCTCTCCCATGCCATTTTGAATTCTTCACTGTATTTGCCCCCACCAACTCCATTGGGAGGGCATTCCAAGCGTCCACCATCCTTTCAGTGGAAGAAGTATTTCCTGACGTTGCTTTTAAGTTTACGTTCTTGCAGCTTCATTTTATGCCCTCTAGTTTTACAGCTTCCCCTTCTTTGAAAAAAGTTTGTTTGTTCCTTAACACCCCTTAAGTATTTAAAAGTCTGTATCGTATCTCCCCTGTCCCTTCTCTTCTCCAGGGTATACATATTTAGGTCTTCAAATCTCTTCTCATATGTCCTCTGGCACAGGTTTCAAATCATTTTGGTCACCTTCCTCTAAACCATTTCAAACTTTTTATATCCTTTGTGAAATATGGACTCCAAAATTGAGCACAATACTCCAAGTGAGACCTCACCAACGACCAGTATAGAGGCATTAATACTCCTCCTTTCTGCTGGTTATTCCTCTCTGTAATCAACCCAGTATCCTTCTGGTGTTGGCCACCGCCTTTTCATATTGTTTCAGCTTCAAGTGGCGGTGAGACATCCAGGGAGCAACGTCGGAGAGGCAGGCAGAGATCCGGTTCTGGATTGTCGGGGACATTTCGGGCATAGAGAGGTAGATCTGGGAGTCATTGGCATACAGATGGTACTGAAAGCCATGGGAAGAGATAAGCGCACCAAGGGACTGGGTATAGAGAGAGGAAAGGAGTGGACCCAGGACAGATCTTTGGGGTACACCGACTGGGAGTGAGGTAGCAGATGAGGAGGAGCCACCAGAACACACATAGAAGGAGCGGTGGGAGAGATAGGAGGAGAACCAGATAGCACAGAGCCTGAGAAGCTGAGTGAGGACAGGGTATCGAGGAGAAGGGTGTTGTCGACAGTGTCAAAGGCAGCAGAGAGGTTGAGAAGGATGAGGACAGAGTAAAGGCCCTTGGATTTTGCCAGGAACAAGTCGCTGGAGACTTTGACAAGAGCTATTTCAGTGGAGTGTAGAGGACGAAAGCCGGACTGTAAGGGATACAGGAGGGCATGAGAGGAGAGGAAGTCGAGGGAGCGACGGTGAACCGCACATTTGAGTATTTTATTTTATTTTATTTAACAGTATTTCTAAACCGCCTTATCTTAATAATCAAGGTGGTATCACAGCAAGCAATCAGGTAAAGTGTGTGCGTTATACATGCAGTGAGGGTGAAACTTAGTAGTGTGAGGGCTGTGTTGGGTGCTTGATTCAATTGAGCTATGTACAAGGTGGGCTATTTACAGTGGTGCTAAAAACACATTTTATATACATACAGTGATTAGGAGGATTGGAGTGCTGTTATACATTCTCTTAGGTTATGTGATGTGACCATAGTGCTCTATGAACAGCATGGTTTTCAGCTGTTTTCTGAAGTCTTTGAGGTCTGGATTTGCCCTTAGATCGTCCGGTAGATTGTTCCATATTGTTGGAGCAGCCATGGAGAGAGCTCTGTCTGTTGTGTCCTTGCGTGTGTGCTTGTATTCATTTGGGGTACTGACTCGGTTGCGTGTTTGACTTCTTCTAGGACGTGCGCTGGTTTCCGGTTGTATGAGCGTGTGGAGGCTGTTGGCTGATGTGTGCTGTTTTATCTTAAATAGGTTTATGATAGTCTTGTATCTGATGCGAGCACTGATTGGGAGCCCCAGTGTAAGTCCTTTAATGTAGGTGTGATGTGCTCCTGCCTTGCGGCTCCGGATATGATTCGAGCTGCAGTGTTTTGTGCCAGCTGGAGTGGTTTGAGAGCTTGTTTCGGTAGTCCAAGGTATATCGGATTGCAGAAGTCCAGTATTGGGGTTATCAGTGCTTGACAGATGGTACGGAAGTGTTCTGGGGCAAGGAGTGGTTTCAGTCTCCTGATGATTCGCATCCTGTAGTAGGCTTTTTGGATTGTTTTGTCTATGTGTGGTTTGAGGTTGAGTTTACTGTCCAGAGTAACCCCAAGGTATCTCACCTCTGATCTTATCGGTATCGTGGTGCTTTGTATCTTTATGTTTGGTGGGTGTATGAAGCTTTGGTTCCGAGTGACGATTAAAGCTTCGGTCTTGTTGTAGTTTATTGCGAGGTTGTTGTTTTGGCACCACTTCGTCATTTGGGTAAGGCAGTCTGTTATCTTAGAGAAGTCCGGGTTGTCGATTGATATCGGGGAGTATACCATGATGTCGTCTGCGTATATTGTGTATTGGATGTTGTTCTCTTTCATAATGTTGCATATTGGTTGGATGTAGATGTTAAAAAGGAGTGCTGAGAGTGCTGATCCTTGCGGTACTCCTTGTTGGACATTTATGGGTCGGGAGGTGTCATGTCCCACCTTGACCTGTAGCTGTCTTTCGGTTAGGTACGAGTGGAACCATTTCAAAGTGGTACCGTGTATACCAGTGTTCTTTAGTCTCTCCAGGAGCGTATTGTGGTCAACTGTGTCGAAAGCTGAGGAGATGTCGATGAAGATCATTATATTTCCATTCCTGGTGTTGTCAATTTTTCTTATGATGCTGTCGAAGAGGTAGATCAGTAGAGTTTCGACTCCATGGTTGGGACGAAATCCGTGTTGGTTGTCGTCGAGAGTTCCGTGTTCGTCAATGTGTTCCTGAAGTTGTAGTTGAACCGTCTTTTCGATTATTTTTGCGAGGAAGGGTATGCTGGAGATTGGTCGGTATGCTGCTGGGTCCTTTTTGTCGAGAGCAGTTTTCTTTGTGATTGGTCTTACTGAGGCAAGCTTTAGTTGCTGTGGCATGAGTCCTTGAGTGAGTGAGTTGTGTACCATTTTATGAATGGTTGGTATGAGGCTTGATTTGGTGGCTTTGACCCATGACACTGGGCAAGGGTCTGTAGGAGCAGTGCTTGTGTTGATTGTGGAGATGATGTGGGATATCTGTTCTTTTGAGGGTGAGTAGAATGTGCCCCAGGTTTTGGGGTGTACATTCGTTCTGGTGGTTCCACTGGGTGTTGTGCGCTCCGTGGAGTGAAATTTGTCTTTGATGTGGTCGGCGAATTTCTGTGGATCAACTTGTACATCTCTTTCTGCTGCTTGCTCTTTTGTCAGGGTTTTTACTATTTCGAAAAGTTCTCTGGGTTTGTTGATGGAAGAATTTATCAGGTTTGTGTGGAATTCTCTCTTTGATTGGTTGATGTGTTCATTGTATTGTTTTTGCTTTGTTAGGTAAAGATGTTGGTCGGAAGTTGTTTTGTTTTTTCTCCATCTCCGTTCAATCTTCCTGAGCTCCCTCTTTTCCTGTCGTATTTTTGCTGAGTACCATGGCTTGTTTTGTCTCTTGTTGTGGTGTTGTTTCTCGGTCCTGTCATCGGATGGTTTGGCGGCGTTAGCTAAAACGCTGTTCCAGTTGGAAACTTGTTCCTCCAGGTCCTCTGAGTCAATGTTCAAGTGTTGTATTGTGTCCTGTATGAATTCGTCCTTGTCAAAGGACTTGAATCGTCTTTGTGTGTGGGATGTTCGCTCTTTCGTTTGTCCGGTCTTCTTGTGATTGCAGTTTTGTCTCGATTAAGTAATGGTCAGACCATGGTACTGGGGTGATGGTGGGTGTAGAAATTAGGTCTCTTGAAGTTAGGTAGTTTGATGCGAAGATGAGGTCTGGGGATGATCCAAGTCTGTGTGTTGGTGCATTGACTATCTGTGTGAATTGAAGTGAGGTCATTGCTTGAAGGAATGCCTCTGCATCTTTTGTATTGGCGGACTTGAGGTTGAAGTCTCCGATTAGTAGTGCTGGTTTGTTGTTTGCTGTTATGGCACAGGCTTCTTCGAGTGTGAAGGCTAGTTCGTCGGGTGGAGCACGGGGTGCTCTGTAGGTTAGGCAGATTGCAATATTCTTGTTCTTGATGCTAATTGTGGTACACTGCTGTGTATCTGTGAGGTTCTGTGTCTTGAACTTGAGTTTTGTTTTTGCTATTATTAGGACTCCTCCTCCACGCTTGTGGGTGCGTGGGCAGTTGTATGCTGAGTAGTTGTTCGGTACTAGTTGGTTGAGTAGTACACTGTCGGTAGGGTTGAGCCATGTCTCTGTGATGCATATTATGTCGGGCTGTCGCTCTTCTATGTGGTCTACCAGAGTGTGTATCTTGTTGCAGACGGATCTGGCGTTTATGAGCTCAATTGTTGTTGTCTTTGTGGAAGAGGTTGTTGCTACATGTGCTTCCTTTGAGCCGGTGTTGGGGTTTGATTTGTGTCTGTTTGGTCTCTTTGCTTGGGAGGTTGCGAGTGTCCCTTTGTGTGTGTGTTGTGGTTCGAGATATGGCAGTGCAGTTGGAGGGTACCATGGTGTGTTTGTTTGAGGGTAGTGGAGGTGTGTGGTCGGTGGGAGGAGTTGTGTGACTAGTAGGTAGAGAGGGAGGAAGTATGTGGTGTGCATGTTGGTAGTTTGTGATGTTCTGATAGGGTGATGCCTGTCTCCTTAGGTCTTCGTCTGTTGTTTGCTTGGGGAGAGCTGTAGTTTAGAAGTGAAGGGAAGGAGAGAGATGGGTCAATATAGTTAGAAGGACATGTGGGATCGAGTGAGGGTTTCTTGAGGAGAGCATGACCACAGCATGTTTGAAGTCGGCAGGGACTGTTGCAGTGGAGAGTGATAGGTTGAGAATATGGGAGATGGAAGGGACAATGGCGGAGAAGATGGGGCGTAGAACTGAGAATGCTATAGTGTTGACAGTGGGTTTTAGTTTCTCTCCCAGAATATGGAAATCCGTTTGTACTGTAGAGGTATTGTTTCTAGCCAGGTCAATTTGTATCCAAGTGCATGATAACATTAGTTTTGGAGTGCTCACTTTCCACATTGACTGACTATGCTAGCAATTTGGTTTGTATTCCTGCTGACTGAAGAGCCTGGGAGGCATTTTACCATCTTCTGCTCTTTAGATTGTGTTCCCAAGTTAATCCCTCTGATGATGGAATCTCCAAGTAGTAACTGTTTCCTGTTTAAGACCACTTCAGTTTCCACTAATTGGGCACTCTCATTTTCCAAGGCAGAGAAGACATTATGTAGGGATATATCTTGATGGAGAGGGTGTCTCCCTGTTACAGGTTGCAACCTACTAGAGCCCATTGTGATCCATTTGTTCCTGGGACATTTGATTTTTTGTGGGAGTGGTGGTGGATTGCTTTCAATTTGTATTCTAGGGGAGGTGTGTTTCACTGCGGCTAATTCTTCCCTTAATAGAGCCAATTCTTTATGCATAGCAGATAGCTTGAGACATACAGGACAAGCTCTAAGGCTACAAATGATTCTTCTTAGAATGAAGGCACCACAGCTTTACATTGAATACACATGTTGATTAATATGGTTATAAAGTAGTTTTAGCACAAGGAGAAAGGGTAAGTGTTCCATTTAACTGATGCCTATCTATGATATGAAGGCCATATAGGCAATGAGGCTCTGGGGTTGGTGGGGTAGGGTGAGTGGGAATTTAAGTTCACCAGGCTTGTAGATGTTATATGAATTGAAGGTACCTCAAATTTTTGATTAAAAAAGCTAGGCAAGTAATGCAGGCAAGATACATTTTCCTAAGCTTATAAATTTAGGCTGTTTGCCACTAGACTGTAGATCAAAGTGTCTGTTAACAGATAGAAATATGCAAGAAAAATCATTCTCCTTTGCAAAAGGAACAAAGAGAAAAAGAAAAGTAGGTGGTTTTTTTTGGTACAGCTACCCTAACATACTACAGTGGCCAAGTAGTATTATAAGAGAATTAAGCAGGTAATAAATAGGCAAGAAAATCTATATCAAAACCAGCTAAAAAGTTAGAAAGCTTGGCTGTGTAGGTTCTCTTGAAGTTGTGCTGGAAATTACTGGATCAAACTGCTTTCTGCCTGCTCAGACAGCAGTTGCTGAGTGAATTAACCACTCCTTAGGGGAGAGTCAGGCTTTCAAATGAACAAAGAAAACTTTATTTCTACTTGTATGTATCGGCTAGCCCACTATGGAAAGGACCTTGAAAATTTAAAATTTATACTTTTACTGCAAAATTAAGTAGGAAACTAGGTCTGTGCAAATCTAAAAGCAAATGTTTACTTCAATTCCAAATAGGTAACTATTAAGAATTAAGTGCCCCAGGCCAGTAGACCTTATATGAATTCAGGGTACATTGAAATTTCTGATTAAAAAGGTTAGGCAAGGAATACAGGCAAGCTAAATTTTCCTAAACTGCTAACCAAAATTCCTTATCCCTTCAGTCCAATCCCACACCTCTGGGGTAGTGTAGCAGCAGAGCGCAGACAAACCAATAATACCAGGAGTCTGTTCAGAAGGTACAAATCATTTATTTGTGCACAAGTCTCAAGCAGAATCAAATTCAAAATGGCTGAGCAATGGCTGTTAGTAAAACAACAACTTTTATACTTTTCTTGTCCATTCTAGGTATAGGCAAACTTCTCATTGGTCCCGGTAACCCCTTTCACCCCATCTATTGGTCCCGGTAACATTACGTAGTCATCCAATTAGGACTTTGGTCTGGGCTCTGCACCTGCTTACCCCCCTTCTAGTCCCAATTACAATGGTCAGTTCTTCCAACTTTGATACTTCTCTCCTCCAAGGTCACTTAGCTAGCTAGAACATGTGGGAAAGCAGGACACTGTAACTTTTCTTTCAGCAGTGTTAATTAATTCCATAGAAGCTGTGCTCTCTTATCAATATCAATTAGACTTGTTTTTCTATATTTTCTAAGTTTCGATTCTGCTTAGCTATACTTAATTGTGCTCAGTTAGGTTTCGATTCTATGGTAGCAGCATTCAGGGGAATGTGTAATTCCTTTGGGCCTCTCCACAGGCTTCATTTACAGGTCAAGCTACTCAGGCCTATCTGCTCATTTCAGACACCATGGATCATAGGCCTTCGCCTACCACATTCCCCCCTTTGATTATTCTCACCCTATTACTAATAAGGTGTGAGAATTAAATCACTCAATTACACTGGGGTCGGGTTTCGACCATATGTAGTAGGATTAGGGTGCCATAAGGCTAAAATCTTAGTTGCGGTTTTCCGCTCCACTGTATTCTCAATAACACTGTTAATAGAACGCATACAACATGGGATTATACATGGTAACATAAAAAACAAAGCTACAAAGATTAGTATTATCATAGCAAAAGTAGTGAATCCTCCTAATCCAGAGAAGATAGATGCAAACCAATTGGGTATCTTAAGACTATCCCAGGTCTGTACTGGCACATAAGTTTGCTTTCACATGTTTTCAGCAATTTCTTCAACAACCTGACCTTTATCATCTATCTTCAAACAACAATTTGTGAGATTCAGCTTACCACAGACTCCTCCTTCAGCAGCTAATAAGTAATCTAGTGCCAAGCGATTTTGATAGATTGCAGTGCGCATTTGTGTGCTTTGTCTAGCTAAAAGTGTGAGTGCCTGGCTGGTTTCATTAGTAATGAGTTCAACTACTGCTTGCAAGCGTATAATTCTATTCAACATATAAATTGGGGTACGATATCCCCACATGCCATCTTGCTCCCAAGTGGCAGGTCCATAATAGGCAATGATTCGCTCTGGTGGCCAATCTTCACCATCCCATTTCTCCCACTTGCCTATCTGTAAAGCTGCTCTTTTCTGTCTTTTTGAATAAACTGGGTAGCCTAATTGTTCTCCATGTTCTGTGGGCAATAAAAAGAAAGAGGGTCGGATAGTTCCTAAGACACATGCCCCTCCCCAGTGGATAGGGAGTTGAGCATATGCTCGGGTTCCGCAAATCCAATATAGGCCTGGTGGGGCCTGCCAGCCATGATGTTGGTTGAGGTCAGTCCATAAAGGGGCAAGCTCCGGAAATCTCGCTAATGGATTGGTGGGTTCAGTTTCATTAACTCCTGACCACCAAGATGTTCGCTTTGTGGTGTCATTATAGAACTTCTGGCTAAGACAGACAAGCTGTCCTACCTTCGAGATAAACTGGGGTCCAGTTCGAGCATAACACAGACGTCCAACTATTGGGTGTGCTAATACCCATTCACTGGTAGTCTTGTGTAGCTCTGTCTGATTGTAAATTACTGAGTAATTCAATTCTTGGGCCTCCCAAGGCCACTGATCACCCATCTTGGTTCCACCACAAAAATAACAATCTGAGATATGGAGACTGGAGACCACAGCTCCAGCCAACTCTAAGAACAAATTCTGAGAAGGGTGAGGGATATCAAACTTGTTTATGTGCATGGTTTCATAAAAAGTGTTATGTATATGATACTTTGATGAGCGATGGGCTTGGGTATTTAGTCTAATATGTACAATGGTCCCTGGATCTGATCCAGAACCTGCAATGCGTAATCCAAATTTATACCCTTGTTTCCATGCACTGGGATTGGCTATTACCAACTCTAGTGGATTACAAGTACCTTTCTTACAAGTTTTAGAATTCTTCACAGATGGCTTGGTTAAGGCAGCCATTCGATTGTCTCTGGTATTTTCTATCACACCAGTTTTCCATGTGGCATAAAACACGCAGTCCCACTTTGGGCAATAATAGTCCTGAACTGGTGCTGTGCTATATACACTTGCTAAAACTCATTTACCTGTGCAGGCCCCCCATCCTGTGGTTCCTTCAGGACACATATATTTATGATCATTAGCATAAGCTTTCTCCCAATTGGCACATTTTGAACGACTATCTCTATTAATGGCATCACAAGCATCAAAATACAAAATAGCAGGCTGTGTGGGATCAGTAAGTGGGGGTGTAGCATTGAGTAAAGCTCCATCTGCATCATTCCATCTTATTTCTAGGGTATAATAAGATGGGTTCTGATGTGGATTAAAACAAACTTTAGAATTACCTTTAGTACAAACATTCAGTTCAGTGGTGTTATAAATACACCGGCTCACTGTACCAGTACAGGTATAGTAAGAATGATAAAGCAAAGTCTGAGTCACTTTCATTCCAGTCCGGGTAGTAGTAATGCAGGCAGTACATGGGGGTAAAGCATGAACCAGTTCAAGACTCCCCAGGCAAGCAGCCAAAGCAAAATAGTAACAAAGATGCATGTTGATTGTAGTTCTTCTGGATCTCCGCTGGAAAATCTTGACCACGACGTCTTCTTTTTCTGGCGCAATGCTGACCCGTTTGCTAATAAAGCAATTCAACGGGTGTCAATGTTGATTGAAGATCCTCAAAAGTCTCGTTATGATGCCAACTTAGCAAGTGTAGTTGGCCTGACGAAAGTCTATAAAGGCACAGTTAGTCGATGAAGAAAACAAATGTCTTTGCTGTATAGGGAACAGCAATCCTCTTTGAAAGACTTGGCTGCTGTAGGACACTGTAGTTCATGAGTGTCCCCGATGAGATCTAAGCTGCTGGCTGCCTCCGTAGGGTAAGGCGCAAAGGGACGTCAGGATGTGGCTCCGCTGTCCACTGGTCCTGATCTGGAACTGCTGCTGGCTTGACTCTGCTGTAATGAATCCAGGACTCGATTTCTGCTACCTTTACTGCAGTCGGGGTAGACAAGATGACGGTGTATGGTCCCTTCCAATGAGGTTCCAACGGTGTCTTCTTCCAATCTTTGATCCACACCGAGGTACCAGGCTTGTAGGGATGCAGTGGTTCCGTCAAATTGATAGGCAACTGATCCTGTATCCACGTGTGAAGAGTCTGCAGAACAGAACTAAGAGCTAGGAGTTCTTGTCTGGTTATTTCTGAACCAATCTGTGGCAAACTACCTTTAACACCCTGCACTATTGGTGGGGGTTTGCCGTACACAACTTCAAAAGGGGAAAATCCTGATGACTTTACAGGAGCTGAGCCAACTCTATTCTAAGTAATGCTATTGGGAGAACCTGGGGCCACTTTAGGTGGGTCTCCTGACATAGCTTGGACATCTGAGATTTCAAAGTTCTATTCATTCGCTCAACTTTCCCTGAACTTTGGGGTCTGTATGCAGTGTGCAACTTCCATTGTATCTGTAGGGCACTTGCTAACTGCTGGGTAATTTGAGATACAAATGAGGGCCCATTGTCTGACCCTATTACTGCTGGAATTCCAAATCTGGGAATAATTTCTCTCATCAAAACTTTAGTAACTTCTCGGGCCTTTTCAGTTTTGGTGGGGAAAGCTTCCACCCACCCAGAGAAGGTACAAACTAATACTAACAAGTAGCGATATCCATTGGCTTTTGGCATTTCAGTAAAATCTACTTGCAGGTGGTGCATGGGGGTTACACCTCCCGACTGAACTCGTGGTGGTGGCGTGGGACCCTGTTTGGCATTATTCTTGGCACAAATTAGACACTGGCGAGCTACTGAGGCTGACAGGGCTCCCAATAGAGCGATACAAAAATGTGGTTTAAGTGCTTTCTCCATAGCACTCTTCCCATAATGTGTGGCTTGATGAAAAGCTTTGACAAAGGCTGGTCCCAATGATTCAGGGATCACTATTCGTCCTGGGGGTTGACTGCCCTCGGGTGGTGGCAGTTCAATCCATCCATCTTTCAGTACTCCCTCCTCTTTATTACAGTAGTAATCCAATTCTTTGGTGGTATATCGTGGCGTCCATAAATTAAGGGGTACTGGAAACAATGCTGCTTGTTTTGGCATGGCTTGTGGTGAAATTTGGCCTGTCGTGGCTGCTTTACGTGCTGAAGCATCAGCAAATCTATTTCCTTGGGCAATCTCTCCTTTTCCCGCTTGGTGTCCTCGACAGTGCATGACAGCTACACGTGTCGGGGCCCATACTGCAGCTAGTAACATCAATATTTCTGGGCCATATTTGATTGATTTGCCTCCTGAGGTGATGAGCCCTCGTTCTTTGTAGAGAGCTCCATGTGCATGCAAAGTGGTGAAGGAATATTTTGAGTCGGTGTATACATTCAACAGAAGTCCCGCACCCAATACTAGTGCTCTGGTGAGTGCTATCAATTCTGCTTTCTGGGCTGATGTGCCTGATGCAAGAGCTGATGATTCAATGACTTTCTCCTGGGTTACTACTGCATACCCGGCACAACGTCGTCCATCGATAATGAGACTACTTCCATCTACAAAATAAGTCTGGTCAGGATCTCTAGGGGCACATCAGTTAAATCAGGTCGACTTGAAAATACAGTATCCATGACTTCTATACAGTCGTGCTCTGGGGGGTCCTCGCTGATTGGTATCAGGGTAGCTGGGTTCAAGGCATGGCTCACTTCCAGTTGTATTTGTGGATTTTCACATAACATGCTCTGGTATTTCAGCATTCGAGAATTGGTGAGCCAATGATTTGCTTTTTGTTCCATAAGGGCAAGTACCGCATGTGGTACTGTGACGCGTAGATTCTGTCCTAAGGTGAGTTTGTCTGCTTCACTTACTAATAGTGCTGTAGCTGCAACAGCTCTCAAACATGGTGGCCACCCTTTGGCCACAGTGTCCAACTGTTTTGATAGATATGCTACGGGTCATTCCCAATGTCCCAATTTCTGGGTCAACATGCCTAGGGCATTTCCGTGCACCTCGTGCACGAATAGATGGAAAGGCTTGTGGACATCTGGCAACCCGAGTGCTGGTGACGACATCAACTCTTCCTTCAGGGTCTTGAAAGCTGTATCTTGCTCAAGTCCCCATTCTAGTGGTGATTTTTCTTCTCCCTTGGTGGCTTCATATAGTGGTTTGGCAATCTGAGCAAAGTTGGGTATTCATATCCGGCAGTATCCTGCTGCTCCCAGAAAGGCTCTGACTTGCTTTCTGGTAGTTGGGGTGGGGATACTGCACACGGCTTCTTTTCTCTCGCGTCCCAATTGTCGGCTTCCTTTGGTTAAACGAAAGCCCAAATATTTTACTTCTTTTTGGCATAGCTGTGCTTTTGCTTTGGAAACTTTGTATCCAGCTTCATCTAATAGTTGCAAGAGGTCAGTAGTGGCTTGTATACATTCACTTTCAGATGTGGCGGCTACCAGTAGATCGTCTACATATTGGAGGAGTACTCTTTTCTCAGGGGCCACTGGATAGCTTGAAAGATCTTGGTTTAGTGCAGCACTGAAAATGGTAGGTGAGTTCTTGAATCCTTGAGGTAATCGTGTCCAAGTGAGTTGGCCCCGCCTCCCCGAGACAGGGTCCTGCCATTCAAAGGCAAACAGCAATTGGCTAATTGGGGCTAATCTTATGCAAAAGAATGCATCTTTCAAGTCCAGAACAGTAAAATGGGTGGCTTCAGCAGGAATCAGTCCTAGGAGTGTGTAGGGATTTGGCACAACTGGATGTATGGTCTCAACTGCTTCATTCACTCTCCTTAGGTCTTGCACTGGGCGGTAGTCACCTGTCCCAGGCTTCTGCACTGGCAGGAGAGGTGTGTTCCATGGTGACTGACAAATTTTGAGTAGGCCATATTCCAGTAGCCTTAACAAGTGGCCTTCAATTGCTGCTCTTGGGAGTGGATATTGCTTGACATGTACTGGCTGTGCACTAGGCTTGAGATTCACAATTATTGGAGCTATATGTTTGGCTAGGCCTGGTGGATTGCCTTCTGCCCATACTCCAGGAGGGGCATCAATGCTTTTCAAAGTAGGTTCAAAATAGGTATCAATAATTGGCTCAGTACTTGGCTCAGTACTATAATATCTCCATTCTTCTTCTCGAGGAACAGTGAGCACCATTAGTCCAGCAGGTTTTGTCTGGGAATTCACTGTCATTTGCATTTCTCCTTTCTCAGTAAAGGATATTTGGGCCTGCAGCTTGGCTAGCATATCTCGCCCCAGTAATGGCACTGGGCACTTTGGCATGTAAAGGAATTGGTGCGTTATTTGCTGTCCTCCTAGATTACATATGCGGTTCTGAAGAAATGGCTTTGTGGCTTTTGCGCCAGTTGCTCCCACAATGGTGACTGCTCTTGTAGAAAAAGGAGCTATTTGTTTATCTACTACAGAATGTTCTGCTCCAGTATCAACCATAAAGTCCATAAATTGGTCTCCTATTTGTAGACGGACCATAGGCTCCTGGAGACCTAAAGCGAATTCGGAGCCCGGTCTGTCCTAATCTGCTTCATCCAAGTCATAGGCTGTGGCGGCTGCCACTCCCTGGATGGCCTCCGTGCGTTCTTGTTGAAAATATTCTCGATTGGTTCCTCTGCGGTTCTGGGGTCGGCCTCTCTCTCTTTCCCTCCAAGGGGCGTGTTCCCCTTCACCCTGAGAGGCCTCTTCGAGTCGCGGGCATGCACTTCTCCAATGTCCTTCTTCTTTGCAATAAGCGCATTGGTTCGCGCCTAATGGGGGCCGGTCATTTCCTCGGCCGCGCCCTCTTCCTCTGCTCCTTCGATTAGGGACACCTCCCCTTTTCTGTTCCACTATGGCCGCAGCCAAAAATCCGCTTTCTTCTTCATCCGTCGATCACTTTCTTTCTGTCTTTCATTATCATGATTCACATACACTTTATGAGCGACTTCCAGTAACTGTGTTGCATTCATGCCCGCAAACCCTTCTAGTTTCTGTAGCTTACGTCTAATATCTGGTTGTGACTGGTTTACAAAAGCAGAATTCACCATGCATAGGCTTCTTGGGGCATCTGGGTCATAGGGAGTATACATCCTGTATGCTTCAGTCAATCTCTCATAGAATACTGCTGGGCTTTCATCTATGCCCTGATTAACTTCGGTCACTTTGGAAAGATTCATAGCTTTCTGACCCCCCCTTCTCAGACCTTGCATGAGGCCTTGGCGAAACCGGGATAGGGCTCTGGATCCTACTTCAGTATTTGGATCCCATTTGGGGTCTTCGTTAGGGAATTCTTTCTGAGCTGGTTCGCGATTATCTATTCCTGCTTCCTCTCTCTCTACCAGGGGATTGTCTGCCAGCCAGTCTACAGCTGCTCGCTTAATTCGTGTCCGCTCCTCAGTGGTAAATAGAGTGGACAGGAGCTGACGGCAATCTGCCCAAGTGGGCTGGTGAGTTTCCATGATCGTATGCATCAATTCTGTTAACTCTTGGGGCTTATTAGTGTAGGAAGCATAATGCATCTTCCAGTTCAACAAATCAGCAGTGGAGAAAGGCACATATACTAGACTCAGGGGTCCCGCTACTATCTGATCATGCTCATCCCGCACGGGCAGCCCCGGGACTTGTCTCAAGGGGGCTATTACTTTCGGGAGGGCTTTCGGCTTCTTAGTAGTGACTTTCGGGATCTGGGTGGGGGCTTTCAGCTTTGAGACTCACCTAGTCTGGGGAGCCTCACTTACAACCGATGAACTATCACTGACAACTGATTTTTCACTTTCTGTCTCTGTCTGGGAGGATACATCGTCATCCTCCGGCTCTGACTCCAGCTTATCCTCAGTCTCTGTCTCGGACTGATCAGCATCTTCCTTGGGCAGTTCATCTGGCTGATCTTCTGGTTGTTGAGGAGGTGGACTCTCCCGGTCCCGGGGGCCTGCCCCGGGACGCGGTGGTACTCTCACTGGGTGCTGAGCTCGGGACTGCCTAATTACAGCTCCCGGGGACTCAGGATCTACAAGAACAGGTTTCTGGCTAGGTTTCTTAGCTGTCCCTGTTTTCTGGGTCTGATCTGTTAATGCTAACATTATTCTGCACTGCTCCTCATAACAGCGCTTTGCCCAAGGGGGCGGATCTTCACAAATACTTAACCAAGAATCTATATAGGGATACTGATCGGGGTGCGCTATTCGCACCTTCCGATGAACTGACTGAATAATTCCTAGGTTAAATGTTCCATCTCGAGGCCACATGGGGTTTAAGACGGGCCACTCCCTAGTACACAAAAGCTGTAATCGTGAGGCATTCAGTTTTACTCCATAATCTCCTGAATATCCTTTACTAAAATGTTTGATCATACATTCTAACGGAGTGTTCTTAGTAGACTCCGCCCCTCCCATTTTGATGTGTGCGCGCAACAACAAACAAAAGGGAAAAGGAAGGCGGACCGTGGGTAAGGGGTCCTCACGGCCCTAGAAACATTCAAGGGAAACAAATAACAAGACAAGACGACGGTTGCTTCCTCCTTTTTACGATCTGGACGCGGTCGCCCGGCCAGAAAATGCGTTACTCAGGAGTCCGCCTTCGCTTGGTCTGTGTTGCAAGACCTCTTATTCACACTTCATTCACACAATCATGCTAGCAACGTATCCCAAAAACAGCCCAATTCTGTCTCAGCTGACTAGGCTATATCAAATTCCAAAATCAAAAAGACGATAGTTTCACCTTGTGCATACTCATGCAGGGTTAATCGGACCGTCTTGAGAGGTGATCAAGCTCTCTTACCAAATATCAAATTCCAAAGTTCCAAAGTTCAAACAACAGTTCTGCTCTGACTCTTCTGTCTAGTCAAATCAAAACTATACTCACCGGATCCGGTCCTAGTTCCCAAGCAAGCACATGAGTTGGACCTCGGACTCCCCTCACGGGTTCGAGGTGTTGGTTCCGTCCGGGCTCGGCACCCGCCGAGGTCCGGCCAGCTCCCTCCGATACAAGGGACCGGTGGCGCCAGAGAGCGAGCCCACGTCGGGAGGGCACGATCCCGGCAGGACCAAACCTGTCGAGGCAGAAAGTCGTGGTATATTGCCCTATATACCCTCTATTACCACACCTTCCCGGCCAACGCACCAAGAATATGTAGCAGCAGAGCGCAGACAAACCAATAATACCAGGAGTCTGTTCAGAAGGTCCAAATCATTTATTTGTGCACAAGTCTCAAGCAGAATCAAATTCAAAATGGCTGAACAATGGCTGTTAGTAAAACAACAACTTTTATACTTTTCTTGTCCATTCTAGGTATAGGCAAACTTCTCATTGGTCCCGGTAACCCCTTTCACCCCATCTATTGGTCCCGGTAACATTACGTAGTCATCCAATTAGGACTTTGGTCTGGGCTCTGCACCTGCTTACCCCCCTTCTAGTCCCAATTACAATGGTCAGTTCTTCCAACTTTGATACTTCTTTCCTCCAAGGTCACTTAGCTAGCTAGAACATGTGGGAAAGCAGGGCACTGTAACTTTTCTTTCAGCAGTGTTAATTAATTCCATAGAAGCTGTGCTCTCTTATCAATATCAATTAGACTTGTTTTTCTATATTTTCTAAGTTTCGATTCTGCTTAGCTATACTTAATTGTGCTCAGTTAGGTTTCGATTCTATGGTAGCAGCATTCAGGGGAATGTGTAATTCCTTTGGGCCTCTCCACAGGCTTCATTTACAGGTCAAGCTACTCAGGCCTATCTGCTCATTTCAGACACCATGGATCATAGGCCTTCGCCTACCACAGTAGTACACCTCTTCCAGAAGCTTGGAGACTGAGCATGTCATCTTTTTGATGACACCAGTGTACTTATGCAGCTGGCACCTCCTACCAGCCCCAGTATGCTCAGTCTCCAAGCAGCTGGAGGAACTCATGAGCCAGGGTGCTGGACTCACTGAAGGGACATCCAAGGAGATAGGTTTAGTTAGTTTCCTTTTTATTTTCCCCTGTTAAGGTGCAGGTTTCTTTGTTTTTAAAGGCAGAAAAGAAATGGACCCCCCCCCCCCCATGACAGATCAGAAAGAACCCGGGAGACAACAGGGCTGAGGGGATTATAATCCTCCCCACTTTCCCTCACCCCAGGATTTTGGGGTGGGGGGAGTTCTGTGGAGGCCTGACTTCTGGCAGGTCCTGAACCCATTATCAGCTGAGGAGCCACCATGGGGGCAGCAGTGGATTGACGGGAGTGAAAGCTGGCAGCCCCGAGTTGCCTCCCTCAGCGCTGAAGCCGGGAAGGAAGGCTGAGCACGAGGGATAAAAAAGCCATGCAGCAAAGAGGCTCCAAGGTAAGAGCAGCAGGGGAGGGGGGGACAGCAGGAGCCCCTAGCAACCGCCGGAATACGAGGAGACAGAGAGCGGCCTGCAGCCATGTGTTTGGGAGCCTACAGTGGGAAGGGAAACTCCCCCCCCCCCCATTGTATTTAGGTGTGATTTCTTCTTCAGACCCACGTGCGTTTTAACCCCCCATGGTGTTTTGGGCAACTGAGAGAGGCAGCCACCGGAGAATAAAGCAGGACAGAGCAGCTTCTTTCTAGGGGGTCATTTGCAGTTTCCTTTAAATTTCAGTTTCTGTTAATTAGATTTTGGTAAATTGATTTTGTTTTGTTTTATTTTATTTTATTTTAGTTCAGGAAGTCTAGTGCTCCGTGCTAGGGATCCTTCGACCTACCCAGGTACAGATTGAGGGCTTTTCTGGGGAGTACCCACAGCTCTTCCCACCATGCTGGCCAGACTGCAGTGCCTGGCATGTGATGCTATCAAGGGGGGTAACCCCCACTTCATACCACAACCTTAAGCATTCCTGGTGTTATACAGTTCAAAACTTATTCCGTGCACAATGACTTGATGCAGACCTGTGGCAGAAGTTTAATTAAATGTGCCATTATCTTGTTGCTGGGCAGATTTCAGAGGGCTGTTGTGCCTGGTCAGGTGGGTCAGGAGATGTCAGTGACAGTCTGTTGAGACATTGTGACTTTTTCCTGAGAAGGATCAGGCAAAAAAAGTCAGAGATAGAAATAAATGGAAGATAAGCAGGAAAAAGTGCTGAGTAGCTTGTGTAGCTACTATGAAACAGGAAACATCTGCATACAAGAAATATATATTCTCCAGGAACAAGCAGGAAGTCAGTCCTCACATATGGGTGATGTCGGCACTGACGGAGCCCTCGTGTGGAGCAATTCCCCAACTTTCAAAGAAAGCCTTTGGGATTGCATCACGCAGGTGCGGTCCCCTTCCTGCTCAAGGGTGCCATCTTGCTCAGTCTCCTTTTTTCTGCGAAGCCCAACAGACATAGTCCAAGTTCCCTTGCGTAAAAAGTGCATCAAAACTACTGAAGATTCTCTTCTTCGACCCGGTTCGACGCCTGTTCCCCTTCCCACCTCGGTTCGGTACACCGGTATCAAGTCCGGTCATTTCTTTTTCGTTTTTTGTCCTTGGTGACTAGCGTTCGCGCTCTTTTTCTTTTTCACTGGCAGCCTGGTCGTTTGACCTCGCAGGGGCCCTTTTTCCCCAGATGGCTGCCAGCGGGTTTAAGAAGTGTGATCGGTGTAAGAAGTTAATGTCACTCACCGACACGTACGACTGCTGTCTCCGCTGCCTTGGGCCCGACCATGACCCGAAGGTCTGTGGCCCGTTTGGGAAGATGTCCTCTAAGGCACTGAGAAGTCAGCAGCAGCAGCGTGAAAGGATTTTCTCCGAGTCCGCATGCACCCGGGTCCGGACCTCTACAGAAGCCTCGATGTCTCGGGAGCTGTCTGATTCCGAGCATTGTCGTGGGTCTTCTGAGCGGGGGTCTCCCTTGTGGGAACACCGGAGGAAGAAGAAAACTGTGAGGATGGCATCATTGGATGCCTCTGATCGACCTGGGCCCTCGCGGACCAGGTCGCGGAGTCATGACTGCCACCCCGGGTCCTCTGAGTCGGAGCAGCCTGCAAAAGTGCCTCGCATGGAGCCGGAGATGCCAAGGAAGGTAACTGCTGTTGTCCTCGTAGAGTGTCCTCCGGGAGAACCGGCGTTGGGACCCAACCCGGAGGTTGTGGAGCCTTCTGAGCGCAGTCTCAGAATGGCGGCCCTGGAGCGCAGCATGTCTGCCTTCATGGAGCAGCAGTGGGTGCTGATGACCGGTCCATCCACCCCGACCACCGGGACATCGACGTCCAAGTCGACCCCGGAGGCCAAGCCGATCCTCGAGACTCTTCAGACTCGAGTCGATCCTCGGCCGAGGTCTCCCTCGACCTTCCGTTCGGGACCGAGGTCGTCGACGCCAGTGCCCTCAGTGTTGGGGCAGGCGAGACCGAAGCTCTCGCGGCCGGAGCCACTCGATTTCTCCTCGGAGAGATCGGTATGGGAGATGGAAGTTGAGGAGTCCCCGGACACCCACTAGACCCAGTATGTCCCATCGGACTCGCCAGGTTCCGTGCCTCGGAGAAGATCCCCTCCAGAGGATACCCGGTTCTCGGACTTTGTCAGGGACATGGCTAATTCAGGTATACAAAAAATTTTTTCGTTCACTATCAACACCTAACTAATGGATCAGAATATCTAAAAGTTTAACAAACAAAGTCCAGAAACAATAGTATCCGAGGTCTCAGTTAAACATTAGCAAAGCCTCATAGACTTTCATCAGAAGAAGGCTAATTGCATGATCACATCAGCGACCTCAATATATTGTAAACAGCTCCCTATTTCTTGGTAAAGTGCTTTCACAGATGAAATTCTTCCAAATGCTGGTAAACTTAACTTAAAAATACTCGGTATCACTTCCCAATACTACAGGGAGTCTGTCCACTTCTAATAATCACTTCCGGGCCTGCCATGCTTGTGAAATCACAAAATTCTATGGCCCTTACTATTTGAACGAGTATTTCAGGTATACAAAAAATTTTTTCGTTCACTATCAACACCTAACTAATGGATCAGAATATCTAAAAGTTTAACAAACAAAGTCCAGAAACAATAGTATCCGAGGTCTCAGTTAAACATTAGCAAAGCCTCATAGACTTTCGTCAGAAGAAGGCTAATTGCATGATCACATCAGCGACCTCAATATATTGTAAACAGCTCCCTATTTCTTGGTAAAGTGCTTTCACAGATGAAATTCTTCCAAATGCTGGTAAACTTAACTTAAAAATACTCGGTATCACTTCCCAATACTACAGGGAGTCTGTCCACTTCTAATAATCACTTCCGGGCCTGCCATGCTTGTGAAATCACAAAATTCTATGGCCCTTACTATTTGAACGAGTATTTCAGGTATACAAAAATTTTTTTCGTTCACTATCAACACCTAACTAATGGATCAGAATATCTAAAAGTTTAACAAACAAAGTCCAGAAACAATAGTATCCGAGGTCTCAGTTAAACATTAGCAAAGCCTCATAGACTTTCGTCAGAAGAAGGCTAATTGCATGATCACATCAGCGACCTCAATATATTGTAAACAGCTCCCTATTTCTTGGTAAAGTGCTTTCACAGATGAAATTCTTCCAAATGCTGGTAAACTTAACTTAAAAATACTCGGTATCACTTCCCAATACTACAGGGAGTCTGTCCGCTTCTAATAATCACTTCCGGGCCTGCCATGCTTGTGAAATCACAAAATTCTATGGCCCTTACTATTTGAACGAGTATTTCAGGTATACAAAAAATGTTTTCGTTCACTATCAACACCTAACTAATGGATCAGAATATCTAAAAGTTTAACAAACAAAGTCCAGAAACAATAGTATCCGAGGTCTCAGTTAAACTGTAGCAGCAAAGCGCAGACAAACCAATGATACCAGGAGTCTGTTCGGAAGGTCCAAATCATTTATTTGTGCACAAGTCTCAAGCAATGTCAATTTCAAAATGGCTGAGCAAAGTTTTCTAGCATTACAACAACTTTTATAGACTTCTGTTCCATTCTAGGTATAGAAAAACACTTCATTGGTCCCGGTACTCTCCCGTACCTCCCGTACCCCTTCCATTGGTCCCGGTACTGATAAGACTATCCAATTATGTTCCTTCAGTGGGCTCAGCACCTGCTCACCCCCCTTCTAGTCCCAATTACAATGGCCAGTTCATCAACTTGTTACTTCCATACTCTCAAGGCCATAGAGCCAATTTGTGCATGCAGGGGAGCAGGGCTCTGCAACTCATCTGTCAGCAATCCCAATTAAATTCCTTGCAGATGTACTTTCTTATCAGTAACTTTTAAACATATTTTTCTGTATTTTTCCATCTTCCAGTTCTGCTTATCTAAGCTCATTCAATACTTCTACTGAGTTCTATCCTACCATAGCAGCATGTTGGGGGATGTGCAATTCCTATGAGCCTCTCCACAGGCTTCATTTACAGGTCAAGCTAGTTAGGCCTGCCTGCTTATGTCAGACACCGTGGATCACAGACCTGCACCTGCCACATTCCCCCCTTTGATTAATCTCACCCTATTACTTAATAAGGTGTGAGAATTAAATCACCTTTAGAAGAATCACATCATGATCGAAGGATTTCGACTAGGACTGGCTCTATATAGGGCCATTATTTTAGTTGCGGTCTTCCGCTCTACTGTGCTATCAATAGCATTATGAATAGAACGCATACAGCATGGGATTAAACATGGTAATAAGAAAATAACAGCAACAAGAATTAGTACTAAGACAATGAAAGTCTTAAATCCTCCCAGCCAGGAGAAAAGGTTAGCAAACCAGTTAGGGAGCTTCAATGAGTGCCAAGTTTGCACTGGCACATAAGCATGTCTTTGCATATCTTTAGCAATTTCTTCAACTACTTGACCCTTATCATCTATTTTTAAACAGCAATTAGTTAAATTCAGTTTACCACATACTCCTCCTTCAGCTGCTAACAAATAATCAAGTGCTAAGCGGTTCTGATATATAGCAGTGCGCATCTGAGTACTTTGTCTAGCTAAGAGTGTAAGAGCATGACTAGTTTCATTGGTTATTATTTCAACTACTGCTTGTAAGCGGATAATACGATTAATCATATAGATTGGAGTGCGATAACCATACATACCATCATCATTCCAAGTGGCAGGCCCATAATACTCAATGATTCTTTCTGGTGGCCAATCATCACCCTGCCACTTCTCCCACTTGCCTATCTGTAAGGCTTCTCTTTTCTGTCTTAATGCTCTTTTGTGTCGGTGGGTAGTGTATACAGGGTATCCTAATTGTTCTCCATGTTCAGTGTTTAAAAGAAAGAAAGAAGGTCTGATGGTTCCTAAGACACATGCTCCTCCCCATTGTGGCGGGAGTTGTGCATACGCTCGGTTTCCACAGATCCAATATAGGCCAGGTGGGGCTTGCCAGGCATGGGCTTTGGCAAGATTAGTCCATAAATCAGCAAGTTCAGGAAATCTGGCTAATGGGTTAGGAGGTTCAGGGTGTTTGATTCCTGACCACCATGACGTCTTTTTGGTCGTGGCATTATAATACTTCTGGCTAAGACAGACCAGCTGTCCTACCTTTTGGGTGAACTGGGGTCCAGTTCTGGCGTAGCAAAGACGTCCAACGATTGAGTGCGCTAACACCCATTCACTAGTAGTCTTGTGTAATTCAGTCTGATTGTAAATCAAAGAATAATTCAATTCTTGGGCTTCCCATGGCCACTGGTCTCCCATTTGGGTTCCGCCACAGAAATAGCAATCTGAGATCTTAAGACTAGATACTACTGCTCCGGCTAATTCTAAAAATAAATTCTGAGAAGGATGAGGAATTTCAAACTTATTTACATGCATGGCCTCATAAAAGGTATTATGGATATGATATTTAGATGACTTGTGGGCTTGGGTATTCAATCTGATATATACAATGGTTCCTGGATCTATTGCCCCTCCAGCAATACGTAAACCAAACTTGTATCCTTGTTTCCATGCATAGGGATTGTGTATGCGTAAGTGTAAAGGGTTACAAGCATCTTTCTGACATTTATCATTTGTGGTTGGCTTGGTTAAAGTGGCCATTCGTTTATCTATCTTCTCGTCAACTATACCATTATTCCAGGTAGCATAAAAGACACATTCCCAATCCGGGCAATAGTAATCTGCTGCTGGGGCAGTACTATAGCCTGGTTCCTTTTTACCTGTACACTTCCTCCATCCTGTGGCACCCTCTGGACACATGTACTTATGGTCATTTCGATACGCTTTCTCCCAAGTACCACAGGTGGAATAACTATCTCTGTTAATGACATTACATGCATCAAAATTCAAAACAGCAGGTTTAGTAATGTCCTTAACTGGTGGCGTAGCAGCTATTATAGGTCCATCTGCATCCTTCCATCGTATTTCCAACGTATAATAGGATGGATTCTGATGCGGATTATAGCATGCTCTAATTTTGCCATAAGTGCAAACATTTAGTTCAGTGGTGTTATAAATACACCGAGTCACTTTTCCCTTGCAGGTATAGTAAGAATGATAAATCAAAGTCTGAGTTACTTTCAATCCAGTTCGAGTAGAAGTGATGCAAGCAGTGCATGGAGGTAAAGCATAAGTCAGTTCAAAACTTCCAAAGAAGGCAACCAGGGCAAAACAAAAGTAAAGATGCATGTTGATGTTGATTGGAGTTCTTCTGAATCCTCAGCTTGCTGATCTTGATCACGACGTTCTTTTTCTTCGTCCCGTTTGCTAATGAAGCAATTTAACGGGTGCTGAGTGTTGATTGAAGATCCTCAGGTTGTCCAGTAAACATTAACCAACTTATTAGCAATTTCAGTTGGCTTGTGAAGTCTGGCTAATCAATGTAGTATCAAAGTAGTGTGCAGAATCACGCACAGATTGAGTTCGTTGAAACAAAACTGTTGCTGCGTGGAAAA
Organism: Ichthyophis bannanicus; assembly: GCA_033557465.1. Lineage (NCBI taxonomy): Eukaryota > Metazoa > Chordata > Amphibia > Gymnophiona > Ichthyophiidae > Ichthyophis > Ichthyophis bannanicus. The sequence goes on from CM066039.1 coordinate 363,599,068, forward strand.
CAGCAATCTTCTTCGAAAGACTTGGCTACTGCAAAGCACTGTGATGAAGTGTCTAGGCTGCTGGTTGCCGTCTCAGAGTAACTCGCAAGGGTGCATCAAGATGCTGCTCTGCTGTCCACTGCTCGGGTTCAGGATCAGCGGCGGGCTTGACTCTGCTGTGGTGGATGCAGGCGTCGATCTCGGCTACCTTTACTGCAGTTGGGGTAGACAGGATGACGATGTACGGTCCCTTCCAATGGGGTTCCAACGGTGTCTTCTTCCAATCTTTGATCCACACCGAGGTACCAGGCTGATAGGGATGCAAAGGTTCCGTCAAGTTGATAGGCAACTGGTCTTGGATCCACGCATGGAGAGTCTGCAGAACAAAACTAAGAGCTAGGAGTTCTTGTCTGGTTACTTCTGAACCAATTTGGGCTAGACTTCCTTTGATTCCCTGCACTATTGGTGGGGGTTTACCATACAGAACTTCAAAAGGGGAAAAACCTGTTGATTTTACAGGAGCTGAGCGTATTCTGAGTAAAGCTATCGGGAGCACTTGGGGCCACTTCAAGTGTGTCTCCTGGCAAAGCTTAGACATTTGGGCTTTTAGAGTACGATTCATTCGCTCAACTTTCCCTGAACTCTGGGGTCTGTATGCAGTGTGGAGTTTCCATTGTATCTGTAAAGCTTTAGCTAACTGCTGAGTAACCTGGGAGACAAATGAGGGTCCATTGTCTGACCCTATTACTGCTGGAATTCCAAACCTAGGGACAATCTCTCTCATTAAAACTTTGGTAACTTCTCGGGCTTTCTCAGTTCTGGTTGGGAAGGCTTCTACCCACCCAGAGAAAGTACAAACTAATACTAATAGATAATGGTATCCATTGGCTCTTGGCATTTCGGTAAAATCAATTTGGAGGTTGTGCATAGGAGTTACACCTCCTGACTGAACTCAGGGTGCCGTTATAAGGCCTTGCTTGGCATTATTTTTGGCACAAATTAGACATTGACGTGCTACTGAAGCTGATATGGTTGTCAATAGAGGGATGTAAAAATGTGGTCTGAGTGCTTTTTCCATAGCACTTTTCCCATAGTGGGTAGCTTCATGAAAAGCTTTGACAAAAGATGGTCCTAACAGTTCAGGAATTACTATTCGTCCAGGGGGTTGATTGCCCTCTTCTGGTGGCAGCTCAATCCATCCATCTTTCAGTACTCCATCTTCTTTGTTACAATAGTAATCTAATTCTTTGGTGGTATATTGTGGTGTCCATAAATTCAGAGGTACTGGAAACAATGCTGCTTGCATTGGCATAGCTTGTGGTGTAATCTGTCCCGTCATAGCTGCCTGTCGTGCTGAGGCATCTGCAAACCTATTTCCTCGGGCAACTTCTCCTTTTCCTGCTTGATGTCCTCTGCAATGCATGACAGCTACACGTGTTGGGGCCCAAACCGCATCAAGTAACATCAATATCTCGGGACCATATTTGACTGACTTTCCTCCGGATGTGATGAGCCCTCGTTCTTTATAGAGAGCTCCATGGGCATGTAGAGTGGTGAAGGCGTATTTGGAATCTGTATATACATTTAGCACAAGTTTTTCTCCTAACAATAATGCTCTGGTGAGTGCTATCAATTCGGCTTTTTGGGCTGATGTGCCTGAGGCTAGAGCTGATGATTCAACTACTTCGTGTTGAGTGACGACTGCATATCCGGCACAGCGTCATCCATCGAGGATGAGACTACTCCCATCAACATAATAGATTTGGTCAGGATTGTCTATGGGCACATCTGTCAAGTCAGGTCGACTGGAGAACACAGTTTCCATGACTTCGATACAGTCATGTTCTGGGAGTTCTTCACTGATGGGTATCAAGGTGGCTGGATTCAAGGCATGACTCACTTCTAGTTGTATCTGTGGGTTTTCACATAACATGCTCTGGTATTTCAACATTCTGGAATTGGTGAGCCAATAATTTGCTTTTTGTTCCATAAGGGCAAGGACTGCATGTGGCACAGTGACTCGTATGTTCTGTCCTAGTGTGTGCTTGTCTGCTTCACTCACTAATAGTGCTGTAGCTGCAACTTCTCTCAGGCATGGTGGCCATCCTTTGGCCACCGGGTCCAATTGTTTCGATAGGTATGCTACAGGTCGCTCCCAATTTCCCAATTTCTGAGTCAACATGCCTAAGGCATTTCCCTGTGCTTCATGTACAAACAAGTGGAAAGGCTTGTGGACATCTGGTAGTCCAAGTGCTGGTGATGACATCAATTCTTCCTTTAACTTCTTGAAGGCTGTATCCTGCTCAAGTCCCCACTCCAGTGGCGACTTCTCTTCTCCTTTTGTGGCTTCATACAGTGGTTTGGCAATTTGGGCGAAGTTGGGTATCCAGATTCAGCAATATCCTGCCGCTCCTAGAAAGGCTCTGACTTGCTTTCTGGTTGTTGGAGTTGGAATTCTGCATACTGCTTCTTTTCTTTCTCTACCTAGTCTTCGGCTTCCTTGGGTTATACGGAAACCCAAGTATTTCACTTCTTTTTGGCATAGCTGTGCTTTGACTCTGGAAACTTTGTATCCAGCTTCATCTAGTAACTGCAAGAGATCTTTGGTGGCTAGTATACATTCACTTTCTGATATGGCAGCTATCAGCAGATCGTCCACGTATTGGAGAAGCACTCTCTTCCCCGGGGCCACTGGATAGCTTGAAAGGTCTTGATTCAGTGCAGCACTAAAGATGGTAGGCGAATTTTTGAATCCTTGGGGTAATCGTGTCCAGGTGAGTTGGCCCCCTCTTCCAGAGATGGGGTCCTGCCATTCAAATGCAAACAATATTTGACTTACAGGGGCTAATCTTATGCAAAAGAATGCATCTTTTAAATCCAGTACAGTGAAATGGGTAGCTTCAGCAGGTATCAGTCCTAGAAGAGTATAAGGATTGGGTACAACTGGATGTATAGTTTCAACTGCATCATTTACTCTCCTTAAGTCTTGTACTGGGCGGTAATCATCCGTCCCAGGTTTCTTTACTGGCAAAAGTGGAGGGTTCCATGGGGATTGACATACTTTTAGTAGGCCATATTCGAGCAATCTTTGCAAGTGGCGATGAATGCCTTCAATTGCGGCTCTTGGGAGAGGGTACTGTTTGACGTGTACTGGTGTAGCACTAGGCTTGAGGGTTACAATCACTGGAGCTATATGCTTGGCTAGGCCTGGGGGACTGCCTTCTGCCCATACTCCAGGTGGTGCATGAATGTTCTTTAAAGTTTGTTTGAAATAAGTGTCTTGGATAGAGTCATCAATGTAATACCTCCATTCTTCTTCTCGGGGAACTGTCAGCAGCATTATTCCTGCTGGTTTGGCTTGGGGATTTACTGTCATTTGCATTTCTCCTTTTTCAGAGAAAGATATTTGTGCTTGGAGTTTGGCTAGCATATCTCGTCCCAGTAGTGGCACTGGACATTCGGGCATGTAAAGAAATTGATGAGTTATTTGCTGTCCTCCTAGACTGCATATACGATTCTGAAGAAAAGACTTCGTAGCTTTGGCACCAGTTGCTCCTATAATGGTGACTGCTTTTGTAGAAAATGGGGCTATCTTCTTGTCTATTACTGAATGTTGTGCTCCAGTATCAACCATAAAGTCCATAATTTGGTCTCCTATCTGTATTCCGACCATAGGCTCCTGGAGACCTAAAGCAAACTTGGAGCCCGGTCTGTCCTAATCCACGTCATTTTCATCATGGATCGCTGTGGCCAATGCTTGAATGGCTCCTCCTCTTTCTCGCTGGAATTGTTCTCGATTGGCTCCTCCGCGGTTTTGGGGACGGCCTCGTCTTTCTTCTCGCCATTGATGATTGTTGTCGTCATCTTGCTGGGCGTCTTCGAGTTGCGGGCAAGCATCTCTCCAATGTCCTTCTTCTCTGCAATAGGCGCATTGGTTCACACCTAGCTGCTGGGACCGGCCTCCACCTCGGCCCCGCCCTCTTCCTCTGCTCCGTCGACTAGGGATACCTCCCCTTTTCTGTTCAACTATGGCCGCAGCCAAAAAATCAGCTTTCTTCTTCATCTTTCTATCACATTCTCTTTGCCTTTCATTATCACGATTCACATACACTTTATGAGCGACTTCCAGTAACTGTGTTGCATTCATGCCCGCAAACCCCTCTAATTTCTGTAACTTACGTCTGATGTCTGGTTGAGACTGGTTTACAAAAGCAGAATTCACCATACATAAACTTCCTGGTGCTTCGGGATCATAGGGAGTATACATTCTGTATGCTTCAATTAATCTTTCATGAAAGTCTGCTGGGCTCTCATCTACACCTTGGATAACTCCTGCGACTTTGGAAAGGTTCATAGCTTTTTGGCCCCCCCTTCTCAGACCTTGTAAAAAGCCTTGGCGAAAACGGGCTAGGGCTGTGGATCCTTCCTCTGTATTTGGATCCCAATGGGGGTCTTCATTCGGGAATTCTCTCTGGGCCGCTTCCCGATAGTCTATTCTATTTAGCCCCTGTCCCGGAGCTACAGGGTTATCTGCCATCCACTCAATAGCTGCTTTTCTAATTCGTGTTCGCTCCTCTGTCGTGAATAGGGTGGTCAGGAGCTGGCGGCAATCTGGCCAAGTGGGTTGGTGGGTTTCCATAATAGTAGTTACTAATTCTGTAAGTTCCTGGGGCTTACTAGTATAGGAGGCATAATGCGACCTCCAATTTAACAAATCAGTTGTAGAGAAAGGGATATACACATAAGTTAAGGGTCCCGCTACCACCTCCTCATTTTCGTTCTTTATAGGCACTCCCGGGACTTGCCGTAAGGGCATCATTTTGGCAGTAGCTGTCTTGTGGGATCTAAGGGTTGTTTTCGTAACTGTCTTTCCAGAGGTCACTTTCACTTTCTCAACAGGTTTCACTTTGGGTGTACATTTTACTGGCAAACTGGCACTGGCAACCACTTGTACACTGTCGTCCTCGCTTTGGGCATTTTCAATTTCTTCCTCCTCTTTCTCTATATCTGACTCGCCTTTTTCTGCTCCTGTAATATCATCTTCTTCAGCTAATTCCTCTCTCTGCCCTCCGGGAGGTGGGTCAGGGGTTGGGTCCCGCACCGGCTGTCTCTGAGGCTCTGGGGCAGGACGCCGGGCTACTCTTATCGGACCTGGGGTTCGAGGCTGTCGGGGAATTATTTCTGGGGAATCAGGATCTACCAGGATGGGCTTCTTCCTGGACTTCTTATCCTGCTCCTTCATTCTAGGCTGTTCTGTTTTCTGTCTAGAATCTGTTTTAGCTAACATTATTCTACACTGTTCCTCATAACAGTGCTGCGCCCAGAGGGGCGGATCTTCACAAATACTTAACCAGGAATCTATATAGGGGTACTGATCGGGGTGCGCTATCCGCACTCTATGGTGTACTAACTGAATAATTTCTACATTAAACGTTCCCTCTCGGGGCCAGGTGGGGTCTATATCGGGCCACTCCCTAGTACACAATATCTGTAAACGGGCTGCTGTCATTTTAATACCATAATCTCCAGAATATCCCTCTTTAAAATGAGCGATCATACATTCTAATGGAGTGTTTCTAGTAGACCCCGCCCCTCCCATTTCGATGTGTGCGCGCAACAACAGACAGAAGGGAAAAGGAGGGCGGACCGTGGGTAAGGGGTCCTCACGGCCCTGGAAACGTATAAGGAGTACAAATAACAAGACAAGACGACAATCGCTTCCCCCTTTTCGCGACCTGAACGCGGTCGCCCGGTCAGGAAATGCGCTACTCAGGGGTCCGCCTTCACTTGGTCCGTGCTGCCGGACCTCTCATCCACACTTCATTCACACAATCATGCTAGCAACGTATCCCAGAATGCATTCGTTTCTATCTATTCTGACTAGTCTTACCAATTTCCCAATTACAAAAAGATGGGGGTTTCACCCTGCGAATACTCATGCGGGGTTACTCGGCCCTTCTTTGAGAGGTGATCAGGCTCTCTTACCAATTTCCAATATCTCGAGATTACAAATTCCAAGTTCCAATGGCAGTACTGCTCTTTCTATATCTGTCTAGACACCAAATCAAAACTATACTCACCGGATCCGGTCCTCAAACTTCCCAAGCAGGCGCATGAGTTGGACCTCGGACTCCCCTCACTCGGGTTCGAGGCGTTGACTCCAGCTGGGCCCGGCACCCGCCGAGGTCCGACCAGCTCCCTCCAATACAAGGGACCGGCGGCGCCAGGGAGCAGCCCTCGTCGGAAGGGCGCGATCCCAGCAGGACCAAGCCTATAGAGGCGGAAAGTCATGGTATATTGCCCTATATACACTTTGATTCCACAACTTCCCGGCCAATGCACCAAGAATATGTAGCAGCAAAGCGCAGACAAACCAATGATACCAGGAGTCTGTTCGGAAGGTCCAAATCATTTATTTGTGCACAAGTCTCAAGCAATGTCAATTTCAAAATGGCTGAGCAAAGGTTTCTAGCATTACAACAACTTTTATAGACTTCTGTTCCATTCTAGGTATAGAAAAACACTTCATTGGTCCCGGTACTCTCCCGTACCTCCCGTACCCCTTCCATTGGTCCCGGTACTGATAAGACTATCCAATTATGTTCCTTCAGTGGGCTCAGCACCTGCTCACCCCCCTTCTAGTCCCAATTACAATGGCCAGTTCATCAACTTGTTACTTCCATACTCTCAAGGCCATAGAGCCAATTTGTGCATGCAGGGGAGCAGGGCTCTGCCATCTGTCAGCAATCCCAATTAAATTCCTTGCAAATGTACTTTCTTATCAGTAACGTTTAAACATATTTTTCTGTATTTTTCCATCTTCCAGTTCTGCTTATCTAAGCTCATTCAATACTTCTACTGAGTTCTATCCTACCATAGCAGCATGTTGGGGGATGTGCAATTCCTATGAGCCTTTCCACAGGCTTCATTTACAGGTCAAGCTAGTTAGGCCTGCCTGCTTATGTCAGACACCGTGGATCACAGGCCTGCACCTGCCACAAAACATTAGCAAAGCCTCATAGACTTTCGTCAGAAGAAGGCTAATTGCATGATCACATCAGCGACCTCAATATATTGTAAACAGCTCCCTATTTCTTGGTAAAGTGCTTTCACAGATGAAATTCTTCCAAATGCTGGTAAACTTAACTTAAAAATACCCGGTATCACTTCCCAATACTACAGGGAGTCTGTCCACTTCTAATAATCACTTCCGGGCCTGCCATGCTTGTGAAATCACAAAATTCTATGGCCCTTACTATTTGAACGAGTATTTCAGGTATACAAAAAAATTTTTTCATTCACTATCAACACCTAACTAATGGATCAGAATATCTAAAAGTTTAACAAACAAAGTCCAGAAACAATAGTATCCGAGGTCTCAGTTAAACATTAGCAAAGCCTCATAGACTTTCGTCAGAAGAAGACTAATTGCATGATCACATCAGCCGCCTCAATATATTGTAAACAGCTCCCTATTTCTTGGTAAAGTGCTTTCACAGATGAAATTCTTCCAAATGCTGGTAAACTTAACTTAAAAATACTCGGTATCACTTCCCAATACTACAGGGAGTCTGTCCGCTTCTAATAATCACTTCCGGGCCTGCCATGCTTGTGAAATCACAAAATTCTATGGCCCTTACTATTTGAACGAGTATTTCAGGTATACAAAAAAATTTTTCGTTCACTATCAACACCTAACTAATGGATCAGAATATCTAAAAGTTTAACAAACAAAGTCCAGAAACAATAGTATCTGAGGTCTCAGTTAAACTTTAGCAAAGCCTCATAGACTTTCGTCAGAAGAAGGCTAATTGCATGATCACATCAGCGACCTCAATATATTGTAAACAGCTCCCTATTTCTTGGTAAAGTGCTTTCACAGATGAAATTCTTCCAAATGCTGGTAAACTTAACTTAAAAATACTCGGTATCACTTCCCAATACTACAGGGAGTCTGTCCACTTCTAATAATCACTTCCGGGCCTGCCATGCTTGTGAAATCACAAAATTCTATGGCCCTTACTATTTGAACGAGTATTTCAGGTAGTATTGGGAAGTGATACCGAGTATTTTTAAGTTAAGTTTACCAGCATTTGGAAGAATTTCATCTGTGAAAGCACTTTACCAAGAAATAGGGAGCTGTTTACAATATATTGAGGTCGCTGATGTGATCATGCAATTAGCCTTCTTCTGACGAAAGTCTATGAGGCTTTGCTAATGTTTAACTGAGACCTCGGATACTATTGTTTCTGGACTTTGTTTGTTAAACTTTTAGATATTCTGATCCATTAGTTAGGTGTTGATAGTGAACAAAAAATTTTTTTGTATACCTGAAATACTCGTTCAAATAGTAAGGGCCATAGAATTTTAGGGACATGGCTAAGGCTTTGGCATTCCCGGCAGACACCGAGGAGGAGCCTCGAGCCGAGGAGCTCGAAGCCCTCCAGTATGACTTTCCCCTTCGGGAAGCCCTTACAGTATCGGTTCCTCCGATGTTGGAACGGCTGATGCTCCGCATGTGGGAGTCGCCAGCCTCGATGCCGGTTCTCAGCAAGCGGGTCGATTCCATCTCTCGAGTCCGCAGGAGCCCTGGGTTCCAGAAGGCACAGCTGCTGCACAACTCCATGGTTGTGGAATCGGCCATGCACAGGCTCAAGAGCCAAAAAACGCACTCCTTGGTGCCTCCTGGCCGGGAGGCTCGGAACCTGCACGCCCTCAGCAGAAATTGCTACCAGGGCTCGATGCTGTCATGCCGTGTCCAGACTTACCAGCTGTACATGGGCATATACTTGTGGGACCTGGCAAAGGAGATTGCTGGGTTCTCAGCTGGCCTCTCCGAGGCACCCTTGCAGCACTTCAAGATCTTGTCCACTGGGATTCGGGAGTGCTCGAAGCTTATGTCTCGAGCAGCCTATGATGGCTTCGAGGCTTCGGCCCGGGTAACCGCGGCCGGCATCGGTGCCCGCCGCCAGGCGTGGCTAATGTCATCGGACCTGGAGCCATGGGTTCAGGACAAGTTGGTTGATGTCCCTTGCCGAGGTGACAACCTCTTTGGCAAACCCATGACTGAAAAGACTGCTGAGCTCGAGTCCGAGTACTTGACTCTCTAAGAAGACTTCTGCCCCTTCTAAAAAGAAAGACTCTGGTAAAAAGTCCTTTTCCCCGAGGAAGGGTACTTCTTTCTGCAACTACCCCACTTATCAGGCCTCCCCAGCTCCCCCAAAACAGGGGCAGCAGGCCAAGTGACAGGGGCATGGCCACATAAGCAGAAGACCCCCAGGAGGAGGGGGTTTTTGACTACCAAAACATAGTCTCTCTCTAACCAGTGGTGAGGCCTTGCACAGGAGGAAGGCTGGCCCTGTACGCCCACAGGTGGCCAGCTATCACCACAGATACCTGGGTCCTTCATATAGTCCAAAAGGGCTATTTGCTCCACTTCAGCCAGGTACCTCCCTCCTACTTTCCAGGAGAGCCTCTCAGACCCCCTCTACACAGGGACCTCCTCTTGCAGGAGTTGGCCGGTCTTCTAGAGGATCAGGCGGTGGAACCAGTGCCCCACAGCCTGCAGGGACTGGGCTTCTACTCCAGGTATTTCCTGATACCAAAGAGAACAGGGGGCTTAGACCCATCCTCGACCTGCGAAACTTAAACAAGTTCCTGGTGAGGGAAAAGTTCAAGATGTTTTCACTTGGAATATTGCTGCCTTACCTCTACCAGGGAGATTGGCTATGCTCTTTAGACCTGAAGGATGCTTACACACACATCCTCATACTTCCAGACCACAGACAATATCTCAGATTTGTAGTGGGAGGAAACCATTTCAGTACAGAGTACTTCCATTTGGCCTAGCCTCTGCTCCCAGAGTTTTTTCCAAATGCCTGGCGGTAGTGGCCCGCCTTCCTCAGAAACCAAGGGATTTTTGTCTTTGCTTACCTGGACGACTGGCTCATCAGGGCCCAGTCGCCTCAGGAGGCCCAACAGGCCACAGCTCGCACTATCAACATGCTGCAGCATCTAGGCTTTGTCATAAATAAGCAAAGTCCGCTTTGCTTCCCACTCAAAACTTAGAGTTCATATGAGCAAGGCTAGACACCCTTCGGGCGAGGGCTTACCTGCCAGAGGACAGGGCACAGAGGCTTCTGGCGCTGGTGCACCAAGTCAGCCACAAGTCTCAGATCTCAGTGAGACACTTTCTACGCCTCCTGGGCCACATGGCCTCCACGGTACATGTGATCCCAAACGCTCGACTCCACACGAGGACAGCTCAGTTTTGCCTCAGAGATCAGTGGACACAAGCCACAGGGCGACTCCGAGACAGGATCAGAGTGTCCAAACGACTGGTGAAGTCGTTGGCGTGTTGGCTTCAGCCATCCACCCTGCTCGAGGGAGTACCTTTTCAACCTCCCTCGCACACAAGAGTGCTGACCATAGATGCCTCCTTGCTGGGCTGGGGAGCCCATTGCCAGGGATCATGCACTCAGGGGTTGTGGTCTCCTCAGGAGAGTACATACCAAATCAACCTCTTAGAGCGTTGGGCGATTCGCCTAGCTCTTCAAACCTTCTGCATTTTCTCTCACATCAGTCTGTTTTAGTGCACAGACAATCAGGTAGCAATGTTCTACGTGAACAAGCAGGGAGGTACAGGGTTCCGTCTCCTATGTCAGGAGACACTGGACCTCTGCTCCTTTGCAATCAGACAAGGTATGTCTCTCAAAGCAGTTTACCTGCCAGGTCAGGAGAACTTCCTAGCAGACAAGCTAAGCAGGATTCTTCAACGTCACGAATGACAGCTGGATCCGGAAGTGGCCCAGCACATCCAGCTGTGGAAAGTGGAAGAGCTGTAATTAAATTGCTACAGTCAGCTCATAGACGACGTGACACGTTTCGGGGTATTTTCAACGATCCCCTGCTTCAGGTCAAAGCCGCTGCACAAAACCGCTATCCCCTCCATCATTCAATTAAATTGCTACAGTCAGCTCATAGACGACGTGACACGTTTCGGGGTATTTTCAACGATCCCCTGCTTCAGGTCAAAGCCGCTGCACAAAACCGCTATCCCCTCCGTCATTCAATGACAGAGTTTTGAATGATGGAGGGGATAGCGGTTTTGTGCAGCGGCTTTGACCTGAAGCAGGGGATCGTTGAAAATACCCCGAAACGTGTCACGTCGTCTATGAGCTGACTGTAGCAATTTAATTACGGCTCTTCCACTTTCCACAGATTCAGCTAAGTACTGATATATGCTGCTTCCAAAGTGGTTTCTTTTAATTGTTAAGTGAATAAAATGAACGGGCCACGACGGCTTGAGGTATGATCCTCTTTAGCTGGGTTGGCCTTTCCGACAAAAAAATCGGTTACTTAAAGGGTTTTGAAAACTGTGTTATGGGTACCAGGGTGTATCTTATTTTTGTATTTCAATTTTAACCTGGTAGGGGGTTTTGTTTTTTGAGCATAACTAAGGTGGCAGCTGGTTTCCTCCAACAGCCATTTTTATTTCCCAATTCTCCTGCATAGTGCTCTCTGCAATCCTACTGAGAAGCTTTCCACTATGGGCCCTTGCTAGAGAGCATGGGGATTTTTTCTCTAATTACTATCCTATATGGTTGAAAAAGGCTTCCCCAGTCATTCCCCATGACTGTAGGGGTTCTTTACACCCTTTTGTTTCCTTTTAATAAAGGACATAAGCCTTCTCTATGTGACAGTCTAAAGACTTACCCAGTTTTCTACAGAAAAACTGCTCTTTTTCCTTGCAGCTTGTCCTCATGGTATCCTAATCCTTCATGGACAGCACATATTTAATTTAACAACGCATGATACCCCCCCTCCCCCTTGTTCCTCAAGTGGGTCAACCTGGTATCTCATCCTATGCGTTTCTGTCCATTTACCATGCGAGAGTTCTATAGAACTCCGGACTTGCTGTTTACAGACTGATATTATCCTCTGTTTTTCACGCAACCATCCTGGTTATTCCACTGGATGGCATTCCTGCACCATCTTAACCAGGAGGAATAGATTGTCTATACATCTTCTCAAGTAGGTTCCACCTTCTTGTTATTAGATGAATCTCTATCCTTCACATCTCCCATGTGAATGTTCTTATAGGCATATCTCTATCTGCTTAGTTGCAGACATTTATCTTCGAAATCTATATACATGTATGTAAATATTTCTATATACTGCTCTATAGATACATATGTCTGTAAGCTGCGTGTGCATATCTTATGCCCCTCCAGATCCAAAGACAAGTTTCAGCCCTTCAGACAATTGTCCTCCTTGGGAATATGGGCTTTTTTCCATACCCCTTCTTCCCTCCAGGACTGGGTTAGTTGTCTAAATCAGTCAGTCTTCCTCTTTTGTTCCTAAATGTTACTAACTCTGTATCCAAAAGAGTTCCTAGCTTTTCCCATAAAGCTTCCACTAAAGACCTGATGTTTTTCTACTACCCCAGTTGACACCTGGGTCACCTGTCAAATCCAGATTTGGACCTTTGCCTTCACTTCAGTGAAGTCACCTTGAAGATTCCTCTACTGGATCTCCAGTAGACTCCATCAGCCTCTCTACTTCCTGCAATCCAGCAGGTGAGAACCATATTGTGTTTGTTCATGTCAATATTTTTCATGGTAATTATCATACCTACAAGGACTCCTTACCTGTAGTCCTTAGGTTAGCTGTTTTTCCTACAGCTCCTCTCTTTTCAACTCCTACCCTCCATCCTCAGGATGCCTGGCCATATGAGGTGTAGCATGTTCCAATCCTCACCATGCTAGGGCTCCAGGCATCTTAGCTTGGGAGTCCCCATATGTGAAGACTCATTCCTGCTTGTTCCTGGAGATAGCACAGTTACTTACCTGTAACAGGTGATCTCTGGGAACAGCAGGAATAAGTCTTCACAACCCACCCACCTCCCCTAGGAGTTGTATCTCTCTATCTATCTTCCTTTCCTCTTTCTCTCTTTTTGTCTCAGCTATAAAACTCAACTGAGGAGAGACAGTTGGAAAGGCGGGAAGGCAGCACGCAGGCGCTGAGGGATGCTCCCAAAAGCTTTCTGATTGGACGCTGGGGAGCGTTCCCGCGCAGGCTCCGTCGGTACTGACGTACCCATATGTGAAGACTTATTCCTGCTGTTCCCAGAGATTACCTGTTACAGGTAAGTAACTGTGCTTTACAGGTGAGTAACTACTCTGTCTTTACCAGGTGGTATAATGGGAACTTGTCTGCAGTTTCTCGGCTTCTTCATTGCTGACTCAATTGCTACTGCGGAATAAGAGCTGTATTTCATATCACCGGGTGCTAGTTGAACTTAAAATATAAAGTCCATCTTTGTGCAGTCAGACGGAATGGGGCGTTACTCTAGCAGGAAGGCCGTGGATTAGTATGCCTGTGTTTGGGAGTTTCTTTCTACTTCATATTGTTGGCATGGAAAGAGCGTCTCTTAACATATGCTGAAGGAATTTTTGGTTAAGAGGTGTCTTTGTAAAAAAAAAAGTATTCAGCTGTCCTGAATTCGCCTGTTCTTGATTGACATTTTGAGGCTAAGCAGGGGCAGGCCTGGGTACTACGTGGGTGGGTGCACACCTTGCACTACCAGGGGGTGTGGACTCACTGTATGGAAGATAGGAAAGTAGATGGTTCACTGAAGCGATCATTGGGGGCAATGCTCTGGCCTTACAAGCTCCCATTTGTGGAGCCTGGGGAGGCGAGAGCATGCTTCAGGTGGTCGCAGTGTTTACGGGAGTCTACTCGCCTGGAATAGGAAAGGATCAGGGAGTTGAATCGACTAGAGCCTGATTTGCTTTATGGGGCAAATGTGCAATATGGCTTAATTCAAGCGCTAGCTAATATTATTGGCTTCCTTGGGGTTCACCCGGAGGTCTCTCTGGTGGAGGAATGGGGCAGCTGATGGTTCGTCCAAGTTGAGGGTCAGTAAGCTCCCAATTAAGTCTTTGTCTTGTCCTTTCCCTGTGGGCTCTCATAGGGCAACAAGTTGGCGTATCGAGGCTTTCGGAGAAAGGTACTCTTGGTAACGCCCGGTTGGATGAGACGGCCGTACTAGGCTTTTCTCATTCGCCTACTCGACAGGCTTTTCCTAGAAGTTGTCGGTAGTGGACGTTCTGCTGCGGCTAGGTCCGCGATGAATGTCTCAGGTGGATCGGTGCCCACCTATGGTTTGGTCTTTGAATGGGCGGGGCTGAAGAAGAAGGGTTATTCTGCGGCAGTCTTCGCCACCTTGTTGAGAGCAAGGAGGCAGGCTACTTCTGCTACATAGGTCCGTGCTTAGCGCCTTTTGGAAGGCTGCTGTTCACGGCGGCAAGTCCGGGCGACAAAGGTGTCTGTATCCTTGGTCTGAGTTCTCTGCAGGACAGTGTCTGAAGGAACTAGTGGCCAGTTCCTTAGAGGATCCAGCGGGCGACTGTTTCCGGCTGTAGAGGTTCTGTGAAGGGAATAGTGCTAGGTGTTCGGATCGATGTGTAGCGTTTCCTTAAATTGGGATCCGACTGCGCTCCTCAAGGAGAGTTCAGGTGTCGCCGGGGGATCCCGATTGGGCCTTAGAGGCGTTAGCTAAAGAGCCCTTTGATTCTTTACTCTAGGCGTCGGTAAAGGATTTGCTGTTATAGACAGTGGCTTTGATAGCTCGTTGTTCGGCACAACGAGTTTCGGAGTTTTAGGCGTTGTCATGTAATGAGCCGTTTTCACCCTTTCTGGATAGAGGGTGGTGTTTGCGAGCAGTCCTGTCGTCCTTCCAAAAGGTGGTATCTGATTTTTCTCCTGAGCCTGTTGGTTTCTCTTCCAGTTCTCGGTTTTTCTGGAAGGGGAGGTATTTATTCGTAGCTTACGCCGATAGGAAACATTAAATGTAGGGTGCAGCATTCGTTTCTTTGTTTTTGTGTGCTGGTTGGAGGTCCCCACAAAGGGGAAGCAGCAGCGAAGGCAGCCATTTCGCACTGGGTTAAGGCGGTGGTTGCCTCAGCTTTCTGGTGGCGAGGTTGTATGATTCCGGGGGGCTTTCTGACTCTTGCTACCAGGGCACAAGCAGTTTCATGGGTGAATCACTGTGTCATTCCACCAAGGGAGATTGGTAGAGCAGCTTCCAGATCGTCTCTTCATTTCCTCAGTAACCACTACTGCCTAAATGTTTTGGCAGTAAAGGATGCCTGTTCCGGGTCGACGGTGTGGTGAGTTGGCTGGATAGGTCCCTCCCAATGATTACTGCTCTGTTACATCCCAGAGGTAGAGGACTAAACTGGAGGAACGATAAGGAAATAGAAATTACACTTACCTGGTAATTGTCATTACTTGAGTGACGACAGTTTAGTCCTCATTCCCGCCCAGGGGTGTGATTTCTTCAGAGTTTATTTTCAGGCGGAGTGGAGCATCAATCTCAAGGAGTAGACAGATCCTTTCAGTTTCTAGATCGCAGTGAGTATCCCTCTCTTTTCTTTCTTCCTTTTCTCTTATTTAAACGAGGTGATGGTATAGGAAACGTGTTTGCATAGGGGGAACATGAATGTAAAGTTTAAAAAAAAAAAAAAAAGAGAAAAGAAAATATAAGACGGATACGGTTAAAAAGGCTCCTCCGGTTGAGGAATGGGGAGTTATTTAAAGTTATGGTATAGTTACTTATTTGTTGTTCCTTTGAGTTTGCTTTGTCAATAGTACACTGGAGGCTGATGGGAGATACCAGCAGGCTATATCCAGTGATGTCACGACTTTGACATGCCCAGTCTCCAAGCTGCAGGAAGAGGTGCACAACTCAGAGGTAGAGGACTAAACTGTTGTCACTCAAGGAATGACAATTACCAGGTAAGTGTAATTTCTATTTTTCCTGTTTCCTTCGACCAGTTGACACCAGTACCTCTTCCCGCCTTCGGCTCGGTATGCTGGTATCGAGTCCGTCTCTATTTTTGTTTTTTGTCAGTTTTGACTTGTGGCGTTCACGCCTTTTTTCTTTTCACTGGCAGCCCGGGTCTTCAACCTTGCAGGGGCCATTTTTCCCTTGATGTCTACCAGCGGGTTTAAGAAATGCGATCGGTGCGTGAAACTGATGTCCCTCACCGATACGCACGACTGCTACCTTCGGTGCCTCGGCCTGACCACGACCCGATGGTCTGTGGTCCATTTAAAAAAATGTCCTCCAAGACTCTGAAGAGCCGCCAGCAGCAGCATGATAGGATTTTTTCTGAGTCCCCCATGCTTCCGAGAGCTCGGACCTCGTCTGAGGCCTCCACGTTTCGGGGGGAACATTCCGAGCACGAGCAGCATCAAGGTTCCTCGGAAAGGGGGTCCCCCTTGAGGGAGCACAAGAGGAAGAAGAAATCCTTGAAGGTGGCATCTCTGGATGGCTCTGAGCAACCTGGCTCCTCCCGGGGCCTATCGCGGAGCCCCGAGCACCAGTCCAGATCTTCGGAGAAGGAGCGCCCGGCAAAGGTTCCTCATCGGGAGATGGATCAGCTGAGGCAAGTAAAGACTGTCCGACCATGTTGGGGCCTGAGCTGGCGGCTCTGGAGCCTTCTGGACTCGAGTCCAGAATGGTGGCTTTGGAGCACAGCTTCACTGCCTTCATGGAGCAGCAGCGGGCGCTGATGGCCGGCCTGTCCGGTTCCTCTGCCCCGACCACCAGGTCCTCGATGTCGAAGTTTGCCCTGGAGGCCGAGCCGATCCTCGAGGCCTTTCAGGCTCGAGTCGATCCTCAGCCGAGGTCTCACTCAGCCTCTCTTGGCCTCCCGTTTGGGACCGAGGTCATCACCGCCAAGCCTGCCGGCATTAGGGCGATCGGCGCCGAGGCCCTCGATGCCTGATGAGCCCTTCGATTCCTCCTCAGAGGCGTCAGCATGGGAAACCGAAAATGAGGAATCTCCAGTACCCGCCGACATAGGGATGTCCCTTCCGATTCCCCAGTATCTGAGCCTCGGAGAAGGTCCCCTTCGGAGGACATGAGGTTCTTGAACTTTGTGCGGGACATGTCCAAGGCTTTGGCATTCCCCACGGAGTCCGAGGAGGATCCTCGAGCCGGCAAGCTTGAGATCCTCCAGTATGAGGCCCCCCCCCCCTCGGGAAGCCCTTCCAGTACTCGTGCCTCCGATCCTGGAACGACTAATGCTCTGCATGTGGGAGGCATCGGCGTCAACGCTGGTGATCAGCAAACAGCTCGACTCTATGTATCGAGTCCGCTGGAACCCTGGGTTTCAGAAATCACAACTGACGCACAACTCCATGGTTGTGGAATCGGCCATGCGCAGGCTGAAGAGCCAGAAGATGCACTTCTCTGTGCCTCCCATCAGGGAGGCCTGCAACTTGGATGCCCTCGGCAGGAAGTGCTTCCATGGGGCAATGCTGAAGTCTGATCCAGGCATACCAGCTGTACATGGGCATGTACCTGAGAGACCTGGCGAAGGAACTCGCCGGGTTCTCGGCTGGTCTCTCCGAGGAGCCTTTGCAGCGCTTCAGGGGCCTGTCCAAAGCTGTCTGTGAGTGCTCAAAGTTTATGTCTCGGGTGGCCTATGATAGGTTCGAGTCGGCGGCCCGGGTAGCCGCAGCTGGCATCGGTGCACACTGCCAGGCTTGGCTGCAGTCGTCGGACCTCGAACAATGGGTTCAGGACAAGTTGGTCGATGTCCCATGCCAAGGGGAGAATCTCTTTGGCAAACCCATGACAGACAAGGCCGCAGAGCTGGAGACCGAGTACATGATGAGGACACAGCTCTCCAAGAAGACCTCTGTCCCTTCTCGCAAGAAGGGCTCAGGTAAAAAACCCTTTTATCCGAGGAAGGGTACTGCTTACCGAAGTTACCCCCATTCTCAGGCCTCCCCTGCTCCCCAACAGGGGCAGCAGGTCAAGGGACAGGGGCATGGCCCGTGTAAGCAGAAAGCCCCCAAACCCCAGGCACCGGCTCTGGCCCAGCCTTGGAGTGGCTTTTGACTCCTGCAGCATGGCCCCTCTTCCAACAGGAGCCAGGCAGACCACAGGAGACCGGCTTGCTTTGTATGCCCACAGGTGGACAGCCATTACCATCGATACCTGGGACTTACAGGTGGTCCGGGAGGGCTATCTTCTTCACCTAGCCCGGGAGAGCCCCTCAGGTCTCCCCTTCACCGGGACCACCTTCTGAAGGAATTAGCAGACCTTCTTAAGGATCAGACGGTAGAACCGGTGCCCTACCACCTGCAGGACAGGGGCTTCTTCTCCAGGTACTTTCTGGTGCCAAAGAGAACAGGAGGCCTCAGACCCATCCTCGACCTGTGCAACCTCAACAAATTCCTGGTGAGGGAGAAGTTCAAGATGCCCTTCTTTGGGATATTGCTGCCTTACCTCCGCCAGGGAGACTGGCTATGCTCCTTAGACCTAAAAGATGCATATACACACATCCTAATACACCCAAGCTACAGGCAATATCTGCGCTTTGTGGTGGGGGCAATCACTTCCAGTACAGGGTACTTCCCTTTGGCCTTGCCTCGGCCCCCAGGGTGTTCACAAAGTGCCTGGCAGTGGTTGCTGCCTTTCTCAGGCTCCAAGGGGTCTTTGTCTTCCACTATCTCGATGACTGGCTCATCAGAGGCACTTCAGCCATCGAGGTCCACCAGGCCAAAACTCACACCATCCAGGTGCTGCAACACCTAGGGCTCGTAATCAACTACCCCAAGTCCAGCCTCACTCCGATTCAACAGCTGGAGTTCATTGGGGCCAGAATCAACACCCTTCAGTCGAAGGCCTATCTGCCTGCAGACAGGGCAAGCAGGCTTATGGCTCTGGCAGGACAAGTGAGTCGCAGGTCTGTAGTGTCAGCAAGACAATTCCTGCGCCTCGTCGGGCACATGGCTTCCACAGTCCATGTGACCCCGGCTGCCCGCCTCCACATGCGGACCGCTCAATGGTGTCTCAGAGACCAGTGGTCTCAGGCCATAGGGCGCCTCTGAGATAGGGTCAAAGTGTCCAGGCGTCTGGTACGGTCCCTGGCCTAGTAGCTCCAATCGCATCACTTGGAGGCAGGAATGCCTTTCCAGGCTCCTCTACACACGAGGATCCTTACCACAGATGCATCCCTGATGGGCTTGGGGGCCCATTGCCAGGGTTTACATACTCAGGGAGTTTGGTCCCCGAGCGAGAGGATCTAACAAATCAATTTCTTGAAACTCCGTGCCATCCGCCTAGCCCTAGAAGTTTTCAGGCAGCTCCTGGCCCATGAACCTGTCTTGGTGCAGACAGACAACCAGGTGGCCATGTTCTATGTGAGCAAGCAGGGTGGTATAGGGTCCCATCCCCTATGTCAGGAAACCCTGGACCTGTGCTCATTCGCAGCCTGGCATGGCATTCGTCTCCGAGCAGTCTACCTGCCAGGCCAGGACAACTGGCTAGCTGACAGGCTGAGCAGGATTTTCCAGCCCCACGAATGGCAGCTGGACCGTGGGGTAGCCAATTGGCTTTTCGGGACCTGAGAATGGCTGGTGATGGACCTATTTGCAAGTCCGGACAATTACCAGTTGCCCCGTTTCTGCTCCAAGCAGCCGCGCCCCACAGGGTGGCCGCCAATGCTTTTCTGGTGTCATGGTCCGTGGGCCTTCTGTATGCGTTTCTCTCAATGCCTCTGGTGGCCGACTCTGTTCAAGATTTTCCAGGACATATCCTTGGTCATCCTTATCACCCCACAGTGGCCCAGGCAACCCTTGTTCCCGCTTCTACTACAGCTAGCAGTGGAGGCTCCCATTCCCTTGGGATCCTCCCTGCGCCTCCTATCTCAGGAGGAGGGCTGTCTCCTGCACCCCAACCTCAGCTCCCCACCTTGATGGCGTGGCTGCTGAAAGGGTAATTCTCGCTCTGCTCCTCCTTCCAAGGAATATTGAGGAGGTCTTGCTGGCCTCGCGGAGGCCGTTGACTAGACGGGCCTATGCCTTGAAATGGCGCAGATTTGCGTCATGGTGCCAGGAGCAGGAGGTGGATCCTTTCTCTTGCCCGGTGGGGGTGGTTTTGCAATACCTTCTCCACCTCTCTGATTTGGGCCTCAAGTCCAACTCTGTCAGAGTGCACCTCAGTGCCCTTGCGATGAACCACTCTCCGGTGGATGAGAAGCCTCTCTCCACCCACCCCTTGGTCTCTTGGTTTCTGAGAGGCTTGCTTCTCTTGAATCCCCCGGTCCACCCCCCAGCGACCGAATGGTATCTGAATGTGGTGTTAGGGCAGCTTACTAGGCCGCCCTTTGAACCGATGGCAACCTGCCATCTACGCTATCTTTCTTGGAAAGTGGTTTTCTTGGTGGCACTCATGTCCGCCCGGAGGGTGAGTGAGCTCCAGGCCCTAGTGTCAGAAAGGCCTTACACCAGATTCTATAGGAACCGGGTGGTGCTTCGCATGCACCCCAAGTTCCTTCCGAAAGTGGTCTCCTCGTTACACCTCAACCAGGAGGTGGTTCTGCCTACCTTTTTTCCCAGGCCGCATGCCAGTCGAGCAGAGACGGTCCTTCGTACCCTGGACTGTAAGAGGGTGTTGGCCTTCTATATCCAGTGTACGCAAGCGCATTGGAAGGCTTCTCAGCTTTTCGTATCCTATGACCCCAGTAAGCTGGGGGTGGCGGTATCAAAGCGTACACTGTCCACCTGGGTAGCAGACTTTATTGCCTGGGCATACAAGACAGCTGAGCTTCCGATGGAGGGTTGTGTTACGGCCCATAGGGTCAGGGCCATGGCGGCATCAGTGGCTCATTTGCACTCTGTTCCTCTGGCAGACATCTGCCGGGTCACCACCTGGTCTTCGGGTCAGACCTTCGGAACCCATTATTGCCTGGACAGGCAGTCCCAACGGGACAGTGCCTTTGGCCAAGCTGTGCTCCGTAACCTTTTCGAGGTCTAGGCAATTCCTGCCCTCCGACCTTTCTGTGTTCAGGCTACCGGAGTGCTAATCCCTTAGTTTGGATTTCCATTGCGGCTGCTTGTGGCTCTCGTAGAGGGAGCCTTTTTTAGCTATGGGTTCTTGGTAGCCTATAGCTGGGGTTTCCCATATGTGAGGACTGACTTCCTGCTTCTTCCTGGAGAAAGCGTAGTTACTCACCTGTAACAGGTGTTCTCCAGGGACAGCAGGAATCAGTCTTCATGACCTTCCTTCCTCCCCTTGGAGTTGCAGTCCTATTATTATTATTATTATATTTTGTTCTTTTTGCCGTCTTTTTAGCTATGTCATTTGACTAAGCAAGATGGCACCCTTGGGTGAGAAGGGGACCGCGCATGCGTGATGGCATCTCCCAAAGGCTTTCTCTGAAAGCTGGGGATTTGCTCCGCATGAGGGCTCCGTCGGCGCCGACGTCACCCATATGTGAGGACTGATTCCTGCTGTTCCCGGAGAACACCTTTTACAGGTGAGTAACTACACTGAACCTCTTGGCTTCTGAAGTTGTTTGCATAAAACAGAACCAGTTTGGTCTGCCTGAAGAGTATAAGGAGAGATTGGGCTTTTAAATGGATGCAAAGAGAAAATTTCACTGTACCAGGTTTGTATATTTAAAATTTTTCTAGCATCTAGAAGAACCAACAAAGGCATTGCAGTGGAGAATTAATGAATTTCTCTCCTTTTGCCACATTTTGTGTCTCCAGAAAATTAAGTACAAATTGCATTGAGTTCAGAGAATGAGTGCGTGTGGAGACTTGAGAAGATTGATCAGAGGATGTCACCTCTGGTGAATTTTGATTCAGATATCTGTTGCCGGTATCAAAGACAATAAATATGTACATAGTTGAAACTTTAGGAGCCTTCTAGATTATTTTTAATTTTAAATTTAAGTGATTTTTAATTAAAATTTTGCTTATATGAGTTCTAAGCAGGCTTTCTCCTTAATTCAGTAGACAGAGGAGACACACACCATATAGACTGAACATATGCAATGCAGGTAGAATTCTATAAATACCTTCATCACCCATACAGCATTGTCTAACTTTGCTACTACCCCTTTATCATTAAAATACACACCAGCATTTAGAGAGATTTTTTGTTCTTCTCTAGAAAAATAAAGCACTAAAAAAATAAAATCAGAGGCTGCTGCCTGCACCTTCAACAATTTTTCCCTCATCAAAGTGAACCGAGCCCACTGTGTTTATCCTTCCCTCCTCTTCTTTGTCCTAATCTCACCTATTGTTGCTTAGAACAGATGGAATATACAGAAGGAGATTTATACCCAGGAATTGTCTGGCCAAGAAAACTTTATAGAGCCAAGGAAAAATCCAATGGAGAAAAATTGTGTTGGCTAATCACAGTCTTTGCATTAGTGTAATACTTCTGCAGAGTGCAGACAGTGTGATGAGGAAAATGAGTTTTATGCAGATAGCACTGCCCTCTCTTAAGGAGGCTGTACTTGATGGGTTGCTGCTCCACAGGAAACATGCACACATCCTGTTTAAAGTTATATCTAGGTTAACAGGCCACTTGATTGAGAAAGGGGAAGCTATCACAGTGTAGCTGTGCTCTTTCTATGCATGAACCACAGAATCCTGTTTTAACTCAAAAGTAGTTTATAAGAAGCCCCCTCTCCCCCCAGGGAAAACTAAAACAGGAGAGAAAATATCAGAACATTGAGAAAAGCCTCACTAGTGTCTATGGGTTCCCAAAGCATAAAGGAGATGTTTATTTTACATTTCTGCACTTTAAAGGCTGAGGTAAGAGTGAGCCAAGAGAGAATCATTCAGATAAAAATTGAATCCCTCTAGGTGCTAGTGAAAGTCTTTAATTGGAGTAAATATTTAAGTAACAGTTACTCAAGGCCAACTTGATTTGCCTTGCCGGTAAGGCTGTGCCTTAAGTTATTTAAATGAAAAGTTTCAATACAGCTGTTGCTATAATAAAGCAGCAGGAGTTTTACGGACTCTGCTTGGCCAAAGCCTCAAGTCACACAGTAGTCAAAAATCTATGCTGTTCAGATAAGAAAATTAACTGCTCTCTTTACTTGCCCCATCTCTCTGCACACACAACTGATTTGGAGTCATGACACTCCCATCTCTGCTGGTTTCTAATTAACTCTACCCAAAACCTACTGCTTACCCGTTTAGTCAAAATGATTTACCATCTGTTCATCTGCAGTACTTACGAGTTTATCGAGAGATGGGATGGAGTGTAGATGATTTTATTAACAATTATTAAATTTTGTATTTTAAACCTAATCAGGTCAGTATTTAAACCTATGGTCGGCATTATTTTAAACATAGGCCATGACTTTTAAATAATGTCCATATATTCAGCACTCTATTCAGATTACCAGCGACACTGAATATACTGTAAGTGTAGTGCCGTGCCTGCCATAATTATCCAAATAGTGGTGATATTCGGTTCACTATCCAGATAACTTTAGGACAACCCTTTTCCTTCTTGTGAGCAACCCTTCATGAATGCATAAGTAGCTTTTTGCCTGTGCTAAAGTTATCTAAATAATTATTCTGACAGCAGACTGAATATCTCCGCAGTCTGGATAACTTGCTGCCAATGGCAAATGTTCTAATGAGGAGCCCCCATCACCATCTCCCTGTGGCATTCCCCATTCTCCAGGACCAAGCAGGAAGTCAGTCCTCACATATGGGTGACGTCGGTGCCGTCGGAGCCCCCGTGCGGAGCATTTCCCCAGCTTTCAAAGAAAGCCTTTGAGAATGCAGCGCGCCTGCGCGGTCCCCTTCCCGCCCAAGGGTGCCATCTTAGCTCTTCGTCTCCTTTGACCCTAATAAGATGGGGATACCTGTCTCCAAGCGTACATTGTCCACTTGGGTAGAAGATTGTATCGCCTGGGCATATAAGGCAGCCGACCTCCCCTTGCAGGGTCGAGTCATGGCCCACCGTGTCAGAACGAAAGCCGCGTCAGTAGCTCTTCTCCGCTCTGTTCCTTTGGCAAACATCTGCCAGGCCATAACTTGGTCTTCAAGCCAGACTTTTGCAGCCCATTACTGCCTGGAGAGAGAGTCCCAGAGGGACAGTGCCTTCGGGCAGGCGCTACTCTGTAATCTCTTTGAGGTTTAGGCAACTCCTACCCTCTGGCCCTTGTGTTGGGCTACCGTACGGAGGCGTTCTCAGGGGATATTCTTATCACGGATGCTGAGGCTCTTGAGAGGAAGCCATTTTTTTCAGCTTTGGGTTCCCGGTAGCCTAGAGCTGGGGAGTCCCATATGTGAGGACTGACTTCCTGCTTGGTCCTGGAGAAAGTAGTTACTCACCTGTAACAGGTGTTCTCCAGGAGCAGCAGGAATCAGTCCTCATGACCCTCCCTCCTCCCCTGGAGTTGCAGTCATATCATTCATTTTGATTTTTTGCTGTCTTTTAGCTATGTCATCTGACTGAGCAAGATGGCACCCTTGGGCGGGAAGGGGACCGCGCAGGCGTGCTGCATTCCCAAAGGCTTTCTTTGAAAGCTGGGGAAATGCTCCGCACGGGGGCTCCGTCAGCGCCGACGTCACCCATATGTGAGGACTGATTCCTGCTGCTCCTGGAGAACACCTGTTACAGGTGAGTAACTGCTCTTTGTTGTGCCCCCCACCACATGTGACAAACTAACATTAATTTATTTATTGCGCTGCCTCTGCTCCAAGCCCAACAACTGTTACGATACCTTTGGGGCCAAAGTCTCGGAGAGTTAATAGCTGCTGGGCCCAGAGCAGAGGCATGACAGCAAACACATTGAAGTAAGTTGCTGCACCACTGTATGGTTCCCCTTGCTGCCCAGCCCCCCCCCCCCCCTGCATTACAGGGGCTGCATGGGCTGAATTTACACCACTACTTGTCTCTCCTCCCATGCACCATCTGGACAGTACTGAGGTGGTTTGTGAGGCTAATCAACGGCATTGTCTATAGTGCTGCTGAATATGTCATGGATAGCTGCAGCCAAGGAAATTATCTGGATAACTGCTGTCATTATGTGGATAATTCCCTTTCTATATTTGGCTGAATAATCTTAAACCTGCTAATTTTTGATATTAAGAAAAGATTTATATGGGGGAAGAAAAAAGTAGAATCTGATGTTTAGGGTTTTGTTTTGTTGGAGAAAGGGGGCAGAGAAAATTATTGGCAATGTTCCTTAAAAGTGAACTTTTATGATAGAGCAGTTTTACTTAGTTGATGGCATTTGGATGCTTTTCTACATTTCATTTTGCTTGTCTTGCGGCCCCACTAAATCTGCAGTGATCAAAGTGTTGCATTTTGCTATCTGGGCCACTGGAGGTTGCTGCAGTACATGGCTTGCTGTATGAGACAGATAGCTCAAACTCAAAACAAATGATAAGCTTTGCATTAAAGAGGCATGAAACATTCAGAATTCCTTCCTACCAGGTGGAAATTTACGGAGTGTTGCATGCAAAGTAAAATAATATAGACACACTAAACTGTGGGAGAATCAGGTTAAGTCCCATGGGCAACCGGGCAACTTGCAGTTGTATCCCCAGTTTAGTGAACTTGCATTATTGTGAACATTGAGTGAGGATATTCAGCAGCGGCGGCTAGCCATCGTCACTGAATTCTAACCCTGGATATTCAATGCTGGGGCCATATCCGGCCACTGGCATTGAATGGGTCACTGCAGAACCTGGAAACTTACCAGGCAGCGGCAATATTGAGCCACTGCCCAGTTAGCTTCTGCGGGTAAAGTTAGGCCAGCCTTTGTCGTGCCTTACTTTCTGGGCAGCGGCTCAATATTGCTGCTGCCCCATTAGTGACGGGTGCCACCTCCAATCCACCCCAGAACGACACCCCCGATTCTAACCACTTAACCCACGACACCCCCGATTCTAACCACTTAAATGCCTGAAAACCATGTAAATATTTGCCTTTGAATATCCCTTCCATTATTATTAATCTTATCATTTGTATAGCACATACTAGATGCACACTGCAATGTAGGTGGAAATTATTACTCAGTGAACCTCTGGCTATTGGCAGATTCTGCAGGTGGGATTTAGGAATGCATTCCTCCTTCTCATCCTGCTAGACCAGTCCAGACATGTCAGTTATTCTCCCCATCCAGCAGATGGAGGCAGACTAGAGCAACTTTCAGTGATGTCATAACTTGTATATACAGCAGTGCAGCACTGAGAGACATCAGTATTGTCTTCTTCCAGCAGGTAGTCAGGTGGGTAGAGTGCAGCAGTGCAGATAGGCCTGTCTCCCTTAGCTCAGATCACAGTCTTGTGGTCTGTGTATCTGAGACCTTTGGCCTAGCATTTGCTTGAACCTTGGTATGCCCATAGTCTCCATAAGCTGACAGTTGCCCTGTGTCCAATGCTGTTACCCATGGGTTCCAGCATTGGTGGGCTGGAGAATGTGCGGGAGAGGGGGTTGGTAAGTTGGGGCCCAGGCCCTCCTTCCCGCTCACTGTCCTGTAACTGCATGTTCTGCTTGTTTGCTTATAAAATTTAAAAGAGCAAACTCTGAAAATTTATAAAACTATGCAATATGTTTTTCTCCAGAGACAAGTACGGCATACAGACACGCTGTATGGGTGACATCCTAAAAAGAGCCTGGTGTGCCGGACTCTCCCCTAGCTCAGAGAGGTCTTTGGGACTTGTCTGAGCAGGCGTACCACTTCCTGCCCTCTGGAGACTCTGTTTCTTTTTGACACACCAGCATGCTGCACGGCTCTCCCCTCCTCCCTCTGTTCCTATCAGCAATCCCCCTGCTCGTGCCTTTTACACATGTTTTTTCCTTCACTGGAACCTTCATTCCCTACTGGGAAAAAAAAAGAAAACAAAAAATCTCCTCCTCAGGTAGGTCCGGCTGTTCAGCAGGCCCTTCCAGCTGCAGGTCCAACCAGCTGCCTGTCCCCCAGAGCTGCGACCCGCATGACATAGTGAGCCTCCGATCAGCCGCAGAGCCTCAGAGTCCAACCAGCTGCCACAAGACACGGTGAACCTCCAATCACACTGAGGAGAAGCCTGCGATGGTCTATTTAAAAAAAAGAAATTTGAGAGAAACAGTTGGCTCTGCTGCACAGACAATGGCAGCCTCGAAAAAAAAAAGAAAGCACCAAGAGAATTTGGAGGAAGTCCCGTGACCCATGATCTCCCCTACCCCTTCTCCCATTGGGCTCCATCTTCTAAAAGGCACCAGGGGTCAAAGGTTTTAACAAAGACTAAGCACTCCAAAACTGACACTCTGCCTCATTCAGGGGTTCCAGCCTCCTCTTCAGGTAAGGCCAGAACCCCCCCCACCGAGCGACCCAGATCAGAGGAAGCACCTTACACGAGGGACTCCCCCCCCCCCCCCTGTCAAACACAGCAAGCAGTCAGAGACCCAGATGCCTGCCCTATCACCAGGAGCCGCCTCTACCACCTGAAGAAGAACCTAATCTAAACTCGAGCCTCATGTCTTTCCTCAGGCAATTTATTTATTTATTTTTATTTAGCTGTATTTATATCCCGCTTTTCACTGTGTCAAAGCGGTCAATTGGGGGATATATTTAACACGAGGGGATATGAGACGCATACGATAATACTTACAGGGAACATGGGCAATGGAGGGTTAAGTGGCTTGCCCAAGACCACAAGGAGTATAGGACTAGAAATCCCAGTCCCTCCGGCCTGAGATTGCTGTCCCCAGGTGGGACTTGAACCCCCAGCCCTCCGGCCTGAAGTACCTTGTCCTAACCACTAGACCACTCCTCCCTTCATTTGTCCAGGATAGTGCCGGTATCCTTCAGTGTGTGGCTTCCCAGGAGTCACAGCTACCAAGTACCATTTTTCAAGTACTATTGGACCCTCGATACCACTCCCCTCCCTAGTGGACTGGCGACTGCCCCCTCTATTCAAGGATCATCTTAGTGCGGACAATCAAGTTACGATGTTCTGCATCAACAAATAAGGAGGGTTTGGATCCCTCCACCTCTAGTGGGAGGCTGTCCAGCCCTGGCTCTTCGCTCAGTTGCTGAATGCCACTCCATGAGTGACTTATCTTCCGTGCACTCAAAACTAACTGGCAGACGCCCTCAGCCGCAACCTGGATCCCCATGAATGGTCTCTCGATCCTCAGGTCACCCAGCGCCTCTTCAACACATGAAGCACTCCGGAAGTGGATCTCTTTGCATCAGAAGTCAATGCAAAGTGCCCATCGTTTTGTTCCATTCGCCCGAGCATGCACTGCTGGGCTCATGATGCCTTCGCCATCTCCTAGAGTCAGTGTCTTCTATATGTTTTTCCTCCTTTCTCGCTCCTGCTAAGAGTCATAGGCAAGATCAGGGAAGACGAGCCATAGTCATCCTCATTGCCCTGCACTGGCTAAGACAGGCCTGGTTCACCCACCTCCTCACTTAGCAGCAGAACCACCCTTCCTGCTGGGAGACAACCCTTTTCTCCTAACGCAACACAATGGATACTTGCTCCATCTCAACTTCCACAGTCTCTCCCTGGTGGCCTGGAGGATGGTCTCTGTGCTGTGATGTTTGTTTATTAAAACTTCATATACTGCCCTTCAGGGAGGTACCAGAGCCGTTTACAATAAAAAAACAATTAAAAATAATATTAATTGGGAAAGAAAAAAGGAATGCCAGCAGTACGCAGAAAGAAATATAGTACACACAAATAAGTGGAGAAGGGGGGAGTGTGGGGAAAAGATAGGGGCATACATACATGAGGGAAGAAGACAGTACAGGGTTGGGGGGGGATGGGAGTGGATGGACGATTCCCTTCCGGATAATGTCTAGGCCATCATCTCTGCCTTACGCAGACCAGCTATGCAACATTCTTATCAGCAGATAAGGGCACGCTTCACTCGCTGGGCTGCAGCACATGGGCTCAGCCCTGTGTCCTGCCCAGTAAGCCTGGTACTTACATACCTGCTGCGTCTGTCCCACTCAGGACTCCAGACATTTTCAGTCAGATACCATTTGTCGGCCATCACGGCTTCCCATACACCCATACATGGGAAGCCCATATCAGTGCATCTGGTAGTGACCAGATTCATGAAAGGACTCATGAACACAAAGCCCCTGACCAGAGAACCCTCACCAACATGGGACCTCAATGTAGTCCTTTGCACTAATGAAACTGCCCTTTGAACCATTGTACTCCACCTCCCTCAAATACCTCACATGAAAGACGGTGTTTCTAGTCACAATAACCTCTGCATGACGTGCCAGTGAACTGCAAGCCTTGGTTCACTACCCCCCATACATGCAATTCCTGCATAACACAGTCATCCTTCAAAAACACCCCAAGTTCCTCCCCAAGGTTGTCTCAAGTTTTCACTTCAACCAGACTATAGCCCTTCCAGCCTTTTTTCTGTGCCTGCAAATCAGCTCGCTGGAAAAAGCACTGCATTCTTTGGACTGCCAAAGGACTCGTTTATACTACTTGTGAGTAAAGAAAGGCATACGCTCAGCTTCCCAGCTCTTCATGACCTTCAACCCCAACAATCCAGGCCAGCCTGCCTCTAAACAGTCTGTCTCCTCCTGGATAATGGACTGCATCTCATTCTGCTACACCCAGTCCCAAATGCTATCCCCTAGACGCATTGGGCCCCACTATCTCCTAGCCACCATGGTCTCTATTGCCACCCCTGGAAAGGGACTCAGGCTGCAGTACTGCAGCCAACACCAGAGTGGCCCTCAGCCCTGGATTTACCCATACAGTGTGTCTGCATCCCCCTATTGTCGCCAGAGAAAGCATAGTTGCTTACCTGTAACAGGGGTTCTCGGTATGTAATAGGGTATGCAGCCACACACTCTCTCCTGTCTTCCCCACAAAAAAAAAGACAGAAACAACAAAAACAAAAACTGTAATACACTAAAACCAGAACACAATGGACTGAATCGAACAACCATCATTGCAAGGCCAGCTATGACATCAACTGAGTCTCTAGAGGGCGGGAATTGGTATGCATGCTCAAGGAAGTCCCAGAGACGTTTCTGAGCTAGGGGAGAGTCCAGCACACCAGGCTTCAGCAAGGACGTCACCCATACAGTGTGATTGCATAACCATTCTGTCTATGGAGAACCTCCTTTACAGGTAAGCAACTATGCTTTCCCTGGGTTTCAAAACAAAATAGTGCTATGCATGATACATATTTCTGCCTTATAAAATTCAGGATTTGATATAGTGCTTCTTTTTTCACTGTCTTTCTACTGATTCTCTTTCACAGTATATACTTCTAATAATACTTATCAATTTTATTGCACTTCTGGACATATGGAGGATCATTTTAGAAAGAACATCCAAGTGC
The DNA here is from genome assembly GCA_033557465.1 of Ichthyophis bannanicus. Taxonomy (NCBI): domain Eukaryota; kingdom Metazoa; phylum Chordata; class Amphibia; order Gymnophiona; family Ichthyophiidae; genus Ichthyophis; species Ichthyophis bannanicus. Next base: position 363,629,204 of record CM066039.1, read on the forward strand.
ATTCTGGGACGTCTAAACCAGAACATCTGAAAAAAAAAAGGCACGTCCAGATGCAGATACTATTTCACAAATGTGAACGTGCCCGATATGGACATCTACGGGGGCTTCTATATAGACATCCCCTGAATAGTATTCCAGAACCTGGACTTCTAAGAATAGCCTAATGGTTAGAATAGTGTGCTAGGACCAGAGAAGCATGCCCTGTTTGGATTTGGATGTCCTCATGCTGGGAACATCCACAGGTCCAGCTTCTAAAATGCTTTGGATGTCTTTATGCCCATTTTCAGACTTCCAAAGCATTTATAGGGCTTCCAAAATAACCCCAATGCTGTGTAGTGGTGATAAGTATTCAGGTACAATGTGTGCTTACTTTAAAGAGCTTACAATCTATTGGGTACCTGGGGCAGTGGGAAGTAAAGTGACTTGCCCAAAGTCACAAGGAATATCAATGGGAAATATAGGATTTGAAACGTGGATTCTTTGGTACCCAGCCCATCACTCTAACCACTAGGCCACTTCCTCTTTCCCGCAATGGAATCTGCAGAACAAATACACTTAACGGAGACTGTGGAATCATGGGGAAGAAATGATTTTGTCATTCTTTTTGGCTTCTTATGCTAGAAATTGAAGGGTTTATGGTTTATTACACTTGATTTCCAGTACATCCTGCTAGACCAGTCCAGACAAGTGGGTTTAGTCCCCCTACCAGCAGATGTTGGAGACAGAGACAAATAAAAAATACCAGTAGCCTGATAGGCTGTTCCCTGGTAATATCTAGCTACCCCCAGTAGAGGGCGCTCCAGTATTTCTCTGTCTTCAGCATATGTGGAGTGTAGGTTTTTTTTCTCTCGGTTCTTTTAAACCTTTTATTATTTCTTGCTGGTTGCACCCAGGGCCACTAGAGGTGCCCCTCTGGGTTTCCCAGCCGCATATATATATATATATATTTCTCCAGGACCAAGCAGGAAGTCAGTCCTCACTTATGGGTGACGTCGGTGCCGACGGAGCCCCCGTGCAGAACATTTTCCCAGCTTTCATAGAAAGCCTTTGGGAATGCAGCACACATGCGCGGTCCCCTTCCCGCCCAAGGGTGCTATCTTGCTCAGTCTTCTTTTTTCCGCGGACCCCGACGGATGTATATTCGTTTCACCCGAGGAAGAAGTTGATTTTCTCTGTGTTAACCTGTTTTTCTTCGGTTCGACGCTGGTTTCCCTTTCCCGCCTAGGCCCGATACATCGGTATCGAGCCCGGATCTCTTTTTCGTTTTTTGTCCTTAGTGACTAGCGTTCGCGCCATTTTTTCTTTTTTCACTGGCAGCCCTGTCTTTTGACCTTGCAGGGGCCCTTTTCCCCCGATGGCTGCCAGCGGGTTCAAAAAGTGTGATCGGTGTAAGAAACTTATGTCTCTCACCGACACACATGACTGCTGCCTCCGGTGCGTCAGACCCGATCATGACCCGATGATCTGTGGTCCGTGTGAGAAAATGTCCTCTAAGGCGTTAAGGAGTCGGCAGCACCAAAAGGAAAGAATCTTCTCTGACTCCGCGTCCGGTAGGGCCCGGACCTCGTCAGAGGCCTCGACTTCTCGGGACTCCGGCCCCGAGCAGCGTCAAGGCTCCTCTGAAAGGGGGTCTCCCTCGCGGGAGTATCATAAGAAGAAAAAACCCGTGAGGGCGGTGTCGGTGGACGCACTTGGCTCCTCGAGGGCCAAGTCGCATAGCCCCGAGCGCCGTCCCGGGTCTTCGGAGATGGAGAGGCCTGCAAAAGAACCTCGTGTTGAGATGGAGTCCCCGGGTCACGTGAGTACTGTAGTCCTCATGGACTCACCTCCAGGGGAGCCGCCGGGGCCCGAGTCGGGGACTGCTGAGTTTCCTGAGCTCAGACTCAGGTTGACGGCCTTGGAGAGCAGCTTGGCTGCCTTCATGGAACAGCAGCGGGCACTGATCACCAGTCTCACCGGTGCATCTGCCCCGACCACCGGTACATCGACGTCCAAGTCGACCCCGGAGACCGAGCCGATCCTCGAGTCCATGCGAGCTCGAGTCAATCCTCGGCCAAGGTCCCCCTCGGCCTCCCGTTCGGGACCGAGATCGTTGACGCTGGTACCCTCAGCATCGGGGCAGATGGCATCAATGCCTGCCCGACCGGAGCAGCTCGATTCCTCCTCCGAGGAGTCCGGCTGGGAGACGGAGGATGAGGAGTCGCCCGACACCTTTCGGACTCGGAGCGTTCCTTCGGACTCGCCCGAGTCCGAACCTCAGAGAAGGTCCCCCCCCGGAGGATACCCGGTTCTCAGACTTTGTGTGGGACATGGCCAAGGCTTTGGCATTCCCCTTGGATTCCGAGGAGAAGCCTCGAGCCGAGGAGCTCGAGGCCCTACAATGTGGCTCTCCTCCGAAGGAGGCCTTTACTGTTCCGGTTCCTCCGATGCTGGAACGGTTGCTCTTCCGCATGTGGGAGGCGCCGGCATCGACGCTGGTTTTAAGCAAGCAGGTTGACTCCATCTATCGAGTCCGCAAGAGCCCCGGGTTCCAAAAGGCACAATTACCGCACCACTCCATGGTTGTGGAATCGGCCATGCATCGTCTGAAGAGTCAGAAGATGCACTCCTTGGTGCCTCCCGGCCGGGAGGCCCAGAACCTGGATGCCCTCGGTAAGAAGTGCTTCCAGGGCTCTATGCTTGCTTGCCGTGTCCAGACCTACCAGCTGTACATGGGCATGAACCTTTGAGACCTGGCAAAGGAGATTGCCGGGTTCTCTGCTGGTCTCTCCGAGGAACCTTTGCAGAGGTTCAATGCTCTGTCCTCGGGTATTCATGAGTGCTCGAAGTTTATATCTCGAGCAGCCTATGATGGCTTCGAGGCATCGGTGCACGCCGTCAGGCTTGGCAACAGTCATCGGACCTCGAGCCATGGGTGCAGGAAAAGTTGGTCGATGTCCCCTGCCGAGGTGAGAACCTCTTTGGCAAGCCCATGGCTGACAAGGCTGCAGAACCCGAGACCGAGACTCTTACCCGGACAAGGCTGTCCAGAAAAACCTCTGCCCCTTCTCAGAAGAAGGGCTCGGGAAAAAAGACCTTTTACCCGAGAAAGTCATCTGCCTATAAACAGTACCCTCATTATCAGGCCTCTGTAGCTCCCCAACAGGGTCAGCAGGCCAAGGGGCAGGGTCATGGACCCCATAGGCAGAAGGCCCTCAAGCCTCCTACTCCGGCTCCTACTCAGTAGGGAGGGGGATTTTGACTGCAATGGCATAGCCTCTCCTCCTCAGCTGGCCTCTATCAGCACTGGAGGCAGGCTGGCCCTGTTCACCCACAGGTGGTCAGCCGTCACAAGGGATACCTGGGTTCTAAGTATAGTCCAGAAGGGCTGTCTCCTCCATTTCCACAAGGTACCCCCTCCTATTTTCCAGGGGAGCCTCCCAGACTCCCTCTGCACAGGGACTTACTCCTGCAGGAGTTGGCAGGTCTTCTGAAGGAACAGGCAGTGGAACTGGTGCCCCACCACCTGAGAGGTCAAGGCTTCTATTCCAGGTACTTCCTGGTACCCAAGAGAACAGGAGGCCTCAGACCCATCCTAGACTTGCGAAACCTGAGCAAGTTCCTGGAGAGGGAAAAGTTCAAGATGCTTACCCTTGGAATCCTGCTGCCCTACCTCCAGCAGGGAGATTGGCTATGCTCCTTAGACCTAAAGGATGCTTATACTCACATCCTTATTCATCCAGACCACAGACAATATCTCAGATTTGTAGTGGGAGGAAACCATTATCAGTACAGAGTACTGCCTTTTGGCCTTACATCCGCCCCCATGGTATTCACCAAGTGCCTGGCGGTGTTAGCGGCCTACCTCAGGGTTCAAGGCCTCTTTGTCTTTCCATATCTGGACGACTGGCTCATCAGGGGTCAATCCCCGCAAGAGGCCAATCAAGCCACCCTTCGCACTGTTGCTCTGCTTCAGCACCTGGGGTTTGTCATAAACGTTGCAAAGTCCAGTTTGCACCCCTCCCAGAACATGGAGTTCATAGGAGCTCGACTGGACACCTTTCAGGCAAAGGCCTTTCTTCCAGTGGACAGGGCCCACAGATTGATGCATCTAGCCAGGCTATTCCACAGCAATTCTCTGGTCTCTGCCAGACAATTCCTCAGACTCTTAGACCACATGGCATCCACGGTCCATGTAACTCCAAATGCCCGTCTTCACATGAGGCTGGCTCAATGGGGACTCAGGACTCAGTGGCACCAGGCCACAGGAAGCCTTGCAGAGAAAGTGAGGGTGTCCAGCCTACTAAAGTCTTCTCTGCAGTGGTGGCTTCATCTTCCGAATCTAGTGCAAGGGGTGCCTTTTCAGGCACCTCCACACTCTCAGGTGCTGACAACCGATGCTTCTCTTCAAGGTTGGGGTGCACATTGCCAAGGGACATGTACTCAAGGTCTGTGGACTCCTTGGGAGGCCGCACAGCAGATCAATCTCTTAGAACTGAGAGCTATTCGCTTAGCCCTGAGAACTTTCTCCCATCTCATCTCTCACCAGTCCGTCTTGGTGCAGATGGACAATCAAGTTGCTATGTTCTATGTGAACAAACAAGGCGGCACAGGGTCCCGACCTCTATGTCAGGAAGCGCAAAAGCTGTGCTCATGGGCAGTCAATCACGGCATTCTTCTCAAAGCGGCCTATCTCCCAGGTCAGGAGAATTATCTGGCGGACAGATTGAGCAGGATCCTGCAGCCGCACGAATGGCAGTTGAATCCTTTAGTGGTGCAACAGATCTTCCTGAGATGGGGGTCTTCCAACCATAGATCTCTTTGCCGGTCCTCTGAACCGTCAACTTCCCAGGTTCTGTTCCAGACAACCTCATCCTCTCAGAGTAGCAGCGGATGCGTTTCTCATTCCATGGTTTACAGGCCTCCTATATGCGTTTCCTCCCATGCCTCTAGTGTCCAAGACACTATTCAAGGTGCTCCGGGACAAGGCCTCAGTGATTCTGGTGGCACCCAGGTGGCCAAGGCAACCCTGGTTCCCACTACTGTTGCAACTAGCGGTGGACACTCCTCTTCCTCTGGGGATGCAACCCAATCTCCTGTCTCAGGAGCAGGGATCTCTCTTGCACCCCAATCTCCAGTTCCTCAATTTGATGGCCTGGCTGCTGAAAGGGTAGTCCTAGCACCTTTACTACTGCCTAGGGATGTGGAGGACGTAGTCTTGGCCTCTAGGAGGCAGTCCACCCGAATGTCTTATGCCCTTAAGTGGCATAGATTCTCTACCTGGTGTATTCAACACAACGAGAATCCCTTCTCATGCCTGGTGCCAGTGGTGCTGCAGTATTTGCTTCACCTGTCCAACCTAGGCCTTAAGTCCAGTTCTGTTAGAGTTCATCTTAGTGCTCTTTCAGCACACCGTTCACAGGTGGCGGGCCAGTCTCTATCCGGCCATCCTTTGGTGGCTCGCTTCCTCAGAGGCCTACTTTTGCTTAAGCCTCCGGTGCGTCCACCTGCCTCTGAATGGGATTTAAATGTGGTCTTGCAACAGCTTACTTGCCCACCATTTGAACCTATGGCTACTTGCCCTCTGCGTTTTCTATCCTGGAAAGCACAATTTCTGGTAGCCCTTACCTCAGCAAGGTGAGTGAGTGAGCTTCAGGCCCTAGTATCAGAAGCACCATATACTAGGTTCTATAGGAACAGGGTAGTCTTACGGACTCACCCTAAGTTCTTTCCCAAGGTTGTCTCCTCCTTCCACCTCAATCAGGAGGTGGTTCTTCCGACTTCCTTTCCCAGGCCCCATGCTAGCCGGGCTGAGATGGTCTTGCATACCCTGGACTGTATGAGGGTGTTGTCCTTCTAACTTGACCGTACGCGGGAGCACTGGAGGGCGGTTCAGCTCTTCGTCTCTTATGACCCCAATAAGTTGGGGTTGGCTGTCTCCAAGCATACTTTGTCCATGTGGGTAGCTGACTGCATCACCTGGGCTTACAGGGCAGCCGGCCTCTCGTTGCAGGGTCGAGTTACGGCTCACCGTGTCAGGGCGAAGGCTGCGTCAGTGGCTCATCTCCGCTCTGTTCCGTTGGCAGACATCTGCCGGGCCGCTACTTGGTCTTCAAGCCAGACTTTTGTGGCCCACTACTGCCTTGAGAGGGAGTCCTGCAGGGACAGTGCTTTTGGGCAAGCGGTACTCCATAATCTCTTTGGGGTCTAGGCAACTCCTACCCTCCGGCCCTGGTGTTGGGCTACCTGTCGGGGGCGTTATCAGAGAAGATTCTGTTCTTGCATGCTGAGGCTCTAGAGGGAGCTCATTTTTTCAGTTTGGGGCCTCTGGTAGCCCTAAGCTAGGGAGTCCTATATGTGACGACTGACTTCCTGCTTGGTCCTGGAGAAAGAGTAGTTACTCACCTGTAACAGGTGTTCTCCAGGAGCAGCAGGAATCAGTCCTCACAACCCTCCCTCCTCCCCTTGGAGTTGCAGTCATATGATTTATTTTTACTATTTTTGCTGTCTTTTAGCTATGTCATCAGACTGAGCAAGATGGCACCCTTGGGCGGGAAGGGGACCGCGCATGTGCGCTGCATTCCCAAAGGCTTTCTATGAAAGCTGGGGAAATGCTCCGCATGGGGTCTCCGTTGGCGCCGACGTCACCCATATGTGAGGACTGATTCCTGCTGCTCCTGGAGAACACCTGTTACAGGTGAGTAACTACTCTATATTTAGTGCAGGCAGATTGAGGTTGAGCTCATAGTCAGGCGGATCAGTTGAGCTTCCCTCTGTAGGGGAGAAAACCTGCATCAGCTCATGAGGAGCTGTGCAGCCGGTCATCGGGGGAACCTGCAGTTTTTTTCCTGACAGCTTTCTCTCTCCTCTGCTGTGACATGTCTGCCTTGGCTTCTCTGCACTTACAAAATCAGATCAAAAATAACAAAAAAGAGTTTGTAACGGGACTCTCTCTTATTACATTGAAATGCTGAGTATTTGTGGATTTGAGCAATTCTAAACTCTGTTACCACCTGAGGCAGGATCGTTGGATTCAAAACGCGGCGCTGGGTCGTGGTGACTTCGGCAGGGGAGAATATCCCTGAATTCATCTTAAATTGCTACGATTCCTAAGGCATCTCCGGTTTGGGACCCAACTGCCAGCTAAGATAGAACTTTGGTTCAAAAATTTTTTTTCGGTTCTTAGCACTGTGGCTTTGTGGGTTCGTGTTTGAAGTTCTGTTTTCAAAACATTTTTTATACATTGTTACTAAAGATTAAAGAGAGAAGTCCGTTATTCGACAGGGTTTCATTGTCCCCTGACCTGACGGGCGTTCCTACAAAAATATTTTCTTATAATGTTTGTTTGTCCCTTTTTGTTATTTTTGATCTGATTTTGTATTTGGATTTGTGAGTACTGATCAATAATTTTTGGCATATAATTTCTGCTTCTGTTCCAGGCACAGTGAGTTGATCTTCAAAGTCCCCTCCCCCCCCTCTCTGATTTTCTTCAGGACAATCTGGGGCCAGTTTTTGGGAATAAGCACCCTATTTAGGGTCCTTACAGCTTTAGCTCCTCAAATCTCTTAGTTTTGTAATTTTTCTGTGTGTTTTAAGGCTTCAGGAAGCTTTTTTTCTCTGCTGGATTTTTAGTGGCAGCCATTTTGTTTCAGCGGGAATTTTACAGCATAGCTCTGTTTTTCGGAGGGCTTTTGTGGGTACCTTAATATATTAATTTCTGCCTCCCCTGCCAGTCTGTGCCTCTCTGAGGTTTTTTAAAGTGGGTTTTGATACATTTTTTTTTTTTTTGTAACTTTCTGGGCCGCTGTCCATCACTATTTGCCTCTATTATGCCTTCCCTTCAGCAGTGCATGGTCTGCACTAAGGAACATAAGGATTTGCAGAATGGCATTTGTAGTGTGTGCCTTGATCATCCTGGGGAGACTTCTGCAACATTGGCCAAGGGGGCTCAGGACAGAGACAGTCCTGCTGCGCGGCCTCAGGGGCTAGAGGGACCCAGGCAGCTTCATCCAGTGAGTGAACCTGCCTCTCCTCCTCGCTTATCCCCTCTTGCTCCAGAATCTTTCAGTCAACAAGAGCCGCTGCATGCCTCAGATAACCAGTTTTTGGCACTTTTTAGGCAAGCCTGGGATCTCTGGCACACTAATACTTCCATATCTACGGTGGATACCCCGGCTCCTCAGTCTGCAGCCACAGCCTCCCACAAGCGCTCTAGGCCAGAGGACATATCCAAGATAGATATTCGGTCTCCTAAGGAAATTTCTTGGGCTACTACTGCTTGGCCAAAAGCCCCAGAGGACGGCCCATCCTCTGGTGAGGAGAGTGACGGCTTGTCAGACCAGGAGGATGGAGAATGGTCACCCTCGGAGTTTTCTGTGGAAGTCAAAGCAGAAGCGCAGGATATTCGCTTGTTTCGCAAAGAGGAGTTGCCGACATTAATTGTGCAGGTGGTTGAAGCCCTACGTTTGACAGATCAACAGGAGCAGCAAGATCCGCAGTCTGCTGCTACTTCTCAGCCAGACCCAATATTACAAGGCATTCGCAAGTGCTCTAGAGCCTTTCCATTCCCAGCAGAGCTGCAACAGATGGTGTCGCGGGAATGGGACACTCCGGATATCCCTCTCCGGTCTGCCTGCCATCTAGGGCAGCTTTATCTCTGGGCGTCGCCGGATTTATAAATGGCTAACTTACCCCAAGGTGGATGCTCTTGTGACCGGGGTAACAAAGCACACTACCGTTCCCATAGAGGGCAGTGCAGCACTTCGTGACCAATAAGATAGGAAAGTTGAGAGTCTTCTCAAGACGGCCTTTTCGGCTTCGTCTTTATCTCTCCAGTCCTCTGTTTGCGGGGGTCTAGAGGCCCGAGCCGCCCTCAGGTGGATTCAGCGTCTGCCGGAAGATCCAGTTTTGGCCCGTCTGGAATCAGTCACAGTGTTCTTGGCGGATACCTTTTATGATCTCTTGCACCTCTTGGCGAGAGCGGTGGCAGCAGTCGCAGTATCTCGCAGATGGCTCTGGCTTCGGCAATGGTCAGCAGACTCGGTATCTAAAGCACGCCTCTCCAAACTTCCCTTCAGAGGGAAGCTTCTTTTTGGGGAGGATCTGGACAAATTGGTCAAAGACCTAGGGGAAGTTCGACCCCAGCGGCTCTCGGAAGATAAGCCTAAGTTTGCTAGTTGGTGTTCCTCTCAGCGGTATTCGCCTATGTCGAGATGCACCTCCAGATTTTGCGACGCTCGTCGCTGTTGCCTGGGTAAGCCTTCCTCCTCTTCGACTTCTGGACATTTTGGCCAGAGGTCGCAGTCCTTTTGGGGTGCCCGTATGGGATCTGAAAACTACTCATCGTCTTCCAAGTTTGCCAGGCTCGCAAAATCTTCCCGCTGATTGGCCGGACAGTCCACACCAGGAAATCTTTCTGGAGAGAGGTCCGCCCAAAGGGATCCCTACGATAGGTGGATGTTTGACTCTGTTTTCTCGTCAGTGGTCTCTCATTACTTCGGATCAGTGGGTCCTCGACATAATCTCTCACGATTATATTCTCGAGTGTTCCCGACTCATTCCCGAGCCGTTTGTCGTCTCGCCAGGTGGAGGACCGCTGAAGAGAGAGGTGATTCGCAACAATGTCTGCCGCCTGCTTCTTTTGAGGGCTATTCGGCCTGTCCCTCGAGAAGAAAGAGGCTGCGGGCGTTACTCCATTTATTTCATAGTGCCCAAGAAGGATGGTGCCTTCCGCCCAATTCTAGACCTCAAATGTCCATTAGATGATAGAGGAGTTAAAGGGGCACTAAGAGGCGACAAGGCGATAGCGGAGAGACTGAATGAATTCTTTGCTTCGGTCTTTACTGAGGAAGATGTAGGGATGTTACCCATGACTGAAGTGGTATTTAAAGGTGCGGAAGAATTAAAGGAAATATCGATACATCGGGAAGATGTGTTACAACTATTAGATAAACTGAAGAGTAGCAAATCACCTGGGCCGGATGATATACATCCAAGGGTGTTGAAAGAACTGAAATATGAGATTGCAGACCTGCTATTAGTAATCTGTGAACTATCATTAAAATCATCTGTAATACCTGAAGATTGGAGGATCGCCAATGTAACACCAATTTTTAAAAAGGGTTCCAGGGGTGATCCGGGAAACTACAGACCGGTGAGCCTCACGTCAGTACCAGGAAAAATGGTAGAAACCATCATAATGAATAAAATTACTCAGCATGTAGATAGTCATGGCCTAATGGGAGATAGCCAACATGGCTTTAGACAAGGAAGATCTTGTCTTACTAATCTGTTATGTTTTTTTGATAGTGTGAATAAACAGGTGGACAAAGGTGAGTCGGTTGATATAGTGTATCTGGACTTTCAGAAAGCCTTTGACAAGGTCCCTCATCAGAGACTTTTGGCAAAACTAAAGAGTCATGGGATAGGAGGCAGTGTACTACTATGGATCAGGAACTGGTTAAAAGATAGAAAGCAGAGGTTTGGGCTAAATGGCCAACTTTCCCAATGGAGAAAGGTGAATAGTGGTGTACCCCAGGGATCTGTGCTGGGTCCGCTGCTTTCTGACATATTCATAAATGACCTGGAAAGTGGAATAACGAGTGAGGTTATCAAATTTGCAGATGACACAAAACTATTTAAAGTTGTTAAAACCCAAGAAGATTGTGGAAAATTGCAAGAGGATCTTGATAAATTGGAAGACTTGGCATCAAAATGGCAGATTAAATTTAATGTGGACAAGTGCAAAGTTATGCACCTAGGGAAGAACAACCCAAACTATGGTTACACAATGCAAGGTTCCACATTAGGAACTACCACCCAGGAAAAAGATCTAGGCGTCATTGTAGATAACATGTTAAAACCCTCGGCCCAGTGTGCAGCAGCAGCCAAGAGAGCAAATAGAATGCTAGGTATGATAAGGAAAGGAATGGAAAATAAAACAAAAGATATTATGATGCCTCTATACCGTTCCATGGTGAGACCGCACCTTGAATATTGTGTGCAATTCTGGTCGCCGTATCTTAAAAAGGATATAGCGTTATTAGAAAAGGTTCAGAGAAGAGCCACCAAAATGGTAAAGGCGATGGAAGGATACTCCTATGAAGAAAGGCTAAAAAGGTTAGGGCTCTTTAACCTGGAAAAGAGACGGCTGAGGGGATATATGATAGAAGTCTATAAATTAATGAACGGAGTGGAACAGGTAAACGTAGATCAATTGTTTACGTTATCAGAATATAGAAAGACTAGGGGACATGCAATGAAGCTACAGGGTGTAAACTATTTAAGACTAATAAAAGAAAATATTTTTTCACTCAACGTGTAATCAAACTCTGGAATTTGTTACCGGAGGATGTAATAAAGGCTGTTAGTGTAGCTGGGTTTAAAAAAGGTTTGGACAAGTTCCTAGAGGAAAGGTCCATAAACCATTATTAAGAAGGGACCCAGGATATCAATGCTTGACCCAGTACAAGCATTGCGGAACCTGTGTCTTTTGGGGAAACTGCTAGGTACGTATGACCTAGATTGGCCACTGTTGGAAACAGGATACTGGGCTTGATGGACCTTGGTCTGACCCAGTATGGCATATCCTATGTTCTTATGTTCTTATTTTAAGGCGTAAATCGGTGTCTGTGGGTTCCACGTTTCTGGATGGAGACTCTTCGATCAGTGATCAAGGCGGTGCATGCAGGAGAGTTCCTCGCCTCTCTAGATCTGGTGGAGGCTTACTTCCACATTCCCATAAAGGATGACCAGCAGCGTTTCCTCCGCTTTGCGGTACTGGGTCAGCACTTCCAGTTTTGTGCAATGCCTTTCGGCCTGGCCTCGGCTCAAAGGTCATGATAGTAGTTATAGCAGCTTTGCGCAAACAGGGAATCTGAGTACATCCTTACCTGGACAGCTGGTTGATTCGAGTGGACACCCTGCTGGAAGCGCGTCGGGCTGTGACTGAAGTGGTTTCTTTCCTCAAGAAGCTCGGCTGGGTGGTGAATGTTGCCAAAAGTCATCTTCAACCATCTTGGTAACTTGAGTTTCTTGGCGCGCGCTTCGACACGGCGAAGGGAAAAGTCTTTCTAACACAAGAAAGGCTTTGCAAGTTCACAGCCTTGCTGCGTTTGTTCCTTTTTCAGACAGCCCCGAGGGTCTGGGATTACCTACAGATTCTGGGGTCCATGGTGGCCACTATCAAGATCATGCCTTGGGCCAGAGTGCACATGAGGGAACTTCAAAGGGCTCTTCTTTCGCACTGGTGTGTCGGAAATCTATGACATACGTCTGCCGCTCCTCCCGGAGACCCGACGCAGCCTGCAGTGGTGGCTGGCACCCCATCATCTACTCAAAGGTGTTTCCCTGGAGACTCCTCGTTGGTTTCTAGTGACAATGGATGCAAGCCTCTCCGGGTGGGGTGCTCTCTATCAGCATCAGTCGACGCAGGGGATGTGGTCGACTCAGGAGGCTCAATGGTCCATAAATCGACTGGAAACGCGGGCGGTTCGCCTGACTTTGCGGCATTTTCTGCCTCTCCTCGAGGCATTGGCAATACGAGTTCTATGTGACAGTGCAATGACAGTGACATATATCAACCGCCAGGGTGGCACCAAGTCCCTAGGAGTATCCAGGGAAATGGCCCTTCTCCTTCCCTGGGCAGAAGCACATCTGCAGGCTCTCTCGGCGCAACACATCGCTGGGGTGCAAAACTTGCAAGTTGACTTTCTCAGCTGACACACTCTCGATCCCGGAGAGTGGGAGCTAGCCCCTTGGGCTTTTCAGAGAATTGTCCGAACACGGGGGCAACCGATAATGGATCTAATGGTGACAGCAGAGAATTCCAAAGTACTGGTCTTTTTCAGTCGCAGGAGGGAGTTTCAGTCCTCCGGATTGGATGCCCTGGCTCAACCATGGATGCTGCAGGGGGAGCTACTAGTTTCCTCCATGGGTTCTCATCGGCAGAGTATTCCAGAAAATTCTGTCACACCGGGGGAGTGTGATCCTGGTAGCTCCTGACTGGCCTCGGAGGCCTTGGTATGCGGACCTCGTTCGATTAACTCGAGTACCACCATTGCATCTGGGTGCTCTTCGGGGTCTACTACGTCAAGGCCCAATTCTGATGGACGACCCGATTCGCTACTCGCTTACGGCCTGGCTCTTGAATGCTGATGCCTAAGTGGTAAAGGTTATTCGAGTACTGTGGTCGCAATCCTTCTAAAGGCACGCCATCCGTCGACTTCGTCAGCGTATGCCAGAGTTTGGTGCGTCTTCGAGGCTTGGTGCATGCAGCGGAGTATCTCTCCTTGGAAGAGGGGCATCCCGAAGATTCTTACCTTCCTCCAGGAGGGTCTGGATAAAGGGTTAGTGCTGGCGTCCCCCCGGGTGCAAGTAGCTGCGTTGTCTTGTTTTCAGGGGTTTGTTGGTGGTTGCTCTATAGCGTCCCATGCGGATGTGTCCCGTTTCCTTAAGGCGGTTAAGGTGGTTCGTCCTCTGGTATCGGCATGGGATCTGTCCCTCGTCTTAGGGGTTTTGATGCGGGCTCCTTTTGAGCTGCTTAAGCACATCACCGTGAGAGATTTAACGCTTAAAACAGTGTTTCTAGTAGCAATGACTTCAGCACGGAGAGTATCCGAATTACAAGCACTGTCCTGCAGGGACCCTTATCTTTCCTTCTCAAATAAAGGGGTCCTCTTGCGTACTGTTCCTTCTTTCCTTCAAAAGGTACTTACATCTTTTCATGTCAACGAGCCAATTTCCCTACCGTGTTTTTCGGAGGATCAGTGTGCGGGCGAAAATAAAGGGACTCCGTTATCTGGATCTTGGCAGAATCCTTCCAAGGTATCTTCGGGTAACCAATCCTTTCTGTATCTCGGATCATCTTTTCGTGCTTTTTGCTGGACCCCATAAGGGTCAAGCTGCTTCCAAGCGCACAATCGCTCGGTGGCTGCGGTTTGCAATTGAATCGGCGTACATACTTAAGGGGAAACCTGTTCCTATCGTCTCCGAGCGCACTATTTATGTGAGTGCAAGCTACATCTTGGGCGGAGCGCTCTCAGGTTTATCCTCTTGATATCTGTCGGGCGGCCACGTGGTCCTCCCTGTCCACTTTTGTGCGTCCCTATCGACTCGATACTCAAGCTCGGGAAGAAGCGCAGTTCGGAGCAAAGGTTGTCTCGGTGGCTGTGTCTTCCCACCCAAAGGGCAGTTAGCTTGGGTACTTCTCACTTGTCTAGACTGGTCTAGCAGGATGTACTGGAAGGAGAAATTTTCACTTACCGTTAATTTCCTTTCCTGGAATCCTGCTAGACCAGTCCAGGACCTTCTCTATTCTGACTATCTGGTTCAGAGGTGTATTGCGGAGCAGCCAAGACTTTGCAGTGGAGTGCTATTGCCTCTTGTAAATATTAATGTTTGGGGTTTTTTAATTTTTTGCTTCATGATTATATGTGTTTTCCATTTTGGCTTGTTACAATACTGGCGCGCCCTCTACTGGGGGTAGCTAGATATTACCAGGAACAGCCTATCAGGCTACTGGTATTTTTTTATTTGTCTCTGTCTCCAGCATCTGCTGGTAGGGGGACTAAACCCACTTGTCTGGACTGGTCTAGCAGGATTCCAGGAAAGGAAATTAATGGTAAGTAAAAATTTCTCCATACCGTCTTTTGCTGTGTGAATCAGAGCGGTTTACAGATATATTCTAACAGGCACTTTTTATTGCCTCATCCCTGACGGGCTCACAGTCTAAGTGTACCTGAGGCAATGGAGGGTTAAGTGGCTTGCCTAAGGCCACAAGGAGTGGTCATGGGACTAGAAACCTTAGTCCCTCCGGCCTGAGGTTACTTGCCCCTACATGGGAATTGAACCTCTGGCCTAAGGTAACCTGTCCCTACCACTGAGCCATTCCTCCCTTGTATGAGCAGATTACACCCTTATGGAAAGTACCATTGAATTGAAAAGTGTGCTTAGTAATTAGTGATCCAAATGCTGAAATTCTTATTGACATATGCTTGTTCAGGGAGTTTCTGCAATAGTCCCCATGAGATTAGGAAAAATTCTTTTTTTTATTACTGAAATAAGATTAGCTACAGTTGGTTTTGATAGGATGTCTATAGTGACTATGAATGAGATATATTACTTTAGAGGCAGTTCATGCAAATATTTGTTGTACAGTGCTTTTTTTCTAAGAAAAAAGGTGCCGGTACTCTCATGCAGGGTGCAGGACTGTTGTTATGGAAAGGCCCATCACTCCCACTATTACACTTCCTCACATAGCCTCAAACCTAAAATTGGCCACAGAGCCTATGAAAAGGCAGCATTGCAAACATTACATTGGTTCTTAGAACACCAACACTCCTCGTGTTTGAAAAAGAGAAGAAGCAGGATTACTAAAGATCCTTATACAGAACAACCCTAACAATTAGAAAAGGGTGTGCTACAGGGGCCCTGGCCCCACCAAAACTTTGCTGCTGTGATCTGGGCAGCCACTACTTTGGCCCACGGGGATCCAGTCTCCTGCTGGCAGAAGTAGCGGAAGGCTGGCAATCACAACGCAAAAAACAGCAGGATGCCCACGGGGATCCCATTCCCTGTGGACAGAAGAGCGGTGCGATTGTGGCACGGATCCCTCCTGTCTGCCTGCAGAATATCGGATCTCATGGGCCAGATAGGAGGGGAAGGCAGTGATTGCAGCCGCATGGATTTCAACTGGCCTAGAGGTGGAGCTTGGCTCCCCCCCCCCCTCGGAAAACAGCGTTCCGACACCTCTACTACTGCCTGTCAGATAATTTATTCTGTAATTTACTAAAATATTTTGAAACATTTCTTTCTTTCCAGGTATTTGTTATACTGCCTTTCAAAAAATGGAGGTGGTGGGGGCAAATACAGTGACAGAATTCAAAATGGCATGGGACAGACACAATGGATCCATTTATAGCAACAGAATAAAATCAAAATAAACTGAACCATTTAACTTCTCAACAAATAGGGGTGTCCTGCATGGAGTGGTGGGTTCACCCCTAAACAAAGACATGGGGAGGGGTGGCCTGCACAGAGTGGCACGTACTCCTGCTATCTTACTCCGGCCATCTTCTCATTATATTCAAGATCATCAATAATCTAACCCCTACGACACTCAAGGACCTCATCACCCCTACCCCGAAAAACAGAACGAGGAGGACAATAACAGTCAACACTTTGATCATCCCTAAAGACTCCATAAAGTGCACCCAAACAACCAGGAGAAGAGCCTTCACCTTCTACGCCCCAAAATGCTGGAACGATCTCCCACCGGAAATAAGATCGATCAAAGACCTCATTCAGTTCCGGAAGGCAATCAAGCACCACATCTTCCTGCTACACTTCGCACAAGCATCCACCCCGCCCCTGATCAATCACCCCCCAACCCCCACAAACTCTCCATACACTACATAAACAAAGGGGTCTCAAGTAATAGCAGCTCTGCGGAACTCAGAAAGGACGAACACCAACAACCGCCACCACAAACGCCAGAACACACTAACCGGTACTATAGAGGAAATACGAGCCAACCAAAACTTCACAGAAAAAGACCCCATCACTCCAAGAACCCAGAACGGAATCTCAACACAGCCCCTAAATGGCAAGGTATTCCTCCCACACCATGCCACCCTTCCTAGCCCCCATCTACCTCCTAACTCCCCTCCTGACCCTCTACCTCTTCCCCACAGACACACTCAATAGGCTCTCCTACCCAGACACCACAACAACCCAACCCACAGGCATCCGCAACCCTGCACCGAACCACTCACACACGCAACCTACACCTGCCCATAACACCAACCCCCCAAGCCATCACCACCTCTCCATCTCACTAATCAACGTAGGCTCAGCCAGAAACAAATACCACATGCTCCAAGACATGATCACAACCAAGAAGATCGACATCCTATGCATAACGGAAACCTGGCTAACAGATAGCGACACAGTAATAATGAACCAACTAACACCTACAGGATACAGCCTCCAACACTGCTCTCGAACGCACGCCAAAGGAGGAGGCGTAGCCATCATTGCAAAGGACAACCTCCACCTCAGAATCCATACTTCAGAAACCTCCAATGAAGCAGACATACTTACCCTCACCAACAAACACCTCTCAATATGTCTGATCTACCGTACGCTCACCACTAGCACCGACCTGCCAAAGATACTACACCTCATTTCCGAAAGCACCAGCTCCTCAAAAGAACAAATAATCCTAGGAGACTTCAACCTCCCATCACTCCAAGACAAACGAGCAGAAACCTTCATCAATGCCATGACAGCAATGAACCTGATACAGATCATACAAGAACCAACACACGAAAAAGGGAACACATTGGACCTCATATTTCCAAACTCACAAACTGCCTCCTCATACAGAAACCCGGAGATCTCACCTGTACCATGGTCAGACCACTACCTCATCAACATATCCCACACCTACCAACGCAAGAATGACAAAGAAATCAAACATCACACAAGAAGATTTAAAACATTCATCAAAGAAGACTTCCTAGCACAAATTCTGCCTAAACTCCAAACAAACACCAACAACATTGATGACCTAATCTACAACTGGAACACCACAATCGCATCAGCATCCAACGCAAAATTAGACAAAACTACCACCAGACCCGCCTCCTCAAAAGCCCGATGGTTCACCCCCAACCTCCGGAAACTAATAACCAAACTCAGAAGAACAGAAAGAAAATGGAGAAAAACCAAAAATGAAAAGACAAAATAAACTATCTCCATGAACTTGACGAATACCACTCAGAAACTGACAAAGCAAAAAGAGCCTACCACTCAAAAATCCTAAACACAGCCATAAACAAACCTTGAGAACTCTTTCAGATTGTCAAAAAACTGACAAGGGCACCTAGTAACTCTGACCAGCTGCCAAACATCCGTCAGATCTATTGGCCCGACAATACAAACAGCTTCAACAACCAAAAAACCCACACCAGAGCGCCGAGACAACAAAAACAGACCACTGCACCATCATGAGCAGCGACTGAAATACGTTTGATGCAACCACAGAAGCAGAAATATCATCCACCATCTCCTGCCTTAACACCACCACCTCCCCACTAGACCCCTGCCCCACCGACTGGATAAAGAAATCCAAGGAAGACTTGAGCGCACCATTATCCCACATCATCAACAAATCCTTCACTCAAGGACACATGCCGAACATACTCAAAACCACAATCATTCGACCAACCCTAAAAAAACCTAACCTAGATCCCCTAGACCCCACCTCCTACAGGCCGATAGCAAGCCTCCCATTCACCGCCAAAATCATCGAGAAGATAGTCCAACGCCAGCTCCAAGAACATTTAGATGTCAACAACATACTGGACCCGCAGCAACACGGCTTCCGCCCACTACACGGAGTCGAGACCCTCATGACCACACTGATGAACACCCTCATCATGGGAACTCAAGAAAAACACTCCAGATACACCATGATCTTCCTAGATATATCAGCAGCCTTCGACACCATCTCCCACAACATCCTCATACACAGACTCCAATCAATAGGGATCAAAGATACTGTACTTCGATGGTTCCAGTCATACCTAACCAACCGACAGCAATTGATCCTCACCAGCACCTCAACCTCACCCCCCTTCTAGCAACATCAGGGAGTACCTCAAGGATCCACACTATCAGCCATGCTCTTCAACATTTACCTCCGACCACTCTGCTCAGTCATACGTACCCACAACATCAACTTCCACATATATGCGGACGACATAATGCTCTATGCCCCAATTACAACCACAAACCCAACGAATGAGCAACTATCAGCCTGTTTCGCTGATGTATCTAAATGGCTGCAAGAGAACAACCTCTCCATTAACATAAAGAAGATTGAAGCTCTTATAGTGACCAAAGACCCAGACTTCAAACCACCTACACACCTCAACATGGGAACTACTCAAATTCAAATACAGCCACAAATAAGATATCTGGGCATTATCATTGACCAGGCTCTAACTCTCAAGCAACAAATCACTAAGACCACCGGAACTATATTCCACAAGGCCAAAACAGTACAACATCTCCGACCTCTCCTCGAACCTCAAGACTTCAGGACAGTAATGCAAGCCATGACACTCCCACATCTGGACTACTGCAATATAATCTACCATGGACTACCCGCCACACAAACCAACCCCCTCCGAACGGCCTTGAACACCACAGCGAGAATTATTCAGAATGCGAGGAAACGAGACCACATCACCCCAATTCTAAGAGACCTCCACATACTTCCCCTCGAAGCAAGAATTAAATACAAAGCAATTCTACTCACGCACAAAACCATCCAGCAAACACAGAGCACCCAGCTCCACACCCTTCTGACCCGACCAGCCCACAGCAAAACAACCAGACAGACCTCCAGCAACTCCCTCACCATCCCTCACAAAAGAACCAAATGCACACAACGGACCTGCAACAGAGCCTTTGAACTTTATGCCCCATCACTCTGGAATTCTCTACCGAGCCACCTCAGGAACAATAACGATCTCCTGTCATTCAAAAAACAGCTAAAAAACATCCTATTCCAAGAATATCTCAAAACAGAAACACCCTCCCACAAATAACTACACCAAAGACCACCCTCAAGAACCCTTGATCAAAAACTGTGTTCCCTTGTCATTGTCTATGTCTACCCCCTGACAAAATCATCAATGTTGCCCTCCTGGTGATGGGACCCTATCCCTATGACTGATTAACCCCCCCCCCCCTTTGTTACGCCGCTTTGACCTGGTGAAAAGCGGGATATAAATACAGTTAAATAAATAAATAGTATTTCGTGACAGTACCGGCCAAGTTATAATCTTATGCTCTATGTCAATATGTATATAGTTACCCTGTATTTGTTCCAAGTTTTATCTCCTGTTACAATGTAAGCGCAAAACAGTCTCGACTGAATTGAGCAACCTTTATTAAATGTAAACCGCACTGATAACAAATAGCACGGTATATAAAAGATGTTAAATAAATAAATGAATCTTACTGGGCAGACTAGATGGACCATACTGGTCTTTATCTGCCGTCATTTACTATGTTACTATGTAATATTAAAGCAATTTACAATAAAAAGAAAATTAAATAGGGGAAAGGGGCAACAAAACAACAACGCGGATACAGGAATTTGAGAGATTATTAGAAAATCACAGGCAGGGGATTACACAACAGGGAAAGAGAGCAATTGGGGAGATTAAGTTGGGTTGCTACATTTTATGTGATTACCAAAGGCTTCAGTAAAGAAATAAGCTTTCAGGGTAGTTTTGAAGTTCTTATAATGTGATTCGATATGGAGGGAGGTTGGAAGAAAGTTCCATAAGGAAGGAATAAGGAAATAGAAGGCTGATTTGAAGAGCTCGGTTTGGTGGAGGGAGTGGGGGAAGTAAAGAATAATTGCATTAATTGCTCTTTTATTTTCCTTACCTTACATCTTTGTTTCTTTTTTTGTTACTTTATCATGATCCCATCTCAGTTCCTTACATATATTTTCTTTACTCTTATTTATCTTCAGATTTTAATTTATTGTTTTTTCTTTTTCATTACATTTTGCTGAATTTTCTCACCCCTGATTTCTATACTTTCTTCTTTTCTTACCCATTTTGACAGATGTTTTTTAGAAGTTGCCTTCCTACTGTCCCTTTCATCTCTCTTGCTGATCTCATTCCCAGATCCTATATTTTTGGTTTCTTCTTTTTACTTTTGTTTCTTTTTACTCTACTGCAAGCATCCCTTCTCTCTCTCCCTCACCTTCTCTCACGCCACTCTTGCTAGCATACTCGTCCCTCCAAATATATCTAGCGATCATCTGCTCTCATACATTGCTCATCTCATCCTCCTTTACATATATATCTTTTTTCCTTCTTTCATCTGTTTATCTCCAGGAACAAGCTGGAATGTAGTCTTCACATATGGGTGACGTTGGTACCAATGGAGTCCGTGCAGGAATGCTCCCCAGCGTCCAGTAGGAAAGCTTTTGGGAGCATCTCACTGCCTGCATCGCTGCCTTCCCGCCCTTGGAACTCTCCCTCCTCAGTTCTTCATTTTCCACGGAACCAGCAGGAAGCAAATCGTGTCGCCACAGAAAATGTCTTTATTCTTCTTCTTTTGTTATTTTTTGTGGTTGCGTCTGCCTTCCCATCAATGCCAGAACTGATATCTTCGATTCCAATTCTTTCTTTCTGTAAAAAAAAAAAAGAACTTTAATTCTTTCAAGTGCATCAATACCATTTTAGGCCTTAGGTCTTCCATCCAGTCTACTGACACGATAGAAAAACCAGTCAGTGGTTTTAAGAAATGCATCTCTGCTACTGATACCCATGACTGGTATCTTAAATGCCTCGGCCCAGATTACCAACCATCTGAATGTCCCCTATGCAAAAAGATGACAAAGAGAGGCCAACAGAATCGGGCTGCAAAACTCTGCTCCCTCTTTGCCTCAGATACGGTTTCACTCACTTCGAAGGCATCGTCTTCCTCACATGGATCTCAGGTATCAAAACACAAGTCTTCCTCAAAGACAGGCCGTCCTCCCAAGGGTAGATCTCTAAACATAAAGATGCCTCGAGCATTGCTCTGGAGTTGGATCGACCGGCCAAACAACCCTGGCGGGAGGACCTTCCCTCCAAAGTCACCAAAGGGGTACAGGATGCTCCCGAGGCCTCCACCACAGGAGAGCTCCTGGTGCCATGCTCTGGGGCGGTAGCCCATACTTCTGGTACAGATATCCAGGCATTGGCAAGCTCTATGGATCAGCATATACTGGCTATTGAGAGGAGTCTAGCGGCTCTGTTAGCAGCATCAGTACCGGTCAGGACCTTACCAGCAATACCGCTGATGCAGTTGGCATCGAGTTTCGCCTTTGCCTACCCTTGAGTCCATTCCCAGTTCCGAGGTACCGGTACGGCAAGTCTATCGGGCTGATACCAATCTCGATCGATACCGGAGCTTACAAGAGCAGGAGTATCGCTCCCGTCGATACTTTGATTCTACCGATTCCAGTTCTTCGGATGATGAATCAATTGCTACCCGAGAAATGCTGTCTTCCAGACAAACCCTCACCGTTGCCGCAACGGCGCATATCCCCTCCTGAAGATATGTCTTTTCAAGAGTTTATCAAGAATATGGCGAGGGGCCTATCCATTACATCTACATCAGAGAAAGAATCCAGAGCAGAGGAATTGGAGATCCTCCAGTACCCTACAGCTCCTGACTATTCTGCCCATTCACCGTATACTCCAGGATCTTATGCTCCAGATGTGGGAAACACCCTCACCATTTCTCCCCATATTCGGTGACTCGATTACCATGTATGGTAGTGGAAATGGCTATGCGTCAAATTAAGAGTTCTAAGATACACTCCTCCAATCCCCCCAGACAGGGAATCAAGAACCCCTTGATGCCTTTGAGCGATGGTGCTTTCAGGCCTTCATGCTTTCAGCCTGCATAAGTTCCTTAAGGAGTTAACTAGGGATCTGGAATCAATGGTTCCTCTTCTCCCAGTTGATAAGAGGGTAGACTATCTTACATTAGTCAAACATGCCCAGAATGTTTCAAAGTTTGTCAATAGGGCAACCTTTGACTGTTTTGAATGCACTAGCAGAGCAACATCTATCTGCATTGGTTCACGTAAAATTGCATGGCTTAAGGCATCAGACCTTGAACAATGGGTTCAAGACAAGCTGGGTAATATTCCTTGTACTGGTGAGAACCTGTTTGGAAAGGGTTGGCAAGATAAGGCTTCTCAGTTAGAGTCTGAGAATACCACCCGCAATAGGCTTTCCAAAGCTACTGCCAATCCTACCAAGAAAAAAAGCAGCTCCAAAGAAAGCTTTCTACGGTAAGAAGAATAAATTTTACCCTTCTTATTCCCCAGCTTCTCAATGCCAACCTCAGGGTACCCAAAAGAGGCAACATCCTTCCAAGCAGCAGAAAAAGCCACAGGCTCCTAAATCCCAATCAGCTGCACAGAACCAGTCTAGCCTTGTTTTTGACTTCTTCCTAGAGAGCATAGCTACCCTGCCTCTGGATAACTCCCACCCCCTCCATATAGCAGGCAGGTTTTGTCATTATGCCTACAGGTGGCATCTTATCACCTCAGAGCAGTGAACACTAACCATAGTGCAGAAGGGTATAGGCTTCATTACATAGCATAACTCCCTCCACTCTAGGAGGGGGAATATCATTCTCAACCCCCACTCACTGCTGTCCTGCAGGAAGAGGTCACCTCTCTTCTGTCACAGTGTGCCATAGAAGAAGTTCCATCATCCCAACATGGGATGGGGGTTCTATTCTCCCTACTGTCTCATACCAAAGAAAAACGGAGGGTACAGACTCATCTTAAATCTCAGAAACCTAAACAAGTTTCTAGTCTGCGAGAAATTCAAGATGATCTCACTAGGAACCCTTCTACCTTATCTCCAGTCAGGACTGCTCTGTTCTCTAGATCTAAAAGAAGCGTATACTCATATCCTCATTCATCCAGAACACAGGAAGTATCTACGTTTCATCTTCCAGGGAAATCACTATCAATACAGACTCGCCTCTGCCCCAAGAGTCTCTTTTTTTTTTTTTTTTGTCAAGAGAATATACATCATTGGGCGTTAACAATCAGAACAGTTTCAAGACCATTATATCTTCCCCCACCATGATAGCTAAACAATGCTCCCCTTAACAGGTATTATCCTTTCCCCCTTGACAATTTTTATCCTTTAGCTTTTAGTACCCCTCCTCCCACCTTGCCCCTACTACTCTACCCACCCCATCCCTTACATTATTATTAACACATTGATACATCTCTACACCCTCTTAAGCTTTCACAGATAAACCCTCTGTGAGCCAGGTAGAATATTTGGACCATATCCTCTGAAACAGCATCATTTTCGCTTATTTTAGGGCTGTCAGTTTACTCATCAAATATATATGATTCACTCTTCTCTCCCATTCTCCCATCATTGGTGGGGCTTCATGCCTCCACCTCTTAGCTAACTCTAAGCGGGCAGACAAACAGCCCAAATTTATAAAGCTCCCATCCTCTTTTTTCATTCCCCTTCTGTGGATGCCCAGTAGTGCCACACCGGGGTACAAACAGCCCACATTTATAAAGCTCCCCTCCTCTTTTTTCATTCCCCTTCTGTGGATGCCCAGTAGTGCCACACCGGGGTACAAACAGCCCAAATTTATAAAGCTCCCCTCCTCTTTTTTCATTCCCCTTCTGTGGATGCCAAGTAGTGCCACACCGGGGTCAGCCACTGTTTTCTTCCCCAAAATCTTATCAATAGCCTGAAACACTGCGCTCCAGAACACTTGTATTTTTGGACAAGACCCCAATATGTGGAAGAAAGAACCTCTAGCACCGCACTTGCGCCAACATAGCCCATTGGTCATTCCATACATTTTTTGAATCATATCAGATGTCACATACCACCTTACATTATCTTGTAATTATGTTCTATTAAATTGGTGGCCACTAGCCCTTTGTACTTCTGGACAAAGATCGCAGCATAAGCCTGCTCCATCAGTACCGGGCCCAGGTCTGCTTCCCATTTTCTTTGAAATGATTCTTTCTCTCCCTTGGTTATATCCATAATTTTATGTAGTTGAGTAATGATTCCCTTTACCTTGTCCCTCAAGAACAGCCTTTCGATTGGTAATACTTCCTCCCTTAATCCAGGGATGATTTTCCTTTGAATATAATTAGAAATCTGTATATAATAATAATAATCCAAATTCCTCAATGAAAATTCTTCTTTGAGGTTTTCAAAAGGCCTAATCCTCCCCTCCTCTAGAAATTGTCCAACGTAACACAGATTACTTCGGGCCCATCATTCAGAAAATCCCCCAATTATCCCCGGTGGAAAATCAGTATTGCCCCTGACAGGGACCCCTTTAGTCACACATTCGGCTCCCAACCATTTGGTTTGCCATTGAAACCATATTTGTAATGTTACATACACAAAAGGGTTAGAACACTTTGCTAACATCCTATTCCCCCTAGGCACCCACAAGGCTTCTTTCAGTGAGGGAACTCCCAAAACCGCTTTCTCCATTTGGACCCAGTCCTGACTTTCATGTATCCTGTGGCACCGCAGACCAGCTGCAAGCAGATGGAAAAGTTTTAAACACGGAAAAAAGAGATAAAGAACAGCTGCAGCGACAGGAGGAACCACATAGAGGGAGCCAGAGAGACCTCTGGAGGTCTGAAGAACCACGCCTTAAAGCCAATGACGTAATTCCAGCCAACACCCAAGGCAGAAGGGGAGGAATTCCTTTTAAATGCTCAGTTGACTGGAGGAGAGAGAGCAGGCGACAGAGCAGGCGAGAGAGCAGGAGACAGAGCAGCCGACAGAGCAGTCGGGAGAGCAGTCGAGGAGAGACAAGGAGACTGGCAAGGATACGTGCCAGAACACAGTCAAGGAGACTGGCAAAGAGACAAGCCAGAACACAGTCAAGGAGACTGGCAAGGAGACCTGTACAGCCAAAGAGGTTGGAGAAAAAGAGAAAGACAAAGAGGTTGGCAGGCAGCTTCAGACAGACAAGGAGACTGTCAGGAAATTGTGCAGGAAGCTTCAACTCCCGAGCTACATGGATATCTGGAGAATCCAGGGAGAAGACTCCTGACCAAGGGAACCAGCCTAACCGTGCCAGCCAAACCAGGTACAGGAATCTACTGTAAACATTTTAAAGAAGGGAGAGATAAATTCTCCAGGAGAGAAAGCTTTTATAAAGCTGCTGACCCTGAAGGAAATTGGACTATAAGAGAAAGTCCCAGGCCTAAGTTTGATAAGAGCCTGAGGCCTACCTGGGTAACGGATAATCTAGGACCTGCTAGGCCCAAACCTCAGCCTACACCTTTCAGAGAGCAACATGGAAGCAAAGGTAAATGCTATTTTTATAATGGTAATAGTTTGAATACTGTGACACAGAAAGGGGCAGACACTAGAGTCTGTTGTCCTCACAGAGGCCTGCCTGAAACAAGGTTCAAACCTGCACTTAATAAAAAGCTTAAAAAAGAAAGTACTGTATGCAAGCGAAACTATCCTCAGCAGAGAAGTTTACAAATACAGGACTTACCTTGCAATGCTGATTACTGGCGTTTAATCCAAGCACTAAGCAGAGAGCCTGAAGGAAACCTCCCAAACGCTTTAAGCAGTGAGCCGATGCAGGTGGAATACCAAGAGGATCCATTAGACATTCCAATGGAAGTGAATTACTGCCTGTCAGAAAGAATTGAGCCCTAAGAGAGGCATAGCTGGGGTGAGCTAAGAACTGAATGTTATATTTCATGTGCCTGTACTGTGAAGAGAACAGTGTTTTCAATGCTTATGTTTTCCTTTACCTGAAGCAAGGACATTTTCTTTTTATGTGTTGTTTTTGTACTCTGGGCTAAAGAACCTGTTTTGCAAAAGAGGGAAATAAAAGCTTTACCATTTCCCTAACTCGGACTATATTTTCTTTGGAGAGTTAGTTGTACAGAAGGCTACCAGGCCTACAGAAGCCTGGGCCCTGCATAAGAACCAACCTCCTCCCTAAACAAACTTTTCCCCTCTCTGTCCACTCCCTTCTGTCGTGCCACGCCATCACCACTAGGGGGGCAGTGTGACAATCCCCCACTCAAAAACAACCCTCAACTTGACCGCACTATAATATTTTATTAAATCTGGGACAGCCGTCCCCCCATTAGCTTTGCTCCTTGTCATAAGAGCATAAGATATGCCACTGGGTGTCCATCAAGGTCCATCAAGCCCAGTATCCTGTTTCCAACAGTGGCCAATCTAGGTCATACGTACCTAGCAGTTTCCCCAAAAGACACAGGTTCCACAATACTTGTACTGGGTCAAGCAATGATATCCTGGGTCCCTTCTTAATAATGGTTTATGGACCTTTCCTCCAGGAACTTGTCCAAACCTTTTTTAAACCCAGCTACTCTCACTTGGTTTGCAGCTTGTCGTGCTGTGAGGGCTTGCGTGCATCAGTGATGCTGAGAGCTAAACTATCGGTAGTTTAACTACTGGTAGGGTCTCCCAAGATGGACAGGTCTCAGCTGAGGTGCCAGACCAAGACAAACCACCCATCTGGGCAGCAGCAGAATGGGACAGTGTTGACGGCGGAGGATCACATTTTTGTGACAACGGCAACAACACCAAACTTAAACTGTGCGGAAGAAAGGCCCGGCAATCTACTTCTGTATATTGCCATGAAAACCCAATGGATAGTTACAACAAAACAAATTGTGCTATGGTGCTGGAAGATGAGACCCCCAGGTCAGAAGGCACTCAACTAGCTACTGGGGAAGAGCTGAAGACTTTTCAGAGTAAAGCCAGCATTTATGATGTGGTTGGATCAAAGCCCTCGGGAAGTCTGACTGCTGATGTAGCTGCGCATGAAATGAGAGTCAGAAGCTGTAAAGATGTCTTACACATTGGAACATGGAACGTACGAAGCATGAACCAAGGGAAGTTGGAGGTGGTCAAGAATGAAATGGAACGTGTACAACTTGATCTGTTGGGTGTCAGCGAACTGAAATGGACTGGCATGGGGCACTTTGCATCAGATGATCACATGGTCTACTATGCTGGAAATGAAAGACAAAGAAGAAATGGTGTTGCATTTATAATAAAGAAGAAACTTGCAAGAACTGTAATGAAATACAATGCAGTCAGCGAACGCTTAATCTCTATTCGTCTACGAGGATTGCCTATCAACACAACTATAATTCAAGTATATGCCCCAACAACAGCTGCAGAAGAGAATGAAATTGAAGAGTTCTATGAACAAGTACAAGCTGAAATTGACAGAACATGCAAACAGGATATCCTGATAGTCATGGGTGACTGGAACGCAAAAGTTGGCAACAAAGAAGAAGGCAAAGTAGTTGGAAAATATGGACTTGGCAACAGAAATGAAGCTGGAGAAAGACTGATAGAATTCTGCAAGACCAATGATCTATTCATCTCAAACACCTTCTTCCAGCAACACAAGCGGCGACTGTACACATGGACTTCACCGAATGGATTATATAAAAATCAAATTGACTACATATGTGGAAGTCAACGATGGAAAAGCTCTGTAACATCAACAAAGACAAAACCTGGAGCTGACTGTGGTACAGATCATCAACTACTAGTATGCAAACTCAAGCTAAAGTTGAAAAAGAGCAAACCACTCATGAATGCAGCAAAATATGACCTTGAGAATATACCACTGGAATTTAAAGACTGCCTGCAAAATCGATTTGCTGCTTTAGATACAAATGACAGAGCTCCGGAAGAGTTATGGAATGACATCAAGAAGGTTGTGTTGGAAGAAAGCGAGAAGTCTCTACAAAAGGTGAAAAAGCAAAAACGGCCAAAATGGATGACGGAAGAAACTCTGAAAATTGCCCAGAAACGCAGAGAAGCTAAAGCCAGAGGAGAAAGAAAGACAATCGCAGAACTCAACAGAGATTTCCAACGTGCAGCAAGACAGGACAAGGAAAAGTACTACAATGACACTTGCAAGGAAATAGAAGCAGAAACTATTAGAGGAAGAACAAGATCGGCTTTCCTAAAGCTACGAGAGTTAAAGATAAAGTTCCAATCTCGAAATGGAATGTTACAAGATGCTCAAGGTTCTATGTTGAATGATGCTGAGAAGATCAAGAAAAGGTGGAAGGAATATACAGAGTTTTTATATGATAAAGATCAAGTGGACCAACAGCCGTTTCAACCTGTACCTTATGATTGGGAACCATTGGTGATGAAAGAAGAAGTTGAAGCAGCATTGAAAGCCTTATCAAAGAACAAAGCACCAGGCATTGATAGCATTCCCATAGAAGTATTGCAGCAATCTGATGCAGCTGTTACCGTACTCACAAGGCTCTGCCAAGAAATATGGACGACAACATCATGGCCAACTGACTGGAAAAGATCTGTGTTTATACCAATACTAAAGAAAGGTGATCCAACTGACTGTGGAAATTATCACACAATCGCTCTGATCCCACATGCCAGCAAGATTCTACTGAAGATTATTCAAAAGAGACTACAACCATACCTGGAACAAGAACTACCTGAAGTGCAAGCAGGGTTCAGGAAAGGGCAAGGAACAAGAGACATTGCAAGTGTGAGATGGATCCTTGAAAAGACTAAAGAATACCAAAAGGATATCTATTTGTGCTTTATCGACTATAGCAAGGCTTTTGACTGTGTAAACCATGAGAAACTCTGGGCCACATTAAGAAGCATGGGTATACCAGAACACCTGATCGTTCTCTTGCGCAATCTGTACATTGATTAAGAAGCAACAGTTCGAACGGAACAAGGAGAAACAGAATGGTTTAAAATAAGCAAAGGTGTAAGACAAGGCTGCATACTTTCCCCCTACCTGTTTAATTTATATGCAGAACAAATCATCAGAGAAGCAGGATTGTATGAAGACAACAGAGGTGTGAAGATTGGTGGAAGACTCATCAACAACCTTCGCTATGCTGATGATACTACATTACTGGCTGAAAGTGAAGATGATCTGAAACATTTCCTTCTCACAATCAAAGAACATAGTCTCAAAATGGGCCTGCACCTTAATGTAAAGAAGACAAAGATCATGACAACTGGCATAATCAACAGGTTCATCGTTAAAGGAGAAGAAATTGAAATTGTGAACAACTTTAACCTACTTGGATCAACTATCAATAAAGAAGCAACAAGCAGTCAAGAAATCAGACGACGCATTGCTCTTGGCAGAATGGCTATGAAAGACCTAGATAAGATTCTCAAGAGCAGAGATGTCTCTCTCCATACAAAGATTCGACTTGTTCAAGCCATGGTATTTTCAATAACATCATATGGATGTGAAAGCTGGACAGTGAAAAAGACAGACAGGAAGAAAATTGATGCCTTTGAATTATGGTGCTGGCGGCGAATACTGTGTATACCATGGACTGCCCGAAGAACAAACCAGTCGGTACTAGAGGAGATCAAACCTAAGCTTTCTTTAGAAGTTCAGATGACAAGACTTCGACTTTCATACTTTGGACACATCATGCGAAGAGAGAGATTATTAGAGAAAGACATTATGCTTGGCAAGATAGAAGGTCAACGCAAAAGAGGAAGGCCAGCAATGAGATGGATCGATACAATAACAGCAGCTACGGGTACCAGTCTGTCAACAATGAGCCGCCTGACTGAAGACCGAACACAATTTAGGATAGCTATCCAGAGGGTCGCCATGAGTCGACTCCGACTCGACGGCACTTAACATAACATAACAAACACTAACAGCCTTTACTACATCCTCCGGTAACAAATTCCAGAGTTTGATTACACGTTGAGTGAAAAAATATTTTCTTTTATTAGTCTTAAATAGTTTATCCTGTAGCTTCATTGCATGTCCCCTAGTCTTTCTATATTCTGATAACGTAAACAATTGATCTATGTTTACCCGTTCCACTCCGTTCATTAATTTATAGACTTCTATCATATCTCCCCTCAGCCATCTCTTTTCCAGGTTAAAGAGCCCTAACCTTTTTAGCCTTTCTTCATAGGAGTATCCTTCCATCCCCTTTACCATTTTGGTGGCTCTTCTCTGAACCTTTTCTAATAACGCTATATCCTTTTTAAGATACGGCGACCAGAATTGCACACAATATTCAAGGTGCAGTCTCACCATGGAACGATATAGAGGCATTATAATATCTTTTGTTTTATTTTCCATTCCTTTCCTTATCATACCTAGCATTCTATTTGCTCTCTTGGCTGCCGCTGCACACTGGCCCGAGGGTTTTAACATGTTATCCACAATGATGCCTAAATCTTTTTCCTGGGTGGTGGTTCCTAATGTGGAACCTTGCATCGTGTGACCATAGTTTGGTTTGTTCTTCCCTAGGTGCATAACTTTGCACTTGTCCACATTAAATTTCAGCTGCCATTTTGATGCCCAGTCTTCGACTTTATCAAGATTCTCTTGCAATTTTCCACAATCCTCATGGGTTTTAACAACTTTAAATAGTTTTGTGTCATCTGCAAATTTGATAACCTTACTTGTTATTCCCCTTTCCAGGTCATTTATGAATATGTCAAAAAGCAGCGGACCCAGCACAGATCCCTGGGATACACTACTATTCACCTTTCTCCATTGGGAAAATTGGCCATTTAGCCCTACCCTCTGCTTTCTATCTTTTAACCAGTTCCTGATCCACAATAGTAAACTGCCTCCTATCCCATGACTCTTTAGTTTTGCCAAAAGTCTCTGATGAGGGACCTTGTCAAAGGCTTTCTGAAAGTCCAGATACACTATATCAACCGACTCACCTTTGTCCACCTGTTTATTCACACCTTCAAAAAAACATAACAGATTAGTAAGACAAGATCTTCCTTGTCTAAAGCCATGTTGGCTTTCTCCCATTAGGCCATGACTATCTACATGCTGAGTAATTTTGTTCTTTATGACTGGTACTGACCTCAGGCTCACCGGTCTGTAGTTTCCCGGATCACCCCTGGAACCCTTTTTAAAAATTGGTGTTACATTGGCGATCCTCCAATCTTCAGGTATTACAGATGATTTTAATGAAAATTCACAGATTACTAATAGCAGGTCTGCAATCTCATATTTCAGTTCTTTCAACACCCTTGGATGTATACCATCTGGCCCAGGTGATTTGCTACTCTTCAGTTTATCTAATAGTTGTAATACATCTTCCCGATGTATCGATATTTCCTTCAATTCTTCCGCACCTTTAAATACCACGTCAGTCATGGGTAACCGCCCTACATCTTCCTCAGTAAAGACCGAAGAAAAGAATTCATTCAGTCTCTCCGCTATCGCCTTGTCGCCTCATAGTTCCCCTTTAACCCATCTATCATCTAATGGACTGGAGTAGCCTAGTGGTTAGAACACTGGCTTGGTAACCAAGCAACCAGGGTTCAATTCCCACTAGCACTCCTTGTGGCCTTGGGCAAGTCACTTAACCCTCCATTGCCTCAGAAGAAGGGCCTGGCAATCTACTTCCAGTGACACTGCCAAGAAAACCCAGGAGCTTCTGAGTCGCCAGGAGTCAGGACTGACTCCAAGGCACACATTGCATTGCATTGTACTTGAAAAAGTCTTTATTTTGCGTTTTTGCTTCCGCAGCAAGCTTCTTCTCAAATTCTCCCTTTGCCTGCCTTATCAATGCCTTGCATTTGCCTTGCCAGTGCCTGTGCTGTTTCCAGGTTTCGTCGTTTGGCTCTTTTTTCCATTTCCTGAAAGATGCTTTTTTGGCAACAACAGCCTCTCTGACCTCACCTTTAAA
The DNA here is from genome assembly GCA_033557465.1 of Ichthyophis bannanicus. Taxonomy (NCBI): domain Eukaryota; kingdom Metazoa; phylum Chordata; class Amphibia; order Gymnophiona; family Ichthyophiidae; genus Ichthyophis; species Ichthyophis bannanicus. The sequence continues at coordinate 363,661,491 of CM066039.1, forward strand.
CCATGCTGACAGTTTTTTGGACTTCTTTCCACTTTTCTTAAAGCGTGGAATACAGTTGGTCTGGGCTTCCAAGATAGTATTTTTCAACAACACCCATACTTGGTGTAAGCCTTTAACCTTTGAAACTACTCCTTTTAGTTTTTTCTTAACTATTTTCCTCATTTTATCATAGTCTCCCTTTCAAAAGTTAAAAGGTAGTACTGTGGATTTCTCCAGGACCAAGCAGGAAGTCAGTCCTCACATATGGGTGTCATCGACATCGATGAAGCCCTAGCGGAGCATTTCCCCAGCTTTCCATGAAAGCCTTTGGGAATGCAGGCACGCATGCGCGGTTCCCTTCCCACCTAAAGGTGCCATCTTACCTCAGTCTCTCTTTTCCGAGAAGCCCACCGGACGTGTGTCCTGTCATCCCGGATAAAAGTTTGATTTTTTTCAGCGATTCTCGCTACTTTTCTTCTCCGGTTCGACGCCGGTTCCCCTCCCGCCGGGTTTGATACACCGGTATTGAGCCCGTTTCTTCTTTTTTTGTTTTTTGCCCTTCGTGGCTGGCGTTCGCACCCTTTTTTACTTTTTCCCTGGAAGGCCGGGCCTTTGACCTCACGGGGACTCTTTTTTCCCCGATGGCTTCCAGCGGTTTTAAAAAGTGTGATCGGTGTAAGAAGTTGATGTCTCTCACCGACACACACGACTGCTGCCTTCGGTGCCTCGGTCCTTATCACGACCCTAAGACGTGTGGACCATATGGGAAGATGTCTTCCAAGGCACTGCGAAGTCGCCAGCAGCAGAAAGAAAGGCTTTTTCTTACTCAGCCTCCGGCCAGGCCCGGACCTCGTCTGAGGCCTCGACATCTCGGGATTCGGATCCCGAGCGCCGTCGTGGCTCCTTGGACAGGGGGTCCCCCGACTGGGAACGCAAGAGGAAGAAGCGGCTCGTGAGGGCGTCGTCGGAAGTGGTCCCTGGCTCCTCGAGGGCCAGGTCTAAGACCCCCGACCGTCGCCCCGGGCCCGTGGAACAGGAGAAGCCTGCCAAGGTTCCTCGCGTGGAGCCGGAGTCTGCTGGACACGTAAGTCCTGTAGTCCTCGAGGACTCTCCTCCCAGAGAGCTGACGTCGGGCCCGGGGCCCAAGTCGGTGGCTGCTGCGTCTCCCGAACAGTCTCAGGATGATAGCCTTGGAGTGCAGACTGTCTGCCTTCATGGAGCAGCAGCGGGCGCTGATTGCCAGCCTGTCTGGCGCATCTGCCCCGACCACCGGGACATTGACATCGAAGTCGACCCCGGAGAGCAAGCCGATACTCGAGACCATGAAGGCTCGAGGTCGACCTCGGTCGCGGTCTCCCTCGACCTCCCATTTGGGACCGAGGGCGTCGATGCCGGTGCCTCCGGCATCGGGGCGGGTGCTCCCGGGCCCCGCAGGGTCGGACCCTGACTCCTCGTCGGACGAGTCTGCCTGGGAGATGGAGGATGAGGAGTCCCCCGACACATTCAAGACTCGGTGCGTCCTGTCGGACTCACTGCAGTCTGAACCCCGGAGTAGATACCCTCTGGAGGATACCCGGTTCTCGGAGTTTGTCCGGGATATGGCCTCCGCGTTGGCTATCTCGACGGACCCTGAGGAAGAGCCTCGAGCCGAGGAGCTCGAGGCCCTGCAGTACGACTCTCCTCCGAAGGAGGCCTTTACTGTCCCGGTTCCTCCGATGCTGGAACAGCTCCTCTTCCGGATGTGGGAGGCACCGGCCTTGGCGCCAGTTCTAAGCAAGCGGGTCGATTCGATTTATCGACTCCGGAAGAGCCCTGGCTTTCAGAAGGCGCAGCTACCACACCATTCCATGGTGGTGGAATCGGCCATGCATTGCCTGAAAAGTCAGAAGATGCACTCCGCGGTGCCTCCTGGCAGGGAGGCCCGGAACCTCGATGGTTTTGGTAGAAAGTGCTTCCAGGGCTCGATGCTTGCTTGCTGTGTCCAGTCTTACCAGCTGTACATGGGCATGTACTTGCGGGACCTGGCCAAGGAGTTGGCCGGGTTCTCTGCTGGCCTCTCCGGGGAGCCCTTGCAGAGATTCACGTCCTTGTCCTCGGGGATTCGGGAATGCTCCAAGTTTATGTCCCGCGCCGCCTATGATGGCTTCGAGGCTTTGGCCCGAGTTGCGGCAGCCGGCATCGCGGCTCGACGCCAGGCATGGCTGCAGTCATCAGACCTCGAGCCATGGGTTCAGGACAAGTTGGTCGATGTCCCTTGCCGAGGTGAGAATCATTTTGGCAAGCCCATGGCCGAGAAGGCTGCACAGCTCGAGACCGAGCACCTTACAAGGACAAGGCTGTCTAGAAAGACCTCTGCCCCTTCTCACAAGAGGAAGGGCTCGGATAAAAAGCCCTTTTACCCGAGGAAGGGCACTGCCTATAAACAGTACCCTCAGTATCAGGCTGCATCCCAGGGTCAGCAAGCCAAGGGGCAGGGTAATGGGCCCCGTAGGCAGAGGACCCCCAAGCCTCCGGCCCCAGCTCCCACTCAGCAGGGTGGGGGTTTTTGACTCCTTAAGCATAGCCTCTCCGTCCCTGCTCTCCCAACCCTGCACAGGAGGTCACCTCGCCCTCTTTGCCCACCAGTGGCCCCACATCACTGGGGACAGTTGGGTGTTAAACATAGTCCACAGGGGCTATGCACTACACTTTCACCAACTGCCTCCTCCATATTTTCCAGGAGAGACTCCAAGGCCTCCCCTGCACACAGATCTTCTCCTCCAGGAGCTCCAAGGTCTGTTGGTGGTCAGGGCGGTGGAGCCTGTGCCTCCCCACTTGCAAGGTCAAGGGTTCTACTCCAGGTATTTCCTGGTACCCAAAAGAACCGGTGGCCTTCGACCTATTCTAGACCTCAGGAACCTCAACAAGTTCCTAGAGAAGGAAAAGTTCAAGATGCTTACTCTTGGAACACTTCTGCCCTACCTCCAGCAGGGAGATTGGCTATGCTCCTTAGATCTAAAGGATGCGTACACTCACATCCTCATTCATTCAGACCACAGAAAGTACCTCAGGTTCATTGTGGGAGGAAACCATTATCAGTACAGAGTACTGCCTTTTGGCCTAACCTCCGCTCCCAGAGTCTTTACCAAATGCCTGGCAGTGGTGGCGGCCTACCTGAGAAATCAGGGCATCTTTGTCTTTCCCTATCTGGACGACTGGCTCATAAGAGGTCAGACGTGCCAGGAGGCCCGACAGGCCACCCTCCGAACTATTGCTCTTCTTCAAAGCTTGGGGTTTGTAATAAACTTCGCAAAGTCCACTTTGCTCCCCTCCCAGAACTTGGAGTTCATAGGGGCAAGGCTGGACTCTATCCTGGCAAAGGCATTCTTGCCAACAGACAGGGCCCACAGACTAATGAACTTGGCAAAACAGTTTCTCAGCGGGTCAATGGTCTCCGCCAGACTCTGCCTGAGGCTGCTTGGCCACATGGCTTTGACAGTTCATGTGACCCCCAATGCCAGGCTCCATATGCGGCCTGCACAGTGGTGCCTTCGGAGTCAGTGGTCACAGGCCACAGGCAGCCTCAGAGACAGGATAAGGGTGTCCAGACCTTTTCTGGACTCCCTCAACTGGTGGCTGCACCCACCCAATCTACTGAAAGGGGTGCCTTTTCAAATTCCTGGGTACACAGTGGTACTGACCACAGACGCCTCCCTGCAGGGCTGAGGGGCTCATTGTCTGAACAAGTGCACCCAGGGCCTGTGGTCTCCCTGGGAAGCCGCACAGCAGATCAATCTCCTAGAACTCAGGGCTATTCGATTAGCACTCAAAGCTTTCTCTCCTGCCCTGGTTCATCAATCTGTCCTGGTTCAGACAGACAACCAGGTAGCCATGTTTTATGTGAACAAGCAAGGGGGGACTGGGTCCAGGCTCCTTTGTCAGGAGGCACAGGACCTTTGCTCATTTGCCCTCAAGCACAACATGCTCCTCAAGGCTGTGTACCTCCCAGGCCAGGAAAACTACCTGGCCGACAGGTTGAGCAGAATTCTGCAGCCCCACGAGTGGCAGCTGCATCCTTTGGTAGTTCAGAAGATCTTCCTGAAATGGGGTCTTACTTTGATAGACTCTTTGCCAGTCCACTGAACAAACAGCTGCCTCGGTTCTGCTCCAGACAGCCGCATCCTCTGCGGGTGGCAGCAGATGCTTTTCTGATACCATGGTCTCAGGGCCTCCTGTATGCGTTTCCTCCCACACCTTTGGTGGCCCGAACTCTGTTCAAGATTCTTCAGGACAAGGCCTCAGTCCTGCTGGTGGCTCCCAGGTGGCTGAGACAGCCTTGGTTTCCACTTCTCCTTCAACTGGCAGTGGATCCCCCACTACCTCTGGGGTTGCAACCCGACCTTCTCTCCCAGGATCAGGGTTCCCTTCTGCACCCCAATCTCAAGGCTCTCAGTCTGATGGCCTGGAGGCTGCAAGGGTAGTTTTGGCTCCCTGGGGCCTACCTCAGGAAGTTGAGGAGGTTGTCCTAGCCTCTAGAAAACAGTCAACTAGGAAAACCTATGCTCTCAAATGGAAAAGGTTTTCTGTGTAGTGTCAGCTACGTACAGAGGATCCTTTCTCCTGTACTGTACCAGTAATGCTTCAGTACTTATTGCACTTATCCAATCAGGGACTTAAGTCCAATTCTGTTCGGGTCCACCTCTCAGCTCTAGCAGCTCACCACTCACTGGTGGAAGGACATTCTCGGTTCACCCCTTGGTGTCCCGGTTTCTCAGAGGCTTGCTTTTGCTCAAGCCTCCAATCCGTCCTCCTGCTCCTGAGTGGGAGTTGAATGTGGTCTTGCAGCAACTGACTCGCCCACCTTTTGAGCCGATGGCTACTTGCCCTCTACGCTTCCTGTCCTGGAAGACACTCTTCTTGGTAGCCCTTACCTCGGCCAGGCGAGTGAGTAAGCTTCAGGCCCTGGTCTGTGACAGGCCTTACACTCGCTTCTATAGGAACAGGGTAGTCCTTAGGACTCATCCAAAGTTCCTCCCTAAAGTTGTCTCCTCCTTCCACCTTAACCAAGAGGTGGTTCTTCCAACATTCTTCCCTAGGCCTCATGCAAGCCAGGCTGAAGCAGTTCTGCATACCCTGGACTGTAGGAGAGCCTTATCCTTCTACCTTGACCATATGCAGGGGCATAGAAGGGCTACTCAGCTCTTCGTATCTTTTGACCCTAATAAGTTGGGGTTGGCTGTGTCCAAGCGTACCTTGTCCATCTGGGTGGCTAACTATATCACCTGGGCTTACAAGGCGGCTGACCTTCCTTTGCAGGGTCGGGTCACGGCCCACCGTGTCAGGGCAATGGCTGCCTCAGTGGCTCATCTCCGCTCTGTACCGTTGGTAGACATCTGCAGGGCTGCAACTTGGTCTTCAAGCCAGACTTTCGCGGCCCACTACTGTCTGGAGAAGGAGTCCCGTAGGGACAGTGCTTTTGGCCAGGCAGTACTCCGGAATCTCTTTGAGGTTTAGGCAACTCCTGCCCTCTGTTGGGCTACCGGTGGAGGTTGTGTCAGTGAAAAGCCTTTCTTTGATGCTGGGACTAGAGGGAGTTTTCTTGTTCAGCCTGGGTTCCTCGGTAGCCCAGAGCTAGAGAGTCACCCATATGTAAGGACTGACTTCCTGCTTGGTCCTGGAGAAAGAGTAGTTACTCACCTGTAACAGGTGTTCTCCAGGAGCAGCAGGAATCAGTCCTCACAACCCTCCCTCCTCCCCTGGGAGTTGCAGTTGTACCTAGTTTGTTTTTTCTTTTTTGTGTGCTGTTCTTAGCTATGTCATTTGACTGAGGTAAGATGGCACCTTTAGGCGGGAAGGGAACCGCGCATGCGTGCCTGCATTCCCAAAGGCTTTCATGGAAAGCTGGGAAAATGCTCCACTAGGGCTTCATCGGCGTCGATAACACCCATATGTGAGGACTGATTCCTGCTGCTCCTGGAGAACACCTGTTACAGGTGAGTAACTACTCTTTCCTTACTATCCCTCCTCCACTAATTAAATCAAACGTGATCACTATTGCCAAGTGGCCCCAACACCCTTATCTCTTGCACTAGAATTGGTGTTCCACTAAGGACTAGGTCTAATATGGCTTCCCCTCTGGTCGGTTCATGAACCAGCTGCTCCAAGAAGCAGTCATTTATTTCATCTAGGAACTTTATCTCCCTAGCATGTCCTGCCGTGACACTGACCCAGTCGATACCGGGGTATTTGAAATCATCCATTATTATTACTGCTCTATAACTTTTGTTAGCTTCCTTGATTTCTTTGAGAATTTCATCATCCATTTGTTCATTCTGGCCAGGCGGTCGATAGTACACCCCCACTGCTATCTCCTTCCCCTTTTTACATGGAATTTCAATCCATAGAGATTCTACAGCAAATTTTATTTCCTGCAAAACTTTAATCCTTTCTGACTCAATGCCCTCTCTAACATAAAGCGCAACTCCTCCGCCAATTTGATAAGCTCTATCATTACGATATAGTTTGTACCCAGGTATCACAGTGTCCCACTGGTTGTTCTCCTTCCACCATGTCTCTGATATTCCAATCATATCTAACCTTTCATTTAGTGCTATATATTCTAACTCTCCCATCTTATTTTTTAGACTTCTAGCATTTGTATACAAGCATTTTAGAGACTGTATTTTATTCATATTAATTTGACTATTGGTAGACATGGGTAATTTGGGATCTTTAAGCTCTGTCTGCTCCATACTCGAGGGCATTTGGGCTACTTTACTCTTTTTTGGAACCTCTCTGCTTTTGGTAGTATCCTTCAAGGATACATTCTTCCGAACCATGTGCTCTTGGGCGACTAGCAGCTTTCCCCTATTATCTAGTTTAAAAGCTGCTCTATCTCCTTTTTAAAGGTTAATGCCAGCAGCCTGGTTCCATCCCAGTTAAGGTGAAGCCCATCCCTTTGGAAGAGCCCCTCCTTTCCCCAGAATGTTCCTCAGTTCCTAACAAATCCAAAACCCTGATCCTTGTACCATTGTCTCATCCATGTATTGAGACTCTGGAGCTCTGCCTGCCTTTTGGGTCCTGCGTGTGGAACGGGAAGCATTTCGGAGAACATTACCCTGGAAGTTCTGGATTTCAACTTCCTACTTAAAAGCCTAAATTTAGCCTCCAGAACCTCCCTACCACATTTTCCTAGGTCATTTATACCGACATGTACCAAGACAGCAGACTCCTCCCCAGCACTATCTAAGACCTTATCTAGGTGGCGCATGAGGTCCGCTACCTTCGTACCAGGCAGGCATGTTACCAGGCGATCCTCACGTCCACCAGCCACCCAGCTATCTATATGCCTAATGATCGAATCACCAACTATAACGGCTGTCCTAACCCTTCCCTCATGGGCACATGGCCCTGGAGAAACTTCCTCGGTGCAAGAGGGTTTTACATCACCTGGAGGACAGGTCCTAGTTACAGGATCACTTCCTGCCACACCAGGGTGATGCTCTCCTGTCACGTGACCTCTCTCCTCCATGGCAACAGGGGTGCTGCTAGACTGGAGGTGGGACTTCAGGACTATATCCCTGTAGATCTCGTCTATGTACCTCTCTGTCTTTCTTATGTTTTCCAAGTCTGCTACTCTAGCCTCTAGAGAACGGACTCGTTCCCTGAGAGCAAAGAGCTCCTTACACCTAGTACACACGTAAGACCTCTCACCAACTGGGAGAAAATCATACATGTGACACTCATTGCAAAAGACTGTAAAGCCCTCATCTCGCTGCTGGACTGCTGTCTGCATCTTAGTTTTAAGCTTGTGTTTAGATCTTTAAGTTCTTTACTTACTAAGGGTTGTTATGGATATTTATACTAATAAAACTGTACCTAATACGTTTAATATACCTTGTTCACCTGAAGCTTAATTAATCTCAGGTCCTTAGTTTATGACTGATTTGGATAATGAGCTTCACCTGAGAGCACCTCCTTTCCTTTAAGATGTGTAAGTACCTATAAAGCTACAATTATCCCAGGGATGGGTGGGTGTTGGGGAGGGAGGGAGGGAAATAACACTTATTAAAAGAGAGCTGCTACACAGTACCCTGTCCTGTGCTGCTGAGGTAAGCTGTGACCAACTTCCTGGGTGATTTACAGTCCTTGCTTGGATAGAAGGAGTCTTTCAAAATGGCCTTTTGACCTGCCACCTGGTGTTAACACCTATTGAAAATGTTTCACAGGTCTCTTGCCCCCTAGGTAGAAGGCCTCTTTGTGAAGGTCCCTAAAATACTTTATTTGTTGCTCAAAGAGTACTGACCCTGTTTTGCCTTTTATGCTAAGCTATATTTTTAGGGACTCTCACTCTCTTTCCCCCCAAAACAAATTTCCACAAAAAGCTTTGTATCTTTTTCAAGTATCCCTCTGGGACATCACCAGGCAATGTATTAAATAAAAATAATAGCCTGGGCAGAATCATCATTTTCACCGCTGCTATTCTTCCTGACCATGTTAACTTCACCCTTTCCCAGCCTTCTAGGTCTCTCCTAATCCTTCCCTCCAATGGGATATAATTCGCTCTAAAGAGATCTGAAATCAATGGAGTTAGCTGGACTCCCAAATATCGAATACTTCTCTTAGCACATTTAAAAGGAAATAGGCTCATCAACCGTTCGCTTATTTTTTCTGGGATTGAGATATTTAAAATCTCTGATTTGGATGCGTTCATCTTAAAGCCAGATACTTTCCCAAGACTCTCTAGCTCCATCATCAGGGCGCTCAGCGTCTGCTCAGGGGATGTAATTCTAAACAATAAGTCATCAGCAAACAAGGACACCTTACACTCCCCCCCCCCCCCCGTTCCCATTTCAACCCCTGAATCTCTTCTGCTGCTCTCACTCTCTGTGCCAGGGGCTCCATTGATAAGACAAATAGTAATGGGGACAGTGGGCAGCCCTGCCTAATCCCTCTCATAAGTACAAAGGCCTCCATATACTCTCCGTTTATTCGTAAGGCCGCTAGGGGGTTCTTGTAAAGCATTCCAACCCACTCTAAATAGTTACCTTCAATACCCACTTTTGCCAAGTCTGGATCAAAAAGGGCCAGGACACTCTGTCAAAAGCTTTCTCTGCATCTATCACCAGCAACAGTACCTCATCTTTCCTACTCTTACCTTTCCAGACTACATTCAAGACCCTTCTTAAATCTGATGCCTGTCTTTCAGGAATAAACCCAGATCGGTCCATATTTATTAACTGCGGCATATGTGAGAGCAATCTATTGGCTAGTACTCTAGAGAAGATTTTTAAATCCGATCCCAGTAGGGAAATCGGGCGGTATCAACCACATTGAGTAGGATCTTTACCCTCTTTTGGTATTAAAGTTACTTCCGCCATTCTCATTGACTGGGGCTGTAGCCCCCAACTGTCCCCGTGAGGAATCTAATTCTGGATTTACTGTTAGGTTGAAATCACCCCCAACTATTAGATGACCTTCACTGAAGTTAATTATTGTAGATTTCAGTTCTTCATAAAAGTCCCCTTGGGCATAGTTGGGCCCATATAAATTCACTGTTGTATATACCTGTTCCAGATATTTAATTTTTAGTAGTAAATATCTGCCTCCCTTATCTTTTTAAGCCCCAAGCATTGGTACTGAATTCTCGCACTTATCAATATGCCCACTCCCCCTTTCTTCTTTTCCTGGAGATTAGACGTAAACCACTGGTTTGGGAATTTTCATTTATCATTCTCCTCTCCCCCCCCCCCAAACGTTAAGTGCATTTCTTGTAATAAAATTATATCACCGTTTAACCTAATAGCTTCTTTGTAGCACAACTGCAGCTTCCTATATGAGTTTAGGCCCCTTACATTCAAGGATACAATTAAAAAATCATGTCTTATACTATCTGCCATATTCCTTTGAGTAGAACCTTATCTCCAGACTGTAAGGTCTCACTCCCCTCCCCTCCCCCCCTCGCCCTACCCCCTCACCCTCCTTCCCTCCTCTCCCCCTCTCCCTCCCCCTTCCCCCCACCCCAACCTTCCCTTCCTTTTACAATGCGATCCACCCCTCTCCATGCATATGAGGAGTGGGACACTGCCGAGATATTATATATATTACACCTCCCCCCCACTTTTCTTTTTCTTCTTTTACATTTCTCACAAATCCCGGAACTTCCCTGTTCTATTACTCCAAACAAGCACCATATTTTTACAAGTCTGCAATGTCCTTATTCATGTTTCACCCGGGTGCTTGACATTTTTGGATTTCTGGCGTCTCAGGCACCAGCTCCCCTGCGTCGCTCACTGCCACTCCGTGCTCGCATGCTCCAGACTCTTCTGCTCACTTTCTTTTCCCATGGGGACCTCCGGCAAATCCGACCACCCTGCTGCCTCCATTCCTTTAATGGCCTCCTCTATATTGCGTGCAATGGTAGTTTTCCCCATAATGTTAAATTGCAGGCCAAAGGGAAAGAGCCACCTGTAGCGGATCCGTTCTTCTCTCAGTGTTGAGGTGATATCCTTTGAATGCTTTCCTCCTTCTGATGGTTATTACAGAAATGTCAGTGTATAGTTCCACTGGTTGATCCTCCCAATGCACTTTGCCCACTTTCTGCGCAGCATGCATGACCGCCTCTTTTGTGCTGAAATCGTGGAAGCATGCCACAGTGTCTCTTGGCTGGCCTTCTCTCCTCGGGCCCAACGCCCTTTGTGCTCTGTCTATGTCAAAACACAAATTATCCACTGGTGTTTCACCTTGTCTCAGGATGGCATTGCATAGTTGTTCTATCAGCGTTTTGTAGTTATGGGTCCCCTCTTTCTCTGGAATACCTCTCAGGCGTATGTTAGAGCATCACGTTCTATTTTCCAGGTCCTCCAACTTTGTCCATAATTCCCCCATCTCCACTTTAGCAAGCTCGCTGCCCTCTTTCATATTATGAAGCAGCCTTTCATGATCCTCTACTTTCTGTTCCATTGTTTCTACTCATTGTCCAAGCTCATGAATATCATCACTTAACTCTCTGATTCACGATTTTGCTTCTGCCTTAAAGTTGGCCAAATCCTGGCGAATAGTCCCAAGCCACTCTTTCAGCTCCTCCTTGAGTGTGTTTAAATCACCATCCACCAGCTCATGGGTCCCAGGCGGCTAATTTTTCTTCTCTTCCCCCACAGTGCCATTCGGAGCCATTTTTGCTCTGGTTCCCGTTGCCCCTGGGGGGTCGCCTTAAACCTGAAGTTTTTCAGGTCCGGGCTCGGGTTTTTTTGTACCATTTCCTACTTGAGCGCTCCACCGGGACTCACCGACTCCTTTCAAAACCTTTTTACAGGAGTTCACACTATTTTGGGGGATCTTGTCTTCCTGACATTGGGATCTTCACACTGCATCTACCATCTTAGTCAGTGACGTCACTTCCTCTCTCTGCCCCAAGAATCTTCACAAAGTGCATAGCGGTCATAGCCACATATCTCTCGGGATATTCGTCTTCCCTTACTTAGAAGACCAGCTAATAAGGGCAGCCACCTCACAGGAGGTTCATCTATCCCTCCTTCGTACAATGCAGGTACTGCAATATCTGGGATTTGTGATAACCTTCCAAAAATCCATCTAGTTCCCACTCAAACACTAGAATTCATAGGAGCTCTTCTAGACACTCGGTGGTCAAGGGCATTTCTACCCCAGGACCGTTGTACTCGACTAGTACAGCTCGCATCTCAGGTATGGCTCAGGGACCATCTCTCGACCAGAGAGATGTTACAACGTCTGGGCCATATGGCCTCTACAGTACATGTGGTCCCATATGCCTGGTTGCATATGCAAACAGCCCAGTGGACCCTTGAGTTACAGTGGGAACAGGTATCTGTGGCCCTCAAGGACTGGATCCAAGCCACAGACCTGCTCACCAAGTACCTTCTATGGTGGTGTACCCCAACAAATCTTCTCGTAAGATCACCTTTTTCAGATGCCTCCACATCAATGCATCCTGACAACATATGTCTCCAAATTGGGTTGGGGAACCCACTTAGGCCCTCTTCCACTCGTGGCCTAAGGATTGAACAGGAGTTGAAGCTCCAGATAAATATCCTAGAGCTTTGTGCTATCTTCAATGCCCTCAAGGCATTTCAACAACTCCTGTAGGGCCACAGAGTTGTCTTCCAGATGGACAATTAAGAAGCCATCTTCTATGTGAACAAACAGGGAGGAACGGGCTCTTGGGGCCTCTGCCAGGAGGCTCTCCAGCTTTGTCTTTTGCCACTGCTCATTGGATACACCTCCAAGCGGTGTACCTACCGGGACAGCAAAATGTCCTAGCAGACAGATTGAGTCTGATCTTCTTCCACACGAATGGTCCCTCTATCTGCAAACAACCTCCTTCATCTTTCAGACCTGGGGAACTCTAGAAGTGGATCTTTTAGCCATCCCGCAAAATGCAAAACTGCCTTGTTTCTGCACCAGAATCCCGATGTCCAGCTTACAGCAGGTGGATGCTTTCCACCTTCACTGGGGTCAGGATTTCCTCTATGCCTTTCCTCCCATACACCTGATTCCCAAAACGCTCTTAAAGCTTCAAAAAGACAGGGGCAAAATGATTCTCATAGTCTTGTGCTGGCCACATCAACCGTGGTTTCCTCTCCTGCTACGTCTCTCTCAGACTCGTCCCCTGAGTCTCGGGTCAGTTCCCGATCTCCTCTCACAGGCTTCCCGATCTCCTCTCATGGCTTGGCTGCTGAAAGCATAATTTTACAGAATTTGAACCTGACTCAGAAAGTAAAGGAGATCCTGCTAGCCTCCAGGAAACTATCCACCGGATGTTCTTATGAACTCAAGTGGCGTAGGTTCTCCACCTGGTGTTCCCAGAAGGAGCTTAATCCCTTTTCAGCTCCTGTAGAGGCTCTCCTTCAGTATCTCCTACATCTTTCCTCCTCTGGTCTTAAGACAAACTCGGTGAGGTTCACCTCAGTGCAATTGCTACTTCTCACCATCCATTGGATGGATAGCCTGTCTCCTCACAGCCTTTTGTGGCACGTTTCATGAGAGGGCTTTTATTAACCAAGCCTCCCATCAGACCACGACCAGTGGCATGGGATCTTAATGTTATCTTAGGGCAGCTTCTCAAGCCGCCTTTTAAACCTTTAGCGACAACCTCACTAAAGTTTCTCACATGGAAGATTATCTTCCTAGTTACCCTCCCTTCAGCTAGACGCATTAGTGAGCTTCAGGCTTTGGTGTCAGATTCACCTTATACCCGGTTCCACCATGATAAGGTTGTCCTTAGAACTCTCCCCCATTTCATGCCGAAGGTGGTGTCTCCTTTCCATCTCAATCAATCATTTACCTTCCTGTCTTTTTCCCTAGACTGCAACCTTTCACACCCTTGACTGCAAGTGTGCCTTGGTTTTTTACCTTCAAAGGTCTTGAGAACACTGTAGAGCTTCGCAGTTGTTCATTTTCTTTAAGCTTGTCACTTGCGTCTCCCAGTTTCTAAACGTACTCTGTCCAATTGGATGGCCATTGACGAAATCTGCAAAGCAGCTACTTGGTCTTCAGTGCATACCTTTGCTGCTCATTACTGCCTTGACAAGAACTCCTGCTGGGATGCCATGTTTGGTCAGGCTGTACTCCAGCGCTTCTTTCAGACTTAGGGCAACTCCTACCCTCTGTCCCGGAATTAAACAATACCAGACATCCATAGAGGATCCATAATCTCTTGCTGCCTATTCTGAGGCAAATCTACCAATTCTGAGGTCATTTCTCTGGCATCTGGGAGATAGGGAGTCCCATATGTGAAGACTACATTCCTGGAGATATCATATTTACTCACCTGTAACAGGTGATTTCCGGGAACAGCAGGAATTTAGTCTTCACAATCCACCCTCCTCCTCTAGGAGTTGTAGGGTTTCTCTCTTTTATCTCCTTTTATCTCAGCTAGAAACTCAACTGAGGAGAGAGAGTTCCAAGGGTGGGAAGGCAGCGACGCAGGCGTAGTGGGATGCTCCCAAAAGCTTTCCTATTGGACGGTGGGAGGCATTCCCGCACGGGCTCTGTCGGTACTGACATCACCCATATGTGAAGATTAAATTTCTGCTTTTCACGGAGATCACCTGTTACAGGTGAGTAACTATGCTTTTTGTCCATTCCTCCCTCATCTCAGTTTTTCACTAATCCCTTCTCGTCATTCCTCCTTTCCATTTCTTTCTCTCTTATTTTTTACTCCATCCCGCTCCCATTTCTTCCTTTCATCCTTTATCTTTTTTCCTTCCCTTCCCTTCTCATCTATTGTTCCTTCACCTCCATTCTTTCCTTTCTCATCCCTTTATCCTTTAGGTCTCTCATCTATCTTTCCCTTATCCTTTTCTTTCTATCCCACAATATCTCTAGTAAACTGTCCTGAACAGTGCTGGCCTCGGGATCTGAGAACAGGAGTAAGCGGTGCCTGTCTGTGCTGCAGACCTCACTCTATGTGCGCTTCAACTGACATGCTGAAGAGCATCATGTTCATGGAGACAGGCCTCCCCAGGGCTTTTCTCATGGTTGCAGACTCTCTTTAAACTCAATAGAACAGTAGCAGCAGCATGTGCCTGCTCTGCCATCTGCCTCCTTTGAATAGGAAGTGCAAATAGAGGAAGTCGGCAGACATTGCAAAGCACACTGCTTCCATTGCTCCATGAATGTTTAAACAGAGTCAACAGACAGGGCTGTCCTTGGGCAGGAAGATATGAATTGACTGGAAAAGCCCCGGGGACACTTGCCTCCATAGTAATATTGCTCTTCTGCAGGCCGGTGTAAGTGTACATTGATTAGTTCAGAGAAGCAGCTTTGCTTTAAATTTGGAGGCCAATGGGGCAATCTGAACATGTTGTTGAAAATGTGCTGGTACTCGGTACTGTGTGTATCATCAGAGAAAACACCCTGGTTGTAGATATCCTAACAATTTGATCTATTTGTGCTTCTTGAGGACTCCGATTGGTCGTTCCCATATTGTAGTCTTGATCCCTGCCAATGAAAGGTGATGGCGATTTTTTGCAAGGAATGGGGGTTATACTGTATTGGTATTTTAACAGAGACTTTAGTAGTCTTGTCATTGAAGGAATGCATGAGACCATTAAAGAGTATAGGATAGCCTTTCTGGCAGATTGTTGGAAGAATGTTTTTTGTATGACTTGCTGCTGGTTTTTAGTGTGGGTTCCAAAGTGATACTGACTTGTCATTGAAGTGGTTTGTTAATCATTCTAGGATAAAGAATGCCATACCTCCACCTTAGGAATCATTTACTTTACTTTTCAATAGAACATAGCCTTGCAGATGTTAACTCGAAAGCAATGGCTTGAGAGCATCATATAATTTTTAGAAGTGGATTGGAATACTTCTGTGATTTCTGCACCTGTGTGGTATGTGTTGCAGAGGCGGTGACAAGTACACTTTGATTAATTTTAACAATAGAGTATATGGAACTTCTTGAGCATAGATCAAGAGAGGTGGTAGTTCTGGAGTGAAGAGAACCTGGATTTAATTCCTGACCCTAAGTACTTTGCTTGAATTTATTTATTTATTTACATTCTCTTATATACTGTGCTATTCTGCATCAGTGTGGTTTACATTGAACAAACTGAAATTACATTGAACAGGGCATTATAACTTGGAGATAACTATTTCACAGGGAACATGGGCTATGGAGGGTTAAGTGGCTTGCCCAAGACCACAAGGAGCACCTGTGGGACTAGAAACCCCAGTCCTTCTGGCCCAAGGTTGCTGTCCTGCTAGTGGGATTTGAACCCCTGACCTTCTGGCCTGAAGTACCTTGCCCCAACCACTAGGTCACTCCTCCACTCCTGTTAGCTGGAGATTCTACGGCTGCAATGTTCACATCTCCTGTGGGGGGAGGAAGTCTAGCAATCTATCAATGGCAGCATCTAGTGATCAGACTAAAAGTGCATGGATGCTGGGGTCTTGTTAGATTTCTGATTCAATGAACTTAGCAGGGTGTGGGGGCTATATATTATGTTGACAGAGAACAAGGGAACAACATAGGTCTTTATCTTGGCACTTGATATGTTTATGCAATTTCTTGATGTACCACCCAGGCTGAAGGGCAGCAGAATAGTTTACAATCACTACAAGCAGGTACTGATACAATCCCTCGTCCCCAAAGGGCTCATAATCTATGTGTAATTGGGGCAACAGAGGGTTAAGTGGCTTGCCCAAAGCCACAAGGAGTGCCTATAGGACGAGGAACCTCAGTCCCTCCAGCCTGAGATTGCTGTCCCTAGGTGGGAATTGAACCACCGGCCCTCCAGCCTGAGGTACCTTGTCCTGACCACTAGGCCACCCAATGCCAAGGCATCAGAGCAGTTTACAATATAAAACAAGTTACTACAAGAAACAAGGAAAAGGAAATGGAATGCTATTGTAAGGACAGGAAAGAGAAGAGCATATAGAGGAAGTAATAGAGTGCTAGACTAGAGGGGCAAGGGCAGCAAGGCAAGAAATTAGGAAAGAGAGGAGAGAAGGTCAAAGGCAAGGGAGAAGAATGGGCTTTTAAAATTACCTTAAAGTGGGGAAAGAAGAGTTCAAGGCGAAGGTCTGATGGGAGAGAGTTCCACAGAAAGAGGTCCAAGAAAAAGAAGGCAGAGGATTGGATGGATTCCAGATGAGCAAGTGAAGAGGAGGGGAGAGAGAAGCGATTGGAATGAATCTGACGGAGGGGACGGGAGGAGGTGTGAAGGTGAATGAGGTCAAACAAGTATTGAGTGGTATGAGTGTGGATGACATGATGAACCAGAGTAAGAACCTTATATTGAATACGAATCTTAATGAGGTCCAAGTGCAGAGATTAGTTCCTTCACAGTGCAGCCTAGTCAGCCTTTTCATTTCTGGGAAAAGCTTCCCATTTCTGTTTTTCTTTAAATACATATCCTGAGTTACCTTCCTTCCTTGGAGGCATGGCATTTTCAGTGATGGTTCCTAAAGTCATCCAGAATGCTGCTGTCCCTTCAGACATTACTAGTGCCACTTTCTGATTTTCTAGAGGGAGTTGCAGTCTGTGGTCCTGATTGGGGATTATCTTGTGATGTCTGAGCTAGATGGGAAGGAGTGGTTAAGAGTATTAGAATCCCCCCTCCCCAGGCTATGGCACCACGAGCCTACATTCACAACTGCCTGTTTTTTTTCTAATACACTTAACCACTCCCTCCCATATAGTTCAGTCATCACAAAGATAATCCTCAACCAGGACCACAAACTGCAGCTCCCTCAAGAGCATCAGGATTTGGCATTAGTAATGTCTGAAAGAAGAGCAGCAGTCTGGTGTCAAAAGAGTTTAACCCACCAGATCAACCCAATAACTAGGAACCAGCAGCCAGAATTTATTTGACTGAACTTTTGTACCTATTTTTGTGGAGGTCAAAGTGGTGTACGTAGAACTTGAACAGGTTAAACAACGCTTACATGGAACATTAACTTTCTACAATAAGGATTAAAGAACAGAAACATATTATCATAAGTTTAGGTGGGGCCTGCTGCCTTTAACTATATATAGTGTATTCTTTGTAGTGGAGGAACTGTTTTCAGGGGGAGAGGGGTTTTAAATGGAGGTGTGTCTGAAGTGGAGGGTGAACAGTTGGGTTTTGAGGAAATTGTAGAAGGTGCAGAGGTCTTTGGAGTTTCTTATGAAGTCAGGGAGGGAGTTCCAGGATGTGGGAACATAGAGCTCAAAAGATCTGTCACATGCTTGCTGGGTGCTTTTTGTTATTGCTTGGGGGATGGCTAGAGTGTTCCTTGTGGAGGATCTTCGTGATCTGTTTGTCTGTAGTGGAGCAATGAGGGTTTGAAGGTAGGGGGATCATTGATGGTTGAGGGTTTTGTATGTCGTAAGGAGAATTTTGTATTGTATTCTGTTCTGCAATGGGAGCCAGTGAAGGTGTTTGAGGATGGGGGTGATGTGGTTGTGTCTGGAGGCGCCTTGGATGATCCGAGCTGTCGTGTGGAAGGCTGTTTGCAGAGGAAGGAGCGTTGATTTTGGTAATCTGTGTATATTGAATTGTAATAGTTGGTATGTGGCATGATGAGAGCCTCTAGGGCCGAGCAGAAATTTGGTGGAGAGAGGAGAAGGAGGAGGTGCTGGAGGGTTTACGTTTTGTAGTAGATTGATCTTACTGTGTTTGTTATTTGTGTCTTCAGGGTGAGGTGACAATCAAGGGTAATGCCCAGGTATTTCACTTCAGGTTTGAAATGGATTTCTGTGTGGTTGAGGGTGATGGAAGAGGGTAGGGTGAATGATTAGTTTTTGGTGACAAATAAGGATTCAGATTTCTTGAGGTTTAGGGATAGGTGTTTTGTGAAGCAATGTTGTAGCTCGTGGCATGAGGGTTTGTTCAGGTTGAATGGTGCATATAGCATGATGTCTGCATAGATGTGATAGTTGATGTTGTGTGATTGGATGATGGTGCAGAGTGGTTACATGTAGATATTGAAGAGAAGTGCTGAGAGGGTGGATTCTTGGAGGACACCTTGAGTCTGGGTGTATGGGGTTGATGATAGCAATCCAGTCCTTATCTGCTGGAACCTGTTGTGTAGCTAGGCTTGGAACCATTTTAATACGGCATCTCATATTCCTATTGATTGTAGGTATTGTAGGAGGATGATATGGTTGATGGTGTCGAAGGCTGCTGAGATATCGAAGAATATGAAACCTTGGCAAGTGTTCTGAATTCCTTTTATAAAGTGGTTCAAGAGGGAAGTTAAGAGGGTTTCCCCTCCATGGTGCAGTCGGAATTCATATTGTTGTGGATCAAGTAGTCATGGGTGTCAAGGTATTCTTGCAGTTGGTTTTGGAGGTCTTCTCGATTACTTTGGCTATAAATGGTAGGTTTGCTATGGTTCTGTAGGAGGCGGGGTCAGAAGGGTCAAGGTGTTTGTTTTTTTTTAACAGAGGGCAGATTGCAGAGGTTTTTAGACAGATTGGTATATCGTCATGCAGTAGGGAGCTTTGAGTGAGTTTTGCAAGGAATGGGGAGATTTCAGATTTGGTGGCTTTGATCTAGCTGACTGGGCAGGGGTCCAGGGGGAATGTTGTAGTGTTGAAGGATGAGATGGTGCTTTCTATATTTTTAGTAGTGATGTATTCAAAGGTTGTCCATTAGTGCGCTGGTGGGGTAGGCTGTGGTTGTAGGCTTGTTTGGGCTGTGGGTGGAGGTTGGCGAGTGAAGTAGGAGTCAGCCAGTTGTTATGGGGTGATTGAGCTGTTGGATATATTGTCGCAGGGAGATTTCATGAGTTCTTTTACTAGGGTGAATAGCTTTCTTGGGTGGTGGAGTGATCTTTGAATTAGTTTGATATGGTAGCTTTGCTTGGAGCGGTTTGTGGTGTAGTGGTTGTATTCCCTTAGGAGGGTCATGTAGCAGGATTGGTCTCTGGGTAGGTGAGATTTCCTCCATTTGTGTTCTTGTCTTCTTAGTTGTGATTTTAGTTTTTGAAGGTCTTGGGTGTACGATGGGGTCCTTTGTGGACAGGGGTCTGTGAGTGTGTCGAGGTTGAGGCTGATTCACTGATGGCTTGGTTCCAAGTGGTCATGGTTGTGTTCAAATCCAGAATTTTGGTGTTGAGAATTGGGGAGATGTGGGTGAGGAAGTATTCTTTGTTGAATTGCTTGAAGCTACTCTTATGCAGATTAGGAGATGTGATATGTTTTTGGGGGGCACGGAAGGGGAGCTGAAAGGTTATTAGGGTGTTGTTGGACCAGGGTACTGGGAAGATCTGGATTGGTGGGGGCAGGCTGATGTAGGTGAGGTTGTTGCTTTTGAAGATGAGGTTGAGGGTGTTACCTATGTTGTGAGCGGGTGAGTTTACGATTTGTGAAAAGTCCATCGCTGTCATGGCTTCCGAGAAGGCTGTCGCTTGTTTCATTGGGGCTGATTGGAGGTTGAGGTCTCCTAGTAGAATGAGGTCCTTGTGTTTCTTGTTGTTTTCAAGGGTGATGTGGAGTAGGTCAGAGAGGTCACTGGTTGGGGCGGATGGTGAGTGGTTCATTTGCAATGGTGAGTGTGTCCAAGGCTGCAGTGCTTTTTTGCGGCTAGTTTTTGAAGTTCAGAGCTGTTTTAGTGAGGATGAGAACACCGTCCCCTTTTCTTTGGGTACATGGGGAGTGGGGTCTGATAGGAGGATTGTGTCTGTTTTGGTGAGCCAGGATTCAGTGATGCATAGCATGTACAGGTTTTGGGTGAAGAGGAGATCTCTTTGGCAGAGATTTTGTTCTTTGCGGAATGTGTATTAATGAGTGCGCAGTTGAGGGATACTGGGTTGAATGGTTTGTTTGTGTAGAGGAGCAGGGACTTGTTTATTGGGATTGAGATGCAGTGTTGTATGTTGTGTATGCGGGGGGGGGGAGGTAGTTGCATGTTACACTGATAAGTGGGAGAGGGTATAGGTTATGGTAGAGGAAAGGCAGCAATGATGGGGGGTTTGGATAGGGGTGTAGGAGGGAATTTGCGATGGAGGTGAGGATGAGTAGAGCAAGGAGGAAGTATAGGAGGGCGTAAAGTTGGAGCATGATGAATGTCGTATGGTTTTAGTTGGTTGTGTAGGTTGGAGGAGGAGTTGTGATGGTGTTGTGACCGTTCTAGCTGCAGCTAGGAATAGCTGAGGTGGGTCCGTGTGTCTTTCGGTGACTCTTTGGTCCCCACCTAAGGGCCACACCATAGGGCCCTCTGGCGAGGCCCTTGGGCATGCCTGGGTGTGCCCTTTGATTTCAAGCTGGCTGCTGGGTCCCAATTGGGGGTGGTGGTGGGGAGCGGGGAGGAGCTCACCTTCCCACTCTCTGCTGCTGCCTGATCCTTGAAATGTATTTATACAAATGCTTGAAGCTGGTTCCACTGGCTCTCATCAAGGCCAGACCAGAGTTGTGCAAAGCTCAGTCCCTCTCTCCCTCCCTTCTTTCTATCACTCCAAGGAAGGAAGATGACTCATGATATATATTTAGAGAAAACCAGAAACAGGAAGCTTTTCCCAGAAATGAAAAAGCTGACTAGGCTGCTCTGTGACAGGACTAATCTCTGCATTTGGACCTATGTTATTCCTATGTTCTGGGATCAGAGGTATCTGCACTCCTGCTTCCTCTGTCACCCTAACATATAGCCTTCTTCCCAGCTAGGCCCCCACTCTGCTGAGTCCGCTTAGTCAGAAATCTAACAAGACTCCAGCATGCATGCACTTTTAGTCTGATCACTAGATATTTCCATTGATAGATTGCTAGACTCCCTTCCACACAGGAGATGTGAACATTGCATTAATAGTAAAAGTTGGGTTAGTAGAACCAAAAGGCCAGTAAAGTGGGAGGAAATAGCTTGACCAGTCAAAAAAGAAACCCAAGACATAGAAGGTTAGTTTGCATGTGATTTTGGGAGAAAAAGCTTTATCTAAACTGTCCTAATTCTATAGCTCTGAGCTATTGAATATTGTACTGCTAGTACAATATTTGCAAACAAGGCAGATGGAGTAGAAAGAATGTGTAACCAATGCTTTATTCACTTGAGTTGAAATAAACAGAATAGCTTCGTATCATGTGATGAAGTCCAGATGTGATCTGTGAATCATACTCTGTCCTAATAATATGCTTTTTAATAGATTTAATATATGAGGTTTTATAGTGCTTTACGTCTTACTTGTGTCAAAACAAATGAAGTAGCTGAGCTAATGATGGAATCATGTATCCATTCTGTATGGGGAAGTGTGTGTGGGGGGGGGGGGGGAAGGGTCATATCGAATCTTCAGAGCAAATTAAAAAACTGCTCCTATGATTCATATAATCTCGTGTACCTCATAGCATGATTCGTTGCCTAGAAAACAAGCATTCAAGGTAAGGTTTTCTTCTCATACATATCTCCCTCTACCCCCCTCAGCACAAACCAAGTAGGTTAGTTCATGGTGAATCATAGAAACATGACAACAGAAAAAGACCACATGGCCTATCTAGTTGCCCTTCCATATCAACTACAATAGTCCCCTTTTTACCTTTAGAGATCCTCTGTGTTTGTCTTATGCTCTTTTGAATTCAGATACTGTCCTCGCCTCTACCACCTCTGTTGGGAGACTATTCCATGCATCTACCATTCTTGCAGTAAAGAAATATTTTCAAATAATCTCCAGGAACAAGCAGGAATGTAGTCCTCACATATGGGTATCGTCGGTACCGATGGAGCCTGCGCGGGAACGCTCCCCAGCATCCAGTAGGAACGCTTTTGGGAGCATCCCTCAGCACATGCGCGCTGCCTTCCCGCCTTTCCAACTGTCTCTCTTCAGTTCTTCGTTTTCCACGGAGCCAACAGGACCTATTCCCTGTCACTGCAGAAAATTCCATCTTTAAATTTAGTTCTTGTGGTCGCGTTTGCCTACCGCACGACGCCTACCGGTACTGCCGGATCTTTTCTTTTTCTTTAAAAAAAAAAAAAACTTAGACTGTTTCTTTTCAGAAACTTTCCTCTTTGGTGTTAGGCGCCATTTTGGGCATTAGGCCCCATTTTCCTAAATCATGGAAAAACCAACTAGTGGTTTTAAAAAATGTACTAAGTGTGGCGGTACCATTTCCGTCACTGACACCCATGATTGGTGTCAAAAATGTTTAGGACCTGATCATTCTTCAACTGAATGTCTCTCCTGCATGGGGATGACCAAAAGAGGAAGACAGAACCGGGCCGCAAAGCTCGGTACCCTCTTTCCTCAGATGCCAGATCTATTGCATCAGGCACAATATAACAGTTTGTCCATTCTTTGTTAGCTCTGATCACCAAAGTTCAAAAATAGAAAAATAAATATATTTCCAAAATTCTTAATGAGGTCTCAGTATTACAGTGGCTAGGCCTCACAGACTGCCGTCTTAATGAGACCCTACGCCTGATCACATCAACGACCTCAGAAATGCAATCAACAGTTTCCTGTTTCTCAGCGAAATGATCTATATAGGAAGTATTGCTAAATTTCTTTAATCTTAGCTTAAACTAAGCTCCAAAAAAAGCCAAATAGATTTTTATAATTGCTTTTCACGCTGATCAGGAGTCCTGTTGTATCTTATCTTATCTCATATAGAGATCCCAACGTCACATCCCCGGCACCGCTTAGACGTTTCACAATGCTGTTTCTTCAGGGGATCTTAACTTCATCAGATGATGCTGCCCACGTTTTCTCTCTCGGTACAAGTCAACTATTCCCAAAGCACTGCAGGAAGATCAAACGGTTCCATCAGATGCGCGGCGTTTTTACGGAACCGTTTGATCTTCCTGCAGTGCTTTGGGAATAGTTGACTTGTACCGAGAGAGAAAACGTGGGCAGCATCATCTGATGAAGTTAAGATCCCCTGAAGAAACAGCATTGTGAAACGTCTAAGCGGTGCCGGGGATGTGACGTTGGGATCTCTATATGAGATAAGATAAGATACAACAGGACTCCTGATCAGCGTGAAAAGCAATTATAAAAATCTATTTGGCTTTTTTTGGAGCTTAGTTTTAAGCTAAGATTAAAGAAATTTAGCAATACTTCCTATATAGATCATTTCGCTGAGAAATAGGAAACTGTTGATTGTATTTCTGAGGTCGTTGATGTGGTCAGGCGTAGGGTCTCATTAAGACGGCAGTCTGTGAGGCCTAGCCACTGTAATACTGAGACCTCATTAAGAATTTTGGAAATATATTTATTTTTCTATTTTTGAACTTTGGTGATCGGAGCTAACAAAGAACGGACAAACTGTTATATTGTGCCTGAAGAAACCGTTCAAGCAGTAAGGGCTTTTGGAAATATTGTGTTATCACAAGATCTATTGCATCGACATCGTCAAGGGCTTCTTCTTCCTCCCATGGATCTCAGGTAACTAAACATAAAAGCCGGTCCTCAAAGGGTAGCTCTCCCGCTAAGCATCAAGAGGCCATTGGCATTGCCCTTGAGGGAACCACACTGGCAAAACAGCCCCGGCAGGAGGCTTCGGCTTCCAAAGCATCGATGGGGCTTCAGGATGTTCTCGAGGCCTCAACCTCGCAAGAACTACCTGTGCCATGCTCGGGGGTTCTGGCCGTTCTTACCGGTACCAACACCCAGGCATCGGCAGCGTCGACAGACCAGAGGTTTCTTGCTATCGAACGCAGTATCGCAGCTCTTCTTTCAGCTGCGGTACCGGTGGTCCCAAGGGCACCGGTACCAACACCGATGCCGGTACCGACACCGATGATGCCAGTACTGATGGTACCGGCCCCGGTGGGAACTCCTCCCATGCCATCTCTGGCTGGAGTGGACAAAGCGGTACCGGCTCACCTCTGTACCGACTTCGATCGGTACCGGGATCGAGCTTTGCAAGAGCATCGGGGTCAGGAATACTCCGATTCCAAAGACTCTGACAATTCTTCTGGTACTAGAGGATTTTTCCTAGAAGATCCCTCTTCTCCCCAACGCAGAATGTCACCTCCAGAGGACATGTCATTTCAGGATTTCATCCGTGATATGGCCAAAGGTCTTTCAATCACAGTAGCACTTGAAGAGGAACCCAGAGCAAAGGAATTGGAAATCCTCCAATATCCTAAAGCTCCTAAGGAGGCAGCTACTCTGCCTATCCATGAAATTCTGCATAGCTTGATGCTCAGAATGTGGGAGACACCTCTGACTACTTCTCCTCACTCTAGGAGACTTGATACTATGTATCGAGTTCCACCATGTCCTGGATTTCAGAAAACTCAGCTGCCACATCATTCAATGGTAGTAGAATCAGCCATGCGTAGGATGAAAAGTGCAAAGAGGCATGCATCCAATCCTCCAGGTCGTGAATGTAGGACTCTGGATGCTTTTGGACGCAGAACATTTCAAGCTTCCATGCTTTCAGCTAGGATCAGTTCATATATCCTATATATGGGAATGTTCCTCAAAGAAGTCACAGGAGACTTGGAACTTATGAGCCCATTTCTCCCAGATGATAAGAGACAAGATTTTCTTGCTCTAGTTAAGCATACTCAGGATGTCTCCAAGTTTGTCAATCGTGCAGCCTTTGACTACTTCGAATACATCAGCAGAACTTCTGCTATTGCCATTGGCGCACGATGGATTGCCTGGCTACAGGCATCAGACTTGGAGACTTGGGTACAGGACAAGTTAGGCAACATTCCTTGCACGGGGGAGAATCTCTTCGGCAAGAACTGGCAGGAAAAGGCTAACGAGTTAGATGCTGACAATTCTACCTTAGATAGATTGTCAAAGTCTACAGCCACTCCAGCCAAAAGGAAGCCTTATAAAAAACCCTCTTTTAGCAAAAAGAGGAAGTTTTATCCTTCCTATACCTAGCAGAGTCAGACTCCAGGTCAGGTTGCCCAAAAGGGACAAACTAGACAGCAAAAGAAACCAAAAGGCCCGAGAGCCCAACCAGCTCTCCAGGTTCAGCCCCCTCAAGGGCTTTGACTCCTTCCTAGAGTGCTTTGCCTTCCTGCCTCTGAGGGGTCCCCAACCCCCCAATATTCCGGGCAGGTTATGCCACTTTGTCAACAGATGGCATCAGATAACAACAGAAGATTGGACTTTGTCCATTGTAAGAGAGGGGTACCAACTTCATTTTCACAGCATACCCCCTCCTACAATTCTAAAGCAATTCAATTCACAAACCTCTGCAGACAATCTGCTAGATCACGAGGTCTCCACACTTCTTGCCCAAGGGGCAATAGAGGAAGTACCCATTCTTCAACAGAGGACAGGGTTCTACTCCCCCTATTTTCTTATTCCAAAGAAAACAGGGGGACACAGACTTATTCTAGACCTCAGAGAATTGAACAAATATCTGTTTCAAGAGAAATTCAAAATGATTTCTTTAGGAACTCTTCTGCCATACCTTCAAAGCCAGGACTGGCTTTGCTCTCTAGACTTAAAGGATGCATACACTCACATTCTCATCCATCCAGATCACAGGAAATTTTTACGTTTCCTTTTCAGGGGAAGACATTTCCAGTACAGGGTTCTTCCTTTTGGTCTGGCTTCAGCACCAAGGGTGTTCACGAAATGCATGGCAGTAGTAGCTGCATTTCTACGAACCCTGGGGATTTTCGTCTTCCCTTACTTAGACGACTGGCTCATTCGAGCCTCCACAGTTGCAGAGGCCAGCACTGCACTGTCCCGTACAGTACAAATGCTCCAATACTTGAGATTGATAATAAACTTCCTGAAATCTCAACTAGTTCCTTCCCAATGCCTCGAATTCATAGGAGCCTGTCTGGATACCAGGCAGGCAAGGGCTTTCCTTCCACAAGCCCGGTGTCTTCGCATAATGCAGCTAGCTTCCCAAGCAGCAAGCAAATCCTCCCTCACTGCTCGGAAGCTACTGCAGTTACTGGGACACATGGCATCCACAGTTCATATAGTCCCATATGCTCGCCTCCACATGCGAGCAGCTCAGTGGACCCTCTCCACACAATGGACACAGGCCACGGGTCATTTGTCGGACAAAATAACAATCTCTCAATGACTAATTTTGTCCCTCCAATGGTGGCAATCACTAGGAAATCTGACAGTGGGGTCTCCTTTCCATCAACCCCTCTTTCAGGCCACCCTAACAACAGATGCATTACAGGTGGGTTGGGGAGCACACCTGAATCATCTCTCTACCCAGGGCACCTGGACTCCACAGGAGGCTGGTTTACACATAAACCTCCTGGAATTAAGAGCAATTTATTTAGCTCTTCGAGTGTTCCACGCCCAGCTCAGCTACAAGACAGTCCTAGTCCAGAGGGACAATCAGGTAGCCATGTTCTATGTGAACAAGCAGGGCGGAACGGGCTCTCTGTCGTTATGCAACAAAGCTTTACGACTATGGGTCCTCGCCACAGAGCATCAAATTCACCTCCTAGTGGTATATCTTCCAGGCATTCAGAATCTTTGGGCAGACAAACTCAGTCGAGTACTGCTACCTCACGAGTGGTCACTCCACCTAGATCAGGTGACAAAGATATTTCATCTCTGGGGCACTCCAGACATAGATCTCTTTGCAAGTCCACTGAATGCCAAACTTCCCCGGTTCTGTTCCAGGATTCCGGCGCACAACTGTCAGGCAAGGGATGCCTTCCTCCTTCACTGGGGTCAGGACTTCCGTTATGCCTTCCCACCCATTCCCCTCATCCCCAAAATGCTCTTCAAGCTTCAGAGAGACAGGGTTCGCATGATCCTCGTAGCACCACGATGGCCATGCCAAACGTGGTATTCCCTGCTCCTGCATCTCTCTCAAGCAGCACCTCTGGAGTTAGGGCATGCTCCATATCTCCTTTCCCAGGAGAACGGGACGCTATGGCACTCGAATCCCCAGTCCCTGCACCTCACGGCCTGGTTGCTAAGGGCTTAAACCTCCAGGATTTCAACCTGTCCCAGCAGGTAAAAGATATCCTTCAGGCTTCTAGGAAACTTTCCACAAGAAGATCTTATGCCTTCAAGTGGAAACGTTTTACTATATGGTGCTCCAAGAGGGGATTAAACCCCTGGTCATACCCTTAGAATCGATACTAGAGTATCTCCTTCACTTATCAAATTCTGGGTTAAAGAGCAATTCGGTAAGAGTCCATCTTAGTGCAATTGCAGCTTCTTATAAGCCTCTAAATGGACAACCAATTTCCTCTCATCCACTCCTATCAAGATTTATGAGAGGCCTTTTATTAACTAAACCTCCCATCAAGCCATCACCGGTGGCATGGGATCTAAATCTAGTTCTCGGGCAGCTCATGAAGCCGCCTTTTGAGCCTTTAGCCACTACAACCCTTCATGTTTTGGACCTGGAAGGTCATCTTCCTAATTGCAATCACCTCTGCCCATCGCATCAGTAAATTGCAAGCTTTAGTAGCTGATCCTCCTTATACTAGATTTCATCATGATAAGGTTGTTCTTCGAACTCACCCACATTTTATGCCAAAGGTGGTTTCGCCTTTTCATTTAAATCAATTTACTTTCCTGCATTTTTTCCGAGGCCTCATGCCTCTAATGCAGAAAGAAACCTTCATACTCTGAATTGTAAAAGGGCCTTGACCTTTTACATACAAAGAACACAGCAACATAGAAAGTCCTCAAAACGTTTTATAGCGTTTGACCCTAGTCATTTGGGACTTCCAGTCTCCAAAAGAACTTCATCTAAATGGATTGCCCAATGCATATCCTTTGCTTATGAGAGTAAGGGTCATTCTCTTCAAGACCATGTCACAGCTCATAATGTGAGAGCCATGGCAGCTTCTATGGCTAATCTCCACTCTGTGTCTATCGATGACATTTGTCGAGCAGCCACTTGGGCTTCGGTACACACCTTCACAGCCCACTACTTCCTAGATAAAGCCTCCCGTCGAGATACTTTCTTTGGCCAAGCTATTCTTCAAAATCTCTTTCAAACCTAAACCAACTCCTACTCACCGACCCTGATGGGATGCCAGAGATCCATGGGAGGAAGGATTCTCACCTTCAACGGTGGCACCTTCCTGGGGCTATCTCCCTGACATCTTCAACTAGGGAGTCCCCATATGTGAGGACTACATTCCTGCTTGTTCCTGGAGATAGCGTAGTTACTCACCTATAACAGGTGATCTCCGGGAACAGTAGGAATTTAGTCCTCACAACCCACCCACCTCCCCTAGGAGTTGTCTCTCTCTCTCTTTGTCTCTTTCCTCTCTTTCCTCTCTCCCTCTATCCTTTCACTCAGCTACAAACTTAACTGAAGAGGGACAGTTGGAAAGGCGGGAAGGCAGCGCGCATGTGCTGAGGGATGCTACCAAAAGCGTTCCTATTGGACGCTGGGGAGCGTTCCCGTGCAGGCTCCGTCGGTACCGACGATACCCATATGTGAGGACTAAATTCCTGCTGTTCCCGGAGATCACCTGTTACAGGTGAGTAACTACGCTTTACTCCTGAGTCTATCCACTTTCATTCTTATCCTATGTCCCCTCATAGCAGAGCTTGTTTTCAGTCGAAATAGACTCTCCTCCTGTGCATTTATGCCATGGAGGTATTTAAACATCTCTTATCATATCTCCTGTACCCCGCCTTTCCTCTAAAATATACATATTAATATCTTTAAGTCTGTCCTCATATGCTTTATAATGAAGACTGCTATCAATTTTAGTAGCCACCATCTGCACCGACTCCAACCTGTTTATATCCTTTTGAAGGTGTGGTCTCCAGAATTGTACAAAATACTCCAAATGAGGTCACACCAGATACTTATACAGAGGCACTATTACCTCCTTTTTTTCTCCTGGCCATTCCTCTCCCTATGCACCCAAGCACCCTTCTGGTTTTTGCCGTCGCCTTTTCTACCTGTTTAGCTACTTTAAGATCGTCAGACACATAATCACGCACAGGTCCTGCTCTTTTTTTGTGGTCAGAAGTACCTCACTCCCTACACTGTACCGCTCCCTTGGATTTTTGCAGCCGAAATGTATGACCCTGCATTTTTTAGCGTTAAATCTCAGCTGCCAAATTCTCGACCATTCTTCAGCTTAGTTAGAGCCATCCTCATGTTGTCTACTATTTCTTGGGTGTGTACTCTATTGTAGATTTTGGTATCATCCACAAAGAGACAAACCTTAGCTGACAGCCCTTCTGCAATACCATGACAAAGATGTTAAAAAGAATCAGACCAAGGACAGATCCCTGTGGCACACCAATGGTAACCCCTTCCTCAGAGTGAGCTCCATTTACCTGCACCTTTTGACGCCTCCCACCCAACCAATTTCTAATCTAATCAGTAACTTTAGGGTCCTTCCCTAGGCTGCTCAGTTTGCTTATAAGTCGCTTGTGCGGAACGGTGTCAAAGGCTTTACTGAAATCTAAGTACACCACATCTAGGGCTCTCCTTCGGTCCAACTCCCTGGTCACCCAGCCAAAGAAATCAATCAGATTTGTCTGACAAGACCTGCCTCTGGTAAACTCATGTTGCCTTGGATCCTGCAATCTATTGGACTCCAGAAACCTCATTATTCTCTCTTTTAGCAGCCTTTCCAATAATTTACTCTCACAGAGGTTAGTCTAACTGGCCTTTAGTTCTCAACCTCATCCTTACTTATGTTTTTGTGTAAAGGGACCACATGTACCTTTTTCTAGTCCTCTGGGACTATTCCCAACTCCAAAGAAGCATTGACAAGGTCAGTCAGTGGAGCCGCTAGAACGTCCCCCAAGTTCCTCTAGTATTCTTGGATGTATCCCATCAGTTTCATTACATTATCTATTTTTAGTTTAGCTAGTTTCTCATAAACACAGTCTTCTGAAAATTATTCGAGCTCCCCATCACTTCTGCTCCTATTTGTGGGTGTTTTCTGAGGTCCTGCTCCTCCTGCCTGTGAACAGAGCACAGAAATATTTATTAAACAATTTTGCTTTATCTTCATCAGCTGCTACATATTCCTCCCCTTCACCCTTGAGTCTGACAATACCACTTTTGCCCTTCCTCCTCTCACTAACATATTTAAAAAATATTTTTTCCCCCCCCCCCCCCCCCCATTTTATTGCATTGGCTATTTCTTCTTCTTTTTTGTATCTTTGCTTTCCTGACTTCTTTGCTAGCTTCTCTAAGTTTTTCCAAATATAGATGCCTGTCTTCCTCTCTCTCTGATTTCTTGTATTTCCTGAAGGCTTCCCTCTTTTTCTTCATCTTTTCAGCTCCTTCTTTTGAGAACCAAAGCGGCCTCCTTTTCCTTTTATATTTATTTACCTTTCTAAAGAAAAGGTTTGTTGCTCTTAAAATATCCCCCTTGAGTTTTGCCCACTGTTTTTCTACATCCCCTAGCTTTTCCCATCCCGCTAATGACTTCTTGAGGTATTGTCCCATCTTGGCAAAGTTAGTTGTCCTAAAGTCTAAGACCCTCGCTTTTGAATGGATTTTATCAGCCCTACTCCTAATACTGAACCACTCATCTAGTGATCACTGGATGAGAGATGATCTCCCACTATAACATCAGAAACATTTTCCCCATTGGTAAGCACCAAGTCCAGTATGGCCCCTTCACATGTGGCTTCTGTTACCAGTTACCTGAATAGTTCTCCCTGTAGAGAATCCAAGATCTCCTTACTTTTAGATGACACCACAGCAGGGATGTGTCAGTCAACATCAGACATATTGAAATCACCTGTCAGTGGCATGTCTCCTTTCATGGCAATGCTGCAATGCAGAGCGTTTTGGTTTTATAGACCATGGGATGCTGTTCCAAGGGTTGCAGAGCAGAGATGGCATCCATCTGTCCAAGAAAGGTCAACGCGTCTTCGGTAGTAGACTGGCTAATCTACTGAAGAGGGCTTTAAACTAGTTTCGTTGGGGATGGGTGAAGAAAACCCCAGGTAAGTGAAAGCCCCCAGGTAGGTGATACATTAAATACCTTTATGGAAATGGGTAACAGGGGTAACGTATGGAAAGCAGTGTGTATAAATGCCTGTAGCATGGGAAATAAGATCCCTGATGTTGAAGCTTTGGTGGGAGTGGTTGACTTGGATTTAGTGGCAGTTACAGAAACATGGTTCACAGAAAACCATGATTGGGATGTAACTATATCTGGCTATACTTTATTCAGAAAGGACAGGGTAGGAAGAAGGGGAGGAGGAGTGGCACTATATGCAAAAACTACTATTAAAGCTTTGGAATTATAGAGCTTAAAAGGGAGAGAGGAGTCATTGTGGTTAAACTAAAAAGAAGGAAAGAGAAATCTATTTGCATTGGTGTGATATACAGACCTTCCTCACAAGAGGAAGAGGTGGACAGAGAGTTAATTGAAGACATACACAGCATTGCTAGGAAAGGGGAAGTGCTACTGATAGGAGATTTCAATATGCCAGATGTTGATTGGCACATTCCTGCTGCAGTATCATCTAGAAGTAAGGAGATCCTGGATTCTCTACAGGGAGAACTATTCAGGCAATTGGTAACAGACCACACATGTGAAGGGGCCATACTGGACTTGGTGCTTACCAATGGTGAAAGTGTTTCTGATGTTGTAGTGGGAGATCATTTTGCATCCAGTGATCACCAGATGGTGTGGTTCAGTATTAGGACTAGGGCTGTTAGAATCCATTCAAAGGTGAGGATATTAGACTTTAGGAAGACTAACTTTGCGAAGATGGCCAATACCTCAGGGAGTCGTTGGTGGGATGGGAACAGCTGGGGGATGTAGAAAAACAGTGGGCAAAACTGAAAGGGGATATTTTAAGGGCAACCAACCTTTTTGTTAAAATGGTAAATAAAGGTAAAAGGAAAAGGAGACCGCTATGGTTTTCGAAAGAAGTAGCTGAAAAAGTGAAAAAAAAAGAGGGAGGCCTTCATGAAATACAAGAGATCACAGAGAGAGGAAGACATGCATCTGTATTTGGAAAAACTTAGAGAAGCTAGCAAAGTAGTCAAGAAGGCAAAGATTCAGAAGGAGGAGGAAATAACTAATGCAATGAAATGGGGCGATAAGACATTTTTCAGATATATTAGTGAGAAGAGGAAGGGCAAAAGTGGTATTGTCAGACTCAAGGGTGCAGGGGAGGAATATGTAGAAGCTGATAAGGATAAAGCGGAATTGCTTAACAAATATTTTTGTTCTGTGTTCACAGATGAAGAACCAGGAGCAGGACCTCAGAAAACACCTACAAATAGGAACAGAAGGGAGGGACATCTTGAACAATTTTCAGAAGACTGTGTTCGTGAGAAACTAGCTCAACTTAAAGTAGACAAAGTGATGGGACCAGATGGGATACACCCTAGAATACTGAGGGAACTTGGGGACGTTCTAGCAACTCCACTGACTGACCTTTTCAATGCCTTGTTGGAGTTGGGAGTGGTGCCAAAGGACTATAGAGAGGCTCATGTGGTGCCTTTACACAAAAGTGGAAGTAAGGATGTGGTTGAAAACTACAGGCCGGTTAGTTTAACTTTGGTGGTGAGTAAATTATTGGAAATGCTGCTGAAAGACAAAATAGTGAGGTTTCTGGAGTCCAGCGGATTACAGGATCCGAGGCAGCATAGATTCACCAGAGGCAGGTCTTGCCAGACAAATCTGATTGATTTCTTTGACTGGGTGACCAGGGAATTGGACCGAGGGAGAGCTGTAGATGTGGTGTATTTAGATTTCAGTAAAGCCTTTGACACTGTTCCTCACAGGTGACTTATAAACAAACTGAGCACCCTAGGGATGGACCCTAAAGTTACTGCTTGGGTTAGAAATTGGTTGGGTGGGAGGCGACAAAGATTACAAGTAAATGGAGCTCACTCTGAGGAGAAGGATGTTACCAGTGGTGTGCCCATGGATCTGTCCTTGGTCCGATTCTTTTTAACATCTTTGTTAGTGATATAGCGGAAGGGCTGTCGGGTAAGGTTTGCCTCTTTGCGGATGACACCAAAATCTGCAATAGAGTAGACACCCAGGAAGGTGTAGATAACATGAGGAGGGATCTAGCTAAGCTTGAAGAATGGTCTAGAATTTGGCAGCTGGGATTTAATGTTAAAAAATGTAAGGTCATGCATTTGGGCTGCAGCAATCCAAGGGTGCATTATAGTATAGGGGGTGAAGTACTTTTGTCCACTAAAGAAGAGTGGGACCTAGGCGTGGTTGTGTCTGATGATCTTAAAGTAGCTAAACAGGTAGAAAAGGCGACGGCAAAAGCTAGAAGGATGCTTGGGTGCATATGGAGAGGAATGGCTAGCAGAAAAAGGAGGTGATAATGCCTCTGTATAAGTCTTTGGTGCGACTTCATTTGGAGTATAGTGTGCAATTCTGGAGACCGCACTTTCAAAAGGATGTGAACAGGATGGAGTCGGTGCAGAGGGTGGCTACTAAAATGATTTGTGGTCTTCATTATAAATCATATGAGGACAGACTGAAGGATCTTAATATGTACACCTTAGAGGAAAGACGGGATAGAGGTGATATGATTGAGATGTTTACATACCTCCGTGGCATAAATGTTCAGGGAGAGAGCCTCTTTCAATTGAAAGCAAGTTCTGCTACGAGGGGACATGGGATGAGGGTGAAGGGAGATAGATTCAGGAGTGATATGCGGAAATATTTCTTTACGGAAAGAGTAGTGGATCCGTGGAATAGTCTCCCAGTGGAGGTGGTAGAGATGAGGACAGTAACTGAATTGAAAAAAGCATGGGACAAACACAGAGGATCTCTAAAAGTAAAAAGGGGACTGTTGTAGTTGTTGATATGGAAGGACAGACTAGATAGGCCATGTGGTCTTTTTCTTTCATCATATTTCTATGTTTCTATATGTCTTGTATTAAATCTCCATCCACGTCTTCTACCTGTGAGGGGGATCTCTATATCACTCAATTCAAAAGGATTTCCCTTTCCCTCTTTCTAGTTTAACCCATAGTGCCTCCTCTCTTCCTTTTTAACCCTGTAATTCTATAACTTTAATATTATTATTTACATATAGAACCACTCATCCTCCCCTTCTTCCTATCCCGTCCTTTCTGAATAAAGTATAGCCCAGTATGGTTACATCCCAGTCGTGGTTGGCCATGAACCATGTCTCCGTTATTGCCACCAAATCCAAATCAGCCTGTTCCATTAAAACCTCAACATTGGGATCTTATTTCACATCCTACGGGCATTTATACACACCGCTTTCCAGATGTTGCCCCTTTTACCTATTTCTACAGAGGTATTTAATGTTTCACTTACCTGGAGGCTTCCACGTACCTAGGGGCTTTCTTTACCCATCCGCAATGAATCTAGTTTAAAGCCCTCTTCAGTAGGTTAGCCACTTTGACCCGTCTTGGACAGATGGACGCCATCTCTGCTCTGCAGCCCTTGGAACATCATCCCATGGTCCAGGAAACCAAAATGCTTTCAATGGCACCATCCACACAGCCATGCATTTGTCTCCAGGATGTGAGCTTCTCTGCCTCGGCCTTTACTCTTTGTCCCAGAGCCATGAAGTCATTTTTGATATGCTCAGAAGGATACCTAGCACTATCATTTGTGCCAACATGGATGAACAACATCGGATAATAATTAATAGGCTTGATGAGCCTCGGCAAACTCTCCATAACATCTCAGATTTTGGCACTTGGCAGACAGCACACCTCTCTGGACTTCAAGTCTGGTCGGCAGATATACGCCTCAGTACTGCTCAGAAGAGTCACCAACCACCACTACCCTTTGCTTCCTTGTGGTGACTGATTCTGCAACTGGGGCGCTAGAGCTCTGGTTCTTCCCTTTCTTGGGATGCTTTCACCTCCTCCACTTCCAGGGCTACATACTGGTTCTTCAGTGCAAGGGCTGAAGTAGTTGGAGTGTTGATTCTGCAGGCTATGGTGACTCGTGTCCATCTTTCTTCATGCTGTTGCATCCTATCTTCTCCTCTGTCAGAGAGCTTAGATGTTTCAAGAAGCATCTCATCAATGTACTTCTCACTCTCTTGAATGCTTCTCAGCCTCGCCACCTCTTCTCTGAGCTCCTCCACTTGTTTTCTGAGAGCTTCAGCATGCAGGCATCCTGCACATGGAACCGGTCCTTCAGCTGGCATTGGGATCCCTGTCTGGATAGAGGCTGTAAAGGGGGCAACAGCTTTGGCAATACTGTCAGCCATTGTTCAGTTAGTGGAACTTTGTTACCTGTTGAAGTAAAAGAGAGAGACCTACCAAAGTCCCTACTTGTTCCTCAGCTGCCTTTTAAGAGAAAAAGCAGTTAACCTCTTTTAAGTGTGTTTTAAACAGCACTGTTCTATGTCCCTATGTGTAGCTAACTGGGAAGTTGCCCTATAAAGCAAGAATGCTCACATCGAGTGGATGGAGCTGGGTTGGTAGGGAAGGATCTAACACTTGATGAGGTCAGTGGCTTCAAAGAGCTAGCTGTGAATGGGTAGCTGGAACAAAAAACAATGAACTCTAATTGACAGAATTTTTCCCAACACCATAAAAAATTCCCCCTTTGCAGTATAGAAAGAATTAGTTTTTAAAAATTAAAACCAAAACCCATTTAAGAGCTTTCAGGCAGAGAGCTTGTATTTAAAAGCCACATAGAATTACCTCGCTTGCAATGGAGTCCTGGTTAGAAATCAATTCAACTCAAAAACATTTTTAAGTGAAACAACAAAGTAGTTAAGAATGATAAACATCAGCAAAGATTTTAGGACTTAAGTTGCAATTTATTGGTTTCTTTTTGCTTTTGACAATAAGAAGACCAATTTATCATAGTAACATAGTAAATGACGGCAGATAAAGACCAGCATGGTCCATCTAGTCTGCCCAGCACGATGGCAAGAGTAGGTGCACCTGCCGCTCTATGCAGGCCACCCCTCCCCATGTCCCTGTTTAGGGGTGAACCCACCACTCCATGTAGGACACCCCTATTTGTTTAGAAATTAGATGGTTCAGTTTATTTTGATTTTATCCTGTTGCTGTAAAGGGATCCACTGTGTCTGTCCCATGCCATTTTGAATTCCGTCACCGTGTTTGCCCCCACCACTTCCATCGAGAGGGCATTCCAAGCATCCACCACTCTTTCTGCCTCAAACACACGTCCATCAGACCTCTGCTGAAAAACAACAAACTAGACCACCAGAAGGTCGACTTGTACAGGCCTATATCAAGCATATCACTTCTTGCCAAGATAATTGAAAAAGAAGTCCAACGCCAAATACAATACCACATCGAGACCGCCGCTCCGCTCGACCCTTGCCAACATGGATTCAGGGAATCTCATGGTGTTGAAACACTCCTCACCACCCTCTTCAGCAACATAATTGCTGGAATCGACAACACCCGTCAAGGGTTTGCCCTCATCTTTATGGATATAGCCGCGGCATTTGACTCAGTAAGCCATGAACTCCGCCTGGTGCGACTTAAGGAGAAGGGTATTCGTGACACAGCCCTAAGCTGGTGCAAATCATACCTGTCTGACAGATGGCAGCATGTATAATCCGGTGCTTCAATATCAGAACCATTCCACCAGAGACAGGGTGTTCCGCAGGGGTCCTCCCTCTCCGCCCTGATGTTCAACATATACATGCAGCCCATCTGTTCCCTAATCCGATCATTCAATGTTGACTGCTTGATATACGCCGATGACGTACTGCTCTACATGCCATTCTCAACTGACCAGCCGGACCTCTCCCCACTGACAGACTGTTTTGATGCAGTATCCAACTGGCTCCAGACTCAAAACCTTCGAATGCAGCACAAGAAAACATACGTCCTTTTCATTATGAGGAACCAAATTTTCACCCCTCCTGCCTACTTAAAGGTCAAGGAAGCGGAGCTACTAACCAAATCCACAATCCTTTACCTTGGAGTCACACTAGACCAACGCCTGGACATTAAGACTCACATAAGCAACACAGTAAGAGCAGTTTACCACAAGATTCGGACACTCAGGCACTTACGCCCCCTGCTGGAGCTGGATGACTTCTGGACAATCTATCAAGCGCTGGTTATCCCACATTTCAATTATGCCAATGCAATTCTACAAGGGCTCCCGCAATCCACCCTGAACCCACTCCAGCTCGCAATGAATGCCGTGGCCAGAGTTCTACACGGTGCTTCCAGGAATGACCATGTGACACCCATCCTGAAACATCTCCACTGGCTCCCCATCCACGGCAGACTCTCTTTTAAAACCCTACTACTGACTTTCAAGGCCATCAAAAGGCTCTCCTCCACCTCCCTCACGGAGCTTATCCACCCTACACCCTCTAACAGATCCAGAAGATCCGCAGCAGTCAACACACTGGTAAAACCGAAGGCAATAACACAATGTACCCAAGCAACAATAAACAGGGCATTTAGGTTCTGTGCACCCAGATGCTGGAACGCCCTACCACCCAGCATACGGGCAATCTCCGACCTGACCCAGTTTAGGAAAGCACTGAAGCACCACCTTTTCCTCAAACACTACTATGACGACAGCTCACAAACAGCCACCCCCCTCCACCAATTCCGCCACACCAACACACCCAGCAGGCAATGAGGCATCCACACCCAGTGGCGCCATCCTCGACTATGCATACTTTGTAAATATCAGCATGTACATACCTCACTTTTGTAAAAGTGGCGCCATCCTCTACTATGCGCACCTTGTATATAGCAGCACGTATATACCCCACCTCTGTAAAGGTCACTCTCCCCACCTGACGTGATTCTTACCTGTAAATAGTTCTCCCTGCGTTATCCAAGTTCTATCACCTGTTTCATTGTAAATATGGAGCAGGTTAACCTGCACTGTATAAGCTAATGTTGTATGTAAACCGCACTGATGTTAAATAGCGCGGTATAAAAGAGACATTAAATAAATTAAATAAATAAATAAATTTAATTCCAAACATGTTTTTTTTCTCTTTTAATTTCTCAGCCTGCTGACCACTTAAATTTTAAATGGAATATTTGTCTGGCTAAATTGAACAGGTTATGTAAAGGGGGATGGAAGAGGTGAAGTTCTTGGCTAAAAATCAGCCAGGCAGTGCCAATATTGAATGCTATCTGGTTAGTTTTAACCACTGCAGTTGAATGGATCAAAGTTAACTGGTTAAGAGATGATTAACGTTTTCCAGCTATAGTCAGGAGCCAACTTACCCATTTATATGGTAGGATACCACTAAATATTGGCCCCAATAAGTCTGTGGTGGCATTTTTGTAGAGTTGTACAGGAGGAGTAGCCTAGTGGTTAGAGCACCAGCTTGGTAACTAAGAGACCAGGGTTCAGTTCCCATTGGTACTCCTTGAGGCCTTGGGCAAGTCACTTAACTCTTCATTGCTTCAGAAGAAAGACCTAGCAATCTACTTCTGGTCACACTACAAAGAAAACTCAGGAGCTGCTGGGTCACCAGGAGTCCACACTGACTTGAAGGCACACATTGCATACAGCCTAATATGGATAAAAGTGTTCCACAGAGATTAGTTTTCATGCTGACACTGTGATAGTAGTTTAAGGGGAATTCTTTCTTGATCACAGGCCATATGACAGTGTTAGTAACAGGAAGTTTAACCCTATTAAAAGCAGTCTGATGAGGGACATTGGTTTCAGGAAGATTAACCATTTTGGACCTGGGCTTTCAAGATCCATTATGGGCCATGAGGGTAATTCTATAATATTGTGTACAGGCAAAGCGTGTTTCAAGGTACATATTGGGGGGACAGCAAAAGGATAGTTCCGAAGCCACATCATGCTGCTCTAACTCCCGATTGGCGTTGTACAAGGGAGCGGGAAGCAGGACTCCTCCCTGCTCCCCTGCACAAAGCCAATCAGAGGCCCAGGACCAACTTTAAAGGAGCAGAACCGGCAGGTGCGCCCATGCCTGAGGGCCTTGCCAGAGGGCCGCTGGCTGGGATAAAAAAAACTGTCAAAAAGCACTGTAATTCAGGGTTAGTCCACTGTACTTTAACTAATCTTGACTAACATAAAATCCCCTCATTGCCACTCTAAACATCCCTCAAGCCTAGGCCTACCCTTCTTATGTTGTGTAGCCTAACTTCCTCCACACTAGCTTTAACATAGCATTGATCCTTTGTTCCTCCCCACATCATAACTCAACAACCACTGTTTACAACTGCTTTAGTTCCTATTTTATACTGGTGCTTTCCAATATTCACCACAATCTTATGCCCACTTTATATCGTCATTCCAGTGCTCCTAATTATACTCCATTACCCTGCACCCACTAGTATCACATTTCCTCACGACCCACCACCTCCTAACACCTGCTCAACACCATTGGAGACTTAGCAAGAACTGTAATTGCACCACTCACCATCATGTTACCCAATAAGGTCTTCCTCTACATACTAAACCTGCTCCTACTATCCCTTCTGTTCTCAAACAGCAAGACACCAACCTTCCTAGTCTCATTCCCATCATTCACAGCCAAACAAGACATATCACAAACCTACACCTCTATAATAATGCTTTTTTCAAAGGTCACCATACGAATCATTTTAGGAGCTGCCATAGATTAATCCACATCAACCCTTTACTATTAGATTGCCCACAAAACACATCAAACAATCCTACACCAATAAAATGCATCCTCATTAATGCCAGATCTATAAGGAATAAATAAAATCTTAGATTTTGTTAACGATGAAAAACCCAACATCCTCTGTATCGCAGAATCCTGGCTTTCTCCCACAGATTACGTACTGTTAAGCCAACTAAGCATCAACGGTTTCAACCTTTACAACTGTCCAAGAGACTCTAGGAGAGAAGGTGGCATTCTTATTTTAAGCAAAACAGAACTCGGTTTTACTTCCACCCCCTACAACAATCTAGATGAGATGGACATACTGAAAATCGGAAATAATCACATGGCGTTATACCTCATCTATAGACCCCCCTACGTCTAATCATGACAACCTAGCCTCAATCTTGGAATCAGCCTGCTCTTCCTCCCTAAGGAAACCTTACATCTTAGGCGACCTTAACCTACCTTCTCTCCACATAACCCATACCACCGCCTTCCTCGACTCAATGGCCAACATGGGCTATCAGCAAATCTTCAGTTCTCCCACACATACAAATGGAAACGTTCTAGACCTGATATTTCTCCCCATCTCAACCACAAAACACCTTTTTATACCTCCCCCCCAAAAAACATTACAAGTCCCATAATCTGACCACTACCTTATTTCATTTAACCTCCCTATACACCCCTCCTCTATGCACTCACCAGCAGCTGCACTCCAACGAAGAAAATTCAATCACTTCAACAAAGACACCTTCTTAGAATACATCCTACTGCAACTTGCCACACACCCTTCAGATCTCAATCCCTCATTGAGTAACTGGAACACATCAATACAAAAAGTGGCAACTCCTACAAAGGCACACACAAGACCCAAATGAATACAGTCTGAAAAATGGTGCGCATATGAACTAGCAAAACTAAAAAAAAGAGCTAAGAAAACTGGAATAAAAGTGGAGAGCCTCAAAAACCTCAGAAAATAGACAATTCTATCTTACCTCACTCAACACATATACAGACACCATTAATAAGGCAAAGAAAGATTATCACACTAAGTTCCTCAATCAAGCCATCAACTGTCCGAGAGAACTTTTTGAAATTATAAAATCACTATAGCCGCACTTAACAAATTTGATAAAATTGCCATCAATCCCCAAACGTTAGCAAACTTCTATGCAGACAAACTAAAAAGTACCAATTCCACCCTAAGCCTCCTTCCTACACTCCCTCCTATAAACCCCAACTCATGGCACACATTCCTCCCCATAGACCAAAAACATTTACTAAGCATTATAACCAAGATTAACACTACTTCCTCCCCTCTAGACCCCTGTCCGGTCACCTGGATTAGGGCAGAAAAATCTGAACTAGTGCCTCACCTCCTCCACATTGTAAATCAATCCCTTTGTCTAGGAATCATACCAAAAGAGCTTAAACTGTCAACTATTAGGTCCATTCTAAAGAACAAAGCCCTCAACAAGGATGATCCCAGCTCATACAGGCCCATAGCTAGCATCCCTTTTGTATCAAAAGTCATTGAGAAGGTTATCCAATTACAACTTCAAGATTTCATTGACATAAACACTCTCCTTGACGTTCATCCGTATGGATTCCACCCATTCCATGGTGTCGAAACCCTACTAATAGCACTAATCGACACACTCATCCATGGAATAAGCGAATCAAAAATGGTATTCATTCTGGTCTTTATAGACATAGCCTCTGCTTTTGACAACATTGACCATAATATCCTACTTTCCAGACTGGTCCAAATAGAATAGGAGGAACAGTCCTTCAATGGTTTAACTTTTATATCTCTGACCAGATGCTACAAGTACAAATAGGCCAAGAGACGTCTGCAGCTTTCCCACAACAACAAGGAATACCCCAAGGTTTTGCCCTCTCTACCCTATTATTCAACCTTTACCTTCAACCAATCACAGACATATTCAGAAAATTCAACATTGGATATTTCAGACGACATCAGGTTATACCATCCCATCAATATATCGAACCCCACCTACCACAACCTAACAGATTGCATTAAAGAAGGGGAATCCCTGGCTTAACTTCAATATCCTCAGCATTAACTTCAAGAAAACTGAAGTATTATGCACTTCTAGAAATCATAATTTTACACCCCCCAAATCATTCTCCATTCACATCACTGTGCTCCCAGTGAATCAAGAGGTTAAATATCTGGGAATAATACTTGACACATCTCTTGGCATGATGTCACACATAAAGCAAACAGCCAGGACAATCTTTTTTCAAACTCAAGATCATTCAACATCTCAGACCTCTCCTTGACACTGTGATGCAGCAGACCCTCTTGCAGATAGAAGAAAAGTTTTAAATCCAGAAAAAAACAGGTATAAGCTGCAATATCCTGAAGATCCACATAGAGGGAGCATGAGAGTCAGTACAGAGTCTGAAGAACCATGCCTCTATGGGCAGGACTTGGGCCCAGTCAGTTTGGATTTAAGCAGAGGCAGGTCTGAATCAAGGAGAGAGATCCAAAGAGAGATCCAGGAAGAGAAAGATATCCAGAGAGATGTCCAGGGAGATATCCTGAGAGAGGAGGACAGAGATTCAAGAGCCAAAGAAAGGGCAGTCTTGAATGAGAGAGAGAAAGCAGGCCTGAGAAGCAACGGGAGTGCTGGCCTGGGAGAAAAGTGGAGAACACAGAGGACTGGTGAGCAGAGAGAAGCTGAAGGAGCGAGGCCACCAGGCAACGACAGCCTTAGGAGTGAAGGCAAGGGCAGATGGCAACAGCTGCAGCCTTGGCACAGAGAGGTTCGTCCATATACTAAGGCAAGAGAGATATCGTGGGAGAACTTGGGCCATCCTGAGTTAGAGGACAACCGGACTAGGCCTCAAGCCTTCCCTGAGAAGGAAAGAAGAAAGCTCAAAGGTAAAGCTTCCATTACTTGCAATTGTTTGCTCAAGCCTAACATAAGAGAAAGACAGGGGAAGGAAGTTTCTCCTTGTAACAATGACATTTATAAGCAAAAGCTAACAGACAATTTCTCTAAGAGGAGAACTGTAAATACTAAGCATTGTGCTGAGAGAGCTTTTAAAACTATAGCTGATGAGGAGCCATTGTTTTACCCAGTGGCCAGAAACCGATGCCCTAACCTAACCACCAGACACTGGGAAACTGTACGGCACGCTTTTAAAAAGCCAGAGTTCAGTTATGCAGAAGCCTCAGACTCAGAGCTATCAGACATAGAATTTATGCAAGTGGAATCTGCAGGCGAAGAGTCTGATGAGCCAATGGAATGTACATATTGTACAGCAGTGAAGCTGTAGTTTATTTCTAGCTACATGAATGCATAAGTGAATGCAGTGTTTTGTCTTATCTTCAATTACTGTGAAATTAACAGCCATTACTTTGACCTTTTCATTTGTGCTTTAAACCTGATGCAAGGACTTGTTCAGTTGTGTTACTTTCCAAAGCCGTTTATCCTGTTTTTGAACCATTTTTGTGCAAAGGGGAAATAAAGCCTTTTTCATTTTTCCCTCCAT
Source organism: Ichthyophis bannanicus (assembly GCA_033557465.1). Taxonomy (NCBI): domain Eukaryota; kingdom Metazoa; phylum Chordata; class Amphibia; order Gymnophiona; family Ichthyophiidae; genus Ichthyophis; species Ichthyophis bannanicus. The sequence goes on from CM066039.1 coordinate 363,704,874, forward strand.
TTTCGTGTGAACTTGTTCTTTTTGGGAAGTTGGTAACGAGGCCGGCACAAGGGACTGCTACCCTTGACCCTCGCACCTGTCCAACCACAATCACCATAATCTTGTGCGCTCCCCAGCCCTTCCGTGGAAAACTACGCCGCCACCAGGGGGGGCTGCGGGGGACAACACCCATGACTTAGATCCATAGTACAAGCTCTCATCACACCTTATTTTGACTACTGCAACAACTTGTTACAGGGTACAATCAAAAAGAATCTGTCTATACTCCAGAGGGCCCAGAATGTCACAACAAGAATTATCTGCAGGGCCCACTTAAAAGATCATATCACACTCATACTTTACAATCTCCACTGGCTGCTATTGCGAGCCGAATAAAATATAAAACTCTAATGACCACTTTCAAGTTGATCAACAATATTGCTCCGTCCTTCCTCACAACCCTATTACACAACCACACAGAAACTAGATCTAAAAGGACAATCACACAGCACAGCCTCACAATCCCTCCATCTATTCGAAAGACCAAACAAAACACAAACACCAGAGTATTCACCTACACTGCCCCCAGTCTATGGAACTCTCTCCCAGACACAATCCGTTTAATAAAAGACCTCCAAATATTCAGAAGAGAGATCAAAACTCTTGTCTTCAAGGAATACTACTGTAGCATTATAGACAACACTAACCCAACACCCCTGATATACTCTAATGTCCCCATACACTCATAAATTATGACATAAGAACCACAACTCCCCTTACCCCCATGTTTACAAAGTGAATTTGCTACCCTGACACATGTAAATCATGTACATAGTTGTTATGTAAATAGTTGCCATTCTGTTTAATATGTATATTGTTATATGTAACTTGTTTGTTCTATGTAAACCACCCCTGATCTCTGGAAGGGGCAGTATAAAAAAGTGTACCAAATAAATAAATAAAGTAAAACATGCATAGGCCCCCAGTACATGCATGGCATTGCGCCTTAATCTAGGCATAAATACCCATGCTTAGATTGGCACAGTGACATGCTAAGTTATAGTATTCTGTAACTTAAATGTGCAGATATAGGCCATGTGGATGCTCTGCCCAAGCTTCACCCCTCTGCACACCTCAACTGAAGGTATGACAAATAGGACTTATGTGCACTTACAAAATTATGCCTGCCTAAAGTGCATAAGTGCCCATGCACATATAGTAATCCTTTAAAAGAGGGACATGCACACGTCTCACATTATTTTATTTTATTGAATACATTCATTTATATCCCGCCTATACCTACAGGTTCTAGATGGGTTACAGTAGTTAAGGGGGTATTTAAAATGCAGTACAACTCTTACAGTTTCATTTTATTCCCAATTGAAATTCCTAGCTAACAAAATAATTTCCCATATAAATTTGTTCTCCAGGACCAAGCAGGAAGTCAGTCCTCACTTATGGGTGACATCGGCGCCGATGGAGCCCTCGTGCGGAGCATTTCCCCAGCTTTCTAAGAAAGCCTTTGGGAATACTACACGCATGCGCGGTCCCCTTCCCGCCTAAAGGTGCCATCTTGCTCAGTCTTTCTTTTTCCGTGGAGCCCTTCGGACGTTTGTCCTAGTCACCTGGGAAAAGTTGATTTTTTCTTGAAGATTTCTTCGCTTTTTCTTCGAGTTCGACACCGGTTCCCCTTCCTGCCGGATTCGGTACACTGGTATCGAGCCTGTTCTTTATTTTCGTTTTTTGCCCTTCGTGGCTGGCGTTCGCGCCCTTTTTTCTGTTTTTCCCTGGAAGGCCGGTCTTTTCACCTCGCGGGGGCCCTTTTTTCCCCCGATGGCTTCTAGTGGTTTTAAGAAGTGTGATCGGTGCAAGAAACTAATGTCTCTCACCGACACACACGACTGCTGCCTTTGGTGCCTCGGCCCAGATCATGACCCCATGATCTGTGGCCCGTGTGGTAAAATGTCCACCAAGGCACTTCGAAGCCGTCAGCACCAGAAGGAAAGGATTTTTTCAGATTCTGCCTCCGGCCGAGCCTGGATCTCGTCTGAGGCCTCAACGTCTCGGGAGTCTGATCCCGAGCATCGCCGGGGTTCCTCGGACAGAGGGTCCCCTGACCAGGAGCACAAGAGGAAGAAGCGGCTCGCGAGGGTGGCGTTGGAGGAGGTTCCTGGTCCCTCGAGGGCCAGGTCTAAGACCCCCGACCGCTGTTCCGGGTCTTTGGAGCAGGAGAAGCCATCCAAAGTACCTCGTGTAGAGCCAGAGACCGTCGGACACATAAGTCCTGTAGTCCTCGTGGACTCTCCTCTGAGGGAGCCGACATCGGGCCCGGCGCCGCTGGGGCCCGAATCGGTGGCTGCTGAGTCTCCTGAGCTTGGACTCAGGCTGACAGCCTTGGAGTGCAGATTGTCTGCCTTCATGGAGCAGCAGTGGGTATTGATGGCCAGCCTCGCTGGTGCATCTGCCCCGACCACCAGGACATCGACGTCGAAGTCGACCCCGGAGACCGAGCTGATACTCGAGACCATGAAAGCTCGAGGTCGTCCTCGGTCAAGATCTCCCTCAACCTCCCGCTTGGAACCGAGGGTGTCGACGCCGGTGCCTTCAGCGTTAGGGCGGGTGCCACCTTGACCCGCGCGGTCGGAGCCCCTCGACTCCTCTTCGGATGATTCAGCCTGGGAAACGGAGGATGAGGAGTCCCCCGATACCTTCCGGACTCGGTGCGTCCCGTCGGACTCACCACAGTCCGAGCCTCGGAGTAGGTCCCCTCCGGAGGACACCCGGTTCTCGGAGTTCGTGCGGGACATGGCCAAGGCCTTGGCGATTCCTGCTGACCCCGAGGAGGAGCCTCGCGCCGAGGAGCTCGAGACCCTCCAGTATGACTCTCCTCCGAAGGAGGCCTTTACTGTGCTGGTTCCTCCAATGCTGGAACGGCTCCTCTTCCGGATGTGGGAGGCACCGGCCTCGGCGCCGGTCTTGAGCAAGCGGGTCGATTCCATTTATCGACTCCGTAAGAGCCCTGGCTTCCAAAAGGCGCAGATGCCGCACCATTCCATGGTGGTGGAATCGGCCATGCATTGTCTGAAGAGCCAGAAGATGCACTCTGCGGTGCCCCCCGGTAGGGAGGCCCGGAACCTGGATGCCTTCTGCAGAAAGTGCTTCCAGGGCTCGATGCTTGCTTGCCGTGTCCAGTCATACTAGCTGTACATGGGCATGTTTCTCCGAGACCTGGCAAAGGAGCTTGCCGGGTTCTCTGTTGGTCTCTCCAGGGAGCCTTTGCAGAGCTTCCGGTCTTTGTCTTCAGGAATCCGGAACCGTTCCAAATTCATGTCCCGAGCGGCCTACGATGGCTTCGAGGCTTCGGCTCATGTAGCAGCCGCCGGCATCGCAGCCCGACCCAGGCATGGCTGCAGTCATTGGACCTCGAGCCTTGGGTTCAGGACAAGTTGGTCGATGTCCCTTGCCGAGGTGAGAACCTTTTTGGCAAACCCATGGCCGAGAAGGCTGCTGAGCTCGAGACCGAGCACCTGACCAGGACTAGGCTGTCCAGAAATACTTCTGCCCCTTCTCACAAAAAGAAGGTCTCGGGTAAAAAGTCCTTCTACCCGAGAAAGGTGTCTGCCTACAAACCTTTCCCGCAATATCAGGCCTCCCCAGCTCCCCCTCAGGGGCAGCAGGCCAAGGGGCAGGGACATGGGCCCCGTAGGCAGAAGACCCCCAAGCCTCCGGCTCCTGCTCCTACCCAGCAGGGAGGGGGTTTTTGACTCCCAAGGCATAGCCTCTCCGTCCCTGCTGTCCCATCCCTGCACAGGAGGTCGCTTAGCCCTGTTTGACCACAGGTGGCCGGCCACCCATTACAGGGGATGCTTGGGTCTTAAGCATCATCCACCAGGGCTATCTGCTTCATTTCCAACAGCTACCTCCTGTCTACTTTCCAGGAGAACCCCTAAGGCCTCTCCTGCACACCAACCTCTTCCTCCAAGAACTTCAGGGTCTGCTTCTGGACAAGGCGGTGGAGCCTGTACCTCCTCACCTACTGGGGCACGGCTTCTACTCCAGGTATTTTCTGGTGCCAAAGAGAACAGGAGGCCTAAGGCCTATCCTAGACCTCAGAAACCTCAACAAGTTCTTGGAGAAAGAGAAGTTCAAGATGCTTACTCTTGGAACACTTCTGCCCTACCTCCAGCAGGGAGACTGGCTATACTTCTTAGATCTAAAGGATGCGTACACTCACATCCTCATTCATCCAGACCACAGAAAGTACCTCAGGTTTGTGATGGGAGGAAACCACTACCAGTACAGAGTGCTGCCTTTTGGCCTAACCTCCGCCCCACGGGTCTTTACAAAGTGCCTAGCTGTGGTGGCGGCCCACTTGAGGACTCAAGGAGTTTTTGTCTTCCCCTATCTGGACGACTGGCTCATCCGGGGTCAGACTTACCAGGAGGCCAGGCAGGCCACCTTCCGGACTGTCACACTCCTTCAAGACCTAGGCTTTGTCATAAACTTCGCAAAGTCCACTTTGCTCCCCTCCCAGAACCTAGAGTTCATAGGAGCACGGCTGGACTCTCTGCAAGCAAGGACTTATTTGCCAGAGGACAGAGCTCAAAGACTCATGGAGTTGGTGTCCCTGTTTCTCAGTCTGCCAAGGGTTCCTGCCAGGCTCTGTCTGCAACTCCTGGGACACATGGCATCGACTGTGCATGTGACACCCAATGCCCGTCTCCACATGAGGCCTGAACAGTGGTGCCTCAGAACTCAGTGGAAGCAGGCCACAGGGAGCCTGGCAAAGTCAGGGTGTCAAAACCCTTCCTTCATTCTCTTCAATGGTGGCTACACCCCCCCAACTTACTGCAGGGGGTGCCTTTTCAGGTGCCTGCCCCCACAGTGGTGTTGACAACCGATGCCTCCTTGCAGGGCTGGGGTGCACACTGTCAAGAGAGCTGCACCCAGGGCCTCTGGTCCCCATGGGAAGCCACGCAACAGATCAACCTACTGGAACTGTGGGCTATTCGCTTGGCCCTCAGGGCTTTTTCTCACACCTTGGCCCACCAGTCTGTTCTTGTTCAGACGGACAACCAAGTAGCCATGTTCTATGTGAACAAACAGGGCGGCACTGGATCCAGGCCCTTTGCTCTTTTGCCCTCAGGCACCAGATGTTTCTGAGGGCTGTTTATCTATCTGGCCAGGAGAACTTTCTGGCAGACCGCTTAAGCAGAATTCTGCAGCCCCACGAATGGCAGCTGCACCCTTTGGTGGTTCAACAGATTTTCCTAAAATGGGGACTTCCATCCATGGATCTCTTTGTCAGTCCCCTGAATCACCAACTGCCCAGGTTTTGTTCCAGGCAACCGCATCCCCTAAGGGTGGCGGCGGCGGATGCCTTCCTGATTTCTTGGTCACAGGGCCTGCTCTATGTGTTTCCTCCCACAGCTCTGGTGGCCCGAACCTTGTTCAAGATTCTCAGGGACAAGGCCTTAGTACTTCTGGTTGCTCCCAGGTGGCCGAGGCAGCCCTGGTTCCCTCTACTACTTCAACTGGCAGTGGAGACACCCATGCCTCTGGGATTCCAACCCGACCTTCTATCTCAGGATCAGGGTTCCCTTCTGCATCCCAATCTCAAATCTCTCCATCTGATGGCATGGAGGCAGCAAGGGTAGTCTTGGCTCCCTGGGGTCTACCTCAGGAAGTGGAAGAGGTGGTCTTGGCCTCTAGAAAGCAATCCACCAGGAAAACCTATGCCCTAAAGTGGAGAAGGTTCTCCTTGTGGTGTCAGCAACGCAAGGAAGATCCTTTCACCTGCACTGTGCCAGTAGTGCTCCCGTACCTACTGCACTTGTCCAATCAGGGCCTTAAGTCCAATTCTGTTTGGGTCCACCTCTCTGCTCTGGCAGCTCATCACTCTCTGGTGGAGGGACACTCTTTGTCAGTTCACTCCTTGGTGTCCAGGTTTCTCAGAGGCTTGCTCTTGCTCAAGCCTCCTCTCCGTCCACCAACCCCTGAGTGGGAGTTGAATGTGGTCTTGCAGCAACTGACTCGCCCACCTTTTGAGCCCATGGCTACATGTCCTTTGTGCTTCCTATCCTGGAAGACTCTATTCCTAGTGGCCTTGACCTCGGCCAGGCGAGTGAGTGAACTTCAAGCCCTGGTCTGTGACAGCCCATACACTCGCTTCTATAGGAACAGGGTAGTCCTTAGGACTCATCCTAAGTTCCTCCCCAAAGTTGTCTCCTCTTTCCATCTCAACCAAGAGGTGGTTCTTCCAACATTCTTCCCTAGGCCCCATGCAAGCTAGGCTGAAACAGTCCTGCATACCCTGGACTGTAGGAGGGCCTTGTCCTTCTACCTTGAGCGTACGCAGGGGCATAGAAGGGCTACTCAGCTCTTCGTATCTTTTGACCCCAATAACTTGGGGGTACCTGTGTCCAAGCGTACCTTGTCCATTTGGGTGGCTGACTGTATCACCTGGGCTTACAGGGCAGCTGACCTTCCTTTGCAGGGTCGGGTCACAGCCCACCTTGTCAGGGCAATGGCTGCCTCAGTAGCTCATCTCTGCTCTGTACCGTTGGCAGACATCTGCAGGGCTGCAACTTGGTCCTCAAGCCAGACTTTTGTGGCCCATTACTGCCTGGAGAGGGAGTCCCGTAGGGACAGTGCTTTCGGTCAGGCAGTGCTCCGGAATCTCTTTGAGGTTTAGGCAACTCCTACCCTCCAGCCCTCTGGTTGGGCCACCGGTGGGGGTATGTTTCAGTGAAATCCTTTCTCTGATGCTGAGGCTAGAGGGAGCTCATTTTTTCAGCTCTGGGCACCCGGTAGCCTGAAGCTGGGGTGTCACATAAGTGAGGACTGACTTCCTGCTTGGTCCTGGAGAAAAGTAGTTACTCACCTGTAACAAGTGTTCTCCAGGAGCAGCAGGAATCAGTCCTCACAATCCTCCCTCCTCCCCTGGGAGTTGCAGTTGTACATAGTTCATTTTTACATTTTTGTGTGCTGTTTTTTAGCTATGTCATTTGACTGAGCAAGATGGCACCTTTAGGCGGGAAGGGGACCGCGCATGCGTGTAGTATTCCCAAAGGCTTTCTTAGAAAGCTGGGGAAATGCTCCGCATGAGGGCTCCATCGGCGCCGATGTCACCCATAAGTGAGGACTGATTCCTGCTGCTCCTAGAGAACACCTGTTACAGGTGAGTAACTACTCTTTATCAATGATTGTCGAAACCCCACATAATATAAACGTTTTCTGATCTCTGAAGACAACCCATTCCATTTCATTCCATTCCATGGCAGCAGCATAAACAAACAATTTATCTAGTGATCTATTAAACTTAATATTTTTCATTGATGGAATAGCCAAAGACAAACTTTCCCTAATTGGAATATTCGGAGGGTTGTATTAAACACAATGTCTCCCATATACTGTAGGAAGGGATATAACCATGTAATCTTTTAAATAAAAAGCATAGCAGTTTAAAATTAATCCTGGCTGCTATCAGTAGCCAATGCAATTTCTTAAGATAGGGTGTACCTTCCTGTATACCTTTATAGAATCAGCCCCTATATGTGTTGTTGTGTGCTGTCGAATCGATGCCGACTTCTGGTGACTAATCTCCTAGGTTTTCTTGACAGGGTGTAACCGGAAGTAGATTACCAGTCCGTTCATCTACACAGTAAGCCTACAATATCTGGAATTCCAAGGTGATTTCCCATCCAAGTACTAACCAGACCCATCTACTTACATATTTTATAAAATACATACATACATCATAATTCTGCCTCCATATGTACTGAGTACTTTCTCCATAGGTGTAAAATGGGAGAAAACCCTTTGGTAAATCTATATAGCCCTATGTGATATTCAGAAAGGAACGCTGCAGTCTCAAAAACTCATGTACAGTGTCACCTTTGGCTAATTTTTACATTTTATTTATTTATTTAGACAGTTTTGTATACCACCTTATCCTTCAATCAAAGTGGTCACAACACAATTGGGGGATTCATTTAACACCAGGGGATATGAGACACATACGCTAATACTTATAGGGAACATGGGCAATGGAGGATTAAGTGGCTTGCCCAAGACCACAAAGAGTACCTGTGGGACTAGAAACCCCAATCCTTCCAGCCCAAGTTTGCTGTCCTCTAGTGGCCTTATAAACAAAAATCAGAACTTGTATGTCATCTGGAACAGATCTAGAGAATCCAAATAGAAATTATGTTCTATTATTTCCCATTAGCAACTTCACAGCCTCAGATTGGAGCAGTTTTCCCCAAACTCCAGTGAATTGAAGAATCGTAAGTTGCAGATTTGACAAGAGCTTGTCTACTATCTGTAAGGGTCTAAAAATATTGTTCATGCAGCCTTTATTCTCAGGATCCCAAATTTATATCTGACAGTTCACACCGACTGCTTGACATTTTGTGATAGAGTGAGGTCAGAGGTTGCCTTTTTCTTTACTTATATTTTTGCTAAGCATAATGGTTCTGGCAGCATTTATCTCTTCAGTGCAGCTTTTAGATACATCAGTCAATCTGTCTGATATGTCTATCTCTTTAGATCTCTTCTCTTATGTTTCCAAAAGGCAGCAGAGATGTGGGATTCCCTATAAGGCCCACACTCTTAGCAACTGAAGAGGAAATTACCGCAGGATATAAACACAGCTGTGCCACACACACATTCTTACGAGCAGCTGTTCATTTTTAGCTTTGGCCTTTCCCCTTCTATAAGCACTTCCATTCACACATATTCATGGATTGTTGTAAGCAACACTGTGTCCTGCTTAGGAGTGGGCAGTCAGTTGACCATGTTGCACCTCTCTTTCTTTTGTCTGACGCTAGTTCACTACATTACTATAAACAAATCTCAGCAAATTGAATTGAGGCTGCTTCAGGGTTGGTGGGCTATTTTTTCTTTATGTAACTGTATTACTGCGGTGAAGGCAGCCCTGGCTAATGAGTAGAATTCAAGGACACATTGATGGCTAACCTTGTTTTGTTAAAGGTTGATATAAGGCAGATCACAGAATGCTACCTGTACTATCAAATTAACAGCAGCATGGTATTTACCGTAAAAAAATAATGAAATGCTTAGATTTAATTTATCCAAAGGGCATGAACACATAAGTAAACTGTCTTGATCTATAGCTTGTGATTCAGAAGTATTGATCAGGCTAGGTGATTCCCGTCCCTTCAGCTTTGCCCTTTCCAGACAAAGAGTAGATAAATTAGTCACTAATCCAGAGACTCATCCCAGCATCAACACAAAATCTGTCCTTTTTGGAAATGCTCATTTCTACTGTAAGGACTTATATAGCACCCCTGTGTGATACAAGATGAAGTAGGAAGTCCAATTAGCCCAATAAATTGAAGCCTCACAAATAAGGTGGCAATAAGAAAAAGAAAATTGTAAGCAACAGGGGCACAGATTCAATAAATTCTAGGGCTTAATGCTCATAGATTTTCAGTATTCATGCATCATAATTTGGAAGCATTTTTCCATTGACGAGAGGGTTGGGCGCAAGGTGTGGTGAAAGGGGATGGAAGGATAATTCTATGAGGAAAGGCTTAAAAGGTTGGGCTTTTCACTTGGAAAAGAGAAGGGTGAGGGGAGATGTGATAGAGGTCTATAAAATAGCAAGTGGAGTGATACAATTACAATTGAATTGGTTGTTTTAATCCTACAGAAAGTACAAAGACTAGGGTGGAGGGGGGAAACATTGAAGCTATTAACTAGTACATTTCAGACTAATTAGAGAAGATATGTTTTTGCTCAAGGTGTAATTAAGATCTGGAATTTGTTGCTGGAAGATGTAGTAAAAGTTGTTTATGTAGTGGGTTTAAAAAAAAGTTTGGAGGGATCACATGATGCAATGAGATGGGTGGTTGCTTTCTGCCAGGCTCCAGGACTACCTGCCTAAACTCTAAAATAAATCTCTAAACTCACCCAAATCTTAATCCCCCAAATCTGACCAGTGCACAGGAGAGGGCTGCTATTTGCAAAGTGGGTGAGGAACATGATTTCCAACAGATGGTGCCAAAAATGGCGAGGAAGGGTAAGACCTGCGCTCCAGACCGCAAAATGGCGGATTCGGCCACGGCCAGCCCACGCCTTGCACAACAATCAGGAATGGTGGAGGAGGTTACGAGTGCAATGGTGGCGGCATTAGAGGGGCATTTTCAAGCCTTATCGCAGCTAACGCTAACGCAGCTGTGAAAAAAATTGACAAAAACACCCAATAACCTTGACCAGCTGCCGAAGATTCTACCAGAGTCACTGGCTCGACAATACAAACAGCTCCAACAACCACAAAACACACATCTGAATGCCGAGGCAACTACAACAAACCACCACCCCAACATGTACAGTGAATGGACCACCTTTAGAGAAACCACCACAGAAGAAATATCATCCACCATCTCCCGCCTAAACACCACCACCTCTCCGCTGGACCCCTGCCCCACAGACTGGATAAAGAAATCCAAAGACGGCCTGAGCTCACCACTGACCCATATTGTCAACGAATCCTTCTCCCAAGGTCACATGCCAGACATCCTCAAAACTACAATCAACCGACCATCCCTAAAAAAACAAAACCTGGACCCCCTAGATCCTGCATCCTACAGACCGATAGCAAGCGTGTCATTCACCACCAAGATAATCGAGAAGATAGTCCAGCAGCAGCTTCAAGAACACCTGGACAACAACAATATACTGGACCCACAACAACACGGCTTCCGCCCACTACACGGAGTTGAGACCCTCATGACCACCCTAATGAACACCCTCATCATAGGAACCCAAGAAAAACACTCTGGATATGCCATGATCTTCCTTGATATATCAGCAGCCTTCGACACCATCAACCACAACATCCTCATAAGCAGACTGCAGTCAATTGGGATCAAAGACACCGTACTTCAATGGTTTCAATCCTACTTAACTAACAGACAACAACTAATCCGTACTAGCACCTCAACCTCGCCCCCTTCCAACAACACCAAGGAGTACCTCAAGGATCCACGCTGTCTGCCATGCTCTTCAACATCTACCTACAACCACTCTGCTCAGTCATACGTACCCACAACATCAACTTTCATATATATGCTGATGATATCATGCTCTACGCCCCAATTACAACCGCAAATCCAACAAATATACATCTTTCAGCATGTTTCACCGAAGTATCCGACTGGCTACAAGAAAATAACCTATCCATAAACATAAAGAAAACCGAAGCCCTTATAGTGACAAAAGACCCAGACTTCACACCGCCCACACACCTTAACATAGGAACCACACGCATTCAAATACAGCCACAAATAAGATATCTAGGCATTATCATTGACCAAGCCCTAACCCTCAAGCAACAAATTACTAAAACCACCAGAATTATATTCCACAAAGCAAAAACAGTGCAACGTCTCAGACCCCTCCTCGAACCTCAAGACTTCAGGACGGTAATGCAAACTATGACACTCCCACATCTGGACTACTGCAACATAATCTACCATGGACTACCAGCCACACGGACCAACCCCCTCCGAACCGCACTGAACACCACAGCGAGAATCATTCAGAGAGCAAGGAAAAGCGACCACATCACCCCAATTCTAAGAGACCTGCACATACTCCCCTTCGAAGCACGAACTAAATACAAATCCATCCTACTCACCCACAAAGCCATCCACCAAACACAGAACACACAGCTCTGCAACCTGCTGTCTCGTCCAGCCCATGGCAAAACCACCAGACTGGCCTCCAGCACCTCCCTTACCATCCCTCACAAAAGAACCAAATGCTCTCAACGGACATGCAATCGAGCCTTCGAACTTTATGCTCCATCCCTATGGAATTCTCTGCCAAGCCACCTCAGAAACAACAACGATCTAATGTCCTTCAGAAAGCAACTAAAAACCATCCTATTCCAAGAATGCTTCGAAGCAACCCCCACCAGAATGTACACCAACCCCTGATCTCACCCATCATGGACCTCTGATCGAATACTGAACTATACTGTCCATGTCTAAAGTCTGTCCTATGTCGAAATCATCATTGTTGCCCACCTGGTGATGGCCCCACCCTTATACTTAATTACCCCCACCCTTGATTGTAGCACCGCTTTGACCCGGTGAAAAGCGGGATATAAATACAGTTAAATAAATAAATAACACAGATTGGACAGGCTATGGCTGACTATGGCAGCAGAATTGACCAGGTGGAACACAGATTTTCGGAGGTGAAGGATATCCAACAAGGCCATGTCCATGATTTAAAACAGCTGGAAGAACAAATCAAGCAATATGGAGAAAAATTAGATGATTTAGAGAATAGAGGCTGACAGAAGAATCTCTAGTTCATTGGAATAGCCAAATCAATCACTGACTCTGAGTTGCGGGCTATCTGGAAACCTGGCTGCCTCAGACCCTCGCCCTGGAAGCCTTCTTGGGGCTTATAAAGATTGAAAGAGTGCACCAGGATGGGAAGAGGCGGACTGTCTATGGATTTTTATCATTCATTTCATTAACTATGTACAGAAGGAGGTGATATTGAAAGTGGCTAGAGGACAACAGAATCAGCCGCAGGGATCCAGAAAGCTACTTGTCTTTACTCCTCACAAGTAAGCCAATGACACCGGGAGTTTGCTGAAGTCTGTAGTGTGCTAGAGGCTAAGGGCATTCATTTTGTGTTCCTCTATCTGGCAAGGCTGTTTATAGACTATCAAGGGCAGAAACGAAGCTTGGTCTCCCCAGCGGAAGCTCAACTCTTTCTAAATGGCCTGGCAAAGGGGTGAGGAGTTTTAAACCCTGAATAACTGGTCAGATAGAAGGTCAACGCAAAAGAGGAAGGCCAGAAATGAGATGGATCAATACAATAACAGCAGCTACGGGTACCAGTCTGTCAACAATGAGCCACCTGACTGAAGACCGAACACAATTTAGGACAACTATCCAGAGGGTCGCCATGAGTCGACACCGACTCGACGGCACTTAACAACAGCAACTGGTCTTCCAGTTGGCTAATTTGTGTACAACTTGCATAACCCCATCCAAGGGGTCTCATAGAGGAGGACCCGCTGTCTTTTTACTCCCAGGAGGTTCGGAACCGGTCTGCTGATCGCTGGCACTGTCATAAAACCTTCCGAGGGGAATAAATAACTTGAACAATAAGAACATAGAGTGAAAAGGAATGGTGATTAATTTGCCTGCCTGGGACTCGAAATTTGATGGCCTACAAGAGGAGCTATTATGAGGAGTTAGGCTGTCACAATTCATGGGGCTTTAGTGCCCTTCGCCAACCTTCCCAAAAGACTCCTAAGACAGCAGGAAGATTATACGTGGGGACAAATGATTGGAACTGTGAATCTTGTTATGCAGACTGTCAACACATCTGAATCAGAACAAAAGGGGACCTTGTATAAGTGGAGTTTACAATATGTCTATAACACACACACACATAGTTTGGGTTTCCTCCACCAAGTCTTTAATAGTCTTTTATTTTAATAATACCCCCTCCAAGGGCATAGGACTCTGATCTATAAGCGAGGGCCTGGTGGTCATTTTAGGTCATATCAGTTTACTTTACTTTAGTAATTTATTTTATTTTCTTTTGATTGGGTTAATTTCAGTTTATTTTATTCCATATTTTTTCATTTTCTTTCATGTTATTGTTTCTATTTATAGTCCCACTTTATAATTATTTCCATTTCCTTTGCTTCCCTTCATGCCAGGATTGGGTCCTGTCTGCTTCCTTTTCTTTGTTTCTACCGCTCTTGGCAGCTGAGATGGCCTATTTCCCCCTCTTGGACACCTCTATAAGCGGTCGGGAACAGTCGGAGACCTGGTGGTGACCTCTTCAGCTGGTGGGCCTTGGGCAAATCAGGGTTGGACTCCTAATGTAATGAGAGTATGCAAAATATGAGACCTCTCAGCTTGATAGAGATAAGTTACCATAAATGTACTACCTGAGGCCCTCAAAGCCCTGACCGCATCAGAGTAAGGAGGGCTTCATAGGCTTTATCAGTTAGTGTTAAATAATCCTTCCCAGTGCTGGGGGTACCTTCGGGATCTCCCATCCCAAGTTAGCAATTTAGCCAAATTTTTGTAATTTAATACATTGTATAATCTAAAAATGTGTTTGGTAATGTACTCTGCAAGGACTCTTGCACTCTGATAATTCCGTACTAAGGCTTGTTGATCATCTGGCACTCGTTGAGGTCAAGAGTTTGCTAGGTTTTATATTCTGTAAGATTGTAAGAGTCCAGTGATTTTTTTTGTTTTTGTTAGCTGCTTTGGGTGTCATTTTCCCTTTCTGAATGGTCTGGGATATGATTCGTGGCCATTATGGCAGATTTTCCTCCTTTTTTAATGTGCTGGAAGTAGGGGACTAGGTTGGAAACAGGGCATGTCTAGCAATTACGATAAGAGGGAAATGAGAGGTAGAGGGGTCCAGGGAACTGATTACAAAAAAAAAAGGGGGAGGGGGGTAGAGAAGCTTGGCTTGAAGGCGGGAAGGGTTAGACTTGGTATGCTGGGGCTGGGATAAGTATGAAGTAGAGAGAGGGGAGTTGGGGAAGGAAAGCATAGGCAATGGTGGGCTAGAAGGGAGTTAGGTGGCATGAATAACTCCTCAGTTTGCAAAAGCGAGGTCCTATGCATCACTGCATGATCTTCATGGTGGACTCTAATATGGAGGGTTGGATGAAGGGAATAGATTTTGAGGGGGATTGGGGGAAGGGAGGAGACGGGGATACCAAAGAAGGAAATGAATGGGATATGGGTAGGAAGCAGATGGGGGAGCAGGTGGGGGGGGGAAGGGGGAACAGGGAGGAATACAGGTGAGGGGTGCACCTTAAGAGATCGTGATGGGGGACAACCAGGAATGGGGGACAAATGCAGGAACTAAAAATGTAGGGGATTGGATCAATACGCTGTTTTGCGCATGGACAGAGGATGGACCTAGGCTGGGGGCCAGCCACTTCAAATGGAGAAGATTCCTTGATTGCTAAATCATTTGGCCTGTGGCCCATTGACAATGGGTAGTACCCTTTGCTTTGTATCTTGGAGCGTATGTAGTCTGGGAAGCCTTATTAAGTGACATAAGGTGCTCCAGACGCTCTGAGACAAGCGAGTGGATCTTGCGTTTTTGCAAGAAACCCATCAAACTGAGGTAGAGCATTCCAAACTTAAAAGATGGTGGGTGAGAGAAGTTTATGGCACATCCTCGGGAGGGGAGGGGGGAAAGGCAGTGGTGGTGATTTTATACATAAATGGGTGGGATTTGTAGCAGAAACTAGCATCATCGACCCAGGTGGGCAGTATGTCTTTGTAGTTGGAACAATACAAGGGCAGCTGGTGCTCATAGAGAATCTTTACATGCCTAATGCGTATAACCCCCACTTCTACAGTAAGGTAACTCATTGTCTAGCCAATATAGGCTTGGTCCCACTTCTCATTGGGGGGGGGGGGACTTCAACTGTGTAATGGAGGAGGCGGTGGACAGATCAGGGCAACGCAGTCAGACACGACACTGAAGGGCATAGTGGGTGAGAGGCATTTATGAAGAGCATGACCTGCTGGACTTTTGGAGGGTCCTGCACCTGTTGGACAGAGATTACACATGTGTCTAGAGCTCACGCTACAGGATCTAGGATAGATTACTTGATAGGTTCTGCAGTGCTGTTCAATAGAGTGAGCTGTGCAGATATCTGAACCATAACCATTTCAGATCATGCGCTAATTTGACGTGAGGTGAGGCCCTGTTACTAAAGGTATCCCTTGGAAATACCCCTTAATGCTATGCTTGGATGCTAGATTTGGTGCTTTTCTACAAGCCCGGTGGAGGATTATGCTAAGCTCAATGCAGGGCATCAAGATAATCCTGTTATTTTGGGAAACAGCCAAAGTAGTATTATGGGGTAATATTATTGAATATGTGGCTACCAAGAAAAAAATGCAACAGAGACCGCTAATCTCCAGGAACAAATAGGAATTTAGTCTTCACATATGGGAGATGTCTGTACAGACGGAGCCTGCACAGGAACGCTCCCCAGCATCCAATAGGAAAGCTTTTGGGAGCATCCCACTTCGCCTGCATTGCTGCCTTCCCGCCTCTGTGACTCTCCCTCCTCAGTTCTTTGTTTTCTGTGGAGCCAGCAGGAAGCAAATCCTGTCACCGTAGAAAATTTTCTTCTTTATTATTTTTTCTGGTCGCATCTGCCTTCCCGTCAACGCCGGAACCAAACTCTTCATCTTTACTTCTTCTTTTTGTAAAAAAAAACCCTTTAATTCTTTGGGCACTTTGATGCCATTTCAGGCCTTAGGCCTTCCAACCAGTCTACTGACATGATGGAAAAACCAACTAGTGGTTTTAAAAAATGTTATAAGTATAGTATTATTTCTGCCACTGATACCCATAACTTGTATCTCAAATGCCTCGGCCCGGATGACCAGCCATCTGAGTGTCCCTTATACAAAAAGATGACAGAGAGGCCTACAGAATCGGGCCGCAAAGCTTGGCTTGCTGTTAGCCTCAGATGCAGTCTCGCTTGCTTCAACGTTATCGAGGATATCATCTTCTTCACATGGATCTCAGGTATCGAAACACAAGTCTTCTTCCAAGACAGGCCATCCTCCTAAGGGTAGATCTCTTTCTAAAAATAGAGATGTCTCGTGCATTGCCCTAGAGGTGGATCAACTGGCCAAACTACCTTGGCAGGAGGACCTCCCCTCCAAGCCTTATAAGGGGTCCAGGATGCTCCCGAGGCCTCCACCTCCAGAAAACTCCTGATGCCATGCTCTGGAATGGTAGCCCAAGTTTCCAGTACCGACACCCAAGCATCGATAAACTCGATGGATCAGTGCATGCTAGCCATCGAGCGGAGTCTTTCGGCTCTATTAGTTGTGTCGGTACTGGTCAAGACATTACCACCAATATTGTCAGTACCAATACAGCCGACGATGCTGATACAATCTTCACACCCCTCGGTACTCTCCTGCCCATGCAGGGACTTGAGTCTGTCCCCAGTTCCAAGGTACCGACATTTTTATTTATTTAAAAATTTCTATACCACATTTTCCAAAGGATCAAGCGTGGTTTATAATTAATAACAGTATGAATAGTACAGGAAGAATAGGTACATATTTGGTTACATGGAACTATGTAGACTACAGTATATACAATAGAACAGAATACATTGAATTGGAAACATGATTTTATTTATTTGGTTTTATATACCACTTTATCATTTCAATCAAAGTAGTTTACATTGTAATTTAAACTTGGCAATGTACATTAAACAGGGACATTAATAACTTGGTTAAGTGACTTGCCCAAGGCCACAAGGACTGCTAGTGGGAACTGATCCCTGGTCTCTGGGTTTCCAAGCCAGTGCTCTAACCATTAGGCTACTCCTCCACTCCCATGATACAATGTCAAACTATATACAATGGTAGAAAATACAATGAAGTGAAGTCATAGGGATGGGATAGTTGAACTCTCTGAACGGCGAGATCTCAACAATAACGGTTTATTGCTATGTGTGGAAGTGGAGTGAAAATGCTCTAATGGGTTGTGTCTGGTGTATTGTCATCTGCTTGGGTACCAAAGTGGATTGTAAATAGGTGTGTTTTAAGTTTTTTACGGAATGTGCATTTATTTCCCTGAGGTTGTCTGGAAAATCATTCCAGAGGATGGGTGCAATGTGGGAGAAAGCCTTGTTGCTTGTTGACTTTCTGGATTTCCTGAATTCTGTTGATATAACAAGTTTATTTTTGTTCCTGTTCCATTGATTTTGATTGGGGGTTTCCTTTCAGATTAGCATGGAAAGGAATGAAGGGGCAATGTTATTGACTAGTTTGAAGGTTGTCATATGAATTTTGTAGATTATACGGCTTTGTATGGGTAGCCAGTATAGGGTGGACAGTATGGGAGTGATGTGTTCCAGTGTATTGACATTCATGATTATTCTAGCTACCACATTTTGAGCTAGTTGTAGTCTTCTTAGGTTCTGTTTTGTAATACCCTGTAGAGTAATATTGGCAAAGTCAAAATGGGGTGTAATAATTGCCTGGATAACAGATTTAAAGTCATGGTGGTGGAGTATTGGATGGAGCTGTTTTAAGAGTTTAAGCTTGTAAAATATCTTTTTAGTTGTGTGCTTTATATGGGATGCCATTCTGAGGGTACGGTGGATAATGACTCCTAAGTATTTCACCTCATTTTTGACTGCAATGTTGATATCCTGGAGCCTAATCATAGATGGGGGGGAGGGGGGTGAAGCTTTGGTTTCTGGTGATATACGTTGCTTCTGTTTTAGAAAAATTAATATAAAGGTTGTAGTTCTTGAGCCATTGTATTATTTCAGAGAAGAAGCAATCAGAGAGTGATTGGGTTGGCGGGTTGGAAATGTTAAAAGGTAGGTATAACATTATGTCGTCCACGTAAATGTGATAATTGACGCGGAAACATTTGAATATGGAACAGATGGGTTGGAGATAAATATTAAAAAGGAGGGCTGAGAGGGCAGAGCCCTGGGGGAGACCTTGTTCTCGTTTGTATGGTATTGACATTTGCTGATCAATTCTTACTGCTTGTGTTCTGCCAGATAAGTATGAGGAGAACCATTTTAAGACTGTTTCATTGATCCCTATCTGATGGAGTCTGGTTAGCATTAATTGGTGATTTACGCTATCAAAGGCTGTGGATATGTCCAGAAATATGAGGAGAAAGGCTTGCTTAGAATCATCGATACCACGTGTAAGTGTGTCGATGAGAACTGTGAGTAGTGTTTCAACTCCATGATAGGGATAGAAACCATATTGTTGTTCGTATAGTGGGGCAGAAGAGTTGATGTGGTCCTGGAGTTGGATTTGGACTATTTTTTCTATTAGTTTTGCCATGAATGGGAGGCTTGATATGGGTCTGTAGGAAGTGGGGGAGTTTTTGTCAGAGGTGTTATTTTTCAGGATTGGGCGGATTTGTGTGTGTTTAAGGGAGGGTGGTAAATACCCATTATTTAGAGAGAGGTTAATGATGGGAAGAATGAAGGATGATAGTTCAGGTAAGGTTGCTTTTATCCAGTTTACTGGACAGGGGTCAAGGTATGAAGTGGTAGTGTTTAACTTGGAAATGATGTTTTTAAGTGTGTCTTTTGAAGTAGGGTAAAAGTTGGACCAAGGGGTTTGAGGAGGAGGGTGGTCTTCAATATAGTTCGTAATGGGTGATGTTTGCTGCTTTAGCTTATTCATGTAGTAGTCGGCTAGAGTCTGTGGGGATATTGCATTATCATTTGAGTTGTTGGATGAGCTATTTGTTAAAGATTGGACTATACTGAAAAGTTCTCTAGGTCGGTTTATTGAATTAGCTAATAGCCTAGAGTAGTAGGGGGGGGGGGGTTTGCATCATTAATGGTCTTCCTGTATAGACATGGTAGGTCTCACGCGCTGATACCGATCTCGATTGGTACCGGTCCTTACAAGAGCAGGAGCATCGCTCTCGTTGATATTTCGAATCTACGATTACGATTTTTCGGACGATGAATCGATCAGTACTAGAGAGATGAGGAGTCTCCCTGAGGATCCCTCTCCATCTCTGCAATGGCACATGTCCCCTCCCGAAGACATGATTTTTCAGGAGTTTATTACGGATATGGAGATGGGCTTATCTATTACTCCTACATCGGAGAAAGAACCCAGAGCAGAGGAGTTGGAAATTCTCCAATATCCTACAGCTCCTAAAGAGGCAACTACTCTCCCTGTACACCGCATACTTCAGGACCTTATGTTCCAGATGCGGGAGATGCCTCTCATCATTTCTTCCCATACCTTTCGACTCAATATCATGTATCGGGTCCCGGAAAGCCCTGGGTCCCGGAAGACGCAGCTCCCGCACCACTCAATGGTAGTGGAATCAGCTGTGCGCCACATTAGGAGTTCAAAAACGCACTCCTCCAATCCCCCAGGCAGGGAATCGAGAACCCTCAATGCTTTTGGCTGCTGGTGCTTTCAAGCCTCTTTGCTTTCAGCCCACATAAGTTCATACATATTCCACATGCGTATGTTCCTTAGGAGGTAACTAGGGATCTGGAATCAATGTCTCATCTTCTCCCAGATGACAAGAGGGCAGATTATCTTACATAGTCAAAGTCACAGACATTCTCATGAACTCCCTGCTCTGGTGGTACACCCCGGGAAATCTCCTCATAGGGTCACCTTTTCAGATGCCTCCACATCAATGCATCCTGACAACAGATGACTCCAAACTGGTTTGTGGAGGCCACTTGGATTCTCTCTCCACTCAGGGCCTCTGGACAGAGCAGGAGTCACAGCTCCAAATAAATTTGCTGGAGCTTCGTGCTATCTTCAATGCCCTCAAAGTGTTTCAACAACAACTGCAGGGCCACAGAGTTCTTGTCCAGACAATCAGGTAGCTATGTTCTATGTAAACAAGCAGGGAGTAACGGGCTTTTGGACCCTCTGCAAAGAGGCTCTCCACCTGTGGTCCTTTGCCATTGCTCATCAAATGCATCTTGTCACGCCCTTAGCCCTTTACAGACAATGTGGAGGGGCGTGCTTGTCATAGGAGAGATTCACCATTTAGCCTTTACCTGACTGGCTGCCTTGTATTGCCTCATAGCCTAGTGGTTGGGGCAAGGTACCACAGGTCAGAAGGTAGGTGGTTCAAATCCCACTAGAGGACAGCAACCTTGGGCCGGAAGGACTGGGGTTTCTAGTCCCACAGGTGCTCCTTGTGGTCTTGGGCAAGCCACTTAACCCTCCATTGCCCATGTTCCCTGTAAGTATTAGTGTATGTGTGTCATATCCCCTTGTGTTAAATGTATCCCCCAACCGCTTTGACCTGGTGAAAAGCGGGATATAAATGCAGCTAAATAAATAAATAAATAGTTCAGTCAGGAGGTACTTGGCTTCAGGTAAAAAAAACCCCACAATTGTAGTTGGCTTTGAGTGGTAAGGCTTTTGACAGAAATGTATTGATGGGGTAAACGCTAGGGTCATAAATTAACACCTTTGGATTGTTTCTCCAGGATTCTTTCAAAAATACATCAGGATATAACTGAACTCAAAACAAAACAGTTTATAATGTTCTTTAGCATAAAGAAAAGTCCTTTCAACAGCTAATGCTACCAGACACGGCTAGCAGTGCTGTTCAAAACAAACAGAAACAGCTTTTCCTAAAGCAAGTTTCTTTTCTCTCAGTCCAGAACACTTCCCAGCTGTTTGTCTCCTTAAGCACAGTAAAAACGTTCAACAAGAAGTCAAACTCTTCATAGGCAAACAATTCTTTATGCAAGGTTTTTAGGAATAGTGAAAACAAAATCAAAGCTTTTCTTACTTTCACCGTCAGCACGGCTTCAGGCTGTGCACTGCACTGGCTAGCAGCTGGTTTTAATTAGAAAGCTTCAGCTTGCTCAGCTAAAAAGGTATTTCTCCTTTAATACAGGACTTTCACAAGTTATCAACAGGCTCTCAGGGTTACTGGACTCTGAAGGTTTTCCTTACGGTTGACTCCCTTCCAAACCCTCCGTATTTGAAGACTGGCATAAAGAGCAATCCATGTATGAGTCATCTTCTTCTACAGCTAGGTCTTGTTCACCCAGTTGCATAGGCTCTATCTTCATGTCTGGCTCAAAGGTCTTGGCTGACTGCTTCCCGTTAGGGCAAAAACTGTCTCTTGAAACTCTGTAGTGCTCCAAATTAGACAAGCTTCTAATGCTCCTACCTGGTTCAAGGCTTGTATCAGCTTCTCCTCTCTCATGCTCTGGCCACCATTCACCTGAGCTTCCTCGTCCTGTCCTCCAACTTGTGTTCCTGGTTCCTGCTGTTCTTACTGTTCCAGCTCCATTCCTCTTCCAGTAAGCATTCCTACTCCTCTCTCTCTCTGGATAATCTGACCTAGACGTAAACCTCTCAGGCTCCAGCCCCACCCCTTCTCCTCTCAGGTGTTGGAGATCAAACTGCCTCGTGGCAGCTGAGCAATTGGGGAATTCAATGACGTAAGGATTCCTTACCCTGGGTCTGCATTCCCTCTCCTTTTCTCCACTAGGGGCATTCTGCAACCTATTGCAGCTAGGAATTACCTGCTTTCTAGGTGTAAATGGAGTGTTGTGTCTCTGACCTTGTAAAATAGGACCTTTGATAAGGGTGAATTCCTTCTCTTTATCCCTGTCTCCTGGGTCCTGATAAGCTTCCTTATCACAATCTCCAAGCAGTATATCTGCCAGGACACCAAAATGTCTTAGCAGACAGATTGAGCCGGATCCTCCTTCCGCACGAGTGGTCTCTCCATCAGGAGACAATCTCCTACATCTTTCAGACCTGGGGAACTCCAGAGATAGACATTTTTGCTATTCTGCAGAATGCCAAACTATCTTGTTTTTGCACCAGAAACACGATGTCCACTCATCCGCAAGTCGATGCGTTCCACGTTCACTGGGGTCAGGATTTCCTGTATGCCTTTCCTCCCATACCCCTGATTCCCAAAACGCTTTTCAAGCTTGAAGCGGACAGGGGCCTCATGATCCTCATAGCCCCATGATCCTCATAGCCCCACACTGGCCATATCAACCATTGTTTCCTCTCCTGCTATGTCTCTCACAGACTCACCCTCTCAGGTTTGGATCAGCTCCCGACCTTCTCTCACAGGAGGAGGGGATGCTACTCCATCCCAACCTGCAGTCTCTCTATCTTATGGCTTGGCTGCTGAAGGCATAGTCTTGAAAGGTCTCAGTCTTCCTCAGGAAGTAAAGGATACCCAACTAGCCTCCAGGAAACAGTCTATCAGACATTCCTATGACTCTAAGTGGAATAGGTGTACTCCACTTGGTGTCCCCAAAGGGATCATAGCCCCTTCTCAGCTCCAGTGGAGGTTCTCCTTCAGTATCTCCTCCATCTTTCATCCACTGGTCTTAAGACAAACTTGGTGAGGGTTCATCTCAGGGCAATTGCTGCTACTCACCATCCCTTAGATGGGCAGCCTATTTCTTTACAACAGCTTGTGACACAATTCATGAGAGCACTTTTATTAACCAAGCCCCCCATCAAGCCACCACCGGTGGCATGGTATCTTAATGTTGTGATAGGTCAACTCCTTAAGCTGCCCTTTGAACCTTTAACCATAACCTCGCTAAAGTTTCTCTCTTGAAAGATCAACTTCTTTGTTGCCCTCACTTCAGCTAGACGCATCAGTGAGCTCCAAGCATTGATGGCTAACCCACTTTATTCCCGCTTCCACCATGACAAGGTGGTCCTAGGAGTCATTCTCATTTCATGCCCAAGGTGGTGTCTCCTTTCTATTTGAATTAGTCAGTCTACCTGCCTGTTTTATTCCCTAGATCTTATTCCTCTAGGGCAGAGGCAACCCTCCATACTCTTGACTGCAAGCGTGCCTTGGCTTTCTATCTTCAAAGGACAGCTGAGCACCATAAGAGCTCTCAGTTATTCATCTCCTTTGATCCCACTCACTTTGGGTTGCCAGTATCCAAACATACCCTATTTAAATGGGTGGCAGATTGCATCTCATTTGCTTATGCTAAAGCAGAACTGTCCCTTGAAGGCCCCATAATGTTCATGCCATGGCTGCCTCGATTGCAAACCTACGTTCTGTAGCCATTGATGAAATCTGCATAGCAGCCACCTGGTCTTCGATGCATACCTTTACTGCACATTACTGTCTGGACAAGGACTCTCACCGGGATGTCATGTTTGATCAGGCTGTACTCCAGCACCTCTTTCAGACTTAGGGTAATTCCTACCCTCCATCCTGGAATTTTTCGATGCTAGACATCCATGAAGAATCCATGCCCTCTTGAGACTTGCTCTGAGGCAAATCTACTGATTCTGGGGGCATTTCTCTGGCATCTGGGAGCCCCATATGTGAAGACTACATTCCTGCTTGTTCCTGGAAATAGTGTAGTTACTCACCTGTAACAGGTGATCTCCGAGAACAGCAGGAATTTAGTCTTCATAACCCACCCTTCTCCCCTAGGTGTTATAGAGTTTCTCTCTCTCTCTCTCTCTTCTCTTCTTTTATCTCAGCTACAAACTCAACTGAGGAAGGAGAGTCACAAAGGTGGGAAGGCAGCAACACAGGCGCAGTGGGATGTTCCCAAAAGCTTCCCTAAAAGGAGTAGTTGCAAAGGTTAAAGATTTACATCAAGCTTAGGTGTTTTTTAAAAAATACTATCTTGGAAGCCCAGACCAGCTTTATTCCACACTTTAAGAAAAGTGGAAGGAAGTCCAAAAAACTGCCAGCATCATTTAAAGGTGAGGTCAGAGAGGCTGTTGTTGCCAAAAAAGCATCTTTCAGGAAAAGGAAAAAAGGAGCCAAATGATGAAAACTGGAAACAACACAAGCACTGGCAAGTTAGATGCAAGGCATTGATAAGGCAGGCAAAGAGAGAATTTGAGAAGAAGCTTGCTGTGGAAGCAAAAACGCATAATAAAGACTTTTTGAAGTACATTCGTAGCAAAAAAACCTGTAAGTCAGTTGGACCATTAGATGATAGAGGTAAAAGGGGCACTAAGAGGGGACAAGGCCATAGCGGAGAGACTGAATGAATTCTTTGCTTCGGTCTTTACTGAGGAATATGTAGGAATGTTACCCATGACTGAAATGGTGTTTAAAGGAGATGCTGCAGAAGAATTGAAAGAAATATCGATACACTGGGAAGATGTATTACAACTATTTGATAAATTGAAGAGTGGCAAATCACCTGGACCGGATGGTATACATCCAAGGGTGTTGAAAGAACTGAAATATGAGATTGCAGACCTACTATTAATAATCTGTGAACTATCATTAAAATTATCTGTAATACCTGAAGATTGGAGGATGGCCAATTTCTTATTGTATATAGCTCAACCCTGTTATAGGATTATTGTATTATTGTATATAGCTCAACCCTGTTATAGGATTATTATTTCATGTATATAGTTCAACCCTGTTATCCAAGTTTGCACACCTGTTCAATGTAAAACCAAACAGAATGTTTTCTTGGTCGTTTTGTTATACTGTGAACCGCGCTGATACTGAATAGTGCGGTATATAAGCAACTGTAATAAATAATAAAATAAAATTAATTAATTAACACCAATTTTAATAAGGGTTCCAGGGGTGATCTGGGAAACTACAGACCGGTGAGCTTGACGTCAGTACCAGGAAAAATGGTAGAAACCATCATAAAGAACAAAATTACTGAACATGTAGACAGTCATGGTTTAATGGGAGACAGGCAACATGGCTTTAGCCAAGGAATGGTTTTGTCTTACTAACCCGTTAATTTTTTTTTGAAGGTGTGAATAGACAGGTAAACAAAGGTGAGTCGGTTGATATATTGTATCTGGGCTTTCAGAAAGCCTTTGACAAGGTCCCTCATCAGAGACTTTTGCCAAAATTAAAAAGCCACCTCTCAACCTCTTAATATGAACGCAAACAATCCCAGTAAAGAGTGAAATAAAATACTTAGGAATACACCTAAACCAGAGACTCAATTTCCAAACACACATTAACAGAACAACTTCCAAAATATGCTATAAAATCAAAATGCTACAAAACCTTAGAACTCTACTCAACCAGAACCATTTCAGATCCATTTGCCAAGCACTGATCACCCCGCAGCTTGATTACTGTAACTTGATCCTACACGGCCTACCCAGATGCACACCCAAACTTTACAACTGGCTCAAAACGCAGCAGCCCAGCTGATCTCAGGCACAAACAAGCAGGCTCGTATTACCCCTATACTGGAATCTCTTCAATGGCTCCCCATTCCTCCAGAATAAGATATAAGGCAATAATGATAATTTTCAAAATACTACACAATCAATCTGCCAGATGTTTAACCAACTTAATCAGAAAAGTCCCTAACACTCGTGCAAGAAAGAAGCAGCACACAAATGGCCTTAAAAATACCACATTCTCTACAGGCACCACCCAGAACACGCTCCGTAGATCATTTGAGCATTATGCCCCTTTCACTATGGAACTCCCTACCACACAAACTGAGAGCAATTACTGATACCGCCGACTTCAGAAAGTTCCTAAACACCCATCTATTTAAAGAGCATTTCGACACCACAGGAGTCACATAACTTCCCTGACAACTCAACTTGCCTGCAAAAGGACAACACGACATTTAAGCAATCAATACTCTGTAAATAGTTCCAAAATGTATAATCTGTAAAAAGTTACAAATGCTGTAAGATGTCATTGTTGTTTGTTCTGTTGTCTGTTACTAATAAACCATTCTATGCAAACTGCTCTGAGAATCTGAAAAGCGGTATATAAAAAAAATGTTAAATAAATAAATAGGAGGCAGTGTGCTATTGTGGATCAGGAACTGGTTAAAAGATAGAAAGCTGAGGGTAGGGCTAAATGGCCAATTTTCCCAATGGAGAAAGGTGAATAGTGTAGTACCCCAGGGATCTGTGCTGGGTCCGCTGCTTTTTAACATATTCATAAATGACCTGGAAATAGGTATAACGAGTGAGGTTTTCACAGATGGTGGGGCATGGAGATTTAGGATCACGTTCCCACCCTACTCTTTATTCTCATTTGATCTCGCTCTAAGGTGTATATTTTCCTAGATTGTCCCTATGTAAGGATATTTTGTGTGCTTTTAGGAAACCAATAATAGCATCAAACAAAACCAAAAAATGGCTACTCAAATAAAGGCAAAAAACACAGCTTTCGCAAAATTCAAAAGATCGCAAACAGAGGAACACAGAAATGAATACAGGATCAAACTCAAAGAGACAAAGAGAGAACTAAGGATAGCAAAATCAAAGGCAGAGGAAAAAATGGCTAAAGATGTTAAGTGTGGCGACAAAACCTTCTTCAGGTATATTTGGGAAAGGAAGAAGATCAGAGGTGGAATTGCAGGACTCAGAAGTGCTGCGAACGGACTGGTGGAAAGTGACATTGAAAAAGCGAAATTGCTAAACGAATACTTCTGCTCTGTTTTTACTAAAGAAAGTCCTGGAGAAGGACCACCTGTGATTCCCAAATATTAAAATGGGAATGAAGTAGATACCATGCCATTCACAGAAGATATGTTAGAACAACTTGCGAAACTGAAAGTGGACAAGGCCATGGGACCGGATAGGATACATCCCAGGATACTGAAAGAGTTCAGAGAGGTTCTTGCAGGGCCATTAAAGGATGTTTTCAACAGATCCTTGGAAACAGAAGAGGTTCCTCAGGACTGGAGAACAGCTGATGTCATAGCTCTACACAAAAGTGGTGACAGGAAAGAAGTGTCGGTCCTGGGCCCGGCACTGTTCAATCTATTTGTGAGTGATATTGCTGAAGGACTGAATGGAAAACTCTGTCTTTTTACAGAT
This sequence comes from Ichthyophis bannanicus, assembly GCA_033557465.1. Lineage (NCBI taxonomy): Eukaryota > Metazoa > Chordata > Amphibia > Gymnophiona > Ichthyophiidae > Ichthyophis > Ichthyophis bannanicus. Next base: position 363,732,203 of record CM066039.1, read on the forward strand.
GACATGAAAATTTGTAACAGAGTGGACTCCTGTGAGGGAGTGGTTAACATGAGGAAAGATCTACAAATGCTGGAAGAATGGTCTAATGCTTGGCAATTAAGATTTAATGCAAAAAAGTGCAGAGTCATGCACTTGGGTAGCAGAAATCCAAGAGAAATGTATGCGATAGGGAGCGAGAGGTTGGTGTGCACGGATCAGGAGAAAGACCTTGGTGTGATTATTTCTGAAGATCTCAAGGTGGCAAAACAATGCGACAAGGCGGTGGCAAAAGCCAGGAGGATGTTGGGCTGCATACAAAGAGGAATCACCAGCAGAAAGGAAGAGGTACTTATGCCACTGTACAAGTCACTGGTGAGGCCTCACTTGGAGTACTGTGTTCTGTTTTGGAGACCGTATCTTGCAAAGGATGTAAAAAGACTGAAAACTGTTCAGAGGAAGGGGACCAAAATGATTTGGAGCCTGTGTCAGAAGCTTTATGAGAAGAGACTTGAAGACCTAAACATGTACACTTTGGAGGAGAGAAGGGACAGGGGAGATATGATTCAGACCTTTAAATACTTAAAGGGAAATAATGAACAAACAAACCTCTTCCAAAGACGGGAAAGCTGTAAAACTAGAGGCCATAACAGGAAGCTGCAGGGTGGTAAATTGAAAGGTAATGTCAGAAAATACTTTTTCACAGAAAGGGTGGTGGATGCTTGGAATGCCCTCCCGATGGAAGTGGTGGGGGCAAACATGGTGACGGAATTCAAAATGGCATGAGACAGACACAGTGGATCCCTTTACAGCAACTGGATAAAATCAAAGTAAACTGAACCATCTAATTTCTTAACAAATAGGGGTGTCCTGCATGGAATGGTTGGTTCACCTGTAAACAGAGATGTGGGGAGGGGTGGCCTGCATGGAGCGGCAGGTGCACCTATGCTTGCCATCGTGCTCGGCAGACTAGATGGACCATGCTAGTCTTTATCTGCCATCATTTACTATGTTACTATCAAATTTGCAGATGACACAAAACTATTCAAAGTTGTTAAAACTCATGTGGATTGTGGAAAATTTCAAGAGTAGCTTGATAAATTGGAAGACTGGGCATTCAAATGGCAGATGAAATTTAATGTGGACAAGTGCAAAGTTATGCACCTAGGAAAGAAAAAAAACAAACTATGTGTACGCGGTGCAAGGTTTCACATTAGGAACCACCACCCAGGAAAAAGATTTAGGCGTCATTGTGGATAACATAATAAAACCCTCCGCCTAGTGTGCAGCAGCGAACAAGAGAGCAAATAGAATGCTAGGTATCATAAGGAAAGGAATGGAGAATAAAACAAAAGATATTATAATGCCTCTGTATCATTCCATGGTGCGACCTCACCTTGAATATTGTGTGCAGTTCTGGTCGCCTTATCTTAAAAAGATAGCGTTATTAGAAAAGGTACAGAAAGGAGTCACCAAAATGGTAAAGGAGATGGAACGATACCCCTATGAAGAAAGGCTATAAATGTTACGGCTCTTCGTCCTGGAAAAGAGACGGCTGAGGGGAGATATGATAGAGGTCTGTAAATTAATGAATGGAGTGAAACAGGTAAATGAAGATCGTAATTGTTTACGCCATCAAACTATAGAAAGACTAGGGGGCATGCAATGAAGCTACAGGGTAACCTATTTAAGAATAATAAGAAAATATTTTTTCACTCAACATGTTATCAAACTCTGGACTTTGCTACCGGATGATGTAGTAAAAGCTGTTCTCCAGGAACAAGCAGGAAGTCAGTCCTCACATATGGGTGACATTGGCACCGACGGAGCCCTGGTGCAGAGCAATTCCCCAGCTTTCAAAGAAAGCCTTTGGGATTGAATTGCGCATGCGCGATCCCCTTCCTGCCCAAGGGTGCCATCTTGCTCAGTCTCCCTTTTTCCGCGGAGCCCAACGGACGTAGTCAACTTCCCTCGCGGAAAAAGTGCATCAAAACTCCTGAAAATTTTTTTCTTCGGTCCGGTTCGACGCCTTTCCGCCTCGGATTCGGTACACCGGTATCGAGTCTGGTGTTGTTTTGCGATTTTGTCCTTCATGACTAGCGTTCGCGCTTTTTTTCTTCTTCACTGGCAGCCCGGTCATTCAACCTCTCAGGGGCCCTTTTTTCCCCGATGGCTGCCAGCGGATTTAAAAAATGTGATCGGTGTAAAAAATGAATGTCTCTCACCGAATCACATGACTGCTGTCTCCGCTGCCTCGGGGCCAGCCATGACCCGAAGGTCTGTGGCCTGTGCAGCAAAATGTCCTCTAAGGCACTTAGAAGTAGGCAGCAGCAGCGTGAAAGGATTTTCTTAGAGTCTGAATCCACCCGGGTCCGGACCTTGTCAGAAGCCACGACGTCTTGGGAGCTGTCTGACTCTGAGCATCATCGGCGGTCTTCTGAGTGGGGGTCTCCCTCACGGGAACACCGGAGGAAGAAGAAACCTGTGAGGGCATCGTCGTTGGATGCCTCTGATCGGCCTGGGCCCTCGCGGACCAGGTCGCAGAGTCCTGATCACCACCCTGGGTCCTCGGAGCCGGAGCGCCCTGCAAAAGTACCTTGCACGGAGCCGGAGACGCCGAGGAAGGTAACCGCTGTTGTCCTCGTTGACTCTCCTCCGGGAGAACTGGCATCGGGCCCGACAGCTCAGTTTCATAATGGAGTGAAGCCTTGGAGTGAAGCATGTCTGCCTTCATGGAGCAGTAGCGGGTGCTGATGGCCGTTCTCACCAGTCCATCCACCCTGACCACCGGGACCTTGATGTCCAAGTCGACCCTGGAGGCCGAGCCGATCCTCGAGACTCTTCGAGCTCGAGTCGATCCTCGACCGAGGTCTCCCTCGACCTCCTGTTCGGGACTGAGGTCATTGACACTGGTGCCCTCAGCGTCGGGGCGGTCGAGATCGAAGCCCTCACGGCCGGAGCCCATCGATTCTTCCTCGGAGGACTTGGCATAGGAAACGGAAGATTAAGAGTCCCCGGACACCCACCGGACCCGGTGTGTCCCATCGGACTTGCTGGGGCCGAACCTCGGAGAAGGTCCCTCCTGGAGGATACCCGATTCTCAGACTTCGTCAGGGACATATCCAAGGCTTTGGCATTCCCGGCGGACACCGAGGAGGAGCCTCGAGCCGAAGAGCTTGAAGCCCTCCAATATGATTTTCCCCCTCAGGAAGCCCTTACGGTACCGGTTCATCCAATGTTGGAATGGCTGATGCTCCACATGTGGGAGTCAACGGCCTCGATGCCGGTTCTCAGCAAGCGGGTCGATTCCATCTATCGAGTCCGCAAGAGCCCTGGGTTCCAAAAGGCACAGCTGCCACACAACTCCATAGTTGTGGAATCGGCCATGCACAGACTCAAGAGCCAGAAAACGCACTCCTCGGTGCCCCGTGGCAGTGAGGCCCGGAACCTGGATGCCCTCAGCAGAAAGTTCTACCAGGGCTTGATGCTATCATCCCGTGTCCAAACCTACCAGCTGTACTTGGGCATGTACTTACGGGACCTGGCAAAGGAGATTGCTGGGTTCTCAGCTGGCCTTTCCGAGGAACCCCTGCAGTGCTTCAAGAACTTGTCCACTGGGATTCGGGAGTGCTCGAAGTTTATGTCTCGAGCAGCCTATGACGGCTTCAAGGCTTTGGCCCGGGTAGCCGCAGCTGGCATCGGTGCCCGACGCCAGGTGTGGCTAATGTCATTGGACCTAGAGCCATGGGTAGAGGACAAGTTGATCGATGTCCCTTGCCAAGGTAACAACCTTTTTAGCAAACCCATGACTGAGAAGGCTGCTGAAATCGAGACTGAGTACTTGGCCTGGACAAGACTCTCGAAAAGACTTCTGCCCCTTCTAAAAAGAAGGGCTCAGCTAAAAATCCCCTTTTCCCGAGGAAGGGTACTGCTTACCGCAACTACCCCACTCACCAGGCCTCCCCGGCTCCCCAACAGGGGCAGCAGGCCAAGGGACAGGGGCATGGCCCGCATAAGTAGAAGACCCCCAAGCCCCAGGCACCGGCTCCTTCCCAGCCGGTAGGGTTTTTTTTGACTGTCACAGCATAGTCTCTCTCCAGCCAGGGGTGAGGCTTTGCACAGGAGGAAGGTTGACCCTGTACGCCCACAGGTGGCCTGCAATCACCACCGATGCCTGGTTCTTACAAATAGTCCAAAAGGGCTATTTGCTCCACTTCCACCAGGTACCTCCCTCCTACTTTCCAGGAGAGCCTCTCAGACCTCCTCTGCACAGGAACCTCCTCTTACAGGAAGTGGCCAGTCTTCTAGAGGATCAGGCGGTGGAGCCGGTACCCCACAGCCTACTAGGACAAGGCTTTTACTCCAGGTATTTCCTGATACCAAAGAGACCAGGAGGCCTCAGGCCCATCGTCGACCTGCGAAACTTAAACAAGTTCCTGGTGAGGGAAAAGTTAAAGATGCTTTCCCTTGGAATACTGCTGCCTTACCTCCACCAGGGAGACTGGCTATGCTCTTTAGACCTGAAGGATGCTTATACGCACATCCTCATACATCCAGACCACAGACAATATCTCAGATTTGTAGTGGGAGGAAACCATTTTCAATACAGCCTAGTCTCTGCCCCCAGCCTCCAGTCATTCAGCCTAGTCTCTGCCCCCAGAGTGTTTACCAAATGTCTGGTGATAGTGGCGGCCTTCCTCAGAAACCAGGGAATTTTTGTCTTCCTGTACCTGGACGACTGGCTCATCAGGGCCCCGTCGCCTCAAGAAGCCCCACAGGCCACAGCTCGCACTATCAACATACTGCAGCATCTAGGCTTTGTCATAAATCAAGCAAAGTCCACTTTGCTCCCCACTCAAAATTTAGAGTTCATAGGGGCAAGGTTAGTCACCCTTCAAGCAAAGGCTTACCTGCCAGAGGGTGGAGCACAGAGGCTTCTGGAGCTGGTGCACCAAATCAGCCACAAGTTTCAGATATCAGCGAGGCACTTTCTACGACTTCTCGGACACATGGCCTCCACGGTTCATGTGAACCCAAATGCCCGTCTCCACATGAGGACAGCTCAGTGGTGCCTCAAAGATCAGTGGACACAAGCCACAGGAAGACTCTGAGACAGGATCAGTGTCAAAACGACTACTGAAGTCGTTGACCTGGTGGCTTCAGCCATCCAACCTGCTCGAGGGAGTGCCTTTCCAGCATCCCTCGTACACAAGAGTGCTGACGACAGATGCGTCTCTTCTGGGCTAGGGAGCCCATTGCCAGGACTTATGCACTCAAGGGTTGTGGTCTTCTCAAGAGAAGACGCAACAAATCAACCTCTTAGGGCGATACGCCTAGCTCTTCAAACCTCCTCTCGTGTTCTCTTACATCAGTCTGTCTTAGTACAGACAACCAGGTGGCTATGTTCTACGTGAACAAGCAGGGAGGGACAGGGTCCCACATCCTGTGTCAGGAGACACTGGACCTCTGTTCCTTTGCAATCCGACAAGGTATGTCTGTCAAAGCAGTTTACCTGCCAGGTCAGGAGAACTACCTAGCGAACAAGCTAAGCAGAATTTTCCAACCTCACGAATGGCAACTGAATCTGAAAGTAGCCCAACAAATCTTCCATTGCTGGGGACATCTGGCCATAGATCTCTTTGCCAGTCCACAGAATCATCAGTTGCACAACCTTTGCTCCAGACAGCCACACCCCCAAAGGATGGCTGCAGATGCTTTTCTGATCTCCTGGTCCTTGGGCTTCCTGTATGTGTTTCCTCCCATGCTTCTGGTGGCCCGGACACTATTCAAAATCCTTTGAGACAAGGCCTCAGTCATCCTGGTAGCCCACAGATGACCAAGATAACCTTGGTTTCCGCTTCTCCTCCAGCTGGCAGTGGAAACCCCACTCCTTCTGGGGATGCAGCCTGACCACCTGTCCTAGGAGCAGGGCTCTATCTTACACCCCAACCTCAGGTCCCTCAACCTGATGGCATGGCTGCTGAAAGGGTAGTGCTGGCTTCTCTCCTCCTGCCTAAGAACGTGGAAGAAGTGCTACTGGCCTCAAGGAGGCAGTCCACTAGGAAAACCTATGCCTTCAAGTGGCGTAGGATTCAGGTGTGGTGTAACGAGCACAACGAAAACGCTTTCTCTTGTCTGGTACCAGTGGTGTTACAGTACCTGCTTCACCTCTCAGAATTAGGCCTCAAGTTAACTCTGTCCGGGTCCACCTGAGTGCTTTGTCAGCACACGACTCTCCAGTGGAAGAACAACCTCTTTTGGTTCACCCCTGGTGTCCAGATTCCTCAAAGGTCTCCTTCTACTAAAACCCCCGTTCATCCCCTGGCAACCGTGTGGGATTTGAATGTGGTCTTGCAACAGCTTACTCGCCCACCTTTGGAGCCGATGTACGCTTGCCATCTGCGCTTTCTGTCCTGGAAGGTGCTCTTCCTGGTGGCACTCACATCTGCCAGACGAGTGAGTGAACTACAAGCTCTTATGTCAGAAAGACCGTACACATGGTTTTATAGGAACAGGGTGGTCCTGTGCACCCATCCCAAGTTTCTTCCAAAAGTGGTCTCTCTATTCTACCTCAAACAAGAGGTGGTTCTCCCGACATTCTTTCCCAGACCGCATACCAGCCGGGCAGAAGCGGTTCTGCATACCCTTGATTGTAAGAGGGCATGTGGCCTTTTACCTGGAACGTACGCGGGGATATCGAAGGGCTACCCAGCTCTTCGTCTCTTATGACCCCAGTAAACTGGGGCTACCTGTCTCCAAGCGCACGTTGTCCACCTGGGTGGCAGACTGCATTGCCTCGGCGTACAGGGCGACTGACCTTCCGTTGCAGGGTCGAGTCACGGCCCATCGTGTCAGGGCTAAGGCCGCATCAGTGGCTCACTTCCGCTCTGTTCCGCTGGCAGACATCTGACAGGCCCCAACCTGGTCTTCAAGCCAGACTTTTGAAGCCCATTACTGCTTGGATGGAGAGTCCCGAAGGGACAGTGCTTTCAGCCAGGCGGTACTCCGTAACCTATTTGAGGTTTAGGCAACTCCTACCCTCCGGCCCTCTGGTGTCAGGCTACCGGGAGTGTAGCATCTCCGCTGAATTCCTATCACAGCTGCTGCGGCTCTTCTAGAGGGAGCCATTTTTCAGCTAGGAGTTCTCAGTAGCTTATAGCTAGGGAGTCCCATATGTGAGGACTGACTTCCTGCTTGTTCCTGGAGAAAGCATAGTTACTCACCTGTAACAGGTGTTCTCCAGAGACAGCAGGAATCAGTCCTCACGACCCTCCCTCCTCCCCTGGAGTTGCAGTCCTACTATTGATTTTTATTCATTTTGCTGTCTTTTTAGCTATGTCATGTGACTGAGCAAGATGGCACCCTTGGGCGGGAAGGGGATCGCGCATGTGCGATGCAATCCCAAAGGCTTTCTTTGAAAGCTGGGGAATTGCTCCGCACCAGGGCTCTGTCGGCGCCGACGTCACCCATATGTAAGAGCTGATTCCTGCTGTCCCTGAAGAACACCTGTTACAGGTGAGTAACTACGCTTTGGTGTAGCTTGGCTCTTGAGAAGGCTCAGTTGTTGATGAAAGGTTATTTGGTGGCAGTGATTTCTACCCTCTTACATGCAAGGAAGCAGTCCATGTTGTTAACATATATTCGTATGTGACAGATTTTTGAAAAGTGGTGTGTGGAAGGTGGGCTTTGGGCCTTGACACTTTTCGTGCCACAGGTTCTGGCAGTTTTACAGGCTGATATTGACAAAGGTCTGGTTCTGAATTTTTTGCAAGTACAAGTGGCAGCCTTGGCATGTTATCGAGGTCAGATGCTTGGCCAGTCTTTGACCTTGCATCTGAATGTCGTGCAGTTTCTACAGGTGGTCAAGCAAGTTTGTCCTCCGTTGCAGCTACTGTTCCATCTTGGGATCTGAATTGGTCCTTCTTTCGAACTGCTTTTGGCTGCTATTATCAAAGATATCATCTTAAAGGTGTTTTTTCTAGTAGCCAACTGTTCAACTCAGAGGATTTCCGAACAGCAGGCTTTATCCTGTAGATTGTCCTTTTTAGTGCTTTCCAAAGAAAAAGTAGGAACAAAGAAACATAGAAAAATGATGACAGAAAAAGACCACATGGCCTATTTAGTCTGTCCTTCCATATCAACAACTACAACAGTATAGAAACAGAGAAAAATGATGACAGAAAAAGACCACATGGCCTATCTTGAGACCAGTTCCTTCTTTTCTGCCGAAGGTTGTTTTGGATTTCCATCTTAATCAACAGGTCTTTCTCCCTGTCTTTTTGTCGTCAGGGGACAGCACGGAGGACAGACTCCTCCACTTATTGGATGTGCATAGAGTTCTTGGTATCTTAAACAAACCAAGTCTTTTCAGAAGTCAGATGTTCTTTTTGTCCTTTTTGGTGGGTCGCGTAGAGGAGAAGCGGCTTTCAAAGCTTTGGTGGCTCATTGGCTGAAGGAGGTGATATCCTCTGTTTATTTGTTGAAATGTAAATCTCTTCCAGAGGGAAGCTTATTCTACTAGAGCTCAGGTGGCTTCCTGGGTGGAGTGTACTTTGGTGCCACCGCTTGATATTTGTCGGGCCGCTACCTGGTATTCTTTGCACACCTTTGTGTGCCACTACTGGTTGGATGTGCAAGCTAGAAGAGATATTCAGTTTAGTGCTAGTATATGCAGACTGGGATCACGGGTCCCGTCCAGGTGTAATTACTGCTATGGTACGTCCCACACATCTGGACTGGACTGGAGGGTTGATATGGAAGGGTAAATTAGACCTTACCTGCTAATTTGCTGTCCTTGAGTCCCTCCTGTCCAGTCCAGAACCCACCCATTCTAAGTATTTTTTTGCGCGAGCCCGGAAATTATGAAAGCCTTTCGGGCTGACTATCTCGGGTGTTTTTTCTTCTGGGTTCATTAGTAGTATTGTTTTTTCATGCAAATTATTTTCTACCATGGAGGTTTTTTCTTCTCCATGTTACCTCTTGGATTATAATTCTTTGTCAGTTCAGATATTATCTATGTTCTGTAAGCAAAAATATATTGTTCTACAAAGCTGTTGTTATTGCTGCCTTGCTCTTTTTGGAGTCTGCTTTGTCATTCAAAATACTGGTTTGAGGCGGTCTGCACAAGATCCTTATAGCATGACATCACCAAAAACCTGACATGCTCAGACTCCATCTGCTGGCAATGGGAGATAACCCACATTCCTGGACTGGACTGGAGAGACTCAAGGAAAGCAAATTAGCAGGTAAGGTCTAATTTATCCATTTTAATAGTAGCTTTAGTCGTAATAGATGACTTAAAACTGATAAAGCATTTGTCTTGCTTCAGAGGAAGGTCTAGGCTGTAATAATGTTATTTCAAAATGGACAGATGTGTGCTAAATAGGATGCCACTGTCCTGATCTTTCTAAATTTAAAAAAAAAGGTAATTAATGCCTATAGCCCAAAGTAGTTTTCTGCTGCTCATGTGTGACATTTTTACCCTATTGTTCCACTCTGTATAGATGGCTCGTATTTTTAAAGATGTCCTGAATAACACTCTTTCCTCCAACTTCAATGCACACAAATAGTTTAACTGAGAGCCGTAACTTGTATTTTAAAATCCAAGCCAGGCAAGCTTATTTGTGCTCCCATTTACCCCTCTCTCCTATCCTGATTCCAGTGGCCCCTCAACACGTTAGATTAAATAATGTAAGAATCCCTCAACACGTTAGATTTTCAGAGCAACCAATATCTGCAATTTAACTTGATTCTTATATGTGTTATACACAGATGTATTTCATGAATTTGCATCCAAATCAATAAAAATGCTCTTTTGTCTTTTAACTATCATTTTTGTACAACATGGAATGAATCACGGCAGATCTCTTCAAAACTGAACCCCATTATGGTGTTCGGGGATCAAATTTGCGAACCATTGCTGGAAATGAGTCTTATTGACATGTTGATGAACTGGCAGCTGTGTGGAGTGGAGGGATTATGCTGGGGTTTTTTGATAGAGCCCAGTCTGTGAACAGTGCTGGTCAGTTCTCTACTGAAGGTGTTACTGGCAGCAGACAGAGTTCTCCATTGATGATGATAAATAGGCTAGCTTGGATATGAAACCTGCCTGTTTCTGGTCTTATGATGATGTTAATAGTTTTCTTCTGGATTTTTTTTCAGGCATTTCGCAGTGCCATGATGAGCATGTCCTGGTGCTCAGGGAAAGGGGATGTGATTGATGACTGGTGCAGGTGTGATCTAAGTGCCTTTGATGAGAGTGGACTTCCAAACTGTAGCCCTTTACCTCAGCCAGTGTAAGTTTGGCCACCTGAGAACATGCTATGCCTTCTGGCTTAGCAATAAAATGTCAGCTTTGCATTTTTGTGTGCCTTCTCGGGAAAGGTGCATGTGTGCTATATATGTGTTCACAGTGCCTACTAGTGACTTACCTTGAATATCCAGTCTTTCTTGTGCTCTCAGCCATCATCATTTATGACAGCACAGGCCTCATTCAAAGAAAATAGCTTTTTTCTTTACTGTGCCTTTAGCAACATTTTCATTGTCTTATGCCACATGGTTACAATTTACAGTAGTGCTGTCATCCATGTCGCAATCTCTGACAGTGCTATCCTTAGTCACAGTATTACAAACGTTGTCACTGCTTTCTTGGTCTATTTTCTCTGATTGCAGCCCCATTTAGTACAATTCATAATCCAGAAGATGTGCCAGGTGTAGCGTATGCTAAAAGAAGCACAGCTGGTCATTCACACAGACTGTAGCACAGGGCTGCTTGGCAGATTAAGATCATAAACACACTTAGAAACATAGAAACATGACAGCAGAAAAAGATCCATATCAACTACAATAGTCCCCTTTTTACCTTTAGAGATTCTCTGTGTTGGTCCCATGCTTTTTTGAATTCAGTTACTGTCCTCATCTCTACCACCTCCACTGGGAGACTATTTCATGGATCCACTACTCTTTCTGTAAAGAAATATTTCCGCATATCACTCCTGAATCTATGTCCCTTCAACCTCATCCCATGTCCCCTCGTAGCAGAACTTGCTTTCAATTGAAAGAGGCTCTCTCCCTGAACATTTATGCCACGGAGGTATTTAAACATCTCAATCATATCACCTCTATCCCGCCTTTCCTCTAAGGTGTACATATTAAGATCCTTAAGTCTGTCCTCATATGCTTTATAATGAAGCCCACTAATCATTTTAGTAGCCACCCTCTGCACCGACTCCATCCTGTTCACATCCTTTTGAAGGTGCGGTCTCCAGAATTGCACACCATACTCCAAATGAGGTCGCACCAAAGACTTATACAGAGGCATTATCACCTCCTTTTTTCTGCTAGCCATTCCTCTCCGTATGCACCCAAGCATCCTTCTAGCTTTTGCCGTCGCCTTTTCTACCTGTTTAGCTACTTTAAGATCATCAGACACAACCACGCCTAGGTTCCGCTCTTCTTTAGTGGACAAAAGTACTTCACCTCCTATACTGTATTGCTCCCTTGGATTGCTGCAGCCCAAATGCATGACCTTACATTTTTTAACATTAAATCCCAGCTGCCAAATTCTAGACCATTCTTCAAGCTTAGCTAGATCCCTCCTCATGTTATCTACACCTTCCTGGGTGTCTACTCTATTGCAGATTTTGGTATCATCTGCAAAGAGGCAAACCTTACCCGACAGCCCTTCCGCTATATCACTAACAAAGATGTTAAAAAGAATCGGACCAAGGACAGATCCCTGGGGCACACCACTGGTAACATCCTTCTCCTCAGAGTGAGCTCCATTTACTTGTACACTTTGTCGCCTCCCACCCAACCAATTTCAAACCCAAGCAGTAAATTTAGGGTCCATCCCTAGGGTGCTCAGTTTGTTTATGTCGCCTGTGAGGAACAGTGTCAAAGGCTTTACTGAAATCTAAATACACCACATCTAGAGCTCTCCCTCGGTCCAACTCCCTGGTCACCCAGTCAAAGAAATCAATCAGATTTGTCTGACAAGACCTGCCTCTGGTGAATCCATGCTGCCTCGGATGCTGTAATCCACTGGACTCCAGAAACCTCACTATTTTCTGTTTCAGCAGCGTTTCCAATAATTTACTCACCACCAAAGTTAAACTAACCGGCCTGTAGTTTTCAACCACATCCTTACTTCTGCTTTTGTGTAAAGGCACCACATGAGCCTCTCTACAGTCCTTTGGCACCACTCCCGACTCCAATGAGGCATTGAAAAGGTCAGTCAGTGGAGTTGCTAGAACGTCCCCAAGTTCCCTCAGTATTCTAGAGTGTATCCCATCCAGTCCCATCGCTTTGCCTACTTTAAGTTGAGCTAGTTTCTCACGAACACAGTCTTCTGAAAATTGTTCAAGATGTCCCTCACTTCTGTTCTTATTTGTGGGTGTTTTCTGAGGTCCTGCTCCTGGTTCTTCATCTGTGAACACAGAACAAAAATATTTGTTAAGCAATTCCGCTTTATCCTTATCAGCATCTACATATTCCCCCCCTGCACCCTTGAGTCTGACAATACCACTTTTGCCCTTCCTCTTCTCACTAATATATCTGAAAAATGTCTTATCCCCCCATTTTATTGCATTGGCTATTTCCTCCTCCTTTTGAATCTTTGCCTTCTTGACTACTTTGCTAGCTTCTCTAACTTTTTCCAAATACAGATGCCTGTCTTCCTCTCTCTGTGATCTCTTGTATTTCATGAAGGCCTCCCTCTTTTTCTTCACTTTTTCAGCTACTTCCTTCGAAAACCATAGCAGTCTCCTTTTCCTTTTGCCTTTATTTACCATTTTAACAAAAAGGTTGGTTGCCCGTAAAATACCCCCTTTCAGTTTTTCCCACTGTTTTTCTACATGCCCCAGCTGTTCCCATCCCACTAACGACTCCCTGAGGTATTGGCCCATCTTCGCAAAGTTAGTCTTCCTAAAGTCTAAGATCCTCACCTTGGAATGGATTCTAACATCCCTAGTCCTAATACTGAACCACACCATCTGGTGATCACTGGATGCAAAATGATCTCCCACTACAACATCAGAAACACTTTCACCATTGGTAAGCACCAAATCCAGGATGGCCCCTTCACGTGTGGGGTCTGTTACCAATTGCCTGAATAGTTCTCCCTGTAGAGAATCCAGGGTCTCCTTACTTCTAGATGATACTGCAGCAGATTCTTCTTTACTGCCCCTTCCAAAGATCAGGGCGGTTTACAAAGAACAGAAGATTTTACATAGAACGGTGATATAACGTTTTACATAGTAAACTTTGTAATTACAGTTAACATAACAATTTACAATTTCCTTATCGTTCCTCCAGTTTAGTCCTCCACCTCTGGGTAGTGTACCTCCTCCTGCAGTTTGGAGACTGGGCATATCAAAACTCGTGACATCACTGGACATAACCTGCTGGCACCACCCATCATCCCCAGTGTGTTTAGTCTCCATGCAGAAGGAGGACGTAGTGAGCCTAGGTGCTGGGCTCACTTGAGGAACAATTAAGGAGCAGTTAGTTAGGTTTCCCCTCATTTGGTTTGCAGCTTGTCGTGCTGTGAGGGCTTGTGTGCATCAGTGATGCTGAGAGCTAAACTATTGGTAGTTTAACTACTGGCAGGGTCTCCCAAGATGGACAGGTCTCAGCTGAGGTGCCAGACCAAGACATACCACCCATCTGGGCAGCAGCAGAATGGGATAGTGTTGACGGCGGAGGATCACATTTCTGTGACAACAGCAACAACACCAAACTTAAACTGCGCGGAAGAAAAGCCCGGCAATCTACTTCTGTATCTTGCCATGAAAAAGCAATGGATAGTTCCAACAAAACAAATTGTGCTGTAGTGCTGGAAGATGAGACCCCCAGGTTGGAAGGCACTCAACTACCTACTGGGGAAGAGCTGAAGACTTTTCAGAGTAAAGTCAGCATTTATGATGTGGTTGGATCAAAGCCCTCGGGACATCTGACTTCTGATGTAGCTGCGCATGAAATGAGAGTCAGAAGCTGTAAAGATGTCTTACACATTGCAACATGGAACATACGAAGCATGAACCAAGGGAAGTTGGAGGTGGTCAAGAATGAAATGGAACGTGTACAACTTGATCTGTTGGGTGTCAGCGAACTGAAATGGACTGGCATGGGGCACTTTGCATCAGATGATCACATGGTCTACTATGCTGGAAATTAAAGACAAAGAAGAAATGGTGTTGCATTTATAATAAAGAAGAAACTTGCAAGAACTGTAATGAAATACAATGCAGTCAGCGAACGCTTAATCTCTATTTGTCTACGAGGAATGCCTATCAACACAACTATAATTCAAGTATATGCCCCAACAACAGCTGCAGAAGAGAATGAAATTGAAGAGTTCTATGAACAAGTACAAACTGAAATTGACAGAACATGCAAACAGGATATCCTGATAGTCATGGGTGACTGGAACGCAAAAGTTGGCAACAAAGAAGAAGACAAAGTAGTTGGAAAATATGGACTTGGCAACAGAAATGAAGCTGGAGAAAGACTGATAGAATTCTGCAAGGCCAACGATCTATTCATCTCAAACACCTTCTTCCAGCAACACAAGCAGTGACTGTACTCATGGACTTCACCCAATGGATTGTATAAAAAATCAAATTGACTACATCTGTGGAAGTCAATGATGGAAAAGCTGTATAACATCAACAAAGACAAAACCTGGAGCTTACTGTGGTACAGATCATCAACTACTAGTATGCAAACTCAAGCTAAAGTTGAAAAAGAGCAAGCCACTCATGAATGCAGCAAAATATGACCTTGAGAATATACCACTGGAATTTAAAGACTGCCTGCAAAATCGGTTTGCTGCTTTAGATACAAATGATAGAGCTCCAGAAGAGTTATGGAATGACATCAAGAAGGTTGTGTTGGAAGAACGCGAGAAGTCTCTACAAAAGGTGAAAAAGAAAAAACGGCCAAAATGGATGTTGGAAGAAACTCTGAAAATTGCCCAGAAACGCAGAGAAGCTAAAGCCAGAGGAGAAAGAAAGACAATCACAGAACTCAACAGAGATTTCCAACGTGCAGCAAGACAGGACAACGAAAAGTACTACAATGACGCATGCAAGGAAATAGAAGCAGAAACTATTAGAGGAAGAACAAGATCGGCTTTCCTAAAGCTACGAGAGTTAAAGAAAAAGTTCCAGCCTCGAAATGGAATGTTACGAGATGCTCAAGGTTCTATGTTGAATGATGCTGAGAAGATCAAGAAAAGCTGGAAGGAATATACAGAGTTTTTATATGATAAAGATCAAGTGGACCATCAGCCGTTTCAACCTGTACCTTATGATCAGAAACCATTGGTGATGAAAGAAGAAGTTGAAGCAGCATTGAACGCCTTATCAAAGAACAAAGCACCAGGCATTGATAGCATTCCCATAGAAGTATTACAGCAATCTGATGCAGCTGTTACCGTACTTACAAGGCTCTGCCAAGAAATATGGAAGACAACATCATGGCCAACTGACTGGAAAAGATCTGTGTTTATACCAATAGTAAAGAAAGTTGATACAACTGACTGTGGAAATTATCGCACAATCGCTCTGATCCCACATGCCAGCAGGATTCTACTGAAGTTCACAGGTCTGCAAAACATTTTTTTTCGAGAGCTGCTTTGGTTATTCCACGTAATCTTTATGTTTTTTGGTGCGCTGAATCTGAAAATGACCTCCATTTTGTCATAGGACATCACGTTTCCTGACAATTTAGGTAACTATGTTAAATAAGGCAATACCTCAAAATAAATGGAAATAGACTTATAAAATTAAAGTTTTATTACAATATTTTCATGAAAATCCTTTTTTGAACTGAAATTAGCTCACCTACACACACTAAACTCAATTCTTCTTCCTTGTGAGGCTCCTTTTGGTGCATTTACGTTTGTGAGTAGCATCTGGAATGTCTCTCTGAAGCATCCAACAGTAGTCTGCCATCATTGTAATGCTCCATTTTCCCTGGTATCTCCTTTCCATTTCTTTAATGTCTTGGTGGAATCATTCACCTTGTTCCTCACTCACAGCTCCCAAATTTTCAGGAAAGTAGTCAAGGTGGGACTGGAGGAAATGCACTTTCAAACTCATCAGGCAACCTAAAGCTTGAAATGCTTTCAGCATTCGTCCGATGATCTTTTTGTAGTGAGGATCTTTGTTATTGCCTAAAAATTTCTCTACAACTTCTTTAAATGCAATCCACCCTTCTTTTTGAGGATCTGTCATGGTATTGACAAACTCTTGATCAACTATAAGCCTTCTAATGTCTTTTCCGACGAACACACCTTCCTTCAATTTTGCCTCCGACAGGCCTGGAAACATGGTGACCAAGTATTTGAAGCATTCTCCATCTCTTGGAAGTGATTTTACGAATTGCTTCATCAATCCCAATTTTATGTGGAGAGGTGGTAGAAGAGCTTTATGGGAAGGTACCATAGTTTCTCGGAGGACATTTTTTTCACCGACTGTTAGCACCCTCGGCTGCCAACTCTTCTTGATCCAGTGATTTTGTTGGTCTCGACTGTCCCATAGACACAGAAAACAAGGATATTTGGTATACCCAGCTTGTTGCCCGAGCAGCATGCACAAGACCTTCAAGTCCCCACACACTTGCCAACCATGGTCTTCATATTTAAGTTTACGAAGAACCAATTCCAAGTTCTCGTAGGTTTCCTTCAAGTGTACGGAATGACCTACAGGTATGGAAGCATAAAAAACGTTGTGGAGTAAAACTGCTTTGAGACTTCTTTTTGAAGAATCTATAAAAAGACACCATTGCTCTGAATCATATTGGATTTTAAATTGACCCATCAGACCTTCGACATCGATGCAATAAACCAACTTGTCTTCCTGGGCGAAGTAAGGAACGAACTCCTTTTCACGATGTCTGAACCATGAAGATGATACTCCTGGCAACAATAAATTCCTGCTTTTCAGCCTTGATCCGAGTAACTCAGCGGCATCTTTGGGAAGATTCAAGTCTCTTACCAAATCATTCATCTCCTCTTGAGAAAACAATTTTGGTCTTGTATCATCTTCAAAGTCAGAACTTGATTCGTCATCTGGTTCAGGAATGACTTCAACTTCACTGGAGCTAGGTATCTCTTCCAAGGTAGCAGGGGGCTTGGGTACTGGTATATCTGTGCCATAGGGGATGGGACGAATTGCCGAGTGAAGATTGGGGTATGAAATGGAATGCTTCCATCTGGAATTAAACCCTTTCACATCGCATGAACAAAAGTAACAGTTGTCACTATGGTTCTTTTGCTCTTGCCATACCATAGGAATCCCGTAACGGAAAGATTTTTTCTTACCCTTGAACCAGTTTTGGAGGTCCTCAACACACCGTTTGCACACTTTATGAGGCGCCCAGACTTTATCTTGATCTCCAATTTTTAGTCCAAAGTATGCAAAGTATACTTTTTTCACAAAGTCTGTAATATTCTGCTGTTGCTTCAACACTATATATTCACCACAGATGAAACAGAAACTGTCTGGCGAATTAATACACTTTCGCGGAGCCATAACATAACAGTTGAAGAATGACGAGCTAACGAATTGCGATGAAAAAGTGTGAACAGCCTAGAACCAAGAACCTGATGATGATTCGTGCAAAAGTGTGGCATGCAGGAGAGAGCAGCTCTGTGTCTGTACACAAGACGTCACAGTGCTGGCCACGCCCCCTGCACTGACCGGAGCTGCTGCTATCTGCCCTGTGTCTCCCTCCCACTGGATTCTTCAGGAAAGATTAACCCCTTCTACCATTAGAAGCACGGACTTAAAACTTGCTTAGCTTATGTATATATTGCTGACCATCAGATTTACAGTGCTATATTTTTTTTTACATAACTCGGACAACCCCTTTAAGGTTTTTTTGGCATTTTATATTTTAAATGCACTTATGTGAATTAATTAATAGTAATTTGAATTAATTAATAGTAATTTGAAAATATTTGATAAATTTGAAGACAATTTTGCATGTTGTGGCAAATCATGACGTCTAGGAGTTTTTTCAATATTTTATTTGTTTTCAGCACACCAAAATACATGGAAATTAGATGAAAATAATCAAACAGCTTTTTAGTCGCAGACCTGTGAAAAGAGACTACAACCATACCTTGGACAAGAACTACCTAAAGTGCAAGCAGGGTTCAGGAAAGGGCGAGGAACGAGAGACATCATTGCGGATGTGAGATGGATCCTTGAAAAGACTAAAGAATACCAAAACGATATCTATTTGTGCTTTATCAACTATAGCAAAGCTTTTGACTGCGTAAACCATGAGAAACTCTGGGCCACATTAAGAAGCATGGGTATACCAGAACACCTGATTGTACTCTTGCACAATCTGTACATTGATCAAGAAGCAACAATTCAAATGGAACAAGGAGAAACAGAATGGTTTAAAATAAGCAAAGGTGTAAGACAAGGCTGCATACTTTCCCCCTACCTGTTTAATTTATATGCAGAACAAATCATCAGAGAAGCAGGATTGTATGAAGACAACAGAGGTGTGAAGATTGGTGGAAGACTCATCAACATCCTTCGCTATGCTGATGATACCACATTACTGGCTGAAAGTGAAGATGATCTGAAACATTTGCTTTTCACAATCAAAGAACATAGTCTTAAAATGGGCCTGCACCTTAATGTAAAGAAGACAAAGATCATGACAACTGGAATAATCAACAGGTTCATCGTTGAAGGAGAAGAAATTGAAATCATGAACAACTTTAACCTACTTGGATCAACTATCAATAAAGAAGCAACAAGCAATCAAGAAATCAGACGACGCATTGCTCTTGGCAGAATGGATATGAAAGACCTAGATTAGATTCTCAAGAACAGAGATGTCTCTCTCCATACAAAGATTTGACTTGTTCAAGCCATGGTATTTTCAATAACATCATATGGATGTGAAAGCTGGACAGTGAAAAAGACAGGAAGAAAATTGATGCCTTTGAATTATGGTGCTGGCGGCGAATACTGTGTATACCATGAACTGCCCGAAGAACAAACCAGTTGGTACTAGAGGAGATCAAACCTAAGCTTTCTTTAGAAGCTCAGATGACAAGACTTCGACTTTCATACTTTGGACACATCATGCGGAGAGAGAGATCATTAGAGAAAGACATAATGCTTGGCAAGATAGAAGGTCAACGCAAAAGAGGAAGGCCAGCAATGAGATGGATCGATACAATAACAGCAGCTACGGGTACCAGTCTGTCAACAATGAGCCGCCTGACTGAAGACCGAACACAATTTAGGATAGCTATCCAGAGGGTCGCCATGAGTCGACTCTGACTCGACGGCATTTAACAACAACAACAGTTAGTTTTCAATGATTTTATCTGTATAGGGAGCACTGTTTGATTCCCATTGCCTTTAAATTACTTTTACATTCCTGCTTTTAAATGATTTTTATTTGGAGATTTCAGTCTCTGTTAACTTAAAGGGGTTTCTTGTACATCCTTTTTATATTTGTTTTGGGGGTCCTGTCCCTTTAAGAAAGGCTCTTTGTCTCTCCTGTTCTATTTTGCTATGGAGGCAGTTCTCAACCGGGATCTCTCCCCCCAGAATGTACTGGGGAGAGCCCCGGGTGTCCCATCGGCAGACGAGGTGTCAGTCGGCCGCAGGCGTTGCTTGAGTACAGCGCGCTGTCAGTAATGACGAAGCACATAGAGTCGTGGTGGCTGCTTGGGACAGAGACATGCGGCTGTCTGCAAGAGAACTAGATCACGCTCCGAGGTAAGTTGAGCGCTGCGGTAAACGGGGGCTGCATCTCTTCTGCCTGTAACGCTGCCAGAACCGGGGGAGAAGTGGCAGCCATTTGCAGAGGGCTTTCTTCTCGCTTGAGTTTTTGGCGCCAAATAAGACCGGAGCATAGCGGCGCCATTTTGTGTAACCATGTGGTTGCAGTTTCGTCGGCCTGCGGGTCTACAGCCTGCGGCAAAGACTTAAGCTGTTCTTTTAAGCTGTTCTTTTGTCTTTTCCACTCTTTTGGACAAGTGGGTGTTTATTTTTCATTGATCTGTGAATTTTAATTTGGAGCTTAAAAAGGAGAAAAAAAAAGGGGGGGGGGGAGAGAATCAGTGGTTATCCAAAGTCCCTAGCTAGGTTAGTTAGCTAGTAGGGATTCGAATGGATGTCGTCGAGACCACAGTGTGTGGTCTGTGGCGAATGCAGGGGGACAGTGGCGTACACAGGCATCTGTCGGGCCTGCGTGTCTGTATCGAGCAGTGTGGAACAGCAGATGGAATCTAATGTAATTTTGGACGCTCTGGAGCCGGTGGCTGTGGCTGGAGAAGAGGTGCTGGTGGTTGCGCAGCCAGGGCCCAGTTCAGAGGGCCTTGGAGGACCATCTTATGTACTGTCTATGATGACCTTGGCGCAACCAACAAAGGATTTTTGTCTGGATTTCGTGTTGATTATGCATTAAGCGTTCTGTATGAGGCATCAAGGGAGGTTGCCTGAGTCTTTGCAGATGGCAAACTCTGTACCACAACCCCGAACTGGAGATCCTAGTGGGGCGGTGCCGCCAGCCCCTAAAAGAGTTCTGTCTGCAGAACCCTCTCCCTCAGACGGGACTTTCCCCAAGAGGGATTAGATGGAGGAGGGACTCGAACCTGGTGAGGACAGCTTGGAAGAAGGAGAGATACCGGAGCTGGAGGTTCAGGTGAAAATCATTCGGGTCTTCCGGAAGGAGGAACTGACGGCTCTTATTACGGAATTGCTTCAGAAGTTGAGGCTCGCTACAGCGCAGTCAGTGGAAGACGAGGAGGTAGATCCGGTCATTCAAGCGGTGAGACAGGCTCAAGTAGTGTTTCCTGTCCATCGTGTTGTGGAGCGCATGATCCAAGATCAGTGGGATCAGCCTGAGGCAGGTCTAAGGGGAGTCAGGACCATGAACAGGCTCTACCCATTGGCAGATGCGGACAAGGAGAGATTACGATCTCCATGGATTGATGCAGCAGTTGCAACAGTGACAAAGAAGACCACCATCCCCGTGGAAGGTAGCGCGACTTTAAAGGATGCACAGGACAAGAAGGTTGATGGTTTCTTGAAAGAATCGTTTGAAGCTGACACGCTGTCTTTGCAGGCTTCCATCTGTGGAGCTTGGGTGGCGAGAGCTTGTCTCCGATGGTCGCAACATTTGCGTCAGTCTCCGCACTTAGAACCGGAGAGTACTAGGCAACTAGATCACCTTGAATCTGGATCCGCGTATTTGGCAGATGTGCACTATGATCTGATCAGAGTGCGGGCTAATAGTGGTCGCCTGGAGATCCCTATGGTTAAAAAACTGGGCAACCGATGGGTCATCTAAGGCACGACTCAGTAAGCTACCTTTTAAAGGAAAATTGTTGTTCTGCGAAGACCTCGATAAGTTGGTCAAGGAGTTAGGTGAATCCAAGGGTGGCAGGCTTCCAGAGGATAAGCCTAAACAAGGGAAATCCCTGCCATCTTTTCGGGGGCAGTTTACGGATTTCAGGAGATTTCGTACGTCTCGGCTAGGTGGTTTTCAAAGGGGAAGATTTGCTTCTAGAGCCCAGGGGTTTTGTGGGTTTCGAGGAGCCAGTAGAGGTTTCGCGACGTCTTCTTCTGCGACATTTCGAAAACCATAATGAAAGGAGGCGGTCTCTGGTGGGAAGTCTACCGATCGGGGGCGTCTTCGGGGGTTTCTTCCTGCCTGGGCCCAAATCACGTCTGACCAGTGGGAATGGGAGATCATTCGCGAAGGATATGCACTGTAATTGGCAAAGCTGGTTCTCGATTCTTTTGTGATGTCTCCTTGCAAAGGACCACTGAAAGCTTTGGAAATTCAAAAAACATTAGACCGGCTGTTACAGTTGGGAGTGGTCACACCAGTTCCAAGAGCAGATTACGGCATGGGTCTATACTCCATCTATCTCATGGTGCCAAAGAAAGGCGGATCGGTCCGGCCTATTCTAGATCTCAAAGGGGTAAACCGTTGTCTGCAAGTACCTCATTTCAGAATGGAAACGTTGCGGTCGGTCATTGTAGCGGTGTGTCAAGGAGAATTCTTGACATTGCTAGATGTTACGGAGGCGTATTTACACATCCCGATACGAGAGAGTCATCAAAGGTGGCTACGCTTCGCTCTGCCTTGGGGTCATTATCAGTTCCAGGCATTACCTTTTGGTCTGACGACAGCGCCACGAACCTTTACCAAGATCATGGTAGTGGTCGCAGCGGCTCTACAAAAAGAAGGAATTTTGGTCCATCCTTATCTCGACGATTGGCTGATTCACGCAAAGTCAAGATCCGAGAGCGTTCAGGTTAAGGCCAAGGTGGTGAAGTTCCTGCAGAGTCTTGGCTGGGTGGTCAATGCGGCCAAGAGTCATTTAGTTCCATCCCAGGACCTCGAGTACCTAGGGGCCCGCTTCGACACGCAGAGAGGGCTGGTGTGTCTTCCGAAGCGGCGAGTACAAGCTCTGCAGCAGTTGGTGCGCAAGTTCAGAACAACGCAGGCACCCTCGGCGTGGACGTATCTTCGGGTGCTGGGGACGATGGCGGTGACCTTGGAGGTAGTGCCGTGGGCCCGATTTCATATGAGACCCTTACAGAGGTCGTTGCTTCACCGTTGGTCACATCAGTTACATTCATTGAACAAACGGCTCCCCTGCCCTCTCCGAGTCAGGGAGTTGCTTCGCTGGTGGCTTTGTCCGTGGTCTCTGGTGGCAAGGGTGGCACTGGAACAGCTGCAGTGGCTTCCCTTGCTCATGGATGCAAGTCTAGCGGGATGGAGAGCGCATTGCGGTGCTCTTTTCGCGCAAGGCACTTGGACAGAATAAGAAAGGATGTGGTCAATCAACCGCTTGGAGCTGAGAGCGGTCTCTCTAGGGTTATGGAAGTTCGAAACTACGGTAATGGGGCAAGCGATACGAGTCCTGTCTGACAACTCCGCGATGGTGGCCTACATCAATCGACAAGGAGGTACAGGAAGTGTGGCCATGGAAGAGGAAGCGGAGGCGCTGTTTGTTTGGGTAGAGACTCGACTTCCAGCAATCTCGGTGGCCCACATTGCAGGAAAAGACAGTGTAATGGCCGATTTTCTCAACAGAGTTCGGGTGGATGCCGGAAAATGGAAACTGCATCCGGGCATCTATGCGCAGATAGTTCGCAGATGGGGTTCTCCAATCATGGATCTCATGGTGACTTTTCGGTCAGCAAAGACAAATCATTTTTTCAGCAGGCGACGAGAATGGATGTCGGAGGGGATCGACGCCTTGATCCAGCCTTGGCCGTCGTCAGGCCTCCTTTATGTCTTTCCGCCATGGGCACTGCTGGGGCAAGTGATTCAGTGGGTTGAAGCTCACTTGGGAACAGTGTTGTTAGTGGCTCTGGATTGGCCAAGGCATACTTGCTCGACGGGGAACCCTGGAGGTTGCCGGCATTGGAGGACCTTTTGCTTCAGGGTCCCCTCCAAATGCCTCAAGTGGATCGATTCTCGCTTATGGTATGGCCATTGAAAGGGCAAGGTTAAAGAAAAGAGGTTACTCAGCAGCAGTCATTGCTACCTTGCTTTGGGTGAGAAAAAGCTGCACATCTCTGGCTTATGTGCGTATTTGGCGTATATTTGAGGATTGGTGTTCTCGGAGGCAAGTACGCGCAGCTACTGTAGCCATGCTGATAGTGTTGAGTTTTTTGCAAGATGGGTTTGATAAAGGTCTGGCGGCCAGTTCATTGAGAGTTCAGTTGGCGGCACTGGCATGCTATAGATGCAAGGTACAGGGCGTGGCTTTGAGAGCGCATCCGGATGTGTTACATTTTCTCAAAGCAGTTACTAGGCTGCGTCCCTCTCGCAGAATAATGATTCTGCCGTGGGATCTCAATTTAGTGTTACGGGCATTGGTTAATGCGCCTTTTGAGCTGTTGCATCAGGCGACGGTCAAGAATTTAACTTTAAAAGTGGTGTTTTTGTTGGCTATCTGTTCGGCGAATCACATCTCAGAGTTGCAGGCATTGTCATGTAGAGAGCTGTTTCTATCTTTTTCAAGAGAAAAGGTGGTGTTGAGGCCAGTCCCGTCGTTTTTGCCAAAGATAGTGTCACCATTTCATTTAAATCAAACGGTTTCCCTTCCAACACTTCTTTCTACAGAGGGCAACGGCTCGAAATGTAGTTTGCGTCATTTGGATATTTTGAGAGCTCTGCAGCAGTATTTGAAGGTCTCTGAAACTTTTCGCAAATCGGACTGTCTCTTCCTACTGTTCGGAGGTCCTCGTAAAGGGGAGGCGGCAGTGAAAGTGTCTATCTCCAGATGGATAAAGGAAGCGATTATGTCAGCATATATTTTGCAGGATCGGCCAGTGCCAGTGGGGCTACGAGCTCACTCTACTAGGGCACAGGTGACTTCCTGGGCGGAACACAGTTTGATTCCGTCAGTGGAAATTTGTAGAGCGGCCACTTGGTCCTCTCTGCATACTTTCGGTAAACATTATCATCTGGATCTTTTGGCAGCGAGCGATGCCTGTTTTGGGTCGGCGGTGTTGCAATCCGGGTGCAAGGGTCCCTCCCAATGATTACTGCTCTGATACATCCCAGAGGTGGAGGACTAAACTGGAGGAACGATAAGGAATTTGAAATTACATGTACCTGGTAATTGTAGTTCCTTGAGTGAATCCAGTTTAGTCTTCATCCCGCCCTTTGGATGTTCATTTTGGGTTCTTTACAGATGAAGAAGAGAATTCGGTATGAAGGCTGAGGGGCTTCTATCGCTCTCTGGATCGTGGTGAGTATGGCTGTTTTTCATAGTTTCCTTCTCTTGGTTTGGTTGGAGGGTGACACTAGAGAAGGTAAAAGGATGGTGGAAAGTAATAGTGGTTAAAAAAAATAAAAATAAATAAAAAGCAAAGAAGATATGGCATTATAAATGATTACATATTGTGATAAGGAAGCTTATCATAGTTCAGGAAGGAGCTATAATAGAGGTGAATTGGCTCTGAACAAGCAACCTGTCTTTGCTGGTAGAAATAATAAAACAGAATGTTTTCATAAAAGACTACCAGTCCCAGAATGCACCAGGTTTCAAACACCCTATAGAAGAGCTGAAGTGGGGAAACGTGTGTTCAATCAGGAAAACTATGAGGTAATCCCCAATCACTCATCTCCAAGGGCAGGGCTTGATTCAGCACAGCTGAGCTGTGCTAGGGTGGAGTATCCCTCTAAGCAAGTTAAAAGTAAAACCTATTCTACACAGAAGGAGTTGCAGAAGCAGTTGGAGTTGATGAGGAACCCAGAGCTCAAGGACAGAGAGAGCAAGAAGCAGCATGGAAGAAAGAAGAGGAAAACATCTTGGAGGTCTAAAGAAGGAGCCCATAGCAGTACGTGTGTTGGGAGTCATTCCGGAGGCAAGCATACTCCATTGGACTTGAGGAAGCCAGAGGAGTGGGGTTACAGAGCCAGGAATCCCCGGACGGCACCTGTAAAGGAGACGGCTGCATTTGGAAGGGGCCCTAAGACCAGTGCAAGAAGGTATGTGAAGAGAGACCCAGTGTCCAGGGATCTTGATTGGAAGGCTGGACATAAAAGCTGGACTACTTATTGGCCAGGATATCTGGAGAGGAAACCTAACAGTAAAGGAAGCTCAGGTATGAACACTTATCTATGCCCTAGCTCTTCACTTGGAAGACAAGTATTGTCCTGAGAGTGCTCCATTAAGGAATTCCTCTGAGCCAGACCATGATATTGATTCCATGATAGTTGAAGAAGAAGGAGATATTTTAAATGATCAGAGTGATTACATGGATTGCTCTCTGTCTAGGCTGCTGTGGTAAAATTCTTTCACAAATATAACAACCATCAAAAAGAAATATAACTTGTTCTTTTATCTACCCAGAAAAGTTTACAAGAAAGCTTTAGGGTAGGATTTGAGCCACGTATAGAAAGTAAACCAGCCAAGAGGTTTGCAGCTGGTTAATTGTTGGCAATTAAGCCTTGCATAATTGCACGTGGGTTCTGAAAGGAAACTTCTGTGTGTGTGTGGAAAATACAAGAAAGTTATCCTTGAAAAAGAACAGTTTTTGATTACTTTTTGGGTTTTGTTTTTTTGCTTTTGGAGCACTGCTAAAAGGTATTAGCAGGAGCCCTCAGAAAGACCTTTCTGTTCCCATCAAGGTCTTTATTGTTTGATTGATTGCTTAAGAAGTTCAGTTGTTGATCATGATTTATTTTTCCTAAGTATAATACTGAAAGCAAGTATCCTTTTGTGCTACCAAGTAAATCTGTGTGGGAGAAATAACCCCATAAATAAAATATATTTTCTTTGCTTACATTCGAGCAACACAACTCATTTATTTTGTGAACGGCTGATTCTGGTATGAATGGACTACATTCCCCACAATCCTTTGCAAGTCATAATAGTATTTGCCTTTGCAAGACTGCGGACATTCTCACCCAGCGCCCCCGTTTACAATATGTAAAGGCCAAGGTCTTCTTCTTGATCGTTTGAGTTAGTTGTGGTTTCTGGTTGGAATTAAATTTTAGCTACTTACTTGTTGCTCCTTTGAGTCTGCTTTTTAAATAGTGCACTGGGGATGATGGGTGGTGCCAGCAGGCTATGTCCAGTGATGTCACGAGTTTTGACATGCCCAGTCTCCAAGCTGCAGGAGGAGGTACACTACTGTGATGCTTCCGCTTGGACCCAAGAGCTTACAAGCAGGAAACAGCCTTATGTTGTCCACTTTTGAATATAGCTTCCCTTGTTGTCACCAGAGGTATTCTGGGACTTGTAGTTAGTTTATTCTTTAAGGACAAATTGTAGTTGTGAGTCGGTGGTTCAAGGCAGCAAGAAAATTTATTTTGTGGGGATTTCCAGGGCATTTAAGCTCAATACACAAACAAGGCAAAAAGGATGCTTCTCCAACATAAAGGATAAATCAGGTAACAGAGAATGATGTAACAAAAACCTCTTTTCACTGTTCAGCTGTTCTTATTCCCACAAGCTTACACCGAGGACTGCCCCGTGTTGTCATTCAACAGAAATACAGATAAACTTGCAACAGCTGTGATTCTCTTTTCTCAAAGCAAACTTCTTCTAAGCACTGCTTCTTAGCTTCAGAAGGCAATTAAGCTTAGTAAAACACAGTATTAGCTTTCCTTAATTCTAAGCAGGTATTGTACTTATTCTCTATATTGTTTCAGTCTCTCAGCTCAGTTCAATAATGCAGACTCTTCTTTTAAACACAATGAGCAATCCATTGGTACAGGTTCACACTCAGAGCTTGGCAAACAGGAATCTATTTGCATTCCTTCTATGGCAACAGGATATATGGTATCTCCATCAAAGTTACAAACTCTCCCAGACTTTCTCTCCTTTAGAAATTCCTGGAACTGATTCCACAGCAATTCAGCTTGTAAAGGCAGTTGTATTAGGGGAGTGAACTTTTCCCTCAGCAAACAACTCTCTCAGTGCTTCTAGCTTTGAAGACTCAGCTATTCTGCTTTTATCAGGGCTATGACTTTTCCCATACGTAAAACTTTCCACCCACCTCTTAGCAGTAGACGGTGAGGGCTCTGCTTCCTGGACCTTAGCAATAGCAAACTGTTTCTCTGTTGATATCTCAGTTCTGAAACTGCTGGCTTTACCTTGGGGATGGTTCCTCAGACAAACGCTGATTTCTTTCTTCCTGGGATCCTCCAGGCTTTGAAATTCAGCCTCCTTATGTCCTTCTCCAGTCCCTCTTGGGTAGCTGCTTTCCTGGGAGTTTCCTTCTTTCTTTCTCCTCCAGCTATGCTCAGCCTTGCTCTCTCTGTTGTCCTTTGCCTTCCTCCTTCCCTCCTCTTTCTGCTCTGCTTGTGGTTTTAAGAACCATTGGCTGCTAGGCACTCCCTGTTCTCTGCACCTGTGTGACCAATCATCAGGCAAGCTTGTCTTCACCCCTGAGCTAGGGTGTGGCCTGACCTTAGCAGGGAGCTGGGGGTTTTTCTGATCTGACTTGCAAGTCTTATGCACAAGTGAACTGTCATTCATTTCAAAGGGGAAACTAGGATTTTCTTCCACTTCCATGTCTTCCTGGGAGCTTTCATCACTACACTACCCAGAGGTGAAGGACTAAACTGGATTCACTCAAGGAACTACAATTACCAGGTAAGCGTAATTTCAATTTACATTTTGCTTAAAACAAGAAGCATGTATGTTTTCTGTTGTTTGCAGCGGAGGAGCCATTTTGCAAATCTGCAAGCAGAAGTAAAGGAGTATCCTAATGGTTAGAGCCACAGACTAGTACCCAAAAGAGCAGGGTTCAATTCCCGCTGACACTCCTTGTGACCTTGGGCAAGTCACTTTAACCTCCATTGCCCTGGAAGAAAAAAACCTGGCAATCTCTTTTTGGTCATACCTTGCCAAAGGGGCTGCTGGGTTGCCAGGAGTCAGCATTGACAACAGCATTTAAAAAAACAAAAATAAACAGAAAAAATCAATGGGGGAAACTCGGCAACTTGCATATAGAAGCTGGCAATTTATATGTGTATATGGGCCATTTTGCAAACCTACATGTATAGATGCTACCAGCTATCTACAGAGGTCACTTTTCAATTTGGAGGGGAACATAAAAGATGGAGGATTAAGGAGGATAATCTCCTTAATTCCTCCTATAAAGGGATAGTCGAAACGACACTTTTTAGAAATCTAAATGTGCCAAGGAACAACTGTAAATCCTGATGTGGGCAATTGCAGTTATAAATATGCATTCCCCATAAAGAAACATGATGGCAAAAAAAGACCATATGGCCTGTCTAGACTGCCCTTCCATATTAAATATTATAGTCCCTTTTTTTCCTTTAGAGATCTTCTGTGTTGGTCCCATGCTTTCTTGAATTCAGATACTGTTCTTATCTCTACTACCTCCACTGGGAGACTATTCCATGCATCTGCCACTGTTTTCATAAAGAAATATTTCCGCATATTGCTCCTGAATCTATCCTCTTTCACCCTTATGCTATGTCCCTTCGTTACTGTCAATTGAAAGAGGCTCTCCTCCTATGCATTTATGCCACGGAAGTATTTAAACATCTCTATCATGTCTCCTCTATCCTGCCTTTCCTCTAAAGTACTAAATAACAAAGAGGAGACCTCTAAACCCTAAAATACCAAACCCTGCAGACCAGTACTAAAGATACAGGCATTCAGACATTTCTAAAGGGCCTGCTACACGCAATGCAGGCAATGGAATATTCTTGTATCTCAATTTATATGTGACTCCTGACTGAGGATGGATCCATTTGCTTGTGGTCAGTGCATTATCACACATTGAGCAGTGACCACATGGAGCATGTCTGCCCTATGATTTCGCTATAAGTTAAGTATTGGTGGAGGTTTTTTCATTTCTTTTAATTGCATTTAAAAATTGTAAAAAGCGTATACCACACCATTGAAGCCGATGAATTAAGTGTTTAGGGGATTCACTAATGTGCTGGGGACTCGGATCTTTCCATGCTTTGGCAATAGTAAGCTTGGTAGCTATCATACCAGTTTCTCCAGTTTAGTTTTCTCCTTCTTTATACTAGGAGGCTCCAGATTCAAAAGAGCCACCTCAATAGAAGCATTCACAGTTACAGCAGCAATTTTTCTCAACGTCTTAAACACTTTTGATGATGATGCCAAAACATTTTTATATTGCCATCAGATGCCCACCTGCCAGCTCACCACATTGTCTTCAAACAATCTCTGACCCCTTTTTAAATATCTGTAATCTTACTGGTGTATAGTACCAATAAAATATTTGCTTGTAGTTGTTCTCCGTCTGGTCTCTTGTGAATGTATCCTTATACATTGTTTCCCATATATGATGCTATCTACTTCCTTTAAGTCTCTCTCCAGATCCTCCTCCCATTTTCCCATATAGCCCAGCTTCGCACTCCCTGGGTCCATCAGAATTGCACTGTCTTTATATCTTCCCCTTTTCCCTTATTCCCTCCTATATGGATCGAAATTTAGATTCCTCCAATCCCAGCTGAGTCTTAACATTTTCCTGTTTTATTTAATGCTTTTTTTGTACAGCAGGTACTGCAACTGTTCTGAAAATTTGACAGTGTAGGTCTCCAGTAATTCCTCAAAGTTATTTCCCTGTCCTCAACAAAATGACCAAAGCTTGGTCAATCCCTCAATTCCCCATCATGCATAAACCATGTTCTCCCTCCCAGGAAAAAATTTGGCATTATAACTCAGGGGCATGTAGCTAGAGTATATCCTACCCTCCTTTAGCTTCCCCAAAATACTATTCCATAATTTTATAGAATAGACCAGAAATGGATTAGTAATCCTCAAGCTCCATCTTTGGATGAGCAAATCCTCCATAGTGGGATGAGCTTTTCTGTATTCTGTTCTATGAACAACAATTTTCATTTTTTCGCTGATGTGGGGAAGGAGTTTCCATATTAACTGTTAGCTTCACCATTTGTGAGTTGTATAAAAACCTCTCCTGAATCATTAGCAGTGAAAATATAACCTACCCAGTGGCAATGAGGTGTTGGATGAGGCTTTTCGGAGCCTGTTAAATTCTTTGTACACATATGTAAAATAAAACAGTATGGTAAGGAAGTTTTGGATTGACGCCTACTTTTGTTTTGTTATGATTCGATTATGCAAGAACCTTTTGATAAGGGATCAGCAGCACATTACTGCCCAATTGCTGCACTTACAGGGGAAGTTCTACTAAACTAGCTTTGAGAATTAACTACAAGGTACACAAAGCTAGGTAACCTAGCTTTGAGAATTAACTACAAGGTACATATATCTTTCATCAGAGAAAGTAGGTGCATGTATACATATGTTTTCCCTTCCCCCAGTCCCGTTACATTTTTAGCAGCCAAATATAGCAAGGAGGTACAATTTTTACAAACTAAGGGCCCGATATTCAAAGGGATTAACATGGTTATCAGATCTGCTAACCGTGTTAATCCCCTTGTCCGGTTAGCATTGGGGTGGTCGGGGAGCGGCACCTGCCGATAACCAAGCAGCAGTGATATTGAGCCACTACCCCATTATCACAAAGCAGCAAAAGTCAGGGGCAGTAAAGGCTGGCCTAACGTTTGTTGCAGACACTAACCAGGTAGCAGCTGAATATCACTGCTGTCTGGTTAGTTTCATTGCTATCTGTGCAACCTGGATAGTCAGTGCTGGAACCTGGATATGGCCACCGAGTATCATGCCCTAATTCCTTTAGATTCCTTTAAAAATTGTCCATCAAGTGTTCCTACATATAGTAGAGATAACTAGGCATTAGTATTATAGAAGGAAATTGTAGATCCACTGGTTCCAAAAGTGACTTACAATGGGATGAAGAGAATGTCCCAAGCTGCTGGTAAATTTCTGAAATATACCATCCATGGCAGCACATGAAGTACATAGAAACAGATTTATTTTCCTATTGGCTTCTTCTTCTTTAGTACCTTGTCTGCTTCCCTAGTCTCCTTGCATGTGGTTCAGCTTTTTCATGAGTCTCTTCTCTCCTTCCACATAGTCCACTGCTGCCAAGTCTCACATTTGCTCTCTCCTTTCTCCAGGCTGAGATTGTCCCCCAGCATAGAGCCCTCCAGCACAGTGATTGCTCTGGAGTGGCTAGACGTGCAGCCAGTAATTGGGACAAAAATCTCTGACTACATCCTTCATCACAAGAAGGTGGATGAATATACAGACACTGACCTGTACACGGGTAGGTCGATGCTGGGTAGAACATGATGTGGTGAAAAGAAATCTTTTCAGTTTTTTTAATACTTCCACTGTAGAGCAAAGCTTGTAATTTAAAAGTTTTGTATTATTTTAAATTGCATGTTGGTCATTTTCATGGTATACTTTTGGTTTTCCTCAAGAAGTCATCTCATGTATTTATTCCCAGCATGTACTGTATCACCCTTAAAACAAAAAGGTCAGCAGGATGGGTTACAATAAAACAAAAGTTCAGAAAAGAAATAGAGCTACAATAAGAGTGCCCCAAGAGAGGGAAGAAATAGAGGAGCAGAGGGGTAGGAGGGATAGGGGAAACATAGTCAGCTCTCTATCCCAGAAGCCTGTAAAAAGGTATATTCAGAGACACATGTTTAAGGCTTTTTTAAACCTAGAAAAGGAGAGTTCTTGACAAAGGTGTGGAGTTCCAAAGATGAGGGCCAAGGTTAGGACTGGTTCCAGAGTTGGTTCAAAAAAATTGGCGCCCAAGGCAGACCTAAGCCTTACACCCCTCCCCCCCCCCCCCCCACAGCTGTCACAATCTAGTTTTTTAGCTTTGAATGCCCTGTTCTTTGCTCCCCCTCCCCAAGATGTTGCTGCCCTAGGCGGCTGCCTCATTTGCCTGGGGTTGTGCTGGCCCTGGCTGAAGTAACCAAAAGCAGAGTGACCTGAGAGTTCCAGTTGAAGTTGAGATGGTGATGGGGAAGAAAGGAGAAAAGCTTGGGAGAAACACAGCATATGAGAAGGGACATAGGTGATGATCAGAGGAGTCCTGGTAGAAACTGTGGTAAATTGGTATCAGGATCTTAAATTTCAAAGGAGCAGAGACTAGAAGGCAGTGATTCTGAATCAAAAAATGGGGGACATGATCGAACTGACAGGCATTATCCAAGGGTTTAACAGCTATAGACTGAAAGAGCTGGAAACATATTACAGAAGAAGCAGGAAGGCCACAGTAGAGGGAATTACAGTAGTTAATTCTTGAAACAACTAGGAATAGAAGCAGAAGTAGAGAAGTAAGGCTTGACTGTGGTGATCCTATGAAGGGTGAAGAATGCAGATCTATTGATGACAGCAAGTTGAGGTTTGAACAAGAGAGAAGAGTCTAGAATCACACTGAGTATGCAAAGAGAATCTCAAGCAAGTGGAATGACCCCCATCAATAGTAGCTGTTGGGGATGTACAAGAACAAGAACCTGGAAAACTAATGGATTCCCATTAGCAGTATTGAGAAATAACCAATGAGACTTGAGCTAAGTGGCAACATTGAAAAGGCAGGATTGCAAGAGGAAAATATGCCTCTAGACCGAGGACTGAAAGAGAATCTGAATGTTATCTGAATAAATGTACACACTGCACCCTAATAATTGAATCAACAGAGGAAGGAGGACTAGAAAAATGTTAGAGAATGGGGGCTAGTAGAGAGCCATCTGGCATACCACAGGCCAAAGAAAACTGTATGGACAGTGTTGTCAGACGAGACTTGGAAGAACTGAGAATGAAAGTAGGAAGAGAACCAGTTGAAACTAATCCCAGATGACCTAATTCCTGGAGATGGAAGAGAAGGGGGAATGGTCCACAATGTTGAAAGCAGAGGAGAGGTCAAGGGAAACGAACAGGAGAAATTTACCTTGGTCAAGAAAATAAGATTTCATTGAGTAGAACTGTGAGAAGTGTTTCTCCAGGAATAAGCAGAAAGACCTCACATATGGGTGACATCGGTGCCAATGGAGCCCGTGGAAGCATCTCCCCAGCTTTCAAAGAAAGTCTTTGGAAGATACCACCATGCATGTGTGGTCTCCTTCCTGCCCAAGGTTTCCATCTTACTCAGTTTCCCTTTTTCTGCGGAGCCCTACAGACGTTCGTCTTCTTCCCCTGTAAAAAAGTTGATTTCCTTGTGCATTAAAGTGCATTTGTTTCACTGTTTAGCACTGGTCCCTTTCCCACCTCCGAGCCCCATTGCCTCTGCTATGAGGCTTGGAACCATTTTAGTTTCGATTTTTTCTCCAGCATGGTTTTGCGCCTTTTCTGACCGCTGGCTGCATTGAAGGTCTTTGACCTCGCTGGGGTCCTTTTTGCCCCAATGGCCAGTGGGTTCAAAAAGTGTGATCGGTGCTCGAAGAACACGTCCGTTACCAACACACATGACTGTTGCCTCCGGTGTCTAGGTGCCGACCATGACCCAGAGATTTGCTCCCTGTGCAAAAAGATGTCCGTTAAGGCCATCCAGAGTCACCGGCAGAAGCAGGATGACATCTTCCACAAGTCAGATTTATCCCCGGTAGCCGCGCAGTCTAAGGCCCCGCATGGATCCTCAGATTTGTGTAAAACTCCCGCGGTGCCCGAGTGGGCACACGGACACTCCCACAAGGATTTCCTGGAGCGAGAGCACCACAAAGGAGATTCACTGGCCAAAACCTAACACGGGGTACACAGAGAGGAGTGCCTACTCTTGCAGTAGAATAAAGAGAACACAAGGAGCAAGAGTTGTAGATTGGTGAAATTGGTTTAATAAGACCCCTACGCGTTTCAGCCGTAGCCTTCTTCAGGGGGCACACAGCTAAACAATACAATAATTTAATAAGAAAATATGTAAAAACATATAAATAACAATAACTTATTAAAAATGTTAAGAACATGTAATATGAACAATAAAATGATCAAGGTACATGCATATAAACTAATGCTCATAGAAAAGTGTAAAATATATAAATAACATAAATATCTTTAAATAATGAAAAGACATAATGAAAAATTAAAAATCCAAATGCAGAGTGGGATAACACAGGTAAAATATACTTAAATTATACATTGAAATTGTATATCAGATGCTGACTGTACAATACTCACAAGAATAGTGTGTATCATTAAATGTATAAATATGAATGTATAATAGACATACTTTAAATAAATATGATCTAAAACGTCATATTGTTATTGCCCAAATAAACTGAATGATGGAGGGAAAGGGGAAGGGGAGAAAGGAAGAAAAAGGGGGAAAAGGGGGGGAGGGGAGGGAGAGGGAGGGGGGAGGGAAGGGAAGGAAAGGGAGGTAGGGGAAAGGAGAGAAAGAGAAAAGAAAAGAAAAGAAAGGAGGGAGAGAGAGAAGAGGGGAGGAAAGAGGGAGGGGAAGGGCAGAAGGGGGGGAAGGGGAGGGGGGAGGGAGGGGGAGGGAGGAAGGAAGGGATGGAAGGGGAAAGGAAGGGATGGGAAAGGGGGGAAGGGAAAAAAAGGGAGTTTGAGAGAGAGTAGGAGGGGACAAGAGAGGGAAAGGGAGGGGGGAGGGGGAGAAGGGGGGAGGGAGGGGGAGAAGGGGGGAGGGGGGAAGGAGGAGGAGGAGGGGGAAAGGAGGAGGGGGGGAAAGGAGAAAGGGCAGGGAGGGGGAAGGGGAAGGGGATGGAACAAAGAAGTAATTCCACCAGTACTGTGTGAAGGAAAAAACTGATGCAGAAATTCGGGGAACCAGTAGCCTTCCGTAAAAAGTGAAAAAGATGAAACGTGCATATTCTTACTTACATATGTGACACTGAGAGGGGTTCTACAAGCGCGAATTGCGCGTGTGAAAAGGATCGCTGAAAAATGTACAATTGAAAAAGCCAATCACATAGCAATCTCTAAAAACCTATCAAGATGCCTCTACGAAAAGGCGTTAAGAGATTAGTTACTATACTGAATGTGGGAGAAGCTATAATGTTTAAAAACGCTGTGATACTGTGATAAGGAAGCTTATCATAGCTCAGGAAGGAGTTATAGAGAAGGTGAAGTGACTCTGAACAAGCAACCTGTCAGTTCTGGTAGAAATAAGAAAACAGAATTTTCCCATAAAAGACTACCAGTCCCAGAATGCACCAGGTTTCCAACAGCCATTAGAGGAGCTGAAGTGGGGAAGCGTGTGTTCGATCAGGAGGGCTATGAGGTAATCCCTAAGCACTCATCTCAAAGGGCAGGGCCTGATTCAGCACAGCTGCGCTGTGTTAGGGAGGAGCACTCATCTGAGCAGAATAAAGGTAGAGTTTATTCTACAGAGAATTATCCTTATCCTGAGAATCAGCTTGAGCTTGATCATCAGTTTCATCTGAAGGATCATCGGAAGCAGAAGCCAAACCGGATGGACAGAGAGGGAAAGAAACCCTTTGGAAGAAGGAAGAGAAAAGCCTTTGAGTGGTCTAGAAGAGTCCAGAGCAGTACGTATACTGGGAGGCATTTCAAGGGCCAGCATACACCATTGGACTGGGGAAAGCCAGAGGAATGGTGCTGCAGAGCTAGGAATCTCCAGACGGTACCTGTGAGAGAGACGGCTGCACGTGGAAGGGACCCTAAGACCCGTGCCAGAAGGTATGTGAAGAGAGATCCAGTGTCCAGGGATCTGGATTGGAAGGCTGGACATAAGAACTGGACTACATACTGGCCAGGCTATATAGAGAGGAACTCTAACAGCAATGGAAGCTCAGGTATGAACACTGATCTATGCCCTAGCTATAACCTTGAAAGACAGCAGGGAAACAAGTATTCTCCTGAAAGTGCTCCATTGGGACATTCATCTGTGCCAATCCATGATATTGAACCCATGCTTGTTGAAGAAGGGGGAATGATAGCAGATGAAGAATCTGTTTACATGGACTGCTCTCTGTCTAAACTCCTTTGGTGATTTTCTGTTATAAAGTACAGCAACCATCACAAAGAAATACAAACTTGTTCTTTAATCTACTCAGAAAAGCTCCTGAGTAAGGTTTTTAGCAATGCAGTAGAAAGCAAGCCAGCTAAGGGGTTTCAGCTGGATAACTGCTAGCAATTGAGCCTTATCTAATTGCTTGTGAGCTAGGAGAGAATCACTTCTGAATCTATGTGGGAAGATACAAGAAGTTAACCTGAGAAGAACAGTTTTTTTCTTTCTTGGTGGCTTTTGGTTTGTTGTTTGATATATGCTAAGAAAACATTAGCTAATGCCTACAGAAAAGACCAGTTTGTACCAACCAGGTCTTATTTCTTTTGCTTTAATTGCCTGACAAGTTTAAAGGTTGTTTTTCTGATTTTGTTTTTTTCAAGTTAAACACTGAAAGCAAGTAACCTGATTTATGTGCTACCAAGCATATCTGTGTTGGGAGAAATAACCCCATAAATAAATATCTTATTGGCTTTACCCAAAAGCACAACTAATTATTGTGAGCAGCTGTGTCTGGTGTGAATGAACTGCATTGCCCACAATCCCTTGCAAATCATATAGATATATGCACTTGCCAAGACTGTGAAGATTCTCACCCAGGCAGCCGTCTGACAGATACACAAATAAAATCTGTGGCGTTGCAATGTGAACAAAGACTAAAAAACTTAATAAGACCCGTATAATATGGTGGTGCATAACTGAAACATGCGTAAAGGGTAAAAAGTGTGCCTTAGTTTAAAAAAGGGAGGGTAAGGAAATGAACATGCATATTCTTACTTACATATGGAACACTGAGAGGGATTTTACATGCGTGAATTACACGTATGTAGAGGAACGCTGAAAATATAATTTAAACAGCCAATCTCATAATCAATCTTTGAAAAACAATTAGAATACTATCAATTTTGCCTGTAAAGAACATACTACTAACCTTAAGAGCATTCAGAGCAAGCTTCTTATGCTAAGTGAGGAAAATTGTAACCAAGCGGCTCTGGTGCTTAAAAACGCTGAAATTCGCGGTTGAAATCTTTCTCCCCTTCCCCGTTACCTCCATCATTCAGTTTATTTGGGCAATAACAATATGACGTTTTAGATCATATTTATTTAAAGTATGTCTATTATACATTCATATTTATACATTTTATGATACACACTATCCGTGTGAGTATTGTACAGTCAGCATCTGATATACAATTTCAATGTATAATTTAAGTATATTTTACCTGTGTTATCCCACTCTGCGTTTGGATTTTTAATTTTTCATTATGTCTTTTCATTATTTAAAGATATTTATGTTATTTATATATTTTACACTTTTCTATGAGCATTAGTTTATATGCATGTACCTTGATCATTTTATTGTTCATATTACATGTTCTTAACATTTTTAATAAGTTATTGTTATTTATATGTTTTTATATATTTTCTTATTAAATTATTGTATTGTTTAGCTGTGTGTCCCCTGAAGAAGGCTACGGCCGAAACGCGTAGGGGTCTTATTAAACCAATTTCACCAATCTACAACTCTTGCTCCTTGTGTTCTCTCTTTCTCCAAAACCTAACACGGCCATTTTTCGGTTATGCCTTCTTCAGGGGTTCCTTTGGCGTACTAAAAACACAATCAGTGATAAAAGTATAATTAAATAAATAAACTGATTAAAAACATATTAAAATAGAATGAATAAAACTAATACAAATATAAATAATAAATGAAAAAAAGCTATCATGAAGAAATATAAAAGGCCATTTAAAAACAGATAAATACTTCTTTAAAAAAAGTATATCTGAAAATAAATAGTTAAAATTCAATTACATAAACATCAAAAAATGAGCTGAAAACAAAACTTTTATCTTTCCTCTCCCTTTTATCTTTTAAGATATTACAGAAAGACTTATCTCCAGGAACAAGCAGGAATGTAGTCTTCACATATGGGTATCGTCGGTACCGACAGAGCCTCCGTGGGAACGCTCCCCAGCGTCCAATAGGAACGCTTTTGGGAGCATCCCTCAGCACATATGCGCTGCCTTCCCGCCTTTCCAACTGTCCCTCTTCAGTTCTTCGTTTTCCACGGAGCCGATAGGATCCATACCCTGTCACTGCAGAAAATTCCGTCTTTAAAATTGTTTTTTTGTGGTCGCGTTTGTCTGCCGCACAATGCTTACCGGTATCGCCGGTTCTTTTCTTTTCTTATCCAAACCCCCCCCCCCCCCCAAAAAAAAAACAACTTATACTTTGAGCTATTTCTCTTCAGCAACTTTTCTTTTTTGGTGCTAGGCGCCATTTTGGGCACTAGGCCCCATATTCCTAAAACATGAAAAAACCAACTAGTGGTTTTAAAAAATGTACTAAGTGTGGCGGTACTATTTCTGTCACTGACACCCATGATTGGTGTCTTAAATGTTTAGGGCCTGAACATTCTCCATCTGAATGTCTCTTCTGTATGGGGATGACTAAAAGAGGAAGACAGAACCGGGCTGCAAAGCTCGGCACCCTCTTTTCTTCGGATGCCACATCCATTGCATCGACATCTTCAAGGGCCTCCTCTTCCTCCCATGGATCTCAGGTAACTAAACATAAAAGCCGGTCCTCAAAGGGTAGCTCTCCTGCTAAGCATCGAGAGGCCATTGGCGTTGCCCTTGAGGGAGCCACACCGGAAAAGCAGCCCCTGCGGGAGGCTTCGGCTTCCAAAGCATCAATGGGGCTCCAGGATGTTCTTGAGGCCCCGACCTCGCAAGAACTACCTATGC
The DNA here is from genome assembly GCA_033557465.1 of Ichthyophis bannanicus. Taxonomy (NCBI): domain Eukaryota; kingdom Metazoa; phylum Chordata; class Amphibia; order Gymnophiona; family Ichthyophiidae; genus Ichthyophis; species Ichthyophis bannanicus. The sequence goes on from CM066039.1 coordinate 363,771,286, forward strand.
CATGCTCAGGGGTTCCGGCCTTTTCACCGGTACTGATACCCAGGCATCGGCAGCGTTGATAGACCAGAGGTTCCTCGCTATCGAACGCAGCATCGCAGCTCTTCTCTCAGCTGCGGTACCATTGGTCCAACGGGCAACGGTACTGACACCGATGCCGGTACCTACACCGGTACCGACACCGGTACCGGTACCGATGGTATCGGCCCTGGTGGGAATTCTTCCCACACCATCTTTGGCTGGAATCGACAGATCTGTACCGGATCAACTCGGTACCGACTTCGATCAGTACCGGGACTGTGCTTTGCATGAGCATCGTGGTCAGGAATACTTCGAATCCTCCGATTCTGAAGACTCTGACAATTCTGCTGGTACTATAGGGTTTCTCCCAGAGGATCCCTATTCTCCCCAACGCAGAATGTCACCTCCAGAGGACATCACAACAAAAGCAGATATCACGTTGAATGTAGAAACCAGTCCAAAACGTGATTAAATGTGGAAAGACAGAGCCTTTATTAACCAATTGACAACACGACACAGGCCGTGTTTCACTATCCTTCATCAGGGGTTTGTCAAACAAATTTGAATGAAGTCACCCTGTCTTCATCCGCACCATTGGCTGATGACTATTGCATCAAACTCCCGACCGGTAGAAAAACGCCGTACAGCGAGCATGCGCGGCGTCTTTGACAAAAAATGTCTAACTGACAATGTAGAAGACAGCAGCCGGTTTGGAAGAGTGGTGAGTGAAACTTTAAACCTGAATAAATGATAGCTCAGTGTGATACTTTTACATTAGTTGAAACAAATGGAGGTGATATAAGTAATCTGATACTGTATTCTTAGGAAAACCGGCACAGTGCGAAACAAATCCCCTTGAGAAAACATTAGAGTGAAACGCACCAGCGCAAAGGTTGGCGTTGGGGAAGTATAGCTCAATCAGATAAGTACCACTCCTGATTTTTTGAGTCTGTAATACATCTTAGTGGGAAAATATCTGTCTGGAGCCAAGCACTATTAATATAACATAAGCAACATAAATTGGTCATTGATGCAAATGTGAGCACAGGGTTTGAGTTTTACTTTAAAGCCCAAGAAATAAGCTCCGTCTTAGTCAGAGACCTGGTTGCATAGTAATCTATACCTCATATGGTGAAGAGTGGAGCGTTTGTTTTACGTTACTGAAACAAATTCTAATAACATAAATACATAAACACGTAAAACAACGTAAAAAAACAGAGCACTTAAAACCATATATAATCAAATAAAAAATAATTTAAAAAATTATTAAAAATGTCATCAATAAATAGAATGAATGAAAATCAATGAATCTTTGGAACACAATATTGAAGTATTCAACTGTGTAAAAGCCCAGCTAAAAAATGCCAACATACTGATAAATACATAGAAGAATACAAAACCACAAAGAAAAGGATGTGACACATAAACTGTAAATACCTCTGCTAAAGAACAGAAGACCAAAGGGTCTTGTGTCTCGTAGTGGTCTATTAAGAGTCTGTACACGACAAAGAAAATATAAGTAAAATAAGTACAATTAATATATATCAATACATGAATATCAAGCATCATTGCATGCATAAATAATGTATAAGTGAGCAACATGAGAAAGTGGAAAAAACAAAAACATGAATTTTCTCCAGGACCAAGCAGGAAGTCAGTCCTCACATATGGGTGTCATCGGCACCGATGAAGCCCCAGCGGAGCATTTCCCCAGCTTTTTATGAAAGCCTTTGGGAATGCAGGCATGCATGCGCGGTTCCCTTCCCGCCTAAAGGTGCCATCTTACCTCAGTCTCTTTTTTTCCGTGAAGCCCACCGGACGTGTGTCCAGTTTTCCCGGTTAAAAGTACATTTTTCAGCGATTTTTTGCTCTTTTTCTTCCGGTTTGACGCCGGTTCCCCTCCCGCTGGGTTCGGTACACCGGTATCGAGCCCAATTCCTCTTTTTCAGTTTTTGCCCTTCGTGGCTGGCGTTCGCGCTCTTTTTCCTATTTTTCCCTGGAAGGCCGGTCTTTTGACCTTGCGGGGACTCTTTTTTCCCCGATGGCTTCCAGTGGTTTTAAGTGTGATCGGTGTAAGAAACTGATGTCTCTCACCGACACACACGACTGCTGCCTTCGGTGCCTCGGCCCCGACCACGATCCTAAGTCGTGCGGGGCCTGTGGAAAAATGTCTTCCAAGGCACTACGAAGTCGCCAGCAGCAAAAGGACAGTCTTTTCTCGAACTCCGCCTCCGGCCAGGCCCAGACCTCGTCTGAGGCCTCGACATCTCGGGATTCCGATTCCGAGCGTCGTCGAAGCTCCTCGGACAGGGGGTCTCCCGACCGGGAATGAAAGAGGAAGAAACAGCTCGCGAGGGCGTCGTTGGAAGAGGTCCCTGGCTCCTCGAGGGCCAGGTCTAAGACACCCGACCGTCGCCCTGGGCCTGTGGAACCGGAGAAACCTGCCAATGTTCCTCATGTGGAGCCGGAGTCTGCTGGACACATAAGCCCCGTAGTCCTCATGGACTCTCCTCCCAGGGAGCCGACGTCGGGCCCGGTGCCGACGGGACCCGAGTCGGTGGCTGCTGCGTCTCCCGAGCTGAGTCTCAGGATGACAGCCTTGGAAAGCAGAATGTCTGCCTTCATGGAGCAGCAGCGGGCACTGATGGCCAGCCTGTCTGGCGCATCTGCCCCGACCACTGGGACCTCGACGTCAAAGTCGACCCCAGAGATCGAGCCGATACTCGAGTCCATCGTGGTTCGGAGTCGACCTCGGTCGCGGTCCCCCTCGACCTCCCGTTCGGGACCAAGGGCGTCGACGCCGGTGCTTCCGGCGTCAGGGCGGGTGCTCCAGGGCCCCACGGGGTCGGACCCCGACTCTTCCTCGGATGAGTCGGCTTGGGAGACGGAGGACAAGGAGTCTCCTGACACCTTTAAGACTTGGTGCGTCCCTTCGGACTCACCGCAGTCTGAGCCCCGGAGTAGGTCCCTCCAGGAGGACACCCGGTTCTCGGAGTTCGTCCGGGATATGGCCACTGCCTTGGCTATTCCGGCGGATCCCGAGGAAGAGCCTTGAGCTGAAGAGCTCGAGGCTCTGCAGTATGACTCTCCTCCGAAGGAGGCCTTTACTGTCCCGGTTCCTCTGATGCTGGAACGACTCCTCTTCCGTATGTGGGAGGCACCGGCCTCGGCGCCGGTTCTTAGCAAGCGGGTCGATTCAATCTATCGACTCCGGAAGAGCCCTAGCTTTCAGAAAGTACAGCTACCACACCATTCCATGATTGTGGAATCGGCCATGCATCGTCTGAAGAGTCAGAAGATGCACTCCGCGGTGCCTCCTGGCAGGGAGGCCCGAAACCTAGATGGCGTCAGTAGAAAGTGTTTTCAGGGCTCGATGCTTGCTTGCCGTGTCCAGTCTTACCCGCTGTACATGGGCATATACTTGCTGGATCTGGCCAAGGAGTTGGCCGGATTCTCTGCTGGTCTCTTCGAGGAACCCTTGCAGAGATTTAATTCCTTGTCCTCAGGGATTCGGGACTGCTCGAAGTTCATGTCCTGCGCCGCCTATGATGGCTTCAGCCTGAGTTGCGGCAGCCGGCATCGCGGCTCGACGCCAGGCATGGCTACAGTCATCGGACCTCGAGCCATGGGTTCAGGACAAGTTGGTCGATGTCCCTTGCCGAGGTGAAAACCTGTTTGGCAAGCCCATGACCGAGAAGGCCGCTCAGCTCGAGACTGAGCACCTCACCCGGACAAGGCTGTCGAGGAAGACCTCTGCCCCTTCTCATAAGAAGAAGGGCTCGGGTAAAAAGCCCTTTTACCCGAGGAAGGGCACTGCCTACAAACAGTACCCACAATATCAGGCTGCCCAAGCTACCCCCCAGGGTCAGCAAGCCAAGGGCCAGGGTAATCGGCCCCGTAGGCAGAGGACCCCCAAGCCTCAGGCCCCTGCTACCTCTCAGCAGGGTGGGGGGTTTTGACTCCTTGAGCATAGCCTCTCCTCCACTGCTCCCCCAACCCTGCACAGGAGGTCGTCTCGCCCTCTTTGCCCACCAGTGGCCCCTTATCACCGGGGACAGTTGGGTGCTGGACATCATCCACAGGGGATATGCCCTCCATTTCCACCAACTGCCACCCCCATATTTTCCAGGGGAGCCTCTAAGGCCTCCTCTGCACACAGACCTTCTCCGTCAGGAGCTTCAGGGTCTGTTGGTGGACAGGGCGGTAGAGCCTGTGCCTCCCCACTTACAAGATCACGGATTCTACTCCAGGTATTTCCTGGTGCCCAAAAGAACCGGTGGCCTTCGACCCATTCTGGACCTCAGGAACCTCAACAAGTTCCTAGTGAAGGAGAAGTTCAAGATGCTTACTCTTGGAACCCTTCTGCCCTACCTCCAGCAGGGAGATTGGCTATGCTCCTTAGATCTAAAGGATGCGTACACTCACATCCTCATTCATCCAGACCACAGAAAGTACCTCAGGTTCATTGTGGGAGGACACCATTATCAGTACAGAGTACTGCCTTTCGGCCTCACCTCCGCCCCCAGAGTCTTTACAAAGTGCTTAGCAGTGGTGGCGGGCTACCTGAGAAATCAGGGCATCTTTGTCTTCCCCTATCTGGACGACTGGCTCATCAGGGGTCAGACAGGTCAGGAGGCCAATCAAGCCACCCTCAGGACCATTGCTCTTCTACAATGCCTGAGGTTTGTCATAAACTTCGCAAAGTCCACTTTGCTCCCTTCCCAGAACTTGGAGTTCATAGGGGCAAGGTTGGACTCTCTCCTGGCAAAGGCATTCTTGCCAGAAAACAGAGCCCGTAGGTTGATGACCTTGGCAAGTCAGTTTTTCAACAGGTCCCTTGTCTCCGCCAGGCTCTGCCTGCAGCTTCTAGGCCACATGGCTTCCACAGTACATGTGACCCCCAATGCCAGGCTCCATATGAGGCCTGCACAGTGGTGCCTTCGGACTCAGTGGTCACAGGCCACTGGCAGCCTCAGAGACAGGATAAGGGTGTCCAGACCATTTCTGCACTCCCCCAACTGGTGGCTACACCCACCCAATCTGCTGAAAGGGGTGCCCTTTCAGATTCCAGGTTACACAGTGATTCTGACAACAGATGCCTCCCTGCAAGGCTGAGGAGCGCATTGTCTGGGCAAGTGCACCCAGGGTCTGTGGTCTCCCTGGGAGGCTGCACAGCAGATCAATCTCCTAGAACTCAGAGCTATTCGATTAGCACTCAAAGCTTTCACTCCTACCCTGGCTCGACAGTCTATCCTGATTCAGACAGACAATCAGGTTGCCATGTTTTATGTGAACAAACAGGGCGGAACTGGGTCCAGGATCCTTTGTCGGGAAGCTCAGGACCTTTGTTCTTTTGCCCTCAAGCACAACATGCTCCTCAGGGCTGTCTACCTTCTGGGCCAGGACAACTACCTGGCAGACAGATTGAGCAGGATACTGCAGCCCCACGAGTTGCAGCTGCATCCTTCAGTAGTTCAAAAGATCTTCCTGAAATGGGGTCTCCCCTTGATGGATCTCTTTGCCAGCCCCATCAACAAGCAACTGTCACAGTTCTGCTCCAGACAACCACATCCTCTGCGGATAGCAGCGGACGCTTTTCTGATATCTTGGTCTCAGGGCCTTCTCTATGCGTTTCCTCCCACGCCCTTGGTGGCCCGAACCCTATTCAAGATTCTCCAGGACAAGGCCTCTGTCCTGCTGGTGGCTCCCAGGTGGCCGAGACAGCCTTGGTTTCCACTTCTGCTTCAACTGGCGGAGGATTCCTCCACTGCCTCTGGGGTTGCAACCCGACCTTCTCACACAGGACCAGGGTTCCCTTTTGCACCCCAATCTCAAGTCTCTCAATTTCATGGCCTGGAGGCTGCAAGGGTAGTTTTGGCTCCCTGGGGCCTACCTCAGGAAGTTGAGGAGGTTGTCCTAGCCTCTAGGAAACAATCCACTAGGAAAACCTATGCTCTCAAATGGAAGAGGTTTTCTGTGTGGTGTCACCTACGTACAGAGGATCCTTTCTCCTGTACTGTGCCAGTAGTTCTTCAGTACTTATTACACTTATCCAATCAGGGACTTAAGTCAATTCTGTTCGGGTCCACCTCTCAGCTCTAGCAGCTCACCACTCATTGGTAGAGGGACAATCTCTATCTGGTCACCCCTTGGTGTCCCGTTTTCTCAGGGGCTTGCTTTTGCTCAAGCCTCCCATCCGTCCTCCTGCCCCTGAGTGGGAGCTGAATGTGGTCTTGCAGCAACTGACTCGCCCACCTTTTGAGCCGATGGCTACTTGTCCACTACGCTTCCTATCCTGGACGACACTCTTCCTGATAGCCCTTACCTCGGCTAGGCGAGTGAGTGAGCTTCAGGCCCTGGTCTGTGACAGGCCTTACACCAGGATTTATAGGAACAGGGTAGTCCTCAGGACTCACCCAAAGTTCCTCCCAAAAGTTGTCTCCTCTTTCCACCTCAATCAGGAGGTGGTCCTTCCAACATTCTTCCCTAGACCTCATGCAAGCCAGGCTGAAGCAGTTCTGCATACCCTGGACTGTAGGGAGGGCCTTATCCTTCTACCTTGACTGTACGCAGGGGCATAGAAAGGCTACTCAGCTCTTCATATCCTTTGACCCCAATAAGTTGGGGTTGGCTGTGTCCAAGCGTACCTTGTCCATCTGGGTGGCTGACTATATCACCTGGGCTTACAAGGCGGCTGACCTTCCTTTGCAGGGTAGGGTCACGGCCCATTGTGTCAGGGCGATGGCTGCCTCTGTGGCTCATCTCCGCTCTGTGCCCTTGGTAGACATCTGCAGGGCTGCAACTTGGTCTTCAAGCCAGACATTTGCAGCCCATTACTGCCTGGAGAGGGAGTCCCGTAGGGACAGTGCTTTTGGCCAGGCAGTACTCCGGAATCTGTTTGAGGTTTAGGCAACTCCTGCCCTCTGTTGGGCTACCGGTGGAGGTTGTGTCCTTAAAAAGCCTTTCTTTGCAGTTGGGACTAGAGGGAGTTCTCTTGTTTAGCCTGGGTTCCTCAGTAGCCCAGAGCTAGGGAGTCACCCATATGTGAGGACTGACTTCCTGCTTGGTCCTGGAGAAAGAGTAGTTACTCACCTTTAACAGGTGTTCTCCAGGAGCAGCAGGAATCAGTCCTCACAACCCTCCCTCCTCCCCTGGGAGTTGCAGTTGTACATAGTTTCTTTTTTCATTTTTTTGTGTGCTGTTCTTAGCTATGTCATTTGACTGAGGTAAGATGACACCTTTAGGTGGGAAGGGAACCGCGCATGCGTGCCTGCATTCCCAAAGGCTTTCATAGAAAGCTGGGGAAATGCTCCGCTGGGGCTTCATCGGCGCCGATCACACCCATATGTGAGGACTAATTCCTGCTGCTCCTGGAGAACACCTGTTACAGGTGAGTAACTACTCTTTATCTGTAAAGTAACTAAGAAACTGTAGATGATGGGAGTGAGTCAGTAAGAGAGGACATGATTATGTCTAAACAATGGCAACGATTGTACCATAAAAAATACAAAGGGGTTAATTGTATCATGTATGTCTGCCTAAAAGGATCATATATACAAACAAAACCCAGTAAGGGATAAACAAATTAAAAAAATAAAAAACATTGTATCTAAGCTTACAATAAAAGGTATGAATAATCATTGCCGTTGCTCAATAAAAACGTGTAGCATACCCGGTTCATGAAATGATCGTTAATGTCTGGAAACTATGCATCTATATAATCTACTCGCAAGAGACATATAAGGAGGAGGAAGTATGAGGAAATCCCTTATTCGGCTAATATTATAAATACGGGATATTTATAAAGGAAATCAACAGTGTAGACGCCACTATGGGCTGTTTAAAAAAAAACGCTGAAATGCATAAACAGTGCTTTAAAGAGAAAAACGAAGTGAATAGAAATGTCTGAAACGTGCATCCAAAACTTTAAAACCAGTTACCTTTACCAGCGGCGACGCCGCTTGCCCGACTGTCAAAAGTAGAATTTTGCAGCTGACAGAACGCCCGCACATGCGTGTTTAAGAAAAGGCAGGGGGCGAAGTAAAAATCTACGGTTTCTTAGTTACTTTACAGATAAAATTCATGTTTTTGTTTTTTCCACTTTCTCATGTTGCTCACTTATACATTATTTATGCATGCAATGATGCTTGATATCCATGTATTGATGTATATTAATTGTACCTATTTTATTTATTTTATTTATATTTTCTTTATAGTGTACAGACTCTTAATAGACCACTACGAGACACAAGACCCTTTGGTCTTCTGTTCTTTAGCAGAGGTATTTACAGTTTATGTGTCACATCCTTTTCTTTGTGGTTTTGTATTCTTCTATGTATTTATCAGTATGTTGACATTTTTTAGTTGGGCTTTTACACAGTTTATTTATTTATTTTATTTAGTGTATACTTATATCCCGCTACTTCCAGCGATCAGCAGCGGTTTGCTATACATAATAGTATGGTTGTACAGGCCAGAGATTAAAAACATACATAACGATTCAGTACAGGACACAAACATTCAGATTACAGGTTTACACTTGATTGCAAGACATTGATTTCACAAGTATGTTGAATACTTCAATATTGTGTTCCAAAGATTCATTGATTTTCATTTATTCTATTTATTGATGACATTTTTAATAATTTTTTAAATTATTTTTTATTTGATTATATATGGTTTTAAGTGCTCTGTTTTTTTACGTTGTTTTAAGTGTTTATGTATTTATGTTTTTAAAATTTGTTTGACAAACCCCTGACGAAGGATAGCGAAACACGGCCTGTGTCGTGTTGTCAATTGGTTAATAAAGGCTCTGTCTTTCCACATTTAATCACGTTTTGGACTGGTTTTCAGGATTTTATTCGTGATATGGCCAAGGGCCTTTCAATCACGGTAGCTCCTGAAGAGGAACCCAGAGCAAAGGAATTGGAAATTCTCTTATATCCTAAAGCTCCAAAGGAGGCAGCCACTCTGCCCATCCATGAAATTCTGCATAACGTGATCCTCAGAATATGGAAGGCACCTCTGATTACATCTCCTCACTCTAGGAGACTTGATACTATGTATCGAGTTCCACCATGTCCTGGATTTCAAAAGACTCAGCTGCCACAATATTCAATGGTGGTGGAGTCAGCCATGTGTAGGATGAAAAGTGCAAAGAGGCATGCATCCAATCCTCCAGATCGTGAATGCAGGACTCTGGACGCTTTTGGGCGCCGAACATGTCAGGCTTCCGTGCTTTCAGCTAGGATCAGTTCATATATACTGTATATGGGAATGTTCCTCAAGGAAGTTACAGGAGATTTGGAGCTTATGAGCCCATTTCTCCCAGATGACAAGAGACAAGACTTTCTTGCTATAGTTAAGCATGCTCAAGATGTCTCCAAGTTTGTAAATCGTGCAGCCTTTGACTGCTTTGAATGCATCAGCAGAACCTCTGCTTTTGCCATTGGCGCACGACAGATTGCCTGGCTTTAGGCATCAGACTTGGAGACTTGGGTACAGGACAAGTTAGGCAACATTTCTTGCACGGGAGAGAATCTCTTTGGCAAGAACTGGCAGGAAAAGGCTAACGAGTTAGATGCTGACAATACTACTCTAGATAGATTGTCAAAATCTACAGCCACTCCAGCCAAAACGAAGTCTTATAAAAACCCTCTTTCAGCAAAAAGAGGACATTTTATCCTTCCTATACCCAGCAGAGTCAAACTTGGGGTCAGGTTGCCCAAGAGGGACAAACTAGACAGCAAAAGAAGCCAAAAGGCTCCAGAGCCCAACCAGCTCTGCAGGTTCAGCCCCCTCAAGGGCTTTGACTCCTTCCTAGAGAGCTTAGCCTTCCTGCCTCTGAGGGGTCTCCAACTCCCCAATATCCCAGGCAGGTTATGCCACTTTGCCAACAGATGGCATCAGATAACAGCAAGAAGACTGGACTTTGTCCATTGTAGGAGAAGGGTACAAGCTTCATTTTCACAGCATGCCCCCTCCTACAATTCTAAAGCAATTCAGTTCTCAAACCTCTGCAAATAATCTGCTAGATCACGAGGTCTCAACACTTCTTGCCCAAGGGGCAATAGAGGAGGTACCCATTCTTCAATGGGGTGCAGGGTTCTACTCCCCCTATTTTCTTATTCCAAAGAAAACAGGAGGACACAGACCCATTTTAGACCTCAGAGAATTGAACAAATACCTGTTTCGAGAGAAGTTCAAAATGATTTCTCTAGGAACTCTTCTGCCATACCTTCAAAGCCAGGATTGGCTTTGCTTTCTAGACTTATAAGGATGCATACACTCACATTCTGATCCATCCAGATCACAGGAAATTCTTACGATTCCTTTTCAGGGGAAAACATTTCCAGTACAGGGTTCTTCCCTTTGGTCTAGCTTCAGCACCAAGGGTATTCACGAAATGCATGGCAGTAGTAGCTGAATTTCTACGAACCCTAGGGGTATTAGTCTTCCCTTACTTAGACGACTGGCTCATTCGAGCCCCTACAGTTGCAGAGGCCAGCACTGCACTGTCTTGCACAATGCGAATCCTCCAATACTTGGGGTTGGTAATAAACTTCCCAAAATCCCAACTTGTTCCTTCCCAATGCCTGGAATTCATAGGAGCCTATCTAGATACCAGACAGGCAAAGGCTTTCCTTCCACAGGCCCGGTGTCTTCGCATAATGGAACTAGCTTCTCAAGCAGCAGGGAAATCCTCTCTAACTGCTCGAGAGCCACTACAGCTGCTGGGACATATGGCATCCACAGTTCATGTACTCCCATATGCTCGCCTCCACATGCAAGCAGCTCAGTGGACATAACAGATTAGTAAGACAAGATCTTCCTTGTCTAAAGCCATGTTGGCTGTTTCCCATTAGGCCATGACTATCTACTATCTAAGATCTTGTCTTACTAATCTGATATGTTTTTTTGAAGGTGTGAATAAACAGGTAGACAAAGGTGAGTCAGTTGATATATTGTATCTGGACTTTCAGAAAGCCTTTGACAAGGTCCCTCATCAGAGACTTTTGGCAAAACTAAAAAGTCATGGGATAGGAGGCAGTGTACTATTGTGGATCGGGAACTGGTTAAAATATAGAAAGCAGAGGGTAGGGCTAAATGGCCAATTTTCCCAATGGAAAAAGGTGAATAGTGGAGTACCCCAGGGATCTGTACTGGGTCCGCTACTTTTTGACATATTCATAAATGAACTGGAAAAGGGAATAACTAGTGAGGTTATCAAATTTGCAGATGACACAAAACTGTTTAAAGTTGTTAAAACTTATGTGAAGACTACATTCCTGCTTGTTCCTGGAGATAGCGTAGTTACTCACCTGTAACAGGTGATCTCCGGGAACAGCAGGAATTTAGTCTTCACAACCCACCCATCTCCCATAGGAGTTGTCTCTCTATCTCTTTGTCTCTTTCCTCTCTCCCTCTATCCTTTTCACTCAGCTACAAACTTAACTGAAGAGGGACAGTTGGAAAGGCGGGAAGGCAGCGCGCATGTGCTGAGGGATGCTCCCAAAAGCGTTCCTATTGGACGCTGGGGAGCGTTCTCGCACAGGCTCCGTCAGTTTCGACAATACCCATATGTGAAGACTAAATTCCTGCTGTTCCCGGAGATCACCTGTTACAGGTGAGTAACTACGCTTTACTGAGAGAAGAACAGCTCATGGTGTATGAAGAAGTTTTGTCCATTCAGCCATGTATGTCACATCCCTTGATTTCAAATATACATTTATTTATTTATTGTTTGGTTTTAAGCTCATTTTTTGATGTTTATGTAATTGAGTTTTAATTATTTATTTTAAGATATACTTTTTTTTAAGATGTATTTATCTGTTTTTAAATGGCTTTTATATTTGTTCATGATAGCTTTTTTTCATTTAATATTTGTTTGTATTGGTTTTATTCATTCTATTTTAATATGTTTTTAATTGGTTTATTTATTTAATTATACTTGTGTCATTGGTTGTGTTTTTAGTACGCCAAAGTGAACCCCCGAGGAAATCATAGCCGAAACATGGCCGTGTCGGGTTTTGGCATGTAAATCCCCTTTGTGGTGCCTTTGTACCCCTGGTGAAGAAATCTTCAATAAAGGACTTTTGAATACAATGCATAGACTGGGTCTTCATTGTTTACATGTTATAGTGCTTCTTTGTTGGACTCCTGAGTGGGAAGCTAGGATGATGGTATTGGAACGCAGCGTTTCTGCCTTCCCTGCCTCGCAGCAGGTGTCGATGCCTGACTCCGTCGGCACATGTGTTGAGACCTCAGGGACCTCGATAATCAAGGACTCCCCGGGCTACTGAAGAGATCCTCGAGAGCCCCATACCTCGAGCTGATCCTCGACAAGGGTCTCGATCCCACTCCCTGTCCTCGGGAGCCAGATCCTCCCCAGCAAGTGCTTCTGGCTTCAGGCAAGCAACAATTGTGAGTCACCAAAGGTCAGATACGATGATGCTCCAAGAGCCATCAGGGCTTGAGTCCTTGACGGACTACTCAGGGAGCCCGAGGACGAGGCTTTCCCAGAGACCTGCGCACACCATGATCTCCCCTCGGATCTGTTTCCCCTGGCGTCAAGGCGCCGGTCCCCTCCTGAGGACACCTTGTTCCTCAAGTTTGTCTAGGGCATGGCGAAGATATTGTCACCACGGAGTCGGAGAGGACCCTTGCATGAAGAGACTCTAAATCCTCCAGTATGAGGCTCCACCTAAGGATGCCCTTATGGTCCCCGTCCCCACCATCCTCAGGCGATGACTCCTCTGGATGTGGGAAACACCAGCATTGGCGCCGATAGTTAGCCGGGGCCTGGTCACCATTTATTTACCATGTATCAGATCCAGTGGGGCCCCGGCTTCAGGAAGGCACAACTCTCTCACACTTCCATGGTGGTCGAGTCGACCGTGCACTGACAAAAAAAGCCCATTCTTCAGTGGTCCCGGGCAGGGAGTCCTGTACCCTCGGGCGAAAATGCTACCAGATCTCGATGCTGGCTTGCCGAATACAAGCATATCAGCTGTATATCTGCATGTATCTCCAAGACCTGATGAAAGAACTTGCAGGTTTCTCTGTGGATCTCAGCGGAGATCACCTCCAGCGATTTCAAACCCTCACGAAGTCCATCAGGAAGTACGCAAAGTGCTTGTCTCAAGCAGCCTATGAAAGCTGCGAGTCTAATGTGAAGGTGGCCACCGCTGGCATTGGTGCTCGATCCCAGGCCTGGATCCAGGCATCGGACCTCGAGCAATGAGTCCAGGAGAAAGTACTCGATGTCCCCTGCCTCAGTGAAAACCTCTTCGGCAAGCCAATGGAGGACAAGGCAGCAGAGATAGAGACTGAGTATGTCACCAGGACTCGACTCTCCAGGAAAACCTCCACTCTTCCCAAGAAGAAACCACTGGGAAAAAGGCCTCCCTTCCACTGGAAAGGCCAGCCTTATCGAGGCTATCCCCAATACCAAGCCCCCCAGACCCCTCAGCAGAGGCTTCAGGGCAAGAGGGCAGGCCAGGGCCCACGCAAGTCTACGGGCCCCAAGCCTCAGACACTGGCTCCAGCTCAGACTGGGTTGGAGTTTTGATTCCCAGAGCATAGCCTCTCCACCCATGGGGGACCAGCTACCAGCTACCAATGGGGGGGGGGGGCATCTGATTCATTTTGTCCTTCGGTGGTCTGCCATCACCACCGATTCCTTGGCACTTCAAGTGGTCAGGGAAGGTTACCTCTTTCACCTGGACCAGACATCTCCTCCTTTCTGTCCAGAAGAGCCCTCACGGACTCCTCTGCACCCGGCCCTGCTACTGCAGAAACTTGCAGACTTTCTCAGGGCCAGGGCCAGGGAGCTCGTACCCCACCACCTAAAAGGAAGGAGGTTCTACTACAGGTACTTCCTGGTCCCAAAAAGAACAGGAGGTCTAAGGCCCATCCTGGACTTGAGAAATCTGAACAAATTCCTGGTGCAGGAGAAGTTCAGAATGCTCTCCTTTGGAATATTGCTGCCCTACCTCCAGCAGAAGATCAATCTGCTGGAGCTCCGGGCCATTTTCCTAGCGATTAAGACCTTTCACCACCGCCTGTGGAACCAGTCTGTGCTAGTCCAAATGGACAACCAGGTTGCGATGTTCTATCTGAACAAGCAAGGGGGCACAGAGTCTTTGCGCCTCTGCCAGGAGGCAATAGCCCTCTGCTCCTATGTGACTAACCAGGGAATGCTCCACGGGGCAGTATACCATCTCCAGGAACAAGCAGGAATGTAGTCTTCACATATGTGTATTGTCGGTACCGACAGAGCCTGCGCGGGAATGCTCCCCAGCGTCCAATTAGAAAGCTTTTGGGAGCATCCCACAGTGCCTGCGTGCTGCCTTCCCGCCTTTCCCAACTGTCTCTCTCCAGTTCTTCGTTTTCTGTGGAGCCGGCAGGTTGCACTTCCTGTCACCGCAGAAAATATACCTTTTATTCTTCTTTTTTGTGGTCGTGTCTGCCTTCCTTCGATGCTACACCAGTACCGCCGGTTCTTTCTTTCTTTTCCTTGTAAAAAAAAATCTTTCCTGGAGTCTTCCAGCTTTTTTCTCCTCTGGTGCCACGCACCATTTTGGGCAGTAGGCCCAACTTTCCTCTACAATGGAAAAACCCGCCTCAGGTTTTAAAAAGTGTTCCAAGTGTGGCGGTACCATCTCCATTACCGACACCCATGAGTGGTGCCTCAAATGTTTAGGTTCTGACCACTCTATCTCCAAGTGTGTTGCCTGTGGGATGATGTCGAAGAGGGGTCGGCAAAACTGAGCTGCTAAACTTAGCACCCTTTTTCCCTCCGATGCAGCATCTGTGGCATCAACATCTTCCAGGGCTTCGTCTTCCTCCCATGGATCTCAGGTAACTAAACATAAGTCTGCCGGTCCTCAATGGGTAGATCTCCTTCCAAGTATCGAGATGCCTCTGGCGTTGCCCTTGAAGGACTCACACCGGCAAAATTGCCCCAGCGGGAGGCTTCGGCTTCCAAAGCATCATCGGGGCTCCAGGATGTTCTCAAGGCCCCAACCTTGGCAGAACTACTGGTGCCATGCTCTGGGATACCGGCTGCTTCGTCCGGTACCGATACCCAGGCATCGGCTGCATCGATAGACCAGAGATTCTTGGCTATTGAACGCAGTCTGGCGGCTCTTCTCTCGGCATCGATGCCCCCGAAACCGCTTCAGACAATTCAGCCGGTGCCGGTACCGGTACCGGTACTGACATCGGTACCGGGGCCAATTGCATCGACGTCAGAAGGTGGACACCTGGTACCGACGCAGGCTATGCCTTCTGGTACTGACAAGTCGGTACCGGACCCTGTTGATACCAACTTCGATTGGGACCGGTATCGTGCGATGCACGATTACCCGGACAGGAGATACTTTGAATCCTCCGACAAGTCTGAAGACTCTGACAGTTCTGTCGATACCAGAGTACTTCTTCCTGAGGATTCTTCCTCTCCTAAACGTAGGATGTCTCCTCCAGAGGATATATCCTTCCAGGATTTTATCCAAGATGTGGCTCGAGGTCTTCCCATCACAGTGGCTCCTGAAACAAGAGCCTAGGGCGAAGGAATTGGAGATTTTACAGTATCCTAAAGCTCCTAAAGAGGCAGCTACTTTGCCTATTCATGAGATCTTGCATGATCTCATGCTAAGGATGTGGGAAACACCTCTCACCACTTCTCCTCATTCTCGTAGGCTCGATACCATGTATTGAGTTCCTCTCTGTCCTGGATTTCAAAAAACTCAGCTACCCCACAATTCCAGGACGTGAATGTAGAACTCTTGGTGCCTTTGGGCGTCGAACCTTCCAGGCCTCTATGCTTTCTGCCAGGATTAGTTCCTACATTTTATATATGGGACTGTTCCTTAAGGAAGTTACAGGAGATCTAGAGCTTATGAGCCCTCTCCTTCCGGATGGTAAAAGACAAGATTATCTTGCACTTATCAAACATGCTCAGGATGTTTCCAAATTCGTAAATCGTGCCGCTTTTGATTGTTTTGAGTGCATAAGCAGAACTTCTGCTATTGCCATAGGCACACGTAGGATTGCCTGGCTCCAGGCATCTGACTTGGAACTTTGGGTACAGAACAAATTGGGGAATATTCCTTGCACTGGAGAGAATCTCTTTGGCAAAAATTGGCAAGAGAAAGCTAATGAGCTAGATGCTGATAATCTCACCTTGGATAAATTATCAAAATCTACAGCTGATCCTGCAAGGAAAAAGTCCTACAAAAAAAACATTCTTCACTAGAAAGAAGAAGTTCTACCCCTCCTATACCCAACAAGGGCATCATTCAGGTCAGTCTGCCCAAAAGGGTCAGCAGCAACCTAAACAAAGAAAAACAAAGACTGCTAAGCCTCAACCGGCTCAGCAGACTCAGCCTCCACAGGGGCTTTGACTCCCATCTAGAGAACTTTGTCTTCCTGGCCCTGCCCCCCAGATGGGGGCAGATAACAGCAGAAAGTTGGACTCTGTCCATTGTAAGAGAGGGATACAAGCTTCACTTCCTCAGCATGCCCCCTCCTACAATGGTAAGACAGTTCAATTCTCAGACCTCTTTCAACTCCCAGTTAGTCACGAGGTCAGTCTGCTTCTTGCCCAAGGGGCAATAGAAGAAGTATCTATTCATCAACAAGGTGCAGGGTTCTATTCCCCCTTTTTCCTTATTCCAAAGAAAACAGGAGGGCACAGACCCATTTTGGACTTCAGAGAATTGAACAAATTCCTGTTCAAAGGGAAATTCAAAATGATTTCTCTAGGAATTCTACTGCCATACCTTCAGAGTCAGGACTGGCTTTGTTCTCTAGATCTCAAGGATGCGCACACTCATGTTCTCATCCATCTAACTCACCGAAGATTTCTTTGCTTTCTATTTCAAGGGAAGCACTACCAATACAGAGTTCTTCCTTTTGGCCTGGCCTCAGCACCAAGGGTGTTCACAAAATGCATGGCTGTGGTGGCAGCATTTCTCCGCACCCTAAAAATATTTGTCTTCCCATACTTGGACGACTGGCTCTTTCGAGCCCCATCAGAGCCAGAGGCCAGGTTTTCCCTATCTCGCTCAATGCGTATCCTCCAATATTTGGGACTTGTCATAAACTTTCCAAAATCCAACCTAGCTCCCACTCAGTCTCTAGAGTTCATAGGAGCCCTGCTGGATACCAGACAGACAAGGGCCTATCTTCCACAGTCCTGCTGCCTTCGCATTGTGCAGTTAGCTTCCCAAGCAATGCTAAAGTCTCACCTCACTGCTCGGGAAATGTTACAATTGCTAGGCCACATGGCATCCACCGTGCATGTGGTCCCTTATGCCCGCCTCCATATGAGGGCAGCCCAGTGGACTCTATCCACTCAGTGGACTCTATCCACTCAGTGGACTCAGGCGTCAGGTTGCCTGTCAGACAAAATAGCAACTTCAGATCATCTTATGTTGTCTCTTCAATGGTGGCAGTCACCCTAAAATCTGTTGGTGGGGTCCCCTTTTCAGCAACCCCCACCCCAAGTAACTCTAACAACAGATGCCTCACAGGTGGGTTGGGGAGCCCATTTGCAAGGCCTCTCTACCCCAGGGTACCTGGACTCCACAGGAGACCGATCTACAAATCAATCTTCTAGAGCTCAGAGCAATCTTCCTTGCTCTTCGAGTGTTTCACACCCAGCTCAGCAACAAAACTGTCCTAATTCAAATGGACAACCAGGTAGCCATGTTCTATGTGAACAAGCAGGGCGGAACAGGCTCTCTGTCGCTCTGCAATGAAGCTTTGCGACTTTGGGCCCTCGCCAGAGAGCATCAGATTCATCTCCTTGCAGTGTATCTTCCAGGCATTCAAAACTCTTGGGCAGACAGACTCAGTCGAGTTCTGCTTCCACACATATGGTCTCTCCATGCAGACCAGGTGGCCAAAATTTTCCAATTTTGGGGAACCCCGGACATAGACCTCTTTGCAAGTCCGCTGAATGCCAAACTTCCCCGATTCTGTTCCAGAATTCCGGCTCAGGGTTGACAGGCCAGAGATGCCTTCCTCCTTCATTGGGGTCGGGACTTTCTGTATGCCTTCCCACCCATTCCCCTAATTCCCAGAACTTTATTCAAGCTTCAGAGAGACAGAGGCCATATGATTCTCATAGTCCCACATTGGCCACGACAAGTGTGTTACCCTCTGCTTTTACGTCTCTCTCAAGCTCCATCTCTGGAGTTAGGATCTGCTCCATATCTCCTATCCCAGGAGGATGGGATGCTGTGGCATCCCAATACTCATTCTCTACATCTCAGGGCCTGGTTGCTGAAAGCCTAGAACTTCATGGTCTTAACCTTTCTCAGCAAGTAAAGGATATCCTTTATGCTTCCAGGAAACCATCCACAAGATGCTCTTACGCTTTCACGTGGAAAAGGTTTACCATATGGTGTTCGCAGAAGGGTCTTAACCCTCTTGCAATACCCCTGGAATCATTACTGGAATATCTCCTTCATTTGTCTAATGCAGGGCTTAAGACCAATTCAGAGAGAGTTCATTTGAGTGCTATTGCAGCTTCTCTCAAACCTTTAAATGGGCAACCTATTTCCTCTCATCCTCTCATAGCGAGATTTATGAGAGGCCTTCTTCTAACTAAGCCTCCCGTTAAGCCACCACCGGTGGCATGGGATTTAAATCTGGTTCTTGGCTAGCTCATGAAGCTGCCTTTTGAACCATTAGCTACTACTTCTTTGAAATTCCTTTCCTGGAAGGTTATTTTTCTTATTGCAATCACATCAGCACATCAGTGAATTGCAAGCATTGGTGGCTGATCCTCCTTATACAAGGTTCCATCATGATAAGGTAGTTCTTAGGACTCATCCTCACTTTATGCCAAAGGTGGTTTCACCTTTTCATTTAAACCAAGCAGTTTACCTTCCTGTTTTTTTCCCAAGGCCTCATGCCTCTAATGCAGAAAGGAATCTTCATACTTTGGATTATAAAAGAGCTTTGGCCTTTTACTTGCAAAGGACGCAGCAACATAGAAAGTCCTCTCAACTTTTTGTTGCTTTTGATCCTAGTCATTTAGGGCTTCCAGTCTCCAAAAGAACACTGTCCAACAGGATTGCAGAGTGTATATCTTTTGCCTATCGGAGTAAGAACCTGTGGAGGAGTAGCCTAGTGGTTGGGGCAAGGTACTTCAGGCCGGAAGGTCGGGGGTTCAAATCCCACTAGAGGACAGCAACCTTGGGCTGGAAGGACTGGGGTTTCTAGTCCCACAGTTGCTCCTTGTGGTCTTGGGCAAGCCACTTAACCCTCCATTGCCCATGTTCCCTGTAAGTATTAGTGTATGTGTCTCATATCCCCATGTGTTAAATGTATCCCCCAATTGTGTTGTGACCGCTTTGATTGAAGGATAAGGCAGTATACAAAACTGTCTAAATAAAAAATATAAATAAAAATAAAGAACCTTCCCTTTGAAGGCCATGTCACAGCGCACAATGTGAGAGCCATGGCAGCCTCTATGGCTCATCTTCACTCTATGTCTATCGACGCCATCTGTCGAGCAGCTACCTGGGCCTCGGTTCATACCTTCACAGCCCATTACTGCTTAGACAAGGACTCCCGCTGGGATGCCTTGTTTGGTCAGGCTGTTCTTCAACACCTGTTCCAACATACTTAATCAACTCCTACCCACCATCCCTGGTAGGATGCCAGAGATCCATGGGGGGAAGTGGAACCCTTTCAAAAGGGTACATAACTTCTGGGGTTTCTTCCTGGCATCTGTAGCTAGGGAGTCCCCATATGTGAAGACTACATTCCTGCTTGTTCCTGGAGATAGCATAGTTACTCACCTGTAACAGGTGATCTCCAGGAACAGCAGGAATTTAGTCTTCACAACCCATTCACCTCCCCTAGGAGTTGTATCTCTCTATCTCTCTCTTTTTTTTCTTTCCCTTTCTCTCTCTCTTTGTCTCAGCTTTAAACTCAGCTGGAGAGAGACAGTTGGGAAAGGCGGGAAGGTAGCATGCAGGCGCTGTGGGATGCTCCCAAAAGCTTTCTAATTGGACGCTGGGGAGCGTTTCCGCGCAGGCTCCGTCGGTACCGATGATACCCATATGTGAAGACTAAATTCCTGCTGTTCTCGGAGATCACCTGTTACAGGTGAGTAACTATGCTTTCCGGGCCAAGACAGTGCCCTAGCGAACAGGCTAAGCAGGGTCCTCCAGCTGCACGAGTGGTGCCTAGACCCCAGGGTGGAGCAGCGGCTATTCCGACTCTGAGGAACCCCAAGTCTGGTCCTCTTTGCCAGCCCAGCCCAGCCAATGCTCAGTTTTCCTTCTTTTGCTCTCCCCAACCGCACCCGTCCCGGAAAGCGGTGGATGCTTTCCTCATCCCTGATCAGAGGACCTTCTGTTTGCCTTCCCTCCCACTCCACTAATCGCCCAGACCTCTTCAGGGTCCTACGGGACAAGACTTCCATGATCCAGGTGGCCCCGCGGTGGCCCAGACAGCCGTGGTTTCCCCTGTTGCTGTGCCTCTCGATGGAGTGCCCCAAGGCTGCTGACCTAGGCGGAGGGCTTGCTTCTCCACCCCAACCTGAGATCCCTGTCACTAACAGCATGGCTTCTGAACGGGTCGCCCTAGCACCCTTCAACCTCCCCAGGGAGATAGAAGAGGTCCTCCTGGCCTCTCATAAGAACTCCATGAGACGAGCCTACACCTTCAAGTGGTGCAAATTTTCAGTATGGTGTGTAGAGCAACGGGTAGACCTGTTATCTTGCTAGGTGTACACGGTACTGCAGTACTTCCTCCACCTTTTGCACACCGGACTCAAGTCCAACTTCATCAGGGTACACCTGAGCGTGCTCTCTGCACACCATCACTCCATAAAGGGAAAACTCTTTCTGTGAAGCCCCTCATTACCCGATTTATGCGGGGCTTGCTGTTTTCTAAGCCTCCCACTTGCCCGCCTCTGGCGGAATGGGATCTCAACGTGGTTCTGATGCAGCTTACCAAACCGCCTTTCGAATCTTTGGCTACCTGCCATTTGCATTACCTATCTTGGAAGGTCGTCTTCTTGGTGGCGCTCACCTGGGCCCACAGAGTCAGTGAGATTCAGGCCTTGGTGGCCGAGCCACCTTACACCAGGTTCTACAATAATACAGTCGTGCTTCGCATCCACCCTAAATTCCTTCCGAAAGTGGTATTCACCTTCCTCATCAACCAGGAGGTGGTGCTCCCTACCTTCTTTCCACGGCCCCACTCCAATAAGGCAGTGGCTATTCTCCATAGTCTGGTCTGCAAGAGGGCCCTGTACTTTTACCTACAGCATATCCAGGGCCACGGTAAAGCTTCACAGTTTTTCATTTCATATGACCCCAGTCGTCTGGGAGAGGCTGTGACCAAGTGGACCCTGTTCTCCTGAGTGGTGAACTGCATCACCTTTGCCCATGATTAGGCTGGGCTCTCGTTGGAGCACCAGGTCATGACACACAACATCAGGGCTATGGCGACCTCAGTTGCCAGCCTATGCACTGTCCCTATAGCAGATATCTGCCGGGCCGCCACCTGGTCCTCATTCCACACCTTTGCAGCTCACTACTGCCTGGAGAGGGAGTCCCAATGGAACAGTGCCTTCGGCCAAGCTGTACTCCGTAATCATTTGGGGGTTTAGGCAACTCCTGCCCTCTGACCCTTCTTGTTCAGGCTACCAGAGCCATGGTTCTCCCTGGACACTGGGGTCTTCAGAAGCTTTCCTCATATTCACTTGCGGCTGCTCATGGCTGGGTCATGTTTTTGTACAGGTTCATGGTAGCCTGTAGCTAGGGACTCCCATATGTGAGGACTGACTTCCTGCTTGTTCCTGGAGAAAGCGTAGTTAGGTGTTCTCCAGGAACAACAGGAATCATTCCTCACAACCCTCCTTGCTCCCCTTAGAGTTGCTGTACAATTTTTGCCATCTTCTTTTGTCTGCTCTAGCTATGTCATCTTACTGAGTAAGATGGCACCCTTGGGTGGGAAGGGGACCATGCTGTGTGGTGGCATCTCCCAAAGGCTTTCTTTGAAAGTTGGGGAGATGCTTCCGTGGGGCTCCGTCCACGCCGACATCACCCATATGTGAGGACTGATTCCTGCTGTCCCTGGAGAACACCTGTTACAGGTGAATAACTACGCTTTCTATGCTGTGGCCGAATTGAAAGCTAACTTGAGAGAGTTGTAGAAAAATAATTTTTTCTAGGATCTTAGAAAAGAAAGGGAGATTAGAGATTGGATGATAACTGGACAGGTTGAAGGGTTCGAGAGAGGGTTTTTTAGAAGGGGAAAGACAAGGACAGATTTTAATATTCAGTAACTGATAATTTATTTTCCTTGAATCCTGCTAGACCAGCCCAGATAAGTGGGTTATATCCTCCTGCCATCAGGTGGATGGCCGATTTGAACAACTTTCAGTGAGGTCATCACCTGGTACAGCACTGAGAGAAGCTAGTATGTAGTAAGCAAAACTGAAAGAAAAAACCTCAGTTAATGTTACTAAACACACACATCCTTATCGCTAAAACTGTGATAATGTACTTGGCTCTCTTTCTGTGAAAAAGTGGAGCCAGATTGTAAGGCTGACTAGACTTTTCATGGCATCCGGAACCCCACAAACCTGCAGAATCTCTCAGGCAGAAACATTACTGATGCAACCAAAAGACAGCGGGCTTTCCAACCTGCAAAAGGAGTCTTCCAAGGCAGATCCTGGACTAGTCTAACAAGATTCAAGGAAAGGAGGTATGTTAAAGTCTCTCTTTCCTTATCATCCTGCTAGACCAGTCCAGACGAATGGGACTCAGAATGGGAGGAAGATGTCCAACAGAACAGTCTATTCTGCCAGTGGAATCATCTGAATAATCTCTCCAAGCGCCACGGGGGTCTCAAAAATGTGAAAAACGAAAGCAAGGAGGATTATAACTGTGCTCTAGGGAGACCCACATGGACTCCATGCAAGAGGATTGTATGAACTGCGACTCACTCCTGAGCACGCTTACCAGGCAGAATGCATACAAGCACCAAAACATCTCCAGGGTGAATTTATTTATTTATTTAATTTATTTAACAGTATTTCTAAACCGCCTTATCTTAATAATCAAGGTGGTATCACAGCAAGCAATCAGGTAAAGTGGGTGTGTTATCCATGCAGTGAGGGTGAGACTTAGTTGTGTGTGGGCTGAGTTGTGTGCTAGATTTGTTTGAGCTATGTACAAAGTGGGCTATCTACAGTGGTGCTAAAAACATATATTATATACATACAGTGTTTAGGAGGTATGGTGAGCTGTTGTTCATTCTCTTAGGTTATGTGATGTGCCCATAGTGCTCTATGAACAGCATGGTTTTCAGCTGTTTTCTGAAGTCTTTGAGGTCTGGAGTTGCCCTCAAATCGTCCGGTAGATTGTTCCATATTGTTGGAGCAGCCATGGAGAGTGCTCTGTCTGTTGTGTCCTTGCGTGTGTGCTTGTATTCATTTGGGGTACTGACTCGGTTGTGTGTTTGTTTTCTTCTAGGACGTGTGCTGGTTTCTGGTTGTATGAGCGTGTGGAGGCTGTTGGCTGATGTGTGCTGTTTTATCTTAAATAGGTTTATGATAGTCTTGTATCTGATGCGTGCACTGATTGGAAGCCAGTGTAAGTCCTTTAAGGTAGGTGTGATGTGCTCCCGTCTTGCAGCTCCGGATATTATTCGTGCTGCAGTGTTTTGTGCCAGTTGGAGTGGTTTGAGGGCTTGTTTCGGTAGTCCAAGGTATATCGGATTGCAGAAGTCCAGTAGAGGGGTTATCAGGGCTTGACAGACGGTACGGAAGTGTTCTGGGGCGAGGAGTGGTTTCAGTCTCCTGATGATTCGCATCTTGTAGTAGGCTTTTTGGATTGTTTTGTCTATGTGTGGTTTGAGATTGAGTTTATTGTCCAGAGTAACCCCAAGGTATTTCACCTCTGATCTTATCGGTATCGTAGTGCTTTGTATGTTTATGTTTGGTGGGTATATGAAGCTTTGGTTCCGAGTGATGATTAAAGCTTCGGTCTTGTTGTAGTTTATTGCGAGGTTGTTGTTTTGGGCAATAGAGGACTTGACCTCTGCCAGCACCTCTCTCAAACTGCCAAGGATAGAGACAGACTGATTAATGGGAGGCATGAGAAATTGTGATGAACTCTAGCAACACCCTCCTCCCATCCACCAGATGCAGCAAGGAGTCCATTTGAAGACCTTTCTCTACGAAGGAAGGCAGGTCCTTAATATAGTCAGAATGAGAAAAGGGGGGACTTAGAAAAAAATTACCAAAAATTAGAAAGCAGAAAAGATGAAGATCGGATAAGGACAGCAAGAGGAAAGGGGGGCCTGGGCCCAATTACTGACCCTCATCAGGGGCCACATGGAGCCCACCTGCACAACATTCGGCTCAGTAATCTGCCGGAACAGCATGGACACAGGGCAGCTGTCTGCTCCAGGAGACATGGGCGTACCCATGTTCTGAGTCGTTGGGCCTTTTAAGATTTAATCTAAGGCCTCTGCATCAAAGTGTGGGCGAGGAGAGTCAGGCCTATCTTCACTGCTGTACCAGTCCACATACCTTGCCACCTGCTAGAGGCAGACTACACTGGCTTCTTTCAGTGTTGTACCAGAGCATATACGAGGTAATGACATCACTGAAAGCTGCTCAAGGCTGTCTCCATCTGCTGACAGTGGAACATAACACACTCATCTGGACTAGTCTAGCAAAATGATAAGGCATAGCCATCTGTGACAAGTCCCTGTGAGAGACTGATTTGCAAAAAGGAGAAGAATGGCAGAAATAAGGACATGGGACATTTTTATAATGAGAGAGGTGGACCCAGGATTAAGGGGCAAGGAAGAGACACTAAGGGAGAAGAGTGTGCATTCCAAGGAGACAAAAGAGAGGATCAAAGGATGATCAGTGAGAAGAAATTGCAAGGACTGGAGAGCAGAAGGCAACTGCGAGAGGGGAAGGGGTAGAGGTCAGAGATAGACATGATTGTGTCTTAGAATTGTTAAGGAATTTGGCAACATCATTTGCAGCAAGAGGAATAACAGTGTCTTTGCCTTTAGAAGTAGAAGATGGAGCGACTAAAGCAAATTGAGCAGACTAAAAAGCCTTCAGTTTTTTTGGAAGCAGTTTCCATGAGTCTATGGATGTAAGATCTCTTTGCTTTATGGTCCTCTGTTCTAAAGGTGGTGAAGCATCTCTTCTAAAAGGAGAGGGCACTATGAGAGTGGCGTTTATGCCAGCAGCATTTTGCATATCAGAGGTGTTGTTTATATAGACTTAAACCTGGGTAAAACCAAGGATTAGTGTGAGATGTGGAAATCCTAATAGTGTGAACAGGGAGAGATGGAGTCAAAGATCACCAAGAGAGAAGCAGACCAGGAACACAACTGGACATCTAAGAGTCCCTGGGAGAATAGAGGGTGAAGATGGAGAGGGCTTCTTCGAGCAGATCAGGGTTCAATGTTGCTAGATTCAAGAGCATCATGCAAAAACAGGGTCAGGAGTCAGAGAAGAAAGAAAAGACATTTAGAAGGTAACTAGCAGATGATCAAGAAGGGTAGATGGGATGCTGGGACTGAGAAAAAAACTGGTGGGATCAAAAATAAGGTTTAGGATGTGGCCCATGCTACGAGTAGCGGACTGGATCAACTGGGCAAAGTCAAGCTGTGAGAGCAAAAGAATAAATTCAGTAGCTGAAGATGAGCTAGGAGATGAATTGGGCATTGCAAGAGCCGAATGGTGGGGAGTATGCCAATCCTCCAGAATAATGAGTGGGAAGTGGGTAAGGGTTAAGTCAGCAATTAAAAGATTAAATCATTCCTAACTGGACAGATGCCATGGACCAGCCATGTGAGAGCAACAGTTTACAATGTTTGCAGTGTCTCTTTCTTCGGTATCCTAGATTAATTCACATAAAATTGAATGGTCCTAAGTGCTATTTCTCCTTTCCTTGAAATCCAGGCACATGTGTATTTTTGAATAGTGTGGGTATAGTTTTTGAACATATGTATCTGCTTCATTGCGGGTATAAAATGTGAGCAATATTGCGTAGCTCCAGTCCTGGGTCTGGTTTTCAGAATAACTAAAACAATGCAAATTAACCTGTTCCTTTGACCAAATCTATCTCATGAGCATTCATAGTGGCTATCAAAAGACTAGTTGTATGTGTGGCCCATGAATTAAAGTGTCTGTGTATGTTTGAAATACAAATACGCTTTCAAAATTGCAGCACATTTATATAGTGATGAGAGTGCATTTATGCACAGTTTACTAAAAGGCA
This sequence comes from Ichthyophis bannanicus, assembly GCA_033557465.1. Classification (NCBI taxonomy): domain Eukaryota; kingdom Metazoa; phylum Chordata; class Amphibia; order Gymnophiona; family Ichthyophiidae; genus Ichthyophis; species Ichthyophis bannanicus. The sequence goes on from CM066039.1 coordinate 363,797,592, forward strand.
TTTTTCTGGTGCTTTTCCCATGCTAGGCTTGCTTCCCGATACAGAAAGCAAGCTAGCACCAGAAAAACTACTGCACTATATTTGCTGTGCAGTAGTCATGCAGATTGTATGTAAAGTGCTGCATAGGTAATTGTGCCTGATGTGAAAAAGACTGCGCTGAAACTTAGTAGTTTATTACATTATTTTATGCTGGATCTTTACTCCAGCTTTGAGCAAGCGTGAAGGAGTAGCCTAATGGTTAGAGCACTGGCTTGGTAACAGAGACCAGGGTTTGATTCCCACTATCACTCCTTGTGGCCTTGGGCAAGTCGCATAACCCTCCATTGCCTTGGAAGAAAGGCCTGGCAATCTATTTCTGTTCACACTGCCAAGAAAAACCCAGGAGCTGCTGGGTCTCCAGAAGTTAGCACTGACTTGAGGCACATTTGAGCAGGCAAAAAGTTTCAGCCGGGAGCAAAAAGATCACCTGAGGTGAAGTCTGACACTTCATCTCAGATGATTCAGGCGTCAGGGAAAGGCCCTGATGCCATCAGCACAATGTCAGGGTGCCAGTGCCCCCCCTCCCTCAGACACTTACTCTGACAGAAGTAAAATCAATGATGGCCTGGAGGGCCCTGATCGCCCCCCATCCCCAAAACAAAAAAAAAGAATCAAGTGGTCTGGTGGACCCTAACCTCCACTCCCCGGAAGCCTCCCCAATACCATAAAAGTAGTGGGGCAGGAGCGTTTCAACACGCTCTCATCCCTGCACTGCTGTCTTGCATAGTGACATTCCAGGTAGCAACCTGGGACAGCTGCCCTGGCTCATGCATCCCAGGATGCAACCCGGGGGTCCCAGTTCGCAGCCCATCTTGATTCCACCAATTCCCTGCACCCCCATCAGTCCAGCTTTCGTCCAGGTCACAGCACAGACACCATCTTACTGTCCCTCCTCAGTGAGGTTCATCGGTCATTGTATCATGGTAACATCACTATTGCTGAATCCCTAGACCTGTCCTCTGCATTCGATCTAATAAACCATGACTTTCTTCTCTCTCGCTTGCAGGAGGTCGGGCTATGTGGCATGGTTCTACACTGGTTCCGCTCCTTTCTTGCTCACTGCTCCTTTTACGTTTCTGTGGGTGCCCTTTCTTCCGCCCCCTACCTACTCAACTGTGGTGTTCCTCAAGGGTCTGTTTTAGCTCCCCTTCTGTTCAACATCTTTCTTGCACCACTAGCTTTTCTTGTACAGCAGCTCGGCATTTCAGCCTACTATTACGCAGATGACATCCTACTGATCCTCCACACAGACTACTCAACCCACTTAACAACTGCCTTGACCGTATTGCCTCTTGGTTGCACTCAGATCACCTCAAACTTAATCTGGCTGAGACAAAAACAACTTGGCTAACTGGCCCCTTGACCCCACCTTCTCTCGCACCCCAACTCAATGGATCACAGATTCCCGTCACACCTTCCTTCTCATATCTGGGGGTTATTCTGGACTGTGCTGTAACTTTTCACAAACACATTAGTTCCATTGTTAAGCGCTCCTTCCTTTCCCTTCACTGCTCTGACCACTTTGCTTGTTTCCCTTGTCCTCTCCGGACTGGATTACTGCAACCTGTCCTTGCTGGCCTCCCATAGTATAGAAACATAGAACATGTCACAGAAAAAGATCATATGGCCTATCTAGTCTGTCCTTCCATATCAAATACTATAGTCCCTTTTTTCCTTTAGAGATATTCTATGTTTGTGCCATGCTTTCTTGAATTCAGATACTGTCCTTATCTCTACTACCTCCAACGGGAGACTATGAATTAAAACTGTTAAAACTCATTAAAAACACTGCTTCCAAATTACTGTTTAATGCCTCCCGCTTTGATCATGTCACCCCATTGTTTGTTTATTTATTTATTTAAACTTATTTTTATACTGTGTCTTTACCATTCAAAGCAGTTTACAGATAACCAACATATGTAACAAGGCTTTAGGAAGCACTCTGTTTTACAGAGAACTAAACAGTGAAAACAAGCAATATAACAGTAAAATACATTAACCCTCTGAACTATTTACAGTGAAAATGTAGGGTGCGGGTAAGGCAGAGTTCAACATCTGTATAGTACTATGTCCTATTAAGGTGAAAATAGGGTTATTTTGACAGTATGTGACTAGGGCGGTTTAGTTAATCTGGCTCCACTGGCTCCCAATTCAATACCAGCTTAAACTCCTTATCCTAGTTCATAAAACCCTGTACACCAATACACTTCAATATTTTTCCTCACATATTGCATACACCAAACCGTGTCCTCCATTCTCCAGGACCAAGCAGGAAGTCAGTCTTCACATATGGGTGACGTTGGCGCCGACGGAGCCCTCGTGTGGAGCATTTCCCCAGCTTTCAAGGAAAGTCTTTGGGAATGCAGCGCGCATGTGCGGTCCCCTTCCCGCCCAAGGTTGCCATCTTGCTCAGTCTTTCTTTTTCCGTGGAGCCCAACGGACGTGAGTTCGTGTCACCCGGTAAAAGTAGATTTTTTTCTGCGATTTTCGCTTTTTGTGATCCGGTTCGACGCCGGTTCCCTGTCCTGCCTGAGCTCGGTATACCAGTATCGAGTCCGGTATGCTTTTATTCGATTTTTGTCCTTCGTGACTAGCGTTCGCGCCTTTTTTGTTATTTTCACTGGCAGCTCGGTCTTTTGACCTTGCAGGGGCCCTTTTTTCCCTGATGGCTGCCAGCGGGTTAAAAAAATGTGATTGGTGCAAGAAACTTATGTCTCTCACCAATACACATGACTGCTGCCTCCGATGCCTCGGGCCCGACCATGACCCGCTGGCCTGTGGCCCGTGCGGCAAAATGTCTTCAAAGACGCTTCGGAGCCGTCAGCATCAACGTGAGAGAATTTTCTCAGAGTCCACATATGGCCAGGCCCGGACTTCGTCAGAGGCCTCGACATCTCGGGAGTCGGAACCCGAGCGCCGTTGTGGTTCCTCTGAAAGGGGGTCTCCCACCCGGGAGCACAAAAGGAAGAAGAAGCTCGTGAGGGCGGCATCGGTGGAAACTCCTGGGTCCTCGAAGGCCAGGTCGTGTAGCCCTGACCGCCGCCCCGGGCTCTTGGAGTCTGAGAAGCCATCCAAGCTACCTCATATGGAGCCAGAGTCCCTGAGTCGCGTGAGTTCTGTTGTCCTCGTGGACTCTCCTCCGGGAGAGCCGACGTCCGGCCCAACGCCATCCGGGCCCGAGTCGGAGGCTGCTGGGTCTCCTGAGCTTCAACTCAGGTTGACGGCCTTAGAGAGCAGCTTGGCTGTCTTCATGGAACAGCCGCGGGTGCTGATTGCTGGTCTGACCGGTGCATCTGCCCCGACCACTGGGACCTCGACGTCTAAGTCGACCCCGCAGACCGAGCCGATCCTCGAGTCCATCAAGTCTCGAGTCGATCCTCAGTCAAGGTCCCCCTCGATCTCCCATACGGGGCCGAGGCTGTCAACCCCAGTGCCTTCGGCGTTGGGGCGGGTGGAACCGAAGCCCACACGGCTGGAGCCGCTCAACTCCTCCTCAGAAGAGTCGGCGTGGGAGACGGAGGACGAGGAGTCTCCAAACACCTTACGGAACCGGTGCGTCCCTTCGGACTCACTGGAGTCTGAGCCTCGGAGAAGGTCCCCCCCCCCCCCCCCCCCCGGAGGATACCCGGTTCTCGGACTCCGTAAGGGACATGGCCAAGGCTTTGGTCCCTGCATACGCTGAGGAGAAGCCTCGAGCCGAGGAGCTCGATGCCCTACGGTATGACTTTCCTCCGAAGGAAGCCTTTCCTGTACCAGTTCCTCCGAGGCTGGAATGTCTGCTCTTCCGTATGTGGGAGGCACCGGCCTTGGTGCCGGTTCTTAGCAAATTTGTCGATTCCATTTATCGAGTATGTAAGAGACCTGGGTTCCAAAAGGCGCAGCTACCGCACAATTTCATGGTTGTGGAATCGGCCATGCACCGCATGAAGAGTCAGAACATACACTCCTTGGTGCCCCCGGCTGGGAGGCCTGGAACCTGGATGCCCTCGGTAGAAAGTGCTTCCAAGGCTGTATGCTATCTTGCCGTGTCCAGACTTACCAGCTATACATGGGCATATACTTACGGGACCTGGCAAAGGAGATTGCCGTGTTCTCAGCTGGCCTCTCTGAGGAACCCTTGCAGAGGTTCAAGGCCTTGTCTACAGGGATCCGAGAGTGCTCAAAGTTTATCTCTCGAGCAGCCTATGATGGCTTCGAGGCTTCGGCCCGGGTAGCCAAGGCCGGCATCGGTGCACACCGTCAGGCTTGGCTACAGTCATCGGACCTGGAGTCATGGGTGCAGGACAAGATGGTCAATGTCCCCTGCCGAGGTGACAACCTATTCGATAAACCCATGATGGAGAAGGCTGCAGAAATCAAGACTGAGACTCTCACCAGGACATGGCTGTCCAGAAAGACTTCTGCCACTTCTCAAAAAAATAAGGTCTCTGGAAAGAAGCCCTTTTTCCCGAGGAAGGGTGCTGCCTACAAATCCTACCCTCACTATCAGGCCTCTCCAGCTCCCCAACAGGGCCAGCAGACCAAGGGGCAGGGGCATGGGCCCCGTAGGCAGAAGACCACCAAGCCGCCAGCTCCGGCTCCTGCACAGCAGGGAGCAGGGTTTTGACTCCCACAGCATAGCCTCTTCTCCACCGCTGGCTCCACTCAGCACAGGAGGTCGGCTTACCCTGTACGCCTATAGGTGGCCAGTCATCACAGGGGATACCTGGGTACTAAGCATAGTCCAAAAGGGCTACATGCTTCACTTCCATGAGCTACCCCCCTCCTACTTTCCCAGGGAGTCTCCAAGACTCCCTCTACACAGAAATCTCCTCCTTCAGGAGTTGGCAAGTCTTCTAAAGGAACAGGTGGTGGAACCGGTGCCTCACCACCTGGAAGGGCAAGGCTTCTACTCCAGGTACTTCCTGGTACTAAAAAGGACAGGAGGCCTCTGGCCTAGCCTAGACTTGCGAAACCTAAACAAGTTTCTGGAGAGGGAAAAGTTCAAGATGCTTACCCTTGGGATACTGCTGCCCTACTTCCAGCAGGGAGACTGGCTATGCTCCTTAGACCTAAAGGATGCGTATACTCACATCCTCATTCATCCAGACCGCAGACAGTATCTCAGGTTTGTGGTGGGAGGAAACCATTTTCAGTATAGGGTACTTCCCTTTGGCCTAACATCTCCCCCCAGGGTTTTCACCAAATGCCTGGCGGTGGTGGCGGCCTATCTCAGGAATCAGGGAATTTTTGTCTTCCCATACCAGGACGACTGGCTCATAAGGGGCCAGTCTCTCCAGGAGGCCAGACAAGCCACTCTTCGCACTGTCTCTCTTCTTCAGCATCTGGGCTTTGTCATAAACTATGCAAAGTCCACTTTGCTCCCCTCTCAGAACCTAGAGTTTATAGGGGCGAGACTATACACCCTTCAGGCAAGAGCTTACTTGCCCGAGGACAGGGCCCACAGATTGATGGACTTGGCAAACCAGTTCCAAAGCACTTCTCAGGTCTCCGCCAGGCACTACCTGCGACTTCTGGGCCATATGGCATCCACTGTGCATGTGACTCCGAATGCCCGTCTGCACATGCAGGCTGCTCAGTGGTGCCTCAGAGCTCAGTGAGTGCAGGCCACAGGTGACCTCCGAGACAGAGTAAAGGTGTCCAAACCACTTTTGGATTCCTTACGGTGGTGGCTACATCTCCCAAACCTTCTCATGGGGGTACCTTTTCAGGTTCCAGCACACACAAGGGTGCTGACGACCGATGCTTTCTTAAAGGGCTGGGGTGCACATTGCCAGGGCACGTGCACGCAAGGCCTCTGGTCCCCTCTGGAGGCCACGCAGCAGATCAATCTTTTGAAGCTGCGAGCAAGCCGCTTAGCTCCACAGACTTTTTCTCATGCCCTCTCTCACCAGTCTGTTTTGGTTCAGACGGACAATCAGGTGGCAATGTTCTATGTGAACAAACAAGGGGGCACGGGGTCCAGGCTCCTATGTCAAGAGGCGCTGGCCCTTTGCTCCTTTGCAGTAAAACAAGGCATGTTTCTCAAAGCAATTTATCTACCTGAACAGGAGAATTTCCTAGCAGACAAGCTAAGCAGGATTCTCCAGCCTCACGAATGGCAGTTGAATCCATGGGTGGTCTAGCAGATCTTCCTCCGCTGGGGGCTTCCATCCATCGATCTCTTTGCTAGTCCACTGAATGGTCAGCTGCCCAAGTTTTGCTCCAGACAGCCGCACCCCCTGAGAATGGATGCAGATGCTTTTCTGATCTCTTGGTCTACGGGCCTCCTGTATGCGTTTCCTCCCACACCCCTGGTGGCCCGAACTCTGTTCAAGATTCTCCGGGACAAGGCCTCGGTGATTCTGGTAGCCCCCAGATGGCCCAGGCAGTTGTGGTTTCCATTTCTGCTGCAGTTGGCGGTGGAAACTCCATTCCCTCTGGGGTTGCCACCCGATCTCCTGTCTGAGGATCAGGGTTCCCTTCTGCACCCCAATCTCAGGTCCCTCAATCTGATGGCCTGGCTGCTGAAAGGATAGTGCTAGCTCCCTTGCTTCTACCTAAGGAGGGTTGAGGAGGTGGTTTTGGCCTCTAGGAGGCAGTCCACCAGAAAGTCCTATGCCCTCAAGTGGCGTAGGTTTACGGTATGGTGTGCTCAGCGCAAGGAAGATCTTTTCTCTTGCTTTGTGCAAGTACTACTGCAGTATCTACTTCATCTGTCAGACCTAGGCCTTAAGTCTAACTCTTTTCGGGTCCACCTCAGTGCTCTTTCAGCGCACCACTCCCTGGTGGAGGGACAGTCTCTGTCGGTTCATGGAGAACACCTGTTACAGGTGAGTAACTACTTTTTCTGTTCACATGAACTGGCTCCACCTCCCGGCTCCTTCTCAGGCTCACTTAGAAACTACCTGCCATGGGAGCTATTTCCTCCCATCCTGTTGTATACCAGTGGGGCAATGTGCCATGGATAGTAACATAGTATATGACGTTAGATAAAGACCAGTATGGTTCATCTAGTCTGCCTAGAAAGGTGGCAAGAGTAGGTGCACCTGCCGCTCTGTACAGGTCACCCCTCCCCATGCCTTTGCTTAGGGGTGTACCCTCAGCTCTATGTAGGTCACACCTATTTGCTGAGATATAAGAGATAGTTATGCTTATTTTGATTTTATCCTGTTGCTATAAAGGGATCCACAGTGTCTGTCCCATGCAATTTTGAATTCTGTCACTGTATTTGCCCCCATCACTTCCATCGGGAGGGCATTCCAAGCATCCACCACCCTTTCTGTGAAAACGTATTTCCTTACATTGCCTTTCAGTGTACCTCCTTGCAGCTTCATTTTATGCCCTCTAGTTTTACAGCTTCCCCGTCTTTGGAAGAGGTTTATTTGTTCATTAATAGTCTTTAAGTATTTAAAGGTCTGAATCATATCTCCCCGGTCCCTCTTCTCCTCCAGCGTGTACATATTGAGATCTTCAAGTCTCTTCTCATAAGTCTGCTGACGCAGGCTCCAAATCATTTTGGTCGCCTTCCACTGAACTGTTTCCAGCCTTTTTATGTTCTTTGCAAGATATGTTCTCCAAAACGGAACACAATATTCCAAGTGAAGCCTCACCAGCAACTTGTACAGTGGCATTAGTACCTCTTCTTTCTGCTGGTAATTCCTCTCTGTATGCAACCCAGCATCCTTTTGTTTTTTGTCACCGCCTTGAAACAATCACTCCGAGGTTCTTCTCCTGGTCTGTGCCCACCAACCTCTTGCCCCCTATCGTATACAATCCCTTGGATTTCTGCTTCCCAAGTGCATTACACTGCATTTCTTCACATTAAATCTTAACTGCCAAGCATTAGACCATTCTTTCAGCTTTTATAGATCTTTCCTCATGTTATCTACTCCTTCAGGAGAGTTCACTCTTGTAAATTTTCATGTCATCTGCAAAAAGACAGACTTTTTCATTCATTCCTTCAACAATATCACTCACAAATACATTGAACAGTACCGGTCCCAGGACCGAACACGGGCACACCACTAATCACCTTCCTTTCATCTGAATGAGTTCAGTTTACCGTCACTTTCTATCGTTTGTCAGTCAACCAATTTCTGATCCACTTCACCACCTTGGGGCCCATCCCCAAGCTGTTGAGTTTATTGATAAGCCGCCTATGAGGAACAGTATCAAAGGCTTTGCTGAAATCTAGGTAGATCACATCCATCTCATGCCCTTGATCTAGTTCTCTGGTCACCCAGTCAGAGAACACAATCGGATCTGTTTGGTAAGATCATCCTTTGGTAAAACCATGTTGCCTTGGAACATGCAACCTGTTGGTTTCAAGGAATCCACTATTTGCTCTTTCAGAAGTGCCTCCATTTCTTTTCCCACCACTGAGGTAAGGCTTATTGGCCTGTAGTTTGTCACTTCTTCCCTACTGCCACTTTTGTGAAGAAGTACCACATCAGTCCTTCTCCAGTCCCGTGGAACTTATCCTGTCTCCAAGGATCTAATTAAAAACATCCTTTAACATCCCTGCAAGAATCTCTCTGAGCTCTTTCAGTATCCTGGGATGTATCCCATCCGGTCCCATGGCTTTGTCCACCTTCAGTTTAGCAAGATGTTCTAACACCTCATCTTCTGTGAATGGTGTGGCATCTACTCCATTCCCATTTGTATATTTGTCAATCACATGTGCTCCTTCTCCAGGATTTTCTCTAATAAAAATAGAGGAGAAGTATTTGTTTAGCATTTTTTGCTTTTTCAATGACACTTTCCACAAATCTGTTCCCAGCACTTTTGAGTCCTGAAATACCACCTCTGATTTTCCTCCTCTCCCGAATATACCCGAAAAAGGTTTTGTCGCCACACTTCACATCTTTAGCCATCTTTTCTTCTGCGCTTGATTTTGTTATCCTTATTTCTCTTTTTGTCTCTTTTAGTTTGATCCTGTATTCTTTTCTGTGTTCCTCTGTTTGCAAACTTTTGAATTTTGTGAAAGCTGTGTTTTTTACCTTTATTTGTGCAGCCACTTCTTTGGAGAACCAAATAGGTTTCCTTTTCCTCTAGTTTTTATTTACTTACCTAACATACATATCTGTTGCCCCTTTTATTGCCTCCTTTAGCTTGTTGTTGTTGTTGTTAAGTGCCGTCGAGTCGATGTGGACTCATGGCGACCCTCTGGATAGTTATCCTAAACTGTGTTCGGTCTTCAGTCAGGCAGCTCATTGTTGACAGACTGGCACCCGTAGCTGCTGTTATTATATCGATCCATCTCATTGTTGGCCTTCCTCTTTTGCGTTGATCTTCTACCTTGCCAAGCATGATGTCTTTCTCTAATGATCTCTCTCTTTGCATGATGTGTCCAAATTATAAAAGTCGAAGTCTTGTCATTTGAGCTTCTAAAGAAAGCTTAGGTTTGATCTCCTCTAATACTGACTGGTTTGTTCTTCGGGCAGTCCTTGGTATACACAGTATTCGCCGCCAGAACCATAATTCAAAGCCATCAATTTTCTTCCTGTCTATCTTTTTTACTGTTCATATTTCGCATCCATATGATGTTATTGAAAATACCATGGCTTGAACGAGTCGAATCTTTGTACAGAGAGAGACATCTCTGCTCTTGAGAATCTAGTCTAGGTCCTTCATAGCCATTCTGCCAAGAGCAATGTGTCATTGAATTTCTTGACTGCTTGTTGCTTCTTTATTGATAGTTGATCCAAGTAGGTTAAAGTTGTCCACGATTTCTTCTCCTTCAACGATTTATTTATTGATTTTGCCAGTTGTCATGATCTTTGTCTTCTTTACATTAAGGTGCAGGCCCATTTTAAGACTGTTTCTTGATCTTGAGAAGCAAATGTTTCAAATCATCTTCACTTTCAGCCAGTAATGTGGTATCATCAGCACAGACAAAGTTGTTGATGAGTCGTCCACCAATCTTCACACCTCTGTTGTCTTCCTATAATCCTGCTTCTCTGATGATTTGTTCTGCATATCGATTAAACAGTTAGGGGGAAAGTATGCAGCTTTGTTGTACACCCTTATTGATTTTAAACCATTCTGTTTCTCCTTGTTCCGTTCAAACTGTTGCTTCTTGATCAGTGTACAGATTGTGCAAGAGAATGATCAGGTGTTCTGGTATACCCATGCTTCTTTAGCCCAATGCAATTCCACTTCTCTTATCCCCTCCCACCCTGCCAACTCGTCCTTCAGGTACTTGGCCCTTTTACTGAAATCAGTGTTTTTAAAGTCTAGGACTTTGAACTTGCTTTGATTGGATTCTACCTTGGCTTTTATTTCAAACCACACCGTGTGATGATCGCTGCTGCTCACATGGGCACCCACCCGGATATTTGAAGTGCTATCTCCGTAGGTGAGCACTGAATCCAGCACCGAGCTCTCCCTGGTCGGTTCCATCACCATTTGTCTAAGTAATGCATCTTGGAAGACATCCACAATCTTTTTACTACTTTTCAAATTTGCAGAAGGAATACTCCAGTCCACATCCACAATGCACCAACTTTGTGGAACTCACTCCCCGACATTATAAGAGATGCCAAGGAACCAAATACTTTCTGCAAGCTTCTAAATACCTTTTTGTTCAGAGATCATTTTGGAGAGTTAGTTACTTGACACAAGTTTTACAAGTTCAACATCTGTTTGCAGTGTTCCTCAGTAACTTGAGCACATAGTTCAATAGCTGTATTTAAACAGTTTAAAAATCTTATCTCAAGCTACATGATAATGTAACAAGGATACTATTAACCATATTCATACATATATAAGCTATATAGGAAAAGAAAACTCTGGACAGCTAAGTGAACAATCTGTTTAGACTAAGGTCTTTTACCGGTTTCTCTCATTTTAGGGTTTTATCCCTTAGAGAAAAATTCTAGGGTTGTGTCCCTATTTAAAGAACAAAAAGGAACAATCAGCTACAGGAAGATGATTCCTTTCACCTTCATGGCGGTAGTTCTGACAAAAAATATAATCTAGTGGGTTAACTTTATTTCCTTTGATAATATGGTGTAAATTAGATGCAGGGAATAAAATATATGTTAAATAATTGAGTAGATGAGGGAATCAAGGCAGGGGACTGTTGAATTGTGCAAGATCTATATATCGAGTTTGCAAGAGCCCTGGCTTTCAGAAGACACAGTTACCATACAATTTCTTGGTGGTGGAGTCGGCCATGTGTCGGATGAAGAGCCAAAAGACTCACTCCTTGGTGTCCCTGGGCAGGGAGGCCTGCACCATGGATGCCTATAGTAATTTATTTATTTATTTTTATTTATTTAACATTTTTTATATACCGCCTTTCAGGTTCTCAAGGCGGTTTACATAGAAGAGAACTTTGTTTACATAAAACGTTTCATCAGAACTATATACAAAGAATGTTAACAGTGTTTACATTTAACAATTTAACTATTTACATAGAGTTTAATCTCTGCGGGTGCTGGAGATTTCTAGTCTTTTAGAGTTATAGTCCATATATTATACAGTTGGAGGGTTATGGAAATGTTCAGTGAATAAGTGGTCTTCAGCAGTTTCCTGAAGTCAATGATGTCTTTGGTGGCTCTCAGGAGGAGAGGGAGAGAGTTCCATAATGAGGGGATGTAGAATTTGAATACTGTGCGTATGGTATTCTGGGGGATGCCTGTATGTGATGATGTGCTTGCAAGGGAGTTTTGGTGCTGAATTCTCCTTGCTCTGTTGTCAGGAGTTCTTCTGATTATGTTTCTTAGGCAGCCGGCGGATTGGTTGTATTGAATTTTGAATGCCATTATTATGGCTTTATATTTTATTCGAGAACTGTTGGGGAGCCAGTGAAGTGATTCGAGTATGAGGGTGATGTGGTCATGTTTGCTGGATATTGTGATTAGTCGAGCTGCTGCGTTTTGGGCTAGTTGTAAGGTTGGGGTCGAACATTTGGGTAGTCCGTTTAGAATTAAGTTGCAGTAATCAAAATGTGGTGTGATTAGCACCTGACACACAGACCGGAAGTGGTTCTGATCAAGTAAAAGTCGAAGGTTTTGCAGAAACTTCATTTTATAATAGACTTTGGAGGTAGTCTTACTAATGTCGGACTGGAAGTTGAGATCTAATCAAGGTAGATTCCCAGGTAGTTTACCTCTTTTTTTACTGGGGTTGATCTGCTTCCAATTGCTGTTTTCTGGAGGTTTGAATGTGGGGTCCTTTGTGACTATAACAGCTTCCGATTCTTTTATAGTTGATCTCGAGGTTGCGTAGATTTAACCATTTGGTTATTACTGTCATTCAGGATGAGATGCTGGAGTAGTTGGGGTTCCTTGTGTCTAGGGCAGTGTATATCATTAGGTCATCTGTGTAAAGGTGATAGTCTATGTTGTAATCTTGAAGTATTTTGCACACAGGCTGTAAGTAAAGGTTGAAGAGTAAAGCTGAAAGAGATGATCCTCGAGGGAGACCCAGTTTTAGTGAGAGAGGTTTCGATATGTTGCCATTTATCTTTACTTGAGATCTTCTGTCCGTTAGGTAGGAGTGAAACCATGCCAGAGATGTGCCGCTTACTCCTATTTCGGTTAGCCTTTCCAGTAGTATGGAGTGGGATATTGAGTCGAAAGCTGCTGTTATATCTATGAATAAAAGGACAAAGCCTTTCTCCAGGACCAAGCAGGAAGTCAGTCCTCACATATGGATGTCATCGGCACCGATGAAGCCCCAGCAGAGCATTTCCCCAGCTTTCTATGAAAGACTTTGGGAATGCAGGCACGCATGCACGGTTCCCTTCCCGCCTAAAGGTGCCATCTTACCTCAGTCTCTTTTTTTCCGTGAAGCCCACCAGACGTGTGTCCTGTTTTCCCGGTTAAAATTAGATTTTTTTCGGCGATTTTTGCTATTTTTTTCTCCGGTTCGATGCCGGTTCCCCCACCGGTATCGAGCCCGATTCTTCTTTTTCGGATTTTGCCCTTCGTGGCTGGCGTTTGCGCCCTTTTTCCATTTTTCCCTGGAAGGCCGGTCCTTTGATCTCGCGGGGACTCTTTTTTCCCCGATGGCTTCCAGCAGTTTTAAAAAGTGTGATCGGTGTAAGAAATTGATGTCTCTCACCGACACACACGACTGCTGCCTTCGGTGCCTCAGCCCTGACCACGACCCTAAGTCATGCGGGCCATGTGGAAAGATGTCTTCCAAGGCACTCAGAAGTCGACAGCAGCAAAAAGAAAGGCTTTTCTCGGACTCAGCCTCCGGCCAGGCCCGGACCTCGTCTGAGGCCTCGACATCTTGGGATTCCAATCCCGAGTGCTGTCGAAGCTCCTCGGACAGGGGGTCCCCCGACTGGGAATGCAAGAGGAAGAAGTGGCATGCGAGGGCGTCGTCAGAGGAGGTCCCTGGCTCCTCGAGGGCCAGGTCTAAGACCCCCAACCATCTCCCCGGGCCCGTGGAACACGAGAAGCCTGCAAAAGTTCCTCGCGTGGAGCCAGAGTCTGCTGGACACGTAAGCCCCGTAGTCCTCGAGGACTCTCCTCCCAGGGAGCCGACGTCGGGCCCGGCGCCACCGGGGCCCGAGTCGGTGGCTGCTGCGTCTCCCGAGCTGAGTCTCAGGATGACAGCCTTGGAGAGCAGATTGTCTGCCTTCATGGAGCAGCAGCGGGCACTGATGGCCAGCCTGTCTGGCGCATCTGCCCCGACCACCGGGACATCGACTTTGAAGTCGACCCCGGAGACCGAGCCGATACTCAAGTCCATCATGGCTCAGAGTCGACCTCGGTCGCGGTCTCCCTCGACCTTCCATTCGGGACCGAGGGCGTCGACGCCGGTGCATCTGGCGTCGGGGCGGGTGCTCCAGGGCCCCGTGGGGTCGGACCCTGACTCCTCCTCGGACGAGTCAGCTTGGGAGACGGAGGACGAGGAGTCTCCTGATACCTTCAAGACTCGGTGCGTCCCGTTGGACTCACCGCAGTCTGAGCCCCGGAGTAGGTCCCCCCCGGAGGATACTCGGTTCTCGGAGTTCATCCAGGATAATGCCGCTGCCTTGGCTACTCCGGCCGACCCCGAGGAGGAGCCTCGAGCTGATGAGTTTGAGGCCCTACAGTATGACTCTCCTCCGAAGGAGGCCTTTCCTGTTCCGGTTCCTCCGATGCTGAAACGGCTCCTCTTCCGTATGTGGGAGGCACCGGCCTCTGCACCGGTTCTCAGCAAGTGAGTCGACTCCGAAAGAGCCCTGGTTTTCAGAAGGCACAGCTACCACACCATTCTATGGTTGTGGAATCGGCCATGCATTGTCTGAAGAGCCAGAAGATGCACTCCGCAGTGCCCCTTGGCAGGGAGGCCTGGAACCTCGGTGGCGTCGGTAGAAAGTGCTTACAGGGCTTGATGCTTGCTTGCCGTGTCCAGTCCTACCAGCTGTACATGGGCATGTACTTGCGGGATCTGGCCAAGGAGTTGGCCGGGTTCTCTGCTGGTCTCTCCGGGGAACCCTTGCAGAGATTTAAGTCCTTGTCCTCGGGGATTCGGGACTGCTCAAAGTTTATGTCCCGCGCCGCCTACGATGGCTTCAGCCTGAGTTGCAGCTCGACGCCAGGCATGGCTGCAGTCATTGGACCTCGAGCCATGGGTTCAGGACAAGTTGGTCGATGTCCCTTGCCGAGGTGAAAACCTTTTTGGCAAGCCCATGACCGAGAAGACCGCACAGCTCGAAACTGAGCACCTCACATGGACAAGACTGTCGAGGAAGACCTCTGCCCCTTCTCATGAAAAGAAGGGCTCGGGTAAAAAGCCCTTTTACCCGAGGAAGGGCACTGCCTACAAACAATACCTGCAATATCAGGCTGCCCAAGCTGCCCCCCAGGGTCAGCAAGCCAAGGGCCAGGGTATTGGGCCCCGTAGGCAGAGAACCCCCAAGCCTCAGGCCCCTGCTACCACTCAGCAGGGTGGGGGTTTTTGACTCCTTGAGCGTAGCCTCTCCTCCACTGCTCTCCCAACCCTGCACAGGAGGTTGCCTCACCCTCTTTGCCCACCAGTGGCCCCTTATCACCGGGGACAGTTGGGTGCTGGAGATAGTCCACAATGGCTATGCCCTCCATTTTCACCAACTGCCTCCACCTTATTTTCCAGGGGAGTCTCCAAGGCCTCCCCTGCACACAGACCTTCTGCAAGAACTTCATGGTCTGTTGGTGGACAGGGCGGTGGAGCTGGTCATGGTTTCTACTCCAGGTATTTCCTGGTGCCCAAAAGAACCGGTGGCCTTCGACCCATTCTGGACCTCAGGAACCTCAACAAGTTCCTAGAGAAGGAGATGTTCAAGATGCTTACTCTTGGGACACTTCTGCCCTACCTCCAGCAGGGAGATTGGCTATGCTCTTTAGATGTAAAGGATGTGTACACTCACATCCTCATTCATCCAGACCACAGAAAGTACCTCAGGTTCATTGTGGGAGGAAACCATTATCAGTACAGAGTGCTGCCTTTTGGCCTCACCTCCGCCCCCAGAGTCTTCACAAAGTGCCTAGCAGTGGTGGCGGCCTACCTGAGAAACTAGGGCATTTTTGTCTTCCCCTATCTGGACGACTGGCTCATCAGGGGTCAGACGTGCCAGGAGGTCAAACAAGCCACCCTCAGCACTATTGCTCTTCTACAAAGTCTGGGGTTGGTCATAAACTTCGCAAAGTCCACTTTGCTCCCCTCCCAGAACTTGGAGTTCATAGGAGCAAGGCTGGACTCTCTGCTGGCAAAGGCTTTCTTGCCAGCAGACAGGACCCAAAGGTTGATGGCCTTGGCAAATCAGTTTCTCAGCAGGTCCCTGGTCTCCGCCAGACTCTGTCTGAAGCTTCTAGGCCACATGGCTTCAACAGTACAAGTGACCCCCAATGCCAGGCTCCATATGAGGTCTGCACAGTGGTGCCTTCGGGCTCAGTGGTCACAGGCCACAGGCAGCCTCAGAGACAGGATAAGGGTGTCCAGACCATTTCTGCACTCCCTCAACTGGTGGCTGCACCCACTCAATCTACTGAAGAGGGTGCCTTTTCAGATTCCAGGGTACACAGTAGTGCTGACCACAGACGCCTCCCTGCAAGGCTGGGGAGCTCATTGTCTGGGCAAGTGCTCCCAGGGCCTGTGGTCTCCCTGGGAAGCTGCACAGCAGATCAATCTCCTTGAACTCAGAGCTATTCGATTGGCACTCAAAGCTTTTACTCCTACCCTGGCTCACCAGTCTGTCCTGATTCAGACGACAACCAAGTTGCCATGTTTTATGTGAACAAACAGGGCGGGACTGGGTCCAGGATCCTTTGTCGGGAAGCTCAGGACCTTTATTCCTTTGCCCTCAAACACAGCATGCTCCTCAAGGCTGTGTACCTTCCAGGCCAGGACAACTACCTGGCAGACAGATTAAGCAGAATACTGCAGCCCCACGAGTGGCAGCTGCATCCTTCAGTAGTTCAGAAGATCTTCCTGAAATGGGGTCTCCCTTTGATAGATCTCTTTGCCAGTCCAATAAACAAGCAACTGCCAAAGTTCTGCTCCAGGCAACCACATCCTCTGCGGACAGCAGCGGATGCTTTTCTGATATTCTGGTCTCAGGGCCTCCTCTATGCGTTTCCTCCCACGCCCTTGGTGGCCCGAACTCTCTTCAAGATTCTTCAGGACAAGGCCTCGGTCCTACTGGTGGCTCCCAGGTGGCCGAGACAGCCTTGGTTTCCTCTTCTGCTTCAACTGGCGGTGGATCCTCTACTACCTCTGGGGTTGCAACCCAACCTTCTCTCACAGAAGCAGGGTTCCCTTCTACACCCCAATCTCAAAGCTCTCAATTTGATGGCCTGGAGGCTGCAAGGGTAGTTTTGGCTCCCTGGTGCCTGCCTCAGGATGTTGAAGAGGTTGTCCTAGCCTCTAGGAAACAGTCCACTAGAAAAACCTATGCTCTCAAATGGAAAAGGTTTTCTGTGTGGTGTCAGCTACGTACAGAAGATCCTTTCTCCTGTACTGTGCCAGTAGTCCTTCAGTACTTACTGCACTTGTCAAATCAAGGTCTTAAATCCAATTCTGTTTGCGTCCACCTCTCAGCTCTAGCAGCTCACCACTCTCTGGTGGAGGGACATTCTCTGTCTGGTCACCCCTTGGTGTCCCGCTTTCTTAGGGGCTTGCTTTTGCTCAAGCCTCCCATCCGTCCTCCTGCCCCTGAGTGGGAGCTGAATGTGGTCTTGCAGCAGCTGACTCGCCCACCTTTTTGAGCCGATGGCTACTTGTCCACTACACTTCCTCTCCTGGAAGACACTCTTCCTGATAGCCCTTACCTCGGCTAGGCGAGTAAGTGAGCTTCAGGCCCTGGTCTGTGATAGGCCTTACACCAGGATTTATAGGAACAGGGTAGTCCTTAGGACTCATCCAAAGTTCCTCCCTAAGGTTGTCTCGTCTTTCCAGCTCAACCAGGAGGTGGTTCTTCCAACATTCTTCCCTAGGCCTCATGCAAGCCAGGCTGAAGCAGTTCTGTATACCCTGGACTGTAGGAGGGCCTTATCCTTCTACCTTGACCGTACGCAGGGGCATAGAAGGGCTACCCAGCTCTTCGTCTCCTTTGACCCCAATAAGTTGAGGTTGGCTGTGTCCAAGCGTACCTTGTCCATCTGGGTAGCTGACTGTATCACCTGGGCTTATAAGGCGGCTGACCTTCCTTTGCAGGGTCGGGTTACGGCCCACCAAGTCAGGGCAATGGCTGCCATAGACGTTTGCGGTCCATTACTGCCTGGAGAGGGAGTCCCGTAGGGACAGTGCTTTTGGCCAAGCAGTACTCCGGAATCTCTTTGAGGTTTAGGCAACTCCTGCCCTCCTGCCCTCTGTTGGGCTACCGGTGGAGGTTGTGTCCTTGAAAAGCCTTTCTTGCTGCTGGGACTAGAGGGAGTTATCTTGTTCAGCCTGGGTTCCTTGGTAGCCCAGAGCTTGGGAGTCACCCATATGTGAGGACTGACTTCCTGCTTGGTCCTGGAGAAAGAGTAGTTACTCACCTGTAACAGGTGTTCTCCAGGAACAGCAGGAATCAGTCCTCACAACCCTCCCTCCTCCCCTTGGAGTTGCAGTTGTACATAGTTTATTTTTCATTTTTTGTTCTGTTCTTAGCTATGTCATTTGACTGAGGTAAGATGGCACCTTTAGGCGGGAAGGGAACCGCGCATGCGTGCCTGCATTCCCAAAGACTTTCATAGAAAGCTGGGGAAATGCTTCGCTGGGGCTTCATCGGCGCCGATGACACCCATATGTGAGGACTGATTCCTGCTGCTCCTGGAGAACACCTGTTACAGGTGAGTAACTACTCTTTCTTAATATCTTCAGTTCCTTTGATTACTGTTTTGAGGAGGGAAGTCAGTAAGGTTTCAACCCCGTGGTATTCTCTGAATCCGTGCTGTTGGGGGTCAAGTGGGGCGGAAGCATCTATGTGGTCTTGAAGCTGGTGTTGTACCATTTTCTCTATTAGTTTAGATGGGAGGGGAATGCTGGATATAGATCGATATGAGGCGGGGGAAGTTGGGTCAGATGTGTTGTTCTTTAGAAGAGATCTAATAGATGAAATTTTGTGTTAAGGTGGCAGTAAAAAGTATTAATTACCAAGTTTTGATACCTGTAGTTCGTATCCAGGCTTACCAGCTGTACATGGGCATATACTTGAGAGAGACAGTCAAGGAGTGCTCCAAATGTATGACTCAGGCGGCCTATGATGACTTCAAGTCCATGGCTAGAGTAGCTGCGGTGGGCATTAATGCCTAGCATGGCTGCAATCCTCAGACCTGGAGCAACGGGTTTAGGACAAATTGGTTGATGTCCCATGCCATGGAGAGAATCTCTTCAGCAAGCCCATGACAGACAAGACCACATAGTTGGAGTCTGAGTTCATGTCCAGAATCAGGCTCTCCAGGAAGACTGCAGACCCTTCCTAATGGAAGGCTTTGGGGAAAGAGTCCTTTTATCTGAAAAAGAGGAAGGCTTGCAGAACATTGAAAAGAATATAGAGGGGTGAACCCCACTTTACTCCACATTCCCCAATGGCCTGACATACGCTATGCGGAAACGGATCTGTAGTGGAACTCCTTATAAGGAATGTGGGGAAGAGATGGAATGCTTACATACTAGTGGACTATGGAACCTGTGCAAATGAGTTCTCTTGGATACTGGGAATGTAAAGCATGCTCAGACAAGCAGAAGAACTAGAGAGACAGGCAGAGGTTATCACAAGCATAAAGCACAGAAGGAAATAGAACACAGACAGAAGCACCAGAATACATGAGATAATGGGACATGTCAGCCTTAAGGCTGCAGATGTGCATGATGACAGAGACAAGAGTATGAAAGTAGAGAAGGCCAGGGGATTTTTCAGGCTACCATGATATCAATTTAGGACTAGAATAGAAGAACTCTGTCTGAAAAATATGCAAACACCCAAGTGGACAAACAAAGCATGTTGCTAAATGTGTAATACCAAGAAAAGCAATTGCAAATTATGTAAAATAAACCAACAAAGACAGGGTTGACAAAGGGATATAAGGAAAGATAGTAAAATGGTTAAGGGCACAGACTCTGGCAGACACGCTTAATGTGAGTGACGCTAGACTTTGTCCCCAGGATCTGATTATGTAGGTCAGGTGCTTTGCGACAATAAAAATGTGCATACCCATGTATATTTTTGATACTGCTATTAAGGCTTTGACTTCCCATTGCGAGGCTTGTGCTTTTACAGGCTTGAAAATAAAAATTACTACTTTAATTCGGTGGCACGAGAACTTTATTGAAACTGGGTCCTGTGCGTTCTATGTATGTTGTGGTGATCCCTGCTGCCATAATAATTAGGGAAAAGGGCAAAAATCCCCAACATCATACCCCCAATTTCTGGCCTATCCAACTCCCCCACAGGAACAGCAGGCCAAAGGCAGGGGCATGGCCCTTGTAAGTCTGAGGCCCCTAAGCCCCAACTGCAGATTGGGGGGCTTTTGACTCCTTGTGTGCTGCAGCTCCTGACTGGGGAGGGGAAGAGCGGCTATGCTCAAGGGGACATCTGGTCTTCCTTGCTCACCTGTGGCCCAGCATCACCACCAACACTTGGGCCTTGCAGGTGGTCAGTGAGGATTAACTCATCCACTTTGAATAGATGCCACCTCCATTCTTCCCTGGGGGAATTCCTATGACTCCTCTTTACTGAGGGCTTCTGCAGCAGGAACATGTGGGTCTACTGGCAGACAAGGAAGTAGAGCCCGTTACCCCCATTCAAAGGGGGACAGGGTTCTACTCCCACTACTTCCTGGTTGCAAAAATGATGGGTGTTTTTTGGCCCATCTTAGATCTGCAGGATCTCAGTCGGTTCTTGGTGAATGAGAAGTTCAAAATGGTTCTCTTTGGAATATTGCTTTCCTACCTTTAGCGGAGAGATTGGCTATGCTCCTTGGATCTCAAAGATGCCTATATCCACACCCTGATCCATCCTCTGCACCAGCATTACCTCTACCTTTGCATTGGAGGACAACATTACCAGTACTGTGTTCAGTCGTTCGAACTAGCATCCGCCCCCAGGTGTTCACAAAGTGTTTGGCGGTGGTCTTGTTTACCTGTGCCTGCAAGGGGTGTTTGTGTTCCCTATCTGGATGAATGGCTCATAAAGGGCGGCTTCACAGACAAGGTCTGCCAGATAGGACGCTGCACCATCCTCGCCCTGGAACACTTGGGTTTTGTCGTCAACTACCCAAGTCCCACCTGCAACCTACTCAGCACCTGGAGTTCATTAGGGTCCTCCTGGACACATTTCAGCCCAAGGCCTTTCTTCCCTTAGATTGGGCTCAGTGCCTGGCAGCCCTGGCGCAGGACCTGCAAGGTCGCACAGCAGCTCTGGCCCGCCTGATGTTGCACCTTCTGGGACACAAGGCTGCAACCATGCATATGATGCTCACCTCCGCATGCGTTTGGCCCAGTGGACTCTCAGCACTTAATGGACCCAGATGACGGGCCCCTAAACGACCAGGTCCAAATGGCCTCATCACTCGTAGAGTCCCTCGATTGGTGGCAGCAGCCACAGCACCTCCTGGTGGGGATGCGCTTTCAGTCTCCTTTCCCTAATGACAGATGCCTCCAAGCTGGGTTTGGGGGCCCACTGTGGTAGACTGTGGACCCAGGGCATCTGGTAGGCAAGGCGTGTCTCCATCAGATCAATTTTCTTGAAGCCAGAGGCATTGCATATGCTCTGTGAGAATTCCAGCCCATTTAATGAACCAAGTAGTTCTGGTTCAGATGGACAATCAAGCAGCAGTGTTTTATCTCAAAAAAACAGGGAGGGACAGGATCATACCTCTTGTGTGAGGAGGCTGGTTTGTCTTTGGAATTTTGAACAGGAGAGGGTATGAGCCTTCAGGTGGTGTACCTCCCGTGACAGGAGAATATCCTCGCAGATTGCCTCAGTCGGGTTCTGCAGCCCCACGAGTGGAGGCTGAACCCTCGAGTGGCCTGCTGCCTTTTCCTGAAGTGAGGTTCTCCTTCAGTCAACCTTTTTCTCAGTCCCAGCAATGCCCAGTTGCCGTGCTTCTGCTCCAGGATATCAACTCTGAATCAAGTAGTGGCTGACACATTGCTCCTATCATGGAGCGAGGGTCTGCTCTATGTGTACCCTCCAACCCCTCTGGTCTCAAGATTCAGCTGGATCAAGACTCTGTGATCCTCATAGCTGCCAGGTGGGTCCAGCAGCCATGGTTTCTCCTGCTGCTCTGTGTCTGGCACCACCGATTGCTCTAGATGCACCCTGGACCTGATTTTGCAGGAGGACGGCTCCCTCCTGCACCACAACCTCAAGTCCTTGCTCTGAGGGCCTGGCTGCTGAGAATGGTAGCCCTTGGACAATTTCATCTGCCCAGGGATGTTGAAGATCTACTCCTGGCGTCCCACAAGGATTCCACGAGGCAAGCATATGCCTTCAAATGGTGTAAATTCTCCATCTGGTGCACGGATTGGGGTTTCAACCCCTTTTCCTCTTCAGTATGAACAGTGTTGCAGTACTTGTTGCATCTTTCCCAACTGGGCTTGAAATCCAACTCTGTGAGGGCGCAGCTCAGTGCGTTGGCAGCGCATCATCATTTTGAAGGACAGGGACTGCCCATCAATCATCTGCTAGTGGGCCACTTTATGAGGGGTCTCTTGCCCACGCTGCCTCCCATTTGTCCCCCTGTGACGGCCTGGGATCTGAATGTGGTTCTTGGTAAGCTCATGGCTTCGCCCTTCAAGCCACCGGCCTCATGTCAGCTCAAATAACTTTCTTGGAAAGTGATGTTCCTTGTGGCGCTCACCTCTGCACACTGGATTAGAGAACTGTAGGCATTGGTGGCACATGCTCCCTACACCAGAAAAAGGGTGGTTTTGCGCACACATCCCAGATTTCTGCCTAAAGTTGTTTCCCCCTTTCATCTGAACCAAGAGGTAGTCCTTCCTACCTTTTTTCCACAGTCTCTCGGATGTCAAGAGAAGGCCGCGCTCCACACCTTGGATTGTAAGACGGCATTGGCCTTTATCTCGAGGAGATGCAGACCCATTGCCACTCCTCGCAATTCTTCATCTCTTTTGACCCAAACAGGCTTGGAGTCACAGTTTCTAAGCACACCCTCTCCACCTGGGTGGTAGACTGCATCTCCTTCACCTATGCGCAGGCTGGTCTCTCTCTGGAGCAGCGTATCACTGCTCACAATTTGCGGGTGATAGAAGTCTCAGTGGCTAACTCGCGCTCTGTCTCCTTGTTGGAGATCTTCCGGGTGACCACCTAGTCCACGGTCCATACCTTCATGGTACCTTTGGCCAGGAAGTACTCCGTCTTCTCTTTGGGGAATAATGCAACTCCTTCCCTTTGACCTTTCTGTGTGTCCCAGCAACTGGAGAACTGTTCCCCTGCTCAATGCTTGGTCATGTTGGAAGTCTTGGAGCCATTCTGTGCTCCCTGATGACATTCACGGTGTGATTTTTCGGTCATCCATGGCCTTTTTACAGGTTTTTTTTCAGAAGCCTGTAGCTTGGGACTTCCTGCTTGTTCCTAGAGAAAGCATAGTTACAGGTAGCAGGTATTCTCCAGGACCAAGCAGGAAGTCAGTCCTCACATATGGGTGACGTCGGCGCCGACGGACTCCTCGTGCGGAGCATTTCCCCAGCTTTCAAAGAAAGCCTTTGGGAATTGCAGCGCGCATGCGCGGTCCCCTTCCCGCCCAAGGGTGCCATCTTGCTCAGTCTTATTTTTTCCGCGGAGCCCGACGGACGTAGTTCATTTTTCCTCGAGGAAAGAGTTGATTTTCCCTGTTTTTTCTCTTTTTTCTCCGGTTCAACGCCGGATCCTTTTCCCGCTCGGACCAATACGCCGGTATCGAGTCCTTTCTCTCTTTTTCGGTTTTTGTCCTTTGTGACTGGCGTTTGCGCCTTTTTTCTTTTTTCCCTGGCAGCCCGGTCTTTTGACCTAGCAGGGGCCCTTTTTCCCCCGATGGCTACCAGCGGGTTTAAGAAATGTGATCGGTGTAAGAAACTTATGTTTCTTACCGACACACATGAATGCTGCCTCCGTTGCCTCGAACCCTATCATGACCCGATGATCTGTGGTCCGTGTGGCAAAATGTCCTCGAAGGAGTTGTCGGCAGCACCAAAAGGATAGGATTTTTTTCTGACCGCGTCTGGCAGAGCCCGGACCTCGTAGGACTCCGGCCCCGAGCAGCGTGGGGGTTCCTCTGAGCAGGGGTCTCCTTCACGGAAACATCGCAGGAAGAAGAAACCTGCGAGGGCGGCGTCGGTGGACACTCCTGGTTCCTCGAGGGCCAGGTCGCATAGCCCTGATAGCCGTCCCGGGTCTTCGGAGTCGGAGAGGCCTGCCAAATATCCTCGTGTCGAGATGGAGTCTCCTGGACACGTAAGTGCTCTTGTCCTCGTGGACTCTCCTCCGAGGGAGCAGACATCGGGCCGACGCCGTTGGGGCCCGAGTCGGGGGCTGCTGGGTCTCCTGAGCTTGGACTCAGGTTGACGGCCTTGGAGAGCAGCTTCGCTGCCTTCATGGAACAGCAGCGGGCATTGATCGCCGGTCTCACCGGTGCATCTGCCCCGACCACCGGGACCTCAAAGTCCAAGTCGACAGCGGAGGCCGAGCCGATCCTCGAGTCCATGCGGGCTCGAGTCGATCCTCGGCCACGGTCTCCCTTGACCTCCTGTTCGCGGCAGAGGGCATCGGTGCCTGCCCGACCGGAGCCGCTCGATTCCTCCTCCGAGGAGTCGGGCTGGGAGACGGAGGACGAAGAGTCACCCGACACTCATCGGACTCGGTGTGTCCCATTGGACTCGCCCGAGTCCGAACCTCGGAGACAATCCCCACCGGAGGATACCCGGTTCTCGGATTTCGTGCGGGATATGGCCAAGGCCTTGGCCTTCCCCGCGGATCCCGAGGAGGAGCCGAAGAGCTCGAGGCCCTCCAGTATGACTCTCCCCCGAAGGAGGCCTTTACTGTTCCGGTTCCTCTGATGCTGGAGCGGCTGCTCTTCTGCATGTGGGAGACCCCGGCTTCGACGCCGGTGTTAAGCAAGCGAGTTGATTCAATCTATCGAGTCCGCAAGAGCCCCGGGTTCCAGAAGGCACAATTACCACACCACTCCATGGTTGTGGAATCGGCCATGCATCGACTGAAAAGTCAGAAGATACACTCCTCGGTGCCTCCCGGCTGGGAGGCCCGGAACCTGGATGCCCTCGGTAAGAAGTGCTTTCAGGGCTCTATGCTTGCTTGCCGTGTCCAGACATACCAGCTCTACATGGGCATGTACCTCCGAGACCTGGCGAAGGAGATTGCCAGGTTCTCTGCTGGTCTCTCCGAGGAACCTTTGCAGAGGTTCTAGGCCTTGTCCACTGGTATTCGAGAGTGCTCGAAGTTTATCTCTCGAGCAGCCTATGATGGCTTCGAGGCTTCGGCCCGAGTAGCCGGGGCCGGCATCGGTACCCGCCGACAGGCTTGGCTACAGTCATCCAACCTCGAGCCATGGGTACAGGACAAGTTGGTCGATGTCCCCTGCCGAGGTGAAAACCTCTTTGGCAAGCCCATGGCTGAAAAGGCTGCAGAACTCGAGACCGAGACTCTGACCCGGACTCGGCTGTCCATAAAAACCTCTGCTCCTTCTCAGAAAAAGAAGGACTCGGGAAAAAAGACCTTTTACCTGAGGAAGTCATCTGCCTATAAACAATACCCTTATTATCAGGCCTCTGCAGCTCCCCAACAGGGTCAGCAGGCCAAGGGGCAGGGTCAAGGGCCCCGAAGGCAGAAGACCCCCAAGCCACCTACACCGGCCCCTGCTCAGCAGGGTGGGGGTTTTCGACTCAGAAAGCATAGCCTCCTCAGCTGGCTTCTCTCAGCACAGGAGGCCGGCTGGCCCACTTTGCCCACAGGTGGCCAGCCGTCACATCAGATACCTGGGTTCTTCATATAGTCCAAAAGGGCTATCTTCTCCATTTTCACCAGGTACCCCCCTCCTATTTTCCAGGGGAGTCTCCCAGACTCCCTCTGCACAGGGACCTACTCCTTCAGGAGTTAGCAAGTCTACTACAGGATCAGGCTGTGGAACCGGTGCCCCACCACCTGAGAGGTCACGGCTTTTATTCCAGGTACTTTCTGGTGCCAAAAAGAACAGGAGGCCTCAGGCCCATCCTAGACTTGCACAACCTCAAGTTCCTGGAGAGGGAAAAGTTCAAGATGCTTACCCTTGGAATCCTGCTGCCCTACCTCCAGCAGGGAGACTGGCTATGCTCCTTAGATCTAAAGGATGCTTATACTCACATCCTTATTCATCTAGACCACAGACAATATCTCAGATTTGTTGTGGGAGGAAACCACTATCAGTACAGAGTACAACCCTTTGGCCTGTCCTCCGCTCCCAGGGTGTTCACCAAGTGCCTGGCGGTGGTGGCGGCCTACCTGAGGCTTCAAGGTCTCTTTGTGTTTCCGTACCTGGATGACTGGCTCATAAAGGGCCAATCTTCCCAGGAGGCCAATCAAGCCACCCTTCACACTGTGGCTCTACTTCAGCACTTGGGGTTTGTCATAAACTTCGCAAAGTCCACTTTGCTCCCATCCCAGAACTTAGAATTCATAGGGGCCAGACTAGACACTCTTCAAGCGAAGGCTTTTCTGCCTATGGACAGAGCCCACAGGCTGATGGATCTAGCCAGGCAGTTTCACAGCAATTCCCTGGTCTCTGCCAGGCAATTCCTGAGACTTCTCGGCCATATAGCTTCCACGGTTCATGTCACCCCCAATGCCCACCTGCACATGCGGCCTGCTCAGTGGAGTCTTCGCACTCAGTGGCATCAGGCCACGGGGAGCCTAGTGGACTCATTAAGAATATCCGACCTGCTAGTCTCCTCTCTGAAATGGTGGCTTCACCTTCCGAATCTGGTACTCGGAGTGGTTTTTCAATCCCCTCCTCATTCTCAAGTGCTGACAACAGATGCTTCTCTTCTCGGTTGGGGAGCACATTGCCAAGGGACATGTACTCAGGGTCTCTGGACCCCTTGGGAGGCTGCTCAACAGATAAACTTCCTGGAGCTACGGGCGATACACCTAGCTCTGAGATCCTTCTCCCACCTCGCCTCTCACCAGTCTGTACTGGTCCAGACGGACAACCAAGTTGCCATGTTCTACGTGAACAAACAAGGAGGCACAGGCTCCTTCCTTCTATGTCAGGAAGCTCAAAGGCTGTGTTCTTGGGCTGTCAATCACGGAATCCTTCTCAAAGCTGTCTACCTCCCAGGTCAAGAGAATTACCTGGCGGACAGACTAAGCAGGATCCTGCAACCACACGAATGGAGATTAAATCCGTTGGTGGTTCAGCAGATCTTTCTCAGGTGGGGCCTCCCCACCATGGATCTTTTCGCCAGTCCTCTGAACCGGCAACTCCTGAGATTTTGCTCCAGACAACCGCATCCTTTCAGAATAGCAGCGGATGCGTTTCTGATCTCGTGGTCCACAGGCCTGCTGTATGCGTTTCCTCCCACACCACTGGTGTCCAGAAAGCTATTCAAAATCATCAGGGACGGGGCTTCATTGATTCTGATAGCCCCAGGTGGCCGAGGCAACCGTGGTTCCCGCTTCTGCTGCAGCTAGCGGTGGACACCCCTCTCCCTCTAGGGTTTCAACACGATCTCCTGTCTCAGGATCAGGGGACTCTCTTGCACCCCAACCTCCAGTCCCTTCATCTGATGGCCTGGCTGCTGAAAGGGTAGTCCTGGCTCCCCTCCTACTGCCTCGAGAGGTGGAAGATGTGGTCTTGGCCTCTAGGCGACAGTCCACCAGGAAATCCTACGCTCTTAAGTGGCGTAGATTCTCAGCATGGTGTGCTCAGCACAGCGAGAATCCCTTCTCATGCTTGGTAGCGGTAGTATTGCAATATTTGCTTTACCTCTCCAATCTGGGCCTTAAGTCTAACTCTGTCAGAGTTCACCTTAGTGCTCTCTCAGCGCACCACTCGTCGGTGGACGGTAGGCCTCTTTCCAACCACCCTTTGGTGGCTCGTTTTCTCAGAGGCCTCCTTCTGCTTAAGCCTCCTTTGCGTCCACCGGCCCCTGAGTGGGATCTGAATGTGGTCTTACAGTGGATTACTTGTCCGCCTTTTGAACCTATGGCTACGTGCCCTCTCCGTTTTCTCTCCTGGAAAACCTTGTTTCTGGTAGCTCTTACCTCTGCTAGGCGAGTGAGTGAACTTCAGGCACTAGTGTCTGATCCTCCTTACACTAGGTTCTACAGGAATAGGGTAGTCTTACGGACTCACCCTAAGTTTCTTCCTAAGGTTATCTCACCTTTTCACCTCAATCAGGAGGTGGTTCTTCCGACCTTCTTTCCCAGGCTGCATGCCAACCGGGCTGAGATGGTCTTGCATACCCTGGACTGTAGGAGGGCGTTGTTCTTCTACCTTGACCGTACACGGGAGCATCGGAGGGCTGTTCAGCTCTTCGTTTCTTTTGACCCCAATAAGTTGGGGCTACCTGTCTCCAAGCGTACTTTGTCCATGTGGGTCGCTGACTGTATCGCCTGGGCTTATGGGGCAGCCGGCCTCTCGTTGGAGGGTCGAGTCACGGCTCATCGTGTCAGGGCGAAGGCTGCGTCAGTGGCTCATCTCCGCTCTGTTCCGTTGGCAGACATCTGCCGGGCCGCTACTTGGTCTTCAAGCCCAACTTTTGCGGCCCATTACTGCCTTGAGATGGAGTCCCGCAGGGACAGTGCTTTCGGACAGGCAGTACTCCATAATCTTGTTGGGGTTTAGGCAACTCCTACCCTCCGGCCCTGGTGTTGGGCTACCGGTCGGGGGCGTTCTCAGAGAAGATTCCTTCCTTACGTGCTGACGAGCTAGAGGGAGCTCATTTTTTCCGCTTGAGTTCTCCGGTAGCCTTAAGCTGGGGAGTCCCATATGTGAGGACTGACTTCCTGCTTGGTCCTGGAGAAAGAGTAGTTACTCACCTATAATAGGCAGAAACAAAGCTCCTTTTGGAAAGCTGCATTAACGCTCTTATTGCAGGCAGCGTGTCTGTAGCTCCAGTTCTGAGAGAAGCACAGCTGATAGAAAGCAATTAGCTGACCAGAAGCTTGGGAGACAGGAGTCAGAGCCAGACCCTGCTGAGAAGCATGCCGCAAGAGACCAGGTGAAGCAGTCTGGGGACAAGTGATTGCCGTTAGCACTACCAGAGAAGGCAAGAAGTGCTAGGAAAAAGGTGAGCCCTTTTGAAACCCTTAAATCAGTGTTAAAGGAGACTGGTATCCTTGGTTCCTCCCCCATACCTCAGAGTAAGGAAGAGTCCCGATGGAGACAGCTTAAAACCTTGTTAGAGCAATGGAAGCCTTCTGTGGAGAACCCTGTAAATAAGCAGGTTATATCAGACTCAGAGGGAGAAGCCATGCAAACTGAGGAAGCCCCTGTAGAAAGTGAATGTTCTGATATGGAGGCAGACTGTGCTTATTGCCAAAGAGAGTAAAGCTGTTAAACGTTTATGCTGATGATATAAGTGCTGGAAAAAGCCTGAAACTGTGCTGGTGGGATTTACACTGGGGAAGGCAGTGAGCTTCCAGAAGTGAAAAGCCTAGTCAGTTTGGCAACTGTAAACGAAGAGAACGCTACTGTTTTATTGATTGTTATACAAAGGCACTGTTGCTGGAAGAAAAAGCAGTTAATGTGTGGCAACTGAAAGAAGGTTTGAGAAAGTAATTTCAAACAGACATGCCTGCATGTATAACACATGGACCTTGCCGTATCAGTTAACTTTATTTCGGTTGGGAGAAGAATCCTTTATTTCTGTTCAGTAGGGGTAGTAGTAAAATACCTGTGCAACAATAAAACTTATTGTTACCCCAAAATCCTTGGCTGTTTCCGTCTTGACCACAACTACATGGAACATAAGACCCGCAGCACTTATAAGGATATATAAATGTGGTCCGTCCATTTCTACTAGGCATCTGCCTATACCAAGGAGTGGACGCGACAGGACGCGTTCCTGGTCTCATGGTCAGAGGGCCTCATGTACGCCTTCCATCCTATGCCGCTGATTGCCATAAACTTGTTCAAGACCTTCCGCGACAGGGCCTCGCTCATCCCGATAACTCCTTGGTTGCACAGGCAGCCGTGGTTCCTGCTGCTTCTATAGTTGAATTCCTTCTCAGGAGGGGGGCTCTCTCCTGCACCCCAAACTTGGGTCCCTGTCGCTGACAGCCTGGCTGCTGAGAGGATGACTCTGGCCCCTTTCAACCTCCTGGTTGAGGTGGAGGACATCCTGCTAACCTCTCTCAAGGCCTCTATTAGTTAGGCTTATGCCCTCAAATGGCACAGGTTTTCGGTTTGGTGCGCCGAACACAGGGCTGACCCTTTTTCCTGCCCGGTGACTCATGTGTTACAGTACCTGTTCTACCTCTCCCAGTCTGGGCTCAAGTCTAACTTCGTCCGAGTGCACCTTAATGCCCTAGTGGCGCATCACCATCCTATATCTTCCAAATCACTCTGAATCTTTCCAATTTCCCAAACATTCTTTGCCAACAGTTCAGTATTTGCTTGTACCTGACCTTGTATCCCTTTTATCTGCATAGTGATTGCCTCTCCGAGCTGGTTGATTGCAGACCAGATGGACTCTAATGTGAATTGCCCTGGCTGTGTAAAAGAAAGTAAGAAACCAAAGCACCCTGCTCCATGCTTGAAAACACTGGAGGGATTGTTGGCTCCATGGGAAGTGAGCCAGCGCCTTCACCCGACGTTGAAATGAGCTCTCCGTTCTCAGGACGTGACCCTGGCAATAGATGACCCCGCAATTCACCACCGCCACGTGCAGCCAGTCCTGTAGTCAACCCCAGCAAGGGCGCCAGGGATCCACCAACCAGAGAATCAAGCGCCCCACTGGCTGCACAAACTGAGTCAGGACTTGTGAACTTCCGAGGCTGCTGTGCTTCTGAAGACATGAGATCATTGCTTGAGAGAGACTCTGAGCCACCCGGTTCAACCCGCCTCTCAGCTGAGCTACCATCATCTCCTGCTGACTGCCGCTCTGGATGCATAACAAACGAGTCCACCGGACCTAAGGCAAGCATAGTAGAGGTCTGCTGGGCAGCCTGGGGTAGCACACCCTGTTTCTTTTCTCTTTCTCCCCATATAGGAACAGGAAAAAATGGGCCCAAAGCTCAAAGCCTGCCAGCAGCCAACTTGGATCACCCTCGAATCCTGATGTTACGTTGGCCAATCTCCAGTCTTCAGGTATTTCAGATGATTTTAATGATAGTTCACAGATTACTAATAGTAGATCTGCAATCTCATATTCCATTTATTTCAACACCCTTAGATGTATACCATCAGGTCCAGGGAATTTACTACTCTTCAGTTTATCAAATACTTGTAATACATCTTCCCGGTTTATCAATATTTCTTTCAATTCTTCCAATATATTACCTTTAAATACCGTTTCAGGCATGGGTAACTTCCCTACATCTTCTTCAGTAAAGACCAAAGCAAAGAATTAATTCAATCTCTTCGCTATGGCCTTGTCCTCCCTTAGCGCCTCTTTTACCCCTTTATTATCTAATGATCCAACTAATACTCTCACAGATTTTTTTCTACGAATGAACTTGAAAAGTTTTTATTATGCGCTTTTGCTTCTGCAGCAAGCTTTTTTTCAAATTCTTCCTTTGCCTGCCTTATCCATACTTTGCATCTAACTTGCCAGTGCTTATGTTGTTTCCCGTTTTCATCATTTGGCTCCTTTTTCTATTTCCTGAAAGATGCTTTTTTGGCAACAGCTGCTTCTCTGATTTCGCCTTTAAACCATGCTGGTAGTTTTTTGGCCTTCCTTCTACTTTTCTTAAAGCATGGAATACATCTGGTCTGGGCCTCCAAGATAGTATTTTTCAACATCGCCCATGCTTGATGTAAATCTTTAATCTTTGCAGTTGCTCCTCTTATTTTTTTTCTTAACTATTTTCCTCATTTTATTATAGTCTCCCTTTTGAAAGTTAAAAGGTAGTAATGTGGATTTCCTTGCTGTCCTTCTTCCATTTATTAAATCAAATGCAATCCTGCTATAATCACTATTGTCAACTGATCCCAACACCCTTCTCTTTTTTACCAGATCCTGGTTTCCATTATGGACTAGATCTAGAATAGCTTCCCCTCTTGTTGGTTCATGAACCAGCTGCTCCAAGAAGCAGTCATTTATTTCATCTAGAAACTTTATCTCTCTAGCATGTCCTGCATTGACATTGACCCAGTCGATACTGGGGTAATTGACATCATCCATTATTACTATGTTGTAACTTTTGTTAGCTTCCCTGATTTCTCTTAGCTTGTCATCATCCATCTGTTCATTCTGGCCAGGCGGTCAGCAGTACACATCCACTGCCATCACCTTCCCCTTTTTATATGGGATTTCTGTTCATAGAGATTCTACAGTGTATTTTGTTTCCTGCAAAACTTTCCCTCTTGCTACTCCTTGGTTAGGGTAATGCTAAAATACACTAAATGCTAAATACACACTAAAATACAACTGCAATTCCAACTCTACTGAAACATCAGGAAAATTCAATGGGGTACAATACCTGCCGGAAAGACGCTTGTCAAGATATTTTCACAGTCCATCAAAGTAATGCAAGTCATAAATCTTCTCTTTTTCCCTTTAGAGCATTTCTACTCCTCCTCTTAGTCCATCTCTTTGGTACTGTCCTTGCAGCACTTCTCTTAACTTTGGGGGGTAGGGGGAAGGGACTTAATACTCTTTCCTATCTGCAGCTGTGTGAGCTTCTCACTATTCATTCTGCACCCCAGGGCTCCTCATAGAAACTTGGCAACAGGAATTTATTCTGGGTGTCTGCATTGTCTTCCGCTCTCTTTTTAGACTCCCTGGTTTGCAGCACACTCAACGCCTCAACTCCTCTAGGCATCCCCTAGCTCCTTGTCCCTTCCCTCTGCAGGTTCAACAGGGCAACCTTTCCGCAGACACTGTAGCTCTTTACCCTGGTCAGAGCTCAGACTGGTGCTGGGCAGGAATCTAAGATTTTCTACCCTTTTCTGGTATAGAGGTTCTCCTTTTCATTTGTTCTGAGACCTAGTTGGTACTGAGGGCCCTGACTTAACAAGCTTTGGGACTACTTGCAGCTGGCTGGCAGAAAGGAGATCACAAAAGATGCTTTACTTTCAAAACTAGGTCCTTAAGTAAACTAGGCAACCCATCTTGCTCCTCCTCTGGGCACACCTTACTTGGGTACCCATCTAGAAAAATTTAGGTAACTGCCCTTTACGCTACTTACAGGACAGTTCCACTCCTGAAAGACAACATAAAATGAAAGTCTACAGGCCTTTTAGTTTAGTTTATTCATGTATTTGATATACAGACTTCCATAGAGATTTATATCACATTTGTTTACAAAAATTCAACTTAAAAGAAGAAAAGTAATCTTAAATATCATAGAACTCGAACATCCCCTTAATAGACATGACAGCCATGGCGCTAGATATTCTACTAAAATTACAATGTTTTACAACCTAAGGTCATTACCATCCCAAAAATAAAACATAAAATATAATCCCTACACACATGAAGGCACATTTTAAAGAAGTCCAAGTCAGAATGTTTGAAATTCCCTAGGAGGGAGAGCAGAGAAGGTGCATTCTAAAATGGCATGTCTCCACCGTAAAATATAGATGTCTTTGGAAAACAAAAAGAAACGGGAACATGGAGACTAATGACCAAACCCATGCAAGTCTCCAGCCGATTTTAGATAAAAAAGTGTGATAGTTATATTAGTCCTCTATAATTGTAATTAAATAAAAAGAGAAACAAAAAGGAAAATAAGGTAATACCTTTTCATTGGACTAACTTAATACATTTGTAGACTAGCTTTTGAAGTTAAAACCTTCTACTTCAGATGCAATCACTGCATCCCGTAGCCACCGCATGTCTCAAATGCTTTAGAAAGAAAGGGCCCAATATTCAATGGCAGCGGTCAGCTGCCCCCCGCTGAACATTAGGCCCGATATTCAATGGCAGCGGTCAGCTGCCCCCCGCTGAACATTAGGCCCGATATTCAATGGCAGCGGTTAGCTGCCCCAAGCTGAACATTAGGCCCAGATATTCAATGGCAGCGGTTAGCTGCCCCCCGCTGAACATTAGGCCCAGATATTCAATGGCAGCGGTTAGCTGCCCCCCGCTGAACATTAGGCCCGATATTCAATGGCAGCGGTTAGCTGCCCCCCGCTGAACATTAGGCCCGATATTCAATGGCAGCGGTCAGCTGCCCCCCGCTGAACATTAGGCACAGATATTCAAAGGCAGCGGTTAGCTGCCCCCCGCTGAACATTAGGCCCAGATATTCAATGGCAGCGGTTAGCTGCCCCCCGCTGAACATTAGGCCCGATATTCAATGGCAGCGGTCAGCTGCCCCCCGCTGAACATTAGGCCCAGATATTCAATGGCAGCGGTCAGCTGCCCCCCGCTGAACATTAGGCCCGATATTCAATGGCAGCGGTTAGCTGCCCCCCGCTGAACATTAGGCCCAGATATTCAATGGCAGCGGTTAGCTGCCCCCCGCTGAACATTAGGCCCGATATTCAATGGCAGCGGTTAGCTGCCCCCCGCTGAACATTAGGCCCGATATTCAATGGCAGCGGTTAGCTGCCCCCGCTGAACATTAGGCCCAGATATTCAATGGCAGCGGTTAGCTGCCCCCCGCTGAACATTAGACCCGATATTCAATGGCAGCGGTTAGCTGCCCCCCGCTGAACATTAGGCCCGATATTCAATGGCAGCGGTTAGCTGCCCCAAGCTGAACATTAGGCCCAGATATTCAATGGCAGCGGTTAGCTGCCCCCCGCTGAACATTAGGCCCAGATATTCAATGGCAGCGGTTAGCTGCCCCCCGCTGAACATTAGGCCCGATATTCAATGGCAGCGGTTAGCTGCCCCCCGCTGAACATTAGGCCCGATATTCAATGGCAGCGGTCAGCTGCCCCCCGCTGAACATTAGGCACAGATATTCAAAGGCAGCGGTTAGCTGCCCCCCGCTGAACATTAGGCCCAGATATTCAATGGCAGCGGTTAGCTGCCCCCCGCTGAACATTAGGCCCGATATTCAATGGCAGCGGTCAGCTGCCCCCCGCTGAACATTAGGCCCAGATATTCAATGGCAGCGGTTAGCTGCCCCCGCTGAACATTAGGCCCGATATTCAATGGCAGCGGTTAGCTGCCCCCCGCTGAACATTAGGCCCAGATATTCAATGGCAGCGGTTAGCTGCCCCCCGCTGAACATTAGGCCCGATATTCAATGGCAGCGGTTAGCTGCCCCCCGCTGAACATTAGGCCCGATATTCAATGGCAGCGGTTAGCTGCCCCCCGCTGAACATTAGGCCCGATATTCAGTGGCAGCGGTTAGCGGTCAGCGGGGGGCTGAACATTAGACCCGATATTCAATGCTGGGGCCATATCCAGGCCCCGGCATTGAATATCCCTATTGTTCATATTACTATGATATTCAATTGCTGCTCGGTTAGTTTCGGCGGCGAAGGTTTGGCCAGCTTTTACTGTGCCTGATTTTCACTCTGTTGCATTAACCGGGCAGCAGCTCAATGTCACTGCTGCCTGGTTAACACCAGGTGCCACCCCCAGAATGCACCAATGCTAACCGGTTAGCATTGGGGCATGTGACAGCAGTACCTGCGGATATTCAGCAGCATTAACCTTGTTCGTGCCACTGAATATCCTGGCCATGGGAAATAACACGGTTAGCAGGTCTGCTATGTTAATCCCTTTCAGTATCCAGCCTACAGTCTTTAGCTCTACCTTAAGCTTATGGTACATACTTTCTTCTCACAGATAACTAGGTAGGGAATGCCAAAGCCTAGAGGCTGGATATGAAAGGCAGCCAGATGTGTTGATTCTAACAAACATGTAAGAAAGGGGGAATGGAGAAGAGATTAACTGTTTGTGACATAGTAGGACACTGAAACAGAGCAACTAAGTGATTAGATAGATACCCTGTAATACCAAAATAAAAGGCTTTATGAGTTAATAGCAAGATCTTAAAATGAAACCTGTAAACTGCTGGAAGTGGAGGAGTAGCCTAGTGGTTAGAGTAACTGCTTAGTACCCAGAAGATCAAGGGTTCAATTCCCACTGGCACTCCTTGTGACCTTGGGCAAGTCACTTTACCCTCCATTACCTCAGAAGAAAAGGCTGGCAATCTACTTCCAGTGATACATTACCAGGAAAACCCAGAGGTAGCTGGGTCACTATGAGTCAACACTGACTTGATGGCACAAAAAAAAAAACTACAGGAAGCCAATACTTTGTCATAAGGAGCCGTGAGACGATATATTTTGAAGCTCCATAAATAATTCTCACCGCTGAATTTTGAACATTTGTTAGACATTTCAAATTAGTTGTGTTCATACTGCAATACAGCATTTTGCCATAGTCCAAATGACTAATCACAAGAGAGTGTATTATGGTCCTTAGGACATGCTAATTTAGATATGAGCAAATAGCTCTTATCTGCCAAAGGAAGAAGAAACAGCTACAGATTGCTAATGAAATTTATGCATCAAAAGAAAGGTCAGGATCGAAAAGACAACCTAATATCTTTAAGTAATCTACCAGGGAAAGTAGATTTTTTTTAAAAAATGGAGAAATACCTGGTTTGGGCAGATGTACAGTAATCCAAATAGCCATCATTTTGGATAAATTTATATGCCCCTCTAAGCAGTCTGCTGTTTTATCAAGACAAACATTACCCGGCATAAGATTAGGATTCTTAAAATGAAAATAAAGTGCAAGTTGTATGTCATCGGCATAAAAGTAACTATTCTATGATCCTGGATTAGTATTGTCAAGGGACTTAAGAACAGATTAAACAAAATGGGGTCCAATAAATACCCTGAGGGATTACATAAGGAGGACATTAAACTGAGAAATTGAGCAAAATGATTCAATTCACTCTACTTTTCTATCCTTAGAAGCCATTCTTTCAAGATTTACTATTCAAAGCTTATTGGTTGAATGTTATTAAACTGGTACATTTTTACTAAATATGAAAATGAGATATCTACTAGAAATTGAAAGACTTTCCTCTTCTTTAGAGGTGCAAAGGTTTGGAATAACATTTAAATGCAGAGATAATGAATCCTAGAGTTCAGGGTATAATATACCCTCCTCTCAGTGTAGTGGTATGGGGCAGCAGGAACTCTAGAGGAATAAGTATTGGAAGGTCTTTATGTTTATGTTTATGTTTATTGACTTAATATACCGCTCTTACAAATACATATCAGAGCGGTATATTATCATCTGGAGAAGTGAGTACTAAATTATGTGTAGTATTTTTCCATGTTATCTCATGTGCTATGTGTAGTAGTTTTCCATGTTATCTCATGTGATTGGGACTTATTCAGTAATGTTTATTTCCATAGGCACAAAAGTAGAAAAAAAATTATTTTGGCAAAAGAGTAATTTAATATTACAGTATGGATAGAGACATGTCTGGGCTTGTTAGGAAGCTGATTGTGGTTTTGTAAAATAGGCAAGAGCTATAGCTGACTTTGTATAACAGATTATTAAATAACCCTACAAATGAGAGTGTCTTATAACACATTGCTGCACTCTTATAGCATAATTCTGAATCCCAAGACAGTAATACAGATACAGAAAGTGCACTGGTCGTAAGATGTTCATGCTCTACTGATTCCCAGTCTGTTATTGGATAATGACAGGAAATGGGAAGAGAAATATACTGTTACAGGAAAGATCTATGTTCCCCCATAAAATGCCCCATTTTCTATTCTTATTCCTCCTTCACTTGCCAGAACTGCCAGCTCTCTCCAGGCCCTGTGTTTTGGATCTCCCTTCTTTTAGCATGTCACATTGATAAAATTAGCAAAACTCCATGGATACTTAAAGAAGAAAGGGTTAAAATAAGGGACTGGTCATGTATGTGTCAGATGACTGAGAGTTGGTTGGTAGCTCTTCTGTCCCACTCTGTTCCATCAATCCATTAGTAACAGTTTGACCTAAAACTCATAATGTTCGTAAGTCTTCTCTTTTCTGTACAGCTGCACTCCATATTCTCTAAATACCAGCAGGGACTTTGTCTTCTCCATTTCCTTTTTATTACTGAGGAGAACAGTTCTAATAAATGTCTTGCATTAATTGTATCAGCTATTTTTAGTACAAAAGGAATCATCACGCTAAGAGGGAAAAAGAGTTTCTGAGGTTCGCATGTGAAGAATTTGGAATAATTGTTTTCCTTGTAACCAACTGTGTCCTCTGTTCAGGTTATTTTATTGTTCTCCAGGAACAAGCAGGAAGTCAGTCCTCACATATGGGTGATGTTTGTGCCGACAGAGTCCCGCGGAAGCATCTCCCCAGTTTTCAAAGAAAGCCTATGGGAGATGCCACCACACATGCATGGTCCCCTTCCCGCCCAACAGACGTCAGTCTTCTTTCCCTGGAAAAAAGTTGATTTTTTGATACATCAAACTGCTCTTCTTTCTCCAGTTAACACTGGTCCTTTTCCCACCTCCGAGCCCCATTGCCCCGGCTTCGAGGCTCTGAACAGTTTATTTAGCTTCCTAGTTTTTTCTTCCAGCGCAGTTCATGCTTTTTTCTAACCGCTGGCTGCTTCAAGGGTCTTCGACCTCACAGGGGTCCTTTTTGCCCCAATAGCCAGTGGATTCAAAAAAGGTGTGATCGGTGCGCAAAAAACATGTCCTTAACTGATACACATGATTGCTGCCTCCGGTGTCTAAGTGCAGATTATGACCCAGAGGTTTGCGCCTTGTGCAAGAAAATGTCCACGAAGGCCATCCAAAGTCATCAGCAGAAGCAAGATGACATATTCCAAAGGTCAGATTCTGCCCCAGTGTCCCCGGTAGCCTCGCATTCAAAGGCCCCGCATGTATCCACAGAATCACATAAAGCCCCCGTGGCACCCAATCGCGCCCATGGATACTCCGTCAAAGTTGTTCAGAGCGTAAGCGTAAGAAGAAGAAATCCTTGAGGACCTCATCCTGGGAATCGGACACACATGGCAAATCCCGTGCCACATCCCACAGTTCCTGGAGGGTATTGGAGGAGTCTGATCAGGAGCGGCCAGCGAAGGTGCCCAGAACAGACACCGAAGCCTCCAGTGATGGGTCACAGACCCCTGAGACCTGTCCCATTGAAGATTCCCTCTCCTCACCGACGCCAGACCTAGTCATACAGGTGTCCGTGTCAAAGGCTACAACTCCTGAGTGGGAAGCCAGGATGATGGCATTGGAACACAGTGTTACTGCCTTGTTTGCCTAGCAGCAAGCGTCGATGCCCGGCCCCGCCAGTGCTTACACCAAGACCACAGGGACTTCAATATCGAGGACTCCCCAAGCTGCTGAGACAATCCTCGAGAGCCTCGAGCCAATCTTCGGCAAGGGTCTTGATCCCACTCCCATTCCTCGGGAGCAAAATCCTCCCCAATAAGTGCTTGTGGCTCCAGCCAAGCAGCCACCATGGGTCACCGAAGGCCCGAACCAAGCCCGACACCTGAGGAGCCATCTGGCCTCGAGTCCTCAACCAATTACGCGGACTGGGAGTCCGAGGATGAGGCTTCCCCGGAGACATGTAAGCACCGCGATCTCCCCTTGGATCCATCTCCCCCGGCATCACAACACCGGTTCCCTCCCACGGGCACATCGTTCCTCGAGTTTGACCGAGACATGGTGAAAGCCTTGTCTCTCTCCATGGAGTCTGAGGAAGACCCTCATACGGAGAGTTGGAAATCCTCCAGTACGAGGCTCCACCTAAGGAGGCCCTGATGGTCCTCACTATCCTCGGGCAACTCTTCCTTCGGATGTGGGAGTCACCGGCGTCAGTGCCAATAGCTAGTCGACACCTCTCTTCACCCCACTCCTTCTCCCTTGGCTCCTCCTCCCCAGTGTGGGTGGCGCCATTCCCTCCATCTGCCTTGCAACCCTTTTCTGCTGCGGATCATCTTCTTCCCCTGGACTTTGCATTGCTATCACCAAGCTCTCAGGTCACCACCTGGAATGACACCCTTTCCACTGCACTGGATCTTTTGGCCTCCCTTAGCCCCCCTCCCACTAGTCCTTCCCCCCTCCTACATCCATGGTACCACCCTGGGCTTTGGCTGCTGCATTCCCAGCTGCGTTGTGCTGAGCGTGCATGGCACTTCCACCCCTCCCCTGTTACGCAGGTTGTCTTTCAGCACCGCCACCGAGAATACCATGCGTCAATACAACAGGCTAAACAAGACTACTACTCCCATTTCATCTCTTCAGCCTCACAGTTTACCCGCCTTCTTTACATGGTTTTCCAAGATCTTTCCTTCCTTCCATTAGTTTCCGTTCCTCTTGTGTTGGGAGCCCCAGACTTCACAGTATTAGTGCATTTTTTCTCGGATAAAATTCAGACTCTTCGATTCTTTTTCCCTTCCTGTCCTGAACCTCTCCCTCCTCTTCCCATCTGCATCTCATCCCACGCGTCCCGTCCCCACCTTCCCCTCCTCCCCTCCCCATGCACTCATGGTCGGCCTTCAGCCCCATCTCACCGCCTGAGCTATTCTCGTCCCTCTCGTCCGCTAGAAAAACCACCTGCACTCTTGACCCCATCCCCTCGACTTGGCTCTTTGAACCCTCTCTCTGTCTTCTGCCTCCCCTTTTGTCTGTGCTTAATGTTAGTCTGTCTATTTGCTGTTTTCCTGACTTCTGGAAGCATGCCCTTATTCACCCCATCATTAAGAAACCAATCCTGGACCCTTCTCTCCCTGCCAGATGGCGCCCGGTGCCTAATCTTTCTTTTTGTGTCTAAAGTCCTTGAACATCTGGTATTTTCACAGCTATCTTCTCACCTTCTTATTGTTAATGCTCTCCACCCTCGGCAGTCTGGCTTTCGGGGAGGCCATAGTGTTGAATCTATCCTCCTCTCCCTTACTACTCATGAGCAGGGTGATTTCTCTATCGTAGTCTCCTTGGATCTGACAGCTGCTTTTGATCTTGTGGATCATCGGACTCTTCTTTCCCGCCTGTCTGATTTTGGTATTAGTGGTACTCCCCTTAACTGGTTTCATTCTTTTCTCACTGCTCGCACTTTCTCTGTTCATTCGGAGGTGTCCGTTCGGTCCCCATGGGTCAGTCCTATCACCTCTGCTGTTTAATGTTTTCATAGTAACATAGTAAATGACGGCAGATAAAGACCAGCATGGTCCATCTAGTCTGCCCAGCACGAT
The DNA here is from genome assembly GCA_033557465.1 of Ichthyophis bannanicus. Taxonomy (NCBI): domain Eukaryota; kingdom Metazoa; phylum Chordata; class Amphibia; order Gymnophiona; family Ichthyophiidae; genus Ichthyophis; species Ichthyophis bannanicus. The sequence continues at coordinate 363,838,324 of CM066039.1, forward strand.
GGCAAGCGAAGGTGCACCTGCCGCTCCGTGCAGGCCACCCCTCCCCACGTCCCTGTTTAGGGGTGAACCAACCATTCTATGCAGGACACCCCTATTTGTTGAGATATTAGATGGTTCAGTTTACTTTGATTTTATCCTGTTGCTATAAAGCGATCCACTGTGTCTGTCCCATGCCATTTTGAATTCCATCACCGTGTTTGCTCCCACCACTTCCATCGGGAGGGCATTCCAAGCATCCACCACCCTTTCTGTGAAAAAGTATTTCCTGACATTGCCTTTCAATTTACTACCTTGCAGCTTCCTGTTATGCCCTCTAGTTTTACAGCTTTCCCGTCTTTGGAAGAGGTTTGTTTGTTCATTATTTCCCTTTAAGTATTTAAAGGTCTGAATCATATCTCCCCTGTTCCTCCTCTCCTCCAAAGTGTACATGTTTAGGTCTTCAAGTCTCTTCTCATAAGGCTTCTGACGCAGGCTCCAAATCATTTTGGTTGCCTTCCTCTGAACAGTTTCCAGTCCTTTTACATCCTTTGCAAGATACGGACTCCAAAACTGAACACAGTACTCCAAGTGAGGCCTCACCAGTGACTTGTACAGTGGCATAAGTACCTCTTCCTTTCTGCTGGTGATTCCTCTTTGTATGCAGCCCAACATCCTCCTGGAATTTGCCACCGCCTTGTCGCACTGTTTTGCCACCTCGAGATCTTCAGAAACAATCACACCAAGGTCCCTCTCCTGATCCGTGCACACCAACCTCTCGCCCCCTATCGAGTACATTTCCCTTGGATTTCTGCTACCCAAGTGCATGACTCTGCACTTTGCATTAAATCTTAATTGCCAAGCATTAGACCATTCTTCCAGCTTTTGTAGATCTTTCCTCATGTTAACCACTCTCTCGGGGGATTCCACTCTGTTGCAAATTTTCGTGTCATCTGCAAAAAGACAGACTTTTCCATTCAGTCCTTCAGCAATATCACTCACAAATACATTGAACAGTGCCGGGCCCAGGACCGACACTGGGGCACCCCGCTAATCACCTTCCCTTCATCCGAGTGAGCTCCATTTACAATCACCCTCTGTCGTCTGTCAGTCAACCAATTTCTGATCCAATTTACCATCTTAGGATCCATCCCCAAGCTACTGAGTTTATTTATAAGCCTCCTATGAGGAGCAGTATCAATGGCTTTGCTGAAATCCAGGTAGATGACATCCATCGCATGCCCCTGATCTAGCTCCCTGGTCACCTGGTCAAAGAACTCAATCAGATTTGTTTGGCAAGATCGTCCTTCGGTAAAACCATGTTGCCTCGGGTCTTGCAACCTGTTGGTTTTGAGAAAGTTCACTATTCGCTCTTTCAGGAGCACCTCCATTACTTTTCCCGCCACAGAGGTAAGGCTCACGGGCCTGTAGTTTGACATTTCTTCCCTGTCACCACTTTTGTGTAGAGGTATGACATCAGCCGTTCTCCAGTCCCGAGGAACCTCTCCTGTTTCCAAGGATCTGTTGAAAACATCCTTTAATGGCCCTGCAAAAACCTCTCTGAGATCTTTCAGTATCCTGGGATGTATCCTATCCGGTCCCATGGCCTTGTCCACTTTCAGTTTCGCAAATTGTTCTAACACATCATCTTCTGTGAATGGCATGGTATCTACTTCATTCCCATTTTTATATTTGGGAGTCACAGGTGGTCTTTCTCCAGGACTTTTCTTTAGTAAAAACAGAGCAGAAGTATTCATTTAGCAATTTCACTTTTTCAATGTCACTTTCCACGAGTCCGTTCGCAGCACTTCTGAGTCCTGCAATTCCACCTCTGATCTTCTTTCTTTCCCGAATATACCTGAAGAAAGTTTTGTCGCCACACTTCACATCTTTAGCCATCGTTTCCTCTGCCTTTGATTTTGCTATCCTTATCCTTGATCCTGTATTCATTTCTGTGTTCCTCTGTTTGCGAGCTTTTGAATTTTGCGAAAGCTGTTTTTTGCCTTTATTTGAGCAGCCATTTCTTTGGAAAACCAAATAGGTTTTCTTCTCCTCTTGTTTTTGTTTACTTTTGTTACATATTTATTTGTTGCCCCTTTTATTGCCTCCTTTAGTTTAGCCCATAGCAATTCCACTTCCCTAATCTCCTTCCACCCTGTCAGCTCCTCCTTTAGGTACTCGGCCATTTTATTGAAGTCGGTGTTTTTGAAGTTTAGGACTTTGAGCTTGCTATGATTGGCCTGTACCATGGCTTTTATCTCAAACCACACCGTGTGATGATCGCTGCTGCTCCCCTCTGCCTTTTGATCCAGCAATTCGTTATCTCGGTGTATTATTATGCCAATGATATAGCATAGTTACTCACCTGTAACAGGTGATCTCCGGGAACAGCAGGAATTTAGTCTTCACATATGGGTATCGTCGATACCGACGGAGCCTGTGCGGAAACGCTCCCCAGCGTCCAATTAGAAAGCTTTTCGGAGCATCCCACAGCACCTGCATGCTGCCTTCCTGCCTTTCCCAACTGCCTCTCTCCAGTTGAGTTTTAAAGCTGAGACAAAGAGAGAGAGAGGGAAAGAAAAGAAAAGAGAGATACAACTCCTAGGGGAGGTGGGTGGGTTGTGAAGACTAAATTTCTACTGTTCCCGGAGATCACCTGTTACAGGTGAGTAACTATGCTATCTCCAGGAACAAGCAGGAATGTAGTCTTCACATATGGGGATTCCCTAGCTACAGATGCCAGGGAGAGACCCCAGAAGTTGTGTGCCCCTGTGAAAGGGCTCCACTTCCCCCATGGATCTCTGGCATCCTATCAGGAATGGTGGATAGGAGTTGATTAAGTATGGAACAGGTGTCGTAGAACAGCCTGACCAAACAAGGCATCCCGGCGGGAGTCCTTGTTTAAGCAGTAATGGGCTGTGAAGGTATGAACCGAGGCCCAAGTAGCTGCTCGACAGATGTCGTCAATAGACACAGAGTGTAGATGAGCCATTGAGGCTGCCATGGCTCACACATTGTGAGCTGTGACTTGGCCTTCCAGAGAGAGGTTTTTACTCTGATAGGTAAAAGAAATACACTGTGCAATCCAATTGGACAATGTTCTCTTGGAGACTGGAAGTCCCAAATGAGAAGGATCAAAAGCAACAAAGAGTTGAGAAGACTTTCTATGTTGCTGTGTCCTTTGTAAGTAAAAAGCAAGTGCTCTTTTACAGTCCAAAGTATGAAGATTCCTTTCTGCATTTGAAGCATGAGGCCTTGGAAAAAATACAGGCAGGTAGACTGCTTGGTTTAAATGAAAAGGTGAGACCACCTTTGGCATAAAGTGTGGATGAGTCCTAAGGACTACCTTATCATGATAGAACCTCGTATAAGGAGGATCAGCCACTAATGCTTGCAGTTCACTGATGCGACATGCTGATGTGATTGCAATGAGAGAGACAACCTTCCAGAAAGGGAATTTCAAGGAGGTAGTAGCTAGAGGTTCAAAAGGCGGCTTCATGAGCTGTCCAAGAACCAGATTTAGGTCCCATGCTACCGGTGGTGTCCCAATGGGAGGCTTAGTTAGAAGAAGGCCCCTCATAAATCTCGCTATGAGAGGATGAGAGGAAATAGGTTGTCCATTTAAAGGCTTGAAAGAAGCTGAAATAGCACTCATATGGACTCGTACTGAGTTAGTATTAAGCCCTGCATTAGATAAATGAAGGAGATACTCCAATAATGATTCCAGAGGTATCGCCAGGGGGTCAAGACCCTTCTGCGAACACCATATGGAAAACCTTTTCCACTTGAAAGCATAAGAGTGTCTTGTGGAAGGCTTTCTAGAAGCATAAAGGATATCCTTCACTTGTTGAGACAGGTTAAGACAATGAAGGTCTAGGCCCTCAGCAACCAGGCCATGAGATGCAGAGAGTGGGGATCGGGATGCCACAACAGCCCGTCCTCCTGAGACAGGAGATCTGGAGCAGATCCTAACTCCAGAGATGGAGCTTGAAAGAGATGTAGGAGCAGAGGGTACCACACCTGCCGTGGCCATTGTGGAGCTATGACAATCATATGGCCTCTGTCTCTCTGAAGCTTGAATAGGGTTTTGGGAATTAGGGGAATGGGTGGAAAAGCATATAGGAAGTCCTGACCCCAATGGAGGAGGAAAGCATCCCTGGCCTGAGAACCCTGAGCCGGAATTCTGGAACAGAATCGGGGATGTTTGGCATTCAACGGACTTGCAAAGAGGTCTATGTCCGGAATTCCCCAAATTTGAAAACGTTTTGCTACCTGGTCTGCACGAAGAGACCACTCGTGCGGAAGGAGAACACGACTGAGTCTGTCTACCCAGGAGTTTTGAATGCCTGGCAGATACACCGCAAGGAGATGAATCTGATGCTCTCTGGTGAGGGCCCATAGTCGCAAAGCTTCGTTGCAAAGTGACAGAGAGCCTGTTCCTCCCAGCTTGTTCAGATAGAACATAGGAAGATTGCTCTGAGCTCCAAGAGATTGATGTGTAGATGGGTCTCCTGTGGAGTCCAGGTGCCTTGGGTAGAGAGATCTTGCAGGTGAGCTCCCCAACCCACCTGTGAGGCGTCTGTTGTTAGAGTAACCTGGGGTGGGGGCTGTTGGAAAAGGGACCCCCACCAACAGGTTTTGGGTTCACTGCCACCATCGTAGGGACAAAATAAGGTGACTTGAGTTTGCTATTTTGTCTGATAGGCAGCCTGATGCTTGAGTCCACTGAGTGGATAGAGTCCATTGGGCTGCTCTCATATGGAGGCGAGCATAAGGAACCACATGCACGGTAGATGCCATGTGGCCTAGCAATTGTAACATTTCCCGAGCAGTGAGATGAGTTTTTAACACTGCTTGGGAAGCTAACTGCACAATGCGAAGGCAGCGGGGCCGTGGAAGATAGGCCCTTGCTTTCCTGGTATCCAGCATAGCTCCTATAAACTCTAGAGATTGAGTGGGAGTTAGGTTGGATTTTGGGATGTTTATGACCATGCCCAAATACTGAAGGATACGCATTGTGCAAGATAGGGAAATTCTGGCCTCTGACTCTGATGGGTCTCGAATGAGCCAGTCGTCTAAGTAGGGGAAGACGAATATTCCTAGAGTGCGAAGAAATTCTGCCACTACAGCCATGCATTTCGTAAACATCCTTGGTGCTGAGGCCAGGCCAAAAGGAAGAACCCTGTACTGGTAGTGCTTCCCCTGAAATAGAAACCAAAGGAATCTTCGGTGAGTTGGATGGATGAGAACATGGGTGTACGCATCCTTGAGAGTTAGAGAACAAAGCCAGTCCTGACTCTGAAGGTATGGCAGAAGAGTTCCTAGAAAAATCATCTTGAACTTCTCCTTGAACAGGATTTGTTCAATTCTCTGAGGTCTAAAATGGGTCTGTGTCCCCCTGTTTTCTTTGGAATAAGGAAATAGGGGGAGTAAAACCCTGTACCCTGTTGGGAAATGGGTACGTCTTCTATTGCCCGTGGGCAAGAAGTAAATTGACCTCTTGACCCAACTGATTTTCGAGTGAAGTCTGAGAACTGAAACGTTTTACAACTGTAGGAGGGGGCATGTTGAGGAAATGAAGCTTGTACCCCTCCTTTACAATGGAAAGAGTCCATTCTTCTGCTGTTATCTGCTGCCATCTGGGGCAAAATGACACAACCTTCCTGGAATGGTGGAGGGCTCTGGCCCGTTGAGGGCCAGGAAGGCCAAGTTCTCTAGATGGGAGTCAAAGCCCCTGTGGAGGCTGAGTCTGCTGGGCCGGTTGAGGCTTAGCAGACTTTGCTTTTCTTTGTTTTGGTGGCTGCTGTCCCTTTCGGGCATACTGACCGGCAGAATGCCCCTGCTGGGTATAGGAGGGGTAAAACCTCTTCTTTATAGAGAAGAATGGTTTCTTGTAGGATTTTCTCCTTGCAGGATCAGCTGTAGCCTTGGATAGTCTATCCAAAGTGGTGTTATCAGCATCCAGCTCATTAGCTTTCTCTTGCCAATTTTTGCCATACCAATGGAGGACAAAGCAGCCGAGATTGAGTCCGAATACATCACGCAAATTTGGCTCTCCAGGAAGACCTCCACTCTTCCCAAGAAGAAACAATTTGGGAAGAGGCCTCCTTTTCACAGAAAAAGCCTTACTGGAGCTATCCCCAATACCAGACCCCATAGCCGTCTCAGCAGGGTCAACAGGGCAAAGGACCGGGCCAAGGCCAAAGTAAGCCTAAGGGCTCTAAGTCCCCAACTCCGGCTCCTGCCCAGGCTGAGTCTGGATTTTGACTCCCTGAGCATAGCCTCTGCTCAAAGAGGGGAGCAGCTGCCAACAGGGGGACATCTGATCCACTTTGCCCATCAGTGGCTGGCTATAACCATCGACACCTGGGCCCTCCAGGTGGTCAGAGAAGGCTACCTTCTTCACTTGGATTGGACACCTCCACCTTTCTTTCCAGGAAAGTCCCCTCGGACTCCTCTGCATCAGGCCCTGCTACTGCAGGAACTTGCAGGCCTCATCAGGGATAGAGCCATGGAACCAGTACTCCTCCACCTCAGAGGCAAGGGGTTCTACTTCCGTTACTTTCTGGTCCAAAAAAGAACAGGAGACCTAAGGCCCACCTTGGACTTGCAAAATCTGAATAAGTTCCTGGTGTGGGAGAAGTTCAAGATGCTCTCCCTTGGAACATTGCTGCCCTACCTCCAACTGGGAGACTGGCTATGCTCCTTGGATCTAAAGGATGCTTACACCCACATCTTTATTCATCCCAGTCACAGGCAGTACTTAAGGTTCATGGTTGGGGACGACTACTACCAGTACAGAGTACTTCCCTTCGGCCTAGCCTCCACACCAACAGTCTTCACCAAATGTCTGGCAGTGTTGGCTGCCTACCTCTGTCTCCAAATGACCTTCATCTTCCCGGATCTGGACGACTGGCTCATGAAAGGGGACACAGCCACTTAGGTGCAACAGGCTACAGCCCGCACCATCAAGATCCTGCAGCATTTGGGATTCGTGATAAATCACCCCAAATCTCACCTCACTCCAATTCAGGATTTGGTGTTCATAGGAGCTCATCTGGACACACTCCAGGCCAGGGCCTCCCTCCCTCCTGGACAAAATGGATCGCCTCAGGGCCCTGGCCACCGAGGTACAATACCACCATTCAGTGTTGGTACGATCGATGCTCTGCCTGCTAGGCCACATGGCATCCACAGTCCATGTGTGGTTCCCAACGCCTGCCTGCACATGCAGGCGGCTGAGTAGTGTCTCTGCTCATAGTGGACACAAACCACAGGCAGACTTCGAGACAGGGTCTTAGTGTCCCGTCAATTAGCAGAGTCACTAAACTGGTAGCAGGGCACACAGCACCTGCAGGAGGGCATGCCCTTCCAGGCATCAAATCTTCAGAGGGTCCTCACCACAGACACATTCCTACTGAGCTGGGGTGCCCACTGTGAGGAACTTCGCAACTGGTCCCTGGCGGAGAGCCTGCAACAAATCAACCTGCTGGAGCTCAAGGCTGTTTTTCTGGCGCTCAAAGCCTTCCACCACTGCCTGCAGAACCAGTCGGTGCTATTCAAATGGACAAGCAGGTCGTGATGTTCTACCTGAAGAAGCAGGGGGGCACATGGTCTTAGTGCCTCTGCCAGGAGGCAGTAGCCCTCTGCTCATATGCGATCAGTCAGAGAATGTTCCTCAGGGCAGTATACCTGCTGGGCCAGGACAATGCCCTAAGCAGACAGGTTGAGCAAGGTCCTCAAGCCTCAAGATTGGTGACTAGACCCCAGGGTGGCGCAGCAGCTATTACGACTCTGGGGAACCCCAAGTCTGGACCTCATTGCCAGCCCGAGCAATGCTCAGCTGCCCTGCTTCTGCTGTCCCCAACCTCATCCATTTTGGGTAGCGAAAGATGACTCCCTGGTTTCCCCTCTTTCTCCGCCTCTTGACGGAGCTCCCGGTCTCTCTGGGTTCTACTGACCCAAGAGGAGGGCTCCCTCCTTCACCACAACCTGAGGTCCCTGTCGCTAACAGCATGGCTACTGAATGTGTAGCCTTAGCACCCTTCAACCTCCCAAGGGTGGTAGAGGAAGTCCTCCTGGCCTCTTGTAAGAACTCCACGAGATGAGCCTACAGCTTACAGTGGCGCAGATTCTCAGTTTGGTGTGTGGAGCAATGGATCAACCCTTTCTCTTGACAGATGCACAAGGTGCTGCAGTACCTACTTTATCTTTCGCAAACCAGACTCAAGTCCAACTCCGTCAGTGCACCTAAGGGCGCTCTCAGTGCACCATAATTCCATAGAGGGCAAACCTCTCTCTGCACAGCCCCTTATTATCTGATTTATGTGGGGCCTTCTGCTCTTTAAGCCTCCCATCCGCCCGCCCCAGGAGAATGGGAGCTCAACGTGGTTCTGATGCAGCTCACCAAGCTGCCTTTTGAACTTCTGGCTACGTGCCATTTGCATTGTATCTTCTGGAAGGTTGTCTTCCTGGTAGCGCTCACCTCTGCCCTTAGAGTCAGAGAGCTTCAGGCCTTGATGGCCAAACCACCTTACACGATGTTCTACAAGAATAGGGTCATGCTTCACACCCATCCTAAATTTCATCTGAAGATGGTATCTGCCTTCCACCTCAACCAGGAGGTGGTTCTCTCCACCTTCTTTCCACAGCCCCATGCCAACAAGGCAGCGGCCTTTCTCCGTACTCTGGATTGTAAGAGGGCCTGTTCTTCTATCTGCAACGTACCGAGGGCCACTACAAAGCTTCGTAGCTTTTCATTTCCTATGACCCCAGTCGACTGGGGGAGGCTGTTAGCAAGCAGACCCTTTCCAGCTGGGTGGTGGACTGCATCGCCTTTGCCCACGATCAGATTGAGTTTTTGTTGGCTCACCGGGTCACGGCGCACAACGTCAGGGCTATGGCAACCTCTCTTGCAAGCCTAAGCTCTGTTCGTATGGCAGACATCTGCCGGGCCACCAACTGGTCTTCAGTTCACACATTTGCAGCTCACTATTGCCTGGAAAGGGAGTCCCAGTGGGACAATGCCTTCGGCCAGGCTGTACTCTGTAATCTGTTTGGTATTTAGGCAACTCCTGCTCTCCGACAATTCTTGTTCAGGCTACTGGAGCGATGGTTCTCCCTGGACACTGTGGTCCTTAGAGTCTTTCCTCAGACTCGCTTGTGGCTGTGCACAGCTGGGCTGTGTTTTTCTACAGGTTCTTGGTAGCCTGTAGCTAGGGAGTCCCATATGTAAGGACTGATTTCCTGATTGTTCATGGAGAAAACATAGTTACTCACCTGTAACAGGTGTTCTCCAGGGACAGCAGGAATCAGTCCTCACAACCCTCCCTTCTTTGCTTGGAGTTGCTGCACAATTTTTGCCATCTTCTTTTGTTGGCTCTAGCTATGTCATCTGACTGAGTAAGATGGTACTGTTGGGTGGGAAGGGGACCACGCATGCGTGGTGGCATCTCCCAAAGTCTTTCTTTGAAAGCTGGGGAGATGCTTCCGTGGGGCTCCATCGGTGCCGCCGTCACCCATGTGTGAGGACTGATTCCTGCTGTCCCTGGAGAACACCTGTTAACAAGTGAGTAACTACGCTTAAACTGCTCTGCTGTCCCCACTAAGGGCGGTATATCAAGTATTAATAAATGAAATAACTCTTTTTTTTTCTTTTTTGTTTATGACTGCTGTCATCTCTGCAGACATTTATAGATATGTATGCTTTCCCTGCAAGCTACGTTCTCATGTGTGAGTTCTAAAGCCCCCTTCTCTAACTCAGTATTCCACCATCACATTAATAAACCATCAGTTTTATTTAGTACCTTTAGTCCTCTACCTTTCAGCTCTTCGTTAGTTTAGAAACCCAAGTTTAATTTCTCTTAGCTCATTCGTTTCTCTGTACCAAAAGTCATAAATCATGTACATAGCAAGTTTCTCCCCTCTTCCACACCCACAATGGCAAAATAACCAGTTTTGTGGTACTGTTATGTTTTCACAAGTGAAAAAATTACCTCTGCCTCGCATTCATAAATTTAAGTGCCCATTTTGTAGCCGATTATGATTTATTTTGTCTTGTTGTTGCTTTGGCCATGAAAATCCTACAATGGTAGTTTATTCTGGATCTATGAGGAAAAATGGATGGCAGTAGTACTAGTATATCTTCCTTAAATAATGATGAAAGAAACTAACATTTCTATAACTTTGCAAGAAATCGTTTGTGGAATGAAGAGGCATATGCTGGAGTTTTATGATTGTTGGTGTACATTTCTATTTGAAAGTATAGAAATCTGTGCCACTAGAAGTAGATCTTTGATGTGGTAATTAATAGAGCTGTGATGGGCAGTGTACAGCTCTTGTAAGCTTATAATTGGGATGCCACATCTCTTCTGAAGCATATTTTGCTTTCTACACTACAAAATGCATATATTTTGCAAGGTACAGTAATCCGGTCAGCACAAGACAAATTTTCACAAATTACTTTGAGTCAAATTTGAGGAAATTGGCTTAATGCTTAAGTGGGTACTTGCATCTGCTATTTGTGAGTAAAGGAACAGAGTAAAACTATGCATGTGCATTTAAAAATACAATTTTATATGTATGGCTTACTCCCCTGATGGATAGGTCCTGGAAATGCCCCTTTGTTATGCGATTGAAAGCATGCATGTTGTGAGAGTGTATGGATATCTTTATCCTGCTCTGAGGGGTATGGTTTTCACCTGGTAGATGGAGATCAAATTGCCTAATGGGGTAATTAACCAGATATATTTCTTTGACTATTGCCCTGCTCTTTCTTTGGTGTCGTCCGCACATCTCTTGTGAAATAATGTTTAGAGCTCTGACTTGAAATCCATATCTATTATATATTTCTAGAAGTATGTGATCTCTAGTGCTTGTGGTACATATTAGAGAATTAAGTGTCTATGTACATTTTCTTGTGAGATACATTACATATTTCTATTATAGGTAGGGCACCTCTCCAGTGAGGCGCATCGTAAATATTTTCTAATAAGTCATGGAAGTACACATGGAGCCTGATGCAAGACGGGGCATGTCCGGGCTGTCCGGACACCTCGAAACAGGACGGCCCCATTAGTACCTGATTCTGCATCGCAGGAGCTAGATGTTGTTGCAGGTGCAGGATCGGGCACTGAGACGGCCCGGCGTGGCCCTGCAGCCCCATGGAAGATGTCCTCACCTTCTCACCGCCGGCCTTCCGCAGTGCCGACCCTTGGTTCCCCGCCGCCCAACCCTCAACGGGGGTAGCCAGGGCCCAGATTGGGTGGCGGGGCCTCACCGATCGTGACTCCATTGCTCCTGGAAGGCTACCTGGCCAATGCGGAGGGCCGATCTGCACTTATTCCACTTCCAAGGAATAAGCGCTTGGTATCCTGCCGGTGTTCCCCAGACATACAGAGCCGTGACCTGAATCGGCCCTGTACATCCAGGTTCCTCTCCCACCCACTCTCTACCACCATGCCATCCCCCATCCTGCTCTCCCTGCACAGTGGCTCTGTGCGTGTGGGGAGAGAGGCTTTCGGCATTTGAGCAGGACATCTAGTGGGAATGCACATCCTTCAGGGACATTCAGCCCAACTATTCGCCTTGCAGAATCAGGCCCATGCAGTGTAATTTTAGACGGCCTGTTTGTGAATTGAACATTCAAAAATGAACACTTTAACATGCAAAGCATGGAAATGTTCCTGGAGCCATTTTAGAAGCCAGGTATATAGATGTCCCCAGTGTGAGAATGTCCATGTAGCAAGGGGGGGGGGGGGCATGGTGGAGGCACGCCATGCATGTCATGGAGCAATTTCAGAATGTCACAATCATGGCTGGCCCTAGTTGTTGAGGCGCCCATGCCCATACCTACTGCTGACCACGAATAAGTGCTCATTTCATGGGTATTGGACTGCTACTCTTCCCGTCTACCGACCTCAGTGCCTTGGCGTCGGGTTCGGTTTATTTTTTTGTAGTCTTTCGTTATTTTCTTTTTCAGGCATCTTCGTCCCTTTTATCTCCTGCTGGCAGCCCGGAGAGTCTTTGACCTCGCAGGGATACATTTTTCCCCCAGGCTACCAGTGGCTTTAAGAAGTGTGATCAGTGCTCCAAAATCATGTTTTTGACCGACATACACAACTGCTGTCTTCGCTGCCTTGGGCCAGACCACTACTGGCAGCCTGCGGTCTCTGCAAGAGGATGTCCAGCAAGGCCCTCAAGAACCGCCAGCAGCAGCATGATAAGTTTTTCCCCGAGTCCCCGATGCCTCCGAAGGCCAGGGCCTCACCTGAGGCCCCAACGTCTCGGGCGGAAATGGAACCTTCTGAACCTGAGCCTCCTCGTCGGTCCTCAGAAAGGGGGTCTCCCTCGAGGGAACCCAGGAAGAAGAAGAAACCCAACCGGCTGAGGGCTCCCCGGGCCCGGTCCCACAGTCCGAGATGCTCTTCTGAGGTGTTGGAGAAGGAGCGGCCTGCGAAGTTCCCCCGGCAGGATCCGACCGCGGACCGGCCTCGGTCCCCAGACACAATCCTCGTTGAGGATTCCCCTTCGGGGGAGCCATCGTCGGGCCCGAGTCCCTTGGTGCCCACGCCAAAGGCTGCGGAGCCTTCTGGTCTGGAGTCCAGAATGGCGGCCCTGGAGCGCAGGTTTGCCGGGCACCAGCTGCAGGGACCTCTCTGAGTGGGAGACGGAGGATGAGGAGTCCCCAGATACCCATCGCCACTGCGACATCCCTTCTTACTTTCCCGTCTCGGAGCCTTGGTGGTGGTCCTTGCCTGAGGACATGGGCTTCCTGGATTTTGTCAAGGACATGTCTAAGGCCCTGGCATTCCTGACCGAGTTGAAGGAGGTCCCTCAGGCGGGTGAGTTGCAAATCCTCCAGTAAAAGGCCCCTCCATGGGAATCGCTCACGGTGCCCATTCCTCGCATTCTGGAACAGCTCATGCTCTGAATGTGGGAGACACCGGCGTTGGTTACGATGGTGAGCAAACGGCTCGACTTGATGTATCGAGTCCACTGAAGCCCGAGCTTCCAGAAGTCACAGCTGATAAGCCAAAGATGTACTCTTCGGTGCCCACCGGCAGGGAGGCCAGCACCTTGGACGCCCTTGACAGAAAGTGCTACCAGGGCTCAATGCTCATCTGCCGCATCCAGGACTACCAGCTTTACATGGGCATGTACCTGAGAGATCTGTCGAAGGTGCTCACCGGGTTCTCAGCTGGTCTCTCCGAGGAACCTTTGCAGCTTTTTAAGAAACTGGCCAAGGCAGTCCATGAGTGCTCCAAATTCATGTCTCGAGCGGCCTATGACGGGTTCGAATCAGCAGCCTGGGTAGCCATGGCGAACATCGGTGCACGCCGCTAAGCTTGGCTTCAGTCGTCCAACATCGAGCAGTGGGTTCAGGACAAATTGATTGATGTCCCATGTCAAGAAGAGAACTTCTTTGGCAAATCCTTGACCAACAAGGCTGCTGAAACATAGAAACATAGAAAAATGATGACAGAAAAAGACCACATAGCCTATCTAGTCTGTCTTTCCATATCAACAACTACAACAGTCCCCTTTTTTCCTTTAGAGATCCTCTGTGTTTGTCCTATGCTTTTTTGAATTCAGATACTGTCCTCATCTCTACCACCTCCACTGGGTGACTATTCCACAGATCCACCACTCTTTCCGTAAAGAAATATTTCCACATATCACTCCTGAATCTATCCCCTTTCACCTTCATCCCATGTCCCCTCATAGCAGAACTTACTTTCAATCGAAAGAGGCTCTCCCCCTGTGCATTTATGCCACAGAGGTATTTAAACATCTCAATCATATCACCTCTATCCCGCCTTTCCTCTAAGATGCACATATTAAGATCCTTAAGTCTGTCCTCATATGCTTTATAATGAAGACCACTAACCATTTTGGTAGCCACCCTCTGTACTGACTTTATCCTGTTGAAGGTGTGGTCTCCAGAATTGCACAATATACTCCAAATGAGGTCACACCAAAGACTTATATAGAGGCACTATCACCTCCTTTTTTCTGCTAGCCATTCCTCTCTGTATGCACCCAAGCATCCTTCTAGCTTTTGCTGTCGTCTTTTCTACCTGTTTATTTATCATTTATCATTTCTTATATACCGCCTTTCATGATATCAAGGCGGTTTACATTGAACAAACTGAAATTACATTGAACAGGGCATTGTAACTTGGCGATAACTATTTTACAGGGAACATCTAAGTTTAGCTACTTTAAGATCATCAGACACAACCACGCCTAGGTCCCGCTCTTCTTTAGTGGGCAAAAGTACTTCATCCCCTATACTATATTGCTCCCTTGGATTGCTGCAGCCCAAATGCATGACCTTGCATTTTTTAACATTAAATCCCAGCTGCCAAATTCTACACCATTCTTGAAGCTTAGCTAGATCCCTCCTCATGTTATCTACACCTTCCTGGGTGACTATTGCAGATTTTGTTATCATCCGCAAAGAGGCAAACCTTACCTGACAGCCCTTCCGCTATATCACTAAGAAAGATGTTAAAAAGAATCGGACCAAGGACAAATCCCTGGGGCACACCACTGGTAACTTCCTTCCCTCAGAGTGAGCTCCATTTCCCTGTACTCTTTTTCGCCTCCCACTCAACCAGTTTCTAACCCAAGCAGTAACTTTAGGGTCCATCCCTAGGGTGCTCAGTTTGTTTATAAGTCGCCTGTGAGGAACGGTGTCAAAGGCTTTACTGAAATCTAAATACACCACATCTAGGGCTCTCGGTCCAACTCCCTGGTCATCCAGTCAAAGAAATCAATTAGGTTTGTCTGACAAGACCTGCCTCTGGTGAATCCATGCTGCCTCGGATCCTGTAATCCGCCGGACTCCAGAAACCTCACTATTTTCTGTTTCAGCAGCGTTTCCAATAATTTACTCACCACCAAAGTTAAACTAACCAGCCTGTAGTTTTCAACCACATCCTTACTTCCGCTTTTGTGTAAAGGCACCACATGAGCCTCTCTCCAGTCCTTTTGTACCACTCCCGACTCCAATGAGGCATTGAAAAGGTCAGTCAGTGGAGCTGCTAGAATGTCCCCAAGTTCCCTCAGTATTCTAGGGTGTATCCCATCCAGTCCCATCGCTTTGTCTACTTTAAGTTTAGCTAGTTTCTCACGGACATAGTCTTCTGAAAATTGTTCAAGATGCCCCTCGCTTCTGTACATGTTTGTGGGAGTTTTCTGAGGTCCTGTACCTGGTTCTTCATCTGTGAACACAGAACAGAAATATTTGTTAAACAATTCCGCTTTATCCTCATCAGCTTCTACATATTCTTCCCCTTCACCCTTGAGTCTGACAATACTACTTTTGCCCTTCCTCTTCTCACTAACATATCTGAAAAATGTCTTATCGCCCCATTTTATTGCATTGGCTATTTCCTCCTCTTTTTGAATCTTTTCTTTCCTAACTACTTTGCTAGCTTCTCTACGTTTTTCCAAATTTAGATGCCTGTCTTCCTCTCTCACTGTGATCTCTTGTATTTCATGAAGGCCTCTCTCTTTGTCTTCACCTTTTCAGCTACTTCTTTCGAAAACCATAGCGGTCTCCTATTCCTTTTACCTTTATTTACCATTTTAACAAAAAGGTTGGTTGCCCTTAAAATATCCCCTTTCAGTTTTGCCCACTGTTTTTCTACACCCCCAGCTGTTCCCATCCCGCTAATGACTCCCTGAGGTATTGGCCCATCTTGGCAAAGTTAGTTTTCCTAAAGTCTAAGACCCTCACTTTTAAATGGATTTTAACAGCCCTAGTCCTAATACTGAACCACACCATCTGGTGATCACTGGATGCAAAATGATCTCCCACTATAACATCAGAAACACTTTCACCATTGGTAAGCACCAAGTCCAGTATAGCCACTTCACGTGTGGGTTCTTTACCAATTGCCTGAATAGTTCTCCCTGTAGAGAATCCAGGATCTCCTTACTTCTAGATGATACTGCAGCAGGAATGTGCCAATCAACATCTGGCATATTGAAATCCCCTATCAGTAGCACTTCCCCTTTCCTAGCAATGCTGCGTATGCCTTCAATTAACTCTCTGTCCACCTCTTCCTCTTCTGAGGGAGGTCTGTGTATCACGCCAATGCAAATAGATTTCTCTTTCCCTCTTTCTAGTTTAACCCACAATGCCATCTCTCTCCCTTTTAAGCTCTGTAATTCCAAAGCTTTAATAGTATTTTTTACATATAGTGTCACTCCTCCTCCCCTTCTTCCTACCCTGTCCTTTCTGAATAAACTATAGACAGGTATAGTTACATCCCAGTCATGGTTTTCTGTGAACCATGTTTCTGTAACTGCCACTAAATCCAAGTCAGCCTCTCCCACCAAAGCTTCAACATCAGGGATCTTATTTCCCATGCTACGGGCATTTATACACACTGTTTTCCATGTGTTACCCCTTTTACCCATTTCCATAAAGGTATTTAATGTTTCACTTACCTGGGGGCTTTCTTCACCCATCCCCAACGAATGTAGTTTAAAGCCCTTTTTAAGTAGATTAGCCCATGTGATAAGGAAGCTTGTAGTGAGCCTATGGAAATAGGAGAAACTAATGATTTTGCTTTTAAGAAAGGCGACATCCCTGCAGTGCACAGGTTTCAGCGTTGGCGTAAAGAAAGCAAACAGAGAGAAACTGAACCTAGGCTGCCACACCCAAGCTCTGCTGACGTAGTTGCAGGTTTGGAAGATAATTGCAATATAATTGCAAGCACCTATCCAGAGAGGGAGAGACACTGCCCGGGAAGCAGGGATATAAACCTTGGCTAGAGAGAAAGCAGGGAGAAGAGCCCGGGAGAGGAGAGTCCGGGGGAGAGAGCCTGGGGAAGGAGAGCCCGGAGAAGGAGAGTCCGGAGGAAGAGAGCCCGAAGGAGGAGAACCTGGAGGGAGAGAGCCCGGAGAAGGAGAGCCCAGAGGGAGAGAGCACAGAAGGATAGAGCAGAGAAGGCTTCAAACCCCAGTTCCTGTTCAGAAGGTTCAGAGAGCTCAGAGGTGGGAGCCCAGGACTCAGCACAGGAGTCAAACGAGCCAAGCCTGGAACAGGGAGCCGTGGCAGAGCTCCAGGAAGGAACTCAGGGAAGTGAACCAGGGACTGTTTCCCAGAAGCTGGAGGGAGACTGGTGAACACAGCCAGGGAGAACTGACCACAGCTTCAGGTACAATTTATCCTTACCAGGTGGAGCTGTGCTCAAGAGAGACACAGGGATCCTCAGAAAGAATAGACCCTGAGACATTTATTTATTTTATTTATTTATTTATTTAGACAGTTTTGTATACCGCCTTATCCTTCAATCAAAGCGGTCACAACACAATTGGGGGATACATTTAACACACGGGGATATGAGACACATACACTAATACTTACAGGGAACATGGGCAATGGAGGGTTGCCCAAGACCACAAGGAGCATCTGTGGGACTAGAAACCCCAGTCCTTCCGGCCCAAGGTTGCTGTCCTCTAGTGGGATTTGAACCCCCGACCTTCCGGGGGTTAAAAGCTCAGAGCATGGCACTGCATTACTGGAGCCAGAGGAAATGCAGGTTGAGCCTATTGAGCAGGATTTATTGCCTCCAGAAGTACTCATGGACTGTACTCTATGTCAAGCTGTTAGCATTGAGTCCCTTTGCTAAAGAATAGCTGAAAAGATAGTCTCCTGAAAAGTAGAGTATTGAAACCTAGCCTGAACTGAAGGTAGGAACTTGCTTTTAATAGGAAAATACCTGTTGCATGTACATTTGAATGCTTAATGAAGACAAAGGTAAAAAGAAGATATTTTTACTTTGTTGAATGAAGAAGCTGTGTTTTCTTTATCCGTTATATTGATAAGCAGCTGCATATAATTAATGACTGTGAAGCTCATCCAGCCTAAGTTGTAAATAACCTTGAGCGAATGAATGGAGAAGTATCCTGTTACAGTCTACATGGACTTTGTTTGCGTTTGGGGAATAAATTTTGTCATTTGCCTATACTTTCGGTTTCATGACTACACTTCATCTTAGAAGGCCAAAACTACAACTCCCAGCATGCTTCACTGGGAAAAATAGTTTATTCAACCTTTTATAAGAGAAGTTAATAGCAACCCTACCCCTCTAAGCCTGAGGCAGAGGGCTGGGGCGTGACACCCATCTACTACTGAACACGCGTCAACCTTTCTTGGACAGATGGATGCCATCTCTGCTCTGCAACCCTTGAAACAGCATCCCATGCTGAGCTGGAGACCAAGTTCATTGACGAGGACCAGGCTCTCTAACAAGATCGCTGCCCCTCCCTGACGGAAGGACTCAGGTAAAAAGTAATTTTACCCGAGGAAGGGAGCTGCTTAAAGAAACTGCCCACCTTATCAGTCTCCCTGGCTCCCCAACAGGGTCAGCAGGCCAAGGGACATGGGCATGGCCTGCCTAAGCAGAAGGCTCCAAACCCCAGGCACTGGCCCCGGCCAGTCAACGGTGAGCTTTTGACTCCTTTGAGTATAGCCTCTCTACAGGGAGACGTTTGGCCCTCTATACCCATAGGTGGATGTCTATCACTACCGATTCCTGGGCACTAAGGTTAGTCAGGGAGGGTTACCTCTTCCACCTGACTCAGACACCTCCCCCTTATTTCCCGGGAGAGCCCCTCAGGTCTCCCCTCCACCGGAACCATCTACTGAAGTAGTTGGAAGGTCTTCTCGAGGATAAGGTGGTGGAAGCGGTGCCCTACCACCTCAAGGGCGAGGGGTTCTACTCCATGTACTTCCTCGTGCCAAAAAGAACAGGGAGCCTAAGGCCCATCCTCGACCTGCGCAATCTCAACAAATTCCTGGTGAGGGAGAATTTCAAGATGCTCTCCCTTGGAACATTGCTGCCATACCTCCAGCAGGGAGACTGGCTGTGCTCCTTAGACCTCAGGGATGCTTATACCTACATCCTTATGCACCCCAACCACAGGCAGTACCTGCATTTTGTGGTGGGGGGGCAGACACTTTCAGTACAGGGTGCTCCCCTTCGGCCTAGCCTCTGCCCGAAGAGTTTTTGCAAAATGTCTGGCGGTCATGGCCGCCTTCCTCCAGCTCCAGGGGGTCTTCATTTTTCCCTACCTGGATGACTGGCTCATACAGCAGGCCACTGCATGCACCATCCAGCTCCTACAGCACTTGGGGTTTGTCATAAACTACCCCAAGTCTCACCTCCTTCCAACACAGTGTCTACAATTCGTTGGGGCGAAGATCGACACTCTCCAGTTGAAGGCCTTCTAGCCCAGGGACCAAGCCGATCATCTCGGGGCTCTATCTCAGGACGTATGGACCTGTCCCTCAGTGCCTGCTCAGCTTCTCCTGCGCCTCCTCAGGCACATGGCCTCCACGGTCCTCATCACCCCAGACGCTCGCCTTCACATTAGGGCGGTGCAGTGGTGTCTCCGGGACTAGTGGTCTCAGACCACCAGCCGCCTATGGGACAGGGTTTCCATGACCTGCCAATTGGCAGATTCTCTGGTCTGGTGGCAGTCTCCCCAGCATCTCGAGGTGGGCATGCCTTTTCAGGCCACAAGCCCCTCCAGGGTCCTCTCAATGGATGCCTCCCTACTCAGCTGGGTATCTCCGCACTTAGGGCGACTGGTCACCGGAAGAGAGCACCCAGCAGATCAATCTTCTTGAGCTCTGAGTCAACCTAGCCCTGAGAGTCTGTCACCATCTGTGTCACCATCCGGTTATAGTCCAGATAGACAACCAGGTGGCAATGTATCTTAAAAAGGATATAGCGTTATTAGAAAAGGTACAGAGAAGAGCCACCAAAATGGTAAAGGGGATGGAAGGCTACTCCTATGAAGAGAGGCTACATAGGTTAGGGCTCTTCAACCTGGAAAAGAGATGTCTGAGGGGAGATATGATAGAGGTCTATAAATTAATGAATGGAGTGGAACGGGTAAACGTAGATCGATTGTTTACGCTATCAGAATATAGAAAGACTAGGGGACATGTAATGAAGCTACAGAGTAAACTATTTAAGACAAATAAGAGAAAATATTTTTTCACTCAACGTGCAATCAAACTCTGGAATTTGTTACCGGAGGATGTAGTAAGGGCTGTTAGTGTAGCTGGGTTTAAAAAAGGTTTGGACAAGTTCCGGGAGGAAAGGTCCATAAACCATTATTAAAAAGGGACCCAGGATATCAATACTTGACCCAATACAAGCATTGTGGAACCTGTGTCTCTTGAGGATACTGCTAGGTACTAATGACCTAGATTGGCCACTGTTGGAAACCGGATACTGGGCTTGATGGACCTTGGTCTGACCCAGTATGGCATATCTTATGTTCTTAATGTTCTACGTGAATAAGCAAGGGGGCACAGGATCTCGTACCCTGTGTCAGGAGGCTCTAACCATCTGCTCATATGCATTCCAACAGGGTATCCTCTTGCGAGCAGTGTATCTGCCCGGTCAGGACAACCAGCTGGCCAACAGGCTCAGCAGAGTTCTCCAGCCGCCCGAGTGGCAGCTGGACCCTAGGGTAGCCAGTCGACTTTTCCAGCTCTGTGGAGAACCTGTGATGGACCTGTTCGCCATCCTGCACAACTTCCAGTTACCCCGCATCTGCTCCCAGCAGGCCCACCCCTCCAAGGTGACAGCAGATGTGTTCCTGGTGTCTTGGTCATTAGGCCTCATGTACGCCTTCCATCCTACCCCGCTGATCACCAAGACCTTGTTCAGGACCCTCCACGACAGGACCTATCTCATCTTGATAGTTTCTTGGTGGCCCAGGCAGACGTGGTTCCCGCTATTTCTACAGTTGACGGTGGACACCCCCATCCCTTTGGGGACCCCTCCGGGACTCCTTTCTCAGGAGGAGGCTCTCTCCTGCACCCCAATCTGGGGTCCCTATCACTGACAGCATGGCTGCTGAGAGGGTGACTCTGGCCCCCTTCAACCTTCCGGTTGAGGTAGAGGACATCCTCTTGGCCTCTCGCAAGGCCTCTACTAGGAAGGCTTACTCCCTCAAGTGGCACAGGTTCTCTGTTTGGTGCACCAATCATGGAGCTGACCCTTTCTCCTGTTTGATGGCTCTGGTGTTACAGTACCTCCTCCACCTCTCTCCATCTGGACTCAAGTCAAACTACATCCGGTTGTACCTCAGTGCCTTAGTGGCGCAACACCATCCGGTGGATGGTAAGCCCCTCTCGGTTCAGCCGTTGGTGACCCATTTTTTTGGGGCCTGATCTTATCGAAGCCCCCGATTCGCCCTCTGGCAACCGAATGGGACCTCAACGTGGTGTTGGGGCAGCTCACTCACCCACTCTTTGAACCTCTGGCTACCCGCCACCTCCACTACATCTCTTGGAAAGTGGTTTTCCTGGTCGCGCTTACCTCCACTCGCAGAGTTAGCGAGCTCCAGGCCCTTGTGGCGGAGGTGCCCTATACCAGGTTCTACAAGAACAGAGTGGTGCTTCGCACGCACCCCAAATTTCTGCTGAAGGTGGTGTCGCCCTTCCATCTCAACCAGGAAGTGGTGCTCCCTACCTTCTTTCCACAACCTCACTCCATTCGGGTTGAGACGATCCTTCAAACCTTGGACTGTAAGAGGGCTTTGTCCTTCTATATCCAATGCACTCAGGGCCACCGCAAAGCTTCCCGGCTTTTTGTCTCCTACAACCCCAGTAGGCTTGGGGAGGCAGTGACAAAGCTTACGCTGTCCACATGGGTGGTGGACTGTATCGCCCTCGCTTATGAGCAGGAGAGTCTCCCGCTGGAAGGCCGTGTCATGGCACACTGTGTCAGGGCCATGGCGGCCTCGGTGGCAAACTTGCACTCTGTCCTGATAGTGGACATCTGCCGGGTCGTCACCTGGTCTTCAGTCCATACCTTCGCAGCCTGTAAAGAGAGTCCCAGAACAAGCAAGAATGTAGTCTTCACATATAGGGTAACATCGGCACCAATGGAGCCCGTGCGGGAATGCTCCCCCGCGTCCAATAGAAAGCTTTTGGGAGCATCCTACTGTGCTCGCGAAGCTGCCTTCCTGTATTTTCAGCTCTCCCTCCTCAGTTCTTCGTTTTCCGCGGAGCCAACAAGAAGCAATTCCTGTCACTGCAGAAAATTTGTCCTTTCTTATTTTTTGTGGTCGCTTCTGCCTTCCTGTCGACACTGATACGACTCCCATCAGTACTTTCTTTTCTTCTGTCTTTCATTAAAAAAAAAAAAATCTGTGAGGAAAGGAATTTTTTTCTTCCTTCAGGCGCATCGACGCCATCTTAGGCCTAGCTTCCCCTTTTGTCACAGACAAAATGGAAAAACCAACCAGTGGGTTTAAAAAGCGTTCTAAATGTGGCAGTACCATTTTGGCTACAGACACCCACGACTGGTGCCTAAAATGCTTAGGTCCAGATCATCTACCGTCAGAATGTCCTCTTTGAAGAAAAATGACAAAGAGAGGCCTACAGAACCGAGCTGCAAAACTAGGCATCTTCTTTGCCTCCAATGCAGTATCTTTAGCATCAATGTCATCGAGAGCTTCAACTTCCTACCAAAGATCTCAGGTATCGAAACCTAGGTCTTCTTCGAAGACTGACCGGCCTAGCAAGGGTAGATCTCATTCTAAGCATTGAGATGCCTTGGGCGTTGCCCTGGAGGGGGACACACTGGCCAAACAACCCCAGCGGGAGGACCTTGCTTCCAAAGCCTTAGTGGGGTCCCAGGATGCTCCTGAGGCCTCCACTTCCGGAGAGCTCCTGGTGCCATGCTGAGGGATTGTGGCCTGCAATTCCGGTACTGATACCCAAGCATCAGCAAGCTTTATGGATCAACGTATCCTGGCCATCAAGCAGAGCTTAGCGGCCTTACTTGCGGCCTCCATACCGGTAAAGCCTTTATAGCCGATCCCTCAGGCATCGGTACCGGCTCCAGTACCAACACAGCCTGCATCGACTTTTTTGCCGCCCACCACTCTGATGACCATGCTGGCCCTCAAATCCATTTCTGGTATCGAAGTTCCAGCACCGCCAGCTTCAGCTACCAATTTTGATCTGAATCGGGTACGTGTACAGCGGGAACATCCTGCCTGTCGGTACTTTGAATCTTCAGACTCTGATTCGTTGGACGATGAATCGGCCGATACCTGGGGCATGAGAACTCTCCCGGAAGACCCATCTCCATCTTCACAACATTGCATGACTTTATTTACAATGTTGCTCGGGGTCTGTCTATAACGGTGACCTCATAGAAAGAGCTTAGAGCTGAAGAACTTGAAATTCTTCAGTACCCTGCAGCCCCGAAAGAAGCTGCTACTCTCCCCATTCATCGCATACTTCACGATCTTATGATTCGTATGTGGGAGACACCCCTTACTGTTTCTCCACATACCCGACAACTCGATACCGGGTACCAGAGTGTCCCAGTTTCCAAAAGATGCAATTACCACACCATTCCATGGTGGTGGAATTGTTAGTGCATCGAATAAAGAGTGCTAAGACACATTCCTCGAACCCTCCAGGTAGGGAATCAAGATCCCTCGACATCTTTGGTCGACGTTGTTTTCAGGCCTCCATGTTATCGTCCAGGATCAGTTCCTACATACTCCATATGGGTATGTTCCTCAGAGAGGTGGCTAGGAATTTGGAGTTAATGACTCCTCCCTGATGACAAAAGAGCAGATTATCTTACCCTTGTAAAACATTCTCAAAATGTTTCAAAGTTTGTTAACAGGGCAACTTTTGACTGTTTTGAGTGCATCAGCAGAACTTCATCTGTCTGCATAGGGGCACACAGAATTGCTTGGCTTCAGGCATCGGATCTTGAACAATGGGTTCAAGACAAACTGGGTAATATCCCTTGCACTGGTGAAAACCTTTTTGGCAAGGATTGGCAAGACGAGGCTTCTCAGTTAAAATCTGAGAACACCACTCTTAATAGACTATCTAGGTCTACTGCCAACCCAACTAGAAAAAAACAGCAAAGAAAGCTTTTTTCAATAAGAAAAGAAGTACTATCCTTCTTACACCCCTGCTGTACAGTGTCAACACCATGCTCCTCAGAAGGGGCAGCAGCCATCAAAACAGCAAAAGAAGGCTCAGACCTCTAAGTCACAGCCACCTCAACAGAACCAGCCTCCTCAGGGTCTTTGACTTCTTTCTGGAAAACACAGCTGCTCTTCCTCTAGAGATTCCAAATCCCACCCTTATCCCCGGTAGACTTTGTCACTTTGCCCACAGGTGGCATCTTATTACATCAGAGCAGTGGACACTGTCCATATGGGAGGGGTACAAGCTTCAGCTACAGAGTCTACCCACAGACTCCTCCAAGAGAGTTCCACTCTCAGCCACCTCTCACTGTTGTTACAAGAGGTCACCTCCCTTCTTCTTCAGGGAGCAATAGAGAAGGTTCCACCATCCCAGCAGGGAATGGGCTTTTATTCTCTGTACTTCCTCATTCCAAAGAAAACAGGGGGATACAGGCCCATTCTGGACCTCCGAGAACTGAACAAGTATCTGATACAGAAGAAATTCAAAATGATCTCCCTAGGAGTCCTTCTTCCCTATCTCTAGAATCAGGACTGGCTCTGTTCTCTAGACCTAAAAGAGGCATATACTCACATACTTATTCACTCACAGCACAAAAAGTTCCTGCGCTTCATGTTTCAAGGGAGACATTATCAATAGAGTCCTGCCTTTCAGCCTCACCTCTGCACCAAGAGTTTTCACAAAGTGTATGGCGGTAGTATTTTATTTATTATTTATTAGAGTTTCTTTTATACCGTGCTATTCAGCATCAGTGCGGTTTACAATGAACAATAAAATACACATTTCCGATGGTACTTTGTGTTTACAGTTGAACAGGTAATGCAACTTGGATAACAGGGTAACTATTTACAATTTAAGACATAATTGGGAACTCTTTTGACTTCAGTCAAGGGGGTTCTGAGAGGCTTGTGAGGATGGTGCAGCATCCACACTGGCTTCTGGGTAAAACTGGAGGAAGAGGTGAAGTTTTAAGGCCTTTCTGAACTGAAATAAGTCCTGGATTGATCGGATTGAGCCATTCACAATTCTCTCAAAGTCTTCTAGGACCATCTTCGATTCCATACAATTCTAGTCCAGACAGACAATCAAGTAGCCATGTTCTATTTGAACAAGCAGGGCGGAAGAGGCTCTTGGACCCTCTGCAGCAAGGCCCTGCATCTGTGGTCTTTTGCCATACAGCATCACATTCATCTACTTGCGGTATATTTTCCAGACAAACACAATGTCTTGGCGGACAAACTCAGTTGAGTCCTTCTACCCCACGAGTGGTTTCTCCATGCTGCAAGGTCGCCCACATCTTTCAGATCTGGGAACCCCAGAGATAGACCTATTCGCAAGTCCTCAGAATGCCAAGCTTCCTCACTTCTGCTCCAGGACTCCTGCACTGGACAGCCAGCAGGTGGATGCTTTTCACCTCCACTGGGGTCAGGGCTTCCTATATGCCTTTCCTCCTATTCCCCTCATTCTCAATACACTTTTCAAACACCACAGAGACAGGGGCTACATGATACTCATAGCCCCACGCTGGCCACGACAACCATGGTATCCTCTCCTTCTACATCTGTCTCGAGCTCAACCCATAGATCTGGGATCTGCTCCAGATCTTCTCTCTCAGGAGGAGGGAACGCTGCTCCATCCCAATCCACAGTCCCTCCATCTTACAGCATGGCTGCTGAAGGCATAGCCTTCCAGGACATTAACCTCTCTCAACAGGTTAAAGATATCCTTTTAGCTTCCAGGAAGCCTTCCACCAGGCGTTCCTATGCCTTCAAATGGCATAGATTCTCTCTCTGGTGTTCACAGAGGGCACTTAACCCCTTCTCAGCCCCGGTGGATGCATTACTTGAGTATCTTCTCCACCTGTCTTCTTCTGGACTTAAAACCAACTCGATAAGAGTACACCTCAGTGCAATAGCAGCCTCTCACATGCCCTTAGATGGTCAACCCATCTCTTCTCAGCCGCTTGTAGCATGCTTCATGAGAGGACTTCTATTAACCAAACCTCCCATTAAGTCCCCTCCAGTGGCATGGGATCTCAGTGTTGTTCTAGGACAGCTTCTAAAGCCGCCCTTTGAACCTCTAGTCACTACCTCTCTGAAGTTTCTCACGTGGAAGATCGCCTTCCTTATTGCTCTTACTTCAGTGAGACACATTAGTGAGCTCCAAGCCTTGGTGGCTGACCCTCCTTATACATGATTCCACTATAATAAGGTAGTCCTTAGGACTCATCCTCACTTTATGCCAAAGGAGGTCTCGCCTTTTCATTTAAACCAGTCAGTCTACCTTCCTGTCTTTTTCCCTCGACCTCATTCCTCTAGGGCAGAGGCAACCCTTCACACTCTGGATTGCAAATGTGCTTTGGTTTTTTATCTCCAGAGAACTCGAGAGCACCAAAAAGCTTCCCAACGTTTTGTCGCCTTTGACTCGAGTCACCTTGGCTTGCCAGTATCTAAGCAAACTCTCTCCAGGTGGATTGCGGATTGCATCTTCTTTGCTTATGAAAGTGCAGGTCTCTCTCTTGAGGATCACATCACTGCACATAATGTTCGAGCCATGGCTGCCTCCATGGCAAATCTATGCTCTTTAGTAATTGCCGAGATATGCAAAGCATCAACTTGGTCTTTTGTCCACACTTTTGCTGCTCACTATTGCCTGGACAAGGACTCCCTCCGGGATGCCTTGTTTGGCCAAGCTGTTCTCCAACACCTCTTTCAGACTTAGATCAACTTCTACCCTCTGTTCCGGGTTTTGATACCAGACATCCTAGGAGGATACATGACTTACTTAGTTGTGCCTGTGATCCACAGCTCACCCTGAGGTCATCTCTCTGGCATCTTCCAGCTAGGGAGTCACATATGTGAAGACTACATTCCTGCTTGTTCCTGGAGATAGCGTAGTTACTCACCTGTAACTGGTGATCTCTGGAAACAGCAGGAATTTAGTCTTCAGAACCTGCCCGCCTCCCCTAGGAGTTGTAGGTTTTCTTTTTCTTCTTCTCTTCTCCTTCTCTCCTTTTATCTCAGCTACAAACTCAACTGAGGAGGGAGAGCTGGAAAGGCGGTAAGGCAGCTACGCAGGCACAGTGGTATGCTTCCAAAAGCTTTCCTATTGGACACTGGGGAGCGTTCCTGCGCGGGCTCCATCGGTACCGACGCTACCCTATATGTGAAGACAATTCCTGCTGTTCCCGGAGAACACCTGTTACAGGTGAGTAACTATGCTTTATTAGCTACATAGAGGATTTTATACAATGGGCTCTGTGACAGATAGTACGCTCTCCATGAATAAATTAATCCCCAGGGAGTACTTGCTAGTGCTGTACTACTGGCGATTCAAATCTCTTGTGACATACAGAAACATGAGTAATCAAGTCCAAATAACCTTATCCTACTATTGGCAGATATATGTGTACACTGTGGGGGTGATTCTACAAGAAAATATGCTCTTTCTAAAATCTTTTTACTAAGACTTCTATGGACCTTCTGGAAGCAAAGTGCTTTTACTATCCGATCCTAAACTGTCATAATTGAAAGTTGCTTTAAAGTAACAATATATGATCATAGTAGTGTTGTTGTGCTATAAGCTTCTTTGATATTACTTGAGAGGCGGCCTGAAAATGCTGTAAAGGGAGAAAGCTACAGTTGGTTTATTTATCTCTGTCCTTGTCTGTGATCTGTCTCTCCCATCCCAGGATTTGAGATGGGTATTATTTCAGTCCTGCATCTCTTATGAGCTGCAGTATACTATTTTATGACTGTAGTTACATATTTATTTAGCTATTTTTCTATAATGCTCTATCTAAGATTCACAGTAGTTTATCTGTAACAACATAGATCAACAGAGCTTTACAGAGAACTGATTATATGACAGTTGACAATATAAAATGGAAATAGAACAATATTATCAACAGGAACAGAACATTAACTTGGAAGGGAAAGGGGGGAGGAGGGGACATGGTGGGGATTTGAGTTAGGTTGTGGATGGGGGAGAGATGAGGTTATAGAGTGGGGAGAGAAGAGAGGGATGGTTCGGCATGTCCATTGACTAGGTGGTTACGTTTCATTGGGGAAGCGTTCCAAGAATAGTTGAGTTTTCAGGTTTCTACGGAATATCATTAAGTCACCTGTGGCATGTAAGTTGTGTAGGATGGCATTCCAGGGTGTGGGGGGCATACAGGGACAAAGCCCTTCTAGATGTGGAGTGGTTGGTTTTTCTGTTGCTTGCTGGTGTGGATAGGGTATTCTGAAAGTCCATTCTTCTAGATCTGCTGTTAGGCACTTTCTGTACAGTGATTGTAGGTAGTTGGAGGAGAGGTCATGATTGATTATGAAGATAGTGAGGATGGCTTTGTATTTTATTCACTCTGTGATGGGTAACCAGTGCAGTTGTTTGTAGAGTGGGGTTATGTGATTGATTCTGGAAGTATTGCAGAGGATGCATGCAGCAGTGTTCTGAGCCAGTTGAATAGGGTGAATAGCGTTTTTGCGAAGGCCTTGTAGAAGGAGATTGCAGTAGTCTAGGTGGGGGAAGATGAGAGTTTGGAATACAGTGCGAAAGTCTTGAAGGTTCAGAAGTAGTTTGAGATGTTGTACTATTTTGACTTTACTGTAAATTGCTCTCGTGACATTGCTGATATGGGCTGTTAAGGTTAGGTGCTGATCTAGTGTGACCCCTAGGTAGTGAACTTAGAGATTTACGAGTAGGTTTGCTCACTCTCAGTTTATTTATTTATTCTTATATACCGCATTTCCAAGAATCAATGCGGTTTGCAAAGAACAGAACATCAGCATTACATGGAACAGTTCTGTATGGAACAACATTATAACATGGATGGAACTAGGAATAACACAGAACAGTGTAACTATATACAAGGAACAAGGTTGCTTGTAGCAGTCTACAGCCCAAAGCTTTATCTTAAACTAGGGGTAGGAGGGGGGGGGGGTTGTAGGGAAGGGGCAGGAGTAAGAGATGAGGGCCGGGTCGGGTAATCCCATCGAAATGTTCCATGAACAGGTGAGTCTTCAGCATCTTCCTGAATGTTGCAAGGTCATGAGTCTCTGATGTGGTTTGGTAAGGCATTCCAGAGGCGAGGGGCATGTAGGGACAATGCCTGGTGCAGGTTGTCTGATTATTCTTGGTCAGTGCTGGAGATAGGACCAGATGGTTTGATGTATTACTACTTTGGCAATTTTCTGGGGTCTTTGTTAAGATGGATTGCAAATATTGTGAGGATAACTGATGGATTATTTTGAATGCTGTCATCAGTGTTATATGCTTAATTTGAGAGAAGAGAGGTAGCCAGTGTAGCTTTTTTAGAATGGGTGTTATATGATTGTACCGAGGTGTGCACATCAGGATTCAAGCGGACGCATGTTGGGCGAGCTGTAGAGGATGTAAGGAGTTCTTCAAAATACCTTGAAAAATGGCATTACAGAAATCAAAATGAGGTATACACTTGGGGGAGGGAGGGGTCACATGTTGGGTGAGCTGTAGAGGTTGTAAGGAGTTCTTCGAAATACCTTGAAAAATGGCATTAAAGAAATCAAAGTGAGGTATACACTTGGGGGAGGGAGGAGTGGCTCAGTGGTTGGGACAGGTTACCTTAGACCAGAAGGCTGGGGGTTCAATTCCTGCATGGGGACAAGCAACTTCAGGCCAGAGGGACTGGGGTCTCTAGTCCTATGGCCATTCCTTGTGGCCTTGGGCAAGCCACTTAACCCTCCATTGCCTCAGGTACACTTAGATTGTGAGCCCTTCAGGGACAAGGGAATAAAAAGTACCTGTTAGTATACATGTAAACCACACTGATTCTAAAGAGCACAGTATTAAAAAAAAGAAAAAAAAAAAAAGGTAGTATCATTGCTTGGAAGACTGTTCAAAAATCATGTGATTCCAGAAGGTGCTGTAAATGTTGGAGTGTCCTCAACTTGTAAATGCTTTGGGTTGCTTTGTATATATGTGGTTGAAACATGAGATGTTGATCTATGGTAACACCAAGGTATCTCACTTCTGACCTTACGTCCAAGTTGGCATTGTCAACCTTTAATGACTTTGTTGGTAGAAAGGATTGATTTTTGGTGAGGAATAGGACCTCTGTCTTCTTGAGATAGATTTTGAGTTTGTGATCTGATAGCCATTGTTTTATTAGCATTGAAGCAGTTTGTAATTGTTGAGTAGTTTGCATTTGTGGTGGTAAAGGAAACATATATCATAAAATTGTCTGCATACAAGTGGTAGTAGATGTTAAATGAGTGTATGATATCGCAGACTGGCTCTATGTAGATGTTAAATAATAATGCTGAAAGGGAAGAATCTTGAGGAACTCCTTGTGTCTGGATGATTTGATTGGAGGTCTTTTGGCTAATTTGCACATACTGGTTGTGGTTTGTGAGGTATGAGTGAAGCCATTCCAGGGCAGTGTGATGGATTCCTATGTTGTATAGATGATGCAGGAGGATGCCATGGCATACGGTGTCGAATGCTGCTGCAATGTCCAGAAAAATGAGGATGAAGCCTTGTTTTAAGTTTTCTATGCCCTTGAGAAGTCTGTCTATTAGTGAGATTAGCAAGGTTTCTACTCCATAGGTATTGTGGAATCCGTATTGCTGCATGTCCAAGGGAGAATTTGTGTCTATATGATCTTGCAATTGGTAGAGGACAACTTTCTCAATAACTTTGCAATAAAGGGTAAACCGGAGATAGGCCTGTAAGACCTTGGGTCTTTTGGATAGAGCCTAGGGATTTTGAGGATCAGACGGTTGGAATCAGTTTTAAGGTATGCAGGGAAATATCCTTGGGAGAAGGAGGTCAAGATTAGTTTATGAAGGATTGGGGAAAGCTCTACTTTTGTGATTTTAAACCAGGTTGCAAGCATGGGTCCTTTGGGGATGTAGTGGTGTTGAGGCTGTGGATTATGTGCTCCAAGTGTTCTGTAGAAGTGGGGCTGAAAGATTTCAGCAATGTATTTGCAGTGTTTTGGTCCATGGGTTTACCAGAGCCTGTAGGAGTAGGCCAGTTGTGTAATGGTATGGGGTATTTTGATTGTAGATATGCAGCAAATTCCTGTGGTTCAAGGGTGCTTGTGTTGTGAGCTTGGCTGTTTTCTTTTGCTAGTCTGTTAACTATATTGTACAGTGCGCTAGGTTTATTTATTGTTTTCATTATTAATTTGCTGTGATATTCCCTTCTAGCTTTGTTGGTCTCGGTACGGTATGTTTGAAGGGTGAGTAGATAGATTCCTTTTATCTGGTCGTCATGTGTGTTTCTCCATCTTTGCTCAAGTTTCTGCAATTTTCGCTTTAATTCTTTGAGGCTTAGTGTGTGCCATGGGCTGTGGATGCAGCAGTGCGGTTTCACCGGTCTATGGCAAAGGCTTTTATTGTGTTTATCCATTTGTTCATGGTGAGTTTTAGGTTGTGGGATTCTGCGTCAATAGCAGAGAGAACTTTGTCAATGAAGGTAGATTTGTCGAAGGGCTTGAAACGGTGGTGGTACATACTGTGGATGGTGTTTGATCTCATGGTTGGCTGCTCTGGCAGGTGACAGTGTAGTGGTCTTACCACAGGACTTCTGTGAGCAGCAGATTGGGGATTTTGTAGGTTTCAAGGAGTTGGGTTTGGACGAATATAAGGTCCAAGGTGTTTCCTTTGGAGTGAGCAGGGAGGAAGTTTGGAGTAATTACTTGCTTATGTTGCCATTGGACATGATCTGTTATCTCAATGTGCTGTTTGCGGCCCTCTTCTAAGGGCCTGCGCCTAAGGGCCAAGCCAAAGGACCCTCAGGCGCAGGCATGCCTGATCGTGCTGGGATTTAAATGCTGACTGCATGGGTGGTCATCAGGCCTGATTGGCCTCGTCGGAGGGGTGCAGAGAAGAGCTTACCTGCCCACTCTCCCTTGGTGTCGCCGATCGGGGCTGTCTGGAAAGGCAATGGTGATGATAGGAGGTGGGGTGAGGTTTATTTATTTATTTTATTTATTTATTTAACAGTATTTCTATACCGCCTTATCCTACAATCAAGGCGGTATCACAGCAAGACAATCAAAAGTAGTGGACGTGTAATTAATGCAGTGAAAGATATGTCATGATTTGTGTGTAAGATGTTATAGTGTGTTAGATTAGGTTGAACTATGTACATTGTGCGCTATGATACAGCATGTGCTATAATACATTCTTCTATACAATGAGGATTTAAGATACATCATGAGCTGTTATTCATTTTCTTATCGGGGGGTCGGAAGGGGGAATGTTGGTAGTTCTTGTTGGTTAGATCAGGTGACATGTCCATAGTGTTCTATGAACAGTGTTGTCTTCAGCTGTTTGCGAAAGTCTTTGAGGTCTGTCGTCGATCTCAGTTCGTCTGGGAGGGAGTTCCAGATTGTTGGGGCAGCCAGGGAGAGTGCTCTTTCTGTGGTGTCTTTGCGTGTTTTTCTGAAGTCTCTAGGGGTGTTGGAGTCTCTGGTTATGTACGAGGGTTATTTTTAAAGTAAGGTCCGGTTGGCTGTAGCTTTGTAAATTTTTTCCCTCTGTAGAAACAAGCATGCATGCCGGCTCCCGGCATGCCTTGTGCAAAAGCAGATGCCATTTGCAGTTGTAGCGTCACTTGGTATGGTTTATACTGAGACGTTAAAATGTTTAAGACAATTGAGCGGCCCTCCGACTGTGAAATACGGTCTGTGATTCGGTTTTTGACAGCAAGGACGGTGTCATCAGCGGACATTCCTCACCAGATATGTGAGGTGTATGGCCCCAATGCGATGAGTGAAGCAAAGTGCGTAAATGGGTGAGATTGTTCAAGGATAGGCGGGACAAACTGTGCTCACGATGGGTTCCCAGGCTGCTTTCCGCAGAACACCAAAAAAGGAGAATGGCTAGTGCTTTGTCATTTTTGATCCGATACAATGAGGAAGGAGATGAACCTTTGGACCATATTGTCACAGGGGACGAGACATGGGTTTTTCACATGACTCCAGAATCAAAGCGGCAGTCGATGGAATGGAGACACACGTCAACTCCAGTCAAAGTGAAAGCCAAACAGACAATCTGAACACGCAAGATTATGGCAACTGTGTTCCTCGGAAAGCAGCCTGGGAACCCATCGCGAGCACCGTTTTCTGAACTGCAATTTTTCAGAAACGATTTTGTATAGCACTGACCTTGAAACTTGTGGCAATTTCAGTGATAAAGTGGAAATCGTGAATCGCCATTCTTCATGAATTTTTGTGTCAACTGTGTGCACCAAATCTTCTGTGATTACTGAAGGTCGACCCTATTGCAATTCATCATGGACATTGTCCCGCCCATCCTTGAACAATCTCACCCATTTACGCACTTTGCTGTCACTTATCGCATTGGGGCCATACACCTCACATATCTGGCAATGAATGTCCGCTGATGACATGGTCCTTGCTTTCAAAAACCAAATCACAGACCGTATTTCACAGTGGGAGGGCCGCTCAATTGTCTTAAACATTTTAATGTCTCTGTATGAACCGTACAAGGTGACGCTACGACTGCAAATGGCATCTGCTTTTGCACAAGGCATGCCGGGAGCCGGCACGCATGCTTGTTTTTACAGGGGGAAAAATTTACAAAGCTACAGCCAATTGGACCTTACTTTAAAAATAACCCTAGTATAAGACTTCGGTTTTCTTGTAGTTGATAGTCATATTGTGTACGGTGAGCCATTTCTTCATGGAACTGAAGCATGTTTTTATGGGTATGGTTGTGGGATTGTTGGTGTTGAATGGAGCGTATATCATCACATCATCTGCATATATATGGTAGAGAATGTTGTGTTTTTGAATTATTGTGCATAGTGGTTGAAGAAAGATGTTAAAGAACAATGCTGATAAGGCAGATCTTTGGGGGACACGTTGAAGTTGGAAGTAAGGGGCCGATTTCTTGTGGCTCACTTAGTTGACGGTCCATGAGGTAGGATTCGAACCATTTTAGTGTGGTGTCTTGTAGTCCTTTTGCAGGGGTTTTCAACCCAGTCCTTGGGGAACCCTAGGCCAGTCAGGTTTTCAGGATTCTCAGAATGAATATGCATGAGAAAGATTTGCATGTTCTGCCTTCATTGTATGCAAATCTATCTTATGCATATTCATTGTGGGAATCCTGAAAACCTGACTGGCCTAGGGTTCCCCGAGGACCAGGTTGAAAACCTATATCCTATTGCCGAGGACCAGGTTGAAAACCTATGTCCTATTGAGTGAAGCCTTTGTAGGATAAAGTGGTGAGGGACAGAGTTGAAAGCTGCCTTGATATAGAGGAATATTAGAGTGAATCCATTATGTGGTTTGTCTATGCCTTTTAGTAGGTTATAAGTGAAGGCAGATAGGAGGGTTTTGATGCCATGATTGAGTCTGAAACCATATTGTTGGGGGTTAAGTGGGCAGTGGGAG
This sequence comes from Ichthyophis bannanicus, assembly GCA_033557465.1. Classification (NCBI taxonomy): domain Eukaryota; kingdom Metazoa; phylum Chordata; class Amphibia; order Gymnophiona; family Ichthyophiidae; genus Ichthyophis; species Ichthyophis bannanicus. The sequence continues at coordinate 363,872,709 of CM066039.1, forward strand.
TCTACGTAATCTTGTAACTGGATTTGTACTATTTTCCCTAGACGTTCGCCAAGAATGATAGGCTGGCTATGGGTTTGTATGAGGTTTTTTGGTTAGGGTCTTTCTCTGTTCCTTTCTTTATGGGGTGGATGGAGGCTTCTTTGAGAGTCTGGGCATATATCCTTGTAGGATTGATCTGTGTGAGATTTGGTGGATTGCAGAGATTAAGGTTTCTCTGGCGATCTTGATCCAATTGACTGGATAGGGATCAAGTGGAGAAGTTGTTATGTTGATAATAATTGCCTCAAGTTGCTCTGAAGAGATTTATTTATTTATTTATTTAGCATACATTTGTATGCCGCTACTTCCAGTGATCAGCTGCGGCTTGATTACAGGCGTGAAATTGACAAATCATGACAGAAAATTTGATGAAATATAATATTGATTCGGAAGGGAAAGCACAGCACAGCACACAGTTAGGGGTCTCAAGGAGGGGTCAGATATTCACATATTCACATATATACATATTCACATATATACATAACTGCATCAATGATCTGTCTAGGTGATGCAGTTATGTATATATGTGAGATAGTTGAAAAGGATTTCCACCCGTTTGGTTTTGTGGTGTTGAGGTTTTGCTGCTTTACTGGTAGGTAGTGTTGAGAAGATGCTTGTTTTTGGTAGAAATAAGCCATGGTTTGAGGGGAGATGGAGATCTCTTCTTTTGCTGTGAGGAGTTTCTTATCAAGGATTTTGTTATTTCAAAGAGCTCTTGTAAAGCACAATAAAGAGTTCTGTGAATGTGCATTTTCACCTGCATCATTTTGTGCATCTTCACAATATTTCCATTTTTCTGTTTTATATTACCTTGGGGGAGGGATATGCAAAAGACATTTACATGGTTTGCAGACTTGCAGACCATGTAAATGCCACTTTCTCCATGGACAAGCAGAAATTAAGTCCCTATGCATGGGTGACATCATCCGACAAAGCCTGCAAAGAAACGCTTCCTGCCTACTAATGGAAGCTTTTGGGAGGTCCTACCATGCATGCACACCATCTTCCCACCTGCCATGGTGATGCCATTTTACCTCAGTCTTTGTTTTTCCACAGAGCCCAATGGATGCGTTTACCCCTACTTGGTAATTTTTTTCCCCTCATTGGAGACCCTGCTGCTTTCATAGAAATTCCATTTTTTTCTCTCCTGCCTGCCCATCATGGTATTTCTTCTCCTTTTTTCCTTTGTTAGTTAAAACTAACGATGCTAAGTTTCCTTTCTTTTTCCACGGCACCTCTGCCCCCTTAGGCCATGGTACTGGTGCTCTGGCCGTGAGTCCTGCTGTTTTCAAGATTGAGCCGTTTGATTGCACCATGGCTGTTCTTCCAGCTGATATGTCCCAAAAACTGGCCAGCCAGTTTAAAAAGTGTTCCCAGTGTTCAAGGACGGCATCCACCACGGATATATACAATTGATGCCTTCAGTGCCTGAGCCACAATCATTTCTTTTTTTATTTTATTTATTTAACAGATTGTATATACCACTTTCCTTCAGTCAAAGCGACTTATATATAACAGCGTTAACATGATTCTACCAAATTTGTTTTACATAGGACATAGGGCATGTACAACTTGGATTAACGGGATAAATAAAACAATGCAACTGTACTCAGCAGGGTTATGTGTTTACAGTGCATACAGTATGTATGACTTGTATTTAACATGGGGTGGTACTCCGTGTTAGTGCCTAGCCCATAGTGTTTGGTAAAGAGGTGTGTTTTAAGCCTTTTCCTTAGGTCTTGTATTGTTTAGGCTGATCGAATAGATTCTGGGAGTGTGTTCCATAATGAAAGAGCGAGGAGGGAGAAGGCTCTGTTGCTGCTTTGTTGTCTGGAATTTATTGTCTGTAGGAATGATGAGGAGGTTCTGGTTGATTGTCCTTCTTGCTCTGTGTTTGGGAGCTTTGTTCAATAATGCCTTTAAGCAGGTAGCAGATTGGTCATGTGATATCTTGAATGTACTGTAGTAGTGATAGTTTTTTGTTTTGATCTAAGTGATATGGGTAGTCAGTGGAGCCGTTTCAGGATGGGCAATATGCTGTGATCTAGATGCACCAACTAATATTCTGGTGGCAGTATTCTATGCCATTTGTAGAGGGTATAGAGCAGGGGTCTCAAACTCAAATTGCTTTGAGGGCCAAATGAGGACTTGTAAAGTAACCCGGGGGCCGCATAAGACGTGGGGCCTCATTTGCATAAGGGGCCTCATTTGCATAAATATTTGCATAATGTTACCATACACTAACTTTTAGTAAACATGCCTCTTAATGAGTATGGATAAAGAAAGACTAAAAGATTCAGAAATAGGAAGACAATAATTAAACTGGGAACCCCAAAAGCCAAACTTGGAATGTACAACAACACTGTAGAAATAAAACTATAAATTAATTTCCTCTTGTACTAAACAAAGCGCAAACATTAATGATGCACATTTCCCAGAGCTGACATATTCCAGTTAATAAATTCAAAATAAAGAGATATTTTTCTACCTTTTGTGCATTTTTTTTCAGTTGCAATTGCTCCAGCCACTTCTGGTTTCTTCGTGTCTTCTGCTATCTCCATCGTCTGCTGTCCATTTGTCCTTTCTTCTCTCTTCTAGTTTTTTTCCATTCTCTCTCCCTACATCTGCTTTAACATACTAATCTTTCTCCTTTTGCTCTTTCCTCATTCCTATTTCATCCACTCAAATTTTACCCCTCCATCCTCAATCCCCACTTACTCTCCCAATACCTGGCCAATTGTAGATTTGTCTTCTCTTCCAGACAAAATATTTTTCCCCTCTCCATTTCACTTTCCCAGCTCCATCCCATTCTAATCCTCCCCCAACATCAGCTCCCTTCTAGTTCCAGCCCCACCCAGCATCTGCTCCTTTCTAGTCCCTGCATCAGTCCATTTCCAGTCCTATCCTAGCCTCACCATCAGCCCATTTCCAATCCTAGCCCCCCATCAGACCATTTCCAATCCTAGCTCCCTCCCCTCACAGCCCATTTCCATTCCAAGCCCCCCTCCCCATCAGCCATTTGCAGTTCAAGCCCCCCTTCCACTCAGCCCATTTCCAGTCCTAGCAACCCCCCCAGCCCATTACCAGTCCTAGACCCCCCATAGCCCATTACCAGTCCTAACCTCCCCATAGCGCACTTCCAGTCTTACCCCCCCATCACCCCATTTTCAGTCTTACCCCCCCCTCATAGCCCATTACCAGTCCTAGTCCCCCCCATAGCCCACTTGCAGTCGTATCCCCCATCACCCCATTTTCAGTCTTACCTCCCCTCATAGGCCATTACCAGTCCTAACCCCCCAATCAGCCCACCTCCAGTCCTAACCCCCATCAACCCATTTTCAGTCCTAGCCCCCACCATAGCCCATTACCAGTCATAACCCCCCCCCCCTGCCAATAGCCCACTTCCAGTCCTAACCCCCATCTGCCCATTTCCAGTCCTAGCCCCCACCATAGCCCATTACCAGTCATAACCCCCCCTGCCAATAGCCCACTTCCAATCATAACCCCCATCTGCCCATTTCCAGTCCTAGCCCCCACCATAGCCCATTACCAGTCATAACCCCCCCCCCTGCCAATAGCCCACTTCCAGTCCTAACCCCCATCTGCCCATTTCCAGTCATACCCCCCCCCCACCGACAGAGGAAAACAAAAAAACCCCAAAACCCTGACTTCTGCCGTTGCCGCCGTGGCAGCGGCAGAATCAATTGTCAAATTTAAAAAAAAAAGACTTCTGCTGCTCAAGCAGCAATATCACCTGTCCTGCGGCCCCTTCCCCTGTGCCCGGAGATCCGAATCTGCTCATCAGCGGCGTGCTTTTCAAGCCGCGAAGAGTATTCCCCTCTCGCGCGGTTTCAAGCCGCGCGAGAGGGGAATACTCTTCGCGGCTTGAAAAGCACGCCGCTGATGAGCAGATTCGGATCTCCGGGCACAGGGGAAGGGGCCGCAGGACAGGTGATATTGCTGCTTGAGCAGCAGAAGTCTTTTTTTTTTTTTAATTTGACAATTGATTCTGCCGCTGCCACGGCGGCAACGGCAGAAGTCAGGGTTTTGGGGTTTTTTTGTTTTTCTCTTTCGCGGGCCGCACAAAGTTGTCTCGCGGGCCGCATGCGGCCCGCGGGCCGCGTGTTTGAGACTCCTGGTATAGAGCTTGTTTAGGCAGACCTTGATATAATATATTGCCATAATCTAAGTGTGGCGTAAGGATGGTTTGAAAGATTGTTCTGAAGTCGTTATAATCCAGTAGCGGCCATAAGTTTCGTAGTGATCTTATCTTCATATATGCTGTGTTAGCCATTTTCTTTATGTGTGCGAGCATGTTAAAGTTCTGTTAGATAGTGATGCCCAGATATTTGACCTCGGTTTAGGTTGTGAACTCGGTGTGGTTGATTTTTATTAATGCTCGGGAGGGGGGTGGGTTGAAGTCTGGATCTTGTGTAATTAGTATTTCAGATTTGCTGTTATTAACTGCCAGGTCCATGTTTGCGAGTTCTTGTGCTACCGCGGTTTAGCAGGCTATTTATTATCTTTGAGTAATCTGGTGGTTTTGTGGAGAATGGGGTAAAAAACCTAATATCATCAGCATATAGATTGTAGTGTACTTGGAATTTTCTTAGTGTTGTACATATGAGTTGAATGTAAATGTTAAAGAGAAAGGCAGAGAGTGCTGATCCCTGTGGTATGCCTTTTTCATTATTTGAAGCTATTTGATAGTTGTGTGCCTACTCGGACTTGTTTTTCCCAATCAGTAAGGTATGATTTGAATCATTCCAGAGTTATTACAGTGAGGCTGATTTCCTGTAGGCTGGTTTATTAGTGATAGGTGGTGTATGGAATCAAATGCGGTGGATATAGCCAGGAAAATCATGATGAAACCTTGTTTGGAGTTTGCAGTACCACTGATAAGTGTATCAGAGAAATGTGAGTAGTGTATCGACACTATAATATGGAAGGAAACCATGCTGGTGGGGGTCTATGGGTGCAAAATGCAATGTGTGCCTTTGAGTCAGTCCTGACTCCTGGTGACCCAGAAGCTCCTGGGTTTTTTTGGCAGTGCCTTTCTTCTGAGGCAATGGAGGGTTAAGTGACTTGCCCAAGGCCATAAGGAGTACTAGTGGGAATTGAACCCTGGTTGTTTGGTTACCAAGCCAGTGTTATAACCACTAGGCTACTCAAGGGTATCTATATGGCCTTGGAATTGTTGTTGCACTACTTTTTCTATGATCTTGGCTGTGAAAGAAATGCTTGATATTGGTTTGTATGAATTGGGAGAGATAGGGTCTAGTGTTCATTACTTTAATATGTGTCTAATTGATGCCTTCTTGAGGGGAGGAGGCATATATTCTTGTGATAATGAGGTGTGGACAATTTTTGAATGAAGGGGGAGAAGTCTGCTCTGAGGATCTTGATCCATGATACTGGTCATGGATCAAGGGTTGATGTGGTGGTATTGATGTTAGAGATGACTTTGCTTAGTTCATTTGTGGAGGCAAGGTGAAAGGTATTCCATTCATGCATGTTTGTTTTTGGGCGGATAGTCTGAGGGAGTATAGTAGGTTGTTGTGTGTTGGTTTGGATTTGTTGTTGAGGTAATCTGCCATATCTTGTGGAGTCAAGGAGGGTCTGCTTCCGTTTGTGATACCTTGGGAGAGGTCTTTCAGGAGAGAGGAGGTGATTGAGAACAGTTCTCTAGGTCAGTTAAGTGATTTCTTCAGGATTTTTGTGTAATATTCCTTCTTGCATTTTTCTAGAAGCTCAGAGTAATCTTTCTGTTTAGCAGTGTATGTTTCTTTGAGTGTGGCATCTTTCATTCTCCTCCAATTCCTTTTGATTTTTCTTATGCTTCATTTACGTTCTTTAGCTTCCTTGGAGTACCAGGGTATGCACATGTATTTGTTTTGCGTGCTGGGGCTGCTGCAATTGTTGCAATTGTGTTCCATATCTTGATCATGCTGTCTAGGTCTTGAGTGGTGGTCATGAGATATGGAAGAACTGCGTTAAGGAATGCTTGCTTTTCAAAAGGTTTGAAGCGACGTGAGTGGATATTTTGTGAAGGGTTTATATTTAATGTGGAGCTCCTGAAAGAAGGTGAATGTGATCATTGAGTGATTGGAACATGGTACTGGGGTAATTATTGGAGTTGAGTAGAGTTTACAGTTTGTGTGTAGAGGCGAAGATGAGGTCAAGGGTAGCTCCTTTTTTATGGGTGGGATCCTTTATGAGCTGTTGTAGTTGAAGGACTTCCATAGCATTTAAGAAGGCGGTTGCATGCTTAGTAAACATAGAGGTAAGGTTTAGGTCTCCTAGAAGGATGAAGCATTTATTTGGTACATTGTGGGCACAGGCCTCTTCGAGCAGTTTGAATAGGTCATCGGTTGTTGCATTTGGTGCTCTGTAGGTTAGGCATATAGTGTTCTCTCTGTTACTGTTAGTATGTCTAAGGTGTTCATAGAGCTGATTGTGACTGTGGATAAATTTAAGTTTTCATCGGCAGGGATGAAGACACTCCCTCCCCTTCTTTCTAGCCTTGTGCAGTTGTAAAGTTTGTATTTGGGAGGAGTGAGTAGGTTTAGCAATACATAGTCAGTTTCCATAAACTATGTTTTTGTGATTCACATGATGTCTATTTTGCTGTCATGGATATAATCTGCTATGATGTTGATTTTGTTTCTTGCTGAATGGGCATTGATGAATAAGCATTTGGTAGGAGAAGAGGGGAGTTGTGAGGTATGCAGGTTTGATTGTATCACTGTGGGTTAAATCCTTTGTAGTCTACATAGTATCCTGTCCAAGGGTTTGTTGATTTCAGAAAATGGTATATGCTGTCTTATTCTGTGACAGATTGGAATATTTCCTTTGTAAGCATAGGTGGTATTAGGGAAGAGTAGTAGTGATATGAGAATAAATGCTAGGAGTACTTGGTATATTTGGGATGCATTTTGAAGTCTCTGTATGGTTGCAAGGGCATTGGGATGAGATTGCTAGGTCGATTAGTCAATAAGCAGGCTGGTGGTTATCAGAAGGGTTCTTGTGGAATTGTTTGTTCTTATGCTTGGTTGATAGCCTTATGATGTTGAATGTTGCTTGCCTCAGTTCGTTGGAGGTGTGGCAAAGACAATATTTGTTGTACAGGGCATCTGGATCATGCTGCAGGCCTTCCTCAATGTACAGGCCACTCTAAGGGCACGCCTAAAGGCCCTTTGGCATGGCCCTGAGGCATGAGCACACAAGGTGTGGGCACCCTGGAGCTACTTTTAAATTTAACGGGCCTCCTTTGATATGTCTCAAAAACTGGCTAACTGGTTTAAAAAGTGTTCCCAGTGTTCAAAGACTACATCTGCCATGGATACATACAATTGGTGCCTTCAGTACCTGAGTCTTGATTATCAGCTCTCTGTATGTAATTTGTGTTTGCAGATGACAAAAAGAGGCCTTCAGGGTTGAAAGAAACAGCGCAAATCACTTTTTAGTGCTGAGAAGTCCGATCTATCGACATCTATGGCACCAGTCTCAGTGGCTTTGAAGGCTGCATCAGATACTGGCATGCATTGACATCAAGGAGTTCAAGCCCACTCAGAGCTGAGCACTCGTAGTACCCTGGAGCATCGGCCATAGATTAATCTCCACCTGAAGATGAGGAAGAATTTGGCTTCATCTTCATCGGCGCCACAGAGTGATCATGCTGAGCAGCAAATGAAGACTTTGGTGCACCAGTGTCAAGCTCCTCAGAGCAAGACATCGAGAGCGATGAGGGTCCATGAATGTGCCCCTCCAAGCTCCCCTAATGAGAGGAGAGCTCATCCTCCATGACATTGGAGGGGCAGCAGTGGCCTACTGAGAGCAGAGATCAAGCCGCCAATAAACCCTTACAGGTTCCAGGTACATTGGTTGAGGCTCTACAGCCTTCGGAGTTGGCAGCCATGGAGAAAAACCTTCTTCAGGAACAGATTGCGACACTCTTGGCCATGCAACAGGCCAGTGCCCCGACGTTGGCTGCATCGACATCGGCAACTGTCCAACTGACCTCGAGATGCATGCCTTGCCTGCGGGAGAGGCATCAACAATGGAGCGTTGAAGGGCCTCAACACCAGTGTCTGCCCGACCAATATCACTCTCTAGCCTTTCAGGGTCTGACGCACCCTCAAAATCCAGATGAGCATTGGTGCATTGTCTCTCCCAAAGGAGTTCCTGTTCCCCAAGGATCAGGAAGAGATACAAGGCAGAGACTCGGAGGTACTTTGACTTTCTCTCTGAGTCAGATTCAGAAGACAGGGTAACCAATGTTTCCGAAGACTTGTCAGAGGACAGGTCTCCAGAGAATCACTCCTCGATGTCCCCTGGGAAGGAAGCTCAGACATTTGACTCTTTTAGGAGAAGATATTTTCAGAGTTCCATGCTGATGGCCCACATGGCCTCTTAACAGCTCTAAATAGGTATGTTTCTCATCATGTGTGATCTCACTGATCTGTCCCAGTATCTCCCTCCGGAGAAATTGGAACAGTATTGTTCCCTAATGGTTCACAGCAAGGACTGCTCAAAGTTCAAGGTCCGAGTGACCTATGATATCTTCGAAATAACATTGAGAACTTCTGTTATAGGTATTGGCACCCAGAGACATGTCTGGCTCCGGTCCTTGGAACTGGAACAATCGGTGCAAGACAAGCTTGTTGATGTGCCAATCCATGGAGAGAATCTCCTCAGAGAACAGGTGAAAGAGAAGGTTGGCTTTCTTGAAAAACAGCATGTAATCCTTTGGAATCTCTCAAGGTGCACATCCAAGCTGGCCTCTTATTGCAAGAGGTACCAAGGAGGGGGTCAGAAAAAGACCTATTGCTCTCCTAGGCATAAGTACTTTCCTGGGTCCCAAACCTCCCAACCAAAACAGGTTCCTCGACCACAACCACAGTGGGAGAAGCCTCAGAAGCCCCAGTCTGCTCCTTAACCAAAGCCTGGGGCAGGATTTTAAATAGTTCCATCAGAGCATAGCCACTCTACCAGTAACCACAATAGGCAACTCTGTTGGGGCAATGCTCACTCTTTTTGCCCAAAGGTGGCCCTTCATAACCTTAGATACATGGGTTCTGCAAATCATCCAAAGCAGTTAGCGAATTCTTGGAGTTTGATGGGGATATTAGTGTCCTCTGAGTTAGGTGATCTGACGAGAGACTTCACAATATCAAAAAGTTCCATTACAGATTTTATTATTAGTTTAGTGTAGTAGTTTTTCTTGTTGTCATTAATCATCACTTGGTATATACGGAGGTTGTTCTTATATATAAGAACATAAGAAATGCAATACTTGTTCAGACCAAGATCCATCAAACCCAGGATCCTGTTTCTAACAGTGGTCAATCCAAAGTCCACAGCTTCCACAATGCTCATCCTGGGGTAAGCAGTGATTTATGGACCTTTCCTCCAGGAACATGTCTAAACCCAGCTATACTAATAGCTATAAACCCAGCTATACTAATAGCTTTTACTACATCTTCTGATAACGAATTCCAGAGATTGATTACGCGGTGAGTGAAAAAATATTTTCTCTTATTAGTCTTAAATGGGTTACATTGTTTTGTGGTGACCTGGTTATTCTCCATTTGCTTCTAGTTTTCTTAAATTCTTTTTTGTGTGCCTTAGTTCTTGTGTGTACCATACTTTGGATTGAGTTCGTTTTATGTGACACCCTGTTTGAATAGTTGTGGCGGCCTTGTTTAGGACAGAGTTCCAATTGTTTATCAATACGTCTATAGTTCTGGGTTTAGTTGTGGCAAGCTGTCTTTTAAGAATGCTTTCTTTTCAAAATTTCTTAAAGTGGCATGATATACATGGTCTAACTATGGTTTTGTTTATGTGTGGTTTCTGTGTTATGGTGAAATTGATTAAGTGATGGTCAGACCAGGGCACAGGTATCGTTTGAACAGGAGGTAGCCGTGAGTTATCAAGAATCTCATTAGGTAGAAATAAGTCGAGTGTGTCTCCTTTATTGTGGATAGGGGTATTGACTATTTGTCAAAAATCCATATCGCTCATTGCACTGAGGAATGACTGAGCATGGGTGTTGTGGGTGGATGTCAGATTGAAGTCTCCGAAGATGAGTCATTGCTTGTGTGGTTTATCGGCACATGCTAGATCTAGAATTGGCATTAGGTTATTTGGATCAGCTGTGGGAGATCTGTATGCCAGACAGAATATGAGGTGTTTGTTTTCTATCAATAGTAAGTCTAGCTCATTCGCACTTGCAGCTGATGTGAGTGAGGCTTTGAGCTCTTTTATTATGATAAGAACACCTCTGCCTCTCTTGCTTTCTCTGGACAGTTGAAAATGCTGTAGTTTGGTAATTTGAGTTGATTGATGAGGATCAGGTCAGTGATAGCCAACCAGGATTGAGTAATGAACATTATGTCTGGTGTGTTCGAATCTATATAGTCTGTTATAGGTATTTTATTTCTTACTGACCTTGTGTTTATCCAAGAGCATTTCAGGCTAGGTGCTGTAAAGCTATGGTTTGAGTTTGTGCTGTCAAGCCATCTGCATGGAGTGCTACGTATCAGCCTTTCTGAGTGGCGTGCACTTCTGTCATATTGTGCTATATGTGGTCTATTGTGGGTGTGGATGATGGGGATATTTTGGGGTAGGCAAGTAAGTGAGGATCCATAGTTAATCAGTAGCATGATGATTAATGCACAGTAGGCATAAGTGTGTGGTTTTATTTCCATTGTTGATTCGTTGAGATGGCACTGTGTACCAGGCTAAGGCAATCAAGATCTAGTTCTGTATACTTATAGTAGTGCTTTCTCTCTGCATGATTGCCGGCTGTTGTTGCTTTCTTTGGTTTGCCTCTCTGTGTTCTTTCCAGAGATGACTGAGTGGTAGATACACTGGATTGTTGATGCCTCTTATTGATTGTTGCTGGCTCGGAAGGAGACTGATGATTTAGGTACGCTCCAATCCATGCTAAGGGCCCTTTGGCGTGGCCTGCAGCGATTTTCTTTTTAAATGTGACGGCTGGTTCTTCTGTACAGAGGGAGTAGCTCACCTTCCGTGCATGCTGGGCTGGCTGGTATGGAGGATCGCTTCTCCTGCAGTGCTTTTCTTTTTAAATGTGCCGGCTGGTTCTTCTGCATGGCGGGAGACTATCTGGGTGCTGGAACTACTAGGGTTCATCATAAATTACCCAAAATTCCATCTACAACCTACCCCACAATTGGAATAAATTGGAGTCCTGCTCAACACGATGCAGCCCTCCGTACAACAGGAAAAGAGAACAGCAACTTTTATTATCCATTGTTCTATATTTCTGAATAAAAAAGCCTGTACTATCCGAGCCACGTTCTATCTACATTTCCCCTGTAAGTGTGTGGTTACCTATGCTGGAAATGTTTGTTTTCACAGATGTTTCCCATTTGGAAAATTTTCTTCGGGACAAATCAGTGGGTTAGTACAGATACTTGGAGATTTTTGTATACTCTTGACTCTTGTTCTGTTTTTGACTGGGGAAGTTCTAGGTACTAATACATGTGTTCTCTTCTGCTTCTCTCCAATGATAGGGGATAGAGCACCTCTTGCTATTGAGTTTGTTTTGTTTTTTTGCTAACTACCTAATGGTAGCAAGTTATGCTTTTCTTATATACACTGTGTATGTATTTTGGTTAAAATCTTAATAATAAAACAAAAATTGCCTATTGTCAGTAAGCAGGCAGACTTAGTTGCCCCTCTTGAGCTTGTCTACATTCTCATTGGCTTTTGGTAGCTTGTAGCTAGGGAGTCCCATACATGAAGGCTTTGTTCCTGCTTGTCTACAGAGAAAAGGTAGTTACTCACCTGTAGCAGGTGTTCTTCATGGACAGCAGGAACAAGTCCTCACAACCCTCCCATCGCCCTTAGGTTGTTGTATTCTACTATAGCTATAGTATCAGACTGAGGTAAAATGGCACTGCAGCAGCAGGCGGGATGATGGCATGCATGCGTGGTAGGAGATCCCAAAAGCTTCCATTCCAAATCATCCCTCCAGTCCAGTTCCACATGTATGGGTAGTTGACCTCCTTCAGCAGCTGAGGACTGAGCATGTCTAAATCTTCAGATGTCACAGTAGAATAGCTTCTTCTTTGGAGCCCAGCAGTCAGTAACTCAGTCCTCAGCTGCTGAAGAGAAACCTCTGTGTGGATGGGTTTCAGCCTTCCTTTCTGAAAAGTCTTTTGATTTGTGAAGTCGGGGCAAGAGAGTACTTGGAAGAGCAGGCTACCTTGATTTCTTAGAGGCTGGGTATTTGTTTGCCACTGATCTGACAAGTGGAACAGGGCCAGCAGAGCAAAAAACTTACAAAAAAAAAAAAGAAAGAAGCCTGCTGCTCTAACTGCCAGGATCCAGTCCCAGGTCTGGCAGGGCCCAGGAGGAAAAATTACCTGAGTTCCCAGGTCCCTTCCCCCCCCCCCCCCCACCAGCTGGATGACCCTGCACCCCGGTCTGGAGATGATAGGTTGATCCCTGTGTCAGTGGCACAGTGTTAGGCCTGTAGAGCTTTAAGCTCCATCCACGAAGAGCAACTCTCCTTCTTTCGTTGTTTTTTGTTTGAGGCATGCCTGGAGTTATAGGGGCCTTCCTCCATCGATGTTGGCAGGTCTCTGCACAAGGGGGAGTTGATTTTGATGTTGGTAAGTACCAGGGGACTATTTCTTTCTCTCTCTCTGCTTATCCTTCACTTCGGGGGGCAGCCGCATGGATTGTGCATGCAGTCAGGCTCTCTTTATTGTGTGACGTGTGCCGGATCGCGTGGGGTACTCATGGCTTGAGTCTGCCGGGTCTGTGCATGTTCTGAGAAGGTTTCAAAACTAAATTGCCCATTTGCACAAGAGAGCATGCAGTCGGGGAGTGCAGATAAGAACGAGGCTGTTCCTTCTGCCTGCTGTTTTGGCAGTTTGTGAAGTGAGGCTCTGTCTGACACAACAGCCATTTCTCTCTAAGGTAAAGAGGCCACAAGAAGAAAGGCCAGCAAGAGATCAAAGGGCAGAAAGCCAGATGCAGCTCCATCTGCAGCAGGGCCTGCTGTACAGGCACAGGAGACTGTTTTTCCCTCTGACATTATGCTTCTTATGCACAAAACTTATTGCCTCAAGCGCAATCAAAAGTGTCAATAGGGGGAGCACAAATGATTTTTTCTCTTTAGACCAGATGCTGGGCAAGCAGCACGTCAACCCTCTGAGCACAGGGGAGCCTGCAAACAAGAGAGCTAGAAAAGATGATGTGACATGACTGTCAGGGATCCCCTCAACCTCTGGGCTCCGAGACTCCGATGGAGGGTACATCAGACCTTTGGGGGGATCCAGGGCATCAGGACCTGGAGGAGGGCAAAATTCCTCAGGGAGAAGATCCCAATATGGTTAGAGTTTTTCACAGAGATACACTTGGCAGCCTTAATCAGCCATTCCTTGGCTGCGCTGAATATGGTTCCCGCTCCGGTGGTGTCGGAAGAACCCCTGGAAGACCCCTTACTACAGAGGTTTTGGACATCGCAGACTACATCCCCAGTTCATAGTGTCATTAAATGGATGATTGAAGAGGAATGGGAAGTCCTGGAAGCTAGCCTCAGGGGCAGCAATGCCTTGCTGCGCTTGTATCCCATTCTGCAAGAGGAGAAGGAGCTCCTCAAGATACCAGAGATGCATGCAAGGTCTTGGCAGTGACAAAAAGACCACCATTGCCATAGAAGGTGAGATGGCTCTAAAGGACCTGCAGGACTGTAAGTTGGAGACAATTCTGAAGCAGGCATTTGATACCTGTGCCCTCTTGCTTCAGACTTCCATCTAAGGGGCTTATATTACCAGAGCCTCCATTCATTGGATAGAGAGCATGTTGGAGGCAAGCGAGGAGCTCTTGAACAGAATCAAGGAAACAGCAAAGTTGAAATCAGTCTCAGCATATCTGGCAGATGCCTTTTATGATATGGTAAGAGCGTCTGCGAAGTCCATGGCATCCCTTATTACAGCCAGGCGATTTCTCTGGTTGTGCAACTGGTCAGTGGATGTTTCCTCCAAGTCCCAGCTGAGTAAGTTCCCCTATAAGGGAAAATTGCTTTTTGGGGAAGCATTGGACAAGATAGTGAAGGACCCGGGAGACTCAAAGGGAGCGAAATTGCCATAGGATCGGCCCAAGACATCGAAGATGGAGACAGCTCCAAGAATGCAGTCTCAGGATTATAGGAAATTTAGGGCGTCACGTTTTGCTCCCTATCAGTGAGGGCACTATTCCCTTAGGGGGCAGTTTTTTCAAGGCTATAGGGAGTCCTCTCGAGGCTATTATTCGGCCTCCTCTGCTCTCTCCAAAAAGCCACAATGAATCGAGGCAGGCGCAGGTGGAGACGGTGCCTCTAGAGCAGGGGTGGCCAACTCCAGTCCTAGTGCACCACAATCCAGCCTGGTTTGCAGGATGTCCCTAATGAATACTCATGAGGTATATTTGCATCCACTGCCTTCCACTGTATGCAAATATATCTCATGAATATTTATTAGTGACATCCTGAAAACCAGGAGTGGCCTAGTGGTTGGGGCAAGGTACCACAGGCCGGAAGCTCGGTGGTTCAAATCCCACTAGAGAACAGCAACCTTGGGCCGGAAGGACTGGAGTTTCTAGTCCCACAGGTGCTCCTTGTGGTCTTGGGCAAGCCACTTAACCCTCCATTGCCCATGTTCCCTGTAAGTATTAGTGTATGTGTCTCATATCACCGCGTGTTAAATGTATCCCCCAACCGCTTTGACCCGGTGAAAAGCGGGATATAAATGCAGCTAAATAAATAATAAATAATTGTCTTTCCTTGAGTCCCTCCAGTCCAGTCCAGGACCCACCCGGTTCTGCTCAGGGTATACATGGTTTTCTATTGGTCTTGTTGTAGGTTCTGGACTATTGGGGATGTCCGGCTTGAGGGGAAGATTCCCATAAGAATTACAGCTGTTAAAGTGAGGGATCTTAATGGATTCAGCATGGGCAAATATGTCCTTGATATTGTTTTTTGATCTGCTTCTGTTGCACTTGTGAATAGTTGGCATTCTTAGCCAAAACAATTAAAAAAAAATCAGAGTGAGAAAAATGTGGTTTGCTCTCTTTGGTTCTGCTTTGCTATTCGGTTACTGACTCCTGGGCTCCAAAGGAGGAGCTATTCTACTGTGACATCAGAAGATTTAGACATGCTGAAGGAGGGTGACTACCCATACATTTGGGACTGGAGAGACTCTAGGAAAGACAATTAGCAGGTAAGGACTAATTATTCCTTATTAGCTGGGGAGATTTCCTGCATGGGTTCAGTCGGATGATGTCAGACATATGTGAGGACTTATTCCTGCTGTCCACGAAGAACATCTGTTACAGGTAAGTAGCTGTCTTGAATGGGATATTCAGCAGCACAAACACAGTTAGTGACACTGAATATTCATGGGTGCCGCCGCTACATGCCCCAGTGCTATGCAGTTAGCATTGAGGCGTGTTGTGAGCTTTCTGGGACGAGCGGAGGCAATACCCTTCACTAACTGGGCAGCAGCAATATTGAGTCACTACTTGCCTGGGATAAGTGGGTAGAGTCAGGTGTGACACAGGCTGGCCAAGCTTCCATGAGTAAAGTTAACTAGGTAATAGCTCATATTGCTGCTGCCCAGTTAGCTTCTGAGTTTTGCGGCAACCCAGATATTCAATGCCGAAGGCTGGATACCGCGCCCAGCGTTGAATATCTGCGGTTAGAATTCAGCGGCAACAGCTAGGTGTTTTACAAGTGCTAGCCACCACTGCCAAATATCCCCCCCTCTTTGATTTTGGTGTAAAAATCATTAGTGGATCAATATTTTAAAAAGTTACTAAGCAGCATAAGAAAATCAACTAATTTTAGCTGGTAATTTTTAGGATAATTTTCTGGCTAGGTTTGCATTTGAACATTCATCTAGAGATAGCCATAAAAAATTTGTTAAACTAAGGACTCTTGCTTATGTGACTAGCTTTGAGTGGCTATATATGGCTAGTTATTGCAAAATATTGATGCTGATTAACTAAATCATAAATCTGGAGCAGCACCTTTTTTCACCAGCTAAATCTGTCTTGTGAATTTAGGTGGTTAAATGTAACTAGCCATTAGTGGAAAATTTTTAAAAGCAGTATTTTACCTTTGTCAACTGCTGTGATGTCATATAATGAATGGCAGTATATCAAGTTCAATAAACCTGAACCAAAGTTAAAACCTTTGAAAATTGACTCCCAAAAGTAGTAATATCTAGCATTAATGAAAATAATATGATGCAAGTTTATACTTGCAAAAATAAATTTTCATCTCACTGTGTCTTCTCTCTGGCTTGTGGCCACAGGGATGGTGTCTCCCCTCTGGTTCAGGACCATGGGTTGCAGTTCACGATGTTTCCTTCTTGCTTAGAGCCACAGTGAAGGGATTCAACATTCCAGGGTGATGAGGTTCAGGGCCATTGAGAGATGATCCCTAGGCTTAGGTGGCTTGTTTTGTTGTGATGTCATATGTAAATGTGACCAAAGTGCTGTTTGGCTATTTTAACATTTTAAAGATATATTTATTAAATTGCCCTTATTTTATTGGGTGATATTTTTACATAGGACTTTATTGAAATTGTTTAGTTTTGCACTTACTTTAGATACCTCAAATAAGTTTATAGAGCTAGAAAAAGTATATAGATGGCATTGACCAATGCCAGTAGCAAATTTAGATTGTAAGCCCTCCAGGGACAGGGAAATAACTACTATACCTGAATGTAACTCACTTTGAACTCCTACTGAAAAGGTGTGAGCTAAATACCAACAAGCAAACAAACAAGCCATAATTTTAGTTTCATGATCTAACATAGAAGGTGATATATTTAAATAGTGAAAGAATACTTGCAGTGGTAAAGTTCACAGTTCTATCCCCCCCTTCTCTGGAAAGGTATAGAAGTACTGACACACGTTTGTGAAATACCTGTCTGTCTGTCTCCTTAGCTTCTCTGGCTGGTCTCTCTTTCTTAAGTAGCAACTGAGGAGCAGTGATGATAGAAGGGTGTGGAAGTAGCTTGAGCACTTCACCAAGAGAGGGCGCTCCTGCATCATACAGAAAAGACCAAATGAGAACTGTAAAGATGCCGAGATGCTGCCAGCTGACCTTTCTCAAACAGTTCATGGGTTTGTAGTGCAGCAGAGGTGTCAGCGGTGTAGAGCAGTCATTGGAGGAGGAAGGCAGGGGGCACGCAAAAGGGGAAGAAATGCTCAGACTGGGAGAATGGAAACTGTTTCTCAGCAAAGAGCGAGAGCAGGAGAGGAATTCACTTTTCTTTTTTTTTCTCCCAGCATCATCTGGGGTTTCTTCCAGTGGAGTACAAGGCACCTATCTTCAAAACAAGGGTATCTATTTTATGTGTAATGAGCTTTGGCATGTCAGCTCAGTTCCTAAGATAGGACTAAAAGTGTAAACCATAAACTTGAAGAAAAAAAATGAGACATTTGCAAGTTAAAAGAAGCATTTCTAACATGAATATGCTAATATAGATAAGGCCCATTCCCTATTCACCTGCGTCCCTATAAAATTGTGACACTGCACAAGTGCTAAAGCAAACACGCTGTATAAACAGAACTGCAAACACACACACACATATGTTCACAAGTAGATACAGTATCCCTCATATGTTCTCTTAGGCTTCTATGGCTAGTATCATGATCTTTGCAGTTCTCTGGGTCAGGCGGCATCTTAGTAAGTGGAACCAGTGTTTCAGTCCATCATGCTGTGGCTTTCTTCAAGGTGAAAGGGTTATGTAGTGCATGTCTGTTCTTATAGCGGTTCTCCACCATCCCTCATATACTGTACAAATGCAAACACCCCTACATAGTCACAGGCATATGTATACATACAACCCATATCAAAATCTAGGTACACTGATACAGATATATTATGACATAAAGAGAGACAATTAAAATCTCACACATACACACTCACAGATACACAGTGATACACTGATATACAAAATAGCACATACTATGACAAATGTAGAAAGTTGCCAGTACAAACAACCTGATAGAGGCACCCATTTTCATAAAACCCCATTATATGCGATCTCAATAAAATACATATCACACACTCTGAAAAGTAAGTGCCTACTTTTCTTTATAAAATGCTAGCATAAGTAGTCAAAAATGCACTTAAAATTTAAGGCATGATAATTTACACCAACCTTAGAGCTAGTGTAAATACCCATACTTAGATTAAAAAAAAATGTGCATGCTCTGCCCAAATTCTATCCTACCTCTGCTCCTGGTCATGACCCACATCGACTACTGCAGTGTAGTCTTACAGGTCTTCCTCAGTACCAACTCCATAGATTACAACTCCTCCAAAACACTGCCATCCATATACTTACCCACTCCTCCCGCTTTGACAATATTACTCCCCTTTTTGTTCGTTTATATTGGTTGCCCTTAAAATTCTGTGTACAATACAAAATTCGTACCATAGTCCATCATGTCATCCATTCTAGCATTCCTCAATATCTTGCTGACTTAATTTACCTCCATGCCTGTCATCACTCTCTATGACGGATTCACGCTAACTGCCTTTTCCTACCCCCTTCCGCACATGTCCACCTGGAATCTACTCGTTCCTCTGTGTTCTTTTTCCTTGGTCCCCTCCTCTGGAACTCTCTCCCAACTGACCTCTGTTTGGAACTTCCTTTTACCTGCTTCAATTCCCTCCTGAAGATTCACCTCTGCTATTGCTTTTGACCTTCACTGCACCCCTTCCTAGATACCCCTTGCTTGATATTTCCATCCTCCACCTTCTCCTCTGGATGTTATGTTCTTCCTCTTTAATCTATCCTTTCCTGTAGATTATGCTGTTTTTTATTTTCCTCATTTCGTGGTATGCAATACATTATTGTAAACTGCCCAGATACTTCAGTCCAGGGCAGTATATCGAAAGCCTAATAAAGATAAAGATGCCCACAGTGAAAGTACATGTCACTGCATTTACACGAATACTCAGAGAATGGGGCCCAATGCTCATTCCTAGAGGGTCTCCGTTGCAAGCAAGGTACTTCTGTGGATCTTGAATATCAACTCTCTGCCTGAGAGCTCTTAGATATTAAAAATGAAGAAAAAAACCTCTAACTTTTTCTGCTGTATTGCCTGATGGATTTGTAGCTGTATTGCAAAAGGGATATTTTTTCTTCTTGGGTAAAGCGTTTTTCTGCTGCTATAGTTTTCTTCTTCTCCTCTAACCTTCAGGTTCAAAGAGGTAGGCAAGCTCTTTGAAGTCACTGCCCTGATTAGGTGTTAGACATCACCCACTTGTGCACCTTTTCAATCCTGCTGTCTACACAAAACATCTGTTACAGGTGAGCAACATTGCTTTCCATATGCCATGTATGTAGTAATGCAGCGTTATAAAAAAAATTGTATGTAAAACAGGCTTTAAGCTTGGAAAAAAACTTTCTAAAATAACCCCATTAGAGAATAGCTTGTATAGGTTGTGGAGGTAGCAAAACAGGTATTTATTTATTTGTATTCAGCTTGTGCCTTTCAGGTCTGTGTTAACTCAGAGTCTTTTATAAAATAGCGCTGCCAAAGAAATATGTAAAAATGGTGTCACATGCAACTGAAAAGGCCATTATAGAAGTGTATGCTTTCTAAAGAGTGGCAGCAAAAGGGAAATATGTATGTATAAGTGGCAGTATATAGATTTATATGTGGTAATTTTATAACCCTGTACATACAAGAGCAGCTAATTAGGGAACCAACCTAAGAAAGTCACTTTATCCCAAGAGGGGTGGTTTTGAACATCAGAAGGATGATCATATTTATTTATTTAAGGATTTTATATACCACTTTATCACATAATCAAGGCGGTTGACAAAGAACTCAACTCTTACTGCATTGAGAAGTTTACATAGAACAAGAAACATATTAACAAGTTTAGTACATATTAACAAGTACAGGAAACCATTATAAATTATAAATTTGTTACAACAAACTTTGGCCTGTAGTATAGTATAGTATATAACGGCTAACTATTTACGTGTAGGGGTAAATTTTATGGAGGGTGCACTATTGAAGAGTTTCTTAACTTGATGGATGAATTGCCGTTCTGGGTTGTTGAGACTTGCTTATCCATTATCGCCTGGTATGCTTCAGAGAACAGGGCAGTTTTGAGATTTTTCCTGATTATGGAAAGATCTTTAATCTCTCTTAGGTAGTTAGGTAAAGAGTTCCAGGAGGTCGGTGCATACAATGAGAAGGCCCTGTTTGTGGTTGATAGGTTTGCTTTTTTTAATCTATTGGGGTGGCTAGTAGATTTCTCTTATTTTCTCTCCTACATCTTGTTTCCTGTTGAGTCTGAATTAGTGTAGTCAGATATGTAGGAGAAATGTTGGTTATAATCTTGAATATAGTCAGAATAGCTTTGAATTTGATTCTTTGAGAAACTTGTAACCAATGGAGTTGGTACAGGATTGGGGTTATGTGTTCAAATCTTGAGATAACCCTCCTGACACAATCCAAGTCACAGGTTCAAAAGAGAAGGTGTATGCTTTATTTTAAGTAGGTACAAATGCCTATGGGTAAAACTTCAGAGATATATGCATATCTGGTTCTAAAATATGGAATATACATATACCTGAAAAGCCCACCTAGGACGTGCCCAGAGCATTCTTCCTTTAAATCTCTGTATAAAGCCATATATGTGGAGACAGAGACAATGACATAAAGGTTTCAATGACATCACTCCCATGCCTCTATTAGCCTGAGCCACTAGGGGCAAAATGACTATTTTTCTGTCTCCAGCAGATGGTGGTTGGATTTGTTTCAGGGAGTTAAGAAATCTAGCCATCTTCCCGTTTCTGGAGGATATCAAGAGCATGACACGGTCCGAATGGGCTTCCCCGCTTATGGGGTAAAGGTGTATAAGAGAATGTAGGCTCTCCCAGAGGAGGAGTGCATTGCATGGTTCCGTGCACCAAAGGTGGATGCACAAATCACAGCAATCACAAAGCGAACCACTAGTCCCATGGAAGGCGGATCGGCCTTAGATGACACTATGGATCGTAAAGTGGATTCTCTTCTGAGGAGTCAGTTTGCAGTAGCTGCTGCTATTCTTCAGTTGGTGGTGTGTGCAGGCCTGATGTCTCGAGCCCTTCCCCAGTGGATTCAGTTTCT
The DNA here is from genome assembly GCA_033557465.1 of Ichthyophis bannanicus. Taxonomy (NCBI): domain Eukaryota; kingdom Metazoa; phylum Chordata; class Amphibia; order Gymnophiona; family Ichthyophiidae; genus Ichthyophis; species Ichthyophis bannanicus. Next base: position 363,893,913 of record CM066039.1, read on the forward strand.
TCCACCAGATGATACTACTCCCCTTTTAGAGCTGGACACTGCCTTCTTTTTGAATGCTATGTATGATCTAGTCCTCTTTGCAGCTAGAGATATATTGCCCTATCGACGGTGACATGGTGTTGGATTTGGCTCCACCACTAAGCAATTGACATGTCCGCCAAACCCAGCTAACTAACTCAACTGGCCTTTAAGGGGAAGCTTCCTTTTGTTGCCAATTTGGAAAAGTTGGTGAAGGACACGGGCAAGTCCAAGCTTCAGTCTCCCAGAGGATAGGCCAGAAGGGTCTGGGAAACATACTGGGTCGTCCTCCTCCTCAGCCTCTGCCCGACTGTCGTGAGCATGCTGGACTGACTTCCAGGGGTCTCTGGACTCCCATCATTATCTTCTACCCTCTTGAAAGGGTCCCTCCAATTCAGTGCAATGAAGGTTTGGGGTCCATTCCTAGATGCCTCAGTTGGGGGCAAACCTTACCTTTTATTCAGAAATTTGCCCGGTTCGTCAAAGATCGCTAGGTGCTAGACACCATTCAAACTGGCTATGTCCATGAATGCAAAGAGCCAATTCTGGAGAGCTTGGTTGTTTCCCCATGTGGTTCAATGGACAGGGAGACGCCATTCAGGTTTCCATGGCAGTGGCCAACTCTAAAAGGGGAATAGTATCTTCTGGTGGAAGAAACTGAATCCACTGGAGAAGGGCTGAAGACATCAGGCCTGCGCACACCGCTAACTGAGGAATAGCAACAGACACTACAAACTGATTCCTCAGAAGAGAATTCACTTTATGATCCATAGTGCCCTCTACGGCCGATCCGCCTTTCATGGGACTGGTGGTCCGCTTCGTGATTGCCGTGATTTGTGCATCCACCTTAGGTGCACGGAACCACGCGATGCACTCCTCTGAGAGAGCCTACATCCTCTTACACACCTTTATCCCTTAATCAGGGAAGCCCCATTTGGACAGTGTCATGCTCTTGATAATCTCCGGAAATGGAAAGATTGCTGTAGATTTCTGTACTCCCTGTAGGAGTAAAATGGACTTTGGCCCCTGCTCCACTGCTGGTCAGCTTCAAGGTGGATGAAACTCGATCAAGCAATGCCACCAGTTCTTTCTTGCAGAATAGGCAGAATGCGGTGGTGCCAGTTTTCCCGGTCGAATGAGGCAAGGGCAGATATTCCATCTGTTTCATGGTGCCAAGGAAGGATGGTCCTCCTGGCCATTTCTCAAACTCATGGAAGTCAGTGGTCATTTACATGCACTGCACTTCCATTTGGAAACTCAGATCCATGATTCAGACGAGGGGAGTTCCTAGCATCACTAGATTTAGCCAAAGCTTATTTTCAGATCCCGATCCAGATGGATCAGCAGCAATATCTGTGTTTTGCTGTGCATGGCTCACATTTTCAGTTTGCCATCTTTCTCTTTGGACTTTCCACCACCCCGGGAATGTTCTCCAAGGTTGTAATGGTGGCAGTTGCTTGGCTACAGCACTGAGGGATGTGTGTGCCCTTTTCTGTACGATTGACTCATCTAAGCCAGATCTGTCAGAGACATTCGGGTTTCGGCCTGTGTGATCATTCCAGGAAAGAGTCAGTTGGATCCTTTCCAATCTCTGGAATTCCTTGGAGCATGGTTAGATACTCAAGTTGGCAGTCTTCCTGCCCGAGGAGCTTGCAGAGGTTGTTGAACTGACTGGCGGTGTTCTGTTCTCAACAAACTCCCAGAGTTAGGATTATCTTGCAGCTTCTCGGCTTGATGGTGACGGTGATCAAGATGGTGCTCTGTGTGCATGTTCATAGGCAGCTGCTCCGACGATCTTTGCTGACTGTATGGTCCCTGAGCTCTCAGGAGTTCAAGCTTAAGTTTCCTCTCCAGCTTGGCATTTGATACGTAAAGACTATTTTCCTGCGGTAGTTTCCACTCTCCTCAAGGCCAGGAGAGGTTCTGCCAACCTGGCATATATTCAGGTCTGGTGCCTCTTGGAACACTGGTGTGGTGCACAAGACTTGTTCCTGAGATGGTGAATGTGCTGCCTGTTCTGGCTTTCCTTCAGGATGGTCTCAAAAGGGCCTTTCCCTTAGCTTCCTGAAAGTCCAGGTGGCAGCTTTGTTCTCTTTCAGAGGTCCTGTGGCTAACGGTCTTTGGCCTCACATCTGGATATTTTGCATTTTCTTCAGGGGGTTCAGCATCTACGTCATCCCCTTCAGCCAGTTTTCCTTTTATGGGATCTCTGTCTGAAGTCAGAGCCCTTTGAGGCATGCTACTCTTAAGGATTTAACTCTTAAGACTGCTTTCTTGATCCTGATTTGTTTGGCAAGATTTGTATAGTTGTAAATAGTTACCCATGTTTTTCTCCAAGTTCTGTTTCCTGTTAATTGTAAACACAGATCAACTGTTTTGAAATGTGTATTTTAAATGGTTCTATGTAAACCGCACTGATGGAAAATAGCGCAGTATATAAGAGAATGTAAATAAATAAATAAATAAATAAATAAGATGGATTTCCGAGCTTCAGGCTCTGTCCTGCTGGGATCTTTATCTGTCTCAGAGGAGGAAATCTTCATTCAGGCTTTGCTTTTTGCCCATGGCGCAATTTTCCTTCCATGTGAACCAAGTAGTTTGTCTGCCTTCCTTCTCTAAGGAGAGGTGTCGAGGGAGAGATAAAGATATTTGCCTTATGGATGTCTCTGGTATTTGAAGGTTACAAATTCCTTTTGTAAGTTGGATCATCTTTTTGTGCTGCTTGCTGGACTGCATAAGGTTAATGCTGCTGCCAAGTCTACTTTGGGATGCTGGCTCAAGGAGGCCATTGCCTCGGCATATCTGTTATGGAACTGCTGGTTCCGGAGGGGTTGCACGCACATTCTACTTGAGCACAAGCGTCCTCATGGGTATTGCGTAGCTCGGTAGCCCCCTCAAACATTTGTCAGGCAACAACCTGGGCATTACTTTCCACTTTTGTCAAGCATTACCATTTGGATGCCCACACTCAAGCAGACATGGCTTTTGGCTCAGAGGTTTTACGAGCTGCTGCATTTTCTTCCCACCCAGTGGAGGTGTAGCTTTGGTATGTCTCACTGATCTAGGCTGGTCTAGCAAGATAATATGGAAGGTGACATTTTACTTAGCAGATAATGTCCTTTCCTTGAGTCCTGCTATACCAGTCCTGCTAGATCCTGCCCCTGGAACTGTGTCGGCCTGTTTGATTATAGCAAACCCAAAAGTACCACTGCATTATGAGTCCTGTGGATTCATATCCTCCTGACAAACATTCTGTTCAAACTAATCCTGTACATAGTTTCTTTACTGTTTGGTTAAACATTGTTACTCTCGTTGGGGTTGTGTGAGGTTTGACATTCCTTTCCATGTGTTTTGTTACAAATACTGGTTTTGACGTTAGTGGCTCAGTCTGATAGAGACATGGGAGCAATGCCATTGAAATCTGAACATGTCATTGGCTTTGTCCACTCATCTGATTGTAGGGGAACACAACCCACCTGTCTAGAATGGTCAAGCAAGACACATTATATTGTAAGTAAAATGTCATCTTTTACATGTATAAATCTGCTTTTTATACATATAAGAGGCATCTAAAGATTCCCTAATTTACCCTTTAATATGGTCACTGATATATAGGAAAGGTTAAAAAATGTAATCCATTCTTCAGAGTGTAATGAAAAAACCTTCTCCAGGTTTTACTTTGTCTTAAATGGCCCTTCAAATACTATGCAAGAAAAATATTTGCCAAAGTAGATGTTCTTTTCATGAATTTTATCACAAGGCCCAATATTCAAAGGCAGTTACAAGGATTACAACTCTGTAAATTATATGTAACTGCCTCTAAGCGGGACATTCAGTGGTAATAACATGGTTAGTGCCACTGAATATTCCCGGATACCACTGCTATATGCCCCGTTGCTATATGGTTAACATTGGGGCATTCTGGGGGTGGTACCCAGGGATAACCATTCAGCGGCAATATTCAGCTGCTGCCTAGTTATCCCTCAGCGGCAAAAGTTAGGTGCAGCAAAAGCTGTTATAACTTTTGCTGCCAAAGTTAACTGGGTAGTAGCTGAATATTGCCGCTGCCGGCTTCTGTGGCTGACCTGGATATTCTTTATTTAGCAATTTAGCAATGTTTATATAGGTCAAAGTGGTGTATGTTCAGATATGGTATACATTTCCCTTGTCAATGAAAGGCTCACAATCTAACTTTTATACCTGAGGCAATGGAGGGTTAAGTGGCTTGCCCAAGACCACAAAGAGCACCTGTGCGACTAGAAACCACAGTCTCTCTGACCCAAGGTTGCTGTCCTCCAGTGGGATTTGAACCCCTGGCCCTCTGGCCCAAGGCATCTTGTCCCAATCATTAGGTCACTCCTCCTCCATTCCCCCCTCCTTCATGCTGGTGAATAGATATGGGCTCAGCATTGAATATTCAGGTTAACTCTTCAGCGTCGATGGCTAGGCACTGTAATCACACTAGCTGCCACCACTGGATATCAGGCCCTTTAATTTTTTCCTACTGCTGTTTCCTTATCATTTCTCCAGTTTAGTCCTCAACCTCTGGGTAGTGAACCTCCTCCTGCAGCTTGGAGACTGGGCATGTCAAAAACTCATGGCATCACTGGATATAGCCTGCTGGTCTCTCCCATCAGCCCCCAGTGTGTCCAGTCTCCAAGCAGCAGGAGGACGTAGTGAGCCTAGCTTCTGGGCTCACTTAGGGGAACAGATAAGGAGCTTTTAGTGTGACAAATTCTATTCTGATTTTACTTTTGATTTTTACCTTTAATTTTACTTTTAATTCAGTTACCTTTGGTTAATTGGCAATCAGGGATTAGTTCCCTTTAGTTGTTAGGAGCAAATTTCCTTATATTTACAGTAATTTTAAATTTGAGCCTGGCTCTTTAAATTAATAGCAGCTCCCGCCTTCCCTCCTTCTCAGTTATTTTCACTTGCTGCAGGCATTCGCCGGTGCGGATCTCTCTCCCTTGACGGTACGGGAGAGAGCTCCGGGACCCGTACAGCCACACTGAAGCTGTGTGAGACGGAGCCTCTCCGTTGCCGCAGGATTTTAATTTTACTCTGTGGAACCAGCTGAGCGGTCTTTGCCGCTGCTGCCGCCAGGCGCAGCAGCACGGCTTGAGGATCAGATGAATTCAAGGCGGTAGGAGCAGGCTGCGTGGCTTTCAGCCCTTCAGGTAAAGGCCTTCGGGCTCCGTCGGTCTGCTGAGGCCTCCTTTTTGCAGCGGCTGTTGTTCTTGGCGCCAAAATTCATTGGCAAAGGGGTGGCCATTTTCTCTCTAGGTATTTGGACCGCATGGCGAGAGTTGCGGTGAGCTGCCTGTGTGAGGAAGACGACAGGCAGAATAGCTAGATTTTTAGGTCTAGTGTTTCTTTCTTTTGTTTGTATTTATTTTATTTATTTAAAAGCTTTTCTAAACCGCGCTCTTTAATATCAGTGCGGTTAACAATAAACAATTCTTGTGCAGGGCAGGGCGGACCTGCCTTGTGCTTACATTGAACAGGAGCGGTAACTTGGAGTTGTAACTGGGGTAAATATATACATGTTAGACCATTGCACCATGCTGTATAACGGCATGGTTAGGTCTGGATCTTATCGGTTATTTACAGTTTACAGTCATAGTATATTTACATTTACGTTTATCTGTTGTTTACAGTTTACGGTCTTAATATATTTCCATTAATTATAATAAATCTGTGTTGCTAAATTACATTTGTTTGACCTCGACATATCCGGTGGTTGGGTTGGACTCTAGCGATATCCTGGTTTGCATGTGATGTATGGGGGGAGCTGCTGGTGTGGACTGGGGTGTGAGAGGTGGGGATGTACTGTTAGGCTACGAGAAGTGTAGAAGGAATAGGTGATGGATGAGGGCTTTCCTGAATTGGGTGAGGTCCCTGATCGATATGATATTGGGGGGGAGGTTATTCCAGCACTTCGGGGTATAGAACGCGAAGGCTCTGTTCCTGGTTGCCTGAGCACATTTTGTTGTTTCCATGGGAATTACCAATGTGTTGGTGGCTACTTTCCTTCTTGATCTGTTGTTGGGGGTGGGGGTGGGAAGGGCAGTGAGGGAGAAGGAGGAGGATATCTTGTTGATGGCTTTGAATGTCAGGAGTAGTGCCTTGTATGTGAGCCTGCAGTTGATCGGTAGCCAGTGTAGGTCTTTCAGGATTGGAGTTATGTGGTTTCTTCTGCATACTCCACAGAGGACGCGGGCAGCAGCATTCATTGTGAGTTGTAGTGGGTTTAGGGTGTTCTTGGGGAGACCGAACAGAATGGCGTTAGAATAGTCAAAATGGGGTGTTACCAGCGCTTGGAAGATTGTTTGGAAGTCCTCTGGTGCCAGCGTGGGTCTTAGTTGTCATAGTGTCTTGATCTTGTTATATATGGCCCTGACAGTGTTGTTAATGTGCGCTTTCAAATAAAGATGCTGGTCTAGCGTAACACCCAGGTAGCGTATCGTGGGTTTACTTGGGAGTTCTGTCTCTCTCACATTTAATGTCGTGGGGGGAGAAAAATTTTTGTTCTTTGTGATGAACAAGACCTTGTTTTTTTTTTTAAGTTGATACAGAGGTTCTGGGAATGAAGCCAGTCGGTGATTGCATTGAAGCAATTAACTAGAGCTGTAAAGTCGGGTTGCGTGACGTTGATTGGAGCAAGTAGCAGAACATTATCTGCATAGATCAGGCAGGAAATTTTGAAGGAGCGAATGATTTCGCATATAGGCTGCATGTATATGTTAAAGAGTAGCGCGGATAGAGAGGAGCCTTGGGGTACCCCCTGGCATTGTTGAAACAGCTCAGATGTCTTGGATCCCATCCGTACGTGTTGCCATCGGTCTGCTAGGTAGGATTTACACCAGTCCCAGCCAAGCCCTGGATTCCCTTCTCGTGGAGGCGTTTAAGGAGCTGATCATGGTTGACAGAGTCGAATGCGGCGGCGATGTCAAGGAAGATAAGAGCAAAGCCATTTTTGATATTGTCTATTCCTCTGGTTAAGGTATTGGTTAGCGCGGTGAGTAGCATCTCCACTCCGTGAGATGCCCGAAACCCATGTTGGCAGGGATCTAGAGGGGCTGCAATGTCAATGTGTTGCTGGATCTGTCTTTGGACGACTTTCTCGATTATTTTGGCTAGCAGGGGGATACTCGAGATCGGACGGTATGATTCAGCCTTCTGGGGGTCTAGTCTGTTATTCTTCAGAAGGGGTCATATGGAAGTCTGTTTGAGAGATGATGGGAATGTTCCTGTTGAGAAGGATAGCCTCATGATCATGGCTAGGATTGGGCTGAGTTCTACGCGCATCGCTCTGATCCAGTATGCTGGGCAAGGGTCATTTGGTGCAGTGGTGGTATTGATGGTGGCGATAATGCAGGGTTTTTGTAGTTTTTTTGAGGCTCAGGGGGTTCCTCAGCCTTAAGGGGGCTGTTGTCAGTCCTCTTTATTTTTAAGTTTATTCTTAGTTTTATAGGACAGCAGTTTTGGCATTGATCTCTGATGCCACGTGTTCTTTCCCTCCTAATCATGTCTCTGAGGAGCATCTGTTAAGTCCCGGGATATTAGGCAAATTGCCAGCTTTTAGGCTCTTCAAGAGCAGAGCCCTAACTTGTAGGTGGAAGGAGGGACAGGCTGGAAATGTGCTTTTGTGTATTCTATAGTGAAAGTTGCCCAAATGCCTGTGGTTTCACAGGGACAGGTTTAGGCAACCTTAGGATATAAAAAAATATATATAATAATAATGACAGTTAAACTTTCAACCAAGAAGTGCCTGTGCTACGGTCTATGGCTACCAGAGGGCAGCTGGTACACTCAATAGTGCCTTTCTGTGACCGTGTGTATGCAGCCATCATCAGTCAGATTGATCTCTGCAAGTCAGGGAAGAAATAACCACAGGGTCACCTCATGGGCACTCAGGGGTTAGTGACTAAACAAGCAACTGTAATGTTCTGCAAATCAAGATTATATGACCAAGATTTAAAGCTCTTAACTTCTGTATCGTATGTCGGGCTCTGGTGCCCTAAAAGCCACAGGATGGCAGCACTGCTCATGAATCACATATAGTATCCAGTGCCCCCATCCCTGGGGGGGGGGGGGTGGTAAAATACGAAATCGTATTCCTCATCAGGTTCACACAGGCAGCAACCTCTACGACCTCCACTTGCAAGGTTGTCGGTGTATCCCGCTGCTATTTCTCTGACTGCAGGAAGGCCGGGGAGTGCCTGTGTGTTTCATAGCTCCACTTAGCATGCCCTTCCCAGGAAATTCTCATCTATTTCTAGAGCCTGTGCTGTCAGACAGGGCTTTAAGCACTTAGCAGGGGCACTGACCCGTCTGTGCCATCTTGTTAAAGGGCCCGTGCTGAGGGTGAAGAGTAGGATGTCTAGGTAGCACAGTTGGAGTTGCAGTTGTGGGATCTGCTGTGGAGTGAGCCGTCCGAAGGAGCTGCAGTGTCACAGTCACCAGTTTCCCTTTTTCTTTGGGCTTTGCTCCCAGATTCTAGCCCCTCTTTCTCTCTGATGTCCAGGACGCAAGGTCCCCGGCCCACTGGACAATCTATTCTCAGCCTTTTCTCAATGATGGCAGAAGGACTGGGAGAGACAGAAAGGAAGACCAGGAACCAGCACCAGCTCTGATGTCTCTCCACTGCCAGTGTTTGCTACGGTCACATATTCCCAGGCAGTTATTTGAGTATACTGATTGCCTACAGGTCAGGGTGGCATACAGTCGATTACGGTATTTCTATTTCCCTTGTCTCCCTGAAGGGCTCACAATTTATGTTTTGGTACCTGAGGTAGAGGGTTAAGTCACTTAACGAAGGCCAGAAGGACCACCTGTGGGACCAGAAACCCCAGTTTTTATGGCCCAAGGTTGGTGGTCTCGATGGGAATTCAAACCCTTGGTCCTCTGGTAACTTGCCTCAACCACTAGGCCGCACTTCTCCGTGTGAGCTAGCCACTGGGCCATAGGGCCAGGCGCAGCCTGTTACTTCCAAGGCAGAGACCTTGGGGAGGTTCCGTTCATAAGGATACGAGAAATGCCAAACTGGGTCAGACCAAGCTCTTTCAGGTCCAGTATCCTGTTTCCTAGGGTAGCCAATCCTGGTCTTAAGGACCTGGCTGGTTTCCAAAAAGACGAATAGGCTACTAAATGCTTGTATCGGGGCAAGCGGTGGATTCATGTATGATCATATTTTAAGGGTTCCGTTGCATGTACAACAGATGTGACGCTCTGTTGGATTGTGTGCCTTGTAGAACATCTTGAATTGGTGAAAGTTGGTATAAAAAAAAAATTATAATTTTCCAACTTCTCTCTAATAAAAGGTTATGGACCTTTCCTCCGGGAGCTTGGCCAAAAACTTTGTTAAACTCTGCTACGTTCGGAGATCGTTTCACGCAAGGCTCTTGGAGTACACAGGAGACCCAGTGGTCAATCAACCGACTGAAATGCAAGCGATACGCCGGGCGTTGCAGGCTTTCAAAGCTATGGTGACATGTCGAGCGGTGCGAGTACTGTCTGACAACTCCGCGGCGGTGGCCTACATCAATCGGCAGGGCAGAACCAGAAGTGTGGCCATAGAGGCCGTGGCAGAGGGTCTGTGTGTGTGGATAGAGCTTTGGCTGCCAGCGTTTTCGGTGGCGCATGTTGCGGGTAAGGACATTGTGACGGCGGATTTCCTCAGCTGGGTCAGAGTAGATGCCAGAGAATGGGAGTGGCATCCGGAGGTGTTCGCACAGATCAGTTGCATATGGGGACAGCCAGTAATGGACCTCATGGCGGTGTTTCACTTTGTGTAAACGGGTCGCTTCTTCAGCAGACAGCGCAAAAGGAGGTCGGAAGGCATCGGTGCACTGTTTCAACAGCAGCTGCCGTCCGGTCTTCTCTATATATTTCCACCGGGGGCACTCATAGGTCGAGTGGTTCTGCGTATCGAAGCACTTTGAGGAAACGTGTGTTTGGGGGCCTCGGGCTGGCCGAAGCGCCTGTGGTATGCCTGCCTCATATGGTTGCTCAACGGGAATCCATGGAGGTTTCCAACATTGGAGATTCTGTTGCTACGGAGTTCCCTTCGAATGTCTCAGGTGCATCGATTTTTGCTTACGGGGTGGCCATTGAAAGGGCAAGCTTAAGGAAAAAGAGTTGCTCGACAGCAGTCTTTGCCACCTTGCCCCCCAAAAAAATTAAAAATTAAAAAATTAAAAGTCTGCGTCCCTTGCATATTTATTTATTATTATTTATTACAATTTCTTATATACCGCACTATTCGACATCAGTGCGGTTTACATTAAACAAAAGACCAGAACAACAGGCTGTTCGGTTTTATAGAGAACAGGTGTACAAACTTGGATAACATGGGTATGTACGTATATGGCGCATCTTTGAGGACGGGTGCTCACGGAGGCACGCTCGTGCGACAACAGTGTCAGTTCTCTTGGTATTAAGTTTTCTGCAGGACGGGTTTGGTAAAAGCAGGTCCTGGAGAGTTCAGTTAGCAGCTCTGTCTTGCTATAGGGGCAAAGGACAGGGAGTGGCTCTCATGCACAGGTTGATGTGGTCCGCTTTCTCAGGCAGTTACCAGACTGTAGCCCTGTCGTAGGATATTAATTCCACCAGGGAAGCTCAAGTTAGTTTTAGGAGAGTTAGCTAGCGCACCATTGGGGCCCTTGCAACAGGCATAGGTTAAGGGTTTTGCCTTGAATATGGTATGTTTGATGGTCATCTGTTCGGCAAGGCGATTTTCGGAGTTGCAGGCGTTGACCTGTCAGGAATCGTTTTTTGTCTGTCTCCAGACAGAAGGTGGCCTTGGCGGCTGGTTTATTTATTTTATTTATTTATTTATTGTATTTCTATACCGCACTATTCTGCATCAGCGCGGTTTACAAGGAACAGGTTCCGTCATTGTTGCCAAAGGTGGTTTCTATGTTCACCTAACTAAAATGGTCTCCCCTCCAGAGCTAGGTGCAGTGGAGGGGAGCATATTGAACCATAGTTTGTGCTGTTTGAACATCAAGAGAGCGCTGCGGCAGTGTTTAAAGGTTTCAGAAACTTTCGCAAGGCGGATCGTCTCTCTTCGGGGTGTTCGGAGGGCCCCGCAAAGGGAAGTGGCGGCGAAGGAGTCCATTTCTGGATGGATTAGAGTGGCGAGTGCGTTGGCTTATCTTCTACGGGACCGTATAGTCCCAGGGAGCTTACGACATCACTCTACCAGAGTGCAAGCGTCTTCTTGGACGGAGCACAGTCTGGTTCCACCTGTAGGGAGGCCTCTTGGTTGTCTCTCCATACTTTCAGTAAGCACTACTGCCTAGATGTTCTGGCGGCTAAGGATGCCGTTTTCAGGGAGGCGGTGATGAGATCCGGCTGGAAAGGTCCCTCCCAATGATTACTGCTCTGATACATCCCAGAGGTTGAGGACTAAACTGGAGAAACGATAAGGAAATAGGAATTACACTTACCTGGTAATTGTAGTTCCTTGAGTGACTCCAGTTTAGTCCTCATTCCCGCCCGGGGATGGGGTCTTAGCAGTGGTTTTTCTGTTAGGGGAAGTGCAAGGTTAAAAATGTATATAGGCCTTCACTGGTGTTCAGTCGTTTTGATGCTTCCATTTGTTTTGCCCTATATTGTTATATTATTATATTATGATATTGTTATATATATTGCTATATTGCTCTGGATTGTTTAGAGCTAGGCATTCGACGGAAAGGAGAGCATGCAGGAAGTAGTCCCTTTCCTTCTGGAAGGGGAGTAGTAGGTAGATAGGTTATATGTTCTGCGTGCCCTTGAATATAATGTTAAGTTTAAAAATAAAAAAAAAGTTACTGATTTTTTGCTCCTTTGAGTCTGCTTTGTCAATAGTTCACTGGGGGCTGATGGGAGAGACCAGCAGGCTATATCCAGTGATCTCATGAGTTTTTGACATGCCCAGTCTCCAAGCTGCAGGAGGAGGTTCACTACCCAGAGGTTGAGGACTAAACTGGAGTCACTCAAGGAACCACAATTACCAGGTAAGTGTAATTCCTATTTATCTTTTTTATATATGTTCTGCACAGTACTGTACAAATACACAAAAGAGTGTGTCTCTTCTCCATGGAGCTTACAGTTAGTGAAGGTACACAAACAAGACTAGCCCTGATCAGCGTTGGCAGCAGGGAGCGAGAACGCAACATCCTCCTGCTCCCCACTGCAGAGGCCAATCAGGGTTTGCCATAAACCAACAAACCGGACATTATTTTTTTGTTTACATTAAAAGGACCATCACACTTAGGTGCCCCTCCACACAGCCCCAATCAGCATCAGCAGCAGGGAGTGGGAATATAACATCCTTCCGCTCCCCACCTCAGAGGCCAATCAGGGCTTGCCAGAAACCAACAAACCGGCCATTTTTTTCATTTACTTTAAAAGGACCAGCGCGCTTAGGAGCCCCTCCACACAGCCCCGATCAGCATCAGCAGCAGGGAGTGGGAACGCAACATCCTCCACACCGCAGAGGCCTATCAGGACCCACCAGAAACCAACAAACCAGACATTTTTTTTCTTTTACTTTAAAAGGACCAGTGCACTTAGGCGCACCTGCACCTGGCAGGCTTGCTCCTGAGGGCCTTGCCAAAGGGCTCTCTAGCATGGTCCTTAGGTGAGGACCATTGGCAAGGACAGACTTTGACACCAGACTCTCCCTCCAAACCCTGCAAGCAACAATCGCTGGACCCCTTGTTAAGCACAATAGCCAGAAACCACTGCAACAAGCCTCTCAGCAGACCTACGCCACTCGGAATACCACACAGACGCACCCCCTCCCAACGGATCCTCTCCAGGCAGAGAACTCCATCTAAAACAGCAATGGGAAGGTATTCCCCACCTCACCCAACACCCCCCAGGCACCAGGGCACTGCAACTACACAATCATGCTCACAATATACCTGCTGCTCTACCTGCTCCTAGCAATCCTGCTGATCTCCACAGCACACAGACATCAAATGAACACCACACCCCAACCATGGCTCACACTCACCCTAGCATAACAACATATATGCGGCACCCACACAACACACACAGGAACAACTGCCACCTAAAATACATACAGAACTCCCCCACACAAACAGCCAGAACCTCATCCAAAGTTCCACACACACACACTCTACACTGTGCACTCATACTCACACTCAATCATAAGAGACCTCCTATCACCCGAAAATTTAGACATCCTTTGCATCACCGAAACAGACAACGTGCTTTTAAACCAACTAGCACCCAATGGATACTCCATCTACCAATGTCCACGATCACAACATAGAGGTGGAGGAGTAATGATCATTGTCAAAGATGACCTCAAGTTCCGACACTATGCAAGTGAGAGCACCTATGAATCTGACACCATCACCATATTAACAAATTGATAACCACCTCTCTCTCTACAGGACACCAGCCCCTGACACCAATGACTTATCAGTGATCCTGGACAGAATGATAACCTCATCAAAACTGGACGAGACCTCCTAGTACTAGGAAACTTTAACCTCCCCTCGCTGCAACAGAACCATGCTCACTCCTTCATCCAAGCCATTTCAGCAATGAACCTAACACAACTTGTAAAGACCTCCACCCACGAAAAAGGAAACACCCTGGATCTAATGTTCTTCAATGACAATATAACCCAGTCAGGCTTACCACACTCCATTCATGCACACCCAGTATTTTGGTCGGATCATAAACTCATTAACTTCTCCCTCCCACAGAACATCCGCAGCAAAAGCCACAACCAGAATCCAGTAATAAGAAGATGTAAACCTTTTAACAAGGACAACTTCATTCAAGATACTCTCCCACAACTTCTTGAAGACTCCACTGATCCCCAAAAACTGGAATATCATCATAAGAAAGGCAGCCATCACTACCAGCACAACAAACACCATCACACCCCCGCACAAGAGACAGCCCCAAACTGAGTGGTACACACTTTCCCTCTGCAACCTGAAATTACAATTCCAAAAACACGAACGGAAATGGCATAAAACAAAAGGCAATGAAGACAAACTCCACTACTTACAACTTATGAACGACTATCGCACTACAGCCAACATGGAGAAACGACAATACTATACTAAACTACTCAACTCCCTCAACCAAGAGAACTTTGACATCGTAAAATGGCTGACATAACCACCAACCAACAAAAACCAGGACATTGCACTCACCCACCAGCAACTGGCTCAACGCTACAAATAACTGCATCCCCAACCAGAACCCCCCCACCCCCATCGGATGTAGCTGACCATCTAGATCCCTGGAGTTCCTTCACCAATGTCACTAAAGAACACATCGAAAACACCATTTCATCCCTAAACACAACAACTTCACCACTGAATCCCTGCCCAGTCCCATGGATCAAGGCAACCAAGAAGGAACTAAGCGGCATACTCGCCAAAATCACACAACTGATACTACAACAAGGCACCATGTCCACATGCCTAAAAACATCCTCCATATGACCAACCCTGAAAACAACTCTGGACTCTGCCGTCCCAAAATCCTACAGACCCATTGCTAGCCTACCTTTTACAGTCACAATCATTGAAAAAATCATCCAACGCCAACTTCAAGACCATATTGACTGACACAACCTTCTAGACCCACAACAACACGGATTCCGGCCAAATCACGGAGTGGAGACACTGCTAACCACCCTGATAAATACACTAAGTTAAGGAATACAGTGCATCAACCAAGGCATCCTACTAATCTTCTTAGACATTTCCTTGGAATTTGACACTGTGAACCACCACACCCTATTACAACATCTTCCTATTACAACAAATCCAAGACACAGTCCTCAAATGGTTTACATCCTACCTCACTGATAGTCACCAACAAATAAAGATCGGCCAAAGAGCCTCCACCCCATACAAACAGACACAAGGAGTACCCCAGGGATCCACCTTCTCCGCTCTCAGATTCAACCTCTACCTTTAACTTCTCTGCACACTCATAATATCACATAACCTCAACGTCCACATCTGTGCTGATGATATCATGATCTACAGACCAATCGGCAGAAACCAACCGTCACTCTCTGCACACCAGGAATGCTTCTCTGATATATCCAACTGGCTAAAAGACAATAATCTTCAAATTAACTACAGCAAAACAGAGGCTCTCTTCATAAGAGGGGACACCACCACCCCTTCCCCCAACAATAACACTGAACAACACACCATTTCAAACACAGACCGAAGTCAAATACCTTGGAATCACTCTAGATCAACACCTCAGATTCAGAGCACATACGTTTAAATATGTGTAAATAGTTAATTTTTGACTATCCAAGTTGAGCTACCTGTTATCTGTATTTTTACGGTTAACCCACCGTAAAACATAAATGTTCCATGTAAACCGCACTGATGTTGAAGAGCACGGTACATAAGAGAAATAAATTAATTAATTAATAAATATCAACAAAACCACCTGGACCATATACTACAAAGCAAAGACACTGCAATGTCTCTGACCACTCCTTGATCCCACAGATTTCCGTTCAGTTCTGCAAGCCTGCGTGATACCTCACATTGATTACTGCAGTGCTATCTACCAAGGACTATTGAAATCTATGCTCCTGCCCCTGTAAATACCTATTCCCTCACCTGCAAGGACCATACAAGCAGCAACAAGACTAGACCACATCACACCTATACTAAAGAAACTCCACTGGCTCCCACAAAAGAGTCATCTTAAATACAAAACAATCATCTTAATGCACAAAGCAATCCCCTCTGATCCCCCAATGCACCTCCACACTCTACTTCAGGCCTCCCTACCACACAGATCCAGATGGACCTCCACAAAGAACACCCTCATCATCCCACACAACAAAACCATATCCAGCCAGCATGCACATAATCGTGCTTTCCAACTATATGCACCAACAACATGGAACACCCTTCCAGACCAGCTAAGGAACATAGCAGACTTTGCCACTTTCAGGAAACACCTGAAGACACACCTATTCACAGAACATTTCAGCCCCACCACATAACCTCTCCCCGGAAAAAATATACCAAAGATGACCTCTGCGATTAGCCCACATCTGTATATAGATATGACCCTATAAGATATCGGCTGCATGTTGTATATAGTTTAAACCCCTCCTACTTTTAATATGTTATCTAATGTTTTAATGGATGATCACTTATTGTTCACTCGGTGAAAGGCGGTATATAAATAAAAAATAAATAGATAAATAGGATGTTTCCTGAAAGTATTTATTCTAGAAACATGGTTAAAAATCAATACTGTGGTCAGGAACAACAAGTGTTTGCTTTTATTTTTCCCCTTTGCTGCAAGATTTTTCACGTTTTCTTCACAGGTTTTCAGTAATATTTACATGTGCAGTCATATGTCTTAAACATGTGCATTTGAGATCTCACAGACAGCCATTTGGAGCTATTACCCTGCAAAAACAGCATCTGATTGACACACCAGCTCTTTCGCACTAGGGAACACAACATTAGATTGTGCAGTAAAACTGGTGAATTGCTGTGAATCTCAGAGTGAGGGAACAAGTTGCTTTCCCTAGGTCTTGCTAAGTACCTTCACTTGGTGACCCTGTTATATCAAATCTATACCAAATCTCAATAAGGCTATCACTACAAGTAAGACATAGAAAAAATATATTCATTCTGGCTGCACATTGCACAGGATAAGAAGGTGCCCACCCTTAGCTTAAATGCTAGTGCTAATAGCAATGGTAAACAATAGTGCAGATAATGCAGGTGAAGATAATATCCCAGCTGCAAATACAGGTCATGGTGAACTTGTTCATGGACTCACTGTAGCAAGAAATAGATAAACCATAGGAAAGAACAAAATCAATTAGGATTAACTACAATTAAGGGGATTCTGACATGAAGAAGAGAAAATGCACTACTATTTTTATATGATAAACCCTATATCGAAATCTAGAAAGTATACAAAGTCTACCAAAAACTGCAGGAAAAAGGAATATTCCCACAGAAAAAGTTACAAAAAGCAACTGATGCAAATTTAAAGTCCCTAAATTGTTTTTTAAACTGTTTATTAGATTTATAAAACTCTCAATGCACAACAGGTCAGTAAACAGTAATAAAAAATACCACTTTTTGGAGAAGGACATTTCTAGCAGTACAAAAGAATAGAAATGCTGAAATCATTTTACATCCACTCCAAATAAAATTCTTCTTTCAATTTGGCAGCCCATAGCTTCTCCCTTTTCAAAATAGTCCCAATCTCTGGAACCCAGAAAGTTTTACTCCTCCAATTGACCAACTATCAAAACAATAGCACTCCAATTTTCTCAATGGAGAAAGGTGAATAGTGGTGTACCCCAGGGATCTGTGCTGGGTCCGCTGCTTTTTGACATATTCATAAATGACCTGGAAAAGGGAATAACGAATGAGGTTATCAAATTTGAAGATGACACAAAACTATTTAAAGTTGTTAAAACCAAGAGGATTGTGGAAAATTGCAAGAGGATCTTGATAAACTGGAAGACTGGGCATCAAAATGGCAGATGAAATTTAATGTGGACAAGTGCAAAGTTATGCACCTAGGGAAGAACAACCCAAACTATAGTTACACGATGCAAGGTTCCACATTAGGAACCACCACCCAGGAAAAAGATTTAGGCGTCCCCATTGTGGATAACATGTTAAAACTCTCGGCCCTGTGTGCAGCGGCGGCCAAGAGGGCAAATAGAATGCTAGGTATCATAAGGAAAGGAATGGAAAATAAAACAAAGGATATTATAATGCCTCTATATCGTTCCATGGTGAGACCGCACCTTGAATATTGTGTGCAATTCTGGTCGCCGTATCTTAAAAAGGATATAGCATTATTAGAAAAGGTTCAGAGAAGAGCCACCAAAATAGTAAAGGGGATGGAAGGATACCCCTATGAAGAAAGGCTAAAAAGGTTAGGGCTCTTTAACCTGGAAAAGAGACGGCTGAGGGGAGATATGATAGAAGTCTATAAATTAATGAACGGAGTGGAAAGGGTAAACATAGATTAATTGTTTACGTTATCAGAATATAGAAAGACTAGGGGACATGCAATGAAGCTACAGGGTAAACTATTTAAGACTAATAAAAGAAAATATTTTTTCACTCAACGTGTAATCAAACTCTGGAAATTGTTACTGGAGGATGTAGTAAAGGCTGTTAGTGTAGCTGGGTTTAAAAAAGGTTTGGACAAGTTCCTGGAGGAAAGGTCCATAAACCATTATTAAGAAGGGACCCAGGATATCAATGCTTGATCCAATACAAGCATTATGGAGCCTGTGTCTTTTGGGGAACTGCTAGGTACGTATGACCTAGATTGGCCACTGTTGGAAAGAGGATACTGGGCTTGATGGACCTTGGTCTGACCCAGTCTGGCATATCTTATGTTAACAATGAATCCCCTTTTGTGCTGCATGATACAATTATCCTGTCCTTCCCTAATTTTAAAAATTAAAGAAAAGTACTTAAGTTGTAACATTTAAAACCACTGAGGACTTCTTTAGAAAGAGAAATAAAAAGTGAAAGAGAAGACCAAGATAGGAGCACCAGATGAAAGGTGGAGCAGAGAAAGAAAGAAGAAAGGCTGGAGCTAAGGCTGGCTCAAGCACAAATGGAAGGCATTGGGCACTCTAGGAAGAATGGAAGAGTAGCCTAGTGGTTCGAGCAACAGCCTAGTATCCAAGAGATCAGGGCTCGATGTCTGCTAGCAGTACTTGTGACCTTTAGCAAGTCACTTTACCCTCCATTAGCTCAGAAAAAGAAGCCTAGCAATCTACTTCCAGTCATACCTTGCCAAGAAAACCCGAGGGCTGCTGGGTTGCCAGGAGTCAACATTGATTGACAGCACTTAAAACACTTAAAAGAAAAAAAGGAAACCCTTCAGCCATATGCTGGTCCCCTGAGATTTTGTTAATTAAACTCAATCATGAACATCTGAACACTACTCTTTCAACAACGATCCTTTAAAAATGCATAATTGGACATCATACTTTTAAATATTAAACCCTGCTTTGTATTTATGTGTGCTGATGGCTCTGAGTTTGTGTGACTGTTGGAATATGTTTTGCTTTTGACTACAACTGCTCTTTGCTGCCCTAGGTGCTTGCATAGTCATAAGAACATAAGAAATGCCATAATAGGTCAGACCAGGGTCCATCAAGCCCAGTTTCCTGTTTCCAACAGTGGACAATCCAGGTCACAAGTACCTAGATGTTTCCCAAAAAGACACACAGGTTCCATAATGCTTGTATTGGGGCAAGCACTGGATTACCTGGGTCCTCTTTAATAATAGTTTATGGACCTATCCTTCAGGAACTTGTCCAAACCTTTTTTTAAACCCAGCTAAACTAACAGCTTTTTCTCCAGGACCAAGCAGGAAGTCAGTCCTCACATATGGGTGACGTCGGCACCGACGGAGCCCCCGTGCGGAGCATTTCCACAGCTTTCAAAGAAAGCCTTTGGGAATGCAGCGCGCATGCGCGGTCCCCTTCCCGCCCAAGGGTGCCATCTTGCTCACTCTTCTTTTTTCCGCGGAGCCCAACGGACGTGTTTCGTTTTCACCCGAGGAAAAAGTTGATTTTGTTCTGCGTGGACCCGTTTTCTTCGGTTCGACGCCGGTTTCCCTTTCCCGCCTGGGCCCGATACATCGGTATCGAGTCCGGACTTCTTTTTTCGGTTTTTGTCCTTAGTGACTAGCGTACGCGCCATTTTTCTGTTTTCACTGGCAGCCCTGTCTTTTGACCTCGCAGGGGCCCTTTTTCCCCCGATGGCTGCCAGCAGGTTTAAAAAGTGTGATTGGTGTAAGAAACTTATGTCTCTCACTGACACACATGACTGCTGCCTCTGGTGCCTCGGACCCGATCATGACCCAATGATCTATGGTCCTTGTGGGAAAAGGTCCTCGAAGGCGTTGAGGAGTCGGCAGCACCAAAAGGAAAGAATCTTCTCTGACTCCACGTCCGGACGGGCCCGGACTTCGTTAGATTCCTCGACGTCTTGGGACTCCGGCCCCGAGCAGCGCCGAGGCTCCTCTGAGAGGGGGTCTCCCTCGCGGGAGCACCGCAAGAAGAAAAAACCCACAAGGGCGGCATCGGTGGACGCACTTGGCTCCTCAAGGGCCAAGTCGCATAGCCCCAAGCGCTGTCCTGGGTCTTTGGAGTCGTAGAGGCCTGCAAAACAACCTCGTGTGGAGATGGAGTCCCTGGGTCACGTGAGTACTGTAGTCCTCATGGACTCTCCTCCAGGGGAGCCGACGTCGGGCCCGACGCCGTGGGGCCCGAGTCGGGGGCTGCTGAGTCTCCTGAGCTCGGACTCAGGTTGACGGCCTTGGAGTGCAGCTTGGCTGCCTTCATGGAAGAGCAGCAGGCACTGATCGCCGGTCTCACCGGTGCATCTGCCCCGACCACTGGGACATCGACGTCCAAGTCAACCCTGGAGGCTGAGCCGATCCTCAAGTCCATGCGAGCTCGAGTCGATCCTCGGCCAAGGTCTCCCTCAGCCTCCCGCTCGGGACCGAGGTCGTCGATGCCGGTACCCTCAGCATCGGGGCGGATGGCATCGGTGCCTGCCCGACCGGAGCCGCTTGATTCCTCCTCCGAGGGGTCCAGCTGGGAAACGGAGGATGAGGAGTCACCCAACACCTTTCGGACTCGGTGTGTCCCATCGGACTCTCCGGAGTCCGAACCTCGGAGAAGGTCCCCCCCCCCCGGAGGATACCCGGTTCTCGGACTTCGTGCGGGATATGGCCAAGGCCTTGGCATTCCCCGCAGATCCCGAGGAGGAGCCTCGAGCCGAGGAGCTCGAGGCCCTACAGTATGACTCTCCCCCAAAGGAGGCCTTTACTGTACCGGTTCCTCCGATGCTGGAACGGTTTCTCTTCCACATGTGGGAGGCGCCAGCCTCGACACCAGTTTTGAGCAAGCAGGTTGATTCCATCAATCGAGTCCGCAAGAGCCCCGGGTTCCAAATGGCACAATTAGCGCACCACTCCATGGTTGTGGAAATCGGCCATGCATCGTCTGAAGAGTCAGAAGATGCACTCCTCGCTGCCTCCCGGCTGAGAGGCCCGGAACCTGGATGCCCTCGGTAAGAAGTGCTTCCAGGGCTCTATGCTTGCTTACCGTGTCCAGACCTACCAGCTGTACTTGGGCATGTACCTTCGAGACCTGGCAAAGGAGATTGCCGGGTTCTCTGCTGGTCCCTCCAAGGAACCTTTGCAGAGGTTCAATGCTCTGTAATTGGGTATTCGTGAGTGCTCGAAGTTTATCTCTCGAGTAGCCTATGATGGCTTCGAGGCTTCAGCCTGAGTATCTGCGGCCGGCATCGGTGCACGCCGTCAGGCCTGGCTACAGTCATCGGACCTCGAGTCATGGGTGCTGGACAAATTGGTCGATGTCCCTAGACTTGTGGAATCTAAACAAGTTCCTGGAGAGGGAAAAGTTCAAGATGCTTACCCTTGGAATCCTGCTGCCCTACCTCCAGCAGGGAGATTGGCTATGCTCCTTAGATTTAAAGGATGCTTATACTCACATCCTCATTCATCCAGACCACAGACAATATCTCAGATTTGTAGTGGGAGGAAACCATTACCAGTACAGAGTACTGCTTTTTGGCCTAACCTCCGCCCCCAGGGTATTCACCAAGTGCCTGGCGGTGGTGACGGCCTACCTCAGGGTTCAAGGCCTTTTCGTCTTTCCATACCTGGACGACTGGCTTATCAGGGGTCAGCCCCCACAAGAGGCCAATCAAGCCATCCTCCGCACTGTCGCTCTGCTGCAGCATCTGGGCTTTGTTATAAATTTTGCAAAGTCCACTTTGCACCCTTCCCAGAACATGGAGTTCATAGGAGCAAGGCTGGACAACTTTCAGGCAAAGGCCTTTCTGCCCATAGACAGGGCACACAGGTTGATGGATCTGGCCAGTCAGTTCCACAGCAATTCTCTGGTCTCTGCCAGACAATTCCTGAGGCTCTTAAGCCACATGGCTTCCACGGTCCATGTGACTCCAAATGCCCATCTACACATGAGGCAGGCTCAATGGGGCCTCTGAACTCAGTGGCACCAAGCCACGGGAAACCTCAAGGACAGAGTGAGGGTATCCACACTACTAGAGTCTTCTCTACAGTGGTGGCTTCATCTTCCGAATCTGGTGCAAGGGGTGTTTTTTCAGACACCGCCACACTCTCAGGTGCTGACAACCGATGCTTCTCTTCAAGGTTGGGGTGCACATTGCCAGGGTGCATGTACTCAAGGCCTGTGGTCTCCTTGGGAGGCCACACAGCAGATCAATCTCTTAGAACTGAGAGCTATCCGCTTAGCCTTGAGAACTTTCTCTCATCTCATCTCTCACCAGTCCGTCTTGGTTCAGACGGACAATCAAGTTGCTATGTTCTATGTGAACAAACAAGGGGGCACAGGGTCCCGCCTTCTATGTCAGGAAGCGCAGAAACTGTGCTCCTGGGCAGTCAATCATGGCATTCTTCTCAAAGCGGTCTATCTCCCAGGTCAGGAGAATTACCTGGCGGACAGGTTGAGCAGGATCCTGCAGCCGCACGAATGGCAGTTGAATCCTTTAGTGGTTCAACAGATCTCCTGAGATGGGGTCTTCCAACCATAGATCTCTTTGCCAGTCCTCTGAACCGTCAACTACCCAGGTTCTGCTCCAGACAACCGCATCCTCTCAGATTAGCAGCGGATGCGTTTCTCATTCCATGGTCTACAGGCCTCCTATATGCCTTTCCTCTCACACCTCTAGTGCCTCAGACACTGTTCAAGGTGCTCCGGGACAGGACCTCAGTAATTCTGGTGGCTCCCAGATGGCCCCAACAGCTGTGGTTCCCACTTCTTTTGCAACTAGCAGTGGACACTCCTCTTCCTCTGGGGATGCAACCAGATCTCCTGTCTCAGGAGCAGGGATCTCTTTTACACCCCAATCTCCAGTCTCTCAATCTGATGGCCTGGCTGCTGAAAGAGCAGTCCTAGCACCCTTACTACTGCCTAGGGAAGTGGAGGACGTGGTCTTAGCCTCTAGGAGGCAGTCCACTCGAATGTCTTATGCCCTTAAGTGGCGTAGATTCTCTACCCGGTGTACTCAACACAACGAGAATCCTTTCTCATGCCTGGTACCAGTGGTGCTGCAATATTTGCCTCACCTGTCCAACCTAGGCCTTAAGTCCATTTCAGTTAGAGTTCATCTTAGTGCTCTTTCAGTACACCACTCACCAGTGGAGGGTCAGTCTCTCTCCAGCCATCCTTTGGTGGCTCGCTTCCTCAGAGACCTGCTTTTGCTTAAGCCTCCAGTGCGTCCACCTGCCCCTGAATGGGATTTAAATGTGGTCTTGCAATGGCTTACTTGCCCACCATTTGAGCCTATGGCTACTTGTCCTTTGCGCTTTCTCTCCTGGAAAGCGTTGGTTTTGGTAGCTCTTACCTCCGCAAGGCGTGTGAGTGAGCTTCAGGCCCTAGTATCAGATGCACCATATACTAGGTTCTATAGGAACAGAGTAGTCTTACGTACTCACCCTAAGCTCCTTCCGAAGGTTGTCTCCTCCTTCCAGCTCAATCAGGAGGTGGTTCTTCCAACTTTCTTTCCCAGGCCCCATGCCAGCCGGGCTGAGATGGTCTTGCATACCCTGGACTGTAGGAGGGCGTTGTCCTTCTACCTTGACCGTATGCGGGAGCACTGGAGGGCTGTTCAGCTCTTCGTCTCTTTTGACCCCAATAAGTTGGGGTTAGCTGTCTCCAAGCATACTTTGTCCATATGGGTAGCAGACTGTATCGCCTGGGTTTACAGGGCAGCCGGCCTCTCCTTGCAGGGTCGAGTTACGGCTCACCTTGTCAGGGCGAAGGCTGCGTCAGTGGCTCATCTCCGCTCTGTTCCATTGGCAGACATCTGCCGGGCCACTACTTGGTCTTCAAGCCAGACTTTTGCAGCCCACTACTGCCTTGAGAGGGAGTCCCGCAGGGACAGTGCTTTCGGGCAGGCGGTACTCCATAATCTCTTTGGGGTTTAGGCAACTCCTACCCTCCGGCCCTGATGTTGGGCTACCATTCAGGGGCGTCATCAGAGAAGATTCTTTTCTTGCATGCTGAGGCTCTAGAGGGAGCTCATTTTTCAGCTTTGGGTCTCCGGTAGCCTTAAGCTGGGGAGTCCCTTATGTGTGGACTGACTTCCTGCTTGGTCCTGGAGAAAGAGTAGTTACTCACCTGTAACAGGTGTTCTCCAAGAGCAGCAGGAATCAGTCCTCACAACCCTCCCTCCTCCCCTTGGAGTTGCGGTCATATGCTTTATTTTGTTTTTTGCTGTCTTTTAGCTATGTCATCAGACTGAGCAAGATGGCACCCTTGGGCGGGAAGGGGACCACGCATGCGCGCTGCATTCCCAAAGGCTTTCTTTGAAAGCTGGGGAAATGCTCCACACGGGGGCTCCGTTGGCGCCGACATCACCCATATGTGAGGACTGATTCCTGCTGCTCCTGGAGAACACCTGTTACAGGTGAGTAACTACTCTTACTACATCCTCCGGTAACGAATTCCAGAGTTTGATTACGTGTTGAATGAAAAAATATTTTCTCTTATTAGTCTTAAATGGGTTACGCTGTAGATTCATTGTGTGTCCCCTAGTCTTTCTATTTTTTGATGGTGTAAACAATCTACCTACTTTTACCCATTCCACTCCATTCATTAATTTATAGACCTCTATCATATCCCCCCTCAGCCGTCTCTTTTCCAGGTTGAAAAGCCTTAACCTTTTTAGCCTCTCCTCATAGGAGTATCCTTCCATCCCCTTTTCCATTTTTGTAGCTCTTCTCTGTACCTTTTCTAATTCTGTTATATGGTGACCAGAATTGCACACAATACAGAAGCATTATAATATCCTTTGTCTTATTCTCCATTCCTTTCCTTATGATTCCTAGCATTTTATTAACTTTCTTGGCCGCCACTGCACACTAGGTGGAGGGTTTCAATGTGTTATTCACAATGACGCCTAAATCTTTTTCCTGGCTGGTGGATACTAATGTGGAACCTTGCATCATTTAACCATAGTTTGGATTGTTCTTTCCTAGTTGCAAAACTTTACACTTGTCCACATTAAATTTCATTTGCCATTTGAACATCCAGTCTTCCAATTTGTCAAGATCCTCTTGTAATTTTTTTAGAATCCTCTTGGTTTTAACAACTTTGAATAATTTTGTGTCATCTGCAAATTTGACTACCTCACTCGTTATTCCCATTTCCAGGTCATTTACAAATATGTTAAAAAGCAGCAGACCCAGCACAGATATCCTGGAGTACTCCACTATTCACCTTCCTCCATTCTTTCTATCTTTTAATCAGTTCCTAATCCACAATAGTACACTGCCTCCTATCCCATGACTTTTTAACTTCGCCAAGAGTCTCTGATGAGGGACCTTGTCAAAGGTTTTCTAAAAATCTAGATACACTATATCAGCCGGCTCACCTTTGTCCACCTGTTGATTTACACCTTCAAAAAATACTACAGATTAGTAAGACAAGACCTTCCTTGTCTATAGCCATGTTGGCTTTCTCCTGTTAAACCATTTTGCCCTGTACTGATGTCAGGCTCATTGGCTTGTAGTTTCCCAAATCACTCCTGGAACCCTTTTGAAAAATTGGCGTTACATTGGCCATTCACCATTCTTCAGGTACTACAGATGATTTTAATGATAGGCTGGTGCAGAGAAAGAACAATGGGTCAGAAAAAGAGTACTAGAAAGCAGGACCCATACCAAGCTAGTACTGTGTTCTGTGTGACTCGCGCATCTGGTACCCCCACTCCATCCAGCTGTGTGCAGGAACTCACTCTTATCGGGCTTCCTGGAAGCCCAGTCATGACATAAGCACTCCTTCCTTTCTTGCACCATAGTGCGACCGCACTGCTGCTAGAAAGAAGGCAGCTGCAGAGATACAGAGAGGTTATCTGGAGAGAAGCACCAGAAATAAAGTATTTAATATAGCCACAAGTAGTTGCAGATGAGAAATCTCTCAGTGGTAAGGTTATAATATGAGAGGTGAAGGGATAATTTGGCTTAGGTCTGTTTTATATGGCTGCTTTTCTATGACTGCACCCTTGCCTAGTGAAACTACACAGCTACATATGGATGGCACAAAAGAAACAGCATGTGGGCTACAAGAGAGAGTATATGCGGCCTACTCTGAGAAAGTATAGGTAACCATACTTTGTACAGGAGTGAGCAGGGTCTGGGCCTAGCAAGAAAACAAAATACAGGCCAAGCAGGAAACAAAGAACACACATACTCTCAGCCTTGAAGATTACAAATAGTGCCAGGAAACACAGGAACAAATAAGAAAGGGCTGCGGTCAGCAGTTCAGCAGTATAGATAAGCAGACCTTGTAACTTCAGCTGCGAGACCTGATGAACAGGGGAGGGGTCCCAGAGGGGGAACTTTGGAGAAAGCTGCAAATGACATAAGAAGTTATGCAGAACTTTCTGGAACTTTGGGACAGAAAGGTATATAAGAAAGCAACTATAGAACTTTTTTGGGCAATCTGCTCTCTAACTCCGGTACAGAGAGGAGGTTGCCTGCCACCTTTCAGACAGATGCTTGCTATCTGCATTTGCAATTTGTTTTGACTGAATAAAGAGCTTTTGTAGCTAAGCAATTGTTGTCTGAGCAATTTGTTGGTAATTGGTAATATTTGGGGAACTGTTTGTGGGATACCAGGCCCACAGACGGCAAGATTAAGGTAGGACAGTCCAGGAAGCCAAATGAAAAAGTGGAAAGGCAGGAGAAACACCCAGAGGTGGAGTTGTTGGCAGATGAACTCCTTGCCTGTGTGAAGATGAATACACATACTGGGGTCCAGGAAAAGGAAGACTCCTTTATCACTCACCTTTTCCCCACTGTCAACTATGCCTTAATTACTAGCTCATAGGCTGCATATAGTTTACCCCCTGTTTATTCACTACAGTATTATATGTCTCCTCAGCATTTAGTTATCCTGTTTTATACCATTACTTTATGTTTTCTAACTCGTTTCATGTAACTTGATTGTGTTCAGTTGTTAACATGTAAACCGCTTTGACAAGTTGATAAAGCGGTATATAAAAACAGTTAAATAAATAAATGTGTAAGTTGAACTTAACCCCTAAAGTAAAAAGAGTAAGAAAGAAAGGTGAATAAGACCATACCACTTGCATAAAGGGACTATCCTTCAATATCACAGAAATAAATTGGTTGCAGCATTGTACAGTAAAAATGATTACTGAGAAAGCTCAACAGATAAGAATAGAAGACCAGAAGAAAAGGAGAAAAATAGGTACTCCTTTTTTGGAAAACATGTATAAGAAAACATAGATGGTGTGGAGGGGTGGCCTAGTGGTTGGGGCAAGGTACTTCAGGCCGGAAGGTCAGGGGTTCAAATCCCACTAGAGGACAGCAACCTTGGGCCGGAAGGACTGGGGTTTCTAGTCCCACAGGTGCTCCTTGTGGTCTTGGGCAAGCCACTTAACCCTCCATAGCCCATGTTCCCTGTAAAATAGTTATCTCCAAGTTATAATGCCCTGTTCAATGTAATTTCAGTTTGTTCAATGTAAACCACACTGATGCAGAATAGCGCAGTATATAAGAGAATGTAAATAAAATAAATAAAATAAATAAATGAGTACCACAATAGGTTGAGTGCACCTCAAATGCGAAAGATTCACTACCTCAGCCTGAAACATGTTGCAATAAAGAATTGCAAGTAACAGCAGAAGCACAAAATGTTGCAAAGATATGATGAAAATGGAAAGGCGAGAGACCAAAATAAATTATTTCAGCAAAACTCAAGGCAATTCTGCAGGAATTGAAGAATATTAGTGTGGTTAAAGCACCCCCAATTAAAGCTGAAACAGAGAATTTCTAGAGATGCTTATATGTATATCCTGTAGAGCACCACAGAGAAAGTAATGAAAAAAGGCAAAAAGTAAAACAATTGGAAACCAGAGTGAGGAAAGCTTCAAATTGGAAGAGCTCTGGCCCTAATGGAGTTCCTAACTTTTGACTCAAACATGTAACATTCCTCCACCAAGATTTGACAAACGGCAAATATAATTGTTCAGACAGGCAAAAATCATCATTGTAATGGTATAATTGGCAAACACTTCTCCTTTCAAAAAGGAGACCCAGCTAACATCCCCAAAAGCCATTGCTCGATAACTTGCTTATCTAAAATATACAAGTGTTGAAGCACGTGTGCACGTTAATTTGCCAGGAATAGGTGAGCTTTTTACCCCTGGTGATGTCATTGGAAGACAACCCACTCTGCAGGACTGAACTTATTATATGATAGCAGCATTTTATTTATTTATTTATTTGTATTTAGCTCACGCCTTTCTCATATTAGTTCAAGGTAAATTTTAATCAGGCATATGTGCCCTTGAATTTGCTGGGGGACGGTAAGCTCCATACCCCTGATGACTTGCCACCCTTTAAGAAGCTAGCCACCTTATAATGCTCCAGTATGCTGATGGAAGTGGCTTGACAAAAAAACATGCTCCAATTCAGACATCGATTTGTACGTGTGGAAACTGTTACTAACAACTGTCTCACAAAGTAATTAAGTAGAAACTTGTCATCTTAGGTATGCTGTTATCTGTGTTTGTTAATATATTGTATGTTAGGGATAATGAATGCTTTAGTTTTGAATTATAGTAAAAGCTGTCAATGTATCTGGGTTTAAAAAAAGGTTTAGGCAAATTTCTGGAGAAAACGCCATATATCACTATTAAGGTGGACTTGAGGAATTCCACTGCTTTACCCCTAGGATAAGTAGCATAGAATCTGTGTACCTTTTGGGATCCTGCCCAGGTACTTGTGACCTGGATTGGACACTGTTGGAAATAGGATACTGGGCTTGATGGATCTTTGATCGATCCTGGTATGACAAATGTAATGTTCTTAATGCTTCAAAATATACTAGTGTTCCTTATCGTTCCTACAGTTCAGTCTTTCACCTCTGGGTTGTGCACCTCCTCCTGCAGCCTGGAGACTGGACTTGTCAAAATCCTGACGTCACTGGATATGATCTGGTGCACACTCTCCTATTTTCCAGTGTGTCCAGTCTCCATGCAGCAGGAGGATCTAGTGAACCTAGGTGCTGGGCTCACTTGAGGAACACATAAGGAGCCTTAGAGTAGCTAGTATAGGTGTAGTTTAATTGAGGACTGAACTGTCGTCACTCAAGGAACTACAATTACCAGGTAAGTGTAATCATCATTTCCTTATTGTTCCTACAGTTCAGTCCTCCACCAAAGGTTCCTTCGGTTCGCCCTCCCCTGGGGGCACTTTCAGTTTCAGGCATTGCCCTTCGGGCTGGCTACGGCACCGCGTACCTTCACCAAGATAATGGTGGTGGTGGCGGTGGCGTTGCGAAGGGAGGGCATTTTGGTGCATCCCTATCTCGATGACTGGTTGATTCGGGCAAAGTCCGAGGCCGAGAGCGTTCGGGTGACGAACAGAGTGGTACAGTTCTTGCAGCATCTCGGCTGGGTGGTCAATCCTGTCAAGAGCCGGCTTGTGCCAACCCAGGAGCTCGAGTATCTGGGGGTTCGGTTCGACACCCGGTCGGGGATGGTGTTTCTGCCGAATCATCGAGTCCTGGGCCTGCGACGCCTTGTCAGCAGGTTCCGTGCGGCTCCGGCGCCCTCGGCATGGGAGTACCTGCACGTGCTCGGTACGATGGCGGCGACTCTGGAGGTGGTGCCCTGGGCCAGGGGACACATGCGGCCCTTGCAGCGGGCACTCCTTCACCGCTGGTCCCATCAGACAGACGCGTTGAGCAAGCGTCTCCCCTGTCCTCCTCGTGTCAAGAAGGCGCTGCGGTGGTAGCTCGTGCCCAGTTCTCTGCTGGCGGACATGCCGCTGGAACAGCCAGTCTGGATTCCGCTGATGACAGATGTGAGTCTCGCGGGTTGGGGTGCCCACTGCGGGGATCGGTATGCGCAGGGCCTGTGGTCTGTCCAGCAGAGCAGTTGGTCCATCAATCAGCTGGAGCTGAGGGCGGTATTGCTGGCACTCCAGGCCTTCGAGTCAACAGTGTCCGGTCGGGCGGTCAGAGTACTGTCGGACAACTCGGCAACGGTAGCCTATATCAACCGTCAGGGAGGCACCGGCAGCGTGGCTATGGAAGAGGAGGCGGAGTTGCTGTTCGCTTGGGTGGAAAAGCGTCTTCCAGCGCTCTCGGCGGCGCACATTGCGGGGAAGGACAATGTGACGGCGGATTATCTCAGCAGGTTCCAGGTGGATGCTGGGGAATGGGAGCTAAATCTTCAGGTGTTCGCTCAGATAGTCCGGCGATGGGGGCCGCTGATCATGGATCTCATGGCAACCTTCCAGTCCGCAAAGACAAGCCGCTTCTTCAGCAGACGGCGGGAAAGGATGTCAGAAGGTATCAACGCCTTGATGCAGCCGTGGCCGAGGTACGGCCTCCTCTACATCTTTCCGCCATGGGCATTGATAGGTCGCGTGGTGCAAAGGATCGAGGCTCATCTCGGAAGGGTGTTGTTGGTGGCTCCGGACTGGCCGAGGCATCCGTGGTACGCGGACCTGGTCCGTCTGCTCGATGGGGAGCCTTGGAGGTTGCTGGATTCAGAGGAGCTGCTCCTCCAAGGGCCTCTTCGAATGACTCAAGTGAATCGATTCTCGCTTACGGTTTGGCCATTGAAAGGGCAAGGTTGAAGAGGAAAGGATACTCAGGATCGGTGGTGGTGACGCTGTTGCGCACCAGGAAGAGGTCGACGTCCTTGGCATATGTTCGAGTATGGCGCATATTTGAGGATTGGTGTTCGAGACGGCAGGTACGCGCGGCTACGGCTTCCGTGCCGGTGGTGTTGCGTTTCCTACAGGACGGTTTCGACAAGGGCTTAGTAGCCAGTTCGTTGAGAGTGCAGGTGGCAGCCTTGGCCTGCTATAGGGGCAAGGTGCAGGATGTGTCATTGGGAGCTCACGCGGATGTGTTGCGTTTTCTAAAAGCGGTGTCGAAGCTGCGGCCCTGCCCCGGGTCGTCGTGCCCCCGTGGGATCTCAATCTGGTGTTGAGGGCATTGGTTAAGGAGCCTTTTGAGCCTTTGAGTAAGGCTTACGGTGAAAGATTTGACTTTGAAAACGGTGTTCTTGGTGGCCATCTGTTCAGCTTGGCGTATCTCGGAATTGCAGGCACTGTCTTGCAGAGAGCCATTTCTGGTTTTCTCGAAGGAAAAGGAGGTGCTGCGCCCGGTGCCCTCCTTTTTGCCTAAAGTCGTCTCTCCGTTTCACCTGAATCAGACAGTTTCCCTCCCGGTGCTGCCATCGGGGGGGGGACTCCTCCTCGGAGGACAATTTACGTCGGTTAGATCTTAAGAGGGTGTTGCGGCTTTATTTACGGGTCTCAGAGCCCTTTCGCAAATCGGATTGTCTGTTCGTGTTGTTCGGCGGACCTCACAAGGGAGAGGCGGCAGCGAAGTCTTCCATTTCTAGATGGATTAGGGAAATGATTGCGTCAGCGTATTTGCTTCAGGGTCGCCCGGTGCCGTCTGGATTGCGGGCGCATTCCACTAGAGCGCAGGCGGCCTCTTGGGCGGAGCACGGCTTGGTTCCGCCAGGGGACATCTGCAGGGCAGCGACGTGGTCTTCTCTTTACACGTTCAGTAGGCATTATCGACTGGACGTGCTGGCGGCGGGGGATGCCTCCTTTGGTTCCGCAGTTTTGCGAGCCACGGTGGAAGTTCCCGCCCATTGAACACTGCTCTGTTACATCCCAGAGGTGGAGGACTGAACTGTAGGAACGATAAGGAAATGATAATTACACTTACCTGGTAACTGTAGTTCCTTGAGTGACGACAGTTCAGTCCTCAATCCCGCCCACAGCTGACCAGTTACATAGGGATCCCTTTGAAGGGGCCAACTCAGTCACAGGTAGGTTCTACTTTTCGACGTCCTGTTTCTTGCTGTCTATTTTGTCTTTTCTGGTCTCTCTTTCTGAAGAAGTCTGGAGGGACCGGTACTGAGCACAGTTTGTTTTCTGGGTTCAGTAGGTTCAGTACTTAGTTAGTTGTAGTTGCTAAAGTTGCATTGTTTCTTTATTGGCTACTTATTGGTTGCTCCTCTGAGTGTGCTTTGTCAATAGTTCACTGGAAAATAGGGGAGTGTGCACCAGATCATATCCAGTGACGTCAAGATTTTGACAAGTCCAGTCTCCAGGCTGCAGGAGGAGGTGCACAACCCAGAGGTGGAGGACTGAACTGTCGTCACTCAAGGAACTACAATTACCAGGTAAGTGTAATTATCATTTTCAGGGTTTTGAGCATTACATCTGGTCTAACCTGAATCATAAACGAACATAGATGGTCCACGTGTTAATACCTCTAGTTGTTTCCTCTTCATGTTATATTATTAGTGAATTGCCTTTTACTGTAATCTAACATGGTGCTAAAGAAAAGTGCATTCAGTCAAATTGAAAATACTTGCTCTTGTGAACAGAATAACAGGAAATAATTATATTTTGGCTGTTACCAAAACAGGACTTACTGAGTCAGATGTTGCATAACTGAATTAAATTTGTCTATTAAGCTATGTGGTATGCTATCAACCCTGGACATTGGGGCATGGGGGTGAGGTTCTGATTGTTTATCTGGGGTAATTTCTACCATGACAGTCATGAACCTCACTCCTAAGCCCCAGGGTATGTGGAATATGATCTCAGTCTCAGATTTACTGCTAATGCTTGCTGTAGTTCCTGCAGATACTTTGTACGTTGAAAATTTGGGGTGGTCAGACTATTTCCCCCAAATGCAAAATGCCAGAAAATATATACAGTGATTCAAAAATAGTTGCCATGCATTTCCTTCCTGACCTAACTCTGCCCACTTTTTTATACAGTTAAACGCACACAATTTTACCCACATCTGAGAGGTGGGGAGTGGGGGGAATTGACAATTTTCAAACTCTTTTTATGCAATGTAACTACGGGCCCGATATTCGAAAGCTATTTACACGGTTTACAGCCCTGTAAACCATGTAAATGCCGCTCAGCTGGATATTCAAAGGCACTAACATAGTTAGTGCTGCTGAGTATCTCTGATCTTCTCCCCTACACTCCCAATGCTAACTGCTTAGCATTGGGGCGTGTTGTGGGCAGCAACAGAGGCTAACTGGGTAGCAGCAATATTGCATCGCTACTCGGTTAGTGTCTATGGGTAAAAAATAGGCACTACAAAAGCTGGCCTCTCTTTACCTGTAGAAGCTAATCGAGCAGCGGTGCAACATCGCTGCACCCGATTAGCCTCTGTGGCTTCTGTGCATCTGCGGCGACCCCAGATAGTCAATGCTGGGGCCACATATGACCCCAGTACTGAATATCTGGGGTTCGAGGATGGTAGCGATGGCTAGACGCTATACTCGTGCCTAGCCATCCTAACTCAATATCAGGTCTTACATGTTTACCCAAGTAAAAATCTTTTTGAATACTGCCCTCTAAATTTGTGGAATATATTATAATTTGAGTTGATGCTGTTGAAGATGGTAAAAAATGTTTTTTTCCTTATCGTCCCTCCAGTCCAGTCCGCACCTCTGGGTAGTGCACCTCCTCTCGCAGTTTGGAGACTGGGCATGTCAAATCTTGAAGCCACTTGGATATATACTGCTGGCACCTCCCACCAGCTCCAGTGTGCTCAGTCTCCAAGCAGCAAGAGATGGTGGTGAGCCTAGGTGCTGGGCTCACTGTAAAATAAGGAGCATTAGGTTTTAGAGTAGCTAGAGGTTTAATTTTTCTTTCAGATTTACTTTCTTTCTTTTGGGAACAGTTATTAAAGCTTCTTTAAAAAAAAAAAAAAAAAGGAAAGGGGAATAAAGGAAACCAGAGAGCAACGGGGGATAGATCAGGAGGAGGATTTCCCTGCTGCCGGTTGTCTGCTCTCTTTCCCCTTCTTCACTGCCCTCCTTGTCTGTATGCAGGGGAGTTGAGGTCGTGAGAAGTGTCCGCGGCGATCTGACGGCTCCCAATCACTTCAGCGAGTGAGGAGCCGTCAGCGGGTCTCCTCACTCGCGGCTGCTGCCGGTTCATACTGTTTCTCCGGTTTTGCAGTGTTCAAGGCAGTTGATGATAGACTGCTTCGGGAGGAACGATTCGGGCCCAATTCAGTGGAGGCGAGTGCTGCGACACCGGAAAACGATAGGCAGGCCTGTCAGCAGGACCTGCTACCTCATGTACAGCTTTTTTCTCCGTGGTTAGCTCTGCCGTTTTTTCCCGCGTTTTTCTTAGAGCGCGTTTTAGCGGTGGGCGGTACTTTTTTGCACAGTTCTCCCCTCTTTAAGGTTTAAAATAGCCAGTTTTTAGCATTTGGAAGGTAGTAGGGCTGTAATAGGTAATAGGACTTATTAGCGGTAAGAGCTAGTGAGTAAAAATAAAAAAAAGAGGATAAATACCACAAGTGTTTTGCTTGCTATCTCTGACCTTATAGGTTTGCCTAGGTGCAGTGATTTGGGCTGATGCCATCGCGTCCTCAGTGTCTCGTCTGCAGTACCCGTCATGGGGCGGTCTCGGATGACGGAGTTTGTTGCAGTTGTGCAGCTGAGGCATTTAACATGGAGCAGGAGCTCCAGGATAAATCTAAAGAGATGACCTCTTCGCCTGATTTTGGAACTCAGGTTTCTTTGGAGGTCACTCCACCGCTGTCTCCGCGAAGGGCTACTCCGTCGGCTCTAGGTCCCTCGGTTTCTGCCGGGGTGGGGTGTGGAGTTCTGGCAGACGTTTCCCCGGAATTTGTTCTTTTGTTACATCAGGCTTTTTGTTTGCATCAACAAGGGACCGCTACAAATCTTTAGGGACTTGGAATAGCAGCGCCAAAGCCTACGGCGGCAATCGTGGAAACTGCGAGTGCCAGACCGAGCAGGAGGGCTCGTTCCGTAGAAGATCAACCTCTGCAGGCGGACTGGTTAGAGAAGGATGACTTTGAGTTAGAGCCAGACACCGGTGTGGAGGAATTTGAGGAAGGTGAGATTCCAGAGCCGGAAGACCAGGCTAGGATCATACGTGTTTTTTTTTGCAGAGAAGAACTGCCGGCTTTAATTACGGAGTCTCTTCAGGCTCTTAACCTATCAGTGGTGCAACCGACAGAGGATGAAGTGGTGGAAGATCTGCTCATTCAAGCGGCGAGGAAGACAGACGGTCTTTCCGGTTCATTTTGTTGTTCAGCAGATGATTCAGGACGAGTGGGATCTACCTGAAGCAGGTCTGCTGGGGGTACGGACAATGAATCACCTATATCCCTTGTCGGACCAAGAACGTGAGGTGTTTCGTTTGCCACGCATGAATGCAGACGTTTCTGCGGTCACCAAGAAGACTACCATCCTGGTAGAGGGCAGTGTGGCCTTGAAAGATGGACAGGATCGGAAATTAGACTCCTTGTTGAAGCAGGCCTTTGAGGTTAACACGTTATCACTGCAAGCATCTATCTGTGGAGCTTGGCTGGCAAGAGCCTGTCTCCGTTGGTCACAGCGTTTGCAGCTGCCTGAGGATCAAGTACAAGAACATGTAGCGGATGATACCAGACTGGAGTCTGGAGCGGCTTACTTGGCCGATCTGCATTATGACCACATTAGGGGGTTGGCTAATAGCATGGCGTCCCTGGTGGCGGCTAGGCATTATCTTTGGCTGTGGAATTGGGTGGCAGATAGTTTGTCCAAGTCACGGCTTGGCAAGCTCCCCTTTAAAGGCAAGCTGTTGTTCGGGGAGGACCTCAACAAGTTAGTTAAGGACTTGGGAGAGTCAAAAGGTGGTCGCTTGCCAGAGGATAAGCCAAAGCCCAGTCGGGCAGTATCCACTACAAGGGGGCAGCCACGAGATTTCAGGCATTTTTGGACCTCTTGGTTGGGGGGTTACAAAGAGGGAGATTTCCCTCTCGCTGTCAAAGTTTTCGGGGATTCCAGGGAGCGGGGAGAGGTTTCGCTAGTCTCTCCTCCTTGGGGTTTAGAAACACCCAATGAAGCGACGAGGACCCAGGCTGTGGTGCAACCCGTGGGAGGTCAGCTATGGGAGTTTCTCTCTGCCTGGGTCCAAATAACATCCAACCGTTGGGTGCTGGAAGTCATTCGCAAGGGCTATGCCCTTAAGTTGGCTCAGCCAGTAACTGACTCGTTTGTTCTCTCCCCCTGCAAGACGTGGGCCAAGGCAGTGGTGGTGGAAGAGACACTGTCTCGCCTGCTTCAGTGCGGCTTTGGTTGACATTCCATTTATTTTGTGGTTCCCAAAAAGGACAAGTCTTTTCGCCCAATTCTGGATCTCAAAGGGGTCAACTGTTGTCTTCAGGTGCCAAATTTTCTCATGGAATCCTTGCGATTGGTTATCGTGGCGGTACGCAAGGGGGAGTTTCTGATGTCTCTCGATCTCACCGAAGCATATCTGCATATTCCGATCAAGCCGGATCATCAATGCTTTTTAAGGTTTGCAGTCCGACAAGGGCATTTTCCTTCCAGGCTCTGTCTTTTGGGCTTGCAATGGCGCCCCGTATTTTCACCAAGGTAATGGTGGTGGTGGCGGCAGCCCTTTGCAAGGAGGGGGTATTAATACATCCCTATCTCGACGACTGGTTGATCCAAGCAAAGTCCAGAGTCGAAAGTATACAGGCCACGTCAAGAGTGGTACAGCTTCTAGAGAGCCTCAGTTGGGTGGTCAATGGGGCAAAGAGCCCTCTCAGGTTCTGGAATATTTGGGTCCGATTCGACATGCGAGTGGGGTCGGTGTTCCTGCCGGATCATCAAGCTCAAGGTCTCCGTCTCCTGGTGCACACCTTCTTAAAGTGCGTGGCGCCAATGGCCTGGCAGTATCTGCAGGTGTTGGGGATGATGGCAGCAACTCTAGAGGTGGTGCCATGGACGAGGGCTCACATGCGACCTCTGCAGAGGTCCTTGCTCCGTCGCTGGTCCCATCAGGAGGATTCTCTTTCCAAATGCCTTCCCTGTCTAAAGGGGATCAGGGAGTCTCTTCGGTTGTGGCTTCTTCCAGGGAATTTGAAGGCAGGCATGCCACTCGAACAACCACAATGGGTTCCGGTCTTAACCGATGCCAGTTTGGTGGGATGGGGAGCTCATTGCGGGGATCTCTTCACACAAGGAAATTGGAACGAACAGGAGGCTCAGTGGTTGATCAACCGGCTGGAGATGAGAGCGGTAGCGCTAGCGCTTCACGTCTTCAAGCCCCGTCTTTGGGGGTCGAGCGATCCGAGTTCTCTCGGACAATGCCTCTGCAGTGGCATAGCTCAACAAGGGAGTAGGGCAGCGCGGCTTTGGAGAAGGAAGTGGCAGACTTGTTCAGCTGGGCAGAGTTGTGGCTTCAGACCCTGTCCGTGGCGCTCATTGTGGGAGTAGACAATGTGACAGCGGATTACCTCAGTCGGATTTGAGTAGACCCCAGGGAGTGGGAGCTACATCCGGAAGTCTTTGCTCAGATAGTTCACAGATGGGGAATGCCTATAATGGATCTAATGGCGACATTCTCGTCAGCCAAGGCAAGCCGTTTCTTCAGCAGGAGAAGAGAAAGAATGTCTGAAGGGATCGATGCTCTGTTACAACAATGACCCACGGTGGGGCTTCTGTATGTCTTCTCACCTTGGGCGCTCATAGGTCGGGTGGTTCAGCGCATAGAGGCCCATCAGGGAAGGATTCTTTTATTCACACCGGATTAGCCCCGGCAACCGTGGTACGCCGATTTGGTACGGCTCCTCGACGGGTGACCTTGGCGGCTTCGACACGAGGAGATTTCCTGCAGCAGGGACCTCTCAGAATGCCGCAAGTGGATCGGTTCTCACTTACGGTTTGGCCATTGAGAGGGCAAGGCTAAGAAAAAAGGGTTACTCAGGGGCAGTAATCTCTACATTGCTCCTAGCCAGGAAGAGGTCCACCTCGCTTGCTTACATTCGCATGTGGCGTATTTTTGAGGATTGGTATGCAGTATGGAAGGTGCGTCCTGCTTTGGCTGCAGTTCCAGAGGTATCGAGTTTTTTGCAGGATGGATTTGATAAAGGATTGGCAGCCAGTTTCTTAAGAGTTCAGTTAGCGGCTATTTCTTGCTATCGGGGAAAGGTTCAGGGGGTCGCTTTTGGATCCCACCCTGATGTCTTACGTTTTTTAAGGGCGTTGTCTCGTCTGCATCCATCTAGGAGAGTGGTGGTTCCGCCTTGGGATCTCAACTTGGTTTTAAGTGCCTTAACTAGGCAGCTCTTTGAACCATTGAGTCAGGCATCACTAAAGGACTTGACCTTCAAGGTTGTTTTCTTGGTGGCAATCTGTTCGGCGTGCCGAGTTTCGAACTTGCAGGCTTTGTCTTGTTGGGAACCTTTTCTTTCTTTTGGGATAAGGTAGTTTTGCGACCCATTCCATCCTTTTTGCCTAATGTGGTTTCGGCATTTCATGTGAATCAGACAGTATCTTTACCGGTCTTGAGAGTGCCAGGGAAGAAGACATCTGATGGCTGCTTACGTCTGCTTGACATAAAGAGAGTACTTTGTCTTTATTTGAAGGCTTCCGAGCCTTTTCGCAAGACTGATTGTTTGTTTGTTCTGTTTGGAGGACCACATAAGGGCAAGGCAGCAGCCAGATCATCCATTTCCAGATGGATTCAAGAGGCGATTGCTTTGGCATATATTTTGCAAGGTCATCGGGTTCCTGCAGGGTTGCGGGTTCATTCTACCAGGGCTCAAGCAGCTTTGTGGGCAGAGTATAATTTATTTATTTAGACAGATTTGTATGCCACCTTATCCTTCAATCAAGGTGGTCACTGTTCCTCCACTGGAAATTTGCAGGGCAGCAACGTGGTCTTCTTTGCATACCTTCAGTAGACATTATCGTCTGGACGTCCAGGCGGTGGGAGATGCCTGTTTTGGGTCGGCGGTGTTGCGGGCCGGTTTGGCAGGTCCCTCCCATTAATTTACTGCTCTTGTACATCCCAGAGGTGCGGGACTGACTGGAAGGACGATAAGGAAAGAGGAATTAGACTTACCTGCTAATTGTTGCTCCTTGAGGAACTTCAGTCCAGTCCCGAATCCTATCCGGGATTTCTTTCAGTGTTCTGATGCGGAATGGGTATAATTTGTTCACTACTTTACAGTCACAGTGAAGGTTAGCCGCGAGCCTTGGGCGTCTCAGGTTATTTTATTCCTACTATACTTTCATCATTCTGCGCTCTCTCTCTCTCTCACGCCTGATGACGTTCTCTCTTGTTCTTTACCCACGTCTCCTTCAGCAGCGGAAGGGGAATTTTCCTCTGATGGTGGGGGGAATATTTGTGGGTCAGGTTTATAGTTATCTGTTGGGTTAAATGTTCAGTTAACGGATTACATAACTTTGTAGCTACTTATTTGTTGCTCCTCTGAGTTTGCTTTGTCAGTAGGTCACTGGAGCTGGTGGGGAGGTGCTAGCAGTATATATCCAAGTAGCTTTAAGATTTGACACGCCCAGTCTCCAAGCTGCGAGAGGAGGTGCACTACCCAGAGGTGCGGGACTGGACTGGAGTTCCTCAAGGAACAACAATTAGCAGGTACGTCTAATTTCTCTGTTATAATGCAGAATTTGGAGAGTCTTATAAAGTTAACTTCCATTGACAGTAGCCACCAGATGAGTTGGATGAGTTCAGAACTTGCCTCAGTTCGCTTTTATCTCATAGGCACATGAACAGTGATAGAATGCCTTTTCTTCACCTTACGTTAGCCGCATATGATGAATGAAAACTCCCAGCATGAAGGAGATGTTGATATTCACAGACTGTTTTGTCTTCAGTTTGTCATGTGGAAGCCACAATGCTCAAAACACTATGTGATAAAAAGAAGGAGAGAGAAGAGAGATCACAGCAAGTTGGGACAGTTCCTCAAATATACTCCCTTCAGAGCCGTCCTGTCCATTATGCCTGAATGTTACCCGCACATGGCCCCACACTTGACCGACTGCAGGAGGATTGAAGCCCTGGCTGATCTCTGAACAGCCATGGGAGTAGAGCAGCATTTACCTTCTCTCCCGTGGCTGTGATCTTTATCAGGAGACTTAATATACCGCTCAATGCGACAGCGTCTGAGCTGTTCACAAGGTACCTAAAAGCTTCTTGGAAAAAGGAAAGGAACGCCAATTATATTATAGGACAGACAGGAGGAGGTTAGAGAACTAGAGGGAAAGTCAAGTGTCAGGCAGATTGAGAGAGGTCACCGGGGGGGGGGGGGAGGGGGGAAGATCAAAGGCTAAGCAGAAGAGATGGGTTTTCAGGTGAGCCTTAAAGGTTTTGAAGGAAGGTTCCCAGGCGGAGGTCCGGGGGAAGCGAATTCCAGAGACGGGGACCGAGGAAGTAGAAGGCAGAGGAGCGGGTGGATTCAAGGTGGGCTTGAGAAGGGAAAGGTAACACTAGGCAATTGGCATGGATTGAACGGAGAGAGTGATGGGGAGTGTGGAGGTGGATCAAATCGGCAAGGTAGAGGGAGGTGCCAGTGTAAATGGATTTGTGGATGAAGGTGAGAAACTTATATTGTATACGAAAAGGGATTGGAAGCCAATGCAGATGTATGAGAAGGGGGTAATCTGGTCAAAATGGGAAGAACAAGTGAGGATGCAGACTGCGGTGTGGTGGACTCTCTGTAGGCGTTGTAATTGGGATTGGGGAAGACCGGCCAGGGAAACATTACAATAATCAAGGCGAGTGATGACAAGAGAAAGAAGAAGGGTGGTCATAGACGAGAAAGAGAGGAAGGGGCGAACGGAACAAAGTTGTCTTAGGGTGGAGAAACAGTGTTGGATGACAGAGGAGATGTGAGCTTTGAAGGACAGGGAGGAATCAAGGATCACGCCAAGGTAGCGTAAGGACGCTACGAGGGGGATAGGGGAGGAAGAGAGCAAGGGGATCAGAGGGGAGGCAGGACTACCAGTGGTGAACCAAATGGCTGAGGTCTTGGAAAGGTTGATGTGCAGAAAGTTAGAGGAAAGCCAAGATGCCACGGAAGAAAGACAGTTGTTGAGAGGAGCGATGTCGGGGGAAGCTGAGTCAGTGTGATAGAGAAGAAAGATGTCGTTGGCATAGTAATGGGCACATATACCATGTTGCTGCACCAAGAGAGTGAGAGGAGCTAGAAAGATATTGAACAGGAGGGGCGCAAGGACAGACCCTGTGGGACACCACAAGGGAGGGGAGTGATGAAAAGGACCCCCCAGGCGCGCTGAGTGCTGTGAGGTTAAATGGGGGCACGTCCAACATGCCCTGACCTCCCGGCACTCAGCACACCGGTGGGTTCCTTTTTAATCACAGCTGTAGGAGAGAAGGCAAATGCCACTCTTTACTCCTGTGGCTGCTCAGAGGTCAGCCGGGGCTTCGTGCCTCCCCTGCTCCCTCTGAAGCCAATCAGGCATGGGGCCCCTTTTAGGGTGTGGTGGGGGGGAGAGAGCGCTAGAACAGGAACAGGGGGATTTGGGGCTACAATGAGAAA
This sequence comes from Ichthyophis bannanicus, assembly GCA_033557465.1. NCBI lineage: Eukaryota > Metazoa > Chordata > Amphibia > Gymnophiona > Ichthyophiidae > Ichthyophis > Ichthyophis bannanicus. The sequence goes on from CM066039.1 coordinate 363,935,410, forward strand.
GGTAATGGGGGGGATGAGGGACTAGAATGGGAACAGGGGGGAGGACAGGATTGTAAGTGGGCTGATGTTGGGGGATGGGGGACTGGGACTGAAAAGGAGCAGATGCTGGGAGGGACTGGAGAAGGACTGAAAATGGGCTGATACTAGGGGACTGGAAGGGAGTGGATGCTGGGAGGGACTGGAGGAGTACAGATACTGGGGGGCTAGGACTGGAAATGGACTGATGTGGGGGGATGGGTGAATGGGACTGGATGCTGGGAGGGGCTGGAACTAGAAGGGAGCTAATGCTGGGGGAAGACCAGAAGGGGGTGGGGCTGGGACTGGCAAGAGAAAAAAAGAAGCTGGAAGAGTGAGGATGGAGAGGGGAACAGATATTTTGTGTGGGAGGGAAGAAAAATCTATGATTAGCTGAGTATTGAGAGAATATGTGGAGACTGAGGATGGAGGGGTGAAATTTGAGTGAATGAAAAAGGAATAAAGAAAGAAATGGAGGAAAGAGCAAAAGGGGAAAATCAGTATGTTAGAGGCAGATGTAGAAAGAATGGAAAAAAAATAGATGAGAGAAAAAAAATGACAAATGTATGTATTTATTTATTTGTGAGGTTTTTCTATACCGCCCCTTCCCACAATCAAGGGCGGTTTACAACAAACAAGTAGGTACTGTCGGAGCTCCCCCGTGTGGCCAGGCAGTTGCCCAGTGGTACGAGAGGGCCCTGATTGTCCTTTGTATAAAACTTAGCCCAATAGCATGTAGTTGTGTCTTTTAAAAGATTAGAGCCGAGTTCAAAGGTCGCAGGAAATTTCTTTTATTTAAGAAATAAGGTTTTCCCAACCAAATTAAATTCTTTGGCAAGAATAGTTGAAAACTACAAAACATAAAGTTCAGGATACTTCTCCACACATAAACGTAAGCCTGTTAAACAGTCCTTGGCTTGGCTTAGTTTACACACCTTTTTCCACAAGTAAAAATCTTTTACAAGAGCACTCTGTTCTCCGGTCCCCAGGAGGCACTATAAATCTCCACTGTTCTTTTCACAGCTGGTATAGCAACATTCCCTGGTCCACCAACAGACTTTTCAAATGCAGTAGTATTTCTTCAAGATACAATTTGAACTTTTAGCTTCTTCCTAGCTTTCTTAACCATGCAGCTTTATCAGCCAAGCTGTCATTGATTAGCCTAGCTACAAGTTATGGGCTTTGCATAGAATGTCTTTGTTAAGAACTTCTGGGGTTTTCTCCAGCTTACTAAAACCCTATTCCATTCCTATTCTTCTAGCACAGATAGCACATTCAATAATTAAGAACTCCTGGGTTTCCTCCAGCTTACTAAAACCCTATTCAGTTCTTTATTCTTCCTTGGCACAGATAGCACAGTCAATTTCCATATCTGAAACACTGCTTCCATCAAATGTGTCCCCCAGGTCCATTTCTTCCTCACTGGGCTCTTTCAGATATCTGCTCTCCTTAGTATCTGCCTGAGAAGCCTTTGCAGGTTGTAAAGCCTTCAACACTTGCTCCCAATTATGCTTTCCAGAACGTGTGCTTGTGGGGGAAGGGCAGGAAAAGGTTTCCCTGCTTAACAGCTTCTTTAAAGCTTGTAAAGGGCTCACCTTGCTAGCAGTGCTTTTCCTTCCTGTAGGCTCCTTACAATGAGAAGGGCCAGACCATGAGCTTCTGGAAAATATCTCCTCCTCAGAAGAATCCTCCCCCGAGCTTTCCATTGGCCTTCTCACCTCTCTGTTCCTGTCCTGGGTCAGCTTCCTTCGTTCCCCTGGCTCTGTAGCAACTCTGCTTGTTCCAGAGCCTCTGTGTCTGCTTTCAAACTGCGTCTGTGCAAGCTGCTTCTGTGTCTCCTGTTTCTCTTTCCCTGTCTCCTTTCGTGTCTCTTTCCATTTGTGAGTGCAACTTCCCTGCCTAAATGTTTGGGGCTGTCCTATGGCCCTTGACTCCGCCCCCAAACCACTCCCATCTCCTCCCTCGGTCTCCATGGGAACAGGGCGTGTCTCTAGCTCTGCACTCCTCTGCAGGGAATCTTTGTCTTTAGTTTGGGTGTTAACCCTTTCTGTGCCTGCAGTTTCTTTGGGTTTAGAAAAAAAAGGCTGCTTTCCCTTTCTTTTCCTGCACTCCAAGCCTGCTTCTCCACCACAGTACATAGAACTTAGAACCATCGTGATATATCAGACTATAAGAATTAATTACAGGATAAGTGAATTACAATCTATAATAATTATACATTAAACTCTGAGAATTATTTACAGCAGTTATTTTACAGACAGCATATTTACAATTGCAAGAAGCTTCAGTTAAATTAAAGGGAATGCTTGATATTAAGTAGGGCATCGGAGCGGAGGTGGGTATTTATTAGGGGTGTCCTAATTGTTCAAACGGACAGCAGACAATGGAGAATTAGCAGAAGAAAGTGAGTGGGGCAATTGCAACTGAAAAATAAAATGCCCAAACTATAAAAGGTAGAAGAAAACTGTTTTATTTTGAATGTATTACCTGGAATGTGTCAGCTGCGTGAAATGTGCATCACTAATGTTTTTTGTTTTGTTTAGTACAAGAGGAAATTAATTTATAATTTTATTTCTCCAGGACCAAGCAGGAAGTCAGTACATTCCAAGTTTGGCTTTTGGGATTCCCAGTTTAATTATTGTCTTCATATTTCTAAATTGTGATCTCTTGTTCTATGTTTGGTGATGGACTATGTTTTGCATGAGTAACAGAGCTGCAGTATTCTGTTCATGTAGTTTCTATGTGACAGTCCCACTTGTTCTCTTTCCCCAAATGGAGATGTATTGGTATGTTCTGAGATGTATTAGTTTAATATTTGCAGTGTTGCCTTTTGATAGGTAGTGTATGGTGCTTTGTGAGTCCTGGTAGTGTTGGATTTTAAATGAGCAGGGTGTGTAGTACTTCTTAATGTGCCTGGCAGTTGACACTAGCATATAGTACTGTAGAAATCTGGTAGTCTCTTTATCCTCACTACCCATGAAAATGGTATTGAGAAATTCATTAAGACACATGTCTACTAAAAGTTAGTGCGTATTAACATCTGTGAATGCGCATTAGGTGCAGCAATACCCATTTATTTCTATTGGCGCAGTGGCATTTAGCACAAATTAATATTTAGTAAACGTGCCCCTAAGTCATTGTCAGGACAAAAAAGAGGTTTGTTAAGGGCTCCTTTGAAAGCCGCCTAAAATTTTAGATGGGCAACATTTTTTTCCTAATCGTCCCTCCAGGCCAGTCTCCACCCACCAGCAACTGAGAACTGACTATGACAGAATTCTCATGTCACCTTAGAAGAGCTCCCCCTTTGGCTCCAGAATCCAGTCTTTCAGTCCTCAGCAGCTGGAGAAAGACCTTTGTGTAGTGGACTCCGCTGAAAGGATGATTATGGGCTTTCTTTCGAAGGAAATAATTGTTTTAGTTTAAATAAAGGATCAGAATAGAAGGGGGCTTGCTTGCTATTGCTGGGATCCTTCACCTGCTGTGACGGTGGGCTGACAGAGCTGCAGGGCCGGCCTGGTTCTTGGCACTAACAGAGGCACAGGACAGCCAGCGGTTAAAATACCTGGGTGCTCCAGGTCCCTTCCCCCCCCCCCCCCAGTAGGATGGACCAGGTACTTGTGAGCCACAGGTTGCTCTATACATCCTTGGAATCAATTGGTGCTGTAGGTCTCAGTAGATTCAATAAAGCAAAAAAAAAAAGTGGGGCTGGAGCACCAGAGACGTGGCAGAAATGATAGTGCATGCTCAAGGCCGGCGGTGAGTCTTTGTGGGACAGTTCGACATCCTTCTCTTTCACAGGGGGTTCTTGATCTGTCTCGTCCCTTGCTCAATTAGCAGCTCTGCTCTTCGGCACATTTCCTGCCTCTAGGTGTTTTTTTTTTCTCTCCTCTTCATGCCGGTCAGGCGTTTCAGCGTTGGTTGTGTTACCGCTTAGTTGAGGTCCGACTTGAGCAGCGCGGGTATGCTTGAGGATGGGGAAAGGCTAGCGGCCGATTTGGGGCCGCTTGCAGATGTCTCTGTTTTTGGCAGAACCACGGCCATTTCACTTTTTCACTCAGGCAAGCCATGCAAGAAAAAGAACAGGAAACAGACATGTTAACTAGTTCAGAACCAACAGTGAAGGTTCCTGCAGTACTGGAATCTCTGTTTTCTCCCACTTTCATCCTAGCCTTGCATAAGGCTTATTGTCTCAAAAGCAAACAAGCTGGAGTGGCAGGGGCCAAGACTTCTCAGAGCCCGACCTTGGATACCTGGCAGGAAGATGTACCTAAGGAAAGGGTGTCTCCAGTTAGAGAAGTACAGAGGGTATTGATACCTGGCTGGGTCAGGACTCTCCATCCCATACTTCAGAGGAGCCTGGGATGAGCTGGGAGGCACAGCTTTGGAAGAGGGCAAAATTCCTTTAGGTGATAATCCAAATGAAGTTAGGGTGTTTCATAGAGGGGAATTGTCTGCTCTCATTAAACATTCCTTGGTGGCATTGAATATTGTGCCCCCACCTGCAGTGGCCAACGAGTTCCTGGAAGATCTTTTGCTCCAGGGTTTCAAGGGGGCTCAGGTGTGCTTTCCGATCCATAGGATAATTAGAAAATGATTGATTCAGAATGGAAATTTCTGGAGGCTATGCTACAGGGTAGCAGGATAATGGGCCGTTACACCCTATACACCAGGATGACAGAGACCACCTGCGCATGCCAAAGGTGAATGCTGTGGTCTCAGCAGTGACAAAAAAGACCACCATTCCAGTGGAGGACGGCACTGCCCTCAAGGATCTGCAGGACCGCAAGCTAGAGTCACTTCTGAAGCAAGCTTTTGATACAAGTGCCTTGATGCTGCAGGCCACTATCTGTGGGGCTTATGGGTCCAGGGCTTTCATAAGCTGGATTCAGGGGTTAACGCAACCTGATCTGGAGGGACAGGCAGCATTGGAAGGCATGAAGCTGGAGTCTGCTTCAGCGTACTTGGCAGATGCATTCTGTAATTTGGTTCGGGCCTCATCAAAGACCATGGCCTTGATTGTTGCGGCCCACCATTTTCTGTTGCTGCTCAATTGGTCAGCAGATGCATCTTCTAAGTCCAGGCTCAGTAAACTCCCATTCAAGGGTAAGTTGCTGTTTGTCAAGGTGCTGGCTAAGTTGGTCAAGGACCTAGGTGACACAAAAGGAGGCCACTTGCCAGAGGATCAGTCAAAGGGTCCAAAGCAGGGGGCTCTGTCTTGGGGTCAGCCTAAGGATTTCTGAAGGTTTTGGACCAACCGGTTCCTTCGATACAAAAAATGGCATTCTGGAAGCAGGGGTAGCCCTTTTGGGGCTACAGGGGGTCTAGTCGGGTTCGTATTCAGCCTCGCAGATCCCCATCAAGAGACATCAATGATGCCACGATGGCACAGTTGGCAATCTTTTACAACAGTTTTATTTATCTGGGCTAGTATCACGACTGACCAGTGGGTACTGGAGAAAATCCGGGAGGGCTACGTGCTAGAGTTTGTGAGGCCCCTTATCGATGCCTTCGTCCAGTCACCCTGCAAGGCTCTGTAGAAAGCATGGACAGTGCAGGAGACACTGGAGCGGTTATTTTATTTATTTATTTATTTGTATTTCTTATATACCGCGCTATTATAATCAGTGCGGTTTACAGTTAAAACAGAACATACCACAATGTAACAGGTCACATTGAGTAGTAGTAGTAAAAAGTGGAAGAAACCAGGGTAACTATATACAAATTATGGATACTCTTATGAAGGACATATAAGGATCTTTAAACAGAGGCATATTATGGCTCAAGGCAGTAGTCTCAGTACCCCGAGACCAGTGCAGACCAGGTCAATACTCCATCTATTTTGTTGTGCCCAAGAAAGATGTCACTTTCCGGCCTATCCTTGACCTCAAAAAGGTCAACCATACCCTCAGGGTTCCACATTTCTGGGTGGAAACCTTACACTTGGTCATTGCGGCAGTGTGCCAGGGCATGTTTCGGTCTGCTCTGGATCTCATGGAAGCCTATCTGCATATTCCTATCTGGCCAGAACATCAGCGTTTCCTGCAGTTTGCGATATCCATGGGACACTTTCAGTTCCGGGACCTGCCTTTTGATCTGGCAATGACATCCCGCACCTTTACCACGGTCATGGTGGTTGTGGCGATGGTGGCAGCAGCCCTGCACCGCAAAGGCATTCTGGTGCATCCCTATCTGGATGACTGACTCATCAGGGTGAAATCCACAACCGAGAGTCTCTCCACCATGCAGAAGGTGGTGGAGTTTCTGCAAAAGCTGGAATGGGTGGTCAACCCAGCCAAAAGTCAACTGCAACAGGTCTAAAGCCTGGTCTACCTTGGAGCTCTCTTCATGATACATGGAGAGGTGTGGTGTCACTCCCGGAGGACAGGGTACACAAGATTCAGGGACAGGTACAGTGGTTTCTGGACATGCAGGCACCAACAGCATAGTATTACCTCCAGTTGTTGGGATCAATGGCGGCAGCCCTGGACCTTGTGCCATCGGCCAGGGCCCATATGAGGCCCCTGCAGCAGGCGCTCTTCTTGTACTGTTCTGCACAGCATTATCCCTTGTCTCGAAAGTTGCCATGTCCAGAGGAGGCCTGAAGGAGTCTGGTCTGGTGGAAGCAGGCAGAGCACCTCATGACCAACATTCCACTGGAACAACCACAATGGATCCTGGTTACAACAGATGCCAGTCTTACGGGATGGGGTGCTCATTGCCTGTCACAGATTACACAGGGCCTGTGGTCTCCACAGGAAAGAATTTGATCCATCAATCGGCTGGAGATTTCTGGCCCTACAATGCTTCCAACCCTTGCTAGTGTGTGCTCAGACAATGCAACCATAGTGGCGAATGTCATTCGGCAGGAGGGTACGGGCAGTGCTATTCTGGTGGAGATTCTTCCCCTCCTACAATGGGTGGAGGAACATCTGACGATTCATTCCATGGCACATGTAGTAGGGAAGGACAACATGCAGGCGGATTTCCTCAGTCGGCATTGCTTGGATCTGGATTGGATCTGGAAGAATGGGAGCTGAATGCAGCAATCTATCACAAGATCACTGTCTGCTAGGGGGAGCCAGTGATGGCTCCCCCTAGCCAATGCCAAGGCAAGCCGTTTTTACAGTCAGTGCAGGCTTGGCCTTTGAAGGGCCTACTGTATGTCTTTCCACTGTGGGCGCTCATCGGGCAGACCCTGCAGCGGATTGAGTCTAACAGTCCGGTGATCCTCATTGCTCTGGACTGGCCACAGAGGTATTCGCCTTCTGATCGACAAGCCATGGCAGCTGCCCGACAGAATCAACCTGCTGTCGCAGCGGACGATACTCATGCTGCAGGTGGATCGATTCTTTCTTACAGCTTGACTCTTGAACAGGCTCATCTGAGGCAGAGAGGTTATGACTCAGCGGTCATTTCTACCCTGTTGAAGGCTAGGAGGAGTTCGATCTCCTTGGCATGCACGCACGTCTGGCGTGTATTTGAGGATTGGTGTTTGTCGATGAGCATTTGTCCATTCTCAAGTTCTCTTCCAGACATTCTGTTGTTTTTACAGCAGGGACTTGAGAAGGGCTTTGCTCTTAATTCCTTGAAGGTCCAGCTGGCTGCTCTTTCTTGCTGCAGAGGAAGACTGCTCAGGTAGTCCATGGTGCCCATCCAGATATCATTCGGTTCCTAAAGGCAGTGAAGTAGATATGGCCCCTGTTTCGGAGAGTAATGCCTCCTTGGGACCTTAATTTAATGTTGGCGGCGCTTATGACTGCGTCACTCAAGGACCTTAACTTTATACTGTAGATGGTGTTTCTGGTAGCAAAAAAAAAAAAAAAATTAGGCCACACCATTGATATTATTCTTAAAAAAAGCCTTTATTTCAAAACCTTTTTTTCCTTCCGCTTCCTGTGGACCTATTTTGTTTTTGCGGAGGTGGTTCCTCCCTTGGTGTTTTTCTTAGGTCGCATTCAACCAGATCACAGGCAGCTTCATGGGCAGAGTACAGTCTGGTGGGAGACAAACGAAGCAAGAGAATAGAGCAGGTTTGGAACAGACTGCTTTATTGAAGAGGGTCCCTACGCGTTTCGGCTTGCGCCTTCTTCGGGGGACATACAGCTACCATGGGGTTAAACAAATAATATTAAAATCAAAAAAATCCAAAGATGGGTATACAACATTTGAAATAAATAAGTACACTACATTTAAAAACAAATAAATAAATCTAATGATGTATAAATTGTGACGAATATAAGTAAAAAACATATGTCTAAACTGATAATATATGTATATAAATTTACATATAAATCAAAAAAGACTATCCAGAGGACAAAAAGAACAATTAATCAAATTAATAAAATTATTAAAATTAAATTAAAATTAAAATTAAAAATGAGATTAAATAAAACTGAACAAACGAGGGCCGAGACAGAGACAGAAAATTAAAATATGAATTAAAATATTAATAAATAGTAGACAGATTGATTCCAAAAACATAATTCAACAACCTAAAATGCTGTACAGGTATGAATATATACATAATAAATAGGAATAAAACAAGTCAAAAGATCATAAAAGGTATAAATTGATAAATTGAGAAAGAAACATACCAATGTTGTATAAAATGGAGTGTCTCATAAAGACAGTTTGGTGAAAGCACTATGTGTTGATAGTGCCTTATCTGATGAGCTTGTCTCCAAAGGACAATTAGGTTGTAGCACTATATAATAGCTATAAAAAGAAAAGCTGTGTAATCACATGCTTGGACAGACAATCAATTAAAATACAGGGTATCTAGTATTTCTAAGTAATAAATAAATAAATAAAAATGATGAAATTAATAATACTGATAATTATGATAGATCAAAGATAAAGATGAATGGGCACACTAATAATATAAAAATGAAGCTAACACATAAAAGCTTTATATATACTCATATAAAATTGTAAAATGTAAATTGTAAAATATTAAAAATTAATCAATCATTAAACATATGAGTAAGAGAAAGTGGTAATAAATAGTGATAGATTAGAAAGAAACTGTTAATGAGAAGACATATAAACAGAACATTTATATATTAATTGGATCATAAAGGAGACCACGGGACATCAGATAATAAGCCACTGGTGTGCAGTCAGTATAGAGCTAATGATCTAATGTGGGGGAAGAAAAGCATAAATACACTGATGAGCGTGGGAAATAGAGAACTCAAGGAGAAAAGATTGAAGGAAACCTATTTTGTAAATGTACTGATGGGATTTGAGGAACAACATGTGAATCCAATTTTAAATTGATCGTCTAACATGACAACATGTATTATTACAACTGATGTATTTATAAAACAGAAATTGTGTGGAAATTAAAGGTCTTATGTACACTAATAATATAGATATTTATAGATCAAATGATCGCTAGAATAATTTTCGCATGTTTATATGGAAACAAGTGTTCAACGGCAATTGAATCATGCACTTTGTAATATGATAAAAATAATGGTGTGAGAAGAGTCCAAATGCATGTATTACTAAAGAAATATTGTCACATTAAAAAGTAATGGGGAGCTTAAAATAAACTATGATGGGTAGCGGAACCGAAGAGGGAACACTAACTAAAAGCTGAATAACGCATTAAATAAATGGGCGTCAAAGATGGTCACACACAGGGACAGCTAACATTTAGGTGCCGGCAAGAACTTAGTAAATAATATTCGCCGAAATGAGCTGTATAGACTCAAAGGTGGAAAGAATACAGTCGAACCACATGTTTTTGAGACCAACGAATTACAGTACCGGAGATAGATGTGTGAAGCAAAAACATTGTAGCGCTGGTTTGCTAAGGACACCGAAAATCAAAACCGGAGAGGGATGTACAAATGTAAAAACGTACTTACTGATTGTGCAGGTAAATGTGAAAATGCGAGGAATCACAACATATCGGATCTTGCATTCAAAGCATTAAGAGGGGAGCAACGAGTGACAGTATTTTTATAGACGCCATTTTTCGCGCCTTTTTAGAAATGACGTAAACAAATGGGCGGAGTCAAAATTAAAACAGTTTAGGTACCCATATCAAAGGCAAAAGAAGTCAAGTATGAAATGAGAGTCAGAAGCTGCGCATGAAAGCTGCGCATGAAATGAGAGTCAGAAGCTGTAAAGATGTCTTACACATTGGAACATGGAACGTACGAAGCATGAACCAAGGGAAGTTGGAGGTGGTCAAGAATGAAATGGAACGTGTACAACTTGACCTGTTGGGTGTCAGCGAACTGAAATGGACTGGCATCGGGCACTTTGCATCAGATGATCACATGGTCTACTATGCTGGAAATGAAAGACAAAGAAGAAATGGTGTTGCGTTTATAATAAAGAAGAAGAAACTTGCAAGAACTGTAATGAAATACAATGCAGTCAGCGAACGCTTAATCTCTATTCGTCTACGAGGATTGCCTATCAACACAACTATAATTCAAGTATATGCCCCAACAACAGCTGCAGAAGAGAATGAAATTGAAGAGTTCTATGAACAAGTACAAGCTGAAATTGACAGAACATGCAAACAGGATATCCTGATAGTCATGGGTGACTGGAACGCAAAAGTTGGCAACAAAGAAGAAGGCAAAGTAGTTGGAAAATATGGACTTGGCAACAGAAATGAAGCTGGAGAAAGATTGATAGAATTCTGCAAGACCAATGATCTATTCATCTCAAACACCTTCTTCCAGCAACACAAGCGGCGACTGTACACATGGACTTCACCCAATGGATTGTATAAAAATCAAATTGACTACATCTGTGGAAGTCAACGATGGAAAAGCTCTGTAACATCAACCAAGACAAAACCTGGAGCTGACTGTGGTACAGATCATCAACTACTAGTATGCAAACTCAAGCTAAAGTTGAAAAAGAGCAAACCACTCATGAATGCAGCAAAATATGACCTTGAGAATATACCACTGGAATTTAAAGACTGCCTGCAAAATCGATTTGCTGCTTTAGATACAAATGACAGAGCTCCGGAAGAGTTATGGAATGACATCAAGAAGGTTGTGCTAGAAGAAAGCGAGAAGTCTCTACAAAAGGTGAAAAAGCAAAAACGGCCAAAATGGATGACGGAAGAAACTCTGAAAATTGCCCAGAAACGCAGAGAAGCTAAAGCCAGAGGAGAAAGAAAGACAATTGCAGAACTCAACAGAGATTTCCAACGTGCAGCAAGACAGGACAAGGAAAAGTACTACAATGACACTTGCAAGGAAATAGAAGCAGAAACTATTAGAGGAAGAACAAGATCGGCTTTCCTAAAGCTGCGAGAGTTAAAGAAAAAGTTCCAGCCTCGAATTGGAATGTTACAAGATGCTCAAGGTTCTATGTTGAATGATGCTGAGAAGATCAAGAAAAGGTGGAAGGAGTATACAGAGTTTTTATATGATAAAGATCAAGTGGACCAACAGCCGTTTCAACCTATACCTTATGATCAGGAACCATTGGTGATGAAAGAAGAAGTTGAAGCAGCATTGAAAGCCTTATCAAAGAACAAAGCACCAGGCATTGATAGCATTCCCATAGAAGTATTGCAGCAATCTGATGCAGCTGTTACCGTACTTACACGGCTCTGCCAAGAAATATGGAAGACAACATCATGGCCAACTGACTGGAAAAGATCTGTGTTTATACCAATACTAAAGAAAGGTGATCCAACTGACTGTGGAAATTATCGCACAATCGCTCTGATCCCACATGCCAGCAAGATTCTACTGAAGATTATTCAAAAGAGACTACAGCCATACCTAGAACAAGAACTACCTGAAGTGCAAGCAGGGTTCAGGAAAGGGCGAGGAACGAGAGACATCATTGCGGATGTGAGATGGATCCTTGAAAAGACTAAAGAATACCAAAAGGATATCTATTTGTGCTTTATCGACTATAGCAAGGCTTTTGACTGTGTAAACCATGAGAAACTCTGGACCACATTAAGAAGAATGGGTATACCAGAACACCTGATCGTTCTCTTGCGCAATCTGTACATTGATCAAGAAGCAATAGTTCGAACGGAACAAGGAGAAACAGAATGGTTTAAAATAAGCAAGGGTGTAAGACAAGGCTGCATACTTTCCCCCTGCCTGTTTAATTTATATGCAGAACAAATCATCAGAGAAGCAGGACTGTATGAAGACAACAGAGGTGTGAAGATTGGTGGAAGACTCATCAACAACCTTCGCTATGCTGATGATACCACATTACTGGCTGAAAGTGAAGATGATCTGAAACATTTGCTTCTTACAATCAAAGAACATAGTCTCAAAATGGGCCTGCACCTTAATGTAAAGAAGACAAAGATCATGACAACTGGCAAAATCAACAGGTTCATCGTTGAAGGAGAAGAAATTGAAATCGTGAACAACTTTAACCTACTTGGATCAACTATCAATAAAGAAGCAACAAGCAGTCAAGAAATCAGACGACGCATTGCTCTTGGCAGAATGGCTATGAAAGACCTAGATAAGATTCTCAAGAGCAGAGATGTCTCTCTCCATACAAAGATTCGACTTGTTCAAGCCATGGTATTTTCAATAACATCATATGGATGTGAAAGCTGGACAGTGAAAAAGACAGACAGGAAGAAAATTGATGCCTTTGAATTATGGTGCTGGCGGCGAATACTGTGTATACCATGGACTGCCCGAAGAACAAACCAGTCGGTACTAGAGGAGATCAAACCTAAGCTTTCTTTAGAAGCTCAGATGACAAGACTTCGACTTTCATACTTCGGACACATCATGCGAAGAGAGAGATCATTAGAGAAAGACATCATGCTTGGCAAGATAGAAGGTCAACGCAAAAGAGGAAGGCCAGCAATGAGATGGATCGCTACAATAACAGCAGCTACGGGTACCAGCCTGTCAACAATGAGCCGCCTGACTGAAGACCGAACACAATTTAGGATAGCTATCCAGAGGGTCGCCATGAGTCGACTCCGACTCGACGGCACTTAATAACATAATGTATTGAGTGTGCACACTCCAGACCCCATAAAAAAGTGCAAAATACTGGGAAACGACTCACTGTCTAAGTTATACAAAAAATAGACCACATATAACAAATTGATGTATTAAAAACACTGAAAAAACTGTAAACAATGAAAAAACTACAGGCAAGGCACATTTTGGGGCCTCGGTGCTTCAAGTTGGACTTGCAGGTCCCACTCTTCTTAGGTACTGCTCTGGTATATCCCATACGTATTAGAGTGGTTTGGAGAGACGATTAGGAAGGCAGAATTAGACCTTACCTGCTAATTGTCTTTCCTTGAGTCCCTCCAGACCAGTCCAGGACCTGCTCAAATTAATATGACCTTGGTGCAGGTTCTGGTATCCAAGGTCATATTAAGCGATCTGGCCGTATGCAGAGCTATGACACCCCTGGGATTCCTTAGTTGGGTATCTCCTAGAGGGGGCAATTGCTATAATATGTATATAGTTGGGCTACCTCGTGAGTTGTCCATTTTCCGTTCTCCGTCCTCCCTGCATACAGCAAGTAGAGGGTCTCAGTTGTACTAAGCATGCATCTTCTGATTTCTATAATGACTGTATATTTTGTGGGAGACTGGATTCTGGAGCTAAAGGGGGAGCTTTTCTAAGGTGTAATCAGAATTCTGTCAGTCAGTCAGTCCTCAGTGCTGATGGGCAGAGAAAACCAATATGTATTGGACTGGCCTGGAGGGATTCAAGGAAAGACTATTAGCAGGTAAGGTCTAATTTTGCCTTTTTTTTGTGCCATCAAGGCAGTGCTGACTCCTGGCAACCCAGCTGCCTCTGGTTTTTCTTGGCAATCAGTAGATTGCCAGGCCTTTTCTTCTGAGGCAATAGAGGGTAAAGTGACTTGCCCAAGGTCACAAGGAGTGCCAGTGGGAATCGAACCCTTGATCTTCTGGGTACTAGGCATTCCTACAACCGCTAGGCTGCTACTCCATTTTAAAAGAAAATAAATTAAATGTATGCAAATTATGTCCAGTGGCTATGCAAATGAGGCCCGCAAGGTGTTTCTGCACATCACCCCGCATCACCCTTGGGCTGCCCCTGCCTTCCTTATGTCCTGACTAATCTAGTCAGTGGACAGAGAAGTGGAGGGATCAAAAACAGTTTGCATTGTAGCAGTACTATGGCCACTGCACAAGTCCCAGTGAACCCTGTAATGCTCTGAGCTCCAGCTGTGTTTGGGCCTCATTTGCTTTGACACTGCCTGCACAGCCAAGTTTGTTTCAGAGTAGCAGTGATTCATTATAAATTGTAGTTGTTTCTCTTGCCTTATTTTTTCTTGTTTTTAAAAATTACCTTCTGCAAACAGCACTTTGTCCTTTCTAAGCTAGGAGAAAAAGTAAGCCCCAGACATGGCTCTATTAAGCCAGGTCCCATGGGAATGAATTCTGGCCTGCTTTTTTTTCTTTTTTTTTTTAACACAAATATAGTATGTTGGTTTTCTTTGGCAATACTAAGTGGGGCCTCTTGAGGACATTGAATTGCAATTGGGGTTTGAATTGAAGTCTTGAGGAGCCGTAAAGAACTGCTGAATGGATAGAAATGGTGCATTGTTATTTCTCCAGGACCAAGCAGGAAGTCAGTCCTCACATATGGGTGACGTCGGCGCCGACGGAGCCCTCGCGGAGCAATTTCCCCAGCTTTCAAAGAAAGCCTTTGGGAATTACAGCGCGCATGCGCGGTCCCCTTCCCTCCCAAGGGTGCCATCTTGCTCAGTCTTCTTTTTTCCGCGGAGCCCTACAGACGCTGTTTGTGATCGCCGCTGAAAAAGTTGATTTTATTTACTATTCTTTTCTCGGTTCGACGCCGGATCCTTTTCCCGCCCGGACCCGATACGCCGTAACGAGTCCGTTCTTTATTTTTTTCGGTTTTTGTCTTTCGTGACTGGCGTTCCCGCCATTTTTTCTTTTTTCACTGGCAGCTCTGTCTTTTGACCTCGCAGGGGCCCTTTTTCCCCCGATGGCTGCCAGCGGGTTTAAGAAGTGTGATCGGTGTAAGAAACTTATGTCTCTTACCGACACACACGACTGCTGCCTCCGCTGCCTCGGACCCGATCATGACCCGATGATCTGTGGTCCGTGTGGCAAAATGTCCTCAAAAGCGTTGAGGAGTCAGCAGCATCAAAGAGAACGAATCTTCTCTGACTCCGCGTCTGGCCGGGCCCGTACCTCGTCAGAGGCTTCGACGTCCCGGGACTCCGGTCCTGAGCATCGTCGGAGTTCCTCTGAACGGGGGTCTCCTGCCCGGGAACATCATAGGAAGAAGAAACCCGCGAGGGCGTCGTCGGTGGACGCTTCTGGTTCCTCGAGGGCCAGGTCGCATAGCCCCGTTAGCCGTCCCGGGTCCTCAGAGTCGGAGAGGCCTTCGAAACATCCTCGTCTCGAGATGGAGTCTCCTGGACACGTGAGTACTGTAGTCCTTGTGGACTCGCCTCTTAAGGAGCCGACGTCGGGCCCGATGCTGTCAGGGCCCGAGTCGGGGGCTGCTGGGTCTCCTGAGCTCGGACTCAGGTTGATGGCCTTGGAGAGCAGTTTCGCTGCCTTCATGGACCAGCAGCGGGCATTGATCGCTGGCCTCGCCGGTGCATCTGCCCCGACCACCGGGACGTTGACGTCTAAGTCGATCCCGGAGGCCGAGCCGATCCTCGAGTCCATGCGAGCTCGAGTCGATCCTCGGTCGCAGTCTTCCTCGGCCTCCTGTTCGGGACCGAGGTCATCGACGCCGGCCTCGGTGTCGGGGCGGAGGGCATCGGTGCCCGCACGACCGGAGCTGCTCGATTCCTCCACCGAGGAGTCGGGCTGGGAGACGGAGGACGAAGAGTCCCCAGGTACTTTTCGGACTCGGTGCGTCCCATCGGACATCGAACCTCGGAGACGGTCCCCCCCCGGAGGACACACGGTTCTCGGACTTCGTGCGGGATATGGCCAAGGCCTTGGCATTCCCCACGGATCCCGAGGAGGAGCCTCGAGTCGAAGAGCTCGATGCCCTCCATTATGACTCTCCCCCGAAGGAGGCCTTTACTGTACCGGTTCTTCCGATGCTGGAGCGACTTCTCTTCCGCATGTGGGAGAGCCCGGCGTCGGCGCCGGTGTTAAACAAGCGGGTCGATTCCATTTATCGAGTCCGCAAGAGCCCCGGGTTCCAAAAGGCACAACTACCGCACCATTCCATGGTGGTGGAATCGGCCATGCATCGACTCAAGAGTCAGAAGATGCACTCCTCGGTGCCTCCCGGCTGGGAGGCCCGGAACCTGGATGCCCTCAGTAGGAAGTGCTTCCAGGGCTCTATGCTTGCTTGTCGAGTCCAGACCTACCAGCTCTACATGGGCATGTATCTCCGAGACCTGGCAAAGGAAATTGCCGGGTTCTCTGCTGGTCTCTCCGAGGAACCTTTGCAGAGGTTCCAAGCCTTGTCCACTGGTATTCGGGAGTGCTCGAAGTTTATCTCTCGAGCAGCCTACGATGGCTTCGAAGCATCGGCTCGGGTAGCCGGAGCCGGCATCGGTGCCCGCCGACAGGCTTGGCTTCAGTCATCCGACCTCGAGCCATGGGTACAGGACAAGTTGGTCGATGTCCCCTGTAGAGGTGAAAACCTCTTTGGCAAGCCCATGGCTGAAAAGGCTGCACAGATCGAGACCGGGACTCTGACCAGGACTCGGCTGTCCAGAAAGACCTCTGCCCCTTCTCAGAAGAAGAAGGGCTCGGGAAAAAAGCCCTTTTACCCGAGGAAGGCGGCTGCCTATAAACACTACCCTCATTATCAGGCCTCAGCAGCTCCCCAACAGGGTCAGCAGGCCAAGGGACGGGGTAATGGGTCCCGTAGGCAGCAGGCCCCCAAGCCCACAACTCCGGCCCCTAATCAGCAGGGTGGGGTTTTTTGACTCTGTCAGCATAGCCTCTTCCCCTCCGCTAGTTTCTCTCAGCACAGGAGGCCGGCTGGTCCACTTTGCCCACAGGTGGTCGGTCATCACCTCAGATACCTGGGTGCTTCATATAGTTCAGAAAGGCTATCTTCTACACTTTCACCAGATACCTCCCTCCTACTTTCCGGGGGAGCCTCCAAGACTCCCTCTGCACAGGGACTTACTCCTTCAGGAGTTAACAAGTCTTCTTCAGGAACAGGCTGTGGAACCGGTGCCCCACCACCTGAGAGGTCACGGCTTTTATTCCAGGTATTTTCTGATACCAAAAAGAACAGGAGGCCTCAGACCCATCCTGGACTTGCGAAACCTCAACAAGTTCCTGGCAAGGGAAAAGTTCAAGATGCTTACCCTTGGAATCCTGCTGCCCTACCTCCAGCAGGGAGACTGGCTATGCTCCTTAGATCTAAAGGATGCCTATACTCACATCCTTATTCATCCAGACCACAGACAATATCTCAGGTTTGTTGTGGGAGGAAATTATTACCAGTACAGAGTCCTGCCCTTTGGCCTATCCTCCGCCCCCAGGGTGTTCACCAAATGCCTGGCAGTGGTGGCGGCCTATCTAAGACTTCAAGGCCTTTTTGTGTTTCCATACCTGGACGACTGGCTCATCAGAGCCCAGTCTTCCCAAGAGGCCACTCAGGCCACTCATCGCACCGTGACTCTACTCCAGCACTTGGGATTTGTCATAAACTTCGCAAAGTCCACTTTGCTCCCCTCTCAAAATCTCAAATTCATAGGCGCCAGGTTGAGCACACTTCAGGCGCGAGCCTTCCTGCCTCTAGACAGGGCCCACAGGCTCATAGATCTCGCCAGCCACTTTCACAGCAATTCCCTGGTCTCTGCCAGGCAATTTCTGAGACTGCTAGGTCATATGGCTTCCACGGTCCATGTGACCCCCAATGCCCGCCTGAACATGCGACCTGCTCAGTGGTGCCTTCGCACTCAATGGCATCAGGCCACGGGGAGCCTGGCGGACTCAGTACAGGTGTCCGACCTGCTGGTCTCTTCTCTGCGGTGGTGGCTTCATCTGCCAAACCTGGTGCTGGGAGTGGATTTTCAATCTCCTCCACCTACTCAGGTGCTGACAACCGATGCTTCTCTCCTGGGTTGGGGAGCACATTGCCAAGGGACATGTACTCAAGGTCTCTGGACTCCTTGGGAGTCTGCTCAGCAGATAAACTTCCTGGAGCTCAGAGCCATCCGCCTAGCTCTGAGAGCCTTCTCCCACCTCACTTCTCACCAGTCTGTGCTAGTCCAGACGGACAATCAGGTTGCGATGTTCTACGTCAACAAACAAGGGGGCACAGGCTCCTTCCTTCTCTGTCAGGAGGTACAAAAACTGTGCTCTTGGGCCGTCCTTCACGGCATCCTCCTCAAAGCTGTCTATCTCCCAGGTCAAGAAAATTACCTGGCAGACAACCTGAGCAGGATCCTCCAACCCCACGAGTGGAGATTGGATCCGTTGGTGGTTCAGCGGATCTTTCTCAAGTGGGGCCTCCCCACCATGGATCTTTTTGCCAGTCCTCTGAACCGGCAGCTTCCCAAATTCTGCTCTCGACAACCGCATCCTCTCCGAGTAGCGGCGGATGCTTTTCTGATCCCATGGTCCACAGGCCTCTTGTTTGCCTTTCCTCCCATGCCACTGGTGTCTCGGACGCTCTTCAAGGTTCTCAGAGACAGAGCCTCGATGATCCTAGTGGCTCCCCGGTGGCCGAGACAGCCCTGGTTCCCGCTTCTAATGCAGCTGGCGGTGGACACTCCTCTTCCTCTGGGGTTTCAACCCGATCTCCTGTCACAGGATCAGGGGACTCTCCTACACCCCAACCTCCAGTCCCTTCATCTGATGGCCTGGCTGCTGAAAGGGTAGTCCTTGCTCCCCTCCTGCTGCCTCGGGAGGTGGAAGAGGTCGTCTTGGCCTCCAGGCGGCCCTCCACCCGGAAATCCTACGCTCTTAAGTGGCGTCGGTTCTCCGTGTGGTGTGCTCAGCAGTCTGAGAATCCCTTCTCCTGCTTGGTGGCAGTGGTCTTGTAATATTTGCTTTACCTCTCCAATCTGGGCCTTAAGTCCAACTCTGTCAGAGTCCACCTCAGTGCTCTTTCTGCACATCACGCACCGGTGGATGGCAGGCCTCTTTCCAACCACCCTTTGGTGGCTCGTTTTCTTCGAGGCCTCCTCCTTAAGCCTACTTTGCACCCTCCAGCCCCTGAATGGGATCTGAATGTGGTCTTACAGCGGATTGCCTGTCCGCCCTTTGAACCTATGGCTACCTGCCCTCTTCGTTTTCTTTCCTGGAAAACCTTGTTTTTGGTAGCCCTTACCTCTGCTAGGCGCGTTAGTGAACTGCAGGCCCTAGTGTCTGCTCCTCCTTACACTAGGTTCTACAGGAATAGGGTAGTCTTACGGACTCAAAAGTGGTTTCTCCTTTTCATATCAACCAGGAGGTGGTTCTTCCGACCTTCTTTCCCAGGCCGCACTCCAGCCGGGCTGAAATGGTCCTGCACACCCTGGACTGTAGGAGGGCCTTGTCCTTCTACCTTGACCGTACGCGGGAGCATAGGAGGGCTGTTCAGCTCTTCATTTCTTTTGACCCCAATAAATTGGGGCTACCTGTCTCCAAGCGTACTTTGTCCATATGGGTAGCTGACTGTATCGCCTGGGCTTATGGGGCAGCCGGCCTCTCGTTGGAGGGTCGAGTCACGGCTCATCGTGTCAGCGCGAAGGCTGCATCAGTGGCTCATCTCCGCTCTGTTCCGTTGGCAGACATCTGCCGGGCCGCTATTTGGTCTTCAAGCCAGACTTTTGCGGCCCATTACTGCCTGGAGAGGGAGTCCCGCAGGGACAGTGCTTTCGGTCAGGCAGTCCTCCATAATCTCTTTGAGGTTTAGGCAGCTCCTACCCTCCGGCCCTGGTGTTGGGCTACCGGTCGGGGGCGTTTTCAGAGAAGATTCCTTCCTTCTGTGCTACTGAGCTAGAGGGAGCTCATTTTTCCGCTTAAGGTCTCCAGTAGCCTTAAGCTAGGGAGTCCCATATGTGAGGACTGACTTCCTGCTTGGTCCTGGAGAAAGAGTAGTTACTCACCTGTAACAGGTGTTCTCCAGGAGCAGCAGGAATCAGTCCTCACAACCCTCCCTCCTCCCCTTGGAGTTGCAGTCCTATCATTTCGTTTTTGCTAATTTTTTTGCTGTCTTTTAGCTATTTCATCAGACTGAGCAAGATGGCACCCTTGGGTGGGAAGGGGACCGCGCATGCGCGCTGCAATTCCCAAAGGCTTTCTTTGAAAGCTGGGGAAATTGCTCCGCGAGGGCTCCATCGGCGCCGACGTCACCCATATGTGAGGACTGATTCCTGCTGCTCCTGGAGAACACCTGTTACAGGTGAGTAACTACTCTTTCTCTCTGAAGGAAATGGCAATGCATCGGCTCATTCTAAAAGTCTTTTCTTTTTTGCATGTCTAGATATCAGAGAGAGAAAAATAAACATGGATCGTGTAATGCATATGTTTTTGAGGACAGATTTCCATTTACGCAGTAAATAGTTATTTACCTGCCTAAATTGACCTTTCTGAAAATTGCTGTGCAGTGTGCCACAATGCATATACATTTAGTTGCATTTGGAGGAAGTGTTTCTGCCTACCACTGTTGACAGAATATATTTAGTATCCTTAAAGGTCGATATTCAGAAGTTTCATATGACTTACCGGTCAAAGTTACTTTCTGATCTCTGGTTAGTCTAATAGTAGGCCTCAGGTTAGCTGATCTACTGTTAACCAAAGCTGTCCAGCTAACGTGAGGCCTACAGGGAGAGCATGTCCTGTATTTTCCCTATGAGGCTTTTGTGCCTGCTTTTTGTGTGCATAGATTCCTTCTAATAAAAACATATATTCAAAATATAATTGGATGTGCATTATTTTCCAAGCCCAACCAAATCATACCACTCCCAGAAACATTTCCTCCAAATGTTATTGCATGGAGACACTGCTTTGTGCATACATGACCAACTCATTTCATTTATTAATTTATAAACCACTTATTACAATTTGAATACCTCTTTTTGGACTTCTGATTAATTCTGATTCTTTTTTACATATTTGTTTTATGTGTGTTAAGATATTAAGAACATAAGATATGTCATACTGGATCAGACCAAGATCCATCAAGCCCAGTATCCTGTTTCCAACAGTGGCCAATCTAGATCATACGTACCTAGCAGTTTCCCCAAAAGTCAAGTGCTTGTACCACAGTGCTTGTATTGGGTCAAGCAGCGATATCCTGGGTCCCTTTTTAATAATGGTTTATGGAACTTGTCCAAACCTTTTTTAAACCCAGCTACACTAACAGCCTTTACTACATCCTCCGGTAACAAATTCCAGAGTTTGATTACACGTTGAGTGAAAAAATATTTTCTCTTATTTGTCTGAAATAGTGTCCCCTAGTCTTTCTATATTCTGATAACGTAAACAATCGATCTACGTTTACCCGTTCCACTCCGTTCATGAATTTATAGACTTCTATCATATCTCCCCTCAGCCGTCTCTTTTCCAGGTTAAAGAGCCCTAACCTTTGTAGCCTTTCTGCATAGGAGTATCCTTCCCTCCCCTTTACCATTTTGGTGGCTCTTCTCTGAACCTTTTCTAATAACGCTATATCCTTTGTAAGATACGGCGACCAGAATTGCACACAATATTCAAGGTGCGGTCTCACCATGGAACGATATAGAGGCATTATAATATCTTTTGTCTTATTTTCCATTCCTTTCCTTATGATACCTAGCATTTTATTTGCTCTCTTGGCCGCCACTGCACACTGGGCCAAGGGTTTTAACATGTTATCCACAATGATGCCTAAATCTTTTTCCTGGGTGGTGGTTCCTAATGTGGAACCTTGCATCGTGTAACCATAGTTTGGGTTGTTCTTCCCTAGGTGCATAACTTTGCACTTGTCCACATTAAATTTCATGTGCCATTTTGATGCCCAGTCTTCCAATTTATCAAGATCCTCTTGCAATTTTCCACAATCCTCTTGGGTTTTAACAACTTTAAATAGTTTTGTGACATCTTCAAATTTGATAACCTCACTCGTTATTCCACTTTCCAGGTCATTTATGAATATGTCAAAAAGCAGCAGACCCAACACAGATCCCTGGGGTACTTTAAACTAGATTAGTTGGGGGGGGGGGTGTGAAGAAAGCCCCCAGGTAAGTGAAACATTAAATAACACACTAAAAATGGGTAAGAGGTACAACACCTGGAAAATAGTGTGTATAAATGCCCGTAGCATGGGAAATAAGATCCCAGATGTTGAGGCTTTAATGGAAGAGGCTGACTTGGATTTAGTGGCGGTTACAGAGACATGGTTCACGGAAAATCATGACTGGGATGCAATTATATCAGGCTATACTTTATTCAGGAAGGACAGAGTAGGATGAAGGGGAGGTGGAGTGGCACACTATATGTCAAAAATAATATTAAAATTGTAGAATTGCAAGGCTTAAAATGAAGAGAGGAGGCACTGTGGGTTAAACTTGAAAGAGGGAAAGGGAAATCCATTTGCATTGGAGTTATATACAGATCATTCTCACAGGGAGTAGAAGTGGACAAAGATTTAATAGAAGACATACCCAGTATTGCCATGAAAGGAGAACTGCTACTGATAGGTGATTTCAATATGCTGCATGTGGATTGGCAGATCCCTACTGCGGTGTCATCTAGAAGTAAAGAGATCCTGGATGCTGTACAGGAAGAACTATTCAGGCAACTGGTAACAGAATCCACACATGATGGGGCCATACTGGACTTAATGCTTACTAATGGGGAAAGTGTTTCTGATGTCAGTGTTAGATCATATCACATCCAGTGATCACCAGATGGTATGATTCAGTATTAGTACTAGGACTGATAAAATCCATTCAAAAGCGAGGGTCTTAGTCTTTAGGAAAACTAAGTTTGCAAAGATGTGACAATACCTCAGAAAATAGTTAGCAGGATGGAAATAGCTGGGGGATGTAGAAAAACTGAAAGGGGATATTTTAAGGGCAATAAACATTTTTATTAGAAAGGTAAATAAATGTAAAAGGAAAAGGAGGCTGCTATGGTTCTTGAAGTAGCTAAAAAGGTGAAGAAAAAGAGGGAGTCCTTCATGAAGTACAAGAGATCACAGAGAGAGGAAGACAGGCATTTTTATTTGGAAAAACTTAGAGAAGCTAGCAAAGTAGTCAGGAAAGCAATGGTACGAAAAGAAGAAGAAATATCCCTGCATTTTTTTGCATTGGCTAAGACATTTTTCAGTTATGTTAGTGAGAGGAGGAAGGGCAAAAGTGGTATTGTCAGACTCACGGTTGCAGGGTGAGGAATATGCAGAAACTGATGAGGATAAAGCAGAATTGCTTAACAAATATTTCTATTCTGTGTTCACAGATGAAGAGCCAGGATCAGGACATCAGAAAATGCCCACAAATAGGAACTGAAGCAATGGGGATCCCAAACAATTTTCAGAAGACTGTGTTTGTGAGGAAATAGCTAAACTAAAAGTAGACAAAGCCATAGGTCCAGATGGGATACATCCAAGAATATTGAGGGAACTTGGGGACATTCTAGTGGTTCCACTGTCTGACCTTTTAAATGCTTCTTTGGAGTCTGGAGTGGTGCCAGAGGACTGGAGAAAGGTGCATGTGGTCCCTTTATACAAAACTGGACATAAGGATGAAATTGAGAACTACAGGCCAGTTAGTCTAACCTCTGTTAGTAAATTGGAAAGGCTACTAAAAGAGAGTATAGTGAGGTTTCTGGAGTCCAATCGATTGCAGGATCCGAGGCAGCATGGATTCACCAGAGGCAGGTCTTGTCAGAGAAATCTGATAGATTTCTTTGACTGGGTGACCAGGGAGTTGGAGAGCCCTAGATGTAGTGTATTCAGATTTCAGTAAAGCCTTTGACACAGGTGACTTATAAACAAACTGAGCACCCTAGGGATGGACCCTAAAGTTACTGATTGGGTTAGAAATTGGTTGAGTGGGAGGCGACAAAGGATACAGGTAAATGGAGCTCACTCTGAGGAGAAGGAGGTTACCAGTGGTGTGCCATAGGGATCTGCCTTTGGTCCAATTCTGTTTAACATCTTTGTTAGTGATATTGCAGAAGGACTGTCGGGTAAGGTTTGCTTGTTTGTGGATGATACCAAAATCTGCAATAGAGTAGACACCCAGGAAGGAGTAGATAACATGAGGAGGGATCTAGCTAAGCTTGAAGAATGGTCTAGAATTTGGCAACTGAAATTTAATGCCAAAAAATGCAGGGTCATGTATTTAGGCTACAAAAATACCAAGGAGCTGTACAGTGTAGAGAGTGAGGTACTTCTCTCTACAAAAGAAGAGCGGGACTTGGGAATAATTGTCTGATGATCTTAAAGTAGCTAACAGGTAGAAAAGATGACTGCGAAAGCCTGAAGAATGCTTTGGTGTATAGGGAGAGGAATGGCCAGCAGAAAAAAGGTGATAATGTCTCTGTATAAGTTTCTGGTGCGACCTCATTTGGAGAATTGTGTGCAATTCTGGAGATCACACTTTCAAAAAGATATAAGCAGGTTGGAGTCGGTGCAGAGGGTGGCTTCTAAAATGGTTAGAGGCTTTGTTATGAAGCATATGAGGACAGACTTAAAAATCTTAATACGTATTCTTTAGAGGAAAGACGGGATAGGGCAATATGATAGAGACCATTAAATACCTCCGTGGCATAAATGCACAGGAGGGTCTCTTTCAATTGAAGGCAAGCTGTGCTACGAGGGGACATAGGATGAGAGTGAAAAGGAACAGACTCAGGAGTAATATGCAGAAATATTTCTTTAAAGGAAAGAGTGGTAGATGCGTGGAATAGTCGCTCAGTGGAGGTGATGGACACGAGGTCAGTATCTGAATTTAAAAAAGCATGGGACAAACACAGGTTCTCTAAAGGGAAAAAGGGGACTATTGTAGTTGATATGGAAGAGCAGACTAGATAGAAACATAGAAACATGATAGGCCATGTGGTCTTTCTGCTATCTTATGCTCTGCATTTGGGAGGCCCCATTCACAGTTCCACCTATCAGCAAAAGACTCTATACCGTGTACGAGAGTGCCCATGCTTTCAAAAACCTCAGCACCCCCACCACTCAATGGTGGTGGAATCAGTGATGTGCCAAAGAACCATTCATCCATGCCTGCTGGCAGATACTCAAGGACACTTGATGCATTTGGATGTCGGTATTCACAAGCATGCATTTTGGCCTCCAAAATGAACTCTTACATGCTATACAAAGGCATGTTTCTGAAGGATGTCACCAGGTACCTGGAGACTTTCATTCCCATGCTTCCCGAGGATAAGCGGATTGCATTCCAGACACTCATCAATCAAGGCTAGAATACTTCTAAGTTTCTGACCAGTGCCTCTTTTGATGCTTTTGAATCCACCAGCAGAGCTTCTGCAATCTGCATTGGGGCTCGCAGAATGGCATGGCTATAAGCATAAGATCTTGGGCAATGGATCCAGGATAAACTGGCCAATATTCCATGTACTGGACAAAACATTTTTGGCAAAGATTGAAGGAAAAAAACGGGACATTGAACAGATGATCTCTCCTTAAAAAGCCTTTCCAGGAAAACAGGTGACTGATCCAAAAGGAAGGCTCTTCCTAAGAAGTCTTTTTATTCAAAGAAAAGTAGATACTATCCTTCTTACCCTCCTTCTGCTGCCTATCAACCTCAGCATCCACAGCAGGGGCCTCGCCAACTCAAGAAACCCAAGGCTCCTAAGCCTCAACCAACTGCAAAGGCACAGTCTGCACCTTCCCACAGAACATTGCCAATCTGCCTTTGAGGGCCCCTGGCTCTTCTACATAGCATCAAAACTCAAACCTCTATAAGTGAATCACAGATACATCCAAAAATATAAGAAATCACTTTATAGTTCCCATATGAAAATCAAAGGTGATTTGGACAGTATTTAACAAACAAAACTTTACTTTTTTGTCGGATCATCTGTCGTGAGGGCGCAGTAACACACTCAATGAACAGATCCTCCTTTTTAATCAACTTTCATTTAAAAGGTCAAGTCGACCCTAATACGCTAGAGACTAGAAATAGCCCTGAAGGACCAGTCTCAGCATAAACAAATTGCTACTATGCATGCAATAAAAATCTTCAAATGCAGATACAAATCTGAAATGAGCGATTATATAGCATAGAAGTACTTAGCTGGGCCCAAGAGGATTCAGTGTCTGGTATCATCCAGAAAATGTAATAGCCAGCTCCCTCAACGATTGAAGTGCACAAACGCGAACATACAAAATGTCGCAAACCAAAGTTGTAATAGTGCAATGTTCCTGGGAGCTGTTCAATGAAGGCCCGCCAGTCTCTCCTCTATGAAGTAATCGCTTCCAGGTCGAGTTGTCATGCGACACAAGCAGTGTGTTTCAAGCCTACCATGGTACTGGCTCTTTTTCAAGCAAAAACCCGGCCCAGTTCCTGTTCCGGTCTTGCCCATAATGACTTCAGCAGTGCGCACCGGGACTCAAGATGACGTCAGCAACAGACTTCCAAAAGCTCATTTAATAGACCACCATTCAATCTCAGTGTTCATACCTAAAGGGGTTATCGTATTCAAGGTGAAAATCCACCACTGTTCACGTCGATGTAAAAAGGCTCGGCGGTCCCCTCCACGTAAAAACGGAGGTACCCTTTCCAAGATTGTCCATTGTAAATGTGAAAATCCATGTGAATTTGACAAGCAATGCTGAACCATAGGTGCTGCCAAGGTGTTAGTATTTATTCGTGACCGATGTTCTTGTAACCGTACACAAACAGATCTCGTGGTCATGCCCACATAGAATAACTGACAGGGACAAATAATTAAATACACCACATAATCAGAGGTGCAATCCGTGATGTAACGGCGATAATATCGCAACTGAGTGTGAGGATCTAGCTAATCCATCCCCGCCAAAGTAGTTGCACACATGTCACAGGTTCCACACGCAGAATGGTATCCCCTAATTCGTTCCCTTGGCATCTGGGCGGTATGAACTACCCGATCGGCAATATTAACCCCTCTACGATAAGCCATCTGTAGAGGCTTCTGAAAACAAACATGCTCCGATAAAATGTGCCAATGAGAACGTAAAATCCGTGTGATTTGTGCTGTGCAGGGCATATAGGGGAGTACTCCCACATAAGGGTGGATGTCCGCAGAAAATCGGGATTGCTGCTCCACTCCAGAAATAGAGTCATCCCACCATTCAGGATGATTATTAAGCGCCCTTTTATATGCCTGATCTAATAATTTCGTAGGATATCCCCTTAAGAGTAATCGATCACGTAAGTCATGAGCATGATGTTTATATTCCCTTCTAGTAGAACACAATCTCCGAAGACGGAGAAATTGGCCCGTAGGGAGAGCTCGTCTTCTACATAGCAGGCAGAGACTTTGTCACTTTGGCCACAGATGGCACCTCATGACATCAGAACAGTGGACACTTCAGATTGTCCAAAAGGGTTATCAGCTTCAGTTTGAAACCTTACCCCCACCTGCTTCACAGGGGATTATCTCATTCCATTCCTTCAAAGCACTTTAAGAGAAATGGTGACCACTCTGTTGTCACAGGGTGCCATAGAAAGAGTTCCTCCACCTTAAGAAAAGTTGGGCTTCTACTCTTCATATTTTCTCATTCCAAAATAAACAGGAGGCTTCAGGCCCATCTTGGATCTCAGAAACCTAAAAAAGTTAATGGTCCGAGAAAAATTCAAAATGATTTCACCAGGAACTCTACCATACCTCCAGAGACACAATGGGTTGTGTTCTCTAGAGCTCAAAGAGGCGTACACGCATTTACTGATCCATCCCTTGCACAGACAGTATCTGTGCTTCATGTTTCAGGGAAACCATCATCAATACTGGGTTCTCCCCTTCGGTCTAGCCTCTGTCCAAGGAGCTGCACAAAATGCATGGCAGTCGTCACATGCACCTTGAGGATATTAGTCTTCTCTTACTTAGATGATTGGCTGATCAGGGGAGAATCCCCTCAAAAGGTAAGGCTCTCCCATCACATCATCACTGTGCTCCAACATCTGGGTTTTGTCATAAACGTCCCAAAGTTCCACCTCGCTTCGACCCAAAGTCTAGAGTTTATCAAAGTGCTGTTAGACACTCAACAAGCCAGGCTTTCCTCCCACAGGATCGATCACCTCATAGCGTTGGCAAAAGAGATTCAAACACTAAAATCCTGGTCTTTCTCTGAACAATTAACAATGCAAAAATTAACTCAAATGCTCAGTTGTATCAATACGGAACCAAATTCTTCTATTATCCCTTGTGGTTATTGTAAAACATATCTTCATTCATACTTTCATTGAAGGTCTCAGACTTATTTTGGCACTCTTTTTCAGACTTATAACATGCTTAATACTTGTGCCTAGAGATTCAAAAGCAAAGCTGAGTAACAGTTCGAGAGATGCCAAGACTGTTAGGAAGCATGGCCTCCACGGTACATGTCGTTCCCTATGCTCAATTACACATGCAATAAGTTCAGTGGACTCTGTCTTCTCAGTGGACGCAAGTGAAGGGTCGTCTCACAGATAAGATACACATCCCCCCTCAATTGATGAGGTCCTTTCAGTGGTGGTGTCCCCCACAAAATCTACTCGCCATGTCACCTTTTCAGATGCCTCAACCTCGGATGCTTCCAAGCTGGGTTGGGGGGGGGGGGCGCACAAGGATTGTGGACACAACAGGAATCTGCCCTGCAGATCAATCTCCTGGAACTACTGGCACTGACAAATGCTCTTTGGATTTTTCAACCCCAACTATTGGGGCAACCTGTTCTAGTCAGAACGGACAACCAATTTGCCATGTTTTACATAAACAAAAAAGGGGGAATGGGGTCTTGTCCCATCTGCAAAGAAGTGATTCACCTATGGTCCTTTGCCATCTCTCATCACATCCACCTAACAGAGGTGTATCTCCCGGGTGAACTCAATATCCAATGGACCATGCATCGGGAGATGACTGCTCAGATCTTCCAGATGTGAGGATCCCCACTCCTAGATCTTTTTGCCACTCTGCAAAACACACAGCTTCCACTTTTCTGCTCCAGGGTTCTGTCAGTGCACTGTCAAGCCCCAGATGCCTTCCTTCTCCATTGGGGACAGGGACTGCTCTGCGCATTCCCTCCCATCCCCTTGATACCCAAAATGCTGTCCAAGCTACAGGCCAACAGGGGTTCATTGATTCTCCTAGCCCCCTTTTGGTCCCATGAGCTGTGGTTTCCTCTGCTTCTCCTAGGGCAGACTCAGCCACTCAACCTGGGATGTGCGTCCGACTTCCTCTCTCAGGACTACGGGACACTACACTATCCCAATCTTAACTCAGTATGCCTGACAGCATGGCTGCTGAAGGGCTAGTGCTCGCCAACCTCAACCTATCAGAGGCGGTCAAGGATGTCCTTGCATCTCATAAGGATTCCACCAGGTGATCTTATGCCTTCAAATGGCATAGATTTGCCCTCTGGTGCTTCCCAAAGGACATTAACCCCTTTTCTTGACTGGTGGAGTTACTTCTACAATATCTCCTCCACTTATCCTTGATAGGTCTTAAAACTAACTCAGTGAGATTTCATCTTGGTACCATTGCAGCCTCTCACAGACCAGTGAATGGACAGCTTATCTCCTCACACCCCTTAGTAGCACACTTCTTGCAGGGTCTCCTGCTGTCCAAGCCACCCATTAAGCCACATCTGGTGGCCTGGGATCTGAATGTGATTCTAGTTTAACTTCTAAAGCCACCATTCAAACCTTTAGCCACCACTTCATTAAAGTTTCTCTCTTGGAAGGTTATCTTCCTTATTGCCCTCACTTCAGCTCGCTGCGTCAGTGAACTGCAAGGTATAGTGGCAAATTCCCTCTGTAGTCTGTTCCACCATGACAGGGTGGTTCTGTGTACCCATCCACATTTCCTGTGGAAGGTAGTTTCCTCCTAAACCAGTCTGTAATCCTTCTGATTTTCTTCCCTAGACCACATGAGTCTCAGGCTGAAGCAGCACTACACACTTTAGATTACAAATAAGCGCTGGTCTACTACTTGGATAGAAATAAGCTCACAGAAAATTCTTTCAGCTATTCATTTCCTTTGATCCTGGTCACCTCGGTCTACTGGTGATGGAACGTACTCTCTATCTAGATGGGTAGCAGATTGCATTTCTTTTGCTTATGCACCACCAAGACTCTCATTGGAAGGTCATGTCGCTGCTAATAATGTGGGGCTATGGCACCTCTGTAGCTAATCTCCATTCAGTAGCCATTGAGGATATTTGCCAGGCAGCTACTTGATCCTTCATTTACACTTTTGCTGCACACTACTGTCTGGACAGAGACTCCTGTTGGGATGCTGTCTTTTGCCATGCTGTACTCAAGCACATATTTGTAACTTAACTCCTACCTTCTGTCCCAGACTTCTACAAGCTACCAGACTATCACTGGGGGGAGTACTGCCTCCTGGAATCGAGTCCAATGGGCCACATCTCTTCCAAACTAGTCGACTACATGTTTTTTGCCTCATAGATCACACTACTCTCACCCCCCCCCCCCCATTCCAGTCTGGTACCTGGGAGCTAGTGAGTCCCATATGCATATACATGAAAACTAGGATCTTGAGCAGAATTATTTTAGTCCATTTGTCTATAGCGTCCCCCCTCTTTATTACTGGACGTGAGTTCAGCTCATGGAAGTTGTTTTCTTTTTTGTATTTATATTTTGTACAAATTCTATATATGAAGCTGATGTTGCCTATAATAAATTCATTTTAACTGATACAAATGTCAAATTAAAGTAGTCTAGTCTACATGGGCACAGTATACAGACATGTAGTCTTTCTAATAAGCACTAGGGGGGCTGCTGCTAAGTGCCATTGAATTTACTTGGCGTCTAAAACACAAGATGGTCCTATTCATATAACCTAGAGTAAGGTATTCATTTTAGTAAGCACACTGGACTGATTGAATATAGGACAAGAGAGCACATGATTCATTTTGTGCCAGGAAAAAGTATTTTATTTATCTGATGCTTCTCCAAAAGGATCCTGTGTTCTAAGAGCAGATATGCAAGCTAATGATCAAGAGCTGTGAACTTAAAAGAGGTCATGTCTGAGTAAAGGGGGAATCCCTTTGATGCAGTTAAAATCCCCAGTGGCAGCTCAAGAGAGGCTCATTCTCTCTGTACACCATAATTTCCACTTGGTTTCCTTTCTGCTTCTATGGTCTTTCAAGATGAACAATTGGAGAATTTCCAGAATGGAGGTGTTATTTTTGCCCTCACAGGGTGAATCATTCCAGGTGACACCATGGCCTTGGATTTATTTATGTCAGTAAAGTCTGATGATTATTTCCATTTGCAGAACTTCATCTGTCTTCCCTGGGGAGCCCTTTGCATGATTGCTGGCTAGCACCCTCCACACACAATGTTCAAAAACATAGAAGCGCCTTCTTTTAGCCAATGAAAAATGTGGACAATTTTCCCTCCAACAAGAGATGGCAGAATTCACTGTAATGGATTTACCATCTTCAGCTGTTGTGGACAAAAAAAGAAAACAACCTAATTTAAACATCTGTGCAGGGGGGCAAAAAGGAAAAGGAACCTGAGAAGGGGAGAAATTACAGCAGAAAATGGTCCGGATGTCACCAAGGGTAAAAATGTTAGCAATGGTATTGACAACTGCAGTTTCCAGAGGTTGTTCACACTGCTTTAAATTGTGCAAAGATCTCTTCCTTCTTCTGTATAATTTGCCTTCTTACACTGTGGAGGTGGGGCAAAGGGTAAGAAGGCATACTGGCAGTGGGGGCAGGGGGGAATAGTTTGCTATTAGTGCCTGCAACATTTGGGGGGCAACCCCTATGCTCTCCCCCCCAAACTACACCTATGCCTTCCTTGCATGTTATGGATTTTGTAAACATTGTTTTCTCAGATTCAAAATCTTGTTTATTTTGCTAGTTATTTTTACAAAACAGATTTCTGTCTTAACCATAAACGATCTTTTTGTTAGAGAAAAAAAACCCCGTGGGGTTGGTATTAAACTGCAGCAATCAGCATTTTTAAAATGCTGACCACCATGGATAAATATAATCTGGATATTGAACTCCAGTATCTGGATATTGGCTGGCACTGAATATTTGGGATTCATTGCCCATCCATCTGGTTAGCAGCAGTATTCAGTCACCATCTGGACAGCCAGTCCGCAAAGCACTTACTACAGCTATTTTGCTGTCCTAGGTTATGCAGATTGCTATCTGGATAGTGGGGCTGAAAATCGCTGCTTTGTGGATAACATCCATCTCTGCCCCAGTTCCAACCATAGACACCCAGCACTGACAGTGCCAAGGCAAATAGAAGGAATATTTAATCCCACTATCTAGAGAGTACCACTGAATATTGCTCTCATTGGCACTTATCCAGTTAACAAATGCAGCAATGCCTTTTGATATTGGCCCCAGTGATAATATTTCAGGGAGTGAGCTTTCTGATAAGGTAAGCCACACCCTACTTGATAGGCATCAAGATGCTAAGATGCTCAGGGTTTTTTTAGTGGAGTAGGTGGGAAGACTACTGCAGTATTGTCTCACCTCTTTCATCTCAAATTGGGGAATGCTACATTTACCAAAATGCATGATAAGGGAGTATTATACATGATAGGACTGGCTTGAAGTCTGTCTCTGGGATTTGCAACTGTGCTTGTGCCTAATATTTCCCATACAACATACATAGTAACATAGTATATGATGACAGATAAAGACCAGCATGGTCCATCTAGTCTGCCCAGCAAGGTGGCAAGAGTAGATGCACCCACCGCTCCATGCAGGTCACAAGGGGGCCATTTTCTCATGACTGATTTATCAAATTATGCCTAAACAATCGGAAATATAGTTAAATAGTTTCATTCAAAATACCTAATTCTGAAAAAGTTGTTGATGAGGGGAAGGAGCAAGATGGTGTTTCACTGCTGAATTTCACCAGGGTCTGGAAAAAAGAATGGAGGGCTTTGACTAAATCCCTCTCTAGTGAAGGACCTGTTTCAGTTCAGCAGCACCTGGATGATTATCTGAGGCCCTCTGGGCAGAAAGTTATTTCAAATGAGTCCCCTTTTGCTGTTGCCATTGATGGAGTGGCAGAGGCTGGGGGGTGAGGCTATGTCTGTCTCGCACAAATCTGTGCTCTCACACTCAGCAGAGAAGAGAGGCGGCCGAGATGGTATTTGAGAACTGTTCTGTTACTTGTTCTATGTATTAAACTGTTATATTGTAAACCCACTGACTTAAAATAGTGCAGTATAAAAAAGCAAATAAAAAATAAATAAACTCTGCCACTGCGATCCAGGGACGGGTGGATCCCACAACCTCAGGACTCCTGCTGCAGGCAATGGAGACATCAGCTCTGATGACAAAGGAAACTCTCCTGCCTTCAATGATCAAGGCAAGCTTGAGTGGCGCTGGATCAGCTTCTTGATAGGATGAACAGGTGGCGACTCTACTCCATTTGGGGTATGTTGGATTCTTCAGTTAAGCAGTGTTCTTTGGATGTTTCCAATACTTTTCCAGTGGTAGGAGCTCCTGCTCAGAAGCACGAAGAACTTCTAGAGATGGAGAATGATGACTAAACTGTGCTTGATGCCTTTGTTAAGGATAAAGTTGTAATATATCATAAGTTGGAACAAATTGAAAGCAAATGTGGGTTTAAATTTGTGCTTATTGAACTTTCCTAGAGTGAGTAGTATTTTACCATTAGACCTGTTTAAGAAATATCTAGTAGAAATTTTAGGTATCTTGCCAGATAACACTCCACCAGTTAATAAAGTCTATTGTTGTCTGAGAAATCTTCAGCAGTGCCTGATAATACTAGTTTGGATGTTTCTACTCTACTGGCATCTTCTTTTTTGGAACTGCAAGACAGGGCAACACTTCTGCTTTCTTTTGTTTTCAAGCAACATTTGAATATGGTGGTGTTTATATTTTCAGAAATCCAACAATTTTTTCGACAAAGATTGTGGATATTTGCAGATATGTTCCCCACTACCAGGGGAGAAGAAAACTATACTTGGTGTGTGTGTGTGGGGGGGTGGGGGGGGATAGTCAGCTGCTAGCCAGTTATCCTAAAGTAGCTAAAGTTAGCCATTTTATTGACTGGCATAGCAGCTATATATCACTGTCGAATGGTTAGCTAACTCACTATCCAGCCAATGCTAGAGGCCACATATGACCCTGGCATTGAATATCCAGGCTCAGTATTCAATGGCGATGGCCAGCTACTTTATCAGTGTTAGCCACCGCTGCTGAATATTTCCCACTTTGGCTATTGGAGCTACTTTTGTACTGCAATATCCCTGTAGGTGTGTGGTCAGGTACATGGATGTTAGATATCTATTATTTGTGTCATATCAACTATGTCACTTGATCAGTTTAAAGATAACTGCTTCAACTTCAGTTATCCAGAAAGTGGACAGTTATGAAACTTCTGGATGAGATTACCCAGAGTTTTTGGCATATTAATTGCCTTTTGTTTCTACTAGTTCTGCTTTTTCCTGATTCAATCTCCATGTTACTGTCTTCCCCATTTTTTATTTGTGGTCTAATGTAATTAAGATGATGATTTTGTTTTTTTTC
Organism: Ichthyophis bannanicus; assembly: GCA_033557465.1. Lineage (NCBI taxonomy): Eukaryota > Metazoa > Chordata > Amphibia > Gymnophiona > Ichthyophiidae > Ichthyophis > Ichthyophis bannanicus. The sequence continues at coordinate 363,970,029 of CM066039.1, forward strand.
CCTTTAAAATTGATTTCTCTTTTATTTTTTGGCTTAATCTTGTTCACATTGCCTTTCAGAAGTGGAAGCTTGTATGCCATTGTGATACTTCTAGGTGTGTCCCGCTGACATCCACCTCCTATTCCTCATCCTATGGTTTCCCATCCAAGGTCCTCTGATGGTTTAGGGGTTATAGCTGCGCTTAAACAGTTCCTAGACCACACAAAACAAAATCCAGTCTCTGTTCCAGCAGTGTGTCCCCTGTGGGTCTTGCGTTCCTTGGGATCCAGGGCCTCAAAGTCCTATTAGCCTCAGATATCCTTACCAGGATCAGATATGTAGTTTATTTAACAGGTTTTGCGTTCCACTTTATCATTCAGTCAGAGCGGTTTGCATTTAACATTAAACCATAACAATTACATAGTTAAAAAAGTTACAAGCAACTAGGGAAGAGTCAGCTAACTTGGGATAACAGAATTATACAACTGTAGTGCATTTAAAGGATGGGGTTAATTAATTATCACCAGACTCAAGAGCAGTGTATTAATTCCTCAATAAAGACTCAAAGGATTCAGGGAACAGGTATGTTTTGAGCTTTTAATGTAGCTCGGGTACAATTTCAGCAAATCGTAAGGGTTCAGGGAGCATGTTCCAGATGGTGGGTGCAAAAAGGGTGAAGGCTCTGTTGCATGTCTGTTAACATAAGAACATAAGATATGCCATACTGGGTCAGACCAAGGTCTATCAAGCCCAGTATCCTGTTTCCAGCACTGGCCAATCTAGGTCATAAGTACTTAGCAGTTCCCCTAAAAGACACAGGTTCCACAATGCTTGTATTGGGTCAAACAGTGATATCCTGGGGCCCTATTAATAATGGTTTATGGACCTTTACTCCAGGAATTGGCCAAACCTTTTTTAAGCCCAGCTACACTAACAGCTTTTACTACATCCTCCAGTAACAAATTCCAGAGTTTTATTACATGTTGAGTAAAAAAATATTTTCTCTTATTAGTCTTAAATAGGTTACCCTGTAGCTTCATTGCATGTCCCCTAGTCTTTCTATATTCCGATGAGGTAAACAATTGATGTACGTTTACCTTTTCCACTCCATTCATTAATTTATAGACCTCTATCATATCTCCCCTCAGCCGTCTCTTTTCCAGGTTGAAGAGCCCTAACCTTTTTAGCCTCTCTTCATAGAAGTATCCTTCCATCCCCTTTACCATTTTGGTGGCTCTTCTCTGTACCTTTTCTAATAATGCTATATCCTTTTTAAGATATGGTGACCAGATACATAGGCATTATAATATCCTTTGTTTTATTTTCCATTCCTTTCCTTATGATACCTAGCATTCTATTTGCTCTCTTGACCGCCGCTGCACACTGGGCAGAGGGTTTTAACATCTTATCCACGATGACACCTAAATCTTTTTCCTGGGTGGTGGTTCCTAGTGTGGAACCTTGCATTGTGTAACCATAGTTTGGGCTGTTATTTCCTAGGTGCATAACTTTGCACTTGTCCACATTAAAATTCATCTGCTATCTGGATACCCAGTCTTCCAATTTATGAAGATCCTCTTGCAATTTTCCACAATCCTCATGGGTTTTAACAACTTTAAATAGTTATGTGTCATCTGAAAATTTGATAATCTCATTCGTTATTTCTTTTTCCAGCTCATTTATGAATATCTCAAAAAGCAGTGGACCCTGCACAGATCCCAGGGGTATTTTTTATTTTTTATTTATTTGAACATATTTTTATACTGCCCCTTCCAGCGATCAGGAGCAGTTTACATCATAACAGGCTAACTGAAACTTTTACATGGTACTCCACTATTCACCTTTCTCCATTGGGAAAATTGGCCATTTAGCCCTACCCTCTGCTTTCTGTCTTTTAACCAGTTCCTGATCCACAATATTACACTGCCTACTATCTCATGACTTTTTAGTTTTGCCAAAAGTCTCTGATGAGGGACCTTGTCAAAGGCTTTCTGAAAGTCCAGATACACTATATCAACCGTCTCACCTTTGTCTACCTGTTTATTCACACCTTCAAAAAAACATAATAGATTAGTAAGACAAGACCTTCCTTGGCTAAAGCCATGTTGGTTGTCTCCCATTAATCCACGACTATCTACATGTTCAGTAATTTTGTTCTTTGTGATGGTTTCTACCATTTTTCCCAGTACAGATGTCAGGCTCACCGGTCTGTAGTTTCCCGGATCACTCCTGGAATCCTTTTTAAAAATTGGCATTACATTGGCCATCCTCCAGTCTTCAGGAATTACAGATGATTTTAATAATAGTTCACAGATTACTAATAGCGGGTCTGCAATCTCATATTTCAGTTTTTTCAACATCCTTGGATGTTTACCATCCTGTCCAGGAGATCTGCAAGTCTTCAGTTTATCAAATATTTGTAATACGTCTTCCCGGATTATCGATATTTCTTTCGATTCTTCTGCAGAATCACCTTTAAATACCACTTCAGTCATGGGTAACATCCCTACATCTTCCTCAGTAAAGACCGAAGCAAAGAATTTGTTCAGTCTCTCCACTATGGCCTTGTCACATCTTAGTGCCCCTTTTACCCCTCTATCATCTAATGGTCCTACTGACTCTCTTAGAGACTTTTTGCTACGAATGTATTTGAAAAAGTCTTTATTACGCGTTTTTGCTTCCATAGCAAGCTTCTTCTCAAATTCTCTCTTTGCCTGCCTTATCAATGCCTTGCATTTAACTTGCCAGTGCTTGTGCTGTTTCCAGTTTGTCATTTGGCTCTTTTTTCCATTTCCTGAAATATGCTGTTTTGGCAACAACAGCCTTGCTGACCTCACCTTTAAACCATGCTGGCAGTTTTTTGCACTTCCTGGTTTGAGCTTCCAAGATAGTATTTTTAAACAACACCCAAGCTTGATGTAAGTCTTTAACCTTTGCAACTGCTCCTTTTAGTTTTTCCTTAACTATTTTCCTCATTTTATCATAGTCTCCATTTCGAAAGTTAAAAGGTAGTACTGTGGATTTCCTTACCATCCCTCCTCCATTAATTAAATCAAACACAATCATGCTATGATCACTATTTCCAAGTGGCCCCAACACCCTTATCTCTTGCACCAGATCTGGTGTTCCACTGAGGACTAGGTCTAATATGGCTTCCCCTCTGTCGGTTCATGAACCAGGTGCTCCAAGAAGCAGTCATTTATTTCATCTAGAAACTTTGGGGCTTGTTTACAAAGCCGCGGTAGCGGTTTGCGATCATAATCGGAGCCGCGGCCCCATTGATTTCAATGGGGCCGCGGCTGCGATCGCGATCGCGAACCACTACCGCGGCTTTGTAAACAAGCCCCTTTATCTCCCTGCCATGACCCTGACCCAATCAATACAGAGATAATTGAAATTACCCACTATTATTACTGTGTTGTAACTTTTGTTAGCTTCCCTCATTTCTTTGAGCATTTCATCATCCATTTGTTCATTCTGGCCAGGCGGTCGATAGTACACCCCTACTGCCATTGTCTTTCCCTTTTTACATGGAATTTCAATCCATAGAGATTCTACAGCAAATTTTGTTTCCTGCAAAACTTTAATCCTTTGTGACTTAATGCCCTCTCTAACACAGAGTGCAACCCCTTCACCAATTTGATCAGCGCTATCATTACTATATAGTTTGTACCCAGGTATCACAGTGTCCCACTGGTTGTCCTCCTTCCACCATGTCTCTGAGATACCAATCATATCTAACCGCTCATTTAGTGCTATATATTCTAACTCTTCCATCTTAATTTTTAGACTTCTAGCATTTGCATACAAGCATTTTGGAGACTGTATTTTATTCATATTAATCTGGCTATCGGTAGGCAGGGGTAATTTGGAATCTTTAAGCTCTGTCTGCTCCGTACGCAAGGGCATTTGGGCTACTTTTGTCTTTATTGGAACCTCTCTGCTGATATACCCTGACTTCATTCTTTGGTAGTATCCTTCAAGGATACATTGTTCCGAACCATGCACTCTAGTTTAAAAGCTGCTCTATCTCCTTTTTAAAGGTTAATGCCAGCAGTCTGGTTTCACCCCAGTTAAGGTGAAGCCCATCCCTTCGGAAGAGCCCCTTCTTTCCCCAAAATGTTCCTCAGTTCCTAACAAATCCAAAACCCTCATCCTTGCACCATCATCTCATCCACACATTGAGACTCTGGAGCTCTGCCTGCCTCTTGGTTTCTGCTCGTTTATTAGATTTCATAGCCCAATTGGAGACTGGTTTTGTAGGAGTTTGAAGATGGTGATGACTGCCTTGTATATTATTCTTGGTGATATTGGTAGCCAAGGATTGTCTTTAAAATGGGAGTGATGCGGTTGTATCTGGGTGAGCCAGTTATAATCCTGGTGGCAGTATTCTGGACCATCTGCAGTGGGTATAGTGTTTGTTTAGGGAGGCCTTGGTAGAGAATGTTTCAAAAGACTAGGTGTGGTGTAATTATGGCTTGACATACAGTTCTGAAGTCACTCGAGTCCAGGAGTGGGCATACATTTTGTAGAATCTTTAGCTTGTGGTATGGAGAGTTTGTTGTTGGTTTTTTTAATATGTTGATTCTTAACTTTGCTGGAGGGATGAAAATTGAATCTCTTGTAACATGGAGAACTTTGGATTTATTATAGTTTACTGAGAGGTTAAGGTTTGCAAGGTATTGTGTAATGGCACTGAAGCATGAAGTTATGGTTGTGTAGTCAGGGTGTTTGTGGCGAAGGGGGGTGTAGATCATTGTATCATCTGCACAGATATGGAAAATGACATTGTTTTTTCTTATTACTGTGCATATTGGTTGTATATAAAGATTAAAAAGTAATGCGGACAGAGCAGACCCTTGTGGTACCCCTTGTTGCTGTTTGAAAGGATTTGAATTCTGTGTGCCTACTTTGACCTGTTGCTGTTGGTCAGTTAGGAATGATTTAAACCAGTCCAGAGTTGTGTTGTAGAGGGTAAGTTCCTGTAGCCTGGATAGGAGGATATGGTAGTTAGTGGAGTTGAATTCTGCAGTAATGCCAAGGAATATCATGATGAAGCCTTGCCTAGTTTTTTTTTTTTTTATCCCTCTAGTTAGGGTGTTGAATAGGGTTGTCAGGTGTGTCTCAATGCTGTGAAAAGGACGGAAACCATATTTTTGGGGGTCTAAGGAAGCATGTATTCTAAGAGTTGCTGTTATCACCAAGATAATAAAAAATGTGGCACAAAAGGCATGCTTGAGATAGGTCTGAAAGAGCTAGGTGGTGTTGGGTCAATGGAAGGCTTTTTTAGGATTGGTCTAATTGAGGCTCTCTTGAGTGTGGGAGGCATGTATCCTTGGGAAAGTGAGGAGTGGACGGTTTTTAGTAGCACTGGGGAGACATCTGTTCTTGTTATAACAGTCAGTCAATGACTAGCAGCTTCTTCACTGTCCTCCTTAAGAAAGAAACTCAGTCCACCTTAAAGCATCCAGGGGTTCTGTCCTGAAGCCCCCAGTTCAATCTCTGTTTTCAAAATAGTAGCCCAAACAGTCTTTTTAGGCTTCAAAGCAGCCCTCCCGACTTCATCCTCATGAGCCAACAATTCTTATACTCAGTGTCTGGCTTCTGAATTGGTTCACAGCCACCCACTGTCAGGTTTTTCAGATTACCATGAAAACTCCAGACTGTTACAATTCTTAGATCCCAAACATAAAGCAGAGTTCACTTCAAAGCTTGATTTAACAAGCTCCTCACAGCTTCAATCATGCAGCAAGGGGTTAGTCCACAGTAAAGCAAGTCTTTACCTTTCATCAGGCTGGCAGCTTTTCCTTGGTGGAGTCTCTCCCTGAGACTGCACTCTTGCTCTGCTCCCAAGCTTTTATACCCTGCCTAACCCCACCCCCTTCTATCCACACCCTCATTACTTACCTGGGAGACCAGCCTGCCTTCTTTCCTAGGTCTAGCAGTAGACAAAACCTGGCCTGAATTCCAGGACTGCCTTGTGTTTTCCTCTCTGTTTTTCTTTAAACCTAGTGCTAAGATAAATATCCCATCAAAACTATATTATATTTAATAAAGATAAAATTAAAAATACCTAATTTGACCATTCCCTTATAATCTTTGACCATGCAACAATATCCGTGATTGGACTTCCACATTAAAAAAAACCCTAAAACCTTTTAAAGTATTTTTTCTTTTCTTTACAACTTGGAGGCTTTTTGCTATTGTGCACTTGTGGAAGAGAATGTTTTTTGGATAAAGGCCCTTATTCTAATATGTTTCATTAGAAGTCAAGTGCGTATGCAAAACCGTTTGCTCAGGTCTAGCCATCCTGTATCTGATAACCCTGTAATATTTCAGTTAGTTGTAAGACAGAAAGGAGTGACTTCCACATTTTATATTCATGCTCATCTGCTAATACAATTGCTATTCTATGCATGCAACAGACAGCTTTGACTGCAACTCCTGCCATCTTTCTGTTCTTTCTACCTCACTACGCCATATGCCGGAAACAGTCTTCTGAACTGGTGCATCATGTTCCTCTCTGGTCGTATTCAAGTCCCAACTAGAGACCCACTTGGCTGTGGTTGTTTTTGTAGTTACTTCGCAAATTTAAACTATGTTTACTAAAAATAAGCAAATTTTTCAGAAATCCATGTCTCTTCATGGAGTACATTTCTTATGTAGGAAAGGAACACAGAGGGAGCAAGACCCTCACAATGGATAGCAGAACAACACAACAAGCAAGGGACAAGTGTGAAGGGCAGCTGTTAAATTATGTTTTGTTTACAAAGTTTTGATTCCAACGCACCGATCTCACTTAGCTATCAAGCATCAAATTGATTGGTGTCTTTCTAAAGACTACCTTCTCACAAGGTGCCTTTTATGCGTATTCCCCAAAGAAGGCTTGTTGCCAAAACGCGTAGGGGTTTTTTCAATATATAAGCACCTGTGACCATACTCATCCCTCGCTTGTTGTGTTGTACATTTCTTATGTATACCTGCAGAAGAATGACCCCAAAGGCCTTAAGGAGTCACCATCAGCAGTAAGAAAATTTTTTTCATAAGTCTGACTCCGCTCCGGAGTCTCTGGTAACACCACGCTCCAAAGCCCCCCTCCGATATCTCGGTGCCCCGCGAAGCCAGAGCCTCCTTGGTGTCCTGTGGCTGCAGTTCCTCCAAGCAGAAGTCCCCAGAGGTGGAGCATAAGAAGAAGAAATCCTTGAAGACCACCTCGAAGGACGGATCAGGGAAGAAGGTGAAATCCCACCTCAGGTCCTGCAGCCCCAGGCGTGAGTCCAAGGAGTCAGGGTAGGAGTGGCCCTCCAAGTTGCCCCACAAGGAGTTGTCAGCTTACGCCAACCGGCTTCAGGCCTCTGAAGACATCCTCATCGAGGACTCCTCCTTGATAGTACAGATGCTGGCCCGAAGTCCATGGTGCCCGCATTGATTGCTGCGGAGCCAACTGGCATGGAGACCAGAATAGCAGCCCTAGACAGCAGTATAACTGCTCTAGTGGCCATGCAGCGGGCGTTTATGTCCATCTTGTCCGGTTCATCTGTTCCAACGACAGGTCCCTCGACATCAAGGGCTTCCCCAGATGTCGAGCCAGTTCTCATGCGCCATTGGCCTCGAGAGGTCCCGGTCCCGGTCCCGGTCCCATTCTTTTGGATACTGGTCCTTCCTGGCAATCCAAGCTGCTTGGAACAACAATCCTCTGGAGATCCTGCACCGTGGAGAGTGGTTCTCAACTAAGGTGATCGTGCGGCATCGAACTTCTACTCTGACTTCGAGTCTGAATGGGAGACTGAGGATGAGGAGTCCCCAGACATGAGGCAACACTGTGACGTGCCCTCGAACCCATCTCCCCCGGCAACCCGATGCCACTCCCCACCCAAGGATGTTGCATTCCTAGACTTTGTGAGGGATAAGGCCAAGGCTCTCATGATCGAGACCGAGGCCAAGGAGGAGCCACAAACCGAGGAAATGGAGATACTCCAATATGAGTATCTCCAATTCCCAGTCCCAGTGCCCCCTGATCCTCGAACGCCTCCTCCTCTGGATGTGGGAAACACTGGCATTGATGCCAGTTGTCAGCAGGTATCGGGCACGCCAGAGCCCTGGGTTCCAAAAGGCCCAGCTCCTCCTCAACTTAATGGTCATGGAGTCAGCCATGCACTGGCTTAAGAGCCAATAGAGACACTTGTCAGTACCACCTGTCAGAGATGCCTGAACCTTCGACGCCCTTGGCCGAAAGACTTTTCAGGGCTCGATACTAACATGCCGAATACACTTATACCAGCTCTACATCAGCATGTACCTGAAGGAACTGAGGGAGCTCGGGGATTCTTGATAGGCCTCAATGGAGAACCCCTACAGAGGTTCAAGACCCTAACCTCGGTGGTAAAGGAATGTTCAAAGTTCCTGTCTCAAGCAGCATATAATGGCTTTGAGTCATCGGCTAGGGTGGCCGCTGCAGGCATCGGGACATGATGCCAAGCATGACTGCAGTCATCAAATCTGGAACAATGGGTAAAGGACAAATAGATCGATGTCCCCTTCACAGGGAAAATGTTTGGGAAACCCATGGCGGACAAAGTAGCGTAGATAGAGACCGAATATGCGAAGAGAACCAGGCTCTCAAAAAAGACCTCTCTGCAACCCTGAAAGAAAACCCCGGGAGAAAAAAGCCCTTCTTCCCAAGGAAGAAAGCGAGCTTCAGTACTACTCTGCACTTCCAACCCTTCTCGGACCCTCAACAGGCCCAGCAACAAAAAGGGCAGGGACATGCTCCCAGAAAGCGTAAAGCCCCAAAGCCCCAGGCACCGGCTCAGGCCCAGCCCGGAGGAGGCTTTTGATGACTTGGGTGTGACCCCACACTCCACAGGGGGTCCTTTGCTGCCCACAGTGGGGCACCTAGCCCTGTTTGCCCACAGGTGGACAGCCATCACCACCAATACCTGGGTGTTACAGGTGGTCCAGGAGGGTTACCTCCTCCACTTACATCAGACACCACCCCCGTTCTTCCCAGGAGAGCTCACCAAACCTCTCCTTCACCAGACCCTGCTCCTCAGTGAGCTAGAAGGACAACTCCGGGACAAACCAGTGGAGCCAGTCCCAAAACACTTCTGAGGCACCGGTTTCTACCAGTTTCAAGAGGATTGGGGGCCTCAGGCCCATCCTGGATCTGCAAGAGCTTGACGGGTTTCTGATTTCTGGTTAAGATGCTCTCCCTTGAAACACTGCTGCCATTCTTCCAGCAGGGAGTGGCTTTGCTCCTTAGATCTAAAGGATGCTTGCACTCACATCCTAATCCATTCCAGCCAAAGAAAATACCTTCAGTTCGTGGTGGGGAGAGAACACTACCAATACAGAGTACTGCCCTTCAGGCTAGCCTTGTCTCCAAGGGTCTTTACAAAGTGTCTCACAGTGGTCGCAGCCCACCTCAGGCTTCAAGGGGCCTTCGTCTTCTACCTGCAGTGTACCCAGGACCACCTCAAAGCTCAACAGCTTTTCATATCCTATGACCTCAGCTGTCTGGGGCTCTCAGTGACCAAGTGACCTCTGTCCACCTGGGTGGCGGACTGCATTACCCTTGCCTATGAGCAAGTGGGGATCCCACTAGACCAGAATTTCATGGCACACTGCGTTAGAGCCATGGCAACTTCCGTGGCCAATCTGTGTTCCGTCCCCATGATGAAAATTTGCCGGGCCGCCACCTGGTCTTCGGTCCATACCTTCACAGCTCTCTACTGCCTGGAGAGGGAGTCCCAGCGGGACAGCGCCTTTGGCCAGGCCATACTCCTTAATCTTTTTGGGGTGTAGACAACTCCTGCCCTCCGACCCTTCTGTGTTCAGGCTACCAGAGTGCTGGTGTTCACAGGACACTTGGGTCTTGCAAGAGCCTCTCCCTCGGGACTCGACTGCTGCTGGTCACGGCTCCCCCTTTTCAGGTTGCTGTGGCATTTTTCTTTTTGTTACAGGTTCTTGATAGTGTGTAGCTGGGGAGTCCTATATGTGAGGAATGGCTTCCTATTTTTTCCCGGAGAAAGCTTGGTTACTCTCCTGTAGCAGGTGTTCTCCAGGGACAGCAGGAATTAGTCCACACAACCCTCTTTCCTCCCATTGAAGTTGCTTCTTTACCACCTGATATTTTTGCTGTCTTAGCTGTGTCATTAGACTGAGGCAAGAATGCACCCTTGGGCGGGAAGTGGACCATGCAGGCATGGTGCATCTCCCAAAGGCTTTCCTTGAATGCTGGGGAGATGCTTCCACACAGGCTCCATCGGCACCGATGTCACCCATATGTGAGGACTGATTCCTGCTGTTCCTGGAGAACACCTGTTACAGGTGAGTAACTACGCTTTCTTGGCGGCCCCCTCCCGCTCTTACCACCACTACTACTACACTTCTCTGGGACCTGCAGCTGCAGCAGTGACAATAAAACAAGGAAGCACTTAGCAGCGCCTGAACCTCTGCGTGTTGGTGTTATACTCTGAAAGCCCAGACCATTCCACCCCCACACAAACAGAAAGTCTGCAGCAGAGGAGGTGGGACTGGCTGAACTTTTATCGTGTAGCACCAGCATGCAGTGGTTCAAGCCTGCTAAGTGCTTTTTTGTTATTTTATTGTCATTGCCGCCACTGCAGGTCCTGGAAAAGTGTGGCAGCAGTGATAGAAACAGAAACATGACCACAGAAAAAGACCACATGGCATATCTAGTCTACCCTTCCATATCAACCACTACAATAGTCCCCTTTTAACCTTTAGAGATCCTTTGTATTTGTCCCATGCTTTTTTGAATTCAGATACTGTCCTCATCTCTGCCACCTCCACTGGGAAACTATTGCACACATCTACCACTCTTTCCATAAAGAAATATTTTCACATATTACTCCTGAGTCTATCTCCATTCACCCTCATCCTATGTCCCCTCATAGCAGAGCTTGATTTCAATTGAAAGAGGCTCTCCTCCTGTGCATTTATGCCACAGAGGTATTTAAATGTTTCAATCATATCACTTCTATCCCACCTTTCCTGTAAAGTATACAATCCGCAAAAAGGCGAACCTTATCTGAAAGCCCTTCCGCAATATCACTAAAATAGATGTTAAAAAGAATCTAACCAAGGACAGATCCCTACTGCACGCCACTGGTAACCTCCTCCTCAGAGTGAGCTCCATTTACCTGTACCCTTTGTTGCCTCCCATTCAATCAATTTCTAACAGTAATGAGCGGCCTTAAAATATTTGGTGCTCTAGGTGACCATCTCATTCTCCTATTGGTAGTGCTCGCCATGATCTTAACTAGAAATTGGACTGTTAAGCTATGTGCTAACGGACAATAAAAATAAACATAGAATTTTAAACACAGATTTAATCAGTTTAACTACAGACTCCTTTTCCCCAAAAAGTTTGAGACAACTTCCCAGCAAGTAGATACTTGTAAGTGTAGATTCCTTCCCAGGAGTAGCAGAATTTCTACCCCATTCTACATTCTCTCATAAAGCTATGTCTTAACTGGCTTTAATAAAACTAAAAGATTGGCTGTTAAGTTATGTTCTAATTGGAGTGGGGCATAAATATGCAGGCAAATTTGGTCTGTCTGTCCTGTAGAATTTTTTTGAAGTTTAGAATCCAACTCCATCCCTCTCAAGCCCATTCTTATTATTTTTAGGTATATTTATTTATTTAGTTGACATTTCTTATATACCATTCAGGAAAGGGTGAGGAACGAGAGACTACATTGCGGATGTGAGATGGATCCTTGAAAAGACTAAAGAATACCAAAAGGATATCTATTTGTGCTTTATTGAGTGCAGCAAGGCTTTTGACTGTGTAAACCATGAGAAATTCTGGGCCACATTAAGAAGCATGGGTATACCAGAACACCTGATCGTTCTCTTGCACAATCTGTACATTGATCAAGAAGCAACAGTTCGAATAGAACAAGGAGAAACAGAATGGTTTAAAATAAGCAAAGGTGTACGACAAGGCTACATACTTTCCCCCTACCTGTTTAATTTATATGCAGAACAAATTATCAGAGAAGCAGGATTGTATGAACACAACAGAGGTGTGAAGATGAGTCTTCCACCAATCAACAACCTTAGCTATGCTGATGATACCACATTACTGGCTGAAAGTGAAGATGATCTCAAACATTTGCTTCTCATGATTAAGGAACATATCTTAAAATGGCCTGCACCTTAATGTAAAGAAGACAAAGATCATGACAACTGGCAAAATCAATAAATTCATCGTTGAAGAAGAAATTGAAATTGGGGATAACTTTAACCTACTTGGATCAACTATCAATAAAGAAGCAACAAGCAGTCAAGAAATCTGATGACTCATTGCTCTAGGCAGAATGGCTATGAAAGACCTAGACAAGATTCTCAAAAACAGAGATGTCTCTCTCCATACAAAGATTCGACTCATTCAAGCCGTGGTATTTTCAATAACATCATACGGATGCGAAAGCTGGACAGTGAAAAAGATAGACAAGAAGAAAATCAATGCCTTTGAATTATGGTGCTGGCGGCGAATACTGCGTATACCATGGACTGCCCGAAAAACAAAACAGTCAGTACTAGAGGAGATCAAACCTAAGCTTTCTTTAGAAGCTCAGATGACAAGACTTTGACTTTCATACTTTGGACACATCATGCGAAGAGAGAGATCATTAGAGTAAGACATCATGCTTGGCAAGATAGAAGGTCAATGTAGAAGAGGAAGGCCAGCAATGAGATGGATCGATACAATAACAGCAGCTATGAGTACCAGTCTGTCAACAATGAGCCACCTGAGTGAATCCGAACACAATTTAGGACAACTCTCCAGAGGGTCGCCATGAGTCAACACTGACTCGACGACACTTAACAACAATATACCGCCTTTCAGGTTTATCAAGGTGGTTTACAATGAACTCAACAGTTTTATAAGGAACAGTTACTTTAGAACTATTTTACAAAAGACAGTTTAACAAACCACTAGAGAGATATCCATTTAACTGTGCAACAATTCAGAACTATTTATAAGTAGCTTTATGGTTGTAGGATATTGTGCGGCATTGTGGTAGAATTGGTTGTGAGTCATTCCTGATTTTTACAGCTATGTGGATGCTGTGGTGTGATAGATGACTTTTTATAACAAAAAAATGTACAAAAGGCATGTTGCTTACAAAACAGTGTTGGCTTACTCATTGGCATTCTGTTTTCTGTTTTCCACTTTTTTGAAATGGCCATCCATAGATAGGGATTACATTGTGTGAAGACCTCTTGTTTTTAGAGAAAACAAAGTTGCTTACCTGTAATGTTTTCTTGAAGGGCAACAAGACAGTTCTCACAAGATCTTCCACTTCCCCAGGAGTTGGCTTCTTCTAATAATAGATATATATGGAAGTGAGATTGCACAGTGACATCAATGTGGGAGAACTACTCTACACTTGCTCTGCCCATAGCATGTCCTGTGAGGTGCGCTTCATCTCAGCCCTGGCTGTCTTCAGCTACCCCACTACCTTTGCTCCTGTGCCCACTCAGTTAAATATACTTGGCTCAAATTCTGCTCCCTTTCTGACTTCCTTCACTTCAAATTCATGCTTACTTCTTTCCAGTCTACCATTACACTCACTAAGCAAAACTGTTTTACCCACCTTATTAACTGTTTTGCCTCTAACCCCCACCATCTCTTCTCTCAATCTCTTCTTAAGGCAGCACCACTTCCAATCCCTCCTTCTCTCTCTGCCCAAACCCTAGCCAACGATTTCCATGACAGAATCCATAATATTACTCTTCAATTCCCTACTAAATCTTCTTCACCCCCTCTTCCTCCTCTCCAATACCAACTTTTCCCCTCAACTTCTACTACCCTTTCATCCTTTTCTCTGAAGAGGAAACCTTTTTTCCTCCTCTAAACTCACTACCTGTTCTTCTGATCCTATCCCCCACCCATCTGTTGGGTCAAGGGTGCACCAATACAGCACCCTCAACCCAACAGCAGCACACAGTCCCAGCCCCACCCATTAACGCTTCCAGACACCTGATATGCAATTGTACATAGCACACAATTTGGTAGATAGCACACAATCTTGTATATAGCACACAATTTTGTTGTAAATAGCCACCAAGCAGTCATGTCACCACCCGCTCCCACTGGCCCGACTGCCTCGCCTGTATATAGTTACATAACTGAGTAGCCTGTTACTGTTTAGCCTGTACATAGTTTCCCCAGTTAGCCAAGTTGTAAACCCTGTTCCTTGTAAGTACAGTGCAGACACTGCCTGCACTGAACAAAGTTGTTTTAACTGTAAGCCGAGCTGATTTTGAAGAGTGCGGTATAAAAAAACCTCAAATAAATCAATCAATCTGCTCAACTCCTTCTCCTCCTCCTTCATCCCTTCCACCTCACATATTCTCAACCTTTCACTCTCCACTGCAACCTTCCCTGTAGCCTTCAAGCATGCTGTGATCACTCTTCTCATCAAAAAACCTTCACTTGACCCTACTTGTCCTTCTAATTACCGACGCAACTCCCTTCTCTCATTCATTTTCAAACTTCTTGAATATGCAGTTCTCTGATGCTGCCTCAAATTTCTCTCCTCTCATGCCTTCCTTGATGCACTCCAGTCTGGTTTTCGTCCCTTTCATTCTACTAAAACAGCTCTTGCCAAAGTTTCCAGTGACTTGTTCCTGGCTAAGTCCAAAGGCCTTTACTTAGTTCTCATTCTTCTTGAGAAGGAGGAAGTGGTCAACAGTATCAAAAGCAGGAGAAAGCTCAACACATTATCCTCTCTTGGTTTTAAGGGTTCTGTGCTGTCTTGGTTCTCTTCTTATCTCTCCAGTCGCTCTTTCGGTGTTTGTTCTGGTGGTTCCTCCTCTACTGACATCCCTCTTTCAGTTGGTGTACACCAAGGGTCGGTTCTAGGCCCTCTCCTTTTCTCTTTCTACACCTAGTCCCTTGGTGCCCTCATCTCTTCCCATGGCTTTCAGTATCATTTTTATGCTGATGACTCTCAAATCTATCTATCTTCACCTGACATTTCTCTTACACTCCAAGCTCGTATCTCTGCCTGCTTATCTGACATCGCTGCCTGGATGTCTCACTGCCATCTGAAATTGAACATGGCTAAAATCCAACTTTTTATCTTTCCCACTAAACCTACCCCCCTCCTCCTTTCTTTATCACTGTTGACAGTACTCTTCCTTCTTCCTGTTTCCTCAGCCTGCAACCTTGGGGTCCTCCCTTTCCTTCTCCACCCATATTCAACAGATTATTAAAACCTGTCATTTTTTTCTCTATAGCATTAACAAAATTTGCCCCTTCCTCTCTGAACACGCTACTAAAACTCTTGTCCACTCTTTAGTTGCCTCCGGTCTTGACTATTGCAACCACCTCCTTGCTGGTCTTCCTCAGAGTCATCTCTCTCCTCTTCAGTCTATTCAGAACTCTGCTGCATGACTAATCTTCCACCAGCCCCAATACACTTATATAACCCCTCTTTTGAAATCACATCACTGGCTCCCCTTCCATCTCCCTATCCATTTCAAACTTCTCCTTCAAACCTATAAATGCATTCATTCTACTGCCCCCCTCCCCCATTACCTTTCCTCTCTCATCTCTCACTACACCCCTCCTCGTGAACTTCATTCCTCCTCTAACTTTCTTTTCTCTATGCCCTTTTCTTCTAATGCCAACTCCAGACTTTGATCTTTTCACCTTGCTGCTCCTTATGCCTGGAACAGACTTCCTGTATCTTTACATCAAGTCTCATTTCTCTCCCTCTTCAAATCCATGCTAAAGGCTACCCTCTTTGAGGCCGCTATTGGATCCTAATCCCTTGTGCCTCCTCTCCCTATTGAACCCCTTGTTTCTCTTGTATTATGCTGTGTGTCTTATCTAGATTGTAAGCTCTATGAGCAGGGACTGTCTTCTATATGTGTTTGTACAGCACTGCGTATGCCTTGTAGCACTATATAAATGATTAATAATAATAATAGTAGTAGTAGTAGTAGTAGAAAATGCCATACTGGGTCAGACCAAGGATGCATCAAACCCAGTATCCTGTTTTCAACAACTGCCTATGCAGGTCACAAGTACCTGTCAGGTTCCCAAAAAGGTATACAGATTCCATCCTGCTTATTTCAAGGGTAAGCAGTGAATTTCATGAATCCCAGAGTTTGATTACATGTTGAGTGAAAAAAATAATTTTTCCTATTAGTCTTAAATGGGCTATATTGTAGCTTTGTTGCTTGTGTCCCAGTCTTTCTACTTTTTGAAGCAGTAAACAACAAATCTATGTTTACCCGTTCCACTCTGTTCATTATTTTATAGATCTCTATCATATCTCCCCTCCGCCGTCATTTTGCAAGTTGAAGAACCCTAATCTTTTAAGCCTTTCCTCATGGAGGTATCACTCCATCCCCATTACCATTTTGGTGGCTCTTCTCTGAACCTTTCCTAGTTCTGCTATATCCTTTTTCAGAAAGGGCGACCAGACTTTCACACAATATTCAAGATGTGGTCGCACCATGGAATGATACAGAGGCATTGTAATATCCTTGGTTTTATTCTCCATTCCTTTCCTTACGATTCCTAGAATTCTGTTTACTTTCTTGGTTGCCAATGCACACTGGGCAGAGGGTTTCAATGTAGTATTATCCATGATGACACCCAAATCTTTATCCTGAGTGGTGGCTCCTAATGTGGAACCTTGCATCATAGAACCCTGGTTTGGGTTGTTCTTCCCTAAGTGCATAACTTTTCACTCGTCCACATTAAAATCTATCTGTCATTTCAATGCCCAGTCTTCCAGTTTGTCAAGCTCTTCTTGCAATATTTCATAATCCTCTTGTGTTTTAACAACTGAATAATTTTGTGTCCTCTGAAGATTTAATCACCTCACTTGTTATTCCCATTTCCAGGTTATTTATGAATATGTTTAAAAGCAGTGGGCCCAGCACAAATCTCTGGAATATTCCTCTATTTCATTAGTGGAATCAGACTATCCTTTGCTAAATCCATGTTGGCTTTCTGCCATTAAGGAGTGGAGGAATAGCCTAATGGCTTTGATTCCCACTAGCACTCCTTGTGGCTTTGGGCAAGTCACTTAACCCTCCATTGCCTCAGAAAATTCCAAGTTATCAAAGTCCATGTTTAATGTAGATTACCAAGTTTAAGTTACAATGTAAACCACTTTGATTGAAATAATAAAGTGGTATAAAACTGGTGAATGAATTAATTAAGCCATGACTATTTAGAAGTTCAGTAATTTTGTTTTCTATAATTTTATCTGGTGCAGACGTCAAGCTCACCAGTCTGTAGTTTCCTAGATAACTCCTAGAACCCTTTTTATAAATTGGCATTGCATAGGCCATTTTCCTATCCTCTGGTACTACAGATGATTTTAATGATAGTTCACAGATTACAAAAGTAGGTTTGCAATCTCATATTTCAGTTCTTTTATCACCCTGGGATGTATGCCATCTGGTCCAGGTGATTTGCTGCTTTTTAGTTTATCAAATAATTGTATTACATCTTCCCGATTTATTGAGATTTGTTTCATATATGTGCAGAACAACATTCTAGAAAGCTCTAAGAGATTTTTTTTACATTTTTCTGGCCCTATCTCCATTGGATGATGCTGTCCATGTGTGAGGACTGATATCCTGCTGTCCTCATAGAATATCTGTTACAGGTAAGTAACTTTGCTATCTTTCCATAAATAGATTCCAGTTATTAGCAACCTTTGTTTCTCTTTTTAACTGTGGAACTTTAGAGATAATTTATGCTACTGAAGTGTCTCATTGGAAAAAATGAGAAAATTGTCTAGTCAAGATTTCCTCCCAGTGGTGGCTTCTGCTGCTTTGAAAGCAAAGAATGCATACATGAAAATAACAATCAGAATTGGAATGGGTGTTGAAATTCTTTATGACTTTTGTAAGTGAAAGGTATCATCCCTTACTGGTCTTTTTCGCTTCCAGAATTAGTCATTGCAGGCTTGCCTGAGAATAAGAACTTCTCTTTAAAGGACAATGTGATTGTCGTCTATTATCCCTATCCTTCTTTTATTACCTTTCTCTTCTCTTTTATACCTCTCACAGATTTTTTCCTTTTCTCTCTTCTTACTCCCTTTACATTTTCCACTGATGTCATTCTGTTCCTATATACTTTTATAACTTGTTGCATTATACTCGCTCTTCCCAACTCTCCACCATCACTCTTTATCTGGTTCTCTTTCCATCACTCCCTCATTTCTTACTTGACTCACTAATTCACTTTTCATCATCTTTTACTACTTCTCCCCCTTTCTTATCACTCTGTTTCTCCCTCTATCATCCCTGTGTAAAATTTCTTTCCATTTTAAAAATAAACATTTGCCATTGTCTCAGTTATTCACATTCCAACCACGTTCCTCAGCTATGATTTAAGATGGAAAAAGAGAGAGTGGGAAGGAAAGAAAGAGGAACTGAGGTATTGTGATTACGGATTTGATTTATTACCATCTTTTCAAAGCACAAAGACATCTGTGTGCTTATTTCCCTTCCAATACTTATAAAAACACAAGCCATTCATCTGCCCACTACACTCCCATCCGTGACTGGCCTGCCAATGCACTTACCCATCTTTAATACTCTTCCCAAGGAGACTATGCTTCACATTTTTTGCATCCACAGACAAAAAGAAAAAAAATATTTTCTTCTTTTATAACAAGGATGGCCGTAGCAAATTTTAGTTTGTCAGTGACATCACCTGTGATGGAGCTTTACATAACAGACAAACACAAGGATGAGCAAGTTACTAACGTGTACTTCTGTGTTAGCATGTTCTAATGCTGTTAATGCACATTATTGGTAACTAAGTTCCATTGTATAACATTGAAGCTGTGATAAAATAACTACTACTACTACTACTGATCATTTCAAAAGCACTACAAGGCGTATGCAGTGCTGTACAGGCGCATGTAAAAGATGGTCCTGTTCAACAGAGCTTACAATCTAGTTAAGACAGACAACACAAACAACACACATTAATTGCATTAACACATACTAACATGGTACCACATATTAGCAACTCTAGCTATATAACCAAAATTCTTTCCCATCCAAGTATCAACCCTTTACCAGATGTTTTCTTGTGATGATTGTTTTGTGAAACAGTACCAAAGCATACTTATTTATTTTACATGGCAGTTTCTGCTGCTTCTTTGTACATCCAGCTCAGTCAGAATCAGGGCTGGAAATCTGGTACCACAAGCCACCTTGTGCAACTAGCCAGGGATATTTCCCCTTTTTTGTAACCCATCACCCACAACATGCTTTGCTATTTTCAATGATGCTCCTGAGCCAGGACCGTGCACCAGGGCTCCTTCTGGAATCCTGCAGTCATAGGCTCTGATTCCTTAAACAATGACCATGAATCCCTGCTGTAGGGGCTGTGAATAAAGCCTCCATATAATCTGCAGCCCCAACTGACATAGGTGGTGGAATACTAGACTGCATGGAACTAAACAGCATTTTCTACCTGAGCCACTAGACCAGCTCACCAAAGTTTCTTCTTAATAAAAGTCAACAGTACTGTTCATGATGCAACAGTGAACAGTGTCAAATCACTGTTCTTGCTGGTTGTTTTCCTCCAAGTACCAAACTGCCAATGAATTTTCATGTTCCTCCGCATTGCTTAATATGACTAAAGAGCTGTGAGGGGCGTCCTGCTTGATTGCAAGCATGTTCCAAATTCCAAAGCAGAAAAAACAATGGGCTCCTTTTTAGTATAAAAACTCATGGGATGGTGTTCTCCACTCTCAAAATATTTCTAAACCAAGCCATATTGAATATGGATTAAGGATGCTAAAAAGAGGGAGAGAACACAAAATTTGGAAGTGTCTGGGAATTATGTTCAGATTCTTTCTGCTTTTAGATCAATTTTTTGTTTGTGA
The DNA here is from genome assembly GCA_033557465.1 of Ichthyophis bannanicus. Lineage (NCBI taxonomy): Eukaryota > Metazoa > Chordata > Amphibia > Gymnophiona > Ichthyophiidae > Ichthyophis > Ichthyophis bannanicus. The sequence continues at coordinate 363,989,921 of CM066039.1, forward strand.
TTTGTCTCATTGTGTGTCTAGGCTACCAGAATAATATAGCAGTAAGTGGGTAGTTGCACCATTGCACTGTTAGCATTCTAACTGGGACAGAGCCATTTTTAAGAAATTTAGTAACACCAAGAGCTGGGACCTGCTCCAGAATCATCTTTCTCAAGCATTAATTCAGAAAACCATGTCTCTCTTACAGCAGATATATATAGATACATTATTGTTACAGATTGACCTTCACTCCTAAACAGTCCAGCTGTGAGACAGTGGTTTTGGGTAAGAAGTGTTGCTTTTTAGAAGATTAACTTTTTGACCAGAGGCAATTTATTATCCGAAGTGTAGTTTCAGGAACAAGAACTGATTGCAAGAAGATTCGCTCACCGAAACTATCTGATTCTGAAATAGAGGTTTTAGGGAGTCACATAAATAGATATGAAGGAAATTAGCCTTCACCTGCTTACTGTACAATAAAAGTTAACGCTTTAGTTAAGTAGAAAGGAAGAGTTATTCGGTGTTTAGCCCTCTGGTGCAAGGTACGAATTTTAAGAAGAGAGTGATTTTATTTTAAGAATACTAAAGGAAATAGTGGATCTCTAGATAGGTTTATTCATGTACAGAAATGTTTTCAGAGTCCTTAGACCATGGAGCACAGCACTATAGGAATTTGTCTGTAAACTTAGCACCTTCTTGCTAATTTAAATCCTATGAGTCATATAAAACTGTTTTTGAAGTGACTAGAAATAAAGAACTAGTGCTTCTCAGTAGATAAAACGTTTCCTCCTTGGTTATTCAGCACTTTGCCAGGGAAGCTTGGCATTTCCCCCATTTCCAAAACAAATAGGGCAAAATTTGGAAAATATGTGTTGAAGAATTGTAATACCAGTGATTTTATTATTTTTAGTCTACGTTAGTCAAGGAGTAGAAAGCCAGAAGTCAAATGCCATCCCACTGCTGCTTCTTATGATCTTGGACAAGCCATTAAATTCTCATTGCCTTAGGTACAAATTTAGGGTAATACTTACTAAAGCATATTACCCAGGTAGTGCAGGGGTAACACACATTTTTGGCACTGTGCTAAAAAGTAGCGCAGATCCCTGCACCAAAAGCCTGTGCTACAAAGACATCACACGTCTGGGTGGGGCATTCCCACCATGGTGCCACAAGTGTGGGCCATGAAAGCTTGTGCTGTTGGCACTAGGAGAAGAACAACTATTGCTAGCACAGTGGGAGGTGGTCGTTGTTCTGCGTGGTGGTATTAATGTGGCAAGCTGCACAATTCAGGGGGATAGATTTCTCTGATGCCCTGAATCTAGCACAGTGCCCTGTGCTAGTAGTACAGCCCAAACCTATGTTACTAGCATGAGGTTTTGTAAACATGCCCCTTAGGTTACAAACCTTCCAAGAACAAGAAAATGCCTACTATATCTGACTATAGCTCACTTTGAGCTACTCCTTTCTAAACCCCTTTTCATATGGTTACCAGCTAAGTGATGCACAGTGATAAAGTATTAAATAGTATTAAAGAACTGAAAAAAGAAGGGGATACACCAACAGTAACAAGGGGAAGGCACCAAGGAGGGGAGAGAGCTTTGGACATGAAAAGGAAGCTAGTGTTACTCTTAAGTTAAAAGGAAGTCATAGATTTATTTTAATAATCCTATGACAGAAACATAGAAACATAGAAATATGACGACAGAAAAAGACCACATGGCCTATCTAGTCTGTCCTTCCATAACAACTACAACAGTCCCCTTTTTACCTTTAGAGATCCTCTGTGTTTGTCCCATGCTTTTTTGAATTCAGTTACTGTCCTCATCTTTACCACCTCCACTGGGAGACTATTCCATGGATCCACTACTCTTTCCGTAAAGAAATATTTCTGCATATCACTCCTGAATCTATCTCCCTTCACCATCATCCCATGTCCCCTCGTAGCAGAACTTGCTTTCAATTGAAAGAGGCTCTCTCCCTGAACATTTATGCCACGGAGGTATTTAAACATCTCAATCATATCACCTCTATCCCGCCTTTCCTCTAAGGTGTACATATTAAGATCCTTCAGTCTGTCTTCATATGCTTTATAATGAAGACCACTAATCATTTTAGTAGCCACCCTCTGCACCGACTCCATCCTGTTCACATCCTTTTGAAGATGCGGTCTCCAGAATTGCACACTATACTCCAAATGAGGTCGCACCAAAGACTTATACAGAGGCATTATCACCTTTTTTCTGCTAGCCATTCCTCTCTGTATGCACCCAAGCATCCTTCTAGCTTTTGCGGTCACCTTTTCTACCTGTTTAGTTACTTTAAGATCATCAGACACAACCACGCCTAGGTCCCGCTCGTCTTTAGTGGACAAAAGTACTTCACCCCCTATACTATATTGCTCCCTTGGATTGCTGCAGCCCAAATGCATGACCTTACATTTTTTAACATTAAATCCCAGCTGCCAAATTCTAGACCATTCTTCCAGCTTAGCTAGATCCCTCCTCATGTTATCTACACCTTCCTGGTTGTCTACTCTATTGCAGATTTTGGTATCATCCTCAAAGAGGCAAACCTTACCTGAATGAATTCTTTGCTTCGGTCTTTACTGAGGAAGATGTAGGGATGTTACCCATGACTGAAGTGGTATTTAAAGGTGCAGAAGAATTGCAGGAAATAGCGATACACCGGGAAGATGTATTAGAACTATTAGATAAACTGAAGAGTAGCAAATCACCTGGGCTGGATGGTATACATCCAAGGGTGTTGAAAGAACTGAAATATGAGATTGCAGACCTGCTATTAGTAATCTGTGAACTATCATTAAAATCATCTCTAATACCTGAAGATTGGCGGATCGTCAATGTAACACCAATTTTTAAAAAGGGTTCCAGGGGTGATCCGGGAAACTACAGACCGGTGAGCCTCACGTCAGTACCGGGAAAAATGGTAGAAACCATCATAAAGAATAAAATTACTCAGCATGTAGATAGTCATGGCCTAATGGGAGACAGCCAACATGGCTTTAGACAAGGAAGATCTTGTCTTACTAATCTGTTATGTTTTTTTGAAAGTGTGAATAAACAAGTGGACAAAGGTGAGTCAGTTGATATAGTGTATCTGGACTTTCAGAAAGTCTTTGACAAGGTCCCTCATCAGAGACCTTTGGCAAAACTAAAGAGTCATGGGATAGGAGGCAGTGTACTACTGTGGATCAGGAACTGGTTAAAAGATAGAAAGCAGAGGGTTGGGCTAAATGGCCAATTTTCCCAATGGAGAAAGGTGAATAGTGGTGTACCCCAGGGATCTGTGCTGGGTCCGCTGCTTTTTGACATATTCATAAATGACCTGGAAAGTGGAATATCGAGTGAGGTTATCAAATTTGCAGATGACACAAAACTATTTAAAGTTGTTAAAACCCAAGAGGATTGTGGAAAATTGCAAGAGGATCTTGATAAATTGGAAGACTGGGCATCAAAATGGCAGATGAAATTTAATGTGGACAAGTGCAAAGTTATGCACCTAGGGAAGAACAACCCAACCTATGGTTACATGATGCAAGGTTCCACATTAGGAACCACCACCCAGGAAAACGATTTAGGTGTCATTGTGGATAACGTTAAAACCCTCGGCCCAGTGTGCAGCGGCAGCCAAGAGAGCAAATAGAATGCTAGGTATCATAAGGAAAGGAATGGAAAATAAAACAAATGATATTATAATGCCTCTATACCGTTCCATGGTGAGACCGCACCTTGAATACTGTGTGCAATTCTGATCGCCGTATCTTAAAAGGGATATAGCGTTATTAGAAAAGGTTCAGAGAAGAGCCACCAAAATGGTAAAGGGGATGGAAGGATACTCCTATGAAGAAAGGCTAAAAAGGTTAGGGCTCTTTAACCTGGAAAAGAGATGGCTTTGGGGAGATATGATAGAAGTCTATAAATTAATGAACGGAGTGGAACGGGTAAACGTAGATCGACTGTTTATGTTATCAGAATATAGAAAGACTAGGGGACATGCAATGAAGCTACAGGGTAAACTATTTAAGACTAATAAAAGAAAATATTTTTTCACTCAACGTGTAATCAAACTCTGGAATTTGTTACCGGAGGATGTAGTAAAGGCTGTTAGTGTAGCTGGGTTTAAAAAAGGTTTGGACAAGTTCCTGGAGGAAAGGTCCATAAACCATTATTAAGAAGGGACCCAGGATATCAGTGCTTGACCTAGTACAAGCATTTCAGAACCTGTGTCTTTTGGGGAAACTGCTAGGTACGTATGACCTAGATTGGCCACTGTTGGAAGCAGGACACTGGGCTTGATGGACCTTGGTCTGACCCAGTATGGCATATCTTATGTTCTTATGTTACCCTCCAAATTACATTCATTCCTTGCTTCCCATGGCAAATGGCATATGAAACACTATGGGCCCGATTCTGAGTGATGACTTGCGGGGCTGAACATTCCAGTGGAACGTTCAGCTCCGGAAGCCATCCTGCCCGTATTCCCCCTCTGACTTTCCCCACACAGCCAGAGCAGCAGTAGAGGGAGAGCGGAGTGGGGGCAGGTTGAGGCGGTAGGATGTACAGGGCAGATTCAGGTCACGGCCCTATACATCCTGCGAGGTCAGGGGGAACGTGCTGCTTATTCCACCTCAAAGGTGGTATAAGCAGCTTTATCCAGACAATTGGGGCCAGAACCCCCCCCCCCCCAAGGCCAGGGACGGGGGCAGGTATGTACCTGCCGCCTGATCCTGGCTCCGGCTGCCTAGCTTTGGGTCGGGCGATGGGGAAACAGAGGGTCGGTGCCGTGGGAGTCAAGGGGACCTCTGGGGAGGATGTCCCCTTGGGTCTGTAGGGGCATGCCAGGCCATCTCAGGGCCCGATTCTGTATGTCTCTGGTTCACCTGAGCTAAAAATGTTTTTCCCCTGATTTTTATTTGTACTCAGCATCTGATGCTTCTCGTCTCAGTGTCCAACAACAAAGGCCATCATTGATGGGTTCCAGTTGCCCTGATACTGCTTTTCCATTGTCACAATGTCTTGGTGAAACCTTTAGCCATGTTCATCGCTGACTGCACCAAGATTAGCAGGGAAGAAGTCCAAGTGTGAATGCAGAAAATGAATCTTCAGCGACATGTTGCACTTCGCCTCAGAAGAAAGGCCTGGCAATCTACTTCTGGTGACACTGCCAAGAAAACCCAGGAGCTTCTGGGTCACCAGGAGTCAGGACTGACTCGAAGGCACACATTGCATTGCATTGCATGCTTGAAGCACATTGTCAACCAGATGGACATAGTTTGGTTTCCTGTAATTGCCAAGAAAATTCTCAACAAGATCCCTGAATGTGACTTTCTCAGGCCCCACTAGCAGATCTTCAAACCGCTTGTCATTGATGATGTGTTTGACTTGCGGACCCACAAAAATGCCTTCCTTAATCTTAGCATCAGTTATTCTTGGAAACATCTATCTCAAATATTGAAGTCCTTCACCATCCTTGTTCATCACTTTCACAAAGTTTTTCATCAGTCCGAGTTTTATATGAAAAAGAGGCAAAAATATCGTACTTGTGTCGACAATGGTTCATGTACCACATTTTTCCTACCCGGAATCAAACGTTTACGAGCCAGTTCTTTTTAATGTAATGAGACTCTCAAGCATGGTAGTTCCATTCACAAATGAAACAACAGTACTTGGTGTACCCAAGCTGCATTCCTAGTAGCAGTGTCACTACTTTTAGATCACCACAGATGTTCCATTTGTAGTTGTTGTCCTATATGTGTTTCAGAAACAGTTCCATGTTTTCATAGGTTTCTTTCATGTGCATGCATAGGTAATAGGTATTGAAGGGTGGACATTGTCATTGTGTAACAAGACAGCTTTCAAGCTTAACAGTGACGAATCGATAAAAAGGTGCAATTGTTGTGGGTCATGCTCACAACCCAATGAACAACCTATCAATGTCAGTGCAGAAACAGAGGTTGTCAACCTATGCAAAGAATTTTTCATATCTTCTTGGCTGGTCCAAAAGACACATATTTTTGTACCTGGTGACAGCAAACCCCATCCTTGCGATCTTTGAACCAAGTAGTTCAACTTTTGTTTTTGACAAACTTAAGTCCTTTACCAGGTCATTCAATTCTGATTGTGTTATCAAATGAGGCACACCAGATATAAATGGTTGAAAATCTAGATCCATGTCATTTTCCTCGTCTGGCTCATGTATTGTGGCATCTTCACTGCCTCATCTAGGTTCCATGTCTGTGGTGACTTTGGTACTGGTATACTGTCATCATGTGGCACTGGTCTCATGGCTGCAGGCAGACTGGGGTATTCAATAAATTTCTTATTTTTAGCAGAGAAGCCGGATCTATTGGTCAGGCAGAAGTAACAGTCTGTCACATGATCCTTCTGTTCTCACCATATCATCAGGACTGCAAACAGCATTGACTTCTGAGTACCTCCGAGCCAAGCTCTGAGATGGACAGCAAATGTGAGGAGCCCAGGATTTGTCTTGATTGCCAACTTTACAATCAAAGTACAGCTCATACGCTTTCTTAATAAGTTCAGTCATGCTGCGTCTTTGACGCTTAAGAATATACCCACCACAAATGTAACAGAATGTATCGCGGCTGTTGTGACATTGACAAAATATTTTTGCTGTAACGAATCGTCGTTTAGATAGGGTTACCAACTTTTTCACCGAGAAAAACCGACACCTGTGGCTCGCCATGCTCCACCCATTCTCCGCCCCTAGTCCCACCCCTGCCCCACCCACAAAAATTATCGAGGATACGTGTAGGCTAACTTCCTTGGTCAGATAATAATTAAACTGGGAACCCCAAAATCCAAACATGAAATTTATTTATTTATTTATTTATTTTTATTTTTTATATACCGCGCTATTGAGATCAGCGCGGTTTACATTAAAACTGAACAGTGCAACAATGCATTAAATATCACAATGTGCTTACATAGAACCAGGCATCATCAAAACTGGGATAACAGGGAAATTTATTCACATGGTATATACAAAGTATTTACATAGAGTTAAATATTCTAGTCATTGAGGTCTACCGTGAGCATATATAGGTCAAGTGGGATAATGTGTAGAGCTAAAGGGAGAGGAGCACCTAGCCATTCTCATGTTGGGTGTTAGGGCAGTTAAGGTGTGGGGTGAGTGCGAATGACTTATGTTTTTCGGGCTTGGTTACAGGATAGTGAATTAGAAAAAGGTGGTGTTTATTGCCTTTCTAAAGGAGGTGAGGCTGGATATGGATCGAATACTAGTGGGGAGGTCATTCCAGGCTGTCGGAGCATAAATTGAAAAAGCTCTTTTGGTAGTTGTCTTCGTGCACCTTGTGGTGAGCTTAGGTACAGTTAGCATGTTCAGTAGTGTAGGTCTTCTGATTCTGATGTTGGGTGTGTTGTTGAGCAGTTTACTGATTGGTGTGGGAGATTGATTCTTCAGTGCCTTGAAGGTCATGACCAGTACCTTGTATTGAATTTGGGCTTGTAGTGGTAGCCAGTGTAGATTTTTCATTACTGGAGTTATATGTTCCAATCTTGATGTCCCTGTAAGAACCCTAGCAGCTGAGTTCATGGCCAGCCGAAGTGGGCTTAGGGTTGCCTGTGGAAGACCATGGAGGATGGTGTTCGCGAAGTCTAGGTGTGGGATCACTAGGGTTTGAAATATGGTTCGATAGTCTGAAAAGTCCAGTAGTGGGCGGAGGTGGCGAAGGGTTCGTATTTTGTGGTATATTGCTTTGGTAACGGTCTTTACGTGGGTTATCATATCCAATCGCTGATCTAAGGTGATGCCTAGGTAGCGAATTGTGTCTCTTGTCTTGAGTTCAGCGTTTTTAACTTGCAGGTTGGGTGGTGGGGCGAATTTCTGATTCCTTGTGACAAAGAGGACATCAGTCTTGCTATGATTAATCCTCAGGTTTTGTGTGAGAAGCCATTCAGCAACGGCATCAAAGCATCTGATGATAGGGGAGAAATCAGGTTGTTCGATGGTAAATGGAATGTATAGTAGTATGTCGTCAGCATACACGAGACATTCTACATTTAATGAGCGAATCAGAGAGCAGATAGGCTGCATATAAATGTTAAATAGTAGAGCAGACAGGGATGATCCCTGGGGCACTCCCTGCTGCTGTAAGAATGGTTCAGAGGACGTGTTACCTGCTTTTACTTGCTGCCATCTGTTAGTTAGGTATGATTCGCACCATTGTAGTGTGGTGCCCAGTAATCCTTTTTCTTGGAGGCGTTGTAATAGTATCTTGTGATTCACAGAATCAAATGCGGCAGCAATGTCAAGAAAGATGAGGACGAAACCTTGGTGTAAGTTGTCAATTCCTGTGATTAGTTTGTCGAATAGGGTAGTTAAGATGGTATCTACTCCATGCGATTCCCTGAAGCCATGTTGGGCTGGATCGAGGGGTGCCTCGTCATCGATGTGCTGATGGATCTGACGCTGGACTATTTTCTCGATGATCTTAGCAAGCAGTGGAATGCTTGATATGGGTCTGTACGATTCAACTTTGGATGTATCAAGGCGACTGTTCTTTAGTAGGGGTCTGATTGATGTATGTTTTAAACTTTGTGGGAAGATACCCCTTGATAATGATTGGTTGGTTATTTTGCATAATGCCTGGCTTAGTTCATGTCGAAGTTCCTTTATCCATCTTGCTGGACAGGGGTCGTTAGGAGCCGTGGTGAGATTGATGGAAGCAATGGTGTCTTCAATTTCTTTAGTAGATACTGCAGAGAATTTAAGTAGTAGTGTAGGTTTTGGTGTACTGAGTGCATTGGACGAGTTGCAGTTAGATGAAGTCATGTTGGATTGGATCATTTTGGATTGTAAGTAGTCCGAAAAATCCTGGGGTTGAGGCATGTGTGGGGTTGCTGGTGATGGGTCCCCTGTTAATGATTTTACTATATTAAATAGGTCGTGTGTTTTATTCAATGATCTTTTTAGAATCATTGAGTGATATTGTTTCCTTTTTTCACTTATTTTCTCTCTGTGTAATGCTAGATATGAGTTGTAGTTTTGGTGGGCTATGGTGGTTTGCTTTTTGCGCCATCGTCTTTCTAGTTTACATAGTTGTAAGAGGGATGCTCGAAGGTCAGACGAGTACCAAGGTGCATGTTTGCGTTTTGTGGGTAACTTGTTGGTGGATGGGATACAAGCTATGGTTCTGATGCTATTGTTCCAATTCGCTACAAGTTCGTCAGGGTCAAGGGTTGATACATCCAGTTGTGGAAGAAGCTTGACAAGTACATCCTCCTTGTTGAGTGTGCAGAATCGTGTCGTTGGTGTTCCGGGATCTGGGATGTTAGTCCTGACCTTGTTATTGGGTAAGCAGGTGCTAGGTATTCGGAATTTTAGGAGATTGTGATCAGACCACGGTACTGGGGATATGGAGGTCAACAGCGGAGGAGAGGTGTTGACTATAGACTGGGGAGCAAAAATAAGGTCGAGGGTACCGCCTTTTGCATGCGTCGGGGAGTTCACTAGTTGCTTATAGTCAAGGTCACATAGCACATCGAGGAAGGTTCGTGCTTGTGCTTCAGGCAGTGAGGGGAGGTTGAAGTCCCCCATTAGCCAGTTTGAGGATCGTGAGTTATTTGAGTTGCATGCAAGATTGATGATTGTTGGTAGGTCATCAGAGGAAGATGTTGGGGCTCTGTATAGTGCATTGATTGTACATTGGTTGTTTGATACTGTAATAATGTCAAGGTGCTCTGAGGTGGATGCATCAACTAATTTAAATTTGAGTTCTGTTTTTGCAAGGATGAGGACCCCTCCTCCTTTTTGTTTAGCTCTGTGGCAAGTGTATGGCGAAAATCCTGTTGGGGTCATTTGATTGATGATCGCATTATCACAGTCTGATAGCCAGGTCTTAGTGATAATTAACATGTCAAGGTTATGGGATGTTATAAGGTCGGATATTGCTGGCCATTTTTGTCGTGTAGATCTTGTATTTATAAGTGCACATTTCAATAAATGTTGTTGCTGATTCTTGCCCAGGTGGGTTTTTTTAATATTTTGTAAAGGTATGTATAATAGGTGTTGGTAAAGTGTCTTGGGGGTGTTATGAGCAGTTTGGTAGTGATTCTCTGACCATCTCCTACTATTACTAGTGAGGATTGGAATATGTGTAGCACATGTATTGAGTGCTTGACTGGGGAGTCCAGAAGTGAGAAATAGAATAGTCAGTGGTATGAGTATAGCCATCATGGGGGGTATTGGTGTGTGAGTGCGTATGAATGTGAGCTGTGGAAAGCTGTTAGGAGAGACTTAGAGGTATGATATGCTGCTGTGTGGTTGAGCTAGGTTTGGTATGGTAGTTTATGCTACAGGTATGGTATGGTAGTTTACGCTACATGGAGGTTAGCAACACTTTTGTACTGACATTTAATGCTACGCGTTTCAATCTAACTTCAGCGTTACTGAAGAGGTTTTAAGTAGTAAGGTACTAAAATGCTTTAACTGCGCATTTTAACTAACTGCAGCTTTACTAAATTGCATACAAAGGTAGAGACAGTCTTAGTTTCACTATATCATGAATCTCATCAACAATGGATACACTGTTAAATAATGCGGCCTTGGAGCACAAGTCTAACTGCACTATGGTATGTCACAGCAAGGTTACTTTGTTAAAAGCATAGTCTTACAGTCTGGGCTATAAGGAGTATAGGTCTATTCATACTCACAGCGTTTTCTGTAACGGTGAGATGGTTACCTGGTCAACAAATCTGCATTAACTATAGGCCTCCACCAGGGCCTCTGCCTAAGGGCCACGCCAAAGGGCCCTCTGGCGAGGCTCTCAGGCGCAGGCCCGCCAGGCGCGGACGCGCCCGATGGCGCAAACTTTTAATGTCCGTGCAGGCAGCCCCGATTGGGCGAAGTTGCAGGAGCTGTTCCCTTGCTGCCGGAGGCTCTATCCCCCGACTGGGGAGAGCTGCTGATGATGGCAGGGGTTCACTGGACCACGCGCCCGATGGCGCGAATTTTTAATGTCCGTGCAGGCAGCCCCGATTGGGCGAAGTTGCAGGAGCTGTTCCCTTGCTGCCGGAGGCTCTATCCCCCGACTGGGGAGAGCTGCTGATGATGGCAGGGGTTCACTGGACCACGCGCCCAATGGCGCGAACTTTTAATGTCCGTGCAGGCAGCCCCGATTGGGCGAAGTTGCAGGAGCTGTTCCCTTGCTGCCGGAGGCTCTATCCCCCGACTGGGGAGAGCTGCTGATGATGGCAGGGGTTCACTGCCTTTAACCTTTCCCAGCAATCGTGGCTTCACAGAAACAGCTGCCAGCGTGAAGGAAAAGGATCTTCACGCTGGCGGCTGTACAGAGGGAGCCGGGGCCTCGCGCAGGCTTCCCCGGCTCCCTCTGAAGCCCTCCGGTGTGTGGGCCGGCCCCGGGTGGTTTTTTTTTTTACTTCGGCTCAGAAGAAAAGCCGGTCTTTTGCTCTGGCCGCTCCCGATCTTGCGGCCAGAGCAAAAAACTGGCTTTTCAAGGGCCGGTTTTGCATCTGCGCCGGCAGCCGGCCTGGCCATGGAAAAACCGGCCAGGCCGGTTGAAAACCAGCCAGTTGGCAACCCTACGTTTAGACAAGAAGCTTACATGTAAATGTTCTTGTTAAGTACACAAACTGATATCAATATCATGCATAGCATCTGTGTATGAAAGCTGCTTTTATAGCCTGTACTGCCAGCATCCAACCTGACTAAGCATGCCCACGCATTTCTGAGCAGTAGCATTCCCACTGCACATTGTGAGCCTGCATTGAGTGCATGCCCAGGCATGCCTGGACTAAACAAAACCGCTTACTTTCTAGGCAACATATGAGTAGACTTAAAATATGTGAGGAAAACACGAAAATAGACTATTGTAAAAAAATGGTGCGTGATAGGAAAATTTCAAAGTGATTTTCGTGATTAGCAACCCAAAATCCATAAAATACACCCAAAAATGTTCAGGAAGCAAAATATTCATTGCCCAGTGTAACCAGAGCTACCAAACACAGGATATTAAACAAAGCACATAAAAGATTTTACCTCAACTGTGATGGAGCTATCTTATACACACTGACTTCCTGCTGATGGTGGAGGTTGCCTTAGGAATGGACAACTTCATATCACATTCAGCTGCCAATAATATGCTGTGTCTGCATGCTATATAAGGCTATCTACCCTTCCCCCTCCCCCCCCCCCACCAAATTTAAAGTGCTAATACCCATTAAACAAACAAAAGGAACAGAGACAAGACAGACAGTGAAGATGTTTCAGACAAACCTGTCACAGGTCTGTTTGATGGTGACTCTAGATGTTTCCTCCCTTTATACAAATATTCCTCGGGAAGAAGCCATTTCTATCAGGCCTTAAGTAGGAGGGGTGATTTAAGTCATAATCATATTGAATTTATAATGCAACTAGCTAATCTAGCTTTGAAGAGACATTTTTCAATTTGAGGATTTTCTGTATCAGCAGATCCTGGGGGTAGCCATGGGAGCGACGATTGCACCCTCAGTTGCTATCCTCTATATAACTGATTTTGAGAGGAAATGGTGGATGAATTCCTCTTTTCAAAAACATGTGGAGGCCTGCTCCCTTCTGGATATCCAGTCCCTTGTGCGGCTGGGCAGAATCGGTTCTATCGGCTGGCCCCGATTCTGATCGGCTTCATGCACAGCCGCATACCCAGCTAACTCAGCCTGGCTCCGTAATGGAGCCGCAGTGCCATGGCGTCCCGTCATCATGGCACCATAGCTCCATTACGGAGCCGCGAACACCGCCCACCACTGAGATTGTCCTTTCACTGCAGCCAGACTCCCGATCCGGCCTCCCATGGCTAGGGTCCGGCTGTAGGTAACCTTCTCCACACCTCCTGATCCTGTCCCCACTAGCTGCTGCTGCTATCTCGCGTCCAGGGGGACTTATTCCACCTTTGAGAAGGAATAAGTCCCCCATTTAACCGGCCTACCCTGGACGTACAGGGCCAACCTCAGAATCGGCCCTGTATGTCCAGGGTGACGGCCCGCCCACGCACCACCCTCGCTCTGCCTTCTGCCTGCATCCTCCCACCCCCATCTAAGACTCCCTGTACAACTCCACTGTTCGTACAGGGAGCCTTGCACGGGGATGGCAAGGGGAACGAGTAGCGGGGATGAACATCCAGGTAGGGCATACATCCCTGCTATTTGTGGCTCGGAATAGCCCCCATACTGATTTAGCATCAGTACATCAACAATCTGTTTTTGCTTTGGGGAGTGGGGGGGGGGGGGGAAACAGCTCTTTTGAATTTTCACCAATCGTTAAACAATTGTGATGGGCACATTCAGTTTTCCATCCTTTACAGCATGGATAGGATTTCTTTTCTTGATTTACAGATAATTAATGAGGGTTCTCGGTTAGTTCTCTATATATGAAGGACACTTATTGAAACACTTTCTTACATTATTTTAGTGCACATCCTTTGGCTCTTAAGAATAGGTTGCTGTTTTTACAATTTATATGCTACTGTCATAATTGTAGCGTTCTGACAGAGTATCACAAGCAGGCACATATCTTGATGGGGGATTTTGAGCAAATGGGGTATCCTGTCGCTATTGTTTGACATGCCTATAAAAGGGCAGCATTTAACAATAGAGAATGGTTGTTCAGCAAAGACAGCTTGATAAGTCAGATGCAGCACTTGAATATATGCATTTTGTTACCATTTTTTCACCGGATACAGAAAATAATACAGAAACATTTTCACATATTGAATATTGTACATGGTCTTGAGAACAGTAAGGCTAGATTTCTGTTCTCAGTGGGACACAATCTGAAGGGGATTGTTAGTCCAGCTAAGTTATTGCAACCTATTGAAACAACAGAGGTTTTGACAGGGCATTGCATGTGAGATAATTATCAAATTTGCCCCATTAATCTTTATATACAGGACTTTGTCCATCAGGGTAGGCACTATACGTTGCATTGAAACACTGTCTGTGATTCCACCTATATGGTATTATATGATAAAATGCCCATGCAGGCTGTTATATATTGGCAAAACAAAACGTCAATTAAAAACTAGACTGGCTGAACATAAGAGCAGGCTGCAGTGTAAGAATATGGATGCACCAGTTAAACATTGTATTGACTATCAGCATTGTTTCCTGGACATAAGATGTTTTTGTTTAGATCACATTCCCCAGGATAATCGAAGGGATGATAGAGACAAATGCCTGTTACATTGTGAACATCATTGGATTTTCAAGCTCCAGACTGTAGAGCCTATGAGCTTGAATAGTCATATTGATTAGAATACATCTGGTGAATATTGGTTGGTTTTGACTATTACAGTTGTTTAATCTTGTAGGATTTGCTGGATATGTATTATGAATGATGGTACAGTATCTATAAAGTATTGAGAAGGTTAAAGAGGTTTGAGCGTGGGGCTCTTATTTTTTGAGGTAAAATCTTTTGTTCTCTGCTTTGTTTAATATTCTGTGTTTGGTGGCTCTGGTTATTAGGCTTATTTGAGAGACTGATGGAAGGTTTTGACTGGGGTAAGTAGATATAGAGCCTGATTCACATTGGACAGTTCAGACATGCTCCTAACAGCCCTGAGCAAAATGGGCCCGTTTGGACCAGATTATGGATGCGGGAATAAAATGTTCCTGTGGTACACAAAATCGGGTTTGTGGATGGCCTGGTGTGCCCCTGCTGCCTGCGGGGACATCCTCCTCACAGGCGCCCCTGACTCCTGAAGCTTCGGCCCCCCACTTCCCCACTGCCCAACCCACTGCTGGCCAGCGGGAGCCTGGATCGAGTGGCGGGGACGCACCCGGGCCCGATTGCTGGGTCGGTGCTGCCTATTCCACCTTTGAGGTGGAATAAGCACCACATCCCCTTTGTCCTGCAGGACATAGAGGGCCGTGACCTGAATCAGCCCTGTATGTCCTGCCGGGCTGGCCCGTCCCCATTCCACCCCGATACCGCCCCCCCCCCCCGCCCCCCGCTGGCTCTCCCTGTTCTGATGCTCAGGACATACAAGGAGAGCTGGAGGGGGAATCGAGCCCAGGCGGCTTGCGGGTCTGCATGTCCCACTGGGACGTGCAGCCCTGCATCCCAGAATCAGGCCAATAGTGTTTCATATGCCATTTGCCATGGGAGGCATGGAATGAATATAATTTGGAGAGTAAGTGAGGAGGATTAGAGACAATACAGAATATAGGTTTTATGATTTTGTCTTAGAGGGATGTAACATTTTGTTGTGGTTTGTTTTTCTCTAGTGCCTGAAGTTCCCTCTCTGAGGAAGCCTTGGCGAAACACTGTGGCATCATTGATAGCATTAGGAGTTTTTTTATAATCTGTGATTTATTGAGCCAGTGCCAACTCATTCCACCAAACTTCTCCATACACACAACCCACAGAGAAAACAAGAAGGGAGGAGGAGCACTCATCCTCACTAAGTCTGAACTCCTTTTCAACACGACTAACTCCTATAGCACCAACAACCTGGATATAATCACTATAGTGAACAAACAATGCTCCATCAACCTGGTCTACAGAGCCCCTTCGAGCTCCCCAGATGACCTTCCCACCATACTAGACCTAGCCGCCAATACCAGTAACCTCAACACTCCCAACTGGATAATGGGAGATCTCAACCTCCCGTCACTGCAGCAAAACCAGTCCTCCTCACTACTCGATGCCATTGAAAATCTGGGATATAAACAACTAATCATGGAACCCACTCATTCCAAAGGAAACATTCTCGACATGGTTTTCGTTCCACAATCTGCTTATGAACAAAGCAGCAACATTGTAAAGTCGATCACCGATGTACCATGGTCAGACCACAAACTCATAAACCTACAAATTCCCCTGAGCAACACACATCCTAACAACAGAAAACCAAACGACCCACCTAGAGCCCCCACAAGGGGTTTTCGACCTTTCAACAGGGAACTCATACTGTCAAACACCCAACCACTCCTCAATGACCCAACACTCAACCTCGAAGAATCGATCGACGCCTGGAACAACAGCCTCAACTCCGTTGCTCAATTACCACGCAAAAACAACACATCAAGGAAAAGAACCTCTGCTCCGTGGTTTACCCCCGAATTGCGGTCTTCTCTTACCCACCTACGGAGACTCGAAAAACGGTGGCGTAGATCACTATCCATCGATGATCATACAGCCTACAATCTCCACCTAGCATCTCACCGCGAGGCAATCATAACCAGAAAGAAGCAATACCACACGGATACACTCAAAAGATCACTAAACAAACCTCGTGACCTTTTCAATTTAGTCAAATCACTATCAAAGGAACCATCCCCCGAACAAAAAGAAGACATCCACCCACAAGAATTTGCTGACTACCTGCAAACAAAACTTCTACAGACAGATGAACTCTCAACAATCAATGTACAAGAAACATCCTGCCTAACACACCTGTCTGCACTTGCCACACCTTCTGCCAAACACATCGAAGACACAATCATCTCACTGAACACCACCACTGCGCAAACCGATCCTTGCCCAGCCTTTTGGATAAAGAATCTTCGAAGTACATTTAGCCCTTTCATCACAAAAATCATGAACCTCTCATTTACAACTGGCTCCTTCCCCTCCGCACTAAAGCTCACATCCATAAGACCTCTACTAAAAAACGCCAAACTAGACCCAAAACGGCCTGACTCCTACAGGCCTATAGCCAGTATCCCCCTCTTAGCAAAGATTTTTGAGAAAGAGGCACAACGTCAAATCCAAGACCACATAGACTCCGCAGCCCCTCTTGACCATTCTCAACATGGATTCAGAGAATACCATGGCGTGGAAACACTGCTTACCACCCTATTCAATGATATTCTCACTAGCATAAACACCATCCGGCAAGGCGTTGTTCTAATCTTCTTAGATATAGCAGCAGCGTTTGATTCAGTAAACCATGAGATTCTCCTCGGGAGACTGAAAGAGAAAGGCATCTGCAACTCCGCACTTGATTGGTGTAAATCGTATCTTGACAACAGAAAGCAATATGTAAAATCTACAACGGGAGAGTCAAAACTCTTCCATCAAAAACAAGGCGTTCCTCAAGGATCCTCTCTTTCATCTCTCATGTTTAACATATATATGCAGCCTATCTGCAATATCATCAGATCATTCAATGTGAAATGTATGATATACGCAGATGATATCCTACTCTACATGCCATTTTCCACAGTGCATATGGATTTATTGCCTATAATAAATTGCTTCGACGCAGTATCAGAATGGCTCCTATCACAAAACCTCCGCATTCAGCATAAGAAAACGGAGGTTCTTTTCATCACCAAAGACCCCAACTTCATTCCACCACCACATATAAGTGTTAAGGGAGCAGATCTATGCACTAAGGAAACAATAAGATACCTCGGAGTCACACTGGACCATCATCTCAACATGAAATCACACATAAATAATATTGTAAAAGCTGTGTACTTCAAGATACGCACGCTCAGGCACCTACGCTCCCTACTAGACCAAGAGGACTTCAGAACCATCTATCAGGCACTGATCCTACCACACTTCGACTTCGCCAACTCCATCCTGCAAGGGCTCCCACAATCCACCCTGAGCTCACTTCAGCTTGCTATGAATACTGCTGCAAGGGTTCTACAAGGAGCGTCCAAGAGTGAACATGTTACACCTATCCTCAAACAGCTACATTGGCTCCCTATACACGGAAGGATTATGTTCAAGACCTTGATTCTCACCTTCAAGGCCATCAATGGTCTCTCAGCCAACTCAATCACAGAGCTCATACGAACTGTACCACCAAACAGAAATAGGAGACAGGTAGCATTGAACTCCCTAATAATGCCAAAAGCCATAACAACATGCAGCCTATCAACAGCAAACAGAGCTTTCATATTTTGCGCACCAAAATGCTGGAACTCTCTACCACCTGATATCCGTGCCATAACCGACTTAGCCCAGTTTAGAAAGGCCCTCAAATTCAACCTATTCATCAAATACTACCCAACATAAAATAAAACTTACAGTCCCACCGCAAACGTAATCACAGATTTCTCATTGTTACTAACATTCTGGCTAAATTGTGTAAATAGTTGAGTATGTTGTCTAGTTAACCGATCATATACTCCATGTAGATAGTTCTCCCATTTTAAATTTGTTTTTTCCAAGTTTATGCTCCTGTTATATGTAACACCGAACAGCTTGTTGTTCTGGTTTTTGTTTTGTTCTCTGTAAACCGCGCTGATGCCGAATAGTGCGGTATATAAAAAATGTAAATAAATAAATAAATAAATAAATAAATAAATGGCATGAAGTTTCATGTACCTGACAGTTATTGGCTTTTATTGAACTCTTTTTTCCTCTTAATGTTATTTTAAAGATTCACTAGAACTCAAGATTGGTTTGATTGAGAGAGAGCATTTTTCTTTGGATACTAGCTTCAGAGATCAGTTGAGAGCAGGTTCATTCAGGACAGCTGAAGATCTAAGAATATAAGAAGCCATTTACAGAGACCAGAGGGAGTGTTTGAGAAGTATCTATCTTAGAACCTTACACTTTGTGTTTTATCAAGTCTTAAGACAGTTCCATAATGCGTGCTGAAATCAAGGCCTGCTCGATGGGTTGCAGCACCCTGAGACAACTTTTATTTTTGTTCACCCCTCCCCTCCCTTGTGTCCAATCTTGCAATGAAAGCTGTGCAAACGGGGGTAAATTTTCAGCCCACTGACTTGTTAAATGCTATTCTCCCATTTAACTTAATATGTGTATTCTGTGTCAGTATGCATATAGATAGCGTGCTGAATATACAGAGAGTGATGCCGTGGACCTTGTCTTCTCCAGGATCAAGCAGGAAGTCAGTCCTCACATATTGGTGACGTCACCGACAGAGTCCAAAGGAAGCTTTTGGAAGGTGCACCACGTATGCATGCTGGTCTTCCCATCCGAAGGAACCATCTTTACCTCAGTCTTCTTTTTTATGCGGAGCCCGTCGGGCATTAGTCTGATCCTCGGAAAAAGTTTGACCATTTGAGTATCTTTTTGCTTTGTTTTGTCGCATGCTCAGTCACTATCATCTTTCCCATACCTGGGAGCGTCAATGCCTCAGCGCCACATTTTCTCGGATTTCATTTTTCTTTTTGAGGCATGCAGGTCTTTTCTCTCGTGCCCCCTGGCCAGCTGGGACATTGGAGTCTTTTGACTTGGTGGAAGCCGTCTTCCCCAAAATGTCCAAGCCATCCAGTGGCTTGAAAAAATTTACCAAGTGTGACAGGACCATCTCGGTGATGGACCGCCACAACTGGTGTCTTCAGTGCCTCGGGCCATACCATGAGCCCTCCAATCGCACTCTCTGTTTTCAGATGATGCTTTGGAATCGAGAGAAACAGTGGGAATCATTGTTTTGTGCTTCAAAGTCATTGGCATTGGCTTTGAAGGCTCACCTCAAGGCATCAGAGCTGCGAGGTCATGGGGCATCAGACGAGGCTCTCATTTGAAGAGGAGGGACCCCCCAGAAGGACTGTGCTCCAGCCCCTTCAGTTTCGAAGGGGGATGCTGAGCCCAGAGCAAAAGTCCACTGGCATCGGCATCGCAGCCCTCGACAGGACTGAGAGCTGGGAGTGGCCTCCCAAGCTGCCTCAGTGGGAGGAGTTGCCTTCAGAAGCCCCTGAGGGCTGATGGGTGACTCCTGAGGGGGTTACTATTGTGGAGTCCCTGCTGAGGGAACCGGCATCTGTGCCAGAGGCTGCTACACCGACTCTGGCATCGGAGACCGCACTCCTCGTGTAGCACATGGAGGCCCTCGAGCGCCTCCTGTCTGCATTCCTTAACCAGCAGGTCATTTGGGACCAGATTAACTCAGGTTTCCCAGCACCACTGACGGCCCCGTCCACTGCGGCAGCCTCTCCATTGGAGGTGCAACCCATCTTGGAGGTGCATGCCCTCCCCTGAGATGATCATGGTTTTAGGGGCTGCTCAGGATCCCTCTTGGCACCCCACTTTTCTCCATTGAGCATCTCGGGGTCGGTCCCTCGAGAACCTTGTACACCCTTCACCCTTCCTGACTGGCGCTGATGCCAGGAAGAATCAAGTACTTCAAGTTCCTCTTGGAGTCAGACTCTGATGCCTGGGAGACTGAGATGGAGGAATTGCCCGAGACTATATGGCATTGGGACATCCCCTCTGATCCTTCACCGCCCTATGAAAGAAGAAAGTCTCCTCTGGAGGACTTGTCCTTTCAGGAGTTTGTGAGGGATATGGGGAAGGCATTGCCCTTCATTATTGAGGCCGAAGAGGAGCCGAGGACTGAGGAACTCGAGATCCTGCAGTACTGCTCTCCTCCGAAGGAAGCCATCATGGTGCCAGTGCACCGAATCCTTGAGAGACTCCTCTTTCGAATGTGGGAAACACTTCTCACAATGCCCACTGTGAGTCAATGCCTTGATTCCTTCTACAGAGTGAGCAAGAACCCCAGCTTCCCCATAACTCCATGGTGGTGGAGTCGGCCATGCTCTGCATCAAGAGTTCCAAGATGCATGCCTCGGTGCTCCCAAGCACACCATGGATGGTTTGATAGGAAATGTTCCAAGGCTTGATGCTGGTGGCCCGTATTCAGGCCTACCAACTGTACATGTGGATGTATCTCAGAGATCTGGCTGCAAATCTCGCTGGGTTCTCCACTGAGCTGTCTATGGAACAGCTCCAGCAGTACCAGGCCCTTGTCTCAAAAACCAAGGACTGCTCCAAGTTTATGACTTGATCAGCTTATGATGGTTTTGAGTCAGTGGTTCAGGTGGCCACCGTGGGCATCATGGCCCATCACCTTGCATGTCTGCAGTCCTTAGTGCTGGACAGTGGGTCCTGAACAAACTGGCAGATGTCCTCTGCAGAGGTGAAAACATCTTGGGAAACTGATGGAGGAGAAGAATGGCAAACCGGAGAGAGAGCAGCTCACCATGAATTGGCTCTCCAGAAAGACCTCAGATCCTTCCGGACATAAATCTTAGGAGAAGAGTTCCTACTTCCCCAAGAAAAAGAAGTCCTATGGCTCCTACAACTCGTACCAATCCTACCAGCAGCCGCAGCAGATCCAACAGCAGAAGGGTCAGGGACAGCATCAACCATGTGTCCTAAGGCCCTGAAGCCCAGTGGCACTGCAGCCAGGTGGCAGGTTTTGATTCCTGGAAGCCGTTTCATCCCAGGCGGGAAGGGTTTTTAACTCCCGCTACTTCCTGGTCCCCAAAAAGACAGGAGGGTTTCGACCAATTCTAGATCTCTGAAACCTCAACCGGTTTCTGGTGAGGGAAAAGTTCAAGATGGTGTCTCTAGGAACTTTATTACCCTACCTCCAACCTCAAGATTGGATGTGTTCCCTGGATCTCAAGGATGCGTACACTCACATCCTCATTCACCTCCTCCACAGGCAGTATCTCTGCTTCATGCTCAGTGGACATCATTACCAGTATTGAGTACTGCCCTTCGGTCTTCATTGTGTCACACTGGCCCAGGCAACCGTGATTCCCTCTGTTAGTCTGCCTCTCTTGTCGGCAACCCCTGAGGCTCGTTTGTGCCCCAGACCTCTCCTCTCAGGATGGGGGACTCTACTGCATTCCAGTGTGGCATTGCTGGCACTCACGGCATGGATGCTGAGCGGATAGCACTCTCAGGCCTTCACCTACCAGAGAATGTGGGGAATGTGCTCCTAGCATCCCATAAAGACTGTACACGTCACACCTATGCCTTCATGTGGTGCAGATTCTCCTTTTGGTGTGAGGGCAAGGCCCTCAATCCCTTCTCCTGCTCAGTGGAGTCAGTTCTGTCTTACTGACTCCACTTCTCTGACTCTGGGCTCAAATCCAACTTGGTCAGGGTACCCCTCAATGCAGTGGTCGCTTATCACCATGCGATAGCTGATAAGTCGATTTCGGCTCACCCCTTGGTTAGTTGCTTCATGAGGGGGTCCTTCTCTCTCATCCCCCCATGAAACCCTGCTGGCAAGTTGTCCTGGCACAGCTTCTTTCTCCTCTGAGCTGCTCAGCTCCTGTCCACTTAAAATTTCTTAGCTGGAAAGTCGTATTTCTAGTGGTGCTAACTTCTGCATGCAGAATCAGCGAATTGCAAGCACTGGTGGCACATCCACCTTACACCAGATTCTATCAAAACAGGGTCATCCTCAGGACTCAGCCTAAATTCCTATCTAAGGTACTGTCTGCTTTTCATATCAATCAGTTTGTGGTACTTCCCACATTCTTCCCAAGGCCTCATTCAAACAGAGCTGAAGCTTCCCTTCACACCCTGGATTGTAAGAGAGCACTGGCTTTCTATCTGGAGAGGATGAAAGCCCACCGCTGTTTCTCCCAGCTTTTTATCTCTTTTGACCCCAAGAAGCTGGGCATGGCTGTCTGCAAGTGTATCTTTTTCATTTGCTTGGGGGACTGTATCTCTTTTGCTTACGCTCAGACTGGATTCTCTTTGGAGCAGCATGTCATGGTGCATAATGTCAGGACAATTGCTGCTTCTGTGGCCAACCGGCGCTCAGTCTTCATGGTGGAGATCTGTAGGGCTGCTACATGGGCCTCTCTCCACACCTTTACAGCCCACTACTGTCTGGATACGGATTCCCAGCGTGACAGCAACTTTGGCCAAGCCGTACTACAGCATCTCTTTGTGAATTGAAGCAACCACTTCCCACTAGCCATTCTGTCCATCCAGGCTACCGTAGAGTCAACCTGATGTTTATGTCCATGCGGACGATGACTCTTGGTACCTTTCAGTGCTTTTCTCATGCTTTTTTTTTGTTTTGTTTTTCTGGTTGCCCCACTGGGCTTTTTACAGTTCTTTTTCGGTAGCCTGTAGCTTGGGAGTCCCATATGTGAATGTTCAAGCAGATTTTCTCAGTCGGCACTGCCTAGACCCCGGAGAATGGGAACTAAACGCTGGTGGGTATCACACCTGCCATTGGGGTGTGCTGGTCATGGATCTTATGACCTCCACTAATGCCAAGGCAAACAGATTCTTCAGCAGACGTTGGGAGCCCATGTCAGGCACAGAGGTGGCCGATGGAAGGATTCTTCTGTGTGTTTCCTCTGTGGCCCCTAATAGGACATCTCCTTCAATGCATAGAGGGCCATCCAGGAAAGGTGACTCATTGATTTGGACTGGTCCTAAAGGCTGAGGTGTGCCAGGCTTTTGATATCTAGTCCCTGACATCTCCTGAACAGAATCAATCTGCTTTCACAAGGGCTGATTCTGATCCCTCAAGTGGATCAATTCTTGCTTACGGCCTGGCTCTTGAAAGGGCATGGCTGAAGCTGAAGGGCTATTCAATGGCGGTTGTAGATACTCTCTTGAAAACCTGTAAGCATTCAATATCCTTGGCTTATGTCAGAGAGTGGAGTGTTTGAGAGCTGGTGTGGGGATGTGCTCCGGGCCTTTTTGTCCTTTCTTCCGGATGTTCTGGTGTTCTTGCAGGCTAGGCTTGACAAGGGGTTGGCCTTAAATTCCCTCAGAGTCCGGGTGGCAGCTCTCTCATGTTACCATGGACGTGTACAGGGGTTCTTGCTGGAGGATCATCCCAACATGGTCTGGTTTCTCAGGGCAGTTAAGCAAGTGCGGCCCCCCTGGCAGGCTATTGTTCCTCCGTGGAACCTCATCCTGGTTCTATCGACTCTTACAAAGTTGCCTTTTGAGCATCTCTCTTGAGCTTTCTTGAAGGGCCTTACCTTGAAGGCGATTTTCTTGGTGGCAATCTGTTTGGTGCGTCAAATTTCAGAGCTTCAGGCTCCATCTTGTAAGAAGCCCTTTCTAGTATTCTCTGATGAAAAAGTGGCATTGAGACCAGTTCCGTCCTTTATACAGTAGGTAGTGTTGCGTTTTCATCTCAATCAGGTTGTGACCCTTCCAGTTTTTCTTGGTTTGCAGGATACGGAGGAGGATCAGCAGCTGCACTGTCTGAACCAGTGCAGGACCTTGCATGGGTACCTTAAGAGAATGGAGCCCTTCCGTAAGTCTGTTTGAGGGGCCGCGCAAGAGTGAAGCGGCTTCCATTGCCCTGTGGATGAAGGGAAGCAATCCCCTCTGCCTATGTGCTAAAGAGTAGGCCGATCCCAGCTGCTCTGAAGGCATATTCGAGATCTCCATTGGCCTCCTGGGAGGAGTTAGCCTAGTTCCGCCAGCTGACATTTGCAGAGTGGCCACTTGGTTGTCCTTGCATACCATTATGCGTCATTACCATCTGGATGTGTAAGCCTCGAATGATGCGCATTTGGGGGTTTTGATACCCCATGCAGGACTTGTGGGTCCCTCCCAAGATTAGTTACTGCTGTGGTACATCCCATTCATACTGGACTGGACTGGAGGGACAATAAGGAAGGCAAAATTAGACCTTATCTGCTAATTGTCTTTCTTTGAATCCATCCAGTCCAGTCCAGTCCAGGATCCCCCATGTGTGTTACGGCATTCTATATTTTGATCTCTAGGAGCACTGGATGAGTCCAGCTGTTTGTTCCAGGAGGGCTTCCTTAAGGAGAGCATCACTATACAATGTGGTGTCCTCTGGGACATTTTCTTTACTTTATGGCAAGTATGACCCTGGCTTATTGCCGCCTTTTCACCTTATAAATAGTTTTCTCCGTTTTCTTTTGTGCAGCACAAGTTTTTTTTTTTTGGGGGGGGGGCTTAGTTTTTGCCCTTGGGTTTGTATACTGGGAATATTGACCATGTTTGTAATCTTACTATGCTCTCTTGGAGTCTGCTTTGTCATTAGGATACTGATCTCTGTAGCCTATGGAGAGAGCTCTTGTACTATGACATCAGAAATCTGGCATGCTCAGTTCCCAGCTGCTGGTAGAGGCTGATAACCCATTTGTACTGGACTGGATGGACTCAAGGAAAGATCATTAGCAGGTAAGGTCTAATTTTGCCTTACTTTGGATGTGGAGGAGGAGCCTAGGGCAGAAGAATTTGACATCCACCAATATCCTGATCCCCCCAAGGAAGCAGTGACAATTCCTGAGAAGCTAGAGATGAGAATTTAGGAGACCTCTCTCTGTGTCTCCTGTGAGTAAGAAGGTTGATTCCCAGTACAGAGTCCAGAAGACTCCCAGATTTGAGAAACTTCAGCTTCCTCATCATTCATTGGTGATTGATTTAATTTGCTCTCAAAAGAGCTAAGAGCTCCCAGTTGTGCTTCTTGGTGACCCCAGGGAGAGAAACTCTAACTCAAAATTATTTTGGGGAGAGTTTTATCAGAGCACCATGCTCACTATGCTCAGTTCCTCTATATGAGCATGCATTTGCTGAATACCCAAATTATTGTACTCATGGCCACTGTTCCCTCTAAGCTGTGCGCGTGTGCGCGCGCACACACCTCGCCGAGCGAGCGCACATACTTTACAACAGAGCGCACAAAAATTACGGCGCTGATTCTGATAGAAAACAACACAGACGTCTTAAAATTTAAAAATTATGATTGTAATTACTAGAAATTTCCCGCTTCATTTAGTAATCTATTTTCCTTTAATTTGATTAAAATCAATGTGGTGTACATACTGTATTCTGACGTGTAGTCAAATTTTAAAGTATATAACTCCGAGTGTCGTTATGTGGCGCACAAAAATTTAACCTTCCTTCAAAAGCTGCACATAGCTGATATTTTATGCGCACACAGCCTACAGAAAATTAGAGGGAACATTGCTCATGGCCAAACTCACCTTCCTTCATAGCATGTAAACTAAGCAAGTTTTTATTTATTTAGTGCCCATATACTGTGGATCCTATATATCTTCTATGGTTCACAAATAACATAGGCCCAAATTCAGTTGGGCGGAACTATGTGCTGCGTTGGCACATAGCCCACTCTCCATCCATCTAACCCAGATTTTCGAATCCGGGGACACATGCAGCCCCGGCACTAAAAATCCGGTTATCGCCGCACAACCCTGAAGCCGCAGGAGCTAGCCATGTAGCACCGATTTTCAATGCTACACGGTTAACTCCATCGCCTTAAAGATAGGCGAAGGTTTTCTACACTTATTTTTAAGGCGCCGAGGACTAAACAGATAGCATCGAAAATCACTGCTACCCGGTTAGCGCTTGCCTCCGCCCCAAACACGCCCAGTGCTAAGCGGATAGCATCTGGGCGCGTTAGGGACTTAACCAAGATTTTCCAAAGGCACTACCTGTGCAGGTACCTTTGGAAAATCCCAGTTAAGGCATTTACACGGGTAACATGGGCTGTTACTTGTGTAACTGCCTTCGAAAATCAGGCCTATAAGCCATAATAATTTATGGAGATGTAAATACTTTGCAAAGAGCCAGGTTTCTACCAACTTCCTAAAAATGCAAATAACGCTACTCTTCTTTAATTTCCTGGGGCAAAGAATTCCAAAAGTTCGGACCAGCATAACTAAATGCCGATCACCTCTTACATTCTAAGTAACATATAGTAGCATAGTATATGACGGCAGATAAAGACCAGTATGCTTCATCTAGTCTGCCCAGTAAGGTGGCTAGAATGGTTGTTACTGCAGATCCGTACAGATCACCCCTCCCCTCCATGCCCGTGTTTAGGGTTGTATCTGCTGCTCTGTGCAGATTACCCCCCCCATGCCTACCCCCCCCCATGCCTATGTTTAGGGTTGTACCTGCTGCTTCATACAGGTTAACCCCCCCCCCCCCTCCATTAAAAGATATTTAAGTTTGCTTTGATTTCATCCTCTTGCTATAAAGGGATCTACTGTGTCTGTTCCATGCCATTTTGAATTCCGTCACTGTATTTGCCCCTACCACCTCCATCAGAAAGACATTCTATGCATCCGCCACCCTTTCAGTAAAAAAGTATTTCCTGATGTTGCTTTTAAGTTTACCGCCTTGCAGCTTCATCGTATGCCCTCTAGTCTTACAGCTTCCCCTTTGAAAAAGGTTTGTTTGTTCAATGATACCCTTTAAGTATTTAAAAGTCTATATCTTATCTCCCCTGTCCCTCCTCTCCTCCAGGGGAGATATGATACAGAATTTTAAATACAGCAGTGATAATATAACCTGGATATTTGAATGCAAAGAATGAGGAGGCTCATACAGCTGTAGCAATTCCACCAAATGTAATTGTTGCTCCAAGTGCAAAACTTTAAACACCAAAACCAAAATCTTAAATTGAATTCCTAGCTCCACTGGCAAACAGTGGAGATGATACAAAGTTGGAGTTACTGAATCAAAACATTTTCCCCAACTATCAGTTTAGCTGCTGTATTTTGTAATAGCTGAATGCATGTCATAATAATCTGTGAAATTCCTTGATACAATGCATTACAATAATTACACAGGTACACTACCAAAAAACTGCCTCCAGTTTTGCAACTGATTCCTATAGATTTTGGGGTGCTGAATCCAGGAAAAATAGCCAAAATGTTCCATCACGTCACGTTTTCTTGCAAAATTAGATTTCTTACCCATATAAGGAATGTTCACATAATTTCTTTTTAGCCGACTGCAGTTTATTTTCTTGGCCCAAAATAGAGGTTGTAATGGTTAACTAACTAGAAACACTCCCTCATGATATTTTAGAGTGTTTTGTATTCATTTTATACATTAACAGGACAATTGGGAGGCGGGGGGGCTAAATCCAGTACTCGCGCTGGCGCATGTTCTTTCCTGTTTGCCTCGCCTCGTTCGCTCGCTCAAACACGGTGGTTGCGACATGAACGTTCCTGTCAAATTTCAGTTTCTTGCAAGTTCATTATTACCTTTTGTTTGCTCAGTCGTAATCCAGCTTTATTCCGAAGTGGTTCCCTACAGTTGTAGTTTGCAGTGCTGTGTATTTGTGATGGCTCACAGAGCCAGAGGTTGCGTCAACTCTCCGGACAGTTTTTGTTTTATTTGTGGGGAATATACCGTGAAAAAGCGGCAGAGGAACATTTCTGCATTTATTAAAAAAGTATATTTCGCCTATTTCGGTTTGAAGTTAGGCGATCAAGACAAACCGTGGGCTCCTCACAAAGTGTGCAAGACATGTGAGGAAGATCTACGCTTATGGATGAAAGGTAAAAAACAAGCATTTCGTTTCGGAATACCTATGATGTGGCGTGAACAAAGAGACCACAGCAGTGACTGCTATTTTTGCTCTTGCATTGTGAAGGGATATAACTTAAAAAATAAGAACGTAATAAGTTACCCCAACCTTCCCTCAGCAATTAGGCCTATGCCTCATAGCAACGAAGTACCTGTGCCTGAACCACCAAAATCTTTGGATCATATTTGTGTGGACGGTTCTGATCATGATGAGACTCATCAGATGGCTTTTCCCGATGAGTCCAGTACTTCCGAGTTTGAAACTGAACCAGATCCGAAACCTGAACTTTTCTCTCAAGCTGAATTGAATGATTTAGTCCGGGATTTAGGACTCCCAAAAGATGCTGCCCAACTGCTAGGTTCTCGGCTTAAACAAAAAAATCTATTGTCACCAGGAACAACTTTTTATTGGTACCGCAACCGCGAGACACAATTTTTGAAGTACTGTATTTCAGCAAAGAGGAAGATTTGGTATTTTGCAACGATATATACGGAGTGATGGAAAAGTTTAAACTCAAGTATGATCCTGCTGAATGGCGGCTGTTCATTGATTCGTCAAAAGACAGCATAAAAGGTGTTCTTCTTCATAATGGCAACACATTCGCTTCAGTTCCTATTGCTCACTCTGTTATTCTCCAAGAAAAATACGAGAATTTGGCCCTGATTCTTCAGAAGATTCATTATGATGAGCATAAGTGGATGATTTGTGGAGACTTTAAAATTCTATCCATGCTATTAGGGCAGCAATCCGGTTTCACCAATATCCCTGCTTCCTTTGCTTGTGGGATAGCCGGGCCCGCGACCTACACTGGGGAAAAAAAGACTGGCCAATTCGGGAGTATTTGAGACCCGGTGAGAAAAATGTTCTTCATGAGAGCTTGGTACCTCGTGATAAAATTCTATTACCACCTCTCCACATTAAGTTGGGTCTCATTAAGCAATTCATCAAGTCCCTTCCAAAAGATGGTGAGTGCTTTCGGTACCTTTGCTCAAAGTTCCCCCGACTTTCTGAAGCAAAGCTAAAGGAAGGAGTGTTTGTTGGCCCTGATATAAGGAAACTCATTTCAGATGGAGCATTCGCTGAAACGATGTCTGAGAAGGAAAAAGAAGCCTGGGATTCCTTCAAGGATGTTGTTCTCAAATTCTTGGGGAACAGGCAGGATGAGAACTATAAGGATATTGTTGCCAGGATGCTCAGTGCCTTCAAAGAACAAGGCTGTAACATGAGCCTGAAAGTCCATTTCTTGCACTCCCATGTGAACTACTTTCCAGAAAACCTGGGGGCGTACAGTGAAGAACAAGGTGAAAGGTTTCACCAGGACATCAAGGACGCAGAGAGAAGGTACCAAGGAAGATGGAACACCACTATGATGGCTGATTTCTGCTGGTTGCTGCTGCGGGAAACCCCAGATGAAAAATACGCCAAGCAGCGCACCAAGAGAAGCATTCGGGGGAAGAAGAAATGGGCCCACCAGGAGATTGATTGACCCAAGAATGACTTTAAAATCTAAACTGTGTTGACAAATATCGTGTTTTTACTAAACTTTGAAATAAAAATTTGCTAGTTATTACCACAGTGTCGGATCTCATTTATTAGAATTTTATTTTCACACCATCGGGTATTTGTCTTCATGTATTGCAATGGTGCGGTTTGCGTTTTCTATTCTTACATACATACCTGTACAACATTTTTTGCACATTTCTTTGCTTTGCTTTGTGTCTAACCTCGCTCTTATATGCTCAATGTTTGTGCACATGTATGTGGCTGTTTTAAGTGCAGACAATTTTGCTACCATCACATTGTGTTTTGTTGACATTACTCTATTCTTATGTGCTGCCTTGTTACAATTTTCTTTATTCTTATTTGAATAACTACTAAACAATTAGTATAAAAAATTCATCCAAGAAACTTTTATCTCGATCGCACTCAATCTGAAACGTTCACCTCAAACTGCTAACCCAATGTAGCAAAAAATCTGTACGTGATGGAGCAAATTGGTTACCAGATTTGGATTCAGCGCACCAAAAAACGTAAAAATCAATTGAAACATTAGAGGCAGTTTAAAAAAATGTTTTTTTAGTGTACCTGTGTTATTTTTGTAAGAAATGGAACCTCTTCAATCAATCTAAATGACTGAAAGGAAAAATATGGACACAATTAACAGATTTGTCATGAACAACCAAACACCATGTGGACCACCTTTGAAATCAGAGGAAGTAATGACAGTGAACTGTTCAACTCAATACCCAAATTACATACCTCATCCTGAGATTTAAATGTCACACCTCACGGAGTACCATTAGTTCTCTCTCTAACCTACTAATCCATAGCATTTCTGTCCTTGACACATTTTAGTTTCTTTCTCCTGGTGATAAGGATTGGAAGGAGCATTTGGATGGGGATCATCTATCTTGAATTTATTTAACAACTTTTTTATACTGCTTTATCATTTCAATCAAAGTAGTTTACATTGTAACTTAAACTTGGTAATGTACATTAAACAGGGACATTGATAATCTTCTATTGCCTCAGAAAAATCCAAGTTAAGTGACTTATCCAAGGCCAGAAGGAGTGCTAGCAGGAACTGAACCCTGCTCACTTGGTTTCTAAGCCAGTGCTCTAACCATTAGGCTACTCCTCCACTCCAAACCCTCGAAGGAGGCTGATCTTCATTTGGCAAAGAGGTGAGGAAGGCCTGAGTGGGTCATTCATCTTTCAGTGAGAGGCCATTAGCTTGGATGTGAAGCCAAGAACAGACAGCTCGAGCAGGTGATACTTGTTTAGGACACAAATGTCCCAGTAAATTCAGAAGCCTTTAATGAGCACAATGATAATCGCTAATGAGCACATGTCTGTATGCTCAGTGTAGCTTCAGTTTTAACCTACATCAAGGTTTTCGTGAATCAAATAATATTTAGCATGCAAGCTAAAACATTTCAGTGTGTATGTAGTTAGAGGTCTCTAGTGCATCGGCCTCCTTGGAATGTGATGCTGTGCATATCTACATAGGTTCATTTTTGAACTGTTCTGGAGATTTCTGCAATGCACAAACCCATGGAATTTCCATAGTCCCCTGCAGTTTTCTATTACAGCACACCTTTTTATGCTTGAAAGCACATCCCTATGCTAGTCCCTTTCCTGGCAGTGAGACACATAGCCCATGTCTGCATGAGGAAAAGAGAGGATCACACGCCAGCTACCAGAAACCAGATGTGGACAGCAACCTGAGGGAGAGATATGGCTGTCAGCCAGGAGTCAGAGCCTGTGGATTCTGGCCCCATGAAAAATTTCTTCTCTTTACAATCAAAGGCTCTAGCTTCAGCCAGTTTTCAGAAGGGAAAAGTTCTCTTTAGAGAGAGAAATGAATGGAACAAGAACAAGAACAGTGGGCAAATATTTATCAGATTTATCAATGAGCTCTTAGTCCAGTTTTTGTGTCAATATTTATTTTGACATAATATATTAGGAACAGGTGTCCAGCCATGGGAGAAATGGCAGATTCTGGAGTTTGTGTACCAGAGGCTCAGATGGGGAAAGCAAGACTGAATAAATCTGTGAAAATTTTAAAAAATCTGAAAAATTATAGATAGGAAGGGACAAAAAAATGGAGAAATAAATGCAAATATAAAAAATATACCTAAAGTATAGTAATAAAAGAATAGAAATGCTTTCTTTTGTTTACACAGTATAAGACAGCAGTTGATTAATTGGTCCATCCAGTGAGCCCAGAGCCAGTCCAAGGGTATCTGATGACCTACGTGAACCTTCAGCTATGAACCCCTGACCCACCATAGTACAACACCTCCCCTTCCCTACTCTCTCACAGTCTAGCATCTCCCCTTACCTTGCTTATCTGCCACTCCCATGTCCAACATCCCCCTTCCCTTGCTTACTCCCTCTGTGTCCAACTTCTCCTCTTCCATCCCCCCAAGTGTCCAGGCTCCTCCTTTTCCTACTCACCCCCAAGTGTCCAACATCCCTCCTTCTATTCACTACCCTACCAGGTATCCAGCATTTCCTCTTCCCTCCTTCCCCTCCACAACGTGTTCAGCATCTCCCCTAAACTTCTGTCTTTCCCAAGGTGTCTAGCATTTCTTTCTTTCCCTACCCCACCAGGTGTCTAGCATCTCTTTCTCTACCCACCACCATCTCCAGCATCTCTCTCTACCCTTCCATCCTACCTTTGTCCTCTGCCATCCTGCATCCTTTCTGATTCAATTTTCCTGTTAGAGGATATTTATTTTATTTATTTGCACATATTTATATACCGCCCCTTCCAGAGCTCGGGCAGTTTACATCATAACAGCTTAAACTTTTACATGGAACAGTATTTGTGAACTTTATACAAAGAACTAAGTAGACACATAGCGTGGTACTTAGAGATACACCTTCTAACTATTTACATAGCTATGTACAGGTGTCGGTCATGATAGTATGAACATCAAATGATTTCAGGAAAAAATCAATGGGCTCAGATAAGGGTCTAATGGGGGGGGGGGGAGGGGAGAAGTGGTGGAGGATGGGGGCTAAACAGGGACGGAGGAGAGAGAGTGTCTGCAAGGGCGGATCACCTTATGTGTTGCTGGTGTTTTTGTTGGTAAAATGTTCTTTAAATAGGTATGTTTTTAATTGTTTACAGAATGAGTTCATGCCTCTGATCCCTCTTAGCACTTCGGGGAGGGCGTTCCACTGCAATGGTGCTATGTATGTGTATGTCCTGTTGCTGGTAGATTGTTTAGTGTTGCATATTGTATGGGGCACTATTAGGCTGTTTTGGTTTGGGTTCTTCTGGGTCTGTTAGATGGTTGGGTTTGGATAAGTGTTGAGAGGTGGGAGAGTGCTAAGTTATGAACCAATTTGAATGTGATCATTAGAATTTTATATCGTACTCTAGATGCGATTGGAAGCCAGTGGAGCTCAAAAAGAATAGGTGTAATGTGTTGAGAGAGTCTTGTTTTCATTATGATTCTGGCCGTGACGTTTTGGGCCATTTGCAATATGTTTAATATTTTTTTGGGTATTCCTTGTAGGAGGCTATTAAAGTAGTCGAAGTGAGGTGTTATTAGAGCTTGTACTACTGTTCTGAGATCAGACAGCTCAATAAGGTTTCGCAGGGGTTGTATTATCCTTAACTTATAGAATATGGTTTTGTTTAGTAGTTTTAAGTGGGGTCCATGGTAAGATTTTTATCCAGTGTGACTCCAAGATATTTAACTTCATGTTTGACTGAGAATTGAATGTTATTTAAGTGAATTGTTGATGGGGGATTGAATTCTGTTTTTTTTCTATATGAATAATACGTCTTTTTTTTTTTTTCAATTGATACTCATATTGTTCCCTTGTAGCCAGGTTTGGGTTTCTTTCAAGCAGTCTTCTGTATTATTGTAAATTGGATTACTTACGTCCAATTGGGTGTACAACATAATGTTGTCAGCATATATGTGATACTCTGGTTTTATGTACAAGTTAAATAGGATGGCAGACAGTACAGATCCTTGGGGTATACACTGGGTTTGAGGGAATGTGACTAACGCTTGTTTTCGATTTGGACATATCGTACGCAGTCCATTATGTATGAGGTGAACCATTTGACAATGTGTCCTTTTATGCCTATGGAGTCAAGTCTTGTGATAAGGGTTTTGTGATTCACATTGTCAAACGCCGCAGTTATATCCAAGAAAATGAGGATGAATGCTTTTTTGGTATTCTCCATTCCCTGGATGATCTTGTCGAATAGGACTAGTAGGAGTGTTTCAACTCCATGGAAAGGGCAGAATCCATATTGTTGTTCATCCAGAGCATCTGTTGTGTCTATGAATTCCTGGAGCTGGCATTGAACAGCTTTCTCAATGGTTTTAGCTACAAAGGGATGCTTGAAATTGGCCTGTATGTGGCAGGATCTTCTTTGTTTAGGTTTTTATTTTTTAGTATGGGACAGATTACTGATCTTTTGAGATCAGTTGGCATGATTCCCTGCTGGAGAGATTGGTTTACTATATGTAAAAGGTGGGGGGCGTTTTCAGATTTTGTCGCTTTGATCCATGAAACTGGACATGAATCAGAAGGGATGTAGTTGTGTTAATGTTTGTAATTATATCTAAGATTTGTCTCTTGTCAATGGTGTGAAATACCTGCCAGCTGTTTGTATTAACTGAGTTATCAAGAGTTAATGGGAGAACTGGGGCACCTTTGTAGTTTAACTTGCTAGCATAGAAATCAGCTAGTGTTTGGGGATGGACTGGAGTTTTGAGAGATGTTTCTTGTGGGGGCTTTGTTTTTTCTCCAGGAACAAGCAGGAAGTCAGTCCTCACATATGGGTGACGTCGGCGCCGATGGAGCCCTCATGCGGAGCAAATCCCCAGCTGTCTAAGAAAGCCTTTGGGATTGCATCACGCATGCGCGGTCCCCTTCCCGCCCAAGGGTGCCTTCTTGCTCAGTCTCCTTTTTTCCGCGGAGCCCAAAGGACGTCGTCCAAGTTCCCTCGTGAAAAAAGTGTTTAAAACTGTTTAAAAGTCAGAAAATTATTTTCTGTCTAGCCGGTTCAATGCCTGTTCCCCTTCCCGCCTTGGCTCGGTACACCGGTATTGAGTCCGGACCAAATTTTTGGTTTTTGTCCTTAGAGACTAGCATTCACGCTCTTTTTTCTTTTTAGCTGGCAGTCCAGTCCTTTGACCTCGCAGGGGCCCTTTTTCCCCTGATGGCTTCGAGTGGGTTTAAAAAGTGTGATCGGTGCACGAGATTAATGTCTCTCACCGACACTCACGAATGCTGCCTCCGTTGCCTCGGGCCCGACCACGACCCGAAGGTCTGTGGCCCATGTAAGAAAATGTCTTCCAAGGCCTTGAGGAGCAGGCAGCAGCAACATGATAGGAGTTTTCCTGAGTCCGCACCCTCCCGGGCCCACAACTCATCAGAGGCCTCGACCTCTCGGGAGCTCTCTGATCCTGAGCAGCGTCGGGTGTCCTCTGAAAGGGGGTCTCCCTCGCGGGAACACCAGAGGAAGAAAAAATCCATGAGGGCGGTGTTGTTAGATGGCTTTGAGCGTCCTGGTCCCTCGCGGTCCAGGTCACGGAGCCTGGCCCACCGCCCCAGATCCTCGGAGTCGGAGAGGCCAGCAAAACTC
Organism: Ichthyophis bannanicus; assembly: GCA_033557465.1. Taxonomy (NCBI): domain Eukaryota; kingdom Metazoa; phylum Chordata; class Amphibia; order Gymnophiona; family Ichthyophiidae; genus Ichthyophis; species Ichthyophis bannanicus. Next base: position 364,025,104 of record CM066039.1, read on the forward strand.
CCTCGTAAGGAACCGGAGACACTGAGGCAGGTAAGCACTGTCCTCGTTGTGGACTCTCCTCCAGGAGAGCCGGGTCGGGACCCGACCCGGGGGCTGCAAAGCCTCCTGAGCTCGGTCTCAGGATGGCAGCCTTGGAGCGCAGCATGTCTGCCTTCATGGACCAGCAGCAGGCGCTGATTGCCGTTCTCACTGGTCCATCTGCCCTGACCACCAGGACATCGACATCGAAGTCTACCCTGAAGGCCGAGCCGATCCTCGAGACACTAAGAACTCGAGTTGATCCTCGGCCGACCGAGGTCGTTGACACCGATTCCACCGGTGTCGGGGCAGTTGAGACCGAAGCCCTTGAGGCCGGAGCTGCTCGATTCCTCCTCGGAGGGGTCTGGTTGGGAAATGGAAGACGAGGAATCTCTGGATACCCATTGGACCAAATATGTCCCCTTGGATTCCCTGGGATCTGAACCTCAGAGAAGGTCCCCCCCCCCCTGGAGGACACCCGGTTCTTGGACTTCGTCCGGGACATGGCTAAGGCTTTGTCATTCCCGGTGGAGGCCGAGGAGGAACCTCGAGCTGAAGAGCTTGAGATCCTCCAGTATGACTTCCCCCCTCAGGAAGCCCTTACTGTACTGGTGCCTCCCATTCTGGAACGGCTGATGCTCCACATGTGGGAGACACCGGCCTTGATGCCAGTACTCAGCAGGCGAATTGACTCCATTTACCGAGTTCACAAGAGCCCTGGGTTCCAAAAAGCACAACTGCCGCACAACTCCATGGTTGTGGAATCGGCCATGCGCCGGCTAAAGAGCCAGAAGATGCACTCCTTGGTGCCTCCTGGCCGGGAGGCCCACAACACAGATGCCCTCGGCAGGAAGTGCTACCAGGTTTCAATGCTGTCATGCCAAATCCAGACATACCAGCTATACCATGTACCTATGAGACCTGGCAAAGGAGATTGCCGGGTTCTCAGCTGGTCTCTTCGAGGGACCTTTGCAGCGCTTCAAAGCTTTGTCCACTGGGATCCGGGAGTGCTCGAAGTTTATGACTCGAGCAGCCTATGATGACTTCGAGGCATCGGCCCGGGTAGCTGCGGCCGGCATCGGTGCATGTCGCTAGGCATGACTACAGTCATCAGACCTGGAGCAATGGGTACATGACAAGTTGGTCGATGTCCCTTGCCGAGGTGAAAACCTCTTTGGCAAGCCCATGACAGAAAAGGCTGCCGAGATCGAGTCCAAGTACCTGACCCGAACAAGGCTCTCGAAGAAGATTTCTGCCCTTTCTAAGAAGAAGGGCTTGGGTAAGAAGCCCTTTTTCCTGAGAAAAAGGTACTGCTTACCGCAACTACCCCACATATCAGGCCTTCCCAGCTCCCCAACAGGGGCAGCAAGCCAAGAGATAGAGGCATGGCCCGCGTAAGCAAAAAGCCCCCAATCCCCAGGCACTGGCTCCAGCCCAGCCTGGAGGGGGTTTTTGACTCCCAGAGCATAGTCCCTCTCTCCAAGGAAGTAAAGCCATGCACAGGAGGAAGACTGACCCTGTATGCCCACAGATGGCCAGCCATCACAACAGATACCTGGGTTCTCCAGATAGTCCAAATGGGCTATCGGCTACATTTCACCCAGGCACCTCCCTCTTATCCAGGGGAGCCTCTCAGACCCCCTCTTCACAGGGACCTCCTCTTAAAGGAGTTGGCAGGGCTTCTCGAGAATCAGGCAGTAGAACCGGTGCCCCACCACCTGCAGGGAAAGAGCTTCTACTCCAGGTATTTTCTGATACCAAAGAGAACTGGAGGCCTAAGACCCATCCTCGACCTGCACAACTTAAACAAGTTCCTGGTGAGGGAAAAGTTCAAGATGCTTTCCCTTGGAATATTGCTGTCTTACCTCCTCCAGGGAGACTGGCTATGCTCCTTAGACCTAAAGGATGCTTACACATACATCCTAATTCATCCAAACCACAGACAATATCTACGATTTGTGGTGGGAGGAAACCACTTTCAGTACAAGGTGCTTCCCTTTGGCATTGCTTCCGCACCCAGGGTGTTCACAAAGTGCCTAGCCGTGGTGGCAGCCTTCCTAAGAAATAAGGGGGTATTTGTTTTCCCCTACTTAGACGACTGGCTCATCAGAGCACATTCAGCTCTGGAAGTCCAACAGACCACGTCTCGCACTATCCAGTTGCTACAACACTTAGGGGCTTGTTTACAAAGCCGCGGTAGTGGTTCGCGATCGCGATCGCAGCCGCGGCCCCATTGAAATCAATGGGGCCGCGGCTCCGATTACGATCGCAAACCGCTACCGCGGCTTTGTAAACAAGCCCCTTAGTGTTTGTGATCAATTACACAAAGTCCACTCTGGTTCCCTCTCAAGGACTGGAGTTCATAGGAGCAAAGCTAGACACCTTTCAAGCAAGGGCTTATCTACCGGAAGACAGGGCACAAAGACTTTTGGCCCTAGTGCAGCAAGTAAGTCATAGATCCCAGATCTCAGCAAGACACTTTCTGTGCCTCCTTGGTCACATGGCCTACACGGTACATGTGACACCCAATCCCCACCTCCACATGAGAACAGTTCAGTGGTGCCTCAGGGACCAGTGGACACAGGCCACAGGCAGACTCAGAGACAGGATCAAGGTTTCCAAACGACTGGTACAGTTGTTGACCTGGTGGCTTCAGCCATACAGCCTTCTGGAGGGAGTGCCTTTCCAGCCTCCCCCGCACACGAGAGTGCTGACTACAGATGCATCCTTGCTGGGCTGGGGAGCCCATTGCCAGGAATTGTGCACTCAGGGTGTGTGGTCTCCACAGGAGAGCACACAACAGATCAATCTCTTAGAGCTTCGAGCTATCCACCTAGCTCTACGGACCTTCTGTCAAACCCTGGCTCATCAGCCTGTCTTAATTCAGACAGACAACCAAGTGGTGATGTTCTGTGTGAACAAGCAGGGGGAGACATGGTTTCACATCCTCTGTCAAGAGACCCTGGACCTATGCTCTTTTGCAGTCAACCAGGGTATGCACCTCAAAGCAGTTTACTTGCCAAGTCAGGAGAACTTCTTAGCCGACAAGCTAAGCCGAATTCTCAAGCCGCACGAGTGGCAACTGGATCCCAACATAGCCCAGCAGCTGTTCCAGTGATGGGAGCGACCATCCATAGATCTGCTTGCGAGCCCACAGAATCACCAGTTGCCCCGCTTCTGCTCCAGGCAGCCATACCCATGCAGGGTGGCTGCAGATGCTTTCCTAATATCATGGTCTGTGGGCCTCCTGTATGCGTTTCCTCCCACACCCCTGATGGCCCGGACTCTATTCAAGATCCTTCAGGACAAAGCCTCGGTCATCCTGGTAGCACCCAGGTGGCCGAGGCAGCCATGGTTTCCGCTGCTGCTTCAAGTGGCGGCAGAAGCTCCAATTCCTCTGGGATTACACCCCCAACCTTCTGTCGCGGGAGGGGGCACTCTTCTGCATCCCAACCTCAGGTCTCTCAACCTGATGGCTTGGCTGCTGAAAGGGTAGTCCTCGCACCACTTCTCCTCCCTAAAAATGTAGAGGATGTACTGCTAGCCTCAAGAAGGCAATCGACTAGGAAAACCTATGCGTTTAAGTGGCATAGGTTTGAGGTGTAGTGTGATAAGCAGAGTGAAAACCCTTTCTTCCTCTTCGTCTCTCTGGGCCAGTCCAGGGCACAGTTGGGTAGTCAATCCCTTCCAGCAGCTGAGGACTGAATGCTGAAACTTTTACTGGCAGGTGTTATAGCTCCCCCTGGCTTCAGGAAACCAGTCTTCAGTCCTCAGCAGCTGGAAAGGACGTTTCTCTGGCTGGCTCCCAGTTTACCTGCATTTTACAGCTGTGTTAGTGACAGTAGCATTATAGAGCGACTATTGATTAATTTTGCACAGACTACTGGAGGCAGACTGATTGGTCTTTCAGGAAAAGGCTTATTCGCTGGTCCTAGCAGGATCTTCGGCGAGCGGGACTCCCTTACTCAGGGAAGTCCGTTAATGGCACACTGTCAGTCTTAGGACGTTGATCCTCGGCTATACTTGTGGTTGATAGCCGTTTTCAGGGGCAGAGCCTGTCTCCCGCAGGATACGTTCTTCAGCGGGGGGCTTAGGAGCCGGGAGCCCCGGTATCCTCTTCCCGCTGCAAAATACTGCGTCTCTCAGTCTCGCTAGCAGCGTGTTCCTGGAGTCGTCGGTTCAGTCTCCTGCGTATTTAATTTCTTTGTTCAGGGGCATTTGTGCAGGTTTGGTGTTCTTCTTCTCGCCGGTCAGTTTTGTAGCATTTTCGCCGGCGGGAAAGCCACACGCGCCATTTTTTTCTTTTTATCTTTCGCGTGGTGTTTTCGGCGGGGAGCTACTGCGTTTCCGTTTTCTCTTGATAGCTCTTCGGGGTTTTTACTGAATTTTTCTGATTGTATTTATTTCCTGTTTCTCTGACTTTTGGCCCATATGGAGAGCTCTGGCTCTGGGGATAGGGCTGGAGAGAAGCCTCCGGGGTCTCTGATTAAGGCGGGAACGGCAGCCATAGTGTCTGCAGAGGCTGCAGCCTCTCCTGCGGCGTTGCCACGTTCTGGGAAAAAGAGGTCTAAGTCCTCCAAGGCTACTGTGGTACAGGAGATAGATAAGCCTCAGGCTCCTGGAGCTCCAGGTTTCTTGGATTCTCTTTTTTCTCCTGATTTTATTCTGGCCATGCATAAAGCATATATGATAAAAATGTCTCAACCTGCTGAAAGCCAGTTGCCTAAGCCTCCTGCTAATTTTTCTTGCGGGGACCCTATCCTCTCGGATCCGGGGGAGGGGACCTCTGCGCAGTGCCCAGGGGGAGATTTCCCTTCGGGGACTTCGGGCCCTCAGCTCCCCGATCCACTCCTGCCGGAGGAAGGAGAAATTTTGTCTGAAGGGGGGTTGGAATCCTGGCCCTTGGACTTGGAGGAGGGGGAGCTGGGGCCCGGGGAGGACCCCAATGTTTTCAGGGTCTTTCGTAAGGAGGAGCTGGGGGCTTTGATACTTCAGTCCCTGGCTGCCTTAAATCTTGTGCCTCCTGCGCTGCAGCAGGAGCCTTTAGAGGATCCTTTATTACAAGGGTTTAAACCGGAGCAGCGGTGTTTCCCTATGCACAGGGTAATTAAGCAAATGATTGAGTCCGAATGGGAATGCCCAGAAGCTAGCTTGCGAGGTAGCCGCTTTATTGCCTGTCTTTATCCGGTTCCGCAGGAGGAGAAGGAGTTACTGCGGATGCCTAAGGTGGACGCGCTAGTGTCGGCGGTCACTAAGAAAACCACGATCCCGGTCGAAGGGGGGGCAGCCCTTAAGGACCTTCAGGATCGTAAATTAGAAGTGCTGTTGAAACAAGCTTTTGACGCTAGCACACTGGCCTTGCAAGCTTCAGTTTGCGGAGCGTATGTGTCCCGCGCCTCTATCCGTTGGATTCAAGGTGAGCAGGCGGTGGAAAAGTTGGCGGATCCGTCTCCGGAGGGGGCGAAGCTTGAATCGGCGGCGGCTTATCTCGCGGACGCCTTCTATGATTTGGTTAGGATAACAGCGAAATCCATGGCATCGCTGATTGCTGCGAGGAGGTTTCTGTGGTTGCGGAACTGGGCGGCGGACGTGCTTTCTAAGTCGCGGCTCAGTAAGCTTCCATATAAGGACAAGCTGCTTTTTGGGGAAGCCTTGGAAATGATTGTGAAACATTTGGGCGATTCTAAGGGCGGCCGTCTTCCGGAGGATCGGCCCAGGTCAGTGAAATCTGCTCCGCCACAAAGGGCGCTCGGCAGGGACGTTCGTAGCTTCCGCGGCTCTCATTTTGTCCCTTATCAGAGGAGTCGCTTTCCCTCCAGGGGGCAGTCCTTTCGTGGAGCCAGAGGGTTTGTCAGGGGGTTTTTCAACGCCCAGCACACCTCCTCCAAGAAGCCTCAATGAAGGGACGCTGGTCCAGGCGGAGGTTCCTGTCAGGGGACGTTTGCAGGAGTTTCTCTCCGTCTGGGCCAACATAACTTCCGATCTCTGGGTGCTAGAGATCATCCGGGACGGCTATGCTCTAGAGTTTGCCTCTCCTCTGGCGGATGCCTTTGTGTTGTCCCCCTGCGGTCCACGCTGGAAGACTCAGGCGATCAACTGCACTCTTCAGCGGTTGTTGCGGCTACGGGCCATGGTTCCCGTGCCTTTAGACCAGTGCGGCGTAGGTCGGTACTCGATTTACTTTGTAGTGCCCAAAAAGGAGGGCTCGTTTTGACCTATTTTGGATCTCAAGCGAGTGAACAAGTCCTTGCGAGTTCCGCATTTTCGTATGGAGACACTGCGGTCTGTCATTCGGGCGGTGAAGCCGGGAGAGTGGCTCACCTCCATAGACTTGACGGAAGCCTATTTACATATTCCCATACGTCCGGAACACCAGAGGTTTCTTCGCTTTGCAGTTCCTCTGGGTCATTTTCAGTTTCGGGCGTTACCCTTTGGTCTGGCAACCGCGCCTCGTGTCTTCACCAAGGTGATGGTGGTGGTAGTGGCAGCTCTTCGCAAGGAGGGGATTCAGGTACATCCCTACCTGGACGATTGGCTTATACGGGCAGGATCTCGGCAGGAATCCGTCGCAGCAACGGCCCGAGTAGTGCAATTCCTGGAACACCTCGGTTGGGTCGTCAACCAAGCAAAGAGTCAATTGCTCCCGGTACAGCGTTTGGTCTATCTCGGGGCATTGTTCGACACGCGGATCGGCAGGGTTCTTCTTCCGCCGGACAGGATACGGAAGCTGGTAGCCCAGGTCGACGCTTTTGGGGGGTTGGCGACTCCAACTGCGTGGAGGTACTTGCAGTTGCTGGGTTCGATGGCCGCGGCCTTGGATCTGGTGCCTTGGGCCAGAGCTCACATGCGGACGCTGCAACACGCCTTGATCTCGAGGTGGTCTCCACAAGTGCATCCCCTGGAACAGAGCCTTCGGTGCTCGGAGGAGGTCAAGCTCAGTCTACAGTGGTGGCGAGTTTCTGCACACCTGCAGGCGGGGGTTCCGCTGCGGGATCCGGAGTGGATTTTGGTCACTACGGATGCCAGCCTGTCCGGTTGGGGAGCTCATTGTCGGTCTCGAGTGGTGCAGGGCAGCTGGTTGGCGGAGGAGAGCGCTTGGTCGATCAATCTGTTGGAGCTCCGCGCGGTGCGTTTCGCGCTCCTGCGTTTCTCCGATCTCCTCGAGAGTCAAGCTGTCCGAGTGTTTGCCGACAATTTGGTGACGGTGTCCTACATCAACAAACGGGGGGCACGGGCAGTGCGTCCTTGCTGCGAGAGAGTCAGCTGTTGTTTCAGTGGGCGGAGTTGCATCTTGTGGCTCTTTCGGCGGCTCACGTGGCAGGAAAGGACAACGTTCAAGCCGATTATCTCAGCCGTTATCGCCTGGATCCCGGAGAGTGGGAGCTGAACTGGGCGGTGTTTCACGCCATTACCGTGTGGTGGGGTCAGCCAGTCCTGGATATCATGGCAACGCTGGCCAATGCCAAGACGTCGCGGTTTTTCAGCCGACAAAGGGAGCACATGTCGGAAGGTCTCGACGGTCTAGTGCAGCCCTGGCCAGCGGGGAAACTTCTTTATGTGTTTCCTCCGTGGCTGTTGATAGGTCGGGTCATTCGGAGGATTTCGGCTTTCAGCGGCACGGTGATTCTCATTGCTCCGGATTGGCCACATCGGCCCCGGTATGCGGATCTGATTCGCCTCCTTGTAGCTCCGCCCTGGATGCCGCAGGTGGATCGGTTCTTGCTTACGGCTTGGCTCTTGAGAGGGAGCGATTGCGGCGGAGAGGTTACTCAGCGGCTGTAATCACTACTATGTTGAAGTCTCGACGGTCTTCGACGTCGCTGGCCTATGTTCGCGTATGGCACATTTTTGAGGCCTGGTCTAGAGATCGGTGTTTGCGGCCCAGCGCGGCCGGCTTACCGGAGATTTTAGCCTTTCTTCAGGGGGGGCTCGAAAGGGGGCTGGCCCTCAGTACGCTTAAGGTTCATCTCGCGGCTCTCACCTGTTTCAGGGGTCGGGTGAATGGGTCTTCCCTTTCTTCGCACCCGGATGTTCAATGCTTTCTCAGGGCGGCTAGGAATATCCGTCCGCCCTTACGTCTTGTGGTGCCTCCATGGGACTTAAATCTGGTTCTGGGGGCCTTAACCGGCCCGCCCTTTGAGTTGGCTGACAATGACAGTCTCCGAGAGCTTTCGTGGAAAACGGCCTTCCTGGTGGCCTTGTGTTCGGCTCGTAGAGTTTCGGATTTGCAGGCGCTATCTTGCAGGGAGCCGTACCTGCACTTTTCGGAGGAGAAGGTGGTTCTGCGTCCGGTTCCCTCATTTTTGCCGAAGGTGGTTTCCGATTTTCACATGAATCAGTCGGTTTCTCTTCCTACTTTTCGCTCCCGAGGGGGCGGGAAGGTGGATTGCGCCCTTCGCAGCTTGGATTTAGGAAGGGTCTTGCGGAAGTATCTTTGCAGGACGCGCTCCTTTCGGAAGTCAGATCGCTTGTTCGTTCTGTTTGGTGGTCCGCGTAAGGGTCAGGCGGCTACCAAGGCGTCTATCGCTCGGTGGGTGAAACGGGTGATCGTAGCGGCTTATGAGACCAAGGGCAAGGTTCCTCCTAGGGAGCTTAGAGCCCATTCAACGAGGGCTCAAGCTACTTCTTGGGTGGAGTTTGTGTTGATTCCGCCCGCCGATATCTGTCGGGCGGCATCCTGGTCATCTCTCCATACTTTCACGAAGCACTACAGGTTGGATGTGCAAGCTCGCGCGGATGCTCAGGTGGGGGCCTCGGCTATTTTGGCAGGGCTTGCAGGACCCTCCCCAGTTTAGGGACTGCTTTGGTACTGCCCAACTGTGCCCTGGACTGTCCCAGAGAGACGAAGAGGAAGGAGAAATTAGGCCTTACCTGCTAATTGTCTTTCCTTGAGTTCTCTCCGGGCCAGTTCAGGTCCCTCCCGTTTCATCTGCAAGCACCTCAGTTTTTTTTCCGATCACTTCGCATCTTCCCGTGGCTCGGATTCACGCTTTCTGCTGGGGCCTTTGTGTCTGGAAGAGGATATTAGGAGTTCTGGTAGCATAGCGGGTTACCAAGGGTCCATACCAGAGCCACGAAATAAAAAAAAAAAAGAGGAAAAGAAAACTGAAGAACATTAAGGGTGATAAGGACCTACATGTCGGAAAGTGAGAAGCATCATATGCTTCTAGGGGTACGCTTCTTCACAGTGTTGAGCATGCTCCGCAGTTTTTCTTGTTTTGAGGGACTGCTCAGTTTGGTTCCAATAGTTCATGGTTTTGTAATTTTGGTCTGCTGCTTTGACAATAGGTTACTGGTTTCCTGAAGCCAGGGGGAGCTATAACACCTGCCAGTAAAAGTTTCAGCATTCAGTCCTCAGCTGCTGGAAGGGATTGACTACTCAACTGTGCCCTGGACTGGCCCGGAGAGAACTCAAGGAAAGACAATTAGAAGGTAAGGCCTAATTTCTCCTTCTGCCAAGTGTCAGTGGTGTTGCAGTACCTGCTTCACCTCTCAGATTTAGGCCTCAAGTCAAACGCTGTCCGAGTCCACCTTAGTGCCTTATCAGCACACCACTCTCCAGTGGAAGGACAACCTCTTTCTGCACACCCTTTGGTGTCCAGGTTCTTGAGAGGTTTACTTCTGCTGAAGCCCCCAGTTTGTCCCCCAGCGACCGAATGGGATTTGAATGTGATCTTAGAGCAGCTTACTCACCCACCTTTTGAGCCATATAATAAGTTCTGTAAATAGTTACCCCTGTTAGCCAAGTTTCTGTCCCCTGTTATATGTAAACTCATACATGTTAACTGTAATGAGCATTTTGTTCCATGTAAACCGCGCTGATGCTGAATAGTGCGGTATATAAGAGACTGTAAATAAATAAATAGCTACCTGCCATCTCCGCTTCCTTTCTTGGAAAGTGTTTTTCTTGGTGGCACTCACATCGGCCACCCCAAGTTCCTTCCGAAAGTGGTCTCCTCGTTCCACCTTAACCAGGAGGTGGTACTTCCGACCTTCTTTCCCAGGTCGCATGCCAGTCGGGCAGAAGCAGTTCTGCACACCCTGGACTGTAAGAGGGCTTTGGCCTTCTACATGGAGCGTACGCGGGGACATCAAAGGGCTTCTCAGCTCTTCATCTTTTATGACCCCAGTAAGCTGGGGATGCCTGTCTTCAAGCGTACATTGTCCACTTGGGTGGCGGATTGTATCGCTTGGGCATACAGGGCGGCCAAACTCCCACTGCAGGGTCAAGTCCCGGCCCATCGGGTCAGGGCTAAGGCGGCATCAGTGGCTCACTTCTGCTCTGTTCCGCTGGCAGATATCTGCCGGGCCGCCACCTGGTCTTCAAGCCAGACTTTTGTGGCCCATTACTGCCTGGATAGGGAGTCCCAACGGGACAGTGCTTTTGGCGAGGCTGTACTCCGTAACCTGTTCGAGGTTTAGGCAACTCCTACCCTCCGACCCTTAGGTGTCAGCCTACCGGAGTGTAACATTCTCAGTTGAAATCCAATCATGGCTGCTGTGGCTCTTCTAGAGGGAGCCTATTTTCAGTTATGGGTTCTCAGTAGCCTATAGCTAGGAAGTCCCGTATGTGAGGACTGACTTCCTGCTTGTTCCTGGAGAAAGCGTAGTTACTCACCTGTAACAGGTGTTCTCCAGGGACAGCAGGAATCAGTCCTCATGACCTTCCCTCCTCCCCTGGAGTTGCAGTCCTTTTATTAAATTTTATTCTTTTGCTGTCTTTTTAGCTATGTCATTTGACTGAGCAAGATGGCACCCTTGGGCAGGAAGGGGACCGCGCATGCGTGATGCAATCCCAAAGGCTTTCTTAGAAAGCTGGAGATTTGCTCCGCATGAGGACTCTGTTGGCGCCGATATCACCCATATGTGAGGACTGATTCCTGCTGTCCCTGGAGAACACCTGTTACAGGTGAGTAACTACGCTTTACGAGTTCAAACAGTTCTCGTGGGCGATTGATAGCATTATTTAATATTTTTGAGTTGTAGCTCTTTTTTGCTGCGTTTATAACATCTTTGTAAACCTTAAGTTTGGTCATGTAGAGGTTTTTGTTATCTCTATTTATTTAGGTTGTTTGGATCTCTATTTATGTTCTGTTTTTCTTAGGTCTTTTTTATCCTTGCTAGTTCTAGGGTGTACCATTTTTCCGAGGGCTTGTGTGAGTGTTTTTGGCATTTGGGTGTTGGGTTAGCAGGAGAGGCTATTCTTGTGTTCCATTCTGTATGAGCTTGTCAAGATCAGTTTGTACTGTGTTGCAATGGTGCTAATCGACTTTACGAATGTGTCTTTGTCAAATGTTTTAATCCTAACTGTTTGTTGGGGGTTAGACTGAGGTGTATAATCCCGGTGGTAAATTAATCGAAAATTGGATCAGAAAGTGGTCTGACCAGGGGGCCTGTGTTATATTTAGGGGGGGGGGGGTGCATAGGCTGGTGTAGAAACTGGAAGGAACACCATGTCCATAATATTTCCCTTATTATGGGTGGGATAACATATTATTTGTTGGAAGCCCATCTGATCCATTGCTTCTAGGAAAGAGTTTGAATGTGTTAGTGGGAGATGATAGATTGAAATCACCTAATACAATTTGAGGCTTTCTTATAGGGGATGTGCATACTGTTTCCAGTACAGATGACACGCATTTGTGGTCAAACAATCTTGTTTGGTCTTGAAACTTGTGAGTAATATTGCAATTGAGCCAATAAATATATAAATTACTCTAATAGCATATACTATAATTCCAGACTGAACTTAACACTATCTCATATGCTTAAATACGCTTAAATATGCTGAAATATGCATAAATCATCACTTGCATTACTTTAAATGCTTTTGTTTATCAAGCGGGTCTCAGACTGTTAGGGAGCTCTCGCATTGACATTTGCCATTAACTGCTCCTTTTTGCATCAACGGCCCATTTTTTAAAAAACCTTTTGTAAAACCCTGGTGCTGTAGGTCCACGTGATTAAACATAGACGTCCCCAATCGTGAAAAATAAAATGTATAAAGTCAGGCTTATCTCAATGTGTTTATCCCAACGCCAGACTCAGCGCTGCCGCGTTTCACGAACCCATTTCGTTTCTTCAGGGGCTTGTAAGTCAACTCTTTATATATATAATAAATAATATAAAGAGTTGGCTTACAAGCCCCTGAAGAAACGAAATGGGTTCGTGAAACGCGGCAGCGCTGAGTCTGGCGTTGGGATAAACACATTGAGATAAGCCTGACTTTATACATTTTATTTTTCACGATTGGGGACGTCTATGTTTAATCACTTGGACCTACAGCACCAGGGTTTTACAAAAGTTTTTTTAAAAAATGGGCCGTTGATGCAAAAAGGAGCAGTTAATGGCAAATGGCAATGCGAGAGCTCCCTAACAGTCTGAGACCCGCTTGATAAACAAAAGCATTTAAAGTAATGCAAGTGATGATTTATGCATATTTCAGCATATTTAAGCGTATTTAAGCATATGAGATAGTGTTATGCTCGGAAGCATTTGTGGTCAGCAGAGGGCGGTCTATATAATAGACAAACCGTTAAATTTCTGTTTTCTATTTTGAGGATATCAATTCCTTCATATTTATTGCATGTACTTGGGGATACTTTTAAGGCTTCCTTGGCAAATATGATTACTCCTCCTCCTCTTTTCTTGTCTCTGGGGCAATTAAAGTGGCTATAGCCTGGAATTCTTAGTTGGTTAAGATGAACTGTGTCTGTTTCTGTTATCCATGTTTCTGTAATACATGCAACATCCGGCCTCTCATCTTTGATAAGGTCCTGAATGATGGGGATTTTATTTCTGATGGACCTTGTGTTGACTAGAATAAAGTTTAGCGGGACTACTAGAGCAGCGCTATGTGGCATTACCATTGGTGATGTGTTTATTTGGATTAGTCTAGGTTGTGGTTTCTTCTGCTTTGGAGAGAGTATGCTAAACTGGCGGGTTCTGTGGGGAGTGATATGGTAGATTTGTCTGGGGTGGAGAAAGTAGGCAGGGATAGTTAATGTCAGTAGCTGGGCAGTTGCTTGAGAGTAGGCTGAGGTGGTTTGGGTGTACAGAAGCATACAATAGCATAAGCATATTATCACTTTTGATATTTTCATAGTTATCTGAGATGGTTTTGTATAGGTATGAGACACAGTAGGCCTTGAGTGTGCAAGGATGCTTAAAGGCCTGTTGCTATGCTGACAGAAGCATTAATTTACTGCACTGCTATTGTCACTCTGAATTCTGCTATCTTAGATAGACGCCTAGTCCACTTAATGCTAGGGCCAGCCCTGATTCTGCCCAGTTTTCTCTGGTTCTTTACCACTTTGGATAGTGCAGCATATAAATTCCCATTAAACCAAAATAAATCCCCTTGTTTAATTCTTTTACATAAGCTCTGAACCTTGTCCTCTATATCTGTTTGAATTCCATTACAATGCTGTCCTCACCAACTTTCACTAGTAAGCCGTTTTAGTCACTGCTCTCTTCCTGTTTTGTTCTTGCAAGTCCCATATGTAACTGAATATCCAGGCCTATTCTTATATCTTATCCCCATCAATAGCTCTTTGGCTGGTTATAACCATGGTGAAGACTTTTGGGGGCATACTCAGTGGTGTCAGCTAGTGCATTTAAAGTAGCTGGCCATCATCACTTTATTTATTTATTTATTTATTTAAGGTCTTTTATATACGGCGCTCTTTAAAATCAGCTCGGTTTACAGTTAACAGCAAATTTGTACAGTGCAGGCGGCACCCGCACTGTACTTACAAAGAACAGGTTTTTGCAACTTGGGCTAACTTTAACACAGTCCTGGATATTCAACGCTGGAGTCATGTCCAGCCATTGGCATTAAATAACTGGTGTGACTGGATAGTGTGTTAAATAACCTGGAAGCAGCAATATTTAGCAGCTGCCTGGTTAGCCCAGCTAAAATTAGGTGAGTCTGTAATGTGCGTAACTTTGGCTGACCAACAGCTGAAGGTTGGGGTTGACTGGGACTTGGGTAGTTTACAATGAACTCTAGTAGCTCCAGTACCTGGATGGTGATGTGTACGGATTCTCAAACCCTTTCCTGAGTGGTGCTCTTCAGCAACCAATCATCCAAGTAGGCAAATACATGCACCCCTGGTCTGCATAGAAATGCTACAACTCCTGCAAGATACTTAGGGCCCGATTCCATCCTGCATGTAGATTCCCTCTGTGCATCCGGACTGAACCGGACGCACAGAGGGAATCACGATTCTGATCCCACGGGGCATGTCTAGCCCACGGGATCAGAATTGTGAACAGTTATGTACGTTGTCACAACGCCGCCCTGGTGGTTAAGGGTGGTCAAGGCAGGTCGGACATAAATAAAAGTAAAGTTGGGTTTGGTATGTTTCTCTTTCTAGGGCCCAAGGTTGTATAGCCTCGGTAGCGTCCTGTATTACCAAAAATACCCAGAGAACAAAAGGTCATCGAGTGTAGGGAAAAAATAAGGCTTTATTTCCCCTGGTTTGCACAAAGGTTCAAAGGATCGGCTTCAAACACCAACAGAAATCTCCTTACATCAGATTATAAAAATCACAACTCAGATTCAAAACAAAAACTGTTCTTTTCACAAAAAGGTTACAAAAGCAGGCATTCCTATTTACACCGGTTTTTGGGCTCACTGGTTACACAAGCATTCTACGCTTCCCGTGGTGCAATAGCTGCAATCCATGTCTTCCTCTGAAAGGGATTCTACCTCTTCCACTTGCATCGGTTCCTCCAGCAAAGTATCTGAGACAAAGTCAACAGTTCCCTGCCAGCTATAGTTAGGTTTCTCACCCAAATGCTGTATGACCTCCCAGTGTTTGGAGTTTAGCGTGGGGCGTCGGCCATGAGCATTTTTACAGTGTGAATCTCTTTCTTTCTTCCAAGGGTTTACATGCACTTCCTGCAAACCTGGCTTACCTAAAAGTTTCTTATTCAACAAAAACTTTTCATACCTTTTCTTTTGAACAGTGGGACATGTACAGGGAGCTTCTGTCTCTTGCCCTTTCCATAGGCTGTTTCCAATACAATATGGTTTACCTTGTAACTCTTGCTTCTTTCCTGAGGATGAGGCTTGTGGCCTACTCCTAGGGAGATTCTGCCTTGCTCCAGCAAGCTGGCTTGGGTTCTGCCCACAGCAATCACAATGCAGCTTTTGCGTACCTGAATCTCTTGGACCCTTCTGTAGTCTCTGTCCATTCAGGTTCCTTTGGCTTGTACCTCTTTCCTGCACTCCAGCAGTGTCTGTAGCTTCTGCAGCTCCTGCCGCTCCTTCGGCTTCTGAAGGTTCTGCAGCTTCTCTGCGGCCTTCTCTGCTGCTACTGGCTTTAAGGCTGCTTCTGCCTTTCCAGTCACTTCTGCTCGGCACAGCACTTCTTCCAGAGCTCTCACTGCTCCTACTTCTCCTCCTGCTCCTCCTGTACTCCCTGCTCCTCCTGTTCTCCCTCCAGTCTTCCTGACTTCCTTTAAAAGGAGTTCCTGTCTTCCTGTATTGGAGGCTGGCTGGTTTCAGGTTACACCCTGTAGGGCGTGGATCCTCGGTCTTCCAGAGGTCCCTCTTGCTCCCCCTATCAGGCTCCTGCAAATACTGCAGCTTGTACACGTCTTTTTTCAAGTTTAAAACATTTTCTTCTATGCCCTGCTGGTCTGCTGCATCACAACGTGCAGGCCAGGATTGCGATTCAGTCTGACCTGCACATACATGAAAAGCTCGGCTAACTCAGGGTTTTTAAATGGATCTGCAGCGCCATGGCATCCGGTTGCCATGGCACTGTGGCTCCATTTAAAAGCTGCGATGCCAGCCAGAAATCTGCGTGTGTGTGTGTAGGCATCTTGAACATCCAGGAAACATAGCCAATCTCCTTTTTGTATGTAGTGGAGAGGGAGGCCAAGAGAAAGCATCCTAAACTTTTCTCTTATGAGGAATTAGTTTAGGTCTCAAAGATCTAAGATGGGGTGGTAGCCTCCAGACATTTTTGGAACTAGGAAGCACCTCAAGTAAAATCTCAGCCCTTTTTGCCCTGGAGGCATGGGTTTGATGGCCTTGGCCTAGAGAAGGGCTTAAACTTCCTTTAGAAGTAACTCTGAGGGCAATTTAGTGGTATCTCAAAAAAAATGTAATCTGTACCCCCAACGGACAATATTCACAGGAGCCAGTCAAAACCCCACCCTGGTTTTGGCTGGGAAGCCGGTTGAGCATAGAAGATTTCTGCTACATAAGATGAGGCAAGAGCCCTATTTGGGTAGGGAGAAGAAGGGCAGAGGAGGATATCTACATCTATGAGAGTAACTATGCACACTGTTCTAAAACCAACTAGGAAAGAAAGCCGGGTCAGAACTAGGTCTGGAGAATGTTTTCAATGTGTTGCTTTGCTGCTTGATCAAAATAGCAGCCTTCTTGACCCTGTCTCCAAAGATATTCTCTCCACAGCATGGCAGTGAGCTGTTCCTGCACACTTAATTACAAGTCTGAAGCCTGGAGCAATGAGAGTCTCTGGGTATCAGTACTCATGGCAGATACTCTTGATGATATATCAAAAAAATCATAGGTCCCTCAGACCATGTATTTACCACAGTCCTTCCCTTACTCCACTAGAACGGAAACCTGCAACTTTCTCTGGAGGAAGAAAACTAGCATATGAAAGAAGGTGAGTTTGGCGGTGGGTTCAATATTTGGGTATTCTGCAAGTGCATGCTCATGAAGACTTAGAGGGGGAGGGAATTATGGGTAAGGGATTTGATTTCCTTTTTATTTATTAACTGTATGTTTGAGGTACATAAGGTGGGATATCAAGTTTGTATAAATAAATAAAATCTGGGGGCTACCACCCATTTCCCTTCATTCCCTGAGAAAAGACCACATTAGGAGTCTGCAAGAGCTCACTCCAAAATACAAGATTGGTATTCTGGAGCATGCTGCACTCTTCGACTGCAGGAAAGACAGGAGGACGTTTTTGTTATCCCAGCTGCTGTACTCAGATTGAGGCTGCCTGGAAGTGTTTCACTATATCAAGCTATGATTCTGTAGAACTAGTCTTTTTTTATGATGAAGGTGCCAGTAAGACCTTCGCTTGAATTAGGAGTATAGGGAGCCAAAGAGATCCTCATGCGAACTAGCCTTGCATTTTGGGTTGGATATCACAGGGTACAATATGGAAAAAATTCTCCATGATCTCTAAGGACCAGCCCGAACATACAGTCACTGCAGTCAATACTACCACATCTCCACTAGATCCATATCCAGTGAGCTGGATAAAGATCACTAGATCAGAAACACTATCCACAATTTTCAAAATGGTCAATCTATTACTAACACAGGGATGTGTGCCCAAATCATTAAAAAAGGCGGCTATCAAGCCATTATTAAAAAACTACTCTCTAGATAGACAGCCCAGAATCATATAGGCTAATATCCAGCCTCCTATTTATAGGAAAAATAATTGAGTTCACAGGCAGCTACAAGATCACATAGAACAACATGCCCCATTGGATGACCACCAGCATGGCTTTTGGCCTTTCCATGAAGTAGAGACGCTTTATATCTCATTATTCGATACACTAATAAAAGGAATTACAAAACAGAGTCAAGCATTTATTCTAATATTTCTGGATATAGCATCCGTGTTTGATTCTCTTTCCCATACTCTACTATTGAAAAGACTCCAAACTATTGGAATAGGAGGATCTGTCCTTCTCTGGTTCAAGTCTTATCTAATGGATAGGTCACAGAAAGTCAGAATGGGCATGAAAGCATCCGAACCATACAGCCAAACTCAAGGAATTCCTCAAGGCTCAGCTCTCTCAGCATTACTATTTAATATCTGTCTCCAGAGGTGAAATAAGACGAATCTTTCCTATTTCACCTCTGGAGCGTTTTAAAAAATATGTTAAAGAGATATTGTGTTATACTTCTTTCGATGACTCCTTTATTTCTTCTATTTATTATTTACCACATCGTGTTGTGGATAAATCTCCAGAAGGGGAAATGGACCAGTTAGTTGATCTTGATGAATTAGATTTAACTACGAGTATCTTCTTGGAGACTTTTCTTGAAAAGGTCTCTCAGAGGGCGACGTTGTTGGTTACTTTTCATTCAGAGGCTGTGAAAGGGATGATTTTTCGTCTCTTCTTCTCCAAGAAGAGTATTTCCTTTTGTGGTCAACCATTAATGGTTTTTCCTGATGTTGCAAATGTTACCCAATCATGTCGAAAAACGTTCCTTCAAATTAGACCTAAGGTTCTTGCTTTCGGAGCTATGTTTTATTTGAAGTACCCTTGTAAGTGCTTGGTCACTCACAAGGATACTAAATTTATTTTTATGGAACCATCACAGTTGGGATAGTTCCTGCTTGATAAGGATAAGGATATGTAATATGTATTTTCTTTTGACTTTTTTGTTCCAGGTTGTTTGTATGATTGGGGTCATTATAAAATTGTGAGAATGTTGGGGCCTGTGATAACCTCCCATGATGTGGGCTTGTATGTCTTCTGATTTTTCTTTTTCCTTGTAATTTTTTCTTATTGGTCTTTCAATGATGAATTGGTTGTTCCTTTTACCTAAATGTTTATTTTGTACGCGTTTTGAAATTATGAAAAAAAAATATCTGTCTCCAACTGATATGCAAAATATTCTAGAATCACAGGGTAAAGTACAATATTTATGCAGATGATATGTTTTACCTCCCATTCACTCCTTCTGAAACTCATATCCAACAATTACAGTCATGGCTTGAAGATATATCTGAATGGCTAACAATGCATAACCTGAGGATAAATTACAAAAAGACTGAAGCAGTAATTGTAACAAAAGATAAGAGCTTGAATTCGCCAGCAGAGATAAATCTCAAGGAAGCATCTATAGAAGTGAAAAAGGAAGTTTGATATCTTGGCATAATACTTGATCAAAACCTAACATTTGCAACACATATCAGCAAGACAACTTTCACAATCTACAACAAACTGAGAACATTACAGCATCTAAGACCATTAATTGCATTTACAGATTACAGAACAATTATCGTGCCACACTTCAGTTTTGTAATGGAATACTCCAAGGCCTAACAAAGCAATTGATCTATCACAACACACTGTAGCACACAATTGATCTAGCACAACACACTGTAGCGCATGTACTGCTCAAACTACTGAAACATTTACATATAATCCCCATTCTACAACACCTTCACTGGCTACCTGTGGAGAGTAGAATAAAATATAAATCCCTGATATGGACATTCACAATTCTATATATGCTATATCACCCCTCCAGCCTCCTTAAAGGTGAAGGATGCCTAGCTAATAGCCAAACCCACAATCCGTTACCTAGGGGTCACCTTGGACCCATGGCTGGACATGAAAACCCACATAAGAAACACAGTCAAGGCGATATACCATAAAGTACGGACACTACAGCATCTACGACCTCTACTGGACCCTGATGACTTCCGAACAATCTATCAAGCCCTCGTAATCCCACACTTCGACTACGCCAATGCAATCCTACATGGGCTTCCGCAAGCATCACTGAATCCACTCCAGCTTGCCATGAATGCAGCCACCAGAATTCTATACGGAGCCTCAAGAATGGACCACATTACACCAATCCTGAAAAACTCCACTGGTTACCAATCCACGGCAGACTATCTTTTAAGATCCTAGTAATGACCTTCAAGGCCATAAACAATCAACCCTCCACCTCCATCACCGAGCTAATCCACCTCACACCCCCGAACAGATCCAGAAGATCCGCAGCTGTCAATACACTGATAATTCCAAAGGAAACAACAAAATGCACCCAGGCGACATCTAATAGGGCGTTCATGCTTTATGCACCCAGATGTTGGAATGCCCTCCCTACAGCCATTCGAGCAATCACGGACCTGGCCCAATTCAGGAAGGCGCTGAAGCACCACCTATTCATATGGCACTACTCAGAGGACAGCTTCAAAGGACAGCTTGCAAACAGTCACCCCAATCACCAAGACCTCTCCAACAGCACACCCAGCACACTGGAGGGCAGCTAACCCCACCGGTACAACTACGTGTAAATTTCAGTGTGTACTGTACATTTATTAGTGTAAATAATTTGTAGAAAGTTACCCCACTTATGTCCAAGTTATAGTTCCTGTTTATTGTAAATACAATGCAGCCCTGACTGCATTGTATAAGGTTCTGTTAAATGTACACCACACTGATTTGAATAGCGCGGTATAGAAGAGACATTAAATAAATAAAATAAAATAAATAAATATATAAAATATCATCCACGTACCTCAGCTCACTAATAAGCCTCACTGCTAGCAACAGAAGAAGAAGGGAATATGCACAAATGGCACTCACGACTCCACACAAATTCAGAAAGACCAGATGGACCATAAGTAATAGAGCATGCTCCCTATATGTGCCAATACTCTGGAACGCTCTTCCTGACAAAATGAGAAAGGTCAACGACATGTTTGCATTCAGAAAACAGCTAAAAATGTATTTATTCACTGAATATTTTGGAGAGTCAACCGAAGAACCATACAGATCCAACATAATAGGGATTCCAGGATTCTCATAGGCAATGGCATAAACATAAAACAATGCCTACATTAATGGACTACCATTCCTATTGTATATAGTTCACCATTGTACATATTTTGCTAATACCTAAGGCTACAACTTACTTACCATTTATACTGTACAATGTAGAAACATAGAAACATAGAAACATAGAAACATGATGACAGAAAAAGACCAGATGGCCTATCTAGTCTGTCCTTCCATAACAACAACTACAACAGTCCACTTTTTACCTTTAGAGATCCTCTGTGTTGGTCCCATGCTTTTTTGAATTCAGTTACTGTCCTCATCTCTACCACCTCCACTGGGAGACTATTCCATGGATCCACTACTCTTTCCGTAAAGAAATATTTCCGCATATCACTCCTGAATCTATCTCCCTTCACCCTCATCCCATGTCCCCTCGTAGCAGAACTTGCTTTCAATTGAAAGAGGCTCTCTACCTGAACATTTATGCCACGGAGGTATTTAAACATCTCAATCTTATCACCTCTATCCCGCCTTTCCTCTAAGGTGTACATATTAAGATCCTTAAGTCTGTCCTCATATGCTTTATAACGAAGCCCATTAATCATTTTAGTAGCAACCCTCTGCACCGACTCCATCCTGTTCACATCCTTTTGAAGGTGCGGTCTCCAGAATTGCACACCATACTCCAAATGAGGTCGCACCAAAGACTTATACAGAGGCATTATCACCTCCTTTTTTCTGCTAGCCATTCCTCTCCGTATGCACCCAAGCATCCTTCTAGCTTTTGCTGTTGCCTTTTCTACCTGTTTAGCTACTTTAAGATCATCAGACACAACCACGCCTAGGTCCCGCTCTTCTTTAGTGGACAAAAGTACTTCACCTCCTATACTGTATTGCTCCCTTGGATTGCTGCAGCCCAAATGCATGACCTTACATTTTTTAACATGAAATCCCAGCTGCCAAATTCTAGACCATTCTTCAAGCTTAGCTAGATCCCTCCTCATGTTATCTACCCCTTCCTGGGTGTCTACTCTATTGCAGATTTTGGTATCATCCACAAAGAGGCAAACCTTACCCGACAGCCCTTCCGCTATATCACTAACAAAGATGTTAAAAAGAATTGGACCAAGGACAGATCCCTGGGGCACACCACTGGTAACATCCTTCTCCTCAGAGTGTGCTCCATTTACTTGTACTCTTTGTCACCTCCCACCCAACCAATTTTTAACCCAAGCAGTAACTTTAGGGTCCATCCCTAGGGTGCTCAGTTTGTTTATAAGTCGCCTGTGAGGAACAGTGTCAAAGGCTTTACGGAAATCTAAATACACCACATCTAGAGCTCTCCCTAGGTCCAACTCCCTGGTCACCCATTCAAAGAAATCAATCAGATTTGTCTGACAAGACCTGCCTCTGGTGAATCCATGCTGCCTTGGATCCTGTAATCCGCTGGACTCTAGAAACCTCACTATTTTCTCTTTCAGCAGCGTTTCCAATAATTTACTCACCACCGAAGTTAAACTAACCGGCCTGTAGTTTTCAACCACATCCTTACTTCCGCTTTTGTGTAAAGGCACCACATGAGCCTCTCTCCAGTCCTTTGGCACCACTCCAGTCTCCAATGAGGCATTGAAAAGGTTAGTCAGTGGAGTTGCTAGAACGTCCCCAAGTTCCCTCAGTATTCTAGCGTGTATCCCATCCGGTCCCATCGCTTTGTCTACTTTAAGTTGAGCTAGTTTCTCACGAACACAGTCTTCTGAAAATAGTTCAAGATGTCCCTTGCTTCTGTTCTTATTTGTGGGTGTTTTCTGAGGTCCTGCTCCTGGTTCTTCATCTGTGAACACAGAACAAAAATATTTGTTAAGCAATTCCGCTTTATCCTTATCAGCTTCTATATATTCCCCCCCCCCCCCCTGCACCCTTGAGTCTGACAATACCACTTTTGCCCTTCCTCTTCTCACTAATATATCTGAAAAATGTCTTATCCCCCCATTTTATTGCATTGGCTATTTCCTCCTCCTTTTGAATCTTTGCCTTCTTGACTACTTTGCTAGCTTCTCTAAGTTTTTCCAAATACAGATGCCTGTCTTCCTCTCTCTGTGATCTCTTGTATTTCATGAAGGCCTCCCTCTTTTTCTTCACTTGTTCAGCTACTTCCTTCGAAAACCATAGCGGTCTCCTGTTCCTTTTGCCTTTATTTACCATTTTAACAAAAAGGTTGGTTGCCTTTAAAATACCCCCTTTCAGTTTTGCCCACTGGTTTTCTACATCTCCCAGCTGTTCCCATCCCACTAACGACTCCCTGAGGTATTGGCCCATCTTCGCAAAGTTAGTCTTCCTAAAGTCTAAGATCCTCACCTTGAATGTATTCTAACAGCCCTAGTCCTAATACTGAACCACACCATCTGGTGATCACTGGATGCAAAATGATCTCCCACTACAACATCAGAAACACTTTCACCATTGGTAAGCACCAAGTCCAGTATGGCCCCTTCACGTGTGGGGTCTGTTACCAATTGCCTGAATAGTTCTCCCTGTAGAGAATCCAGGATCTCCTTACTTCTAGATGATGCTGCAGCAGGAATGTGCCAATCAACATCTGGCATATTGAAATCTCCTATCAGTAGCACTTCCCCTTTCCTAGCAATGCTGCGTATGTCTTCAATTAACTCTCTGTCCACCTCTTCCTCTTGTGAGGGAGGTCTGTATATCACTCCAATGCAAATAGATTTCTCTTTCCCTCTTTCTAGTTTAACCCACAATGCCTCCTCTCTCCCTTTTAAGCTCTGTAATTCCAAAGCTTTAATAGTAGTTTTTACATATAGTGCCACTCCTCCTCCCCTTCTTCCTACCCTGTCCTTTTTGAATAAAGTTTAGCCAGGTATAGTTACATCCCAGTCATGGTTTTCTGTGAACCACGTTTCTGTAACTGCCACTAAATCCAAGTCAGCTACTCCCACCAAAGCTTCAACTTCAGGGATCTTATTTCCCATGCTACGGGCATTAATACACACTGCTTTCCATATGTTACCCCTGTTACCCATTTCCATAAAGGTATTTAATGTATCACCTACCTGGGGGCTTTCACCTACCTGGGGGCTTTCTTCACCCATCCCCAATGAATCTAGTTTAAAGCCCTCTTCAGTAGATTAGCCAGTCGACTACCAAAGATGCGTTGACCTCTCTTGGACAGATGGATGCCATCTCTGCTTTGCAACCCTTGGAACAGCATCCCATGGTCTAGGAAACCAAAATGCTCTTGATGACACCATCCACGCAGCCATGCATTCATCTCCAGGATGCGAGCCTCTCTGCCTTGGCCTTTACCCTCAACAGGGAGGATTGAAGAGAACACCACCTGTGCACCTAACTGCTTCACCCTCTGTCCCAGAGCCATGAAGTCACTTTTGATATGTTCCGAGGTATACCTGGCAGTATCATTTGTTCCAACATGGATTAGCAACATTGGGTAATAGTCAGTGGGCTTGATGAGTCTTGGCAAACTCTCCGTAACATCTTGGATTTTGGCACCAGGCAGACAGCATACCTCTCTGGACATCAAGTCTGGTCGGCAGATGGGCGCCTCAGTACCCCTCAGAAGAGAGTCTCCAACCACCACTACTCTTCGTTTCCTTCTGGTCACTGATTCCGCAACTTTGGGGTACTTGAACTCTGGTTCTTCCCTTTCCAGGGATGCTTTCACCTCATCCACTTCCAGGGCTGCATAATGGTTCTTCAATTCAAGGGCTGGAGAAGTTGGATTGGTGATTTTGCAGGCCCTGGTGACTTGTGTCCAACCATCGACATTCTGTTGGCACCCATCTTCTCCTGTGCTGGAGAGCCTGGTTGCTGCAAGAAGCATCTCATCAATGTACTTCTCACTGTCTTGAATGCTCCTCAGCCTCACCACCTCCTCTCTGAGTTCCTCCACCTGTTTCCTCAGAGCTTCAGCATGCAGGCACCCTACACATGGGACCGGTCCTTCAACCGGCATTAGGACCTCTGTCTGGACCGAGGCAGAAGCTGTAATGGGGGCAACAGCTTTAGCAATACGATTTTTCCCAGCCATTGTTCTTTTCGTGGAGCTTAGGTATCTGTTAGAGCAAAAGAGAGAGATCTACCAAGTACCAGCCGGTTTCGCAGCTGTCCTTTCAGAGAAAAAGCAGTTAAAACTCTTTAATTACATACAAATGTGCTGGTCCAATTCACTGTGATCTGTTAAAGGGGGAGGTGCCCTATAAAGCAAGACTGCTCACTAGGGGTGGGTGGGAGTTGGGGTGGGTAGGGAGGGAACTAACACCTGATTAGGTGTTAAGAGTTTCTAAACCTGAGGAGGTTACTGGAGTTAGCAACCTACAGTGCTCAAGTAAAGTTCCCCTAAAACAGCAAAAATGAAAGTAACCTTGCTTTAAAAAATATACACAAAACCCTTTTAAGAGCTCCCAGTCAGAGAGCTAGCAATGTAATAAAAAAACCAAACAAAGAAACCCTCAAATCCTTACTTACTGTGTGATGTGTGGAGCCCTGGTTAGGAAAGCCTCAAAAGGGCAGGGCACAGGAACCTTTTATTCAGGCTTCAACTGCACTCAGGAAACAGGCCCACTAACTCCTGATTAGGTGTTAAGAGTTTCTAAACCTGAGGAGGTTACTGGAGCCAGCAACCTACAGTGCTCAAGTAAAGTTCCCCTAAAACAGCAAAAATGAAAGTAACCTTGCTTTAAAAAATATACACAAAACCCTTTTAAGAGCTCCCTCAAATCCTTACTTACTGTGTGATGTGTGGAGCCCTGGTTAGGAAATATAGTTCAAGGTTTCATGCACAATATGCTTCATGTAAAATGTTTTGTTCATTTATAAACCGCTTTGATGTTCTGATAAGGCAGTATATAAAACATATAAATAAATAAAAGGCCCATACCTTAGCATTCAATACAATACAATAACAGCAGCTACGGGTACCAGTCTGTCAACAATGAGCCGCCTGATTGAAGACCGAACACAATTTAGGATAGCTATCCAGAGGGTCGCCATGAGTCAACTCCGACTTGACGGCACTTAACAACAACAACAACATCTTAGCATGAGATTTTATTTATTTAGTCAGTCTTATATACCGTGTTTCCAGGGATCAATGCGGTTTACATAGAACATAACATCAACATTACATGGAACGATATTACATTATAACAAGGTGAAGCTAGTATAAAATGGTGAAACAGCTATTAGATTAACTTTAGATGCAAGAAATTACATTGAGACTAGGCTAACTCTGTAACTTTTATGGATAACATATTGAACAGGAGAAATATTGATATATTTACATTATAAACAAAATGGCTTGATAGGCATATATGAATAATGTAAACTAGTGTTGAATGGTAGGCAGACTCTCAAGTAATAGTCTCCACTTAATCCGAAAGGGCAGGAGGAGGGGAAGGTATGTGTATGTTGAGTTCAGTTTATGTTCTTATCTGATTGTAGGTTCATCAGGGTCAGGTAATACCATCAAAATGTTCCTTGAACAGGTAGGTTTTTAGTAACTTTCAGAATATTATGAGGTCATGAGTATCTCTGATGTGGTTAAGTAGAACATTCCAGAGGTGAAGGGCATGTAGGAAGAATGCCTGGGCATAGGTTGTCTTATTGCTTTTGGCCAATGCAGGAGGTAGGACTAGAAAGTCTGTTGCATTACTTCTTCTTTGATGATTTTCCGGAGTTTTCATTATTATAGATCGTAAATATTGAGAGAACAACCGATGGATTATTTTTAAGGTTGTCATTGGTGTTTTATATTTAATTTGACTGAGCAGGGGTAGCCAATGTAGCTCTTTTAGGATGGGTGTGATATGATTGAATGGAGGTGAGCACATAAGGATTTGAGCAGCTGCATGTTGGGCAAGTTGTAGTGGATGCAAGTTCTTCGGGATTCCTTGTAGGATGGTGTTGCAGAGATTTTAAGCAATTGTTCACTTTATATATTATTATAGCTGTTAAATGCAGTTCCTTATCATTCTGTAAGACCTGTCTAGACGAGTGGGTTATGTCCCTCAGCCTGCAGATGGAGGCAGACTTGAGCGACTTTTAATGATATCATCACCTGATATGTTCTCTGGTACAGGACTGAGAGAAGCCAATAGAGTCTGCCTCCAGCAGGTGGAAAGGTGTGTGGCATGGTACAGCAGTGAACATAGGCCTGACTCTCCTCGCCCATACTTCGGTGCAGAGCCTTGGATTGAGTCCTGAAAGGTCCAATGGCTTGGAACATGGGTACACCCATATCTCCTGGAACAGACAGTGCTCTGTGTCCACGCTGTTCCTTTGGGTTACTATCACTGGTGGGCTAGAAGAGGAGTAGGAGAACCCCACAGCGTCCCTGAGGGGGGTTAGTAAGTTGGGCCCAGGCCCCTCTTCCCTCTTGCTGTTCTTATCTGATCTTTGCCATTTTTGTGTATTATTTTTCTGATTTTTCATAATTCTTTTTCAAAGTCCCTTTTTTTCCCATTGATTTTGATGGGAGTTCAATTGGCTCTCAACTTCTTTTAATAAAGCAGCTTCAGTTAAAAAAAAACAACAATGACCTTCCTCAGCCGGGTCTCTTCAAGCCTGTGTGGGTGCCCGGGGCCTGCCTAATAGAATTCCTACAGTCAGCCTGACAGGCCTCAGCATTTCTTTTCAGGACTCCATTTGATACAGCTCTATTCAACTTTTTTCAATGTGATTTTTTTAATATTTTTTTCTTTTGCCGCTGCGGCTTTTCCTCGGCCCGATGCAACTATGGCCCTTAGCGGGTTTTTTTAACATGGCTGCAGTTTTTTTGCCCCCAATTGATCTCTGATGCCCAGGGCACCTTTTGGCTGGCATCCTAACACCTTCCATGGGGGCCTGGTGCTGAAAACATATGGGTGGCCCCTGTTGCTCCTTTTGTTTTTTTTTCTTAGCCGCCAGTGAAGCTACTTTGGACTGCGTGAGCTTAGCGAGAGTGGAGCATGCCAGGATGGCACTAGCCAAGTGTCCAGCAGTTCCTGGAGACTCTTCAGGGACTCATGGCCTCGCTTATGTGTCACTTGCACCTCAGCTCCTGAAACAGCCTTCAGTCTGTATTCAGTGGACTAGCTGCATTTCAGACCTCTGCAGGGATATTTGGGGCCTCCGAGCCCCTGAGCACTCTTCTCTCAGATAGCTAGAGAGGTCACAGCCCCTGCTTTACCCTTGTGCACCTCTGTTTCTCTGAGAACCCAGTCTTCCCCTGTGGGGGTTGGCTGAAGATCTTGAGTGGCGCTACGGCAACTGCAAGGTAAGTCTGAGGAGGACAGAGTGGTGGTAATTTCCCCATGGGCTAGGGGGATCCCTTCAAGACCCTTTCCTCGGCCTTGCCCTATTTAGACTTTAGGGGACATTATGGCAGCTCCTTAGGCGTCAGAGCTGTTTTTTGAGCAAGGATGGTAGACTGGTCCCCTTTGTCTCTGGCAGAGCTGTAGTTCTGCAGTGTTCTGCCTTCTCCAGATCCCTAGCAGTAGCGTATGGGCTTTTATGGGGGGAGACTGTGAGCTGGTCCCCTGACATCCTAAGGTTCTGTCTTGACTGCTCCCTCAACCAAAGGCAGGCTGAATCAGAATTTTGGGCCCCTGGGGTCTAAGTACTGTTCTCAGCAGTGATGGGAGTGCATTACCATCACAAGAGTGGGCATTGCTGCATGTACAAAGTCTCGGTCTTGAAGGCTCAGGGTTATTCAGGAGACCTTAATAGTGGCCGCCTTCAACTTTCAGGCAGTGCTATGGGTCCGCCTGGAGATTAGCCCTCAGATGGGTGCTGCACCCTCTATGGGTAGCCTGATGGCTCCAGCCATAAGGGCTATGCCCCTCTTGCTGTCAAGGTTGCAGGTTTGTTCCTGGGCAGACCTGGCTGATCCCCTTAGTTTCCTGTTCACTTCCTATGTGTTTCCTTACTATTCCCCTAGATGTATCCTAGTCCCCAGTTGTTGTGTTATCTGTTGACACTGTTGTGCTGTCTGTCTTGACTAGACTGTAAGCTCTTATGAGCAGGGATGGTCTCTTACATGTCCCTGTACAGTGCTGTGTATGTCTTGTAGTGCTATACAAATGATAAGTAGTAGTAGTACTTAGGTTGGGGCAGATCATCAGTGAGCTCAATCTCCTTTCAGAGACAAGAAGGCTCACAGTGGCCTGTCTAGGGGACAACTGCTGGTTGAGGTTGGCTCAGAGTTTCTTCCTGCTCTGTGATGGTGGTACTGACCAGTATGTATTGCCGGAATGCATCTGAGGAAGGCTTTAGTCTGTGCAGAACATTTTCCCTTAAAGGTCGCTTTCTCCCTGGGAGAAAACATTTGATCAGAGACACACTGTGAGGACAGGTTTAGAAGGGTCAGGGTTCCTTCTAGGGTTGTGTGTACAGCCTGAAGTTGCCCTCCAGTGAAGGGGAGCCTTTATTAGCCTCCAGCGCAGTAGGGGCAATACTGATGGAGCTTCTCATAGACTATGATCACCTCCAGGTGATCTTGGAAGCCGATAATCCCACTCACTGGAGCCCAACGGCTCAGCCAGTGGCGGCTCAGTCTATTTCTTCTGAGTGCACCCATACCAAGTAAAGCTACTAAGTTTTGGGGTCCCTAGGCAAAATTGGGGTTTGTCAGTTCCATCAGTAAGCCACCTATTTTCAGTCTTACAAGTTGCCGGCACAGATAAGCCTGGCACTTCTGAAGTGCACCATCTGGATAACCATAGTGATTGCAGGATCATTCTAGGAGAAGCTCCTTGAGGCTCTCCTCTCTGTTGGGGAACTGTTCTTTACCACCTCTGGTAGTGACAGATTGTTCTCCCATCCGTTCAGCAGGAGGGCCAGGGATGCTATCCTGGATACATGCATATTCTGGTAGGAAGGTTCTTTCCAACATGTTTTGGCCCAACACTTTTATCTCTTGCACCAGATCCTATGTTCCACGAAAAACTAGGTCTAAAATAGTTCTTTATACAGTTCCATGTAATTCTTGTTCTGTTTCACTGTAAACCACTTTAATAAGACTGAAAAGTGGTATATAAAAAAAAATGTTAAATAAATAAAATAGCTTCACCTCTTGTTGGTTCATGAACCAGTTGCTCCAGTCCTTTATTTCATCTAGAAACTTTATCTCCCTAGGATGTCCTGCTGTGACAGTGACCCAGTCAATACCGGGGTAATTGAAATCACCCGTTATTACTATGTTGTAACTTTTGTTAGCTTTCTTGATTTCTTCTAGCATTTCATCATCCATCTGTTCAGTCTGATCAGGTGGATGGTAGTATATCCCCACTGCCATTGCCTTCCCCTTTTCATATGGAATTTTTATCCATAGAGATTCTACAGTGTATATATTTAGAGAAGCCATAAATTTACAGGCAGACATTCTTTTTGTTCAGTATGCCTCCACTTAACAGATACAAAAAAACAACACACGCATTTGGCACTGGTCAACATAGTAATAATGGGTGATTTCAATTATCCCGGTATTGACTGAGATAAGTGTTTGGGCCACTTGGCAATATGTTCTTAGTGATCATAACATGATCACATTTGATTTAATAAATGATGGAAGGATAGCATGGACATCCACAGAACTAGCTTTTAACTTTCAGAAGGAAAACTATGATAAAATGAGGACAATAGTTAAGAAAAAACTAAAAGGAGCAGCTGCAAAGTTTAAAGGTTTACATCAAGCATAGACAACGTTTAAAAATACTGTCTTGAAAGCCCAGACCAGATATATTCTATGCTTTAAGAAAGGTAGAAGGAAGGCCAAACAACTGCCAGCATGGTTTAAAGGTGAGGTCAGAGATGCTGTTGAAGCAGGAAATGGAAAAAGGAGCCAAATGACAAAAATAAGAAACAACTTAAGCACTAAAGTTAAATGCAAGGCATTGATAAGATAGGCAAAGGAAGAATTTGAAAAGAAGCTTGCCGTGGAAGTAAAAGTTCATAATAAAAACGTTGTCAAGTACATTTGTAGCAAAACACCTGTAATAGAGTCGTTGGACTATGAGATGATAGAGGGGTAAAAGTGGCGCTAAAGCAGGACAAGGCCATGATTGAGAGACTGAATGAATTCTTTGCTTCAGTCTTTACTGAAGATGATGTAGGGAAGTTACCCATGCCTGAAATGGTATTTAAAGGTAATGTAATTGAAGAACTGAAATAAATCTTGATAAACTGGGGAAGGTGTCAACTATTTGATAAACTAAAGAGAAGCAAATCTTATACATCCTGGTATACATCACAGGGTGCTAAAAAATGAAATATAACATTGCAGACCTACTATTAGTAATCATCTGTAGAACCTGGAGAATGGCCAGTGTGATGCCAATTTTTCAAAAGGGTTCCAGGGGTGATCCGGGAAACTATAGACCGGTGAGCCTGTTGTCAGTACTGCGCAAAATGGTACCATTATAAAGAATAAAATTACTGAACATGTAAATAGTCATGATTTAATAGGAGAAAGTCAAGATGGATTTAGTCAAGGAAAGTAGTGTCTTATTATCTGTTTTATTTTTTTTGAAGTGAATAAACAGGTAGTTAAAGGTGAGCCGGTTGATACAGTGTATCTGAATTTTCAGAAAGCCTTTGATAAGGTCCATCATGAGAAACGCTTAGGGAAATAAAAAAGTTATGGGATAGGAGGCAGTGTATTATTGTGGATTAGGAACCGGTTAAAAGATAGAAAACAAAGAGTTGGTCTAAATGACCAATTTTCTCAATGGAGAAAGGTAAATAGTAGAGCACCCCATGGATCTGTGCTGGGTCTGCTGCCTTTTAACATAGTTATTAATGATCTGGAAATAGGACTAACGAGTGAGGTGATCAAATATGCAGATGACACCAAATTAATCAAAGTTGTTAAAACACAAGAGGATTGAAAAAAAAACCCATTATAATTATTATTCAGAGATGAAGAATTGTTAATGTTACATAGTAACATGGAGAGGAATTTTAGATGAGACGTCCAAGTGCAATCTGGGACATCTAATCCGGAATGTTTGAAAACAAAAGCAGGCACGTCCAGGTGCAGACATGATTTTACAAACATAGATGTACCCGATATAGACGTCTATGGGAGCATCTGCATAGACATTTACAGAACCGTATTTTAGAACCTGTACATCTAGGATAGCCTAATGGTTAGAGCAGAGGGCTAAGAACAGGGCAGCCAGGGTTCAAATCACACTGCTGCTATAGTTGACATTGTGCTGAGTACCTGTGATGATGGAGGGCTTTCTCCTCTTCACTCTCTGGATGTTTTTCAGCTAAAACAAGCACTTTTTAGATACCCGTTTGTACCTCGACCATGGCCCCTGTTCAAACTTGGATGTTCTCATCCTGGGAATGTCCCCAGAGCTGGCTTCTAAAATGGCTCTGGACAAATTGCTGTGCTTTTGACATTTCTATGTCCGTTTTCAGATGTCCAAAACACAAATGGGGTTTCTAAAATGGCCCCCATAGTAAATGAGAGCAGATAAAGAACAGCATGACCCATCTAGTCTGCACAGCAAAGCTGTTCAGGGCTTAAACTGCCACTCCGTGCAAGTTTTGGATTTTGACCTCCTTATTTTCCTGTTTGCCACCTATGTATATGATAAATATTTTCAATTAGTTTTATCCTAGTCCTATTGTGTTTGTCTTTCATAGATTGTAAGCTCTATTGAGCAAGAATAGTCTCTCATGTGTATGTGTGCAGCACTGTGTATGCCTTGTAGCGCTATACAAATGATAATAATAGTAGGAGTAGAAGTAGGTTACTCTATGCTTTTTACTTTGGGTTGTTAACTCCCCCTCTGTGACAGCTAACCCTGCTCTGCATTTTTTGAAATATGAAAGCAATTTAAGTTGTGCTTTGAGCAGGAATGCTTCTCTTCCTATACAGGGATCTTCTGTGCTCATCCTATACCTTTTTGAATTCTGTCACTGTTTTTAACCCCACCACCTCTAGTGGGAGGGCATTCACCACCCTTTCCATGAAAAAATATTTCTTGATGTTTTAAATTCTCCCCCCCCCCTCACCCCTTGTAGCTTTATTTCATGACCTCTAGTTTTATAGCTTCTTTGTCTTTGAAAACATTTTGTTTGTTCATTAATACCCTTTAAGTATTTAAATAGCTGTATCATATCATCCCTGTCCCTTTTTTCCTCTAAAGTGTGTATATTGAGGTCTTCAAGTATCTTCTCATATGGCTTCTGGTGGAAATCCCTACCATTTTGGTCAATGTCCTCTGAACTACTTCCAGTCTTTGTATATCCATAGTGAGATACGGCCTCCAAAACTGAATACAGTACTCCAAATGAGACCTCGCCAACAACATGTACAGAGGTATTATTCTACCTCCTTTTGGCTGGTTATGCCCTTCTCTTTGCAAACTAACATCTTTCTGGCTTTGGCAACCACCTTGTTGCATTGTTTCTCAACCTTGAGGTCTTCAGACACCATTGCCCTGCGGTCTCTCCTGGTTCATGCACATTATCCTCTCACTCCCTATCTCATACTACTCTTTTGGATTTGTACACCCTAAATGCATCTTTGTTTTATGCAGAATTCACTTAAGTACTGTAAAAGGACATCAGAAGACTCAGCTTCTCCTCTCTAGGCTTGAAACCCCATACCCCTTTCTTTTCCTGCCTTTATGCACTTGCCCTTGCCATTTATTTATTTACTTAATAGGTTTTATATACCGACTTTCTACAATTCAAGACGGTTCACAAGGAACACAACAGACAGTATATTTCAACTGAATACATTGTAACACTAAGGATCACAGTATAAATGATTAACAAGAAACTTACTCCTTGCGGAGGGTTAAGAATTATTTACATGGAGGCTTAAAGGGCTATTTACATGGAGGAATATATAAGAGGTTAGAGGGAGCTATGTAAGTAGGGAAAAGTGTTCCTGGAAGAGATGAGTGTTCAATTTCTTCCAGAATTCGGAATGATTGGGACAGTTCCGTAATTCGTATAGTAAGGCATTCCAGATAGAGGGGGCATAAAGGGAGAATGCACGATTACAAGTAGTTTGGCTACATGTTCTCTTAGATGTTGGGATGGATAGAAGGTTTTTGGTAATGGTGCGGCGTGTTCTATTGTTATTGGAGTTGGATAGGAGCAAGGAGAGGCAAGGAACTGACTCATTGGAAATGATTTTGTGAATGAGGGTGATTGCTTTGAATTTAGCTCTGGACTGAATGGGGAGCCAATGTAGGTTGTAGAGGATTGGTGTTATGTGTGAGCGTCTGGGGTTATTAGTGATGAGCCAAGCTAAGGTGTTCTGTGCCATTTGGATGGGATGTAGGCTGTTCTTAGGAAGGCCATGATAGATGAGATTGCAGTAGTCGAGGGTTGGGATGGTGAGGGCCTGGCAGACAGTGCGAAAGGAGTCTGGGTTTAGGAGAGGTTGGAGGTTCCGAAGGATACGTAGTTTTGCATATATTGTGTTAGAGGGTTTTTTTTATCTGTTCATGGAATGTAAGGTGCTGATCAAGAATAAGACCGAGATATTTCACTTGATTTTTGATGGTGAGGGTGAAATCTCCAAGTGTAAGGTTAGTAGGTGGGGTATAGGAAGTGTTGGTGAATACTTGAAGGGCTTCAGTTTTGGTTTGGTTAATTATGAGGTTGTGATTTGAGAGCCAGGTCTTCAGGTTTGCAATGCATTCAATTAGGTTTGAAAAATTAGGGTTTGTTAAGTTGAAAGGGGTGAAACACATAATGTCGTCTGCGTATAATTGATAATTCCATGATTTTGAAAAATCTTGCAGACTTCCTATAACAGACTTGCCATAACAGGGCAAGTCCCCTCCAGCTCATCTTGGCCCTCCTCCCCAGATGCAGTCCCTACCTATAAGTTCACTTCACCCCCCAGGCTCCACTCCTCCCAGCTCTCTCCTCTCTATCTCCCCGCTCAACCCCTCAACTCTCTCCCTCCCCTCAAGGCTCAAACCTCTTCTTCCTCTGCTCTTTTCCCCTTTCCGTTCATCCAGCTCCTCTTTCTTCTACAAGTCCAGACTCAGTCTCCAACATTTCCTCCTCTTGAGTCATCGTTTGGTCCCTGCTTCCTCTTTCAGCCATGCAGGCAACTTTAATGCTTCCTCCTCCTTCCAGTCTTAAGGCCAAACATGATGCAACCCTCTTTTTCTGGCCACATGGTCAAGCCTTACCAAATTCTGTTCAAATGTAGGATTTTGCACAGGTGGGAAATCCTGTTCAAATTCTGCATTATACAGTTATGCAGAATTCCTCCATATATGTACACAGAACTTAGCTTCTTCTGGTACCAAGGATGTGTGCATCCTGAATCATAGCATGGAATAGATGATAGTCCCTTTTCCACCTCTTTCTGAGAACAGTGAGCATTGCTTTTACAACATCTCCAGCTCTGGACAGCCTAAGAAATAAATATCCGAGTTTGAGAACTGAACCTATATCTTTTATATTACAATACATTGGGATTTTCATTAGGCAGCATGGAGAATAAGTAGAATCTGCTGATAGTATTATGGAATTATAAATCTGGGAAAACCCTGTTAACCTGGTTAGGTTAAGAAATGGAGTACATAGGTCAGAATAATGCTTAATAATCTGAGAATGCACATAACATTTGGGAGGATGTATGGCAGTCAGGCAAAGGATTCCCTCTTCTTAAAGTAGCTTTCTTCCCTTCTCAGGCAGAATTAGCTTATAGAACATATTGTGCACTACAGATAATATGGGGGCAAATATGGGGTGGTAGTAGTAATGATTAAGTTTGGGTCACAAGACCTTTTGAAAGAAGTGGCATTTTTTGTAAGTATAGGTTTGAAGATAAGGGATTCAGAAGTAGAATCTATGTTCATGATGTAATACTACCTTATGTCAACAAGTTCAGGTCAAATTTGTTTTTGAGAATAGTGGTAAAAAGCATAATTTACCTTAGGAGTAAATGCCTTTGTACCCTTTTCTTAGTTCACTGAGCAATCTTATTAGTCCTTTAAAGAATCCTCTTAGCAGCTGATTCTTTACAGAAAATAGATACTGAGAATTGGAAGTTCTCACAACTGAGGTTTATGTTGTGGGTGCTTTTAAAACTCTGGAGTTATTTCAGTAGGTCCTACTTATTGTGTGAAACATCGCCAGTATTGCATTATTTTACATAAGAACATAAGATATGCCATTCTGGGTCAGACCAAGGTCCATCAAGCCCAGTATCCTGTTTCCAACAGTGGCCAATCTAGGTCATACGTACCTAGCAGTTTCCCCAAAAGACACAGGTTCCCCAATGCTTGTACTGGGTCAAGCACTGATATCCTGGGTCCCTACTTAATAATGGTTTATGGACCTTTCCTCCAGGAACTTGTCCAAACCTTTTTTAAACCCAGCTACACTAAAAGCCTTTACTACATCCTCCGGTAACAAATTCCAGAGTTTGATTACACGTTGAGTGAAAAAATATTTTCTTTTATTAGTCTTAAATAGTTTACCCTGTAGCTTCATTGCATGTCCCCTAGTCTTTCTATATTCTGATAACGTAAACAATCGATCTACGTTTACCCATTCCACTCTGTTAATTAATTTATAGACTTCTATCATATCTCCCCTCAGCCATTTCTTTTCCAGGTTAAAGAGCCCTAACCTTTTTAGCCTTTCTTCATAGGAGTATCCTTCTATCCCCTTTACCATTTTGGTGGCTCTTCTCTGAACCTTTTCTAATAACGCTATATCCTCTTTAAGATACGGCGACCAGAATTGCACACAATATTCAAGGTACGGTCTCACCATGGAACGATATAGAGGCATTATAATATATTTTGTTTTATTTTCCATTCCTTTCCTTATCATACCTAGCATTCTATTTCCTTTCTTGGCCGCCGCTGCACACTGGGCCAAGGGTTTTAACATGCTATCCACAATGATGCCTAAATCTTTTTCCTGGGTGCTGGTTCCTAATGTGGAACCTTGCATCATGTAACCATAGTTTGGGTTGTTCTTCCCTAGGTGCATAACTTTGCACTTGTCCACATTAAATTTCATCTGCCATTTTGATGCCCAGTCTTCCAATTTATCAAGGTCGTCTTGCAATTTTCCACAAACCTCTTGGGTTTTAACAACTTTAAATAGTTTTGTGTCATCTGCAAATTTGATAACCTCACTCGTTATTCCACTTTCCAGGTCATTTATGAATATGTCAAAAAGCAGCGGACCCAGCACAGATCCCTGGGGTACACCACTATTCACCTTTCTCCATTGGGAAAATAGGCCATTTAGCCCAACCCTCTGCTTTCTATCTTTTAACCAGTTCCTGATCCACAATAGTACACTGCCTCCTATCCCATGACTCTTTAGTTTTGCCAAAAGTCTCTGATGAGGGACCTTTTCAAAGGCTTTCTGAAAGTCCAGATACACTATATCAACCGACTCACCTTTGTCCACCTGTTTATTCACACTTTCAAAAAAACATAACAGATTAGTAAGACAAGATCTTCCTTGTCTAAAGCCATGTTGGCTGTCTCCCATTAGGCCATGACTATCTACATGCTGAGTAATTTAAATCTTTTTGATGGTTTCTACCATTTTTCCTGGTACTGACGTCAGGCTCACTGGTCTGTAGTTTCCCGGATCACCCCTGGAACCCTTTTTATAAATTGGTGTTACATTGGCGATCCTCCAATCTTCAGGTATTAGAGATGATTTTAATGATAGTTCACAGATTACTAATAGCAGGTCTGCAATCTCATATTTCAGTTCTTTCAACACCCTTGGATGTATACCATCCGGCCCAGGTGATTTGCTACTCTTCAGTTTATCTAATAGCTGTAATACATCTTCCTGATGTATCGATATTTCCTTCAATTCTTCCACACCTTTAAATACCACTTCAGTCATGGGTAACATCCCTACATCTTCCTCAGTAAAGACCGAAGCAAAGAATTCATTCAGTCTCTCCGCTATCGCCTTGTCGCCTCTTAGTGCCCCTTTAACTCCTCTATCATCTAATGGACCAATTGACTCTCTCACAGGTTTCTTGCTACGAATGTACTTGAAAAAATCTTTATTTCGCGTTTTTGCTTCTGCAGCAAGCTTCTTCTCAAATTCTCCCTTTGCCTGCTTTATCAGTGCCTTGCATTTGACTTGCCAGTGCTTGTGCTGTTTCCAGGTTTTGTCGTTTGACTTTTTTTTCCATTTCCTGAAAGATGCTTTTTTGGCAACAACAGCCTCTCTGACCTCACCTTTCAATCATGCTGGCAGTTTTTTGGACTTCCTTCCATGTTTCTTAAAGTGTGGAATACAGCTGGTCTTGGCTTCCAAGATAGTAGTTTTCAACAACACCCAAGCTTAATGTAAGTCTTTAACCTTTGCAACTGCTCCTTTTAGTTTTTTCTTAACTATTTTCCTCATTTTATCATAGTCTCCCTTTTGAAAATTAAAAGGTAGTACTGTGGATTTCCTTACTATCCCTCCTCCACTAATTAAATCAAAGGCGATCATGCTATGATCACTATTGCCAAGTGGCCCCAACACCCTTATCTCTTACACTAGATCTGGTGTTCCACTAAGGACTAGGTCTAATATGGCTTCCCCTCTGGTCGGTTCATGAACCAGCTGCTACAAGAAGTAGTCATTTATGTCATCTAGGAACTTTATCTCCTTAGGATGTCCTGCCGTGACACTGGCCCAGTCGATACCTGGGTAATTGACATCACCCATTATTATTACTGCGCTGTAACTTTTGTTAGCTTCCTTGATTTCTTTGAGCTTTTCATCATCCATTTGTTCATTCTGGCCAGGCGGTCGATAGTACACCCTCACTGCCATCGCCTTCCCCTTTTTACATGGAATTTCAATCCATAGAGATTCTTCAGCAAATTTTGTTTCCTGCAAAACTTTAATCCTTTCTGACTCAATGCCCTCTCTAACATAGAGCGCAACCTTCCACCAATTTGATCAGTTCTATCATTATGATATAGTTTGTACCCAGATATCACAGTGTCCCACTGGTTGTCCTCCTTCCACCATGTCTCTGATATTCCAATCATATCTAACCTCTCATTTGTGCTATATATTCTAACTCTCCCATCTTATTTTTTAGACTTCTAGCATTTGCATACAAGCATTTTAGAGACTGTATTTTATTCATATTAATTTGGCTATTGGTAGACATGGGTAATTTGGGATCTTTAAGCTCTGTCTGCTCCATACTCGAGGGCATTTGGGCTACTTTACTCTTTTTTTGGAACCTCTCTGCTTTTGGTAGTATCCTTCAAGGATACATTCTTCCGAACTATCCGCTCTTGGGTGACTGTCAGCTTTCCCTTATTATCTAGTTTAGAAGCTGCTCTATCTCCTTTTTAAAGGTTAATGCCAGCAGCCTGGTTCCATCCCGGTTAAGGTGAAACCCATCCCTTCAGAAGAGCCTCTCCTTTCCCCAGAATGTTCCCCAGTTCCTAACAAATCCAAAACCCTCATCTCTGCACCATTGTCTCATCTGCGCATTGAGACTCCGGAGCTCTGCCTGCCTTTTGGGTTCTGCACGTGGAACGGGAAGCATTTCGGAGAATGCTACCCTAGAAGTTCTGGATTTCAACTTCCTACCTAAAAGCCTAAATTTAGCCTCCAGAACCTGCCTACCACATTTTCCTATGTCATTGGTACCGACGTGTACCAAGACAGCAGACTCCTCCCCAGCACTATCTAAGACCTTATCTAGGTGGCGCGTGAGGTCCGCTACCTTCGCACCAGGCAGGCATGTTACCAGGCGATCCTCACGTCCACCAGCCACCCAGCTATCTACATGCCTAATGATCGAATCACCAACTATAACAGCTGTCCTAACCCTTCCCTCATGGGCACATGGCCTTGGAGAAACTTCCTCGGTGCGAGAGAGTTTTACATCACCTGGAGGACAGGTCCTAGTTACAGGATCACTTCCTGCCACACCAGGGTGATGCTCTCCTGTCACGTGACCTCTCTCCTCCATGGCAACAGGGATGCTGCCAGACTGGAGGTGGGACTTCAGGACTATATCCCTGTAGGTCTTGTCTATGTAACTCTCTGTCTTTCTTATGTTTTCCAAGTCTGCTACTCTAGCCTTTAGAGAACGGACTTGTTCCCTGAGAGCAAAGAGCTCCTTGCACCTAGTGCACACGTAAGACCTCTCACCAACTGGGAGAAAATCATACATGTGACACTCAATGTAAAAGACTGGAAAGCCCCCATCTCGCTTCTGGACTGCTGTCTGCATCTTAGTATTAAGTTTTTGTTTAGATCTTTAAGTTCTTTACTTACTAAGAGTTGCTATGGATATTTATACCAATAAAACTGTACCTAATACGTTTAATATACCTTGTTCACCTGAAGCTTAATTAATCTCAGGTCCTTAGTGTATGACTGATTTGGGTAACGAGCTTCACCTGAGAGCACTTCCTGTCTTTTAAGATGGGTAAGTACTTATAAAGCTACGATTAGCGCAGGGGTGGGTGGATGTGGGGAGGGAGGGAGGGAAATAACACTTATTAAAAGAGTGCTGCTACACAGTAACCTATCCTGTGCTGCTGAGGTAAGCTATGTTCTTATTTGATTTAAATTATAGCTCTTTGCTGCTGCTAGGCTCTAACTTATTATGAAATTTAAACTACAAGCTCTCTGCTGGGTTCTAAATTTAACCAGAAAGCTCTCTTCTGTGTTTTAAATTTAAACTAAAAGTACTTTTATGATGCTAGGCCCTGAGTGACTATGAAATTTAAACTACAGCTCTCTGCTGGGTTCCAAATTTAACCAGAAAGCTCTCTTCTGTGTTTTAAATTTAAACTTAAACTGCTGCTACTAGGCCCTGACTGATTTAAAAAAAATTGTGGGTTCACAGATTAAATAGCTTTAATAGAAAGAATTCCTTTCAGAAAATTCTCAGAAGTATATACTCACAATTGCAGATCTCTCTCCAGAAGTAACGGTCCCCTTTTCTAGTCCTTCTAGTTTTAGCTAGTTTTTGAGAGGCACTTTCCAGTGGACTTCAATTTTGTCTTTTCTTTTTGAAAAATCCCTTTTGGGAAACTTTTAGATGTACAGTGATGACATTTTTAAAAATGTAGCTCAGACAACAAATTTAGATTTGATATCTATTGTGTGGATTCTCAGTCATGACCTCAAGTGCAGCCTTTGATCTGATTGACTGAATATGGCCTAACTTGAGAACAAGTCTCTAATTTGCAGAAAGCTTACTTTGCTTGAGCTACTACTACTACTACTGCTGCTTATCATATGTATAGTGCTAAAAGGCGTGCACAGTGCTGTACAGAGACATGTAAGAGACAGTCCCTTTTCATAAGCGTTTACAATTTAGTCAAGACAGACATCACAACTAAGGAATAGGATATATCTATGGGAATGGTAAGGAAATGAATAGGAGGTGAACAGGAGGCGAAGGGTCCAGGATCGAAGAAGTGAATTTTTAGCCTGGATTTGAACAGGACCACAGATGGCCTGGCATACCGACCCAGGTAGTTTGTTCCAGGCATATGGAGCAGCAAGGTAGAAAGAGTGAAATTTGGAGTTGGCAGTGGAAGAGAAGGGATCTACCAGAACAGCAGAGTTCCTGAGGAGGGGTATAGGGAAAGATGAGAGGAAAGGTAGTGAGGAGCAACCGAATGAAGGCACTTATGGTTTATAGTTTATTAAAAACTTGATATACCACCTCTCAAACATTAAAGCAGGGTACAATTAAAATTAAAATCACAATTTATCATAAAAGGAAAAGAACACCATAAAATAATAGGACAGTGAAAGAGCAGGGATCAAACAATAGGGAAGGGGGGGGGGAAGGAAGCAGAAAATCTGGTCAGTTGCTAACGAAAGGGAGAAGGCCTGTTGGAAGAGAAATTTTTTTAAGGCAACCTTAAAGTGGGGGTAAGAGGATTCTAAGCAAAATTCAGTAGGAATAGAGTTCTAAAGAGAGGAACCAAGAAAGAAAAGTGCAATGCGATGAGTACTTTCTAAATGAGCCCGAGACAGAGTGGGAAGATGTCATTGATTAGCATGAATAAACTGTAGGACCCAAAGAGGTGCATAGAGGATGAGGTGTGAAGAAAAATAAACCGTGGTGCCGTAAAGAATGATTTTATATATGAGTGTAAGTAGTTTAAAATGAGACTGGTCAGAGATGGGCAACCAATAGGATTTGATAAGTAAGGGTGTAACATGATTGGATCTGGTGGCATGATGTAAAAGACGAATTGCAGTATTTTGTATGAAGTGTAAACGTTTCAGTTGATGATTGGGAAGACATGAATAAATGATATTACAGTTACTGAGTTTTAACATAACCAATGATAATAGAAGTGTGATGATGGCAGAAGAAGGAGAGGATAGATCAAACAGAATGGATTTGTCGTAGAGCAAAGAAGCAATGCCTAACAATAGTACTGATCAAAGGATAGCTCCGAGTCAAGTGTGACATCAAGATATTTAAGAATAGAAACAACGAGAATCCGAAAACCATCAAGAGAGGGTGAGACTTCTGGTGGAGAAAGAGAACCTGAGAGAGCCAGAGTGCAAATGTCTTGGTCAGATTAAGACTCAAATGGTTGGAGTGTAACCAAGAGGCTACAGAGATCAGACAAAGAGTTAACAGAGAAAAGATCAGGAGACAGAGGGGAAATATGGAACAGCAGTAGGATGTCATCCGCATAGAAATACGTGGAAACACCCTGCTGCTGAATCAAAGAGGCCAGAGGGGCCAGAAAAACATTAAAGAAAAGAGGTGCCAAGACAGAACCCTGAGGAATGCCACAAGAAAGTGGGAAATGAGATGAGGAGGAGCCCTGAAAAGAGAGATAATAGGAATGGGAGGAGAGAAAAGACTGGAACCATTGCAACACAGTTGAGCAAAGGCCAGCTGAAGAAAGATGAGACAAAAGAAGGGTGTGGTCCACAAGATCAAAAGCACTAGAAAGGTCAAGCAGAACAGCAAGAGTGATATCACCTTATTCCCAGAGATCCATGTTTCATTGAGGACAGACAGAATAGTCTCGGTACTATGACTCGGCCTAAACCCTGACTGACGTGGATGACGAAAATAGGTCAGTAGTAGAAGTTTGAACTGGATGCGGAAATGGATAGGGAGCTCATGAAGTGACTTGAGCAACACTGACAAAAGATCAGTCGTGCAGCTCAGATGCAGCTGAGTTTTGAACAGATTGAAGTGGAGAGATGATTCAGAGGAAGTCCAGCGAAGAGGAGGTGTAATAGTCAAGACTGGAGGTGGTTAGAGGTGGATGAGGGTCTTAGTGTGTTCAGAAAGAAAGGGACACATTTTGCCAATGTTATAGAGAAAGAAGCGACAGGTTTTAGCTACTTGTTACATGTGTTTGGAGAAGAAGAGGGAGGCATCAAAGATGACCCCAAGGTTGCGAGCCGAGAAAACAAGGAGGAGTAGAACATTATCCATAGACATAGAGAGAAGAAGAAGGGGGGGGGGGGAGTTGGGCTTAGGGGTAAAGATAAGGAGCTCAGTTTTGGCCATGTTCAATTTCAGATGGCAGTGAGACCTCCACGCACTAATGTCAGATAAGCAGGCAGAGTTAGCATAATAGCTTCACTTCCTGGCTGGCTTGCTTTAGTTTCCACAACATCTCTTCTCCATGTCTGGTCCTGCTTTGCACTGGCCGCGTCCGGGCTTGGTAGATGTTTTTTGCATGGAACTGACCTCAAATGGCCTATATTACTGATGGATTTTGCATCTAGACTTCTGTCAGTAGATTGCTTTACCTTCAACAGCCCAGATGCCAAAGAGAGTTGGGTAGTTGAGAAAAAGGGGGAAACTGTTCTCTTGGTACTTGAACTTCTTATTTTTGTCATTTTGTC
Organism: Ichthyophis bannanicus; assembly: GCA_033557465.1. Classification (NCBI taxonomy): domain Eukaryota; kingdom Metazoa; phylum Chordata; class Amphibia; order Gymnophiona; family Ichthyophiidae; genus Ichthyophis; species Ichthyophis bannanicus. Next base: position 364,068,520 of record CM066039.1, read on the forward strand.
ATTATTCACTGGCTATTCAGTAACATCCTAGTGTTTCTCAAATTGTATTAAAGATTCACTAGAGGTTACCCTTATTTTCTCTGCCAGGTCATGTCTCTCTTACAACAGTCTATGGTGAGATTGGGGGTTAGCCGTGCCTCTGCCAATAGAGACAAACTTAGCTGTTTTTGTATACAAGCCTCTGGTATGATTAGCTATGCTAAGACTGCAAATAGATTAAAGTGTGCAATACGTATTGAGTAACAGTGTATCTCTATGGTAACTTCAGAAAGCAAAAAGCTCTTAAGCAAACATTTTGGATTCTAGAGTTGTAGACATAGCTGTCTCTAAAGAGCCTGTTAATTCTCTTTATTGCGTCACTGTGTGAGTGGGAAAACGTTGTTCTATGTGACTCTTCTATAAGGGGAAAGGGCACGTGTGTAGCACTGGACAGTCAGAACTCTGGAATCTGGAATTCTCATTGTGTGCTAGTTTATTTAAAGCACCAATACTAACTAGATTCTTCAGAGTATTCACTTAATTTAAAAAAATGTATTTTCTGTCCATCAGTATCCTCCTCTTTTGAGATTTCAGGTCATTTGAAACCAGCCTCTAGTGGACAATGCTGCCGTAAAAGCCTTTATTCTCAACTATAATTCACAGTTATAATGCCCTGTTCAATGTAATTTCAGTTTGTTCAATGTAAACGGCACTGATGCAGAATAGCGCGGTATATAAGAGAATGTAAATAAATAAATAACTATCCCAAGGTATGTTTCCCATATTTTTTATTAAGTTTCCTAGCCCAACTGTTGTAGTAATGGTCCCAGAGTGGGAGTCGCAGACTGCAGTTTTCTTTCAAAATACAGAATGCATACACCCTAGTTCCAGCCAGTAGGGGTCACCCTTTAGCAAAAGAAGCCCCATCACTCTGATGGATGATAATAGCTGGCACAACGTCTGGGTCCTTTGACCCAATGCTAGGAGTAGAAAAAGGCAGGGGGCAGAGGAGCTCCGTTGGATCAGTCTTTCTGGACTCCCTTCTGCTACTGGCACACTAGAAATCATACCCCTGGATGGATGACATCCATCAGTGTCACAGCTGTCCATTAAATAATGACGTAAAAAACAAGGAATAGAAGAGTTACATTCATCAAATCGCCCCAGCCTCCACCTGCTGCCAGTGAGCGAAAAGCCACGCCCCTAGATAAATGACAACAGCTGGCAACCTACTGCAACAAATGGTCATGCTTCTTTGTGTGAACTTTAGGAGAACTCAGGAGGAAAGATGCCTCTAAGTTGGCTCTATTTTCAGCCCAAAAAATCTTACCTGAGCTGATTTCCTACACTTCCAGTGGAGATCTGATTCATACTGTCTCAGAATTCTCAGCACCCCCATCCTGCCCCTTGACAACCTAGACAAAGCTCCTCTTAGCGGGAGGTGCACTTTTGAAGGGACACAAGCCATCTCCAAACTCAGACTAAACCCTCCTGAATCATATTATCCTATAAATGAAATACTAGACAGATCTAAGATATGTCTCATAACAAGCCTGAACATAAATTCCCCTTCCTACTTTCAAATAGAAATAGTCACATGCCTAAATAGGTATGTCCACAAATGTGCTTTAGATCCTCAGAGAAAAATCAGACTACATAGATCCATCATCCCTCTTGCAAAAGATACTCTTTATGACAGGCTTGAATGCTAGTATACAAGATGTCACACATACTTATTTTCCTAAATCCACAGTCCATTCATAACAAGCTGGATCAATTGCTGCTGATATTCCATGTCTAAGAGAAGCCTGGCCACAGGATGTTGATACACCAAAAGGTCCTTCAAATCTACCTGCAAAGTTATGTTTTCACGCATAACTTTCAGAAGAAATACTCATAGACAGGGAGAGATAGTAATAATAACTTTCAACAAATCACTGGCCTTATTTCACTCCCCGACATGAAAACATAGAGGGGTAGAATATATACAGTACTTCCATAGGCTGATGTTCACCAAAACTGAGTGACGTATTGCCTACCGTCTGGCACAGATGAAATCCTAAATGATCTCCTGGCTCTAATATCAGACACAATATTGGAACTACTACTACTGCCATGGCCAGTCCATCCACTAGGTGATCGCCTAGGGTGGCAGACCTCCTTGGGCGATATGGCACACATGGCCTGCCACCGCCTTGTGCTGAGCCGAGCCCCCCCCCCCCCCTGCTGATTCCGGTGGCGGGGTCGACTCGGCTGCAGCGGCAGGCCATGTGCTTTGACACATATGACCTGCTGTTTCCTTATCGTCCCTCCAGTCCAGTCCCGACCTCTGGGTAGTGTACCTCTTCCAGCAGCTTGGAGACTGAGTACGTCATCTTTTGATGACCTCACTGTACTTAGGCAGCCGACTCCACCTACTCAGTATACTCAGTATCTCACTATACTGACTCAGTATACTGAGTATACTCAGTCTCCAAGCAGCTGGAGGACGTAGTGAGCCAGAGGGCTGGACTCACTGAAACGACAATTTAGGAGAATTTCTCAGAATGAGTGTTAGCTTAGTTTGGTTTTGTTTTTCCTTTTTCCCTGCCTTGTTTTTCAGGGATGTTCTTTGGTTAGAGTTAGGTTTAATAACAGGGTCACAGAGCTGAAGGAGGAAATCGCCCCTCCCCCCTCCCCACTTCTCAGATCTTCAGGGGAGCAGGTTTTTGAGGGGGCTTTGGTTCCCAGGGTTGCCAGCAGCTCCCAAACCCGTTACCGGGTGAGGAGCCATCAGAGCCACAGCCTATTGCACAGAGGCGGCTCCCAGGCATATCTCCCTCAGCACCGAAGCTGGTGAGAATGGCTGAGTGCGAGAGAGTGCGGACATGGAGATTAACAGCCGGTTCTTCGGCAGAGGCAGTTTCCAGGGCAATCCTCCCTCAGTGCCTAAGCCAGTGTGGAGTGGCGGAGCACAAGGGAGAGTGAACACGGAGAGCAGCAGCCGCCAATTGCCTTCGGTCAGCGAGGAGAGTGAAAAACAAAACAAAACAAACCCCGGGGCACTTATCCCTTGGCGCTGATGCCGGTGAGGTGTGGCTGAGCACGGGGCAGAGCTGACAAGGATGGTAGAGTCTGGGCCGGATGAGGGCTCAGCGGTGAGGTAAGCGAGAAGAGCGTTCTGCAATATCCGCATGGCCTCAGTCCGCGTGGCTGGCAGTTAGCAGCTGTGCGGGAAGATAAAGGGAGGCCTCAGTCTTGTTTGCTCCCACCATCAGCCCAGTGGGTCTGTACTTGTTTAACATGTCCTTTGTTTTCAGGGCTGCTCTTCTCCCTGTGGGGCCGTTTCTCTAGGCGCCTGCCTACAGTTTCTTTTTTCCACATTTTCCTTCCTTTGTCCCCTCTTTCGGTTATATTTGTTGTTGATGGGAGTTTGGTGTAAGCGTAATGTGGAAATCCTGACACTTCACTTGTTCCTTTCTGAAGGCAGTCTTTCTTTTTGTGTCTGCCTTACTTTATTTCTTTATTTCCTTTTTTCTGTATTTCTTTCTGTATTGCTTTCAGTTCTGGCGGTTTAGACTCCTGGGTGATCTTATCAGTCCCCTGTCATGGTCTTTCCTGGAATACAGGCCAGAAGGTGTTATCTGGTCTGGTCAGTCTCTGAGACCGCCATTTGCCAGAGCGGTTGGCTGGAAGCTACCTCTTTGAATGGTACTTCCAGGGCCATGTAGGGCAAGGAGGAAATAGCAATGCGAGCAAGAGCCACAGGTGATGCCGGTGGGGCACACTAGGGCACGGTTTCGATCTCATGAATCAAGGGGTGGGACAGGTGCCCGTGCGGTGGAGGAAGACATTCAGGACTGCATGGCTACTTCCAGTTATGTAGGGCCCTCTGGGGCCTTTTGAGGGAACAGTGCGAGCCACAGGGGGTACAGGCTACTCCTACAACAAGGGTAATAATCATAGCACAACTCCTGAGAGCAGCGAGATCCTTGCCACTGGTGTTCAGTGGGGGGCAAAAGTACTCTTCTTTTTTGGACTCCCCTGCATGGCAGGTACGAGTGGAGTACAGGGCTTCCTGCATTCCCGAGACTTTAGGGATGTAGGATGGCAGGTGAATCTGGAAGGACTGAGACAGGCCTTAGGTAGTCTTCTATTACTATGAGTCATCCGCTGCAAAGTGTGGCAACTCTAATAGCCCAAGCACTTTAAGTGCTTAGTATGGATGCCGGAGGAGCCTGGAAGGGCCCAGTCAGGTTCAGCAGTGGTAGGTTGCCAGAAGGTTACTAAGGGATTTTCACAGCAGCCCAGGGAATCTCTGCTGGAGCTCGAGTGTGAGCCCTTTCTATTTCCCCAAGGTGGATGTTGAGCGGTCATCAGGAGTCAAAAAGCCTAGTTTTCCCTTTGGGGGATACTTTGGTCCTCAGGGTCGGTGAGGACAAAAACAAAATAAAATAAATAAATAAATAAAAATTGGCCCTCAAGGCAGAAGGCACTGTTTTCATTGTTATAAGCCGCTGTTGCGGGAGCTGTGCTGGCCAGAACCTGTTCAGGCGGGGCAGAGAAAATTCTAGAGCTGGCAGCTCAGATCCACGGATGGTCGTCGGGTGCCTAGGTGCCATGCAGAGACTTTCTGCAATCTTCCCATGGACTCTCGTAAATTATGGCCTATGGGGTGGTAGCCCCCCTCCACCTGCATCTGGTTGCTTAACTGGTTGGCGGAGATCTTCTCCCAGATATGGGGCATAAGCTACAGGTTAAGGGCAAGTTCCTGTTGAAAATAGCGGTGAAGAAATTTGTGCTGCACTCTGGAGTCCAAGGGAGGGTACATGCCCAGGGGCGAGAAGAAACAGGGGCACTCTCCGGAGCTAACACAGTGTCAGTCGGCAGGTTCGCAGATTCCGCAGGGCACAGGTGCTCCATACCAGAGAGAGGAACTCCTCTTGGGTTCAAACCTGCCTGTACTTCCTGGGAGCGGGGCATGGTTACCACCCTCCCTCCTCCCCTTAGGTTGACTCGAAGAAGGCTGGCCCAGTATTAGTGGGTTTCAGAGTGTTTCGGGAGAGCGACACTCTGGAGTCTGCAGGGCTCATGAATCCCGCCTTTGTATGGTGTCCAAACAAAGACGGGTCAAGTCGTTCTGGAACAAAGAATGCAATTAGGGACCACCAAAGGGCAGCAGAGATCAATGTGTCTTTTGGTTTAAAAAAAAAAAGGAAATAGTGAAGTAGTTTTCGGGCTCTTCTGGCTGTCAAACACAAGAACAAATGTTTATGGGTGCCTTATTTATTTATTTATTTATTATGGCCTTTATTATTATTTATTTATTATTTATTATTATTTATTTATTATTTATTATGGCGGCAGCAGGCAACGGCAGAGAGCCAAAATGCGCCCCTTAAGTCTTTGCGCCCTGTGCGGTCGCACCGCTTGCACAGGGCTCGGTACGGTCCTGGTGAATATCACACACTTATTACATTGCTGTAACACTAAAGTTGAATGTCATTATGAGTTTCCTATTCGTCTCTCCGGGCCAGTCCAGGAAAGTAGGGTAGTCAACCTCCTCCAGCAGCTGAGGACTGAAAAACTGAAACTCTTTGCTGACAGCCCCTCTAGCTCGCTCTGGTGTCAGAAAGTCAGTCTTTCAGTCCTCAGCAGCTGAACAGGACATGTGGCTGACAGGCTCCCCAGAGTGACGGATAGGAATAGCTTTAAATAACAGGATCTTCAGGAAAACGGAGAGTTTGCAGGCACTAATTGATTTGTCCTAGCAGGGCAGATCAGTGGGGAACATTGGATTTCTCGTTTGTTTGTTTTTTTGTTTTTTTTCAATCAAAGAGAAACAGTTAGCTGAGGAAAAGCACCGTCGGATCTCCTGAACCGGCAAATTGGTTCAGTTTTTCAAGGCAGAGCCTGTCTTTGTGAAAGATCCGGTGCTTGGAGGCTTTTAAAAAGAGCTCTGGGAGCCCCAGAAACCACTTCTCAGTCTCCGATGGCTGCAGTTCCGGCTACCCGCTAGCAGCGGGGGAGCGGATCGTGGCAGCGTTAAGTCCTCTGTGATTACTTCCTCAGGTAGGAGAAAGTGCTTTGTGTTTCGGTAGCTCTGCTGTGGCTTAATTTGGCGGCGTTTCTCCGCCACGGCTTATTTTTTTCTGTTCTCGGCTGGTGAGGTCAGGAAGATTGAATGCACGGGGGCAGACCCTAGGGAAGGGGTCTCCTCGGCCAGGCAGGGGGTAGAGCCAGCGTTGCATGAGTCTGGACCTCAGGGCCTGGGGTCTCAGTTCCCAGAGGATGGGGACATCCTGGCTGACACAGGGTTGGAGCTGTGGCCAGGAGAGTTAGAGGAGGGTGAGTTGGGGCCAGGTGAGGACCCGAATGTGTTTAGAGTTTTTAGAAAGGAAGAGCTTGGAGCTCTCATTGCTCATTCTCTGGCTGCGTTAAATATGGTTCCCCCTTCAGTTCATCAGGAGCCATTGGAGGATCCCTTGTTACAGGGATTTAAATCGAAGCAGCGCTGTTTTCCCATACACAGGGTTATTAAACAGATGATTGAATCGGAATGGGAATGTCCAGAGGCCTCCTTGAGGGGTAGTCGGGCTATGGCGTGTCTTTACCCGGTTCTGCAAGAAGAGAAGGACTTGTAGCGTATGCCCAAGGTGGATGCATTAGTTTCAGCGGTCACCAAGAAGACCACCATTCCAGTAGAAGGGGGTTCAGCTCTGAAGGATTTTCAGGATCGCAGACTGGAGGCGCTCCTTAAGCAGGCCTTTGATTCCAGTTCCTTGGCTCTTCAGGCGTCTGTTTGTGGGGTGTATGTGTCTAGGGCCTCTATCCGATGGCTGCAGGGAGAGCAGGGGCCGGATACGGTAGAGGAGGCTTCAGCGGAAGGAGCAAAGTTGGAGTCAGCGGCGTCTTATCTGGCGGATGCCTTCTACGATTTGGTTAGGATTTCGGCAAAATCGATGGCGTCCCTGGTGGCGGCCAGGCGTTTTCTGTGGTTAAGAAACTGGGCGGCGGATGCGTCGTCCAAAGCACGGCTCAGTAAGCTTCCCTACAAAGGCAAACTACTTTTTGGGGAAGCTTTGGAAAAGATTGTAAAGGATTTAGGTGATTCCAAAGGCGGGCGCCTTCCTGAGGACCGTCCCAGAGCAGCGAAGTTAGCCCCAGTTCAAAGGGGTCAGGGGCGAGATTTTCACAGATTTCGAGGATCCCGTTTTTTGCCGTATTCTCGGGGACGTATGGGGACTAGAGGTCAGTCCTTTCAAGGGTCCAGAGGGTTTGGTAGGGGCTATTTTGGTTCCCAACAGAACTCAGTTAAGAAACCACAATGAAGGGAGGTTGGTCCAGGCAGAGATTCCTGTCGGAGGACGGTTGCAGGGGTTTCTCTCCACCTGGGCCAACATAACTACGGACCAGTGGGTGCTCGAGATTATCAGAGATGGCTATGCGCTGGAGTTCGCTCAACCACTGGTGGATGCATTTGTAGTTTCTCCGTGCGGTCCTCCAGCAAAACAGGCTGCGGTCAACGAGACGCTGTTGCGCCTGTTACGCCTTCAAGCAGTCTTGCCAGTTCCCGCAGACCAGCGCGGGTTAGGTCGATACTCGATTTATTTCATGGTTCCCAAAAAGGAAGGTTCTTTTCGGCCCATTCTCGATCTCAAGCACGTGAATCGTTGCTTGCGAGTTCCGCATTTCCCCATGGAGACGTTAAGGTCGGTCCTCCGCGTGGTGAAGAAGGGAGAAGTGCTCTCTTCCATAGATTTAACGGAAGCGTATTTGCATATACCGATCAGATGGGATCATCAACGGTTTCTGCGTTTTGCGGTTCCCATGGGTCATTTCCAATTCCGAGCATTACCCTTCGGCCTGGAAATGGCACCGCGGACCTTTACCAAGGTGATGGTGGTGGCGGCTGCGGCGTTGCGAAAGGAAGGGATTCAGGTTCATCCATATCTCGACGATTGGTTGATCCGAGCGTCGTCGCTGGAGGAGTCCCTCTCGGCGACCGCGCGCGTAGTACAGTTTCTCGAGCAGTTAGGTTGGGTTATAAACCGAACGAAAAGTCGCTTGGATCCGGGGACACGGTTGACTTATCTGGGTGCTCTCTTCGATACGGAGATAGGCTCTGTATTTCTGCCTCCGGAAAGAGTTCAAAAGATTTTGTCACAGGTGGCGGCATTCCTGCGTCTCACGGCGCCGACGGCTTGGAGGTATTTGCAGTTGTTGGGGTCGATGGCGGCCGCATTGGATCTGGTGCCGTGGGCCAGGGTGCATATGCGGCCTCTTCAGCACGCGTTGCTTTCCAGATGGTCTCCGCAGGATCATCCTCTCTCCCGCCGGTTACCGTGTCCGGAGGAGGTGCAGATCAGTCTCCAGTGGTGGTTGGTTCCCGCGCACCTTCAGGCGGGGATGCAGTTAGAGCTGCCGGATTGGGTATTGCTCACAACCGACGCCAGCCTTTCCGGTTGGGGGGCTCATTGTTTAGGTCGCATAGTGCAAGGCGTCTGGTCGGCGGAAGAGAAGGTTTGGTCGATCAGTCGTTTGGAGTTGTGAGCCATTCGCTTAGCGCTTCTGGAGTTTGTGGATCTGCTGGAGGGGTGAGCGGTTTGGGTGTTTTCCGACAACTTGGTGACAGTTTCATATATCAACAGACAAGGCGGCACGGGCAGTGCATTACTTCTCGAGGAGAGTCAGCAATTGTTTCTTTGGGCAGAGGCTCATCTTTTCGCGATTTCGGCAGCTCATGTAGCAGGCAAAGACAACGTTCAGGCGGATTTCCTCAGTCGGCATGTGTTGGACCCCAGAGAATGGGAGCTGAACTGGGCAGTCTTTCACGAGATCTCTTTGAAGTGGGGTCAGCCGATTCTGGATCTCATGGCCACTCAGGCAAATGCAAAAGCGGCACGTTTTTTCAGCAGGCGCAGAGAACCCATGTCGGAGGGTCTCGATGGTCTCATTCAGCCTTGGCCATCGGGTCATCTGCTGTATGTGTTCCCTCCATGGCCTCTGATAGGCAGAGTCATTCAGAGAATAGTGAAGTTCGACGGAACGGTAATTCTAATCGCTCCAGACTGGCCCAGACGTCCTTGGTATGCAGACCTGATACGGCTTCTGATTGCTCCTCCTTGGCGATTGCCGGCTTGGGTCAATCTGTTGTTTCAGGGACCTGTCTTAATGCCACAGCTGGATCGATTCTTACTTATGGCTTGGCTCTTGAGCGGGAGCGCTTGCGCCGTCGAGGTTACTCGCAGGCCGTGATTGCCACCATGATGAAGTCCAGGAGGAGCTCCACTTCGTTGGCGTACATTAGAGTTTGGCGTATTTTTGAAGCGTGGTGTGAGGAGCGTCACCTGAGGCCCTCGGGGGTATTGATCCTCCCAGAAGCTACAAACCAACATATCGCAACCAAGCAAATCATGGCACCCTCACAGGCTGCAAACTTTCTTCCCAAGTGCCCACCCAATAACCTCTCCTCACCTATCCCCACCTAACCCGAACGCATACTTAGCAACATGTAAACCACTTTGATTGAAGGAAAAGGTGGTATATAAACCTGGTTAAAATAAAATAAATAAAGCTGCTTCCTGAGGCCCAGAGCGGCTGGCGTTGGACTCCCAAGCCTTACAATTGAGGAGTCCTTGCTGAGGGAGCCAGCATTGGCACTGGTTCTGCCAGCATCAGAGTCCTCGCTCCTTGTGCAGTGGATGCAGGCATTGGATCATAGCCTTAAGGCCTTCATGGCTGAACAGGCTCCCAAGGAGCTGGTCACCTCCGGTTCTTTGGCACTGATGATGGCCTTGCCATCGGCAGGTGCCTCACCTACTGAGGTGCAGCCCATTTGGGAGACATTTACCTTTTCGCAGTTTCCGTGAACTCACTCGCTCCCATTCAACACTGACTCGGAATGGGAGACTGAGAAGGAATCACCAGAGTTGGTCCGGCACCGTGACCTTCCCTCCGATCCCTCTTCCCCACTCGAGCACAGGAGTTCTCTCCCCAAGGATCCTTCCTCAAGTTTGTTTGGGACATGGGAAAGGTTCTGCTCTTCACCATAGAGACAGAGGAGGAGCCTTGAGTGGAGGAACTTGAGATACTCCAGTACCCGACTCCCACAAATAAGAGCATCATGTGCAGGTACACCCCATTCTTAAAAGACTTCTCTTTTGAGTGTGGAAGACACCACTTATGGTGCTGACGGTCAGCAGGCGCCTCGAGTCCCTCTACCGGGTGCACAAGAGCCCTGGATTTGAAAAGGCACAACTGGCTCTCAACTCCATGGTGGAGGAATTGGCCATGTTCAAGATTAAAAGTTTCAAGACTCACACCTTGGTGCTCCCAGGTTAGGAGGCATGCACCATGGATGGTTTTAGCAGAAAGTGATAGCTAGGCTCGATGCTTATAGCCAGAATGCGGGCATACCAACTATACATCGGTATGTACCTGCAGGACTTAGCAAGAGAGTTGACTGGGTTCTCCATAGGTATTTCTGGAGAACACCTCGAGCGCTTTAGAAGCCTGATAGGGAAAACTAATGAGTGCTCCAAATAAGTCACCTGGATTGCCTAAGATGGCTTTGAATCCATGGCCAGGGTGGCTGCAATGGGCATTGGTGCCCACTGCCTAGCATGGCTAGAGTCCTCGGACTTGGAGCAATGGCATTAAGAGAAGATGATTGATGTCTCTTGCTGAGGGGAGAATCTCTTTGGCAAACCTATGACAGAGAAGGCTGCTGAGTTGGAGATGGAGCAACTCACCATAACCCGCCTTTCAAGAAAGACTGCTGACCCTGCTCAAAAGAAGGCCTCGGGTAAGAGGTCCCTTTACCCAAAGAAGAGAAGATACTATGGTATGTACACCCCATACCAGTCATACCAACAACCCCAACAGGGGCAACAGCCTAAGGGTCAAGGGCTGAAGCAGTACCGCAAGCCTATGGCCCCTAAGCACCAGCCAGTACCACAGCCACAGCCTGGTGGGGGTTTTGAGTCCTCAATGAGCACCATGGTCCTTCTTCCCATCTTGGACTCTGTTCCACCTCAGGTGGAGGGGACAGCTGGTATACATTGCCTACAGGTGTAATCTCTTGATAGCTGGGCCCCCCCGGTGGTCCGTGAGGGATACCATATGCATTTCCAACAGTTCCTTCCACCTTTTTTCCAAAGAAGTACTATCTCCAGCAGCACCATTGCGTGCTTCTCCGACAGAGATCCAGACTCTCTTAGCAGATCAGGCTGTGACGATCTTTCCACCGTCCCAAGTAGGAGGGGTGTACTACTCTCGCTACTTCTTGATCCCCAAGAAGACCAGCAGCTACAGACCCATTCTGGATCTCTGCAATCTCAATTGCTTCCTGGAAAAGAAGTTGTTCAAGATGGTCTCTCTTGGAACATTGTTGCCCTACCTCCACTGGGAAGATTGGCTGTGCTCCTTGGATCTCAAAGATGCCTGCACACACATCCTAATTCACCACATACACTGTCAGTACCTTTGCTTCATGTTCAGCAGACAGCATTATCGATATAGGGTGCTACACTTCGGCCTTGCCTCTGCCCCACGGGCCTTCACAAAATGCTTGGGAGTTGTCGCTGCCTTCCTTCGGACCCAGGGCATCTTTGTCTTCCCCTACCTGGATGACTGGCTCATCAAGGGCGCAATGCTAGAAGAGGTTCGGCAATCCATGACCTGCACCATTCAAGTGCTGGAGCAGCTGGAGTTTGTCATCAGCTACCCAAAGTCCCACCTGCAGCTCTCTCAGCACCTCAAGTTCATTGGAGCTCTCCTCGACACTTCTCTAGCTCAAGCCTTTCTCCCAGCACCCATCCACCCTAATGCACAAGGACCAATGTTGCTCATTGGTCATAGCTCTTCAAATGCCGCGCCTCCTGAGTCACCTCCTCGGCCCGCCTTCACATGTATCAGGTGCAGTGGAGGCTCAGCACACAGTGACGTCAGGTGACAAGCCATTACGGACAGCATCATGGTAACCCCGCCGCTCAAGGAATCCCTCTCCTGGTGGCAGAACCAATATCACCTGCTTGGGGACCGCATCAGAGAGTGCTGATGACTGATGCCTCCAAGCTAGGCTTGGATGCATACTTGAATGGCCTGTGCACATAGGGTCTGTGGATGCCTGCGGAGAGCCTTCATCAAATCGGTTTCCTTGAGCTGGGCCATTGCCAATGCCCTATGCATGTCCTGGGAACAGCTCTCCAATAAGGTCATCCTTATACAAATGGACAACCAGGTGGCCATGTTCTACATCAACAAACAAGGCAGCACAGGCTCCTATCTCCTCTGCTGGGAAGCAGTCCATCTCTGGAAGTTTGTCTCCATGCACAACATGCTCCTCCGGGCGATTTATCTTTGCATTGGTGGATCAACTCAGCAGAGTTCTCCAACCGCACGAGTGTTCTCTCAACACCCTTACAATGCCATGGTGCTGCAGTTTTGCTCCAGGGTCCTGCAGAAATCGATTAGCCTCTGATGCCTTCCTTCTGGATTGGAGTGATGGCCTTCTCTATGCCTACCCATGTACTCTATTAGTGGCCAAGCCCCTCTTCAAACTGCCGGCGGACAAAGCCACCATGATACTCATAGCACTGCATTTGCCCAGACATCCTTGGTTTTCCCTGCTGCTTCAACTCTCCCTGAGGCCACCAATTCTTCTCGGCTATGCCCCGAATCTGCTAACTCAGGAGGAGGGGACCTTCGTCCATCCCAACCTCAAATCCCTATTGCTCACAGCTTGGATGATGAGTGGATGTCTCTTGCAAACTTCAGCTTACCAACAGATGTCGAAGATATTATTGTTGCCTCCTGCAAGGACTCCAGCAAAGACACCTATGCTTTTAAGTGGTGCATATTTTCACTCTGTTGTGCAGACAGAGCTTTAGACCAGCGGTTCCCAAACTGTGAGTCACAACCCCAAATGGGGTCGCAAAATTCTCATTTGGGGTCATGGCCACCAGGGCCGGCCCAGGACTGGGAGAGGCCATCATTAAAAATCAATATGGGGCTTTGAAGTCCATGCGGACACTGCATCTCTGCATGTGCATGGACTCCAAAGCCCTGCTTTGATTTTCAAGGGCTCTTCACTGCAATTGGCCCTCCACTGTGATCGGCTCTGTGCAGGTAGATTGAGCCCCAAGGTGGAGGAAATTATGCTGACCTCATGAGACTTGAAGTATCATGATCAGCAAAACCTCCGTCACTGTGCAGCGCAAGCTGCATGCACAGAGCCGATCTCAGTGGAGGGAAGCAAAGGCAAGAACGGTGAGCCTAGTTACACAGAAGAGGGAGGTGGAAATGAGAGAGAGAGATTTGGGGAGAATGGGGGATGAAACAGAAGCATTGGGTGATGGCTGTGAGGGTGGGCAGTGAGAAAGAGACACACATTGGATGATGGATGCAGTGGGAGCAATGAGAGAGAGCCACATGGGTGATGGCTGCGGGGTGGGGGCAATGAAAGAGAGAGAGACATACACACAGGTGATTTGCTGGACATTGGGAGAGGTGAGAGGGAGGGCAAATGCTGGACCCTGGGCATACAAAGGGAATGGAGATGTGGAAGAAAGGGAGGGAATGTTGGAGGCTGGACCAGAAGGGGAAGGGGAAATAGGGAGGAAACTGGACGTGATGGGGGTTGGAATAGTTTGAATGGCAGAGGAGGAAACACTGGACATGAGAGGTAGACACAGAAGAAATGGCTGGGCATTGGGGGGACTAGGGAGACAGAAGAGATGCTGGGGAGAGATGAGGGAGGCAGACAGGAGATACGAGCATGGGAGAGATAAAGAGGCCCTGGATGGGGATGTGAGGGGGAGATGCAGGACACCGGTGAGGAGAAACAGAGGAGAGTTAGTGAAAGAGTGGGCAATAAGAAGTTTGGGAAGGAGAGAGAGATGGGGATGGAGAGCTGAATGGTGGAAGTAATGAAAAGCTGTGGGTAAATACAGTGAAAAGGAGGAGACGGAAGAAAACTGAAATAAAAAGATCAGTATTGCAGATTGATATAAGTAATGAAGTAAAGACCGGAGGAAAGAGGGAAATGGAAAATAAGTGACACTGGAAGCAAGAGTTAAGAGAAAGCAAAGAAAAGCAGAAACCAGACCCTGGGACCAACATGATTAGAAAAATAAAATGACCAGAAAACAAGGTAAAAAAATAATTTTATTTTCTATTTAGTGATTGGAATATGTGAGGTTTTGGAATGCTCATCTTTTAGGGCTGGTGTTAGGTATGGCTGGGGCCCAGTTTGAGGCAAAAATTTGGGAGAGGACCTCAAAACCCACTATCAGGCTGTGCTTTGTTCAGCTTCAGAGATACACACATAAGCTGCCCCCAGTCACTTAGCCCCCACCACCTTGTATATATAGGGCTCCCAGACAGTGAATCCTCATGCAAACACACACACACGCTGCCCCAAGAATCTCAAACCATCCACACACATATACTGCCCCCACCACCATGTATATATAGGGCTCCCAGACAGTGAATCCTCATGCAAACACACACACACGCTGCCCCAAGAATCTCAAACCATCCACACACATATACTGCCCCCAGATGCTTAAGCCCCAGCACACACAGCCCCCAGAGACAATCAGCCGCCACACTGCATATGTTCAAGAAGCTGTCATAACTTCCAAGCCTGTGTTAGGCAAGTTGAGTACATCAGATAATTACTTGAAAAGCATAGAGTTACATATTTATATATTTATATTTATGTCATTTGAGTGATAATTGTATTTGATTACTATCTGGGGTCATAGGAATTTTCAGCTGTTAAAATGGGGTCAGACCAGAAAAACTTTCATAAGTATTTATTAAAAAAAACCCTTCTTTACTCTTTGGAGATGGTACTCTCTTACTTGCTCCATCTCTCTAATTCTGGATTGAAATCTAACGGTCAAAGTACACCTCAGTGCCTGGCAACTTACCACCATGCAGTAGCTGGTAAGCCTCTTCCCACCCATCCTCTCATCGGACAGTTCTTGAGGGGTCTTTTGTTGTCCCGTCCCCAGATCTGGCCACCACTGGTTGCTTGGGACCTGAATGTTGTCCTTGGCCAGCTGCTCGCTCCATCATCTTCTGTCCTCTGCCCTCTCAGATTTCTTACCTGGAAGGTTATCTTTTTGATAGTGCTCACTTTGGCGCGCAGAGTCAGTGAGTTACAAGCACTGGTAGCACATCCACCATATACCAGATTTTACAAAAATAAAGTGGTCCTTTGCACTCATCCCAAGTTTCATCCTAAGGTGGTTTCCACTTTTTGCCTCAACCAGTCGGTGGTCCTGCCCACCTTTTTTTCCAAGCCTCTCTACAAACCTCTCACAGTGTCTTGGAATCTCAGTGTGGTTCTTGCACAGCCGATGAAAGCTCCTTTTATGCCAATCAGTTCCTGCCCTTTGACATTTTTGACCTGGAAGGTTTTGTTTTCGGTGGCAATTTCTTCAGCATGTATAGTGAGTGAGCTTCAGGCTCTCATAGTTCATCCACCTCATTGTATATTAAAGTCATCATAATAGAGTGGTCCTCTTTACTCATCCTAAATTCCTTCCAAAAGTGGTATCAGATTTTCATCTTAGTCATGTCCTACCAACATTTCTTCCCAAACAACATGCTGACAAAGGCACTACACATGTTGGACTGCAAGCGAGCCTTTAGCCTTCTACTTGGATTGGGCAAAAACCCATAGAAAGTCCATCCAGCTTTTTGTTTCTTTTGACCCCAATAAGCTAGAGGCTGCCATCTCCAAATGCTCTCTTTCAGTTTGACTAGAAGATTGCGTCTCTTTCACTTATGCCCAGGCAGACCTGAGCTCGATGGTTATGTCACTGCTCACAATGTCAGCTATGACTGCATCGGTAGCTAACTTGTGCTTTATCTCCATGAAAGAGATTTTCAAAGCTGCAATGTGATGATCTGACCACACAGTCACATCTCACTACTGTCTGGAAGGAGATTCCTGAAGCGACAGCAACTTTGGCCAATCAGTACTTTGGAATCTGTTTGGGGATTAGAATCCAACTCCAACCCCCCAGGCTCATTCTTATCTCCAGGAACAAGCAGGAATGAGTCTTCACATATGGGTACGTCGGTACCGACGGAGTCTGCGCGGGAACGCTTCCCAGCGTCCAATCAAAGAGCTTTTGGAAGCATCCCACCACGCCTGCGCGCTGCCTTCCCGCCTTTCCCAACTGCCTCTCCTCAGTTTTCGTTTTCCGCGGAGCCGGCAGGACGTCCTCCTGTCACCGCAGAAAATTCTTGTTTTTATTTCTTAGTTTTCTTGTGGTCGCAGCTGTCTCCCGACGCCACCGGTACCGCCGGTGTTTTCTTTTCTTGTAAAATCTCCTTCAGGGAAATATTTTTTCTTCATAGTGTCTTAGGCCTTTTAGGCCTCTTCTTTTTCCTTCATGGAACCGCCAGCCACTTTCTCCGAGAAATGTTCAAACTGTGGCGGTACAACTTTATTTTTAGACCCTCGAAGTCGGTGTCTAACCTGCTTGAGTCCTGACAACAGTTTGGGGAGAAGAAGTTCTCAATATCGAGGTTCCCTCAATACACAGTTTCCCTCCAGCTTCGGGGCACTGTCCCCTTCTTCTTCTACACAGGATCCAGGTAACCCACAAACAGTCTGTTAAGACTTGCCAGCCATCAAGTGGTAGGTCTCATGCACAGCATGTAGACGGCTCCGGCCTTGCCCTCGAGGGCCCATGGGCTTCAAAACCCCGGCGGGAGTCTTCGGTCTCCAAAGCGTATAAGGGGTTTCAGGTTGTTCCTGGGGTTCACCCCTCACAGAACATACCTGCGCTGTGTCTGGTGGTGGCATCCGCTTTGAGCGGTACCGATACCCCAACATCGGCACTGGTGTTGGATGAAACACTCCACACCAGAGATAGTCATCTGGTGTCTTCGGTGCCTTCGGGACCGGTGGATACTCTCCAGACTGACTTTTCAGTATCGGTATCAGCACCAATACTGCCACCGACGTCGGTACCCTCCAGACGTGCATCGATAGCCTCGCTTCCCTCGATGCCGAGTCTGGAATCGATCTCCAGTCTGGAGGACTGGGTACCAACTCGCCTTGGTACCGGTTCTCGGCGGTACCTAAGGCTCGGTTCCGATGATTCGGATCCACAACTCTCGGTTCCCCCGAGGCCGATTGAGTTGCCACTAGCTGACCTTCATTCACCGGTATCAGGCATGGTACCGAAATCGGTACCGATGTCTCCATTACCCTTATGGTCGGTGCCTTCCATGCTTCGCTTGTCGATGCCGAGTTTAGAATCGCTCTCTAGTTTGGAAGACTCGGTACCAATACATTTTGGTACCGACACCGATCAATACCGGTGGCTCGGTACCGAGGATAGCACCCGGAGGTTTTCACTTACCAAGGTACCGATTGAACTGTCACCGATGACTGCTCCGATGTCTTTGTCGGGCTCGACTCCGACATCGGTACCGGTATCGGCATTGGTACTGGTATCCACAGTAGCATCGTGGCCAACTTCTACTATGCTTTTTTCAACAGGATCGCTCCCTTCTATGCCTAGCTTGGAGTCGATACCTGGCATGGACAATGTGGAAATGACGGTCTCTGCTCCTGACAGCCAGTACCGGCGACCATCCTTTAAACATTCCACACTACACTGTGCAGGATCTTCTATTCCTATATATCTGGATAGCTCTGTCGGTGCTTATGCTACTTCTTCAGATCTACCCTGTCCAAGGGAAAATACTATTAGGGAACCCTCTTTTCAGAGTTTCCTCCTGGATATAGCAAGATCTCTTGCCATTCCTATCCCAGGACATGATCCTGCACAGGACTCTCTTTCTACCAAAGCAAATGAGAACATAATGCTTCCTTTGCATCATTCCTTGCAGAATCTCCTTCTAGGAATGTGGGAAACACCTTTAAGGGTACCCCCACCTTCCAGAGCAACTGATCTCTTATATCAGGTGCCCCCCTCTCCAGGGTTTCAAAAGACTCAACTTCCTCATCATTCCATAGTTGTGGAATCAGCAATGAGGCGGGTAAAGAGCAAGAAAAAGCACTCTTCTTATCCGCCAGGTCGTGAGTCTAAGATACTTGATGCCTTTGGACATCAAACCTTCCAGACATCTATGCTTTCTGCAAGAATTCTCTCATATATTTTCTATATGAGTCTATCTCTTGAGGAGGTCACAAAGCAATTACATCTTTTGACTCCTTCCCTTCCAGAGTCCAGGAGTGCAGACTATTCTTCACTGCTCAAGCATCTCAAGAATATCTCTTGGTTTCTTACTCATGCTTCCCTAGACTCTTTTGAGTCTGTTAGCAGGACTTCTGCTATAACTATAGGGGCACGACGTAGAGCCTGGCGCCAAGCTTCAGGCTTGGACAAATGGGCACAGCACAGACTGGGACATACTCCTTGCACTGGAGACAATCTTTTCAACAAGGAGTCTTTATGTCAGGTTACTCAGTTTTCCACTGATGTACCTGTTCCTAGGGGCTCTTCTGCACCTTCTTCTGTCCCAGTAGGTAGGAAATGTCCTGCCAAACTTTCTTCCCATAGGAGAAGAAGGTTTTATGCATCATCTGCCCATCCTATAGATGTTCCCAAACAGGGGAAGCATCGTCCTGGTCTGCAGAGTTCAACCTCTCACCAGGCTCAGCAAACCCAGCAACCACAGGGTTCTAATCAACCCATCAGATGCTTGTGACTCTGGGGATTACAATCTGCAGTTGCTTCTTCTCAATAGAGACAATCCACTGCTCTCATTCTAAATCCTAAACATGGATCTCTTCCCGAAAGACATCCATTCTTTCTATATGAGCTGTCAGGATGTTCATGCTTCTAGGTCACAAGGTTCTCCTCTTTTTCCTTCTAGGCAAAGAGTTCTATCCACTATCAAATGATAGTTTCCTGTGCCAGCATGTCTCCTTTCTTTTCTATCAACTTACTACTTTGTAAGTTTTCTTCAGCTCCATTTTCTTTACCCTCTTACCAGGGTTCTTCCTCTGTAAGAGTGGTATTGCTCACTGGAGGGCTTTCCTTCAGCCTCTCTAGTTTTCTTACTTTTCTAGTGCGGAGTTCTCTTTTCTGAGTTGACTCCTCTTTTTCAGTCTTGCTTGCAGCAGTTCATCAGACACATCCAGAGTTTTCTACTCTTGTTTTGTCTGTTCTTTCTGTTTTTAAACAGTACCATTCTTCTGCTGTCTGGCAAGCAGCTACCAATGCAGGAGCCTTAATGTTTCAACCACTGGTTCTTGTCCACCAGTAACCAGATTTGTCCTCCGCTAACATTCTGTCTGGTCTTAGTAGTGACTCCAAGTCAGTGCTGTCATCTGTCTTGAAAATATTTTCACTACAAACTTCTGGGTTTGTCTTCTCTTTCTACCATCTCCATTCCCATGGCTTTGGCAGCATAGTTGAAATAGCTACTGGCTTTTCTGTAGCCAGTTCTATCTCCTCATTCTCCTGCATCATGCTCTCTGCAATTCTACAGAGTAACTCTCCACTATGGGCCCTTGCTAGAGAGCATGGGGTTTTTTTTCTCCAACAGCTATACTAGATGGTTGAAAAAGGCTTTTTCAGTCATATCTCCCATGACTAGAAAAGTTCTCCTTTTTAATATAAAGCACATAGGCCTACTCTTACGTGAAAGCTTAAGGAGTTGCTAATTCCCTACTTTGGTCCATAGTATTTCCAATAGGAAATATGTTTTTTCCTTCCAGCTCATCCTCATGGTAAGAACGCATGATACCTTTTTGCCCTTAAGCAAGTCAGCATGGTATCTCATTCCTATGCGTCTTCTGTCCACTTACCATGCTAGACTTCTAGAATACTCAGGACTTGCGTGCTGCTAACTGATATCATCCTCTGCTTTTCACGTAACCATCCTGGTTATTCTACTACCTAGCATCCCTTTAGCCATAACCAGTGGGAATTGATTCTCTATATGTCTTCTCAAGTAGGTTCCACCTTCTTGTTCTTAGATGAATCTTTCCTCTCCACATTTTTTCCTATGTGAATGCCTTTTTGTGGGCATATCTCTGTCTGCTTCTTGCAGACTTCCATATAGAGGTATATATATATATATTCATACCTATAGCACACATCTTACAGATGTCTATGTCTATCATGTGTGAGTAGTTTATGCCTTCATATCTCACTATAGATATATTCTCATATATCTATATGTTATATATCTATATATATCTATATATATATGTATATATATATATATATATATATGTATCTGTCAAGATTTTCTACTATCGGAAGATATGTATTCTGCTTTATCTACCTCACTGTCGAGGCTCATATAGCCATATGATTCTGACAGAAGGGTTTTTACCCATACTATGCTATCCAGCATGTTTTGGGGTCCTACACTCACAACCACTTGGTGGTAGTTAACACCTACCATAACCCTAAGGTTAGGTACCTCTGAAGCTCTCCATGTCCAATATCTCTCTAGCTGACTTCAGTTAGGAGAGATATTGCGGATCTTCAGCTACTCACAGGCTAACACCTCCGGCGTTTGTCCTTTCTTTGGGATACAAGAGGTTCCCATACCCTTTCTCCCCGCAAGGACTGGGCCTGTTTGTCCAAATTGGTTAGCTTTTCTCTTTTGTTCCTAAGAGTGAGCCACTCTTTTGCAAAAAGACTGGGTTTTTATCATAAAGCCTTCCGCTGAAGGCCCACCATTTTTGTACTACCCCAGTTTTTCCTACTGGGGTTCCCTGTTACCTTTCAGGATTATGACCTCCATTGTTTTCCTACAGGTTTCCTACCTCCACTTACAGTGAGGTCCTTCTCGAGGTTCCTTTACTGGGTTCCCCAGTAGATCCCATGAACCTCCATACTTCTCTGAAGTCCTGTTAGGGGAGGTCCATATTGCAATATTTTTTCTTTGCAATATCATTGATGACAATCCTCATCCACACATGGACTCCTTGTCTACAATCCTATACTAGGTTAGCTGTTCCACAGCACCTTTCTTTCTCAACTCCTACCCTCCATCCTCAGGATGCCTGGTGTTCTGGGGGATAGCATGTTCCAACCTATGACATGCTGGGACTCCAGGCATCTCAGCTTGGGAGTCCCCATATGTGAAGACTCATTCCTGCTTGTTCCTGGAGATAGCACAGTTACTTACCTGTAACAGGTGATCTCTGGGAACAGCAGGAATAAGTCTTCACAACCCACCCACCTCCCCAGGAGTTGTATCTCTATCTATCTTTCCTTTCCTCACTCTCTCTCTTTGTCTCAGCTTTAAAACTTAACGGAGGAGAGGCAGTTGGGAAAGGCGGGAAGGCAGCACGCAGGTGTGGTGGGATGCTTCCAAAAGCTCTTTGATTGGACGCTGGGAAGCGTTCCCGCGCAGACTCCATCGGTACCGACGTACCCATATGTGAAGACTTATTCCTGCTGTTCCCAGAGATCACCTGTTACAGGTAAGTAACTGTGCTTTCTGTTCAGGCTACCAAAAAAAGGGGTGGGTGGGTGTATATATATATAGATAGATAGATAGATATAAAATACAAAAGGCCTTTTGCCAACAAAAATACAAACTTATTTGCCCCCGTTGGGCTAAACTTGCATTTTTCTTTTTTTCAAGGTAGTCTGTATCTAGGGAGTCCCATACGTGAAGATTTATTTCCTGCTTGTCTACAGAGAAAAGGTAGCTACTCACCTGTAGCAGGGGTTCTCCATGGACAGCAGGAAAAAGTCCTCCCACCTCCCCTGCGAGTTGTATTCTACCATAGCTATAGTATCAGAATGATCTAAAATGGTGCCATGGCAGCAGGTGGAAAGATGGCACACATGCATAGAAGCTCCCAAAAGCTTTGATTAGTAGCTGGGGAGCGTTCGCACTTGGGCTCCATCAGCTGACATCACCCATACATGAGGACATTTTGGTGCTGTCTACTGCCTTTTATTGACTTCTATCAAATCTCAGTCTAGATCATTCTCATTGATGAAGACTCTAGCTCAGATACAATTTGGTAGTTCTTGCATAGCGGATGTGTCTTGCTGATAGAACCGTACCAAGGGCTGTGTGAGAAGTGCATCCGCATAGAGCGCAAGCACAGAAGGAGAGACCGATATCCTCTCTGGGCTTTCAGGAAGCTCAAAAAGAGTGAGTTACTGAATGTGGCTGGTTGGAGGGAGGTCGTCAGATTCATAAGTCACACAGAGCGCTTTTCTAGCTTGGTATGGTCCTGCTCATTTATGTAATCGATAACATCAGTCTGAAGATCTTTCTGCCAGGAAATGCCACTCAGTAAAATTATTTTATTGACAGTTGACCTTGATGTCTGCCTTGGAGTTTTCCAAATTTATTTAAAAGCATTTGTAGGCTGCATATCAAAGTTATTTGTAGCTCTCGTCTCAAACCTAAGGAATATGTTAAATCTGACATAAAACAATACAATACATAAAATTCACAATAACACAATTTTCTCTCTCTCCCTTCCCCTTACTGTTATTTCTAATAGAACAGCATGCAGCGCAATTCCCTTCTTTTAAGCCAGAATGTTTTATTTACTTTTGTTTGTGGACATTTAAGGAATCTGTCCATGCTCCCTATGCACCCCTCCCACCCCCCCCCCCCCACCCCAACACACACAGATGTACACACTCATATTGTGTCTGCTACAGAATCCTTCGGATTCTTGACACTCTGCTATGGGCAGTGAGGGACTGGTGCCTATCATCCACTGGACTGAGTGAGGGACTGATGTCATCTTTCAATCTCCAGCTGCTCTGGAATGCATTCTGGAGAAGTCAGGAATGCAGACAAAACTAAATAGCCAATCAAACCCAAGCAGAGGTCAGTCCATCTTTTGTTCTAAAAATAGAAATAATGAGTTACAATTAGGTTGCTATGGAAACTAACACATTTCATTGGCATCCAACTCCCCTGTTTTTGATTGGGCAATCCTCTAGGAAGATGCAATGCAATGTGTGCCTTCGAGTCAGTCCTGACTCATGGCGACCCAGAAGCTCCTGGGTTTTCTTGGCAGTGCCACCGAAAGTAGATTGCCAGGCCTTTCTTCCGCGGCAATGGAGGGTAGAGCATAAAGGCAGCAGACAGAACGGTTTAAAATTTGGAATTTAACTTTTGTTCCTGATAGCCCCATTTGAAACATTATTGCTAAACAGAAAGGGAGAGATGGAATAGGACATTTCAGCTCTATAATATCCTGGTGTCATTGTCCTTAAGAGACAAGCAATAACTGATTTTATATATCAGTTTTTAAAGTCCCTTCCAACTTTTAAAGACATGTAGGCCAATATGTTTCCCTTTCTGATGTAAATGTACAAAGCTGAAATTTGGAACTAAACAGGACTAGATTTATTCTTGGTAAGTCATGGTCATGCACAACTTCTGTACAGGCATCCGTGCAATTACTGACCTATCACAATTCAGAAAGGCTCTCAAATCCCATTTATTTACTCAATACTACCAGATTAACCCTACCACTACATAAGTGCCTCTCCCTCACCCCCTCAAGTTAATATATCAACTCCATTGTACACATGTTCACACTGAATTCCCAATACTCGGTCTCATTGTACATATGTAAGTAGTTTAGTTTGCATTCCCCGTTTATCCAAGTTATTACTCCTGTTCTATGTAAAGCATAAACATGTTATCCAAGTTGTTTTCTCCTGTTCTATGTGAAGCCAAACAGTTTGTTATGGTCATTTTGTTGTATGTAAACCGCGCTGACAATAGTGCGGTATATAAGAAATTGTAATAAATAAATAAATAAATAAATAAATAATAAATAAGGCCACCATAAACTGTGGACATTTAATTGTATTCAACGTCGTGCTAGTTGTTTACCAGTGCAGAGCTGAAGGAAGTATAAAAGAAAATATTTTGCTACATTTCTCCAGTTGTTAAAGCAAGCTTGCAATTTTACTGTGATAAAGTTCTGCTAGAGCGGAATACAAAGATCTTGATAACTCTTTCAGAAGTTGATATCAGCAGACAGAATAGTTGTCATCTAAGGATGTCAGTTTAGGAAAAAGTAATTCTGAGTTTTGTGGGTTTTTCTTTTAATTTTGCACATATTTTTTAGAGATGTATATTAGTTAGCACACATTCGGTTTGTCTATGCACTTAAAAAAATTAAGGCTAGAGTTACTACTGTGCGCTATAGCATTTAACACATGTTCTGTTACCACAGACGACCTTTTATTCAGTGGGACAAAGTTACTAAAAGTGTGCTAACAGTAAGTGCGGGATTTAACGCACATTAATTGCATTGCGCTATTAGCACGGCAACACAGTAAAAGTCCCATGCTTAGCATGGGATGGGGCAGTCACTGGGTGGGTAAGGGGCAAAGTGTGGGCATTGACGGTACATTGCCTGTGCGCTAACCATGAATGCTTTTACCTCTTCAGTGGATGGCAGTAAGTGTGCCCACGTTAGGTGTGAGTCTCCATGGTAACTGCAGGGGAGCATCGTTACTATGGGTGTATGCTAATTTTTGGGGCTAGCCGTGTGCTAACATAGTGCATTTTAGAAAACATACCCCTTTGTGTGTTAATGGTGTTAGTGTATACTAATACAGTAGCATACATTAATAACTAGCTGTTGGTGAGTGTAAAATAGGTTTGAAGTATGTAAAAGTTGATATGCCCACCTTACAAACTTCAAATCCATATCGAAAAGTTTTTATTAACACAAATATGTGAAACAAATTGAAAACAAGTTTGAAAAGTAGGGAAAATGTAAAAAATCTGAAAGCTAACTGATTTTTTCCTCTGAGCTTGATTTTGTATGCTTTTTCTCCAGAATGGAAAAAAGGCCTATTAAATCATGCCTTTTGTGTAATATGGAAAAATATTTGTATGCTTCATAGCCTTCTGTGATGCCAATTTTGAGCCTCCCTGCATGGGTGGTACTTGCACGCCGGCCTCTAAGTCAATTTTTAAAGAGAAGCTCCCCATTATGTTTTCATTTAAAAATCATCCTACAGAGTTTGCAGGTGCACAATTCCTGCTGAGAAGTACGTGCAGGGAATTAAAAATAAATTCCATGTGGTTAATATTCAGCAGCAGAGGCTAGCACACTTAATTGGCTGGCCATCATTGCTTTAAACTAGACCTGCATATTCAATTCCAGGGTCATATCCGGCTGACTACCAGCTTTGAATATCTGGTGTTCTCAGTGTTTCAGCTAATGAGGCAGTGGTGATATTCAAATACTGCTTGGTTATCTAAACTGGCTAAGGTTAGGACTGCTTTTATTTCACCTAATCATAGCCAATTTGTTAACCAGTCGGCAGCTGAATATCGCCGATGGCCGGTTAACCACAGTGCCACCTCTGGAATGCCCTAGTGCTACATGCTAGCACTGAGGCATGTAGATGAGTATGGAGTTAAAATTCAGTGGCACAAAATGGCTGTGTGTCACTAAATATGCAACTCCCCACAATTTATTTATTTTATTTTACAGGGGTTTGTTATACCGCTTTATCATTTCAGTCAAAGTGGTTTACATTATAACTTCAACTTGTTAATGTACATTAGCAGGAATATTAATAACTTAGATTTTTCTGAGGCAATGGAGGATTAAGAAAAATCCAAGTTATCGATGTCTCTGTTTAATGTACATTACCAAGTTTAAGTTATAATGTAAACCGCTTTGACTGAAATGATAATTTAACTGTTTAGCAGGTCTGCTAACCAGTTACATCATTTCGAATATGACTTACATATGTCTACCTTGCCTAGTACAATCCGTTTCCCCATGAGGACATCCTTTCTATTGATTTCAATTACCCTGGTATCGACTGGGTCAGTGTCAAGGTCCCTTATCAGAGACTTTTGGCAAAACTAAAGAGTCATGGGATAGGAGGCAGTGTACTACTGTGGATCAGGAACTGGTTAAAAGATAGAAAGCAGAGGGTAGGGGAAAATGGCCAATTTTCCTAATGGAGAAAGGTGAATAGTGGTGTACCCCAGGGATCTGTGCTGGGTCCGCTGCTTTTTGACATATTTACAAATGACCTGGAAAGTGGAATAACGAGTGAGGTTATCAAATTTGCAGATGACACAAAACTATTTAAAGTTGTTAAAAACCCAAGAGAATTGTGGAAAATTGCAAGAGGATCTTGATAAATTGGAAGACTGGGCATCAAAATGGCAGATGAAATTTAATGTGGACAAGTGCAAAGTTATGCACCTAGGGAAGAACAACCCAAACTATGGTTACACGATGCAAGGTTCCGCATTAGGAACCACCACCCAGGAAAAAGATTTAGGCGTCATTGTGGATAACATGTTAAAACCCTCGGCCCAGTGTGCAGCGGCGGGCAAGAGAGCAAATAGAGTGCTAGGTATCATGGAGGAGGAGTGGAGGAGTGGCCTAGTGGTTGGGGCAAGGTACTTCAGGCCTGAAGGTCAGGGGTTCAAATCCCACTAGAGGACAGCAACCTTGGGCCAGAAGGACTGGGGTTTCTAGTCCCACAGGTGCTCCTTGTGGTCTTGGGCAAGCCACTTAACCCTCCATAGCCCATGTTCCCTGTAAAATAGTTATCTCCAAGTTATAATGCCCTCTTCAATGTAATTTCAGTTTGTTAAATGTAAACCACACTGATGCAGAATAGCGTGGTATATAAGAGAATGTAAATAAATAAATAAAATCATAAGGAAAGGAATGGAAAATAAAACAAAAGATATTATAATGCCTCTATATCGTTCCATGGTGAGACCGCACCTTGAATATTGTGTGCAATTTTGGTCGCCATATCTTAAAAAGGATATAGCGTTATTAGAAAAGATTCAGAGAAGAGCCACCAAAATGGTAAAGGGGATGGAAGGATACTCCTATGAAGAAAGGCTAAAAAGGTTAGGGCTCTTTAACCTGGAAAAGAGACAGCTGAGGGGAGATATGATAGACATCTATAAATTAATGAACGGAGTGGAACGGGTAAACGTAGATCGATTGTTTACGTTATCAGAATATAGGAAGACTAGGGGACATGCAATGAAGCTACAGGGTAAACTATTTAAGACTAATAAAAGAAAATATTTTTTCACTCAACGTGTAATCAAACTCTGGAATTTGTTACCGGAGGATGTGGTAAAGGGTGTTAGTGTTGCTGGGTTTAAAAAAGGTTTAGACAATTTCCTGGAGGAAAGGTCCATAGACCATTATTAAGAAGGGACCCAGGATATCAATGCTTGACCCAGTACAAGCATTGTGAAATCTGTGTCTTTTGGGGAAACTGCTAGGTACGTATGACCTAGATTGGCCATTGTTGGAAACAGGATACTGGGCTTGATGGACATTGGTCTGACCCAGTATGGCCCCACCATCAGCCCATTTCCAGTCCTAGCTCCCCCATCCATTTCCAGTCCTATCCGAGCCCCTCCATCAGCTCATTTCCATTCCCAGTCCCCCATCAGCCCATTTCTAGTCCTTTCCTAGCCCCACCATCGACCCATTTCCAGTCCTAGCTCCCCTCCACTCAGCCCATTTCCAATCCAAGCCCCCCCAACAGCCCATGTCCAGTCCTATCCTAGCCCCTCCATCAGCCCATTTCCTGTCCTAGCTCCCCCCCACTCAGCTCATTTCCAGTCCTACCTCCCCTCCCACACCTATTTCCAGTCCTAGCTTCCCTCCCACAGCCCATTTCCAGTCCAAGCCCCCCTTCCCATCAGCTATTTCCAGTTCAAGCCTTCCCTCCACGGTCCATTTCCAGTCCTAGCTCCCTCCTCTCACAGCCCATTTCCATTCCAAGCCCCCCTCCCCATCAGCTATTTACATTTCAAGCCCCCCTCCACTCAGCCCATTTCCAGTCCTAGTAACCGTCTTCCACAGCCCATTTCATCCTAGTAACTCCCCCAGCCCATTTTCAGTCCTAGCAACCCCCACAGCCTATATCCAGACCTAGCAACCCCCTCCCCCACAGCCTATATCCAGTCCTAGTAACCCCCCAGCCCATTTTCTGTCCTAGCAACCCCCTCAGCCTATATCCAGTTCTAGTAACCACTAGCCCATTTACAGTCCTAGCAACCCCCCACAGCCCATTTTCAGTCCCAGCAACCCCCACAGTCCATTTCCAGTCCTAGTAACCCCCCCATAGTCCATTTCCAGTCCTAGCAACCCCCCCCCCACTGCCTTTATCGTGTACTTGCTTCCTCCCACAGCCCATTTCCAGTCCTAGTAGCCCCAGCCCATTTTCAGTCTTAGCAACCCCCCCAGCCCATTTCCAGTCCTAGCAACCCCTCACAGCCTATATCCAGTTCTAGTAACCCCCTCAGACCATTTCCAGTCCTAGCAACCCCCCAGCATATATCCAGTCCTAGCAACCCCCCACAGCCCATTTCCTGTCCTAGTAACCCCCCCAGCCCATTTTCAGTTCAAGTCCAAGCCCTCCCCTCCCAAAGAGCCCCGCAACTAACTAAGAGGGAGCCGGAGAGGCCCCGGCTCACCTCTACAGCTGCCAAAGTGAAGCGCGCCTTTTCCCTTCACTTCGGCAGCTGTACTGATGTTTAGAATGCTACTGCGCTGAGGTCAAAGGGAACTTCCTGTTTCCCGCGCTCAGCGAGGCAGGGTTCTAAACTTCAGTACAGCTGCCAAAGTGAAGGGAAAAGACACGCTTCATTTCGCCAGTTGTTAGAGGGAGCCAGGGCCTCTCCAGCTCCCTCTAAAGACGCATTGCCTGCCACCGGTGTTCAAGATGTTGTTTGTATGGGGCCCCCTGAATTGCGGGGCTCTGCGCAAACAACATTCTTGCTCAATGGATGGGCCAGCCCTGGCTGAGGGGAGATATGATAGAGATCTATAAATTAATGAATGGAGTGAACGGGTAAAGTAGATCGATTGTTTACGTATCAAAACGTAGAAAGGCTAGGGGACATGCAATGAAGCTACAGTGTAACCTATTTAAGACTAATAAGAGAAAATATTTTTTCACTGAATGCATAATTGTCAATAAGGCAATCTTTGACTGTTTTGAATGCATTAGCAGAACAACTTCTATCTGCATAGGTGCCCATAGTATTGTCTGGCTTCAGGCATCAGACCTTGAACAGTAGGTTCAAGATAAGCTGGGAAATATTTCTTTTTTTTTTTTTTTTTATTTATAGAATAAACAGTAATTACAAGGATAGATACACTTGCACAGGTAATCAGGAAATCAGAGAATATACAACGTATAGGAAAAAAGGAAAATCCCGAAGAAAGAAACTAACCTGAAATTCCCACTCTAGCCCACCATATGAGAGAATCCAAGAAATAGGAAAATCATACAACAAAGAACTCTAATAGGAAATATACAGAGACATATCAGCCACTTTAATCAAGACGGCGTAGAACAGGAGATAGACCCACCAGTAAGAACCCCTCGGGCATTTAAAAATGAAATCAATTGAGATGGAAAAAAGAAAATATGAGAATTACCTTCTAACTTAACAAGACATTTACAGGGGTATTTCAAAAAGAAGAGCCCGCCCAATTGAGAAACCCTCGGGTGCAGGATTAAAAATTCTTTCCTGAGTCTTTGGGTTTCCCTAGCTAAATCAGGGAACATGCGGACCAGGTAGCCCTTAAAAACAACATTCCTCTTCTTAAAGAACATTTTTAGAAGCCATTCCCTGTCAGATGCCAAGGCAAAAGTTATTAAACAGGTAGCTGAGGAGGCTATATCATTATCTGATGATTCTAACATAGATGTAACATTTAAAACATCAACCACAGGTAAACCAGGTACCACAGCATCTGAGGAAATCTTTTGACCCTTAAGTGTATAATATATCTTAACCAATGGTGGACAGAGCTCGGGAGAAACCCCAAGAACCTCTAACATATAAGCTTTAAACATTTCTTTCCCACTCAAAAAAGTCAAAACAGAGTATTACCTGGATAAAAACTACTCAAAATAGCACCACAATATCACAAAATCATTTCTGTCGGAAACCGCCGACCTGAGATAGAGAGGGGAAGAACTCTCCACTCTGTGTCGGCAGTAACCGTTTTTTCAAATTTTTTAATTGACATAAAGTGCTTACAAAACTAATTATAGTGAAAACCACTTATCTGAAAAATGGGGCAGCTGGGCAGCACAAACGAACACAGCGACATGCATGTTTCGAGCCTACAAGAGGCCCTGTCTCAAGCTGTTCAGATGAAAAACGCGCCCATAAAATTGCCAGCCCCATCCAGGTATATTTAAAAGGCCACGAAACGCTCTCTGATTGGCTGCAAAAGGGCATCCCCTGAAGACGTCATGACGACGTCAGCGAACTCAGTCTCACAGGTAATCGGCAAAAACAGCAAAGAATCTTGAGCATTGTCAGAATAAAAGTATCTTGAAACTTGTCAAAATAAAAGTAAACTCTGTCCAAAAGCCATCAATTGAAAAGTGGATGAAACACCTCACAACACTCAAAGCAAACTCCACCAATCACATTCAAGATTTAATCCTGTAGGGAAGACAGTCCGAAGCCGGAAAATCCAGCGTTGTTCACAGCATTGAAGTCGTTGTCCCCGGTCGCCACCTCGGGGATCCAAGGGGACGAAATCAATAATTCTCCAGCGGAGGTCCTCAAAGTTGTGCTGGTGATGAATGCAATGCTCCACCAAAGGTGCTGATAAAAGTTGGCGAGCCAGACGTGAAGCATGTTCCCCTAATCTAACCCGGACCGGGCGTATGGTCCTACCTATGTAGGATAACTTACAGGGGCAGGTGATCATGTACACTACGTACGAGGATAAGCAAGTAGAAGAGCCCTTAAAAATAAAGGACTTCCCCGAATATGCATGTGTCCATTGTGATCCTTCCTCTGTTGTAGCACAAAATTTACAACGTCCGCATGGTCGATGACCATAATGATCCACTGAAATCCCCAGCGACGGCCCGGGTAGGGTCGTATGTACCAAGCGATCGCGGAGGTTTCTACCCCGTGAGTACACCAAACGAAGGGGTTTCTGAAAACAGGGGTGAACCCGTAAAACCCCCCAATGCTTCCTCAATAAAGCTGTTATCGGAGCCGTATGTTGTGTATAGGGGAGCACTCCGGTAATAAAATCCTCCTCCGATCGTACCGAGGTGGGTTCCGGGGAGTAAAAAAACCATTCCTGATGGAAAAACCGAGCTCGAACATAGGCTCGGCGAATCACGGAAGAGGGATAACCCCGTGCCAGAAGACGCTCCCGAAGGTCCTCGTACGTAGTGTACATGATCACCTGCCCCTGTAAGTTATCCTACATAGGTAGGACCATACGCCCGGTCCGGGTTAGATTAGGGGAACATGCTTCACGTCTGGCTCGCCAACTTTTATCAGCACCTTTGGTGGAGCATTGCATTCATCACCAGCACAACTTTGAGGACCTCCGCTGGAGAATTATTGATTTCGTCCCCTTGGATCCCCGAGGTGGCGACCGGGAACAACGACTTCAATGCTGTGAACAACGCTGGATTTTCCGGCTTCGGACTGTCTTCCCTACAGGATTAAATCTTGAATGTGATTGGTGGAGTTTGCTTTGAGTGTTGTGAGGTGTTTCATCCACTTTTCAATTGATGGCTTTTGGACAGAGTTTACTTTTATTTTGACAAGTTTCAAGATACTTTTATTCTGACAATGCTCAAGATTCTTTGCTGTTTTTGCCGATTACCTGTGAGACTGAGTTCGCTGACGTCGTCATGACGTCTTCAGGGGATGCCCTTTTGCAGCCAATCAGAGAGCGTTTCATGGCCTTTTAAATATACCTGGATGGGGCTGGCAATTTTATGGGCGCGTTTTTCATCTGAACATCTTGAGACAGGGCCTCTTGTAGGCTCGAAACATGCATGTCGCTGTGTTCGTTTGTGCTGCCCAGCTGCCCCATTTTTCAGATAAGTGGTTTTCACTATAATTAGTTTTGTAAGCACTTTATGTCAATTAAAAAATTTGAAAAAACGGTTACTGCCGACACAGAGTGGAGAGTTCTTCCCCTCTCTATCTCAGGTCGGCGGTTTCCGACAGAAATGATTTTGTGATATTGTGGTGCTATTTTGAGTAGTTTTTATCCAGGTAATACTCTGTTTTGACTTTTTTGAGTGGGATTGGTCTGTGTCATCACAGCATTCTTTTTTTGGGGTTTTTTTTACTTTAAACATTTCTTTAGCAGAGATACCCGCTACTTTTGGAAAATTAATCATACGTAAATTAGTCAGTCTTGAATGATTATCCAGGGCTTCCATCCGGCTCCTCATATTGCTAAAATCTTTTATCAAGGCCTCCGACTGAGAATCCAAACGCTCAACTTGAACAGAAGATTCAATAACAGTAGATTTTAAAGATTCAATAGCCTCAGAGTTCGAAGAAGAATTCCTCTCAATCTGTACCACCTGAGCTTGCAAACTTTGAACTTGAGGGATAATTGCCTCACCTAGCTGCTTAATAGCCAACCAAATGGCTTCAAGAGCAAACTGCTCCGGTCTCAAAGGAAAAGGGCAACTGCTCAACTGCAGCCAATGCCATCTCAGGAGTCAATACTGGTGAAGAAACTACTCCCCTTGCTTCCACCATCAGCTGCTGTACTTCCAGTGTCTCCAGGGCAGAAGGAAATCGCGAGGGCACTCCCCCACTCGCAGAAACATTCAGCGGCATCCCCAGCAACTCCGAAGGCTCACCTCGATAAGACGCTACAGTGTCGTCGCCGTCTGGACGTTCCCCGATACACACTTGCTTCAGCGGTCTCCTCACTTCTGGGGGCGTTAGATCACCGCCCGAAGGGGATGCCGAGCTCATCAGCTCCGGCGAACTCTCAGCCGGGCTTCTCACCCCCACTTGTGGCTGAACTTCCCAACGAATGTATGCATCTAGAGGACCAACCAGAGGTAAGTCGAAGGACACTGGCAGGGGAATCTGGGGAACTGACCCGAATCGAATCTTCCTCCGACACGGCATTAGGAAATGACGTCAGGAACAGCTGCCTCTGTACCATGCCTCCTTGGATGCTGGGAAATATTTATTGTACAGGAGAGAACCTCTTTGGAAAGGATTGGCAAGATAAGGCCTCTTAGTTAGAATCTGAGAATACCACCTTAAATAGACTTTCAAAGGCTACTGCCTATCCTACTATAAAAAAAGCAGTTGCTAAGAAGCCATTCTATGGTAAGAAGAAGAAATTCTACTCTTCTTAACCCTCAGCATCGCAATACCAGCCCCAGGCTACCCAGAGGAAGCAACAGTCTCCTAAGCAGCAGAAGAAGCCACAGGCTCCTTAACCGCAAACAGCAGCGCAGACTCAATCTACTCTTGGTTTTTGACTTCTTTCTAGAGAACATTGCCACCCTGCTTCTGGAGAACCTCCACCCCCTCCACAGAGCAGGCAGGCTCTGCCATTACGTCCACAGGTAGCATCTCATAACCTCAGAGTAGTGGACACTAACCATAGTGCGAGAGGGATACAAGCTTCACTTACAAAACATATCCCCCACCACTCTAGTGGGGGAATATCATTCAAAACCCCCTCTTCAGCAAAAGATCACCTCTCTTATGTCAGCTTGTGCCATAGAAGAGGTTCCAACACCCCAGAGGGGAATGGGGTTCTATTCTCCGTACTTTCTTGTTCCAAAAAATAATGGAGGATACAGGCCCATTTTAGGTCTCAGAAACCTTAACAAGTTTCTAGTTCAAGAAAAATTCAAGATGATTTCACTAGGAACCCTTCTTCCTTATCTCCGGCGTCAGGACTTGCTCTGTTCTCTAGATCTCAAAGAAGCGTATATCCATATCCTCATTCATCCAAGAGGTATCTACGCTTTATCTTCCAAAGAAATCACTACCAATACAGAGTCCTTCCATTCGGGCTTGCCTCTGCCCCAAGAATCTTCACAAAGTGTATGGCAGTTGTAGCCACGTATCTAAGGACTCTTGGAATATTTGTCTTCCCTTACTTAGACGATTGGCTGATAAGGGTAGTCATTTCTCAGGAAGTTCACTTATCCCTCCTTCATACAATTCGAGTACTACAGGATCTAGGATTTGTGATAAATCTTCCAAAATCCCATCTAGTTCCTACTCAAACACTAGAATTTATAGGGGCTGTTCTAGACACTCAACGGTCAAGGGCATTTCTAGCCCAAGACCGTTGTACCCACCTAGTACAGATAGCAACTCAAGTAAGTTTCAAGACCATCTCTCGGCCAGAGAGATGCTACAATTCTTACGCCATATGGCCTCTACATTTCATGTAGTGCCATATGCTCATCTGCACATGCAGACAACTCAATGGACTCTTGCCTCCCAGTGGAAACAGTCCTCTGGGACCCTCACAGAAAAGATCAAACTGACAGACATTCTCATGAACTCCTTGCTCTGGTGATGTACCCCGGGAAATCTCCTCATAGAGTCACCTTTTCAGATGCTTCCACATCAATGCATCCTGACAACAGATGCCTCCAAATTGGATTGGGGATCTCACTTGGACTCTCTCCACTCAGGGCCTCTGGACAGAGCAGGAGTCACAGCTCCAGATAAATTTGCTAGAGCTCCGTGCAATCTTCAGTGCCCTCAAAGTTTTCTAACAATATCTTCAGGGCCATGGAGTTCTGATCCAAATGGACAACCAGGTAGCTATGTTCTACGTGAACAAGCAGGATGGAACGGGCTCTTGGGCCCTCTGCAAGGAGGCTCTTCATCTTTGGTCCTTTGCAATAGATGACCAGATGCATCTCCAAGTAGTATATCTGCCAGGACACCAAAATGTCTTAGTAGACAGATTGAGTCGGATCCTCCTGCCGCACGAGTGGTCTCTCCATCAGCAGACAATCTCCTACATCTTTCAGACCTGGGGAACTCTGGAGATAGACCTTTTTGCCGCTACGGAGAATGCCAAACTACCTTGTTTTTGCACCAGAAACCCGATGCCCAGTCATCATCTTCACTGGGGTCAGGATTTCCACCTTCACTGGGGTCAGGATTTCCACCTTCACTGGGGTCAGAATTTCCACCTTCACTGGGGTCAGAATTTCCACCTTCACTGGGGTCAGGATTTCCACCTTCACTGGGGTCAGAATTTCCATCTTCACTGGGGTCAGGATTTCCTGTATGCCTTTCCTCCATTCCCCTGATTCCCAAAATGCTTTTCAAGCTTCAAGCGGACAAGGGCCATATGATCCTCATAGCCCCACGCTGGCCACATCAACCATGGTTTCCTCTCCTGCTGTGTCTGTCACACACTCGCCCTCTCAGTCTCTGATCAGCTCCCGACCTTCTCTAACAGGAGGAGGGGATGTTGCGCCATCCAAACCAACAGTCTGTCCATCTCATGGTTAGCTGCTGAAAGCATAGTCTTGTAAGGTCTCAACCTTCCTCAGGAAGTAAAGGACATCCTGCTAGCCTCATCTACTAGATCAGCGATGGCGAACCTATGGCACGCGTGCCAGCTGTGGCACGCGAAGGCCTTGCAGCTGGCACGCGGGAAGGTCCGCCATCGAAAAAAAAACAACAACCCTGTCTGCTGCCGTTGTCGGGGCCGCCGCGGCAGAATCGAGCGTGCCGCGGGGCCCCCCTGTACCCGGCACAGCCTCTCCTCCCTGTAGCAGCTCTCTCGTTGGAGCTGCAGTCAGACTCGCCGGCTTGCAGAGCGCGAAGGGAAGAGTTTCCCTTTCGCGACTCTGTTAAGCCCGCGGGGGCTGATGGGAACTTCCCATCAGCCCCCGCGGGCTTAACAGAGCAGCGAGGGAAAAACTCTTCCCTCGCGCTCTGCAAGCCGGCGCGTCTGACTTCAGCTCCAACGAGAGAGCTGCTACAGGGAGGAGAGGCTGTGCCGGGTACAGGGGGGCCCCGCGGCACGCTCGATTCTGCCGCGGCGGCCCCGACAGCGGCAGCAGACAGGTTTTCTTTTTTTTTTTAATTTTCCCTGGGCTGGGCTGGGCTGGGCTGGGGGTGGGGGGTGGGGGTTAGGAGTGGTGATGGGCTGGGCTGGGCTGGGCTGGGGGGCTTAGGAGTGGTGATGGGCACGGCTGGGGGGGGTTAGGATAGGTTATGGGCACGGCTGGGCTGGGGGGGCAGAGGAGTAGTGATGGGCTGGGCTGGGCTGGGGGGTGGTAGGAGTAGTGATGGGCTGGGGGGGGGGGTATATGTGTTGTTATGCGCAGGGGGCGGGGGGGGTAGGAGTGGTGATGGACACTGGGATGGCTTGGGAGGGTTAGTAGTGGTGATGGGCACTGGGCTGGCTGGGGGGGGTAGGAGTGGTGATGGGCGCTGGGCTGGGGGGGGTAGGAGTGGTGATGGGCGCTGGGGGGGGTTAGGAGTGGTGATAGGCGCTGGGGGGCTTAAACTAAAAATTGAGTGATGGGGGATTAGGACTGGGAGTGGGCTGATGGGGAGGTTAGGACTGGAAATGGGCTGGTGGGATTAGGACTGGGAGTGGGCTATGGGGGGCTAGGACTGGTAATGGGTTGGGGGGGTTGCTAGGACTGGAAATGGGCTGAGTGGAAGGGGGCTTGAACTGCAAATAGCTGTTGGGGATGGGGCTTGGAATGGAAATGGGCTGAGGGGAAGTGGGGGGCTTGAACTGCAAATAGCTGATGGGGACGGGGCTTGGAATGGAAATGGGCTGAGGGGAAGTGGGGGGCTTGAAGAAGGGAATGGATGCTGGGTGAGACTGGAACTAGAAGGGAGCTGATGTTGGGGGAGGATTAGAATGGGATGGGGCTGGGAGAGTAAAATGGAGAGGGGAAAAATATTTTGTGTAGGAGGGATGAAAAATCTACAATTGGCCAGGTATTGGGAGAGTAATTGGGGATTGAGGATGGAGGGGTAAAATTTGTGTGGATGAAATAGGAATGAGGAAAGAGCAAAAGGAGAAAGATTAGTATGTTAAAGCAGATGTAGAGAGAGAGAGAATGGAAAAAAAACTAGAAGAGAGAAGAAAGGACAAATGGACAGCAGACGATGGAGAGTTAGCAGAAAACATGAAGAAACCAGAAGAAAATGGCTGGACCAATTGCAACTGAAAAAAAATGCACAAAAGGTAGAACGATATCTCTTTATTTTGAATTTATTAACTGGAATATGTCAGCTCTGGGAAATGTGCATCATTAACATCTGCGCTTTGTTTGGTACAAGAGGAAATTCCTATTTGACGTTGCCACTTGTTCTCTTTCCCCAGTATTCACTGAAATGTATTGGTTTAATATTTGCAGTGTTGCCTTTTGATAGGTAGGGTATGGTGCTTTGTGAGTCCTGGTAATGCTGTCAGGATACGGCGGGTTTGCTATGGGTTCTAAATGGGCAGCGTTTGTAGTAGTTCCTAATGTGCCTGGCGGTTGGCACTGGATTATAGTAATGTAGAAATCTTTTAGTCTTTCTTTATCCATACACTCATTAAGAGACATGTTTACTAAAAGTTAGTGTATGGTAACATTATGCAAATATTTATGCAAATAAGACCACTTATGCAAATGACGTGCTGGCACTTTGAGGAAATTCTTTGGTTTTGTGCGGCAGTTTGGGCACTCGGGCTCAAAAAGGTTAGCCATCACTGTACTAGATGTTCCAATGACTTCAAGTGCTGTAGGTACTCCACTTGGTGTACTCAGAGGGATCTGAACCTCTTCTCAGCTCCGGTGGAAGCTCTCCTTCAGTATCTCCTCCATCTTTCGTCCTCTGGACTCAAGACGAACTCGGTGAGGGTTCACCTCAGTGTAATTGCTGCTTCTCACCATTCCTTTGATGGGCAGCCTATTTCTTTACAACTGCTTGTAACACGTTTTATGAGAGGGCTATTATTAACAAACCCCCCCATCAGGCCACCACCTGTGGCATGGGATCTTAATATTGTGTTAGGCCAGCTCCTTAAGCCACCCTTTGAACCTTTAGCCACAACCTCGCTAAATTTTCTCTCTTGGAAGGTCTTCTTCCTTGTTGCACTCACTTCAGCTAGACACATTAGTGAGCTCTGAACCTTGTTGGCTAACCCGCCTTATACACTCTTCCATCATGATAAGGTGGTATTTAGGACTCATCCTTATTTCATGCCCAAGGTTGTGTCTCCTTTCCATTTGAATCAATCAGTCTACCTGCCTGTTTTCTTCCCTAGACCTCATTCCTCTAGAGCAGAGGCAACCTTCCATACTCTTGATTGCAAGCGTACCTCGGCATTCTATCTCCAGAGGACAGCTGAACACCATTAAGAGCTCTCAGTTATTCATCTTCTTTGACCCCAGTCATTTGGGGTTATCAGTATCTAAACATACCCTATCTAAATGGATAGCAGATTGCATCTCATTTGCTTATACCAAAGCAGGACTATCCCTTGAAGATCATGTCACTGCCCATAATGTTCGTGCCATGGCTACCTCCATGGCAAACCTACATTCTGTTGCCATTGATGAAATTTGCAAAGCAGCCACCTAGTCTTCTGTGCATACCTTTTCTGCACATTACTGTTTGGACAAGGACTCCTGCTGGGATGCCATGTTTGGTCAGGCTGTACTCCAACACCTCCTTCAGACTTAGAGGCAACTCCTACCCTCTGTCCTGGAATTTTTCATGCCAGATGTCTATTAAAGAGCCATGCCCTCTTTAGGCCTGCTCTGAGGCAAATCTGCCTATTCTGGGGACCCTCCTCTGGCATCTGGGAGCTAGGGAGTCCCATATGTGAAGACTACATTCCTGCTTGTTCCTGGAGATAGCGTAGTTACTCACCTGTAACAAGTGATCTCTGGGAACAGCAGGAATTTAATCTTCACAAACCATCCTCCTCCCCTAGGAGTTGTAGAGTTTCTCTCTCTCTCTGTTCTCTCCTTTCATCTCAGCTACAAATTCAACTGAGGAGGGAGAGTCACAAAGGTGGGATGATACTCCCAAAGGCTTTCTTATTCAGTAGTGCCTGAACCGCTTCAACACTAGTATTCAAATATATAAAAGAAAGAGTGTGTGTGGTGCTGCTTGCTATTGAGGGTATAACTCTGTTTTGTTACAGGAGTTTGAGCATTCCGTTTGGAGCTCTGCATATGCCTTTGGAGTGTGAAGTTCATGCCATTAAAGTGGAACTGAGTTGGTGGAAGTTAAAACATCATAAATTTGTATAGTAGTGTTGAAGCTGTTCAGGCACTACTGAATTATAAAGTAGAGCAGACACTCTTTCTTTTATAGTGAATGCGTTATAGTGTTATAGTGTTTCATGTGGTTTATGTGTGGTATGAATCTCAAAAAGTACTTTTTTGGATTGGGATAGTGGTGGTTAATTGAACATTGAATATTTAATATAATATAAAGAGAAATAAAAAGCCGCAGGACCCATGATGTGAGTGTCTGCCATTTCCCTATCGTGATGAAATTCGCCAAATGTAGGGGTGAGCAAAACCTGAGATCCTTTGGAGCTATATTGAGTGACTGCGAGCAGGTTGTATATTATTATTGATAATTATAAGTTATTGTCATATGGGTGATTACTAAGGGGCTTTGATAGGTTGTGTTAGTTTTGTGCATACCATGATTGTCATGAACTTCATTTCTAAGCCAGGGCTTGCAAAGTATGATCTCAGTCTCAAATTTACTGTTAAGTCTTGGCTTAGTACTTGCATTATGCCAAAGAGAGCCCCCTGCTGGAGTTCATAAGAGGTAACATGTATGGGTAGTTTGTCAAGATGCGCTTGGAAATTCTTCTTTATCAAGCCTGTGGCACCCAACATGATGGGAAATATTTCTGTATCTTTCTGCTACATTTCCTTGGTCTCTGACTGCATTTTCTGGTATTTCAGGATCTTCTGCCTTTCCATGTGATTCGCAGAGTAGTCATTTGAAACTGACACCTCTATCATCAATGCCATAATGGTGTTTTTCTCCTTAACCACTATATCTGGTTTCCTCGCATCTAGCTTTTTATCGGTCAGAATGGGAGTATCCCATGTAATCATAACCTCCTCATGGATCATGGTTGTCCCTTATAGAATGGAAATGTTGGAGAATCAAAATTAGCAGTTTAATCTGTGGTTGTTGAATTATCCATGGTCGGCCTTAATACCACCAGTGGAAATGGTAATGAAATTGTTTTTAGAGACTTTGCAGGTATCTAAGAAAGCCTAGTGCTCATAGCTCAAGCCTACCACATTACCCCTGCAGAGAAAGGGTGTAGCAATCAGAAGGCTGAAATTTCAGTGGACAGTTTGGACTTGGCAGATTTTTTCTGGAGAGTTCACTACTGGCTATTTCTGACCAAGTTACTCTGATTGTGACTTTCACCTTTGAATCAGATAAGAATTGGATTTTAAGATTGCATTTCAGTTAGAAAGAAGCTGTCTTTTTGGACTAGAAGGTTATTATTTTTCCAGATTTCTCTAGAGCCACACAGTTGAGACATAAGGCCTTCTGGGCTAAACAGTCTCAGGTGCTGGCCCTAAGAGTAACTTTTTCTTCAATTTCCTTGCAGATGTTTTCTTAAATATTGGGGAAATAGCTATGTGTTTTCAGATCCTGAATAGATGCTATATTTTCTGTATACTGTGAATGTGGCATCAACTGAAGAGATTCTTCATCATCTCCTACTTGTCTCACTTAAATAAATTAGTTGATCCGGTGGGATGCCTTTCCTATTAATTTCTTAGATTGTTAGAGGTAGCTTTGAAGTGCTAGGCTTTTCTTCCACATAGCCTCCCCTCTTATTTTTAGTGGTTGCTTTAAGTTCATTGTCTTGTTATATTTCTTAATGTAATAGTCTCCTTTATTTGGATGCTGTATGCTGTCATGGTAATGTGAAATAATGTTCTTATTTCTTTTTCATTTGTTTGAAATCATGAAAATTGAAAGTAAAATAAAAATAATGAAGTGCTTTGCATCTCATTATGATCTAATTCATGTTGCAGTAAAATAGTGTGTACTTTTGCTATTTAATGCATGTTATATGACAAATACTGTACATTAATTCCTTAGGGCCTGATATTGGGTTGGGCAGGCTATGCGCCCCTGCGTCTCATAGCCCTGTCTGACAATCCTTAATCCTGGATATTCATATGCAGCCCGGGCATTGAATATTCAGGGATCACTGCAGACACCGGAGGCCGCAGTGGCTAAATGGGCAGCAGCAATATTGCATGCTGCCCGGTTAGCTCCTGTGCCTTAAAGATAGGCCAGGTTATCTTTAAGGTGCAGATTGCTAACTGGTCAGCATGCAATATTGCTGCTGCACGGTTAGCGCTTGTTGACGCCTCGCTCTGCCCCGGAAAGCCCCCGTTGCTAATTGGATAGCATCGAGGTTGTAGGGGAGTTAGGATGGCACTAACCATATCAGTGCCATCGAATATCCACACATTCACAGTATTCAGGCATTTATACAGTTTACTGGGTTGTAAACCGTATAAATGCCTTTCTAATATCAAGTCCTGAATGCTTATTAGTAGCTAACCTCATTTTTTTATTTTTTATATATTGTTTTAATTTTATTTTCTATTTTTGCAAATGCTGAAACAAAACAAAGTCGATTTCTCAATA
This sequence comes from Ichthyophis bannanicus, assembly GCA_033557465.1. Taxonomy (NCBI): domain Eukaryota; kingdom Metazoa; phylum Chordata; class Amphibia; order Gymnophiona; family Ichthyophiidae; genus Ichthyophis; species Ichthyophis bannanicus. The sequence goes on from CM066039.1 coordinate 364,109,926, forward strand.
GAAATACCCGTATATTTTCAAAAGTGAAGCAGAGTTTTGGCATACATGACCCAAAGATTTCAGAGCAAGTCCTATTTCTAGCAGATGTTAACTGAATGAACTGAATGATTAGCTATAGTTTTTTTGACATGCCATCATAAGAAATGCATCTCTGTGTTTTTTCTTTTCTACCACGTGGATTGCCATCCAGCAAAAGAAGGAAAAAGGTTTCATTAATCCTTCTACTACAAGAATTAAGGAAACAAACATAGGTAGTTGTTGATTTACTACTGCATGTGATTTTCCTATGATCGTGTAAGGTTAAAAAGAAAGAGCAGTAGAGAGAGTGAAATTAGGGGAAGAGAATATTGTGGAAAGGTGAGAGAGAAAACTGTAAAGTAAAAAAGATCTTACTTATGGGTTCAACAGTGAATCCAAAGGTCTCCGGTTACTGGCATGTCTTACTAATAGGAAGTCCTTGGACATGAATCTGAGCATTAGTCTCCCTAGGTTTTTTTTTTCTCTAATTCTGTTCTCATTACACTCTAATATCCCCTTTTTCCTACAATTCTCCCTTTAAAAGTGTATAATTCTAATAGCCATGAAGACTTTCAGCCTGTCAGTCATGAAAACTCTTAAGGCATGAGTTCAAATCCCACTCTCCCACGGACTTTCTGTGACCTTGGGCAATTCACTTTGTCTACTTCTTCCTCAGTTCACCCAAGTTTAATTTGATAGTCATAATTAATTATAACAACATTGTTTCACTTCACTTTTCTCTATGGGAACTATTATGCAGAGGAAGTGCCAGAAATGTTCTGCCAGGCCATCTACCCCAGAGGTGGTTGTTAGTACATCTCTAAAGTATTCAATTGTACTGATCCAGTCTGGATTAAAGACGCTGCATCAGTCCAAATAATTATTAGTGCCATTATAAAATTGCCAAGGTCTTGTGTAGAATTAATAGTACCAAAGTTTTATTTTATCTGAGCAGGGATGATTTCCAGAATTAAATTTTATTTCCACTCAGAGCCAAGCAAAAGCAGCTTACTTTTGGTCCTATTTTAAAGCATTTGGCTAGTTCTTTTGGAAATAGCCTTCGCTTTCTCACTTGAAGTCTTTCAATCCCACATGTATTAAATGATTTGAATCTGATTAATTGCAAATGTGCTTTGTCTTTAGGAACACAGAAATATAGGAACATGACCGCAGAAAAAGACCACATGGCCTATCTAGCCTGCTCTTCCATATCAAATACTAAAGACCCTTCTTTTCCTTTAAAGATCTTCTGTGTTTGTCCCATGCTTTTTTGAATTCAGATACTGCCCTCATCTCTACTACCTCCACTGGGAGACTATTCCATGCATCTACCACTCTTTCCGTAAAGAAATATTTCTTCATATTACTCCTCAGTCTTTTCCCTTTCACCCTCATCCTATGTCCCCTCGTAGCAGAGATTGCTTTCAATCAAAAAGGGCTCTCCTGTTTTGCATTTATGCTACAGAGGTATTTAAACATCTTTATTATATCTCCTTTATCCCGCCTTTTCTCTAACGTATTGTGACGATGAGAGTGGTGTTGAACAGATGGAAACAGAGGAAAATAAGGAATACGCCTTTAAGACAAGAGACAGGCAAGGTTTCCACAGGGTTCAAGCTTCAGATAAACTAAAGAAACACATACTAGCTGAGGCTGAGCCACGCCCAAGCCCTAACGTAGGTGCAGGTTTGAGCTCTAATCACAGGCACATGTGCAGGGAGCAGGGAGTGGTAGCAGGAAAGCAGCTTTTTAAGCCGGCCTCAGTGAGAGCAGAAGGAGGAGAAGGAGAAAGAGCAGCTGAGAGTCCAGCAGCTGTGAAGCCAGAGGGTTCAGGAGCAGTGAAGCCTGGTTCAAGGAAGCCAAGAGAAGGCAGACGTGGAAAGCTTTACACCACGTGGGAAAAAGGTTTTAGCAACCAAAGAAGCAGTTCTAAGGTGAAAGGTACACTTGCTTCAGAGTCCAGCAGATGGATAGCTGGGGACGTTGCTAATGAGCTGAGCCAGACTACGGAGCAGAGTGTGCAAAACCCGGTTCCAGGAACCCAAGCTGAGAGAAGGTGGGTGCAAGCAGTTATAGACAGAGATAACCAGAACCCAGCCTCGAGCAGAGAGATAGACCTGAATACAATTAAAGTATTAAAGAAACTGTTCCAAGACAGAAAAGCCTACTCTCAAGGTACAACCAGTTCTTATCCAGGAGAGCAGCTTTTAGAGGAACTCCAGAAGTTTCTACAAAACAGTAAGTTTGAACGTGTTGTTGAAAACCCAGGAGAAGATAAGCAATGTATGGTGCAAGAGGACATGCAGATTGATCTTTGTGAGGAAGATTCTGGGTGTAATGAAGCACCGATGGATTGTTCTCTATGTAGAAGGGAAGTTTAATTATTGCTAAGAAAAGGAGTAAGACAGGAAGTCTTTGAAGAGCAATATTGTACTTAGCTAGGAGAACGCTAAGACCTTCTGTTAAACTAAAGAACATTCACTGAACCCTGAGTTTATTAACTAAAGCTACATTGGACATGAATGGAAAGAATTTACCTGGTTTGAATGACAAGAGGTAGCTGTGAATTAACAAGCTGAAGAATTAGCTGGGAACAGCTGTGATGTGAAAAGGTGTTTTCAGTTCTGAGGTTCCCAATGCAATTTTTGTTCCTGTTATCTTTGGAGAATAATCCTATTTTGCCTTGTGTTTGAATTTGATGCGAAAGGGGAACCCAAAATAAATTTTCTTGTTTTGCCTGAACAAACCCGAGTGGTCATACTACTTTGTCTTTAAGTAAGAACTACAACTCCCAGAATTCCCTGGTGGAGAAAATCAGTGACTCTTTATTTAAGGACAAATAAGGCAGCCCTTTTTGCCCTAAGCCTCTGGCCTAGGCAAGGGGGTACGACAGTATCCATATTAAGATCTTTAAGTCTGTCCTCATATGTTACGTAACGAAGACCACTAACCATTTTAGTAGTCATCTGCTGCATCGACTCCATCCTATTTATGCCCTTTTGAAGGTGTGGTCTCTAGAATTGCACACAATGCTCCAAATGAGGTCTCACCAGAGACTTATACAGAGATACTATCCCCTCCTTTTCTCTGCTGGCCATTCCTTTCCCTATTCACCCAAGCCGTCTCCTGGCTTTTGCTGTCACCTTTTCTACCTGCCTAGCCACCTTAAGATCATCAGAAACCATAATACCCAAGTCCCGCTCTTCTTTCGAGGACAGAAGTAATTTTTTTTTTTTTTTAGAAAAGTTAGCAATTGAGAACTTTGAGTTGTATATAATGAGCCAAATTTAAGAACTTAAAATATACCATATTGGGTTAGACCAAGGTCCATGAAGCCCAGTATCCTGTTTCAAACAGTGGCCAATCTAGGTCACAAGTACCTAGCAGTTTCCCCAAAAGACACAGGTTCCACAATGCTTATATTGGGGCAAGTAGTGGATATCCCAGGTTCCCTTTAATAATCATTTATGGACCTTTCCTCCACAAACTTGTCCAAACCTTTTTTAAACCTGGCTACACTAACAGCTTTTACTACAGCCTCTGGTAACGAATTTCAGAGTTTGATTACATATTGAGTGAAAAAATATTTTCTCTTATTAGTCTTAAATAGGTTACCCTGTAGCTTTATTGCATAACCCTAGTCTTTCTATATTTTGATGGCATAAACAATCGATCTACGTTTACCTGTTGCACTCCATTCATTATTTTATAGACTTCTATCATATCTCCCCTCAACCATCTCTTTTCCAGGTTGAAGAGCCCTGACCTTTTTAGCCTCTCTTCATAATGCACACGTAGGACCCCTCACCAATTGGGAGAAAATCATACATATGACACTCAATGCAAAAGACTGAAGCCTCCATCTTGCTGCTGGACTGCTGTCTGCATCTTAGTTTTAAGGTTGTGTTTAGATATTTAAGTTGTTTACTTACTAAGGTTTGCTGAGGATACATATACTAATGAAACTATACCTAATACATTTAAAGGACTTTGTTCACCTCAAGCTTAATTAATCTCAGGTATTTAATATATGGCTGACCAGGATAAACAGCTGCACCTGAGAGTGAAATGGCACCTCCTTTCCTTTAAGAGGTTTAAGCACCTATAAAGCTACGATTATCCTAGGGGTGGGTGGAAATTGGGGAGGGAGGGAAAGAAGACTTATTAAAAGCTGGCTGCTACACAGTACCCTGTGCTTCTAAGGTAATCTGTGACCAATTTCCTGGGTGATTCACACAGCCCTTGCTTGAATAGAGGGAGTCTATCAAAATGCCCCTTTGATCTGTCACTTGGCTTTATTACCTATTTAAGGTCTCTTTGTAAAGGTCTCTAGAAACAATTTATTGCTCAAAGAATAATGACCCTGTTTTTTTCTTTTATGCTAAATTATACTCTGATTTGATTTAAATTAAAGCTCTTTGCTGATACTAGGCCTTGACTATTAAATTTAAACTAGAAGCTCTCTGCTGGGTTTTATATTTAACCAGAATGCTCTTTGCTGGGGTCTGAATTTAAACTGAAAGCCCTCTGCTGGGTTTTAAACTTAAACTGAAAGCTACCTGTTGCATTTTTAATTTAACTAAAAGCTGTTTGCTGATACTAGGCCCTGACTGATTTAACAATTACACTGGATTCTAATTTACACAGATTAATCAGCTTTAATCTAAAGAATTACTTTTCCCCCAAGATTTAGAAAAATCTCCTGAAGTAGATACTTATAATTGCAGATCTCTCTCCAGAAGTAGCAGTCCCTTTTTGCAGTCCTTCAAGACAAATTTTACGGAATGGAAGTTGTTTAGTTTAAAAGAAATGTCATTGAAATGAACATCATGCTAGGGTAATAATAAGCAATAAGAATAGAGGAGTGAAGATCTCTTCCTTTGTCAGGTTGTTCAGCTTCTCCTTTGGCAGAGATCTGTGTTTTTGAAACAGGCTTCAAGTTTGTATTCTTTTTTTTTAATTATTGATTTCCAAAATGCATTTAAACAATACAAGCAAGGTCAATCCAGAACTAACTACCACATTAGATGTACAAGCATCAGAAGGAAAAATAACTCAGATATAGCCCACATTAAGGAACTTAGCCGAGCATTAACTAAAAAACCATCAATAAATAATAAAGAAAATAAGACACAAGGTCCATAGAAAGGAGGCTACATTACACCTGGGCTCACTAGTTCTTCATAATAAAATTGAAGCGATGGAGAATTCAGCACGTTCCTGTAATCTTCGTTTCTTGAATTTCCCTAATTCTAAGCTACTCGCTCCAAAAATCTTATTAGACAAGTACCTTAAGGAAGTGCTTTTACTCACTGATTCAATAGAAGTTTCTCAGCTTTATTATATTTCCCCCAGCTCTAAGAGCTCTAAGTTTGTATTCTAAGATTGAACCCCACCCCCCCCCAATTAAAATCACTAGTTCAGATGCAAAACAATAATGCAGTCTTCTCTGAGTTAACTGAGTTACCTTAACCAATTCAAGGGCTTTATCTTTATCTTTATTTGTTGCTTTATATACCGCCCACACCGAAGCACCAGAGCAGTTTACAATGTATAAAACAAAATTTCAAAAGCTATTATTTCACAGTTCAAATATGTACAGTCTTTCACTGGTCAACATTGAAATTGTTACTGACTTTAAAAGGCCCTAATCTGTAGTATCTTGGTGAGCTGAACACGAATATAACATTAAAAAAATTGTATTGGCTCTCGTTTTGAAGATATTGCATGTAGTTCATTTTTGACATTTCACCGTGTAAATTTATCCAGTAGGACATCAACAACATTCCAAATAAGCCTTGAATGATGTAATATTGCATCACATTGCATAATACCAGCATGCACACATCATCCGGAGTTGACTGCATCATTTTCTGATGCAATGCAATACTACTGCCAGATGGCTGCTGAAGCCATCTGACGTCAGCAATCAGAAAAGTTGAGCATTTAAAATATTTCAGACTGTGTGCGAGACAATTTAAGCTATTGTTACATGTAACTTTTATTAATCATATAATTTTAGCCATTTAGGTACAATACAGAACAGTAATGCCGCGAAAGTGCGTTAATACTGTTGACAATTTCTGCTACATTTGTGGGGAAGTGACATTTGCCAACCAGAAGAAAAGTATCACTTCTCAACTGAAGAAGGCATATGATACCCCTACCCATATAAAAGGTAACATACTTGATCTGATCTTTGCACCACAGCCAGCCCTCCTTCATGGGCACAAGCCTCTCCTAAATGTGAGCTCAGTTCCTTGGTCAGATCATCTTCTGATACGATTCCAGATACCAACTTGCACCATCTTTGCTAAAACCAAACCTGATGATAATCCCACCTCAGAACAACTAAAGCACTTCCATCCTTTTGACAGAGAAGATTTCTTAATGAGGACACTGAACCTACTTGACCTACCTGAACAAAGCCTTGATGACATGGTCGACTCCTGGAACTCAAACCTAGATGCCGTAATCCATAGACCTCCTACATACAAAGCACCACATAAGAAAAAGAAAGCCCCATGGTACTCCCAAGAGCTACGCAAATCGCTCCTTCAACTCAGACGACTAGAGAGGCACTGGAGACGATCAAGAACAACTGAGAGCCACGAGGCATTCACAGCACAATTAGGAAAACATCGTTTATCCGTGGCATCAAGTATGAAACAATATCATGCAAACAGACTACAACGCTCCCTGAACAAACCCCACGAGCTCTTCCAAATTGTAAAATCCCTAGCAAAGGAACCATCTCAGGGGAACTCGTCCCACCCATACCCCCAGGAATATGCCTACTACTTACGTAACAAAAGTAACCAGCTTGTTCAACCTGCTAAGCCCCTCATCTCAGCTAGTCCTCCCTTCTCCGCCCCTCAACCCCCACTTGATCATTCCTCAAGTGAGACCCAACACAACCTCACATCTTTCTCTACCCCAACCAACAGAGTCATTCAAGATACTATATTAAATATAAACACTACTACAGCACCCTCTGATCCGTGTCCAGCTCCCTGGATAAAATCCTTACGTGCTGAGCTCAGCCCATTCTTATCCAAGCTTATAGATGTATCCTTCTCTACTGGAACATTCCCTCGAAGCCTGAAACAGACTCCAATCAGACCTCTCCTAAAAAACAGTTAGTTGGACCCCTCACTGATGGAATCCTACAGGCCTATCTCCAGCATACCTCTCCTTTCGAAGATTATTGAAAAGATTACACAACGTCAATTACAGGATCACATAGATACCAACGCACCCCTGCATCCCTGCCAGCATGGATTTCGTGAAGCACATGGTGTTGAAACGCTTCTGACAACCCTATTCAACACGCTATCCATAGGGCTAGATAACATCAGACAAGGCTTTGTTCTAATATTCATGGACATTGCCGCTGCCTTTGATACAGTAGACCATGAAGTCCTCCTTCGACGCCTCAGAGAGAAGGGAGTTCACGGTTCAGCTCTATCATGGTGCGCGTCCTACCTCACCGACCGTTGGCAACATGTCCGTTCTGGCCCTTCCACCTCTGATCCCTTCCTCCAAACAAAAGGTGTTCCACAAGGCTCCTCCTTATCGGCCTTGCTGTTTAACATCTACATGCAACCCATCTGTGACCTTATCCACTCATTTAACATCAACTGCCTGGTCTATGCCGACGATGTCTTGATGTACATGCCAATCTCGACAGAACATCTTGACCTCTCCCCCCTAATCAAATGCTTTGACGCAGTCTCGGACTGGATTAACGAACAAAGGCTTAAGTTAAACTTCAAAAAGACGGAGGCCCTCTTCGTCACCAGGAACCCGGCTTTTATTCCACCCTTATCCATCAAAGTTCGTGACGCAGAGCTCATTTGCAAGACTACAGTAAGATACCTCGGAGTTACTCTTGATCAGCAGCTCAATATGAAGGCTCACATCAATAACATAACAAAATCGGTCTATCATAAAATCCGGACCCTCTGCCGTCTTCGTCAGCTGTTAGAACCTGAAGACTTTTGAACTGTTTTTCAGGCCCTAATAATGCCTCACCTTGACTACGCTAATGCGATATTACATGGCCTACCAAAGAGCACGACCAACCCCTTACAACTTGCAATGAATTCTGCTGCAAGAATCCTTCATGGAGCCTCTAGAAGATCCCACATCACTCCAATACTAAAACAGTTGCATTGGCTGCCCATACAAGCCAGGATCTCTTTCAAGATTCTAACTCTGACCCATAAAGCCATCAAGAAATACCCAGCTACTGCCATCACTGACCTAGTATCAATCACACCTCCTAACCGGCTAAGGAGATTGAATGCTGCAAACACCCTCATTCTACCTAAGGCAAGCACTAAGTGTTCCCAAGCTACCAGATCTAGAGCCTTTGCCTTCTTTGCACCATCTTGCTGGAACGCTCTACCGGCGACTATCAGAGCCATCAGTGATCTCTCCCAATTCAAGAAGGCACTGAAGCATCACCTTTTTCTCCTTCACTATGATGTCTCAGTCTCCCCTTCACACCCACCTTCTTTCACACCTCATGGCAGCTCCTCAAGCCCATGCTTCTCACACTCTGAGTCTGAATACTCGCAACTACACATTAACCTCCTCCCACCTTGAGAAGCTTGTGCTGTTCATATAACCCTTTATATAGTTACAGTAAATGGCCTGTATATATTTATCATGTTCTCCCTGTTAAGAAACTTGTTTAATTGTATACCCAAGTTATTATACCTGTTTTTTGTAAGCACAAATCACTAAACTGAGATGTGTAGTTTTAACGTTCATTGTAAACCGCACTGATCTCAAATAGCGCGGTATAAAATAAACTGTAATAAATAAATAAATAAAATATCATCTTTACTTCGGATGCAAGATTGGTGAACAAGACAAGCCTTGGGCCCCGCATATATGCTGCACTATATGTACAACACAGCTTTCACAGTAGTTGAATTGCAAAAGACCATCAATGCTGTTTGCAGTCCCCATGGTGTGGAGAGAGCCAAGCAACCACATAAATGACTGTTACTTCTGCTTGGTTCCTCCTCTTTCCAGCAGAATAACGAAGCAAAAGAAGTCGAGCATAGTCTACCGAAACATTCCATCTGCATTGAGACCAGTTCCACATGGTGAGGGACTTCCTATTCCAGAATCTCCATCAGAATATTCTCTTGATTCATCTGATGAGGACAAGGGTGAGCCGACCTGTTCTTCTCCTGGTCCGTCAGCATGCAGTGACCCAGATTTTCACTGGGATGCATATCAACTCCACACAGAATAACACAGGAAGAACTAAATGACCTGGTTCGTGATTTGGACTTATCCAAGAACAAGGCAGAATTGCTAGGATCAAGACTCCAACAATGGAATCTTCTAGAAGAAGATGTCAACATTACTTCATATCGAAAGCGCCACCAGCAGTTGGAGCCTTTCTTCAGAAAGGAAAGTAATCTGGTATTCTGTTCCGATATTGAAAGCCTCATGAATGCCTTAAAAATCACTCATGACCACAAAACTGGAGACTATTTATAGACTCTTCAAAACTGAGTCTGAAGGCTGTGCTTTTGAACAATGGAAATCATCTTCCATCTATTCCAGTAGCGCATGCCATCCACATGAAAGAGACATATGATAACTTAAAGCATCTACTGACTTCCATTAACTATAACAAGTACAGCTGGCATCTCTGTGGTAACTTGAAGGTAGTTGCCCTTTTAATGGGACTGCAGCAGGGATATATAAAATACATGTGTTTCTCATGTGAGTGGGGTAGCCGAGCAAGGGATTGGCACTATTTGAGGAAGGAATGGAATCGCAGACAAAATGTAACAGTTGGAGAGAAGAATATCCAGCACCCAGCTCTGGTTGAGGCTCACAAAATCCTGCTACCACCCCTTCACATCAAACTAGGTTTGATGAAAAACTTTGTGAAAGCCATGGACTGCACTTCGCCAGCTTTCCGATACCTGCATGAAAAATTCCCTCGACTCAGCGAAGCAAAGATTAAAGAGGGAGTTTTTGTGGGTCCTCAGATTCGAGAGCTTTTCAAAGATGACCGGTTCAACAACTTGCTGCAGGGTGATGTGAAACAAGCATGGAATGCTTTTCGCCTAGTGTCAACAAACTTTCTCGGGAATGTTAGGGCAGAAAACTACAAGGAACTAGTAGAAGACATGCTGATGCAGTATCAGAAACTTGGCTGCAATATGTCTCTAAAGATCCATTTCCTTGATTCCCATCTCGATTTCTTTCTTGACAACTGTGATATGGTTAGTGATGAACAAGGCAAACGTTTTCACCAGGATATCACAACGATGGAGCAAAGATACCAGGGAAAATGGTCCACTACAATGCTGGCTGACTACTGCTGGACACTTCCCGAACAGCTGTACAAGAGACAGGCGAAAAAATCTAAGAAGTAGTCTATGACTTGGTTTTTTACAGGTATTAACCGGCCTATTATATTTACTATTGACATGCATTTTGTGATGTAAACATTAAGTTTTGTAGATTACAAAAAAACTAGAGCCAACTTTGCAATTTCACTGTCGTATTCATGTTCTGCATATAAAAATTGATAAGAAATGACTATTTTTATTTCAGTAACATGACTTTTGTAAAAATTTGTTGACCAGTGATATCTTACATGTACTATGTATTTGAGTTGTTTGAATTTGGAATTTTGTTATCCTATCTGATCAAGATATACTTTTAAACTTTTTGGGTGTATTTCAGACCAAAGTGAACACTTCTGTAGACTTTGCTGTGCTTGTCTGTACATAATTATCAATTGCACACTCCATTAACACACCCAGTTCTGCTTTTCATCGCATGCTCTTCCAGTCCTGTCTGGTCTGGGAACTCCAGACTCCTCCACATTGGGTTAACACTACTTGTCGGTGGACCTCGGGTACGGACGGAGCCCGTGTGGGAAGCTCCCCAGCTACCAATAGGAAAGCCTTTGGGAATGCTCTATTGAGCCTGCACTACTGCTTTCCCACTCTCTCAACTCCCTCTCCTCAGTTTTGCTTTTTCTGCAGAGACAATGGGTCAAAACTCTGCCATGGAGAAAATAACTTAGAAATTTTTTTCAAAAACCGCTTCTGCCTCTCCACAGCGGTAGCATTCCATTCCAGTTTATTTCTTTTATCTTTTTTTTCCCAAAATTCATTTTCTTTTTTCTTTTTCAAAAAAAAAAATTACCTCAGGGCCTTGTGCCCACCAGGCTTTGCCCACCATCTGACGATGGAAAAATCCTCGAGTGGGTTCAAAAAATACACCAAGTGTTCCAGCACCATTTCAGTGACAGACAAACATGATTGGTGTCTGACATGCTGTGGTCCCGACTATACACCCCAAGACTGCTATCTCTGTAAACAGATGACGAAGAGGGCCTAGGGAATGATCCAAAATGTTTGGAGATCTGTTTCCATTGGACTCGGTTAGTGGCCTCGACTTCCTCTAGAGCATTCTCATACTCTCATGGTTCTAAGCAGTCTAAAGAGTCTAGACACTCGGGGAAAAAAAGACTAAAAGACCCATGTCTCCTTCAAAGTCGTTTAAAGATAAGTTAAAGCCTCAAGAATCCTCGGAGAAGTCGAAGGAACTGAAGGAAAGGTCCAAGAATTCTACAAGCAAGTCTCTAAAAACAGGCACTCTTCCAGGACCTATTCTGATTCCAGCCATTGGCCCAGGCCTCCCCGGCTGGGGGACTTGTCCTCCAAAGCCTTCGTGGGGAATGAGGAGGCACGTGAAGCCTCGACCTCTGGAGAGCCCCCGATGCCTTGCTTTGGTATGGTGGCTCCAAGCCCAATTCTTACATTGGACCAGATGCAGGCAACTTCCTTGGACCAGCGGATGCTGTCCTCGGAAAGGACTTTAGCATCCCTCCTCGCAGCTTCAATTCCTCTAACACCGACAGCGGGGGACTGCATGCTGGGGCATCGACATCGGTGACCCCATCAACTCTGGTTCAAGCTTTGGCATTAGTATCACCTTCGGCACCGACACACTCGACATCAAGAACCGAGTCCTCGGTACTGACACCAATATCAGTATCAGCCACGGAGATCTCATGGGGATCTGCCTCAGTTCTGGAACCTGAGGTTATCCAGGAGCATCGACACCATTCATGCCGCCGCTGGTATCGTTGATACTGGTATCAGACTCTGATACCTCCAATTCTGACCACTGCTCCTTCGCTTCCATGGACCTCCATCATCTCTGAGTCTTCGCCTCCATCCATTAGTGCTCACAGAAAATCTCCTCTGAAGACATGTTTTTTCAGGAGTTTATCCGAGACATGGTAGTGTGGCTAACGATTCTGGCGGCATCGGAACCGGAACCGAGGGTGGAGGAGCTTGAAATACTCCAGTACCCCATAGCCCTGAAGGAGGTCGCAATCCTCCCGGTGCACCGGATCCACCATAACTTGATGCTCCTCTAACGGTATCCCCAATTAGCTGTCGGCTGGATACAATGTACATGGTACCAGAGTGTCCTGGTTTTCAGAAACCATAACTTCCACACCACCCTATGGTGGTGGAATTGATGATGCATTGCATCAAAAGTGGCAAAAACCACTCTTCCATATGTCCGGGAAGAGAATCCAGGAATCTCGATTCCTTTGCTCGCTGATCTTTTCAAGCTTTGATGCTAGCCAGCAGAATCAACTCCTACATCCTCTATATGGGAATGTTCCTTAAGGAACTTAACAGAGACTGGGAAGGTTTCCTTCCATTTATCCTGGAGGAAAAGAGACCTGCTTTCCAAGCTGTACTGGCACATAGCCAAAAAGTAGCAAAGTTTATGAGCAGCATTCAATGCCTTCATATCCACCAGTAGGGCCTCATCCATTGCCATCGGTGCATGGCGGTTAGCTTGGCTCCAAGCATCAGACCTGGAACAATGTGTCCAGGATAAGCTTGGCAATATCCTTTGTACTGAAGAGAACCTCTTCAGTAAAAACTGGAGGGAGAAGGCTGGAGAGCTGGAAACAGATGACACCACCCTGAAACAGCTCTCCAGAAAGACTGCAGACCATATAAAGAAGAATGCAGCAGCTAAGAAACCCTTCTACCCAAATAAGAGGAGGTTCTACCCCTCCTATTCTCAACTGGCTTATCAGACCCAGCAGAAACAACAGGGTCCTAAACAAGCTAAAAAGCCCAGGTTAGTTAAGCCACAGCCAACCACCAAGGCACCCAGCAGCACCCAGTTTTTTACTTCTATCTAGGGAGCACAGTGAGTCCTCTTCACATTCAGGAACCCACCACCATCCCAGGGAGGCTCTGCCATTTCTCTCATCAATGGCACTCTATCACCACAGAACAATGGACCCTATTGATAGTTCACAAGGGTTACCAACTAAATTTTCTGAAACGTCCCCCTCACAACTTCAGGGGGGATTTCCTCACCCAACCTCCCCTGGACGTCCTGCTCATGCAAGAAGTCAACAATCTCCTTTCCCAAGGAGCCATAGAAGCAGTCCCTCAAAACCAATTGCTAAAGGGCTTCTACTCCCCCCTACTTCCATATTCCAAAAAGGTCAGGGGGCTACAGGCCCATTCTCTACCTCAGAGAGCTAAACAAATTCCTTGTAAAAGAGGAATTCAAAATTATCTCTCTGAAAACCCTCCTTCCCTACCTACAGGAACACAACTGGCTCTGTCCCTCTAAACCTCAAAGAGGCCTACACCCACATTATGATTCATCCAGATTACAGACAGTATCTTCACTTCACCTGTCAGGGCACCCATTATCAATACAGAGTCCTTCCCTTCGGCCTTGCACCTGCACCAAGAGTTTTCACAAAGTGCATGGCTGTAGTGGCAGCATATCCCCAAAACAACAAAGTCTTCATCTTCCCCTACTTAGACGACTGGCTAATAAAGGTAGACTCTCCTGGAGAACTCTGCTCATCTCGTCAGCAAACCCTTGCACTATTGCAACATCTGGGATTTGTAATAAACATCCCAAAGTCCCAGCTCACTCCAATCCAAAGATTAGAGTTCATAGGAGCCATACTGGACACTCAACAATCTAGAGCCTTCCTTCCCATGGACTGCATGAGCAAATTAGTGGACTTAGCCACACACATGTGCCAACAACAGGCTGCCATGGCTTGAGACTTCCTGTGCCTCTTGGGCCACATGGCATCTACAGTACATGTTTCTCTCAGGGAACTGGTGTGGTGGTTGGTAGTGGAGGGTGGCCTAGTTCAGCCATATGTCTTTTTTTTTTTTTACTGGCATCATGTATCTATGTTTCTACTGTGCTATGTTTTGGCTGACAGAATTGGGCCATATTGCTGCACTGTTACACACTGTAGTTTTTTTTTCACTGTGTTCATGTTCCTTTCTTTATGTGCTTTCCCTTTTGTCCATTCTGCTTTTATTACCACCATGCTTTCCTCTTGGCCATTGTGTTTCTGTTTGTCTGTTTCCTGTGTGGGCCCTGTTTTGTGTGTTTACTGTCATTTGGTTGTGTGGTGGATCCAGCTAATCCCTGCTTCTTTTTGCCCTTTTAAATGCAGCTACATCCTGGCTCTTTGCACTGTTTTTGTCCCACAACATGCATTTCCCCTGCCTCCTCCCTTTTCTGCTTTGCCCTACTTACTGCGCTAGGGTGGTCCTGATCCTTTCCCAGCCCCTGCATGTTGCAGCTAGGGCTGGCCATCGGTGTCCCATAGGGAGCAAGGCACGTTCATTTTCGAGTACCAGCCTGGAGAGCAGGCGAGTCTCAGCCTCAGAAAAGTTCACTTGATGCGTTACCATTTTACAAGGGTCTGGTAGTGGATAGAGGGGTACTTACTGTTTCCTGTCACACGTGGATTACATGTCCGCGGCATAACAACGGACTTGCACATGACATTTGCATGGGCGTGAATCTCCCGCTTGTGTGCTCATTGGACATTCAAAGATCCAGATGTACAGTTACAAATTCCGGGGTGCAGCTACATGTCTTGGTGTTCAGGCATGGCATCGCGTCTTCATTGGGGACATACATATGTACGTACATAAACCATTATTAAGAAGGGACCCAGGATATCAGTGCTTGACCCATTACAAGCATTGTGGAACCTGTGTCTTTTGGGGAAACTGCTAGGTACGTATGACCTAGATTGGCCACTGTTGGAAACAGGATACTGGGCTTGATGGACCTTGGTCTGACCCAGTAGGCATATTTTATGTTCCTATGTAGTACCTTATGCGAGACTACACATGCGACTAACACAATGGACCCTCTCAACCCAGTGGATCCAGGTCACAGGGAACCTGAGGGATATCGTACAAGTAACACCACCTCTGGCCGAACACTCCTCTGGTGGTGCACCCCAACAAACCTTCTCGTAGGGTCACCTTTTCTGATGCCACAACCTCAACATACCCTGATTACAGAGCATCCAAGCTCATTTGGGGAGCCCATTTAGATTCCATCTAAACACAAGGACTGTGAACAGCCCAGGAATCATCCTTCTCGAGCTTCAAGCAGTCACAAATGCCCTCCGAGTTTTCCAGCACCACCTCTCCAACAGCCAAATCCTAGTCAGGACGGACAATCAGGAGCAATGTTTTACATAAACAAGCAAAGAGGGATGGGCTCTCTTCCTCTCTGTCAGGCAGCCTGCTGCCTTTGGAATTTCACCATTCTCCATTACATGCACCTTCATGCAGTTTATATACCAGGAGAGATCAATCACCGAGCGGACAAACTAAGTTGGATCTTACAGCCACACGAGTGGACCCTAGACCCGTAGACAGTGGCAAAAGGCTTCCAAGCCTGTGGAATCTCAGTGATAGATCTTTTTGCCACTCCACAGAACTCACAACTTCCACAGTTCTGCTCCAGGATGCCATCCAAATTCAATCTGGCCTCAGATGCCTTTATGATCCACTGGGGTCAGGGACTGCTTTATGCATTTCTCCCCATACTCCTGATCCCGAAGACCCTCCTCAAATTGCAAACAGACAAAGGGTCTATGATCATCATAGCCCCTCGCTGGCCCCGTCAACCTTGGTTTCCGCTCCTGCTTCAGCTGACAAACTCCTCTGATTCCATTGGAATCCAAGCCGGGTCTTCTTTCCCAGGACAACGAAACAGTCCTGCACCCCAATCTACAGTCTCTCCTACTGACAGTGTGGATGTTGAGAGCATGATCTTTCAACATTTACCACTATCAGCAGCTGTGAAAGCTGTCCTCCTTTCCTCCAGAAAGCCCTTCACCAGGAGGACATATTCTTTCAAATGGCATAGATACGCATCATGGTGCTCTCAAAAGAACCACAATCCCTTTGAGGCATCAGTACCTACACTTCTTCAGTACCTTTTGCATTTATCCTCTTTAGGATTCAAAACTAATATGGTTCAAGTGCACCTCAGTGCTATTTCAGCTTTTCATAAACTCGTGGATGGTCATCCCATCTCCACAGTTCCTCTAGTGGCACGTTTCATGAGGGGTGGCCTTCTCACCCCTTTCACCACCCCCAGTAGCATGGGATCTTAATGTGGTATTGGCTCAACTCCTCAAGCCTCCATTTGAGCGCTTAGCAATCATACACCAATGATACTTATCTTGGAAAGTCTTATTCCACATTGCCCTGACCTCAGCGAGGCGCTTCAGTGAGCTACAGGCCTTAGTGACACATCCACCGTATACTAGATTTCATCATGACAAAGTCATCCTTTGCACACATCCCCACTTTTTACCTAAAGTGGTGTCACCTTTCCATATTAATCAGTCAGTGATCCTTTCAGTCTTCTTCCCAGGACCTCACACATCTCTTGCAGAGGCAACCTTGCACACATTTGACTGCAAAAGGGTTCTAGCCTTTTATCTTCAAAGGATGCAGGATATCAGAAAATCCTCTCAGTTGTTTGTGTCCTTTGATCGTAATTGCCTAGGTCTCCCAGTAACGAAACACACGCTTTCCAGATGGATAGCATATTGTATATCAATGACTTATGACAAAACAGGCCTTTACCCTTACTGGACATGTTACTGCTCACAGTGTCCAAGCCATGGCAACATCGGTGGCCAACCTATGTTCAGTATCCATAGACGAGATTTGCCGGGCTTCAACATGTTCCTCCATCCATACTTTTCGTTGCCCCCTACTGCTTGGACAAGGACTCCCGCAAGGATGCAGTCTTTGGCCAGGCGGTCCTTCAACATCTCTTTGGAACATAGCAACAACTCCTACCCCCCGCCCCACTATTCTTGCCAGATCTCCTTGGCGGGGAAGTCTAGGTTCAGATGACCTTGTCCGACTTTCTGACCTGTCCAACTCTTCAGAGATCTGGGAGCTAGGGAGTCCTATATGTGAAGACTATATTCCTGCTTGTTCTTGGAGATAGTGTAGTTACTCACCTGTAACAGGTGATCTCTGGGAACAGCAGGAATTTAGTCTTCACAACCCACACTCCTCCCCTTGGATTTGTAGAGCTGTGTTTTTTTACTTTTGTTTTTCACTCCTTCTGTTCAGCTACAAACTCAAATGAGGAGAGGGAGTTGAGAGAGCGGGAAGGCAGTAGCGCAGGCTCAGTGGAATGTTCCCAAAGGCTTTCCTATTGATAGCTGGGGAGCTTCCCACATGGACTCTGTCGCTACCCGATGTCACCCATTTGTGAAGACTAAATTCCTGCTGTTCTCGGAGATCACCTGTTATAGGTGAGTAACTACGCTTTTCTTGTCCCACTCCATCCCCCCCCCCCACCCCCCATTCTTAGGTACTGCTTTGGTAAATCCTACATGCCTGGATTGGAGGGACAATGAGGCAGCTGAAATTAGGCCTAACCTGCTAATTTTCTTCCCTAAAGTCCCTCTAATCCAGTCCAGAACCTGACCTGTCTGTCCATGGGGTTGCAAACCTGGCTGGAGGGAAGTTTGCCTTTGCTGTGAAGTCATGTCCTGGGGTGTTTGCTGCTCTACTCTGCTCTCCTGTTCTTTCATACACTGATGGGTAATGTTGGATGGAGTCTATAGGCCTGTCTGCGACTTTTGGTCTCAGATTGGATATTAAACTACATAATAACCATTCTTGGTGGCGTCTGCTATGTTACAGAAATGCTGGTGAGGAGTTGACTGCACAGGACCTTTGAAGGGTGTCATCATAAAATCAGTGGTTCTTAGTCTCCATGTGCTGGTAGGATAGCATAAATCCACATGTCTAGACTAGACTGGAGGGACTCAAGGAAAGAAAATTAGCAGGTAAGGCCTAATTTTACCATTTGAAAATAAACCTGTTAAAGCCTAAGGTTCTCGTGTATGAATAACTGAACTGAGAATTGAGAACACAGTCATATCCTTTCTGTCACTCCCACTTGTCCATGTTTATATAGGTAGTCTCCTCTGCTTCTTGGCACCCTGGTATCTAGCTCATCTCCTCTGTTACATAATGTACTGTTTTACTCCATGATCATTCTTTATGTGCATTGTTCCTGTAAATACTGTTTGCTTTGCTATATCAAAATCACATAATCAGACGTTATGGAGTAAAATCTGCCAAGAAAGACGAGTTGTTATACATTTGATAACTTTAGACATCACTAATCACTAAGTATTTTTCAGTGATGAAAGGACACTAGCCCATTCTTTCTCCATTATTGCTCTTGTTGACTATCCATTGATTCATCTTTTAAGCAATTCCTTGGTGACCAAAATAAGTGCGATGCTGTTTGACCTCCTGTGTGTGCCATCGTTGGTGTTCCCTATACTCACTCCAGAGTGGACTGGGAAGTGGGAGTCATTGCAAAAGAATGTGGAGCAGCTGGGTCTGTTCCCCATTACGGCTCCGCTGGGGTTGTAACGTGATCAGCCTTGCTTCAAACCCGCACACATATTTATTTATCCATACATGCTTTCTTCTTGTTTTCATTAAGTTATACAGAAAAGGTTAATCTTCCTTTTGCTGTAGCTTCAAAACTAACCAAACTAAATAAAAAGGGTTTAGAAAGACATTTTTTTCTTTCTTTATTTTTTTTCTTTTTTTTTCTTTTCCTCTTTTATAAAGTATCAGATTGAGTTAAGGTCAAACTCTAAGCTGCCCACAAGAATAAATTAAAAACAGGTCCTATGGGGGAAAAAGAGAAAAAGAAATACAAAAATATGTTAAGTAGTAGAACAGCAATACTGGTAATTTTTCAGGAATTAGTATGTCTGAGTGAGTAAACAATCTGTCAACTTTGAAAGCATGAAACTGCTTTCAACTTCTCTTTCTAGGAACACAGCAGAGTTTTCATATTGTTCAGTTGCCACCTTCCCACTTGTACTCCAGCCCTTATCCTACAATCACACTGCTTGTGACTGCTAGCTTCCTACATTCTCAGACAGTCCAGAGTGATGCTAATTATTTTCTATAAACAGAATGTGTCAGCTCCATAGACTGACTAATGAATTTCTGATAACTACGTAGATAAACTATAGCAATGCAAAAGTAGGGGCCTGGCACTTATGAAGGAAAGCTAGCTCAACACTGAGTTTTGTATAACATAAGAAATGGAGAAAAAAGCAAAGCCAGGGCCAGGTTCTGTATGGAAACCTAGCAACTATGTTTGTGGAAAGGCAGAGGTCTAGCAAAGAATTGAGCAATTACTGTGCGTAGTTAAAGCAACAGTGAAGTCTTCTGGCAAACCTAGTAGAAAGAACCATAGAAAGCTAATCATTACTAGATGTTGAGAGAATCAACTTGAAGGAACTACAAGGAGAATCTTGTTGAACTGAGGTCCAGGTATGTAGGGGAACTGAAACTGCACTGAGAGTTAAAAACAAAAAGATATTCTGAGTAGAACTCAGTACTGTTGTCTGTTTCAAACTGTATCTTATATAAGAGGAGAACTAGGTCAATGCCAGTGATTCTTGCTGAATATATCAAAGAAAAGGAGATAGTACTGAGTGACGTCATATCTCAACAGAAGGTATCAGATTTACAGACTGTAAAGATCCCTTTAGGTGTGAGAGCTTTGTGGTCTCAAAAGCTCTTGTGCTTTCTTGGTTCAGTAAAAGGTATAACAACCTGTAAAGATTCTAGGTTTTTTTTTTAGGATCAGTACAACTGGTGAACAAGTGTAGATTTGTGTGGGAAGATTTAAACTGTATTTTTCTTTCACAAACAGAAATGCAGGAAGATGTCTTATAATTCAAAGCATATAGGGAAACTACAATGCCCTCAAGCATATCACCTTCATCTTTCAGCCACAGTGCATGTTTGTAGTTAACACCTTTATGGGGGTAATTGGGGGCAAAAGTTAACTGTAAAGGTAACTGTACACATGGAAGAACCATTTACCGAAGAGGATTGGAGGGATGCCCGTTGTACATCTAGGGCCCCAATAAGATTAGAATGCTACAGGTAACCAGAATTTTAAATAGGGGATAGGAGGGATGAATGAAGGAAGAAAGGTATAAGGAATGGTGGGCAATGGGAATGTCCAAATCTCATAAAAGTTATATTTAAATATAAGGGGAAAGGACAGAAGGTGAGAGGGACTATGTATGTTTATGTTTATGTTTATTAAAACTTTATATACCGCCCAATACAATTAGCATCTGGGCGGTTCACAATACATAAAATCAATTAAAAAAATTTTTTTTTAAAAAGAGAGCTGCGAAAAAGAGCCAGAAAAGGAACGCCATAAAATTAGAAAAAAGAGATAGATACAGAGAACAGATTGGGGGAGATAGAAATGGGAAACAAAAGGGAGAGAGAAGGGGAGGACAACAAAAGAAAAGATGTAAGACAGGGGTAGGGGGTATGCTGTAATATGAAGAGACTCATAAGATTAAAAGTACAAATTGCATATGTAAGAAAGAATAACTGACAGGAAACAGTTAAACATGGATAAAAATGTTTATTGAAAATGATTATTGAAGAAATTTATAGAAGTTTCACAAAGATGATAATATTTGATATCACCTTACAGGAAAAATAATTCATAGGAGTGTTGTATTTTTCTACTCCACTATCACTATGCAAGAGTGCACTAGGTGTACTGTGTATATTTACTTTTATTTGAATGATATATGCAGAAGCTTATGTTTTGAAAAGCTTATATTCTGAAAAGTTTATATTTTAGAAGTTTATGTTTTGGGAAGTTTGAATTAATAATAAAAAAATTTAAATACAAAAAAAAAAAATGACACATGGTCCAAGGTGAATGTTAAATTTTAGGACTTAACCAGCACATACTAATAGTGAAAAAAGTAAAGCCTAAATACCATGTATGCATGTGATAACATCCTTTGGGATTGTTTTAATGTGTGTATTAGGGTGGTAGTAGATAGCATAGTGTTTCCCAAACTTTTCTCACCCACCACCCCATTTTAAAGCATGAAACCCCAGTCCTATCTTCTTTATGTCCATGCCTTATTATATGCTGACAGTGCTGCTGCAAGCAAGCAGACATTCCTGGGGGAGGAGTTGTGTTGTGATATAGACTTATAATTTTAGAATTTTCAAAAGTATGTGTGTAAATTTTCTTGCAAATTTATGTGCATTCTAAATTGATATAAATATATCAGTATTTTGATGAGCAGGGACTGATTCTTACTTGTTTGTGCAGCGCTGAGTACGACTTGTAGCGCTATATAAATGCTCAGTAGTAGTAGTTTTTTTGAAGGAAGTTGTGCATGTAATTTCCCTTTGAAAACTGGTTTAACTGTTGTATATACTTGATGTATAGAAACATAGAAAAATGATGACAGAAAAAGACCACATGGCCTATTTAGTCTATCCTTCCATATCAACAACTACAATAGTCCCCTTTTTTCCTTTAGAGATCCTCTGTGTTTGTCCCATGCTTCTTTGAATTCAGTTACTGTCCTCATCTCTACCACCTCTACTGGGAGACTATTCCACGGATCCACCACTCTTTCTGTAAAGAAATATTTCCGCATATCACTCCTGAATCTATCTCCCTTCACCCTCATCCCATGTCCCCTCATAGCAGAACTTGCTTTCAATTGAAAGAGGCTCTCTCCCTGAACATTTATGCCACGGAGGTATTTAAACATCTCAATCATATCACCTCTATCCCGCCTTTCCTCTAAGGTGTACATATTAAGATCCTTCAGTCTGTCCTCATATGCTTTATAATGAAGACCACTAACCATTTTAGTAGCCACCCTCTGTACTGACTCCATCCTATTTATATCCTTTTGAAGGTGCGGTCTTCGGAATTGCACACAATACTCCAAATGAGGTCGCACCAAAGACTTAAACAGAGCACTATCATCTCCTTTTTTTCTGCAAGCCATTCCTCTCCCTTTGCACCCAAGCATCCTTCTAGCTTTTGCTGTCGCCTTTTCCACCTGTTTAGCTACTTTAAGATCATCAGACAGAACCACACCGAGGTCCCGTTCTTCTTTAGTGGACAAAAGTACTTCACCCCCTATACTATATTGCTCCCTTGGATTGCTGCAGCCCAAATGCATGGCCTTGCATTTTTTAACATTAAATCCCAGCTGCCAAATTCTAGATCTTTCTTCAAGCTTAGCTAGATCCCTCCTCATGTTATGTACAGCTTCCTGGGTGTCTACTCTATTCCAGATTTTGGTATCATCCGCAAAGAGGCAAACCTTACCCGACAGCCCTTCCGCTATATCACTAACAAAGATGTTAGAAAGAATCAAACCAAGAACAGATCCCTGGGGCACCTCACTGGTAACTTCCTTCTTCTCAGAGTGAGCTCTATCTACCTGTACCCTTTGTCACCTCCTACTCAACCAATTTCTAACCCAAGCAGTAACTTTAGGGTCCATCCCTAGGGTGCTCAGTTTGTTTATAAGTTGCCTGTGAGGAACAGTGTCAAAGGCTTTACTGAAATCTAAATACACCATATCTAGGGCTCTCCCTTGGTCCAACTCCCAGGTCACCCAGTCAAAGAAATCAATCAGATTTGTCTGACAAGACTTGCCTCTGGTGAATCCATGATGCCTCGGATCCTGTAATCGGCTGGACTCCAGAAACCTCACTATTTTCTGTTTCAGCAGCGTTTCCAATAATTTACTCACCACCGAAGTTAAACTAATTGGCCTGTAGTTTTCAACCACATCCTTACTTCTGCTTTTGTGTAAAGGGACCACATGAGCCTCTCTCCAGTCCTTTGGTATCAATCTCGACTCCAACGAGGCATTGAAAAGGTCAGTCAGTGGAGCTGCTAAAACTTCCCCAAGTTCCCTCAGTATTCTAGGGTGTATCCCATCCAGTCCCATCGCTTTGTTTACTTTAAGTTTAGCTAGTTTCTCACGAACACAGTCTTCTGAAAATTCTTCAAGATGCCCCTCACTTCTGTTCCTGTTTGTGGGTGTTTTCTGAGATCCTGTTCCTGGTTCTTCATCTGTGAACACAGAACAGAAATATTTGTTAAGTAATTCCACTTTATCCTCATCAGTTTCTACATATTCCTCCCCTTCACCCTTGAGTCTGACAATACCACTTTTGCCCTTCCTCTTCTCACTAACATATCTGAAAAATGTCTTATCCTCCCATTTTATTCCGTTGGCTATTTCCTCCTCTTTTTGAATCTTTTCTTTCCTGACTACTTTTCTAGCTTCTCTAAGTTTTTCCAATTATAGATGTCTGTTTTCCTCTCTCTGTGATCTCTTGTATTTTATGAAGGCCTCCCTCTTATTCTTCACCTTTTCAGCTACTTCTTTCGAAAACCATAGCGGTCTCATTTACCATTTTAACAAAAAGGTTGCCCTTAAAATATCCCCTTTCATTTTTGCCCACTGCTTTTCTACATCCCCCAGCTGTTCCCATCCCGCTAACGACTCCCTGAGTTATTGGCCCATCTTGGCAAATTTAGTTTTTCTAAAGTCTAAGACCCTCGCTTTTGAATGGATTCTTTCAGCCCTAGTCCTAATACTGAACCACACCATCTGGTGATCACTGGATGCAAAATAATCTCCCACTATAACATCAAAAACACATTCACCTTTGGTAAGTACCAAGACCATTATGGCCCCTTCACATGTGGGGTCTGTTACCAATTGCCTGAATAGTTCTCCCTGTAGAGAATCCAGGATCTCCTTACTTTTTAAAAAGGGTTTCAGGGGTGATCTGGGAAACTATAGATCGGTGAGCTTGATATCAGTACTGGGAAAAATGGTAGAAACCATCATAAAGAACTAAATGACTCAACATGGTCTCAGTCATGGTTTAATGGGAGACAGCCAAAATGGCTTTAGACAAGGAAGAACTTGTCTTACTAATCTGTTATATTTTTTTGAAGGTGTGAATAAACAGGTAGATAAAGGTGAGTTGGTTGATATAGTGTATCTGGACTTTCAGAAAGCCTTTGACAAGGTCCCTCATCAGAGACTATTCGCAAAACAAAAAAGTCATGGGATAAGAGGAAGTGTACTATTGTGGATCAGGAACTGGTTAAAAGATAGAAAGCAGAGGGAAGGGCTAAATGACCAATTTTCCCAATGGAAAAAGGTGAATAGTGGAGTACCACAGGGATCTGTGCTGGGTCCACTGCTTTTTGACATATTCATAAATGACTTAGAAAAGGGAATAATGAGTGAGGTTATCAAATTTGCAGATGACACAAAACTATTTAAAGCTGTTAAAACCCAAGAGGATTGTGGAAAATTGCAAGAGGATCTTGATAAACGGGAAGACTGGGCATCCAAATGGCAGATGAAATTTAATGTGGACAAGTGCAAAGTTATGCACCTAGGGAAGAACAACCCAAACTATGGTTACACAATGCAAGGTTCCACATTAGGAACCACCACCCAGGAAAAAGATTTGGGTGTTATCATGGATAACATGTTGAAACCCTCTGCCCAGTGTGCAGTGGTGGCCAAGAGAGGAAATAGAATGCTAGATATGATAAGGAAAGGAATGGAAAATAAAACAAAGGATATTATAATGCCTCTGTATCGTTCCATTTTCTGTTCCCCCTCCTCAATTTTCAAATGAAGATTCACCACGTCTCCCTGGACTCCAGATGACAAAGACAGAGAGTGGCTTCTGAAATTGTATTTTAAAAAACGTTCTATGTTGTTCATGGGGAAGAGGGTTGGGATGTTCCCTGACGTCTCCAGGGAGACTCAGAAAAGACGTAAAGCCTTTTTGTTGTTAAGATCTGGGTTGGCTCAGATTGGGGCTTCCTTTATTTTACGATTTCCTTGTAAATGTATGGTTTTCTTTCGAGATAAGAAATATGTGTTTTTTCAGCCTGAAGATCTATCATCATTCATTAGTGCCCAGATTGTTTCCTCATCACCACAGTGATCGTTCTTATTTGTGGTTCTCTCTGTCCTGCACCCCCGATGCCTTCGTAGTTCTATATTTTTCCTGTTAATAGACCAAGGCTTCACTTTCCTTGTGTTTTTTTTCAAGGCAATTTCCCCCATTGTAGTGGGCTAACTAAACTCTTGTAATAAGTTTTTTACTTATTGTATGTTTTTTCTTGTTGATTATATTTACTATGCAAGTAGTTGTTTTCTGTACAAGCGGTTGCTTGATTATTATTGTAAATTCTATAAATAGAAAATTAAAAAAAAAAGAAAAGGTGCAGAGAAGAGCCACCAAAATGGTAAAGGGGATGGAAGGATACTCCTATGAAGAGAGGCTAAAAAGGTTAGGGCTCTTCTACCTGGAAAAGAGATGACTGAGGGGAGATATGATAGAGGTCTATAAATTAATGAATGGAGTGGAACGGGTAAACGTAGATCGATTGTTTACATCATCAGAATATAAAAAGACCAGGGGACATGCAATGAAGCTACAGGGTAACCTATTTAAGACTAATAAGAGAAAATATTTTTTCAATCAGCATGTAATCAAACTCTGGATTTTCTTACCGGAAGATGTAGTAAAAGCTGTTAGTGTAGCTGGGCTTAAAAAAGGTTTAGACAAGTTCCTGGAGGAAACATCCATAAGCCATTATTAAATGGGACCCAGGATATCACTGCTTGACCCAATACAAGCACTGAGGAACCTGTGTCTTTTGGGAGACTGCTAGGTACTTATAACCTAGCTTGGCCACTTTTGGAAACAGGATACTGGGCTTGATGGACCTTGGCCTGACCCAGTATGGCATATCTTATGTTTGTATATTGCAGCAGGAATGTGCCAATCAACATCTGGCATATTGAAATTCCCTATCAGTAGCACCTCCCCATTCCTAGCAATGATACGTATGTCTTCAATTAACTCTCCATCCACCTTTTCCTCTTGTGAGGGAGGTCTGTATATCACGCCAATACAAATAGATTTCTCTTCCCTCTTTTTAGTTTAACCCACAGTGCCTCCTCTCTCCCTTTTAAGCTCTGTAATTCCAAAGCTATAATATTATTTTTTACATATAGTGCCACTCCTGCTCCCCCTCTTCCTACCCTGTCCTTTCTGAATAAAGTATAGCCTGGTATAGTTACATTCCAGTCATGATTTTCTGTAAACCATGTTTCTGTAACTGCCACTAAATCCAAGTCAGCCACTCCCATTAAAGCTTTAACATCTGGGATCTTATTTCCCATGCTATGAGCATTTATACATACTGCTTTCCATATATTGCCCCTTTTACCCATTTCCATAAACGTATTTAATGTTTCACTTTCCTGGGGGCTTTCTTCATCCATCCCCAATGAATCTAGTTTAAAGCCCTCTTCAGTAGATTAGCCAGTCTGCTAATGAAGACACGTCAATCTTTCTTGGACAGATGAACACTATCTCTGCTCTGCAACCCTTGGAACAGTATCCCATGGTCCAGGAAACCAAAACGCTTTTGATGACACCATCCATGCAGAATTACCCCTTTAAGGGATTAATTTTATAAAGCTTTTTCAATGCATAGAGCATGTTTTACACATGGAAAATGGCTCTTATAAAATCAAATGCTAATATGTATGCGTAAAAAGTTAGCACATTACAAAACTGCACCTACTTTTATGTAAACCGCGATTAAGTGTTCTTGGGGATATTGGGCAGAACAGGAGCGGAGTTTTTATGTATGTACATATTGTAGCACCCTCTACGGGTTAGGCGGTTGCCTATATGTAGTGAGCATACCTCTTTATGTCCCTTTTCACCTGAATTCCCAATGCTGAGGCTTCTCAATAATGTAGTTGTGTGGTAAGAACCAAAACAGCCGAGGGTTTCAAAGGTAACAGGAATTTTATAATCTGTATCACTCAGGCTCTGCACAGCACCTTGGCTTCTTGGTTACAAGCTGCTAAACCCGTGTATCATTCCTTTTTAAAAACATTGGCATTCTTCACTTTCAAGTTGCAAATATTGACTTTTAACTTCCAGCATTCATAGTCTTCTTTGAGCCTGTCTGACTAGCTCAACATTAGTGCTTTAATTAACCAAATTTCTAGCAGGTCATAAACTTTCCAAAGCTTCTGGCTTTTTCACTACTTTTAAAAACCATACAGCTTTTACTTCTTCTGACTCACACAGTAAGAGCAATCCATTTCAACATCAGAACATACACTTTCTGAAAGGCATTCTTCTACTTCCATACTTTCTTCATTTGGTTCAATTAGCACCTGGCTGGCCTCAGCGTCTCTAACGGCAGGTTTTAACTGCTCCAACAATTTCAAAACCTGTTCCCATTGGGAATCCTCACTACGCTGAATTGCAGGGGAAGGATATAGGAGATCTTTCTTTTTTAATAAACCTTTTAAAACTTGCAAGGGGCTCACCTTGTTCCCAGCAACCTGTCTTCTCTCAGGCTGTGCCACAGGTAGAACCTTCTCCACAGACTCTCTCACAGAGATTCCTGTTCCTTGCCTTCCACCAGCATTTCCCCCAGAATCAACTCTCCTGCGTTCCAAGCCAGCTGTACTCTTCCTACCAGCTAGGCTTCCTTCAGGGCTTGAGTTGTCTGAATGCTGCATGCAATAAGGATCTCCTTTGAGGCTTCTGATAGAGCACTTCTCTCTTACACGTGTCCTCCTAATCTCCTTACTTCCTGTAGTTTCAAGAGATTCTCTGCTAGTGTCCAGCTTGCTAGGGAACGTCTCCTCCTCAGAGGATTTCCCTCCTGGACTCCGCCCACGGACACGATCTCCTCCTCCTCCTTTCGTTCCCCCCTTCGTTCCTCCTCCTCTGGAAGACTCTCTCTGCTTATATGATTGGGGCTGCCCTATAGCCTCAGACTCCACCCCCAGGCTTCCCTCGTCACCTCCCCTGGTCACCATGGAGCTAGGGCGTGGCTCCCTCTCTACATCTCTGTGCACAGAGTTTTTTCTTTGGTTAGAGTTTTAACCCTTAAACTCCCTGAACCTTTCTTCTGCCCAGAGGTAAAAGGCTGTTTTTCCCCACTTTCTTTGGGCTCTATACCTGTCTCGCCACCACAATATTTTATAACATACACCATGTACATGCATACTGTAGACAAACAAATTTACACCTTGGAAGTAGGTGTAAATTGGTGTGAATGCATTATAAGCCTATTTTGTAAAAGCACATAGGCGCCTATTTGGACTTTTCACATAGACACCCCTTTATAGAAAAGGTAATTTTCAAAGACATTTCTGCAGGTAAAGCACTGCTATGCCCACAGAAATGGGTTTTATAAAATTGCTTGCAATCTGAATGCATATAACTTTCTCCACTGTTTAGGAGGCATTCCCAAGGACAGATTTGAAATGATGTTTACCCCTTAAGCAAATATTTTTGCAAATTCAAAGGTATGTATATATTTTATCATTGACAAATTTTACATCCCCAAGTAGCAGGAGTAGATATACATAATTTTCTTGGAATAATTTTCATAGTGAAAATATGCACATGCTTTCATTCTGAAATTCCAGCAGAGACTGCAGAATGAAAAGGACACAGATACTTTTCACTAATTTAGGAAGCTGTAAAATTACATCCTAAATGAATATTTGCCATGCAAGCTAAAAGAATTCCGTATTGTCCTGCTAGACCAGTCCAGACAAGTGGGTTGTGTTCCCCTACCAGCAGATTGGTGGTGGCGGAGAACCAATGAAATGCCCAGGTTTCAATTACTTCACTCCCATGCCTTATCAGCCTGAGCCACTAGAGGGCAACTCAGTATTCTTCTGTCTCCAGCAGATGGTGGTTGAATTTTCTCAACTCTGAAGAAAATCTTGACAATTGAGAGAAGAAAGATTGATTTCGCTTGAGAACGACCATCTTGAGAATGACTCTCTCACTTGAGCGTGATGTGGGAGGCTCCTCTAGACTAAAGGTTTCTTGGTAGCCAAAGGAGGAGGGGAAACTGGTCTAGATCCATGCTGTTATTATGATAAGGACCTGTTGAGCAGCTGGAAAATTGAAAAGATTTGGAAAAGATCAGCGGCTTCACACAACCTCAACGCCCCCTCCCTCCTCTGCCCCCCCCCCCCCGCTCTCTCCCAAAGTTCGCAGAAGAATCTGACTACAAGACACAGTAAAGTGCAGAGTCTGAAAAAGCAGGAAAAACAGTTTCAGGGGAGTAGCACCTAGCCCAGCATGAGTTTTCTGCCTGGAGCTTCTAGGGTCTGAGTACAAAGGCTTGACCTCGTCATTGTCCTTGCTGGGGGCTCCCGATTCTGTCCATCTAGGGTGCAATTTGGGGAGGACTGCTGGCAATTGTTGGCATGGGCTGGGAATTTCCCCACCCTTTCCTGCATTTATTAGTAGTGTTTTCTCTTTTTCACCTTGCAATCGCATGATCCTAGGGCACGTTCTGCCCAAGTAGCTCCAACGCGTGTTCCTGCACAAGTGCCTTTGTACGTGATACTGTAAGCACTCCATTAACGTGCATTTTTTGTATTGGCATGGCCTTAATGTGCACAACTACTTTGCTTGCCTTAACCCTCTATATCTTCTTCCAGGAAACATTGTTTGGCCTGTGGTAAGCAAGGTGTTTCGTCTCCATATTCTGGGCTCTGCTGTTCTTGCATGGCAGCTTTGGAGTCTTCCCTGGAGGGTCCATTTCCCCACTCCCAGCAAGAGGATTCAGTTGGCCCAACCTTGCCTGCTTCAGGGAGGAAGCGACGGATGGCACTGTGGGTAAGGATGGTAAGCCAGCTGAAAGTTACGGCAACCATGCTCGTGGCCTCTTGCCTTCCTCTAAGGATTTGGTGGCAGCTGTGTGCCCCTATGTTCTTCAACCCAGGTATAGATTTCAGTACCTCCCTTCCCTCCCACCCTGGCTCCTCTATACCCTTCCCCTATGACTGTACATGTTCTTCCTTTCCTCCTTCTCCTTTCCTATTTTTTAATGGCTTTCCTTTCCTTTTACTATATGTTTTTATTGTTATTTACACTGCTCTGCTTTTTTGAAGGGTGGTATAGAAAGATTTTAATAAATCATAAGCCTATAGTTAGGAGCTCATTTCCTAGAGGGGAGCTCCAAGAATCCAGGTTGTCCTCCCCAGAATTCTTTCCATTTTGCAACAGGCCTAGTCTTTTTGGCATGGGAACTCAGATCCTATGACCTCTGGATTCCCTTGAGCTCAGTCTCAAAACGTTCAAGCTGAACATGGAAAACTCCAGGAACAAGTAGGAATGCAGTCTTCACATATGGGTGAAGTCCTCTGACAGAGCCTGCATGGGAATGCTCCCCAGCACCCAATAGGAAAGCCTTTGGGAGCATCCCACTGCACTTGCGTGCCTGTCTTCCCGCGTTCCCAGCCTTTCTCCTCAGTTTCTAGTTTTCCACGGAGCCATTCAAACATCTGTCGTGTCACCAGTTTTAAACTATTTTCTCCATGCCCTTCAAGTTACACTGTGCTTCATTTTTTGCCTTCCTGCCGGTTCTGGTACCGTTGCTCGATGCTGGAGTTGATTTTTCTTTTCTTTTTTCTTCTTTTACCGTGGCTCCTGCCGCTGGTCTCTACAGCCAAGGCCACCATTGCTTTTTTTTGACCTGGCAACAGCTGTTCCCAAACATAAAGAAACAAGCCAGTGGTTTTAAAAAGTGCTCAATGTGTGGGAACACTATTTCAGCCACTGATAAGCATGACTGGTGCTTGACATGCTTAGGTTCAGACCATGAGCCGGCTACTTGTCTCTTGTGTCAGCAGATGACTAAAAGGAGATGAAAAAAATGTGAAAGACAAAGTGGGTCTCTGTTTTCATCAGACTCGGCTTCTTCAGCTCACTCATCAGTGGCCTCCACATCACCACAAGCATCAACTTCTTCACGCTGTTCCCATACCACTTTGAAGTCGAAGCACCTGAATAAGCACAAGTCCTCTACTGATCCAGTGAAGACTTCAACGCCGTTGACATTGAGAACTGATGTCAATTCCAGAGACTGGCTGGGACAAGTGAATCTGACTCTGGTCGACTAGCCAAAAAGCCCGGGTGGGAGGATCCATCCTCCAAAGCACAAGAAGGGCTCCGGGATGCTCCCGAGGCACAGACCTCTGAAGAGCAATCGGTTCCATGTTCTGAGACAGTGGCTCATAGCCCCACACAGCAGTCTACCCAGACTTCATCCATCTCCCTCGATCAGCTAATATCCCCTGAACAGGTGAGAATTCTTTGGGAAAGGCTGGAGGGAAAAGGCGGGTGAGATTGAAACAGATGATCTCACTCTAAAATGTCTCTCTAGAAAGACAGCTGATCAAGGCCTCCATCAAAAAACCTTTCTACCCTAAAAAGAAGATATACTATCCATCTTATCCACCCTACCCACATTATCAGCCGCAGCAGCCTCAACAAAAGCAGCAAGGCCCACATCAGCCCAAGAGGCTTAAGGGTCCAAAACCTCAACCAGCTCCTCAATCCCAGCCTACGGCTGGTTTTTGACTCCTTCCTGGAGAACATAGCCATACTTCCCCTGAAGGATACCCATCCTTCTCACGTTGCAGGCCGCTTGGTCCACTTTGCCCACAGATGGCTTCTCATAACAGAGCAGTGGACCTTGAACGTGGTCCTCAAGTGGTATCAGCTATACTTCAAATGCTTACCCCCAACCTTTTTCACAGGGGAGTTTCCCTTGGAACTCCTACACTGCACCCTGCTACAGAAGGAAGTATTTTCTCTGTTGTCACAGGGGCCATAGAAAGAGTTCCTCCTGCACAAGAAGAGTTGGGTTTTTCTCCTGTTACTTCCTCATTGCCAAAAAGACAGGGAGATTCAGACCCATCCTGGATTTCAGAGCCCTCAACAAGTTCTTGGTTTGAGAAAAATTCAAGATGGTCTCCCTAGGAAC
The DNA here is from genome assembly GCA_033557465.1 of Ichthyophis bannanicus. NCBI lineage: Eukaryota > Metazoa > Chordata > Amphibia > Gymnophiona > Ichthyophiidae > Ichthyophis > Ichthyophis bannanicus. Next base: position 364,142,071 of record CM066039.1, read on the forward strand.
TCTACTTCCATACCTTCAGAGGGACGATTGGCTTTGTTCTCTAGATCTCAAGGATGCCTACACTCTATACTCATGCATCCTTCTCACAGATATTACCTGGGATTCATTTTTCAGGGAACTCACTACCAGTACCGAGTTCTACCTTTCGGCCTAGCTTCGGCTCCAAGAATATTCACAAAATGTCTAGCAGTGATTGTAGCCTACCTCTGCACTCTGGGCATCTTTGTCCTTCCCTACTTAAGTGACTGGCTTATCAAGGGCGATTCCCCTCAAGTTCTAAACCTGTCTCTGCACCACACTGTCACTGTGCTTCAACATCTAGGTTTTTTTTCCTAAACTTTCCGAAGTCTCACCTTCTCCTGCTCAAAAATTGGAGTTCATTGGTGCACTTCTAGACAATGCTCCCTTCCAGTCCCCCAGCATCAACCCATTTCCAGACCTAACACCCAGTATCAGTCCTTCTCCAGTTCCTCACAGCATCAGCTCCCTCCCAGTCCTAATCCCCCAGTATCAGTTCTCTTCCTGCCCTCCCAGCATCCGCTCCCTTCCAGTCCCAGTTCCACATCTCCCAACATCAACCCATTTCCAGTTCTGGCCTCCCCCCATCCCTGTTCCCATTCTAGCTCCTAGTCCCCGTCTCCCCATTTCATTCTAGCCCCTTGTTCCTGTTTTCATTCTAGCCCCCAGTTCCCCCATTCCCATTCTAGCCCCCAGTCCCTCCTCCTACCACTACACACAAAAAAGGGACCCATGCCTGATCGGCTTCAGAGGGAATAAGGGGGGCCTGAAGCCTGGCTGAACAGCCGTGGGATTAAAGATCAGCGTTAACCCTCTCTCCTGTGGCTGTGATAAAAATAAACCCGCTGGCGCACTGAGTAGTGAGAGGTTAAAAGGGGGTACATTGGAGGTGCGGGGCCATGTGTGGGCAACATTCTGCACAATGGACAGGCCGGCCCTGCCTGGTAGACTGAGCTAGGGAGTTCCGTATATGAAGACCGCATTCCTGCTTAGAAACATAGAAACATAGAAACATGATGACAGAAAAAGACCACAAGGCCCATCTAGTCTGTCCTTCCATAACAACAACTACAACAGTCCACTTTTTACCTTTAGAGATCCTCTGTGTTGGTCCCATGCTTTCTTGAATTCAGTTACTGTCCTCATCTCTACCACCTCCACTGGGAGACTATTCCACGGATCCACTACTCTTTCCGTAAAGAAATATTTCCGCATATCACTCCTGAATCTATCTCCCTTCACCCTCATCCCATGTCCCCTCGTCGCAGAACTTGCTTTCAATTGAAAGAGGCTCTCTCCCTGAACATTTATGCCACGGAGGTATTTAAACATCTCAATCATATCACCTCTATCCCGCCTTTCCTCTAAGGTGTACATATTAAGATCCTTAAGTCTGTCCTCATATGCTTTATAATGAAGACTACTAATCATCTTAGTAGCAACCCTCTGCACCGACTCCATCCTGTTCACATCCTTTTGAAGGTGCGGTCTCCAGAATTGCACACCATACTCCAAATGAGGTCGCACCAAAGACTTATACAGAGGCATTATCACCTCCTTTTTTCTGCTAGCCATTCCTCTCCGTATGCACCCAAGCATCCTTCTAGCTTTTGCCGTCGCCTTTTCTACCTGTTTAGCTACTTTAAGATCATCGGACACAACTACGCCTAGGTCCCGCTCTTCTTTAGTGGACAAAAGTACTTCACCTCCTATGCTGTATTGCTCCCTTGGATTGCTGCAGCCCAAATGCATGACCTTACATTTTTTAACATTAAATCCCAGCTGCCAAATTCTAGACCATTCTTCAAGCTTAGCTAGATCCCTCCTCATGTTATCTACACCTTCCTGGGTGTCTACTTTATTGCAGATTTTGGTATCATCCGCAAAGAGGCAAACCTTACCAGACAGCCCTTCCGCTATATCACTAACAAAGATGTTAAAAAGAATCGGACCAAGGACAGATCCCTGGGGCACACCACTGGTAACATCCTTCTCCTCAGAGTGAGCTACATTTACTTGTACTCTTTGTCGCCTCCCACCCAACCAATTTCTAACCCAAGCAGTAACTTTAGGGTCCATCCCTAGGGTGCTCAGTTTGTTTATAAGTCGCCTGTGAGGAACAGTGTCAAAGGCTTTACTGAAATCTAAATACACCACATCTAGAGCTCTCCCTCGGTCCAACTCCCTGGTCACCCAGTCAAAGAAATCAATCAGATTTGTCTGACAAGACCTGCCTCTGGTGAATCCATGCTGCCTCGGATCCTGTAATCCGCTGGACTCCAGAAACCTCACTATTTTCTCTTTCAACAGCGTTTCCATTAATTTACTCACCACCGAAGTTAAACTAACCGGCCTGTAGTTTTCAACCACATCCTTACTTCCGCTTTTGTGTAAAGGCACCACATGAGCCTCTCTCCAGTCCTTTGGCACCACTCCCGACTCCAACGAGGCATTGAAAAGGTCAGTCAGTGGAGTTGCTAGAACGTCCCCAAGTTCCCTCAGTATTCTAGGGTGTATCCCATCCGGTCCCATCGCTTTGTCTACTTTAAGTTGAGCTAGTTTCTCACGAACACAGTCTTCTGAAAATTGTTCAAGATGTCCCTCGCTTCTGTTCTTATTTGTGGGTGTTTTCTGAGGTCCTGCTCCTGGTTCTTCATCTGTGAACACAGAACAAAAATATTTGTTAAGCAATTCCGCTTTATCCTTATCAGCTTCTACATATTCCCCCCCTGTACCCTTGAGTCTGACAATACCACTTTTGCCCTTCCTCTTCTCACTAATATATCTGAAAAATGTCTTATCTCCCCATTTTATTGCATTGGCTATTTCCTCCTCCTTTTGAATCTTTGCCTTCTTGACTACTTTGCTAGCTTCTCTAAGTTGTTCCAAATACAGATGCCTGTCTTCCTTTCTCTGTGATTTCTTGTATTTCATGAAGGCCTCCCTCTTTTTCTTCACTTTTTCAGCTACTTCCTTCGAAAACCATAGCGGTCTCCTGTTCCTTTTGCCTTTATTTACCATTTTAACAAAAAGGTTGGTTGCCTTTAAAATACCCCCTTTCAGTTTTGCCCACTGTTGTTCTACATCCCCCAGCTGTTCCCATCCCACTAACGACTCCCTGAGGTATTGGCCCATCTTCGCAAAGTTAGTCTTCCTAAAGTCTAAGATCTTCACCTTGGAATGGATTCTAACAGCCCTAGTCCTAATACTGAACCACACCATCTGGTGATCACTGGATGCAAAATGATCTCCCACTACAACATCAGAAACACTCTCACCATTGGTAAGCACCAAGTCCAGTATGGCCCCTTCACGTGTGGGGTCTGTTACCAATTGCCTGAATAGTTCTCCCTGTAGAGAATCCAGGATCTCCTTACTCCTAGATGATACTGCAGCAGGAAAGTGCCAATCAACATCTGGCATATTGAAATCTCCTAGCAGTAGCACTTCCCCTTTCCTAGCAATGCTGCGTATGTCTTCAATTAACTCTCTGTCCACCTCTTCCTCTTGTGAGGGAGGTCTGTATATCACACCAATGCAAATAGATTTCTCTTTCCCTCTTTCTAGTTTAACCCACAATGCCTCCTCTCTCCCTTTTAAGCTCTGTAATTCCAAAGCTTTAATAGTAGTTTTTACATATAGTGCTACTCCTCCTCCCCTTCTTCCTACCCTGTCCTTTCTGAATAAAGTATAGCCAGGTATAGTTACATCCCAGTCATGGTTTTCTGTGAACCATGTTTCTGTAACTGCCACTAAATCTAAGTCAGCCACTCCCACCAAAGCTTCAACTTCAGAGATCTTATTTCCCATGCTACGGGCATTAATACACACTGCTTTCCATATGTTACCCCTGTTACCCATTTCCATAAAGGTATTTAATGTATCACTTACCTGGGGGCTTTCACTTACCTGGGGGCTTTCTTCACCCATCCCCAACGAATCTAGTTTAAAGCCCTCTTCAGTAGATTATCCAGTCTACTACCAAAGATGTGTTGACCTTTCTTGGACAGATGGATGCCATCTCTGCTCTGCAACCCTTGGAACAGCATCCCATGGTCTAGGAAACCAAAACGCTCTCGAAGACACCATCCACGCAGCCATGCATTAATCTCCAGGATGCGAGCCTCTCTGCCTTGGCCTTTACCCTCAACAGGGAGGATTGAAGAGAACACCACCTGTGCACCTACCTGCTTCACCCTCTGTCCCAGAGCCATGAAGTCACTTTTGATACGTTCCGAGGTATACCTGGCAGTATCATTTGTTCCAACATGGATTAGCAACATTGGGTAATAGTCAGTGGGCTTGATGAGTCTCGGCTTGTTCCTGAAGATAGCATAGTTACTGACCTGTAACAGGTGATCTCCGGGAACAGCAGGAATCAGTCTTCACAACCTGCCCTCCTCCCCAAGGAGTTGTAGGGTTTTCTTGTCTTTCTCATCTACAATCTACAATTCTCACTGAGGAAAAAGGCTGGGAAGGCAGGCACGCAGGCGCAGTGCGATGCACCCAAAGGCTTTCCTATTGGGTGCTGGTGAGTGTTCCTGCACACTCTGTCAGAGGATGTCACCCATATCTGCTGTTCCCGGAGATCACCTGTTACAGGTGAGTAACTACATTGTCCTGTTTGGTTGTCTGTTTCTAAACATTGCCGGCGGAAGTCACCTCCTGAAAATATGGATCATTTGGGGAGTGTCTGAGACTTGGACTGGAAACTTGGTTTGGACATCTTGGCAATGGGCTCTGATATGGAGGAAGAAGTACTTTCGCCTTCAGAAGATTATAAAAGAGGCTGATGTTATCCGCCTGTTTCAGAAGGAGGAACTAGTGGCATTGATTGCCTCGGTCTCATCCACCTTGAACTTGGCGGATGTTCCAGGAGCCAAAGGTCCATCTACTCCTGTAGGGAGTGCAGAAATCCACTACTGTCTATCCGTTTCCGGAGGTTATCAAGGACATGATTCAGTTGAAGTGGGATCTTATTGACCTCCTGCCTAAGGGGCTGAGGGGTATATAAGAGGATGTACTCTTTCTCGGAGAAGGAGTAAGTTGCATGGTTTGGCACACCTAGGGTGGATGCACAGGTCACAGCAGTTACGAGACGGCCAACCTTTCTTGTGGAAGATGGATCAGCCTTGAAAGATAGACTGGACTGGAAGGTGGATTCTGGACTGAAGGTGGATTCTTTGCTGGATTCTTTGTGCAGGGTTGACTTCTCGACTCTTCTCCAGTGGATTCAGTCTCTACTGCCAGATGATACTACCCTCTTTTTTGGAGTCAGCTACGGCCTTCCTTTCTGATGCCATGTATAACCTTGTCTGCCCAGCAGCTAGGCATAGTGCCTTGTGGACAGTGACACAGCATTGGATTTGGCTTTGCCACTGGGCAGTGGACACATCTTCCAAAGCCCGGTTGACCCAATTTACCTTTAAGGGGATGCTCCTTTTTTGGGGCTGATTTGGAGAAGCTGGTGAAAGACTTGGGTGAGCCCAAATCTTATCATCTTCCAGAGGACAGGCTGAAAGGTCCTGGAAAGAGGACCAGGGCCCCTGTTAACTTGGCCTCCACCCTCCCCTCGGTGGTCATGCTGGTTGGACATCTGGGGGGTCTCAGGATTCCCGACACTATCATCCTGGAAAACCTTTCTTCCCCTCTGCTTCCAGATTTTGGACTCGTTCCCAGTTCTTTCAGGGGCTCAGGGACTTTGGCCCCTCTAGAGAAGGTATCTCCCAGTCTGTGCAATGAAGGAGTGGAAGCCTCTTCCCAGTTACCTCCATCAGAGGCAGGCTTTACCTTTTCTTTTGGGAGTGGACCTAGGTCACCAAGGATTGCTGGGTGCTAGACACCTTTCAGTATAGCTATGTCCTGGAATTCAAAGAGTCGATCCTGGAGGCATTTGTTGTCTCTCCCTGTGATTCAGCGCACAAAAGAGCCATTGTTCAGGTCACATTGGTCAGATTGCTATACCTGAAGGCAGTGGTGCCTGTCTCCCTGGCCAATCAGGTCAAGGGCAAATGCTCCATTTACTTTGTGATGCCAAAGAAGGATGACTCCTTCCATCCAATTCTTGACAAGGGAGTCAATGCTCATTTGTGCATGCTGCGCTTCCAAATGAAAACTCTGAGATCACTGATTCAGGCAGTGCACCAAGGGGACCTCCTTGCATCTCTGGATTTGGCTGAAGCATATTTTCATATCCCAATCCAGGAGGATCAGAAAAGACAGCTGTGTTTTGCCATGCTTAGCTCTCGTTTTCAGTTTGCCACCCTTCCATTCGGCCTTTCCTCTGCCCTGAGGACATTCTCCAAAGTCATGGTGGTGATGGTGGCTGTGGCACTGCAACACCAAGGAATTTGTGTGCAACTTTATCAGGATGAGTGGCTCATCTGAGCTTGTTCTCTGTCAGAGGCATTTCGGGTGATGGCTGGCGTGGTGTCCTTCCTGGAAAACCTCAGCTGGGTGATCAACCGAGGGAAAAGTCAGTTGGTGCACCCCCAATCCCCTGGGGTTCCTGGGAGCACAGTTTATACTCAAGTGGGCAGAGTTTTTCTGCTGGAGGAGAAAGTGGAAAGATTGTTCAATTGCCTCGTGAAGTTCTATTCGCAACAGGCCTCAAGATTTTAGGATTATCTTCAGCTCTACGGATTGATGGAGGTGACAGTTGAGAAGGTGCCATGAGTGCTTGCTCTTATGCAGCTGCTCCAGCGGTCTTTGCTGACTTGGTGGTCCCCAAGTTCTCAGGAGTTTGAGCTCAGACTTCCACTGTAACTGATGGTGAGGACCAGCCACGTCATCTGCAGAAGAGCATGCCATGGATCCTTCTGACAACAGATTTATTTATTTAATTTATATTCTCTTATATACCGCGCTATTCTGCATCAGTGCGGTTTACATTGAACAAACTGAAATTACATTGAACAGGGCATTATAACTTGGAGATAACTATTTTACAGGGAACATGGGCTATGGAGGGTTAAGTGGCTTGCCCAAGACCACAAGGAGCACCTGTGGGACTAGAAACCCCAGTCCTTCCGGCACAAGGTTGCTGTCTTCTAGTGGGATTTGAACCCCCGACCTTCCGGCCTGAAATACCTTGCTCCAACCACTAGGCCACTCCTCCACTCCAGAACAATCCAGATGCCAGTCTTTTGGGCTGGGGAGCCCATTGTCAAAACTGAACGGCTCAGGGCCATTGGAACTATAGGGAGGTGGTGTGGTCCATCAACCACCTCAAGTCCAGGGCCATCAGGTTGGTCCTCTTGCATTTCTGGCATTTATGCAAGGGTCAGGCATTGTGAGTGTTCTCAGACAATGCTAAAGTGGTGGCATATGTCAATCAGCAAGGCAGCACAAGAAATGCCGGAATGGCCCTGGAGATGTCTTTTCTGTTTGCTGGGCAAAGAAAAACCTCCTAACTGTCAACCCAGCACATTGCCTGGGTGGACAGTCTGGAGAGGGACTTCCTCAACCGTCACTCTCTGGATCCCAGAGAGTAGGAATTGAGTCAGGCGGTGTTCCAGTTGATTCTCCTCCTTTTGGATCACCCCCAAGATAGATTTGTTGGTGGCCTGCTCCAGTGCCAAAGTGTGTCATTTCTTCAGTCATCACACGGAAGCAGAGTCCAAGGGTGTTAACACCCTGGTTCAGCCCTAGGCCAGGCGATGCCTGATGGATGTTTCCTCCTTGGCCACTGTTGGGGCATGTGCTTTGGTGCATAGATCACCATCCAAGTCGGATTGTTCTGGTAGCATCATATTGGCCCAGGAGAGCATGGTTCAGAGATCTGATGCAGTCTTGCAGGAGCTTCCTTTTCGTCTGCCTCCGTTTGAGTCAGGGGCCGATTGTCCTGGATGACCTGGCTTTCTTCTCACTTACGGCTTCGCTCTTGAAAGGGGTTGGCTACCGCATAAGGATACTCTCCTGAGGTGCTTTCCATTCTGCTCTGAGCCCGGTGGAGATCTATCATTCTTGCATATGTGTGGGACTGGTGCCTCTTTAAGCGATGATGCGGTGCTTGAAAGCTGATTCCTGAGGCAGCCAAGGTGCCATCTCTGCTGGCCTTTTTGCAGGATGGTCTGGAGAAGGGCCTTTCTCTTAGCTCCCTGAAAGTTCAGGTGGTAGTCTTGGCCTGTTTCAGAGATCCAGTGGCTGGCAAGTCTCTGGCCTTACACCCAAATGTTTCACACTTTCTTCAGGAGGTTCAGCATTGTGTCTTCCCCTTAAGTCAGTTGTCCCTTTCTGGGATCTATGTCTGGTGCTCAGGCCCTGATGTCGGAGCCCTTTGAGCCTTTAAAGTGCGCTACTCTGAAGGATTTGATGCTCAGGACCATGTTCTTTGTCACAATTTGTTCAGCAAAGCGGATTTCCAAGTTATAGGCCTTGTCTTGCTGAGATCCTTATCTGTCTTTTTTTGAGAAGGCCATTTTGATTCAGCCTGCGCCTTCCTTTTTGCCCGAGGTGATTTCTCCCTTTCATGTGAACTAGATGGTTTGCCTGCCTTCGTTCTCTAAGGAGCTGTGTTGGGGGAAAGATAAGGATCTTTGCCTTGTGGATGTCCAGAGGGTACTGCTCCAGTACCTGGAGGTTACAAATTCCTTTCATAAATTGGAAGATCTATTCATGCTGTTTGCTGGCCCACACAAGGGTGATATGGCAGTTAAATCTACGTTGGGTTACTGGATCAAGGAGGCTATTGCCTCAGTGTATCTACAGCAGAACATGCTGGTTCTGGAAAGTTAGCATGCCCATTCTACTCAAGCACAAGCATTCTTATGGGTGGAGCATAGCTTGTCAACTTTTTCAGACATTTGTTGGGTGGGAATGTGGGCATCACTTTCCATTTTTGCAAGCATTACCGCTTGGATGTCCACGCTTGGGTGGATATGGCACTTGGCTCAAGGGTTTTGCGAGCTACTGTGTCTTCTTCCTGCCCATTGGAGGCATAATTTTAGTACATCCCACTTGCCTGGACTGCTCTAGCAGGACAATATGGAAGGTGACATTTTACTTACCAGATAATATCCTTTTCTTGAGTCTTGCTAGACTAGTCCAGGACTCCTCTGAAACTGTGATTGCTGTGTTATTCTGTGGCAGTACCTTGGTCTGCTGTGATTTTTCTGTTTAACTCTGTAGGTTCATTTCCTACTGACAGCCTTCTGTTCAATCTCTTAAATACAGAGTTTCTCTACTGTTCCCTCCGATCCTCAGAGCCCTGATTGGCATCGGGACAGAGAACAGGAAGTAGGAAACCCCTCCTGCTCTCCATCTCAAGGCCAATCAGGGCACAACATGAGAATTTTAAATTGCAGTGCCTCCCGGTGCCACCAACACCGGCTTCCCTCTGATCCTCAGTAATACCCTGGACCTCATCGTCTCTCCTCTAACTACTCTGTCGGTCAAAATCTATATCAGCTACAAATCATTCCAGTGCCTTGGTCAGACCACAAGGCCATTTTCTTCCATATCCCCCCATCACCAACTAATCCTTGGCCTTCCTCAAATCATATTCTGACTCACCCTCGCCGTTTTCAATCATTCATCAAAGAAGAATTCCTAGAGGATACTCTGCACAAGCTCAAAACTGACACCTCTGACTTATTTGAATTAACACACACTTGGAACGCCACCTTAAGTAAAGGGGCACTCCTACCATCTGAGAAGAAAACCATTAAATGAAACAGAGCTCCGATCTGGTACACCGCTGATTTAAAGGAATCCTTGCGGCAACTCAGGAAATTAGAATGTAAATGATGAAACTCTAAGCTCTAAATTGACAAGACTGTTTATATGAAGACCTTACAAGAGCATCACAACACAATTAATTTGAGAAGAGAACAGCATACCAACCTCCTGATGCGCTCTATCAACAGACCCCGTGAGTTTTTCAACATCACTCAGTCACTAATCAAAGACAACACAAGGCAATAAACAGAAAATACACCTCACCTGCAGGTCTTCGCTAATTACTTTAAGAGCAAAGCCAATATGGCTAATCCTTACAATACTTCTGTTACTCCATCAGTCACCCTTCCTTTATCAGCCATTCATCTAAACACTGATAGCATATTCCCCTCATCCACTACCCCCGTACCTCCTAACAATTGTATCAACAACCAGATAATAGTAACTTCCACTACACAAAACAGCGATTCCACCGTTCCCGTACTAAGGGCTTTCCATCCTTATTCAACAGAACAGAGTGCATAATAAGAGGGCTTAACACTACGGCCTCTCCAACAGATCCATGCCCATCTTTTTGGATCAAATCAGCATGCTCTGAGCTAAGTGCATACATCCACCACTTTATAAAGCTCTCCTTCTCCAAAGGCCTTTTTCCAGCCCCTCTAAAAGCTGCATTCATCAGTCCCCTTCTCAAGAGTCCTAAACTTGATCCTGCAGATGTAAAATCCTACAGACCCATTTCAAGCCTGCCCTTCCTGGCCAAGGTAACGGAGAAGATTGTACAGCAACAAATTCAGGATCACATTGATGCCCATTATCCACTGGATGACAACCAACATGGATTTTGCCTACAGCATGGTGTAGAGACACTGCTTGTCACACTAATGAACAATCTAATCTTAGGCATGAAAAAATCCAAACAAGGATTTATTCTTCCCTTTCTTGACATTGCATCTGCCTTTGACACTGTGTCCCACAATCTATTCCTAACCCGGCTGCAGCTGCTTGGCATTCAGAACCTAGCCTTAGACTGGTGCAGATCTTACCTGTCAGACCGACAGCAAACAGTACGCATAGGTATGCAAATGTCATCCAGTTATATTCAAACGCAAGGAGTAACACAAGGCTCCTCCTTATCAGCCCTACTGTTTAATATTTACATTCAGCCTATTTGCTCCATAATTAAAACATTCAATATACTCTACCACATTTATGCGGATGATGTGTTGCTTTATGCTCCCTTCTCTACAGTCAATGCAAACTACTCTAAAATCATTGACTGCTTCAATGCCGTATCTGACTGGCTGAATCTACATAACTTAAAAGTAAACTGCAAGAAATATGAAGTTCTCTTCATTACTAAGGACCCTTCATTCATGCCCCCTCCCATCTTACCAGTGAGGGATACTGAGATAAGCACCAAGCAAGAAGTTTGATACCTGGGGATCACCCTAGACCAACATTTGACAATGGAGCCACACATAAACACTACCAGAGGAATATACCTAAAATTATAGACCCTTTGCCAATTCCGTCCCATGCTTGAAGCTGCTGACTTCTGGACAATATTCCAAGCATTGATTACCCTGCATTTTGATTATTTATTTAGCTATATTTATATCTGCTTTTCACTGGGTCAAAGCGGTCAATTGTGGGATACATTTAACACAAGGGGATATGAGGCACATATGCTAATACTTACAGGGAACATGGGCAATGGAGGGTTCAGTGGCTTGCCCAAGACCACAAGGAGTGCCTATAGGACTAGAAATCCCAGTCCCTCTGGCCTGAGATTGCTGTCCCCAAGTGGGACTTGAACTCCTGGCCCTCCAGCCTGAAGTACCTTGTCCTAACCACTAGACCACTCCTCCCTCTATGGTATTCCAGATTATGCAATTCACCCCCTTTAAATGGCTATGAATACGGCAGCACGAACCCTGGTTGAAGTCTCAAGATAGGAACATGTTACCCCGATCCTGAAACAGCTCCATTGGCTCCCCCCATTGTTATTCGCCTGAAGTATAAGGCTCTAATCATAACATTCAAAATTCTATACAACCTCTCAGCTACTGCCCTTAATGAGATTCTACAATGAACAGCTGACAACAGAGTAAGAAGATCTACCATGTCAAACACTCTTTCAGTCCCTTCTATAGTAAGAAAAAGTTCCCAGTTTGTTAATGGTCGAGCATTCAAATTATATGCACCACTTCTCGAACTCTCTCCCCCTCCCCCAATCTGTGCCATCTCTGACCTATCTACTTTCAGAAAACATCTAAAGACACATCTGCTTCAGCTATATTATGAACAGGTAGCTTAGAACACTACATGCTACCAAAACCCTTCAGTCAAACCTTCTATGAAGCTCATTTATATTATTATACAACTACAATGTATATTGTTTCCCTGTTGTGACCCAAGTTATACCTACCTAAGTTCTATATGGTTACACTGTTAATCTCCAATCTAATTTGTTTTGCACTGATCATGTTCTATTTAATTGTGATTGTGATCGTTTTCCAAGATTGTTCTATGTAAGTTGCTGTTGTTCTCTAAACTTGTTCTGTGTAATTTCTGTTCTTGTTCCCTGTAAACTGCACTGAATGTGAAATAGCGCGATATATAAAACCAAATAAATAAATAATAAAATAAATAAATACTGTTTCATTCATCATTGTTGCACATGTTGAGGTTGTGTGAGGTTTGCCATGTTTCCCATATGCTTTGGGATGTATATTGAGTTTCCCTCTAGTGGCTCAGGCTGACAGAGGCATGGGCGTAATGCCATTGTAATCTGGGTATTTCAGTGGTTCTCTGTCTCCACCAGTCTGCTGGTAGGGAAACACAACCCATTTGTCTGGATTGGTCTAGCAGGACTCAAGGAAAGATATTATCTGGTAACTAAAATGTCACCTTAGCATGGACTTTTGTGACTCAGTCCCTAATCAAAAGTACAATTTAAATTTTATTTAGTAAAGTGCATATAATAGACTGTCTAAGTGGTTAACAAGTAAAAGGAAAATTAAAAGTATTTTAGTCTTTACAAAACTTACGAAAACTTTGAAGATCTCTTGTATTCTTTCCTCACGAGAACCATCACATATCTCTGAAGTGAAAGGTCTCAATCTGGTTTCTTTTCTTTTTCTTTTATTTTTATCAGTTTTAAATACAATAACAAGATAAAAATCTTGATATGAATAACGAGAGAAGCAATATAAATAATAAGAACTAAAGCCATTCCCCTTAAAAGAAAATATAGCAAGAAACAAATAATCAACCTACTCTCCTTATACAACATCCACCAATGTGAGAGAGTAGTACCTAAAAAGGAAATAAAAATAATCAAAAATAATAAAGGAAAAAAGAAGGTAGACAACAAGCTCCCTAAATTAGTCAGAGTTTCTCTATCGAAGCCAGTGCACTAAGAAACAAATTCCTCAGTCTCTGAGGATGGGAGGTGAATAACATCACAGGAAGCAGTGACCCTTGCTATGAAGGCCAGTCTTTTCAGAACACTTCCCTTCCTGTCCACTCACCTGCTAACTGGGTGGACCTGCCTTGCCCCACCAAGTTTTAGAGGAGGAATAGATTAAAGGATAATGGGTCCGATATTCAGACTTGCAAACCACATAAATGCTGCTAAGCAGGATATTCAGCTGCACTAACACAGTTAGTGGCACTGAATATCTGCAGGTACCGCCGCTATATGCCCTGATGCTAAGCGGTTAGCATTGAGGCATTCCATGGGTGGCACCTGGAAATATTCAGCTGATGCCCGGTTATCCCTCGGTGGCGAAAGTCAGTCTCAGCAAAAGCTGTCCTAACCTTTGCTGCTGAAGCTAACCAGGCAGTGAGTGAATATTGCTGCTGTCTCGTTAGCGTCCTTCTTCGGTGGCAGGCCTGGATATTCAATGCCTGTGGCCGAATATTGCCCCAGCATTGAATATCTGGGTTAGGGTTCAACGGCAATATCTTTACTAATATATATTTGCAATATTTGGATTTTGGATTTTTTTTTGGGGGGGGGGGTTAGCTTACGTTTATTCAGTAGTTCAAGCAGAGTTACATTCAGGTACATTAAGGAGAGTCATATTGAGCTATAGTAGGTATTTCCATGTTCCCAGAGGGTTTAGAATTTCAATTTGTACTTGAGGAAATGCATGATCAAGTGATTTGGAGGAGTGGCCTAGTGGTTGGGGCAAGGTACTTCAGGCCAGAAGGTCGGGGGTTCAAATCCCACTAGAGAACAGCAACCTTGGGCCGGAAGGACTGGGGTTTCTAGTCCCACAGGTGCTCCTTGTGGTCTTGGGCAAGCCAGTTAACCCTCCATAGCCCATGTTCCCTGTAAAATAGTTATCTCCAAGTTATAATGCCCTGTTCAATGTAATTTCACTTTGTTCAATGTAAACCGCACTGATGCAGAATAGCGCGGTATATAAGGGAATGTAAATAAATAAATAATAAAATAGATTTGCCCAGAGTTATGAGGTGTATCAGTGGGATGTTAGCCCTATCTTCTTCTGACTCCCAGCCCACTTAATTTGATAGCATAGCCATATCACTGTTGTCCTCCTGAATGATTACTATATGAATAGATGATAGTGCTCCTTTAAGAAATTTAAAGAAAAATTACTACAAAATAATATGCCTGCATCTCCATAGCAATGGCCTCTGGCTAGTACAACTTTATCTTTCTGATGCCCATTATTCTCTTCCAGTGAAACGCATGTAACCAGGAAATGTTTCTTTCTATTCCAATGCCATTAAAATATACAAAAAACTCAATTTTGTAATGGGTGTCTGTCGGAAAAGGGATAACCATTCACAACATTCATAATTTTCAATCTATGGTACAAAATATGGAGCCTTTTGTAAAATAAAGCTGTGGGGTAAATATATGTATTTGGCTGCCATAAAGCGGGATTGGCCATTTTACAACCGAACACATTCAAAATAAGAGAGCTCATGTGGTGAATTTGCTACCTGCATGTGTAAATATTTTACAAGACTTCATACAAAGTGAGCCAGTTAAGGAGCAGTTGTCCAAAATTATTTTTGTGAAATTATGATGGTTTTCAATCCCAGATCAGTCAGCACAATTCCTTCCACAAGGTCTGCAACCACACTTTGGCCCATTGAAGAAGCAGCCCATAGTTACTTGCGATTAAATACAGAAGTAAATGCCCAATGAGGAAATTTTCTGATAGATATGTATGTACATACATATTTCTCCAGGAACAAACAGGAAGTCAGTCCTCACATATGGGTGACGTCGGAGCCAACGGAGCCCTTGTGTGGAGCAATTCCCCAGCTTTCAAAGAAAGCCTTTGGGATTGCATCTCGCATGCGCGGTCCCCTTCCCGCCCAAGGATGCCATCTTGCTCAATCCCTTTTTCCGCGGAGCCCAATGGATGTTGTCCCTAATTCCTCATGGAAAAAGTGCATCAAAACTTAGAAGAATTTTTTCTCTTCGACCATTTCGACGCCGGTTCCCCTTCCCGCTTGCAGCTCGGTACACCGGTATCGAGTCCAGTCAATTTTTTGCATTTTTGTCCTTAGAGACTAGCGTTTGCGCTCTTTTTTATTTTCACTGGCAGCCCGGTCCTTCGACCTTGCAGGGGCCCTTTTTCCCCCCCGATGGCTGCCAGCGGGTTTAAAAAGTGTGATCGGTGTAAGAAGTTAATGTCCCTCACTGACACACATGACTGCTGTCTCCGATGCCTCGGGCCTGACCATGACCCGAAGGTCTGTGGCCTGTGTAGGAAGATGTCCTCTAAGACACTCCGAAGTAGGCAGCAGCAACGTGAAAGGATTTTCTCTTAGTCCGCATCCCTCCGGATCCGGACCTCATCAGAAGCCTCGTCGTCTCGGGAGCTGTCTGAACCCGAGCACCATCGAGGGTCTTCTGAACAGGGGTATCCCTCCCGGGAACACCAGAGGAAGATGAAGAAGCCCTTGAGGGCGGTGTCGTTGGATGCCTCCGATCGCCCAGAATCGGAGCAGCCTGCATACCTCGCACGGAGCCGGAGACACTGAGGCGGGTAAGTGCTGTTGTCCTCGTGGATTCCCCTCCGGGGGAGCCGGCATCAGGCCTGACGATGTCAGGGACCGTGCCGGAGGCTGAAGAGTCTTCTGAGCTCAATCTCAGGATGACGGCCCTGGAGCGCAGCATGTCTGCCTTCATGGAGCAGCAACGGGCGCTGCTAGCCGGTCTCACCGGTCCATCAGCCCTGACCACCGGGACCTCGACGTCCAAGTCAACCCCGGAGGCCGAGCCGATCCTCGAGACTCTTCAGACTGGAGTCGATCCTCGGCCAAGGTCTCCCTCGACCTCCAGCTCGGGACCAAGGTCATCGACACCGGTGCTCTCGGTGTTGGGACGGTCAGGGCCGAAGCCCTCGCAGCCGGAGCCCCTCAATTCCTCCTCAGAGGTATCGGCATGGGAGACGTAAGATGAGGAGTCCCCGGACACCCATCGGACCCGGTATGTCCCATCGGACTCACCGAGTTCGGAGCCTCAGAGAAGGTCCCCTCTGGAGGATACTCGGTTCTCGGACTTCATCAGGGACATGGCCAAGGCTTTGGCATTCCCGGCAGATACCGAGGAGGAGCCTCGAGCTGAAGAGCTCGAGGCCCTCCAGTATGGCTTTCCCCCGAGAGAAGCCCTTACTGTGCCGGTTCCTCCGATGCTGGAACGGCTGATGCTCCGCATGTGGGAGTCACCGGCCTCAATGTCGGTTCTCAGCAAGCGGGTCGATTCCATCTATCGAGTCCGCAAGAGCCCTGGGTTCCAAAAGGCATAGCTGCCGCACAACTCCATGGTTGTGGAATCAGCCAGGCATAGGCTCAAGAGCCAAAAAACGCACTCCTCGGTGCCTCCTGGCTGGGAGACCTGGAACCTGGACACCCTCGGCAGAAAATGCTTCCAGGGCTTGATGCTGTCATGCCATGTCCAATCCTACCAGCTGTACATGGGCATGTACTTACGGGACCTGGCAAAGGTGATTGCCGGGTTCTCAGCTGGCCTATCCGAGGCACCCTTGCAGCGCTTCAATGCCTTGTCCACCGGGATTCGTGAGTGCTCGAAGTTCACATTTATTTATTTATTTAACATTTCTTCTATACCGCGCTATTAAAATCAGCGCGGTGTACATCGAACAAAAGTACTGCAATGCATACAAGCAACATTGAGTTTACAAAGAACAGGGAATTGAACATGGGATCGAAACCTGGGAAACTAAATACATATCAACTTGAAACTATGTACAAAAATCTAATGTAAGTGGGTGTTGCATTGAATTTGTGGAGAAGAAGATTAGTGGTTGGTTGGGCTTGAGTGGGGACTACCTATTGTCTGTCATCTCGAGCGGCCTATGATGGCTTCGAGGCTTCGGCCCAAGTAGCCGCGGCCAGCATCGGTGCACGCTGCCAGGCCTGGCTAATGTCATCGGATCTGGAGCCATGGGTTCAGGACAAGTTGGTCGATGTCCCTTGCCGAGGTGACAACCTCTTTGGCAAATCCATGACTGAGAAGGCTGCTGAGCTCGAGTCCAAGTACTTGACCCGGACAAGACTCTCAAAGAAGACTTCTGCCCCTTATAAGAAGAAGGGCTCGGGTAAAAAGCCCTTTTTCCCGAGGAAGAGTACTGCTTACCGCAACTACCCCACTTACCAGGCCACCCCAGCTCCCCAACAGGGGCAGCAGGCCAAGGGACAGGGGCATGGCCCGCGTAAGCAGAAGACCCCGAAGCCCCAGGCCCCAGCTCCTACCCAGCCGGGAGGGGGTTTTTGAATCCCAATGCATAGTCTCTCTTCCGCCAGCAGTAAGGCCATGCACAGGAGACAGGCTAACCCTGTACACTCACAGGTGGTCAGCCATCACCTCGGATATCTGGGTCCTGCAAATAGTCCAAAGGGGCCATATGCTTCACTTCAGCCAGATACCACCCTCCTTCTTTCTAGGAGAGCCTCTCAGACTCCCTCTTCACAGGGACCTCCTCTTGCAGGAGTTGGCAGGTCTTATAGGGGATCAGGCGGTGGAACCGGTGCCCCACCACCTGCAGGGAAAGGGCTTCTACTCCAGGTATTTTCTCATACCAAAGAGAACAGGAGGCCTCCGACCCATCCTCGACCTAAGATTAACTTAAACAAGTTCCTGGTGAGGGAAAAGTTCAAGATGATTTCCCTTGGAATGTTGCTGCCTTACCTCCACCAGGGAGATTGGCTATGCTCCTTAGACCTGAAGGATGCCTATACACACATCCTCATACATCCAGACCACAGACAATATCTGAGATTTGTAGTGGGAGGAAAACATTTCCAATACAGAGTTCTACCCTTTGGCCTAGCCTCTGCTCCCAGAGTGTTTACAAAATGTCTGGCTGTAGTGGCGGCCTTCCTCAGAAGTCAAGGAATTTTTGTCTTCCCTTATGTGGACGGCTGGCTCTTCAGGGGCCAGTTGCATCTGGAAACCCAATAGGCCACTTCTCGCACTATCAACCTGTTGCAAAGTCTAGGCTTTGTCATAAACCACACAAAGTCTACTTTGCTCCCCACTCAAAATTTAGAGTTCATAGGAGTACGATTGGACACGCTGCAGGCGAAAGTTTACCTGCCGGAGGACAGGGCACAGAGGCTGCTAGCACTGACACAACAGTTCAGGCGCAGGTCTCAGGTCTCAGCGAGACACTTCTTACGCCTCCTGGGCCACATGGCCTCCATGGTGCATGTGACCCCAAATGCCCGTCTCCACATGAGAACAGCTCAGTGGTGACTCAGAGATCAGTGGACACAAGCCACCGGCAACCTCAAAAACAGGATAACAGTATCCAGGTGACTAGTGAAGTCATTGCAGTGGCGGAGTCAGCCACCCAACCTGCTCGAAGGAGTGTCTTTTCAGATTCCTTTGCACACAAGAGTGCTAACGACAGATGCCTCCTTGTTGGGCTGGGGAGCCCATTGCCAAGGATCATACACTCAGGGGTTATGGTCTCCTCGGGAGTCTGCACACCAAATCAACCTCTTAGAGCTGCGGGCGATTCGCCTAGCTCTTCAAGCGTTTTGTCATGTCCTCTCACATCAGTCTATATTGATAAAGACAGACAACCATGTAGCAATGTTCTACGTGAACAAGCAGGGAGGTACGGGGTCTTGTATCCTATGTCAGGAGACACTGGACCTCTGCTCCTTTGCCATCAGGCAGGGTATGTCTCTCAAAGCAGTGTACCTGCCTGGTCAGGAGAGCTGCCTAGCAGACAAACTAAGCAGGATTCTCCATCCTCACGAATGGCAATTGGATCCGGTTGTGGCCCAGCAGAATTTCCACCGCTGGGGACATCCGTCCATAGATCTATTTGCCAGTCCGCAAAATCACCAGCTGCCCAGATTTTGCTCCAGACAGCCACATCCCTTGAGGATGGCTGCAGATGCTTTCCTGATCATCTGGTCAGGGGGCCTCATGTATGCGTTTCCTCCCACACCTCTGGTGGCCCGGACTCTGTTCAAATCCTTCGGGACAAGGCCTCTGTCATTCTGGTAGCCCCCAGATGGCCAAGACAGCCTTGGTTTCCACTTCTCCTCCAGCTGGCAGTGGAAACCCCACTTCCACTGGGGACGCAGCCCGACCTCCTTTCACAGGAGCAGTGCTCTCTCTTGCACCCCAACCTCAGGGCCCTCAACCTGATGGCATGGCTGCTGAAAGGGTAGTGTTGGCTCCTCTCCTCCTACCTCAGAATGTAGAAGAAGTGTTACTGGCCTCCAGGAGGCAGTCCACTAGGAAATCCTATGTTTTCAAATGGCGTAGATTTGAGGTGTGGTGTAACCAGCACAATGAAAACCCTTTCTCTTGCCTTGTACCAGTGGTGCTGCAGTACCTGCTTCACCTCTCAGAATTAGGTCTCAAGTCTAACTCTGTCAGGGTCCACCTGAGTGCTTTGTCAGAAAATCACTCGCCAGTGGAGGGGCAACCTCTTTTGGCTCACCCCCTGGTGTCCAGATTTCTCAGAGGTCTGCTTCTGCTGAAACCCCCAGTTCGTCCTCCGGCAACTGAGTGGGATTTGAATGTGGTCTTACAGCAGCTTACTTGCCCACCTTTTGAGCCGATGTCCTCTTCCCATCTGCGCTTCCTCTCCTGGCAGGTGCTCTTCCTGATGGCACTCACATCAGCCAGACGTGTGAGTGAGCTGCAAGCTCTCGTAACTGATAAACCATACACAAGGTTTTATAGGAATAGGGTGGTCCTCTGCACTCACCCGAAGTTCCTTCCAAAGGTGGTCTCTTCTTTTCACCTCAACCAGGAGGTGATTCTTCCGATCTTCTTTCCCAGGCCGCATTCCAGCCAGGCAGAGGCAGTCCTGCATACCTTGGATTGTAAGAGGGCGTTGTCATTCTACCTAGAGCATACAAAGGGACATCGAAGGGCTACTCAGCTCTAAGTCTCGTATGACCCCAGTAAGCCGGGGTTACCTGTTTCCAAGCATACACTGTCCACCTGGGTGGCAGACTGCATTGCCTGGGCGTACAGGGCGGCCGACCTTCCATTGCAGGGTCGAGTCACGGCCCACCGTGTCAGGGCTAAGGCCGCATCAGTGGCTCACTTCTGCTCTGTTCCGCTGGCAGACATCTGCCGGGCCACAACTTGGTCTTCAAGCCAGACTTTTGCAGCCTATTACTGCCTGGATAGGGAGTCCTGATGGGACAGTGCTTTTGGCCAGGCGGTTCTCCGTAACCTATTTGAGGTTTAGACAACTCCGACCCTTTGGTGTCAGGCTACCGGGGGTGTTGCTTTCTCGGCTGAATTCCTATTGCAGCTGCTGCGGCTCTTCTCGAGGGAGCCAGTTTTCAGCCATGGGTTCTCGGTAGCCTATAGCTAGGGAGTCCCATATGTGAGGACTGACTGCCTGCTGGAGAAAGCGTAGTTACTCACCTGTAACAGGTGTTCTCCAGGGACAGCAGGAATCAGTCCTCACGACCCTCCCTCCTCCCCTGGAGTTGCAGTTCTATTATTGTTTTTTATTCATTTTGCCGTCTTTTTAGCTATGTCATTTGACTGAGCAAGATGGCACCCTTGGGCGAGAAGGGGACCGCGCATGCGCGATGCAATCCCAAAGGCTTTCTTTGAAATCTGTGGAATTGCTCTGCATGAGGGCTCTGTCGGCGCCGATGTCACCCATATGTGAGGACTGATTCCTGCTGTCCCTGGAGAACACCTGTTACAGGTGAGTAACTACGCTATATGTGTGTGTGTGTATAAAGATGTATGGTTCTAAAATTTGGAATACATGTGTATTTTATTTATTTAACAAGGTTTTATATACTGCTTTATCATTTCAATCAAAGCGGTTTACATTGAAACTTAAACTTGGTAACGTACATTAAACAGGGACATTGATAACTTGGATTTTTCTGAGGCAATGGAGGGTTGAAGGACCCGTCACACCACGCCAAGAACATGGCTTTTTTAAATCTGTGTGTGCCGCCTGTATACATGCATAAAGATTAGCTTTTCTAAAATCACTACTTGTACATATATGTCCATTTGCATATTTAAACCATCTTTTTACACATGTAGATGGTGCCTAAAGGGGTCTCGTATTAAAAGGCACTAGCTGGTTGCATATGCTCTGGCTTGAATTAAAGGTACACTGGGACGTGTGTTGCCAGCTAACACAGAGCCATGGCAGTTAGCACAGGATTATTCCTGCACTAGCTGTGCCACCCACATTAGAGGTGCGAGTGGGCGGGGTGGGGTAGAGAGTGGGTGTGATGAGCTTGATGCAGTTAGCACTGTGTTCACACCACGCGCTAACTGCATTAGTGCAGGTTCACCCAACATCATCTCAGTAGGTGGCATTAGGTGCAGGACTTTGCACTAACTGCCAGGGAAATAATTTCCATGCCCCCCAACAGTTAACGCAGAAGTGTTTCACCTAGCACGCCTTGATTTCAATGCTATTGGCATTTTAGGTGTAACACCTTAGTGCCCATTAGTAAAAGACCCCCTAAGCCTTCTAAAATAGCCTCCAAAATTTTTTAAAAATTCTGTGAATAAGAAACTGAAGTAATACATTTGCTTTAAACTGGATAACTTTCATATAGTCGAATAACACAGTATTCAAAAATCATAGAACTTGTGAAGAAGAAGCCCATACTGAACATATGGAAGTAGAAGAAAAGGATGATTTTACCTTTAAACAAACTGACAGACTGTACACACGTTTCAGCGTTTGCAAGAGAGAGGCAAGCATAGGGAAACAGGAGCTAGGCTGACACACCCAAGCTCTGACGTAATTGCAAGCCTGGAACCTAATTACACACACCTGTTCAGGAAGGCAGACCCAAGGCTCAGGGAACAGGAATATAAACCAGGGCTAGGAGAAAGCAAGGAAGGAGTTGGTGATTGGAGTCTCACTGAGAGAGCCAGTAAGAGTGTTGGTGAGAGTATTGACTGGAGAGGTGGTTGGAGAGACGGTTGGAGAAGAGCTGGGAGGAGACCTTTGAGGAAACCCAGCTGCAGTTCTGGAATTGAAGCAGACAGAGCAGAAGGAGAGAGGGGACAGACTGCTGTCAGAAACCCGCCTAGAGGGAGAGAGCAGAGAGACCTTCAGACCTCATTGCCAGATAAAAAGCTTCAAGGAGCTCACAGGTGGGAACCTAGCACTAAACCCAGGAGTTTGCAAAGCTCAGTTTGGGACTGGGAACCAGAGCAGTGCTTCAGACAAGAACTCCAAACAGGGAATCAGAGAGTGTTTCCCTACAGCTGGAAAAAGCTAGCTGAACAAAGCCAGAGAGGAATCTCCACAACCTCAGGTATTTCCAATCTTTGCCATATAGAACTGTGCCCAAAGGAAGCACCAGAGGTCTTAGGGGGAAATTATCCTAAGCCGTATAATAACAGCTTAAAGCCAAACTCCATAGTTCCAGAGTTTGAAGAGATGCAACAGGACTATAATGAGAGTGAGTCGGCAGAAGTGCCTTTGGACTGTACCCTGTGTTTGGCAGATGATATAGAATCCCTTTGCTAAAGGTGTATGAGGGAGCTGAGTGTGAACATAAGGAAAGAAGATATTTTTCTTTGTGAGAAAAAGCTGTTATGTTTTCTGTCTGTTACATGTGATATGCATTGCACGTTTTGTGAGCAAAGAGTGTGAAGCTCAATCAGTTTAAGTTCTGTAAATATCCTCAAGCAAACACCTGAAGAGTATCCTGATTTAATCTACATTGAATCTTTTTTGTTGGGGAATAAATTCTTGTCATTTTGCCTTACCACTGGTCTCACAACTATTTCCTTATCAGAGGGCAAAAGAACTACCACTCCCAGCAGGCATAGCGGGAGCAAAAGGTTTTATCTCACCTTCTGCAAGGAGCATATAATGGCAACCACAACCCTCTGAGCCCTAGGCGGAGGGCTGGGGCTTGACAAACTATATTAAAAGCAATAGTAAATTAGAAACAGAAATAAATTGTAGAACGTTGGAAAAACAACATAAAATTAGAAGTATGCACATATTTAATGATATGTATGTACATATATTCAAGGCTCAACAAATCCCGAGTGCCAGATTGCCATGGATGGGATTTCATTGCCTCCCTCCTCCGGCCATCATCCAATATATTTTACCCTTCCTGCCAAGTTATTCACTGCTCCACTATGATTGCCTCTGCAGGTAGCTTGAGTCGCAAGATGGAGGAAGTTTGCTGACTCGTGGTTTCAAGTCCTGTGAGATCAGCAAACTTCCTGCACCATGCGACTCAGGCTATATGCAGAGCTGATCTTGCCAAAGCACCTAACAGTGCTACAGGTAGGGTAAAATATATTGGGTGATGGCTGGGGGAGGGGGCAGTGAGAGAAACGCATTGATTGAATGCTGCAGAGGGGGTCAGTGAGAGAGAAACACACAGGATGATGACTGGGGAGGGGGGCAAGAAGAGGGAAGCACATCAGATGATGGCTGCATGAGAGGGCAAGGGAGAGAGAGGATGATGGCGGAGGGGGGGGGACTACGTGAGAGAGAGACTGGAGTGATGCGTGTTGAGCTGTGTTTGAGAGACAGAAAGACGGGGTGATGCTGGGGGGACTGTGTAAGAGAAAGAGAGAGACTTAGGGGTCTGTTTACTAAACATTCCTAATGTGCGGGGCCGTGGTAGTGTGCCTGTGCCATGTAAGGAGTGGGCGGTTCAGGCAGAGAAAAGAAAAAAAACGGGGTAAGCGATCGCACATTTGCGCGGGGCACAATAGTGTGTGGGAAGGCTAAGTGGCGCCTGATGTGCACACACAAAGGAGCAGAGCCATAGTACAATGGTTAAAACACTGACTGTGGGTGCAGCTGCCATGGGTTCAATTCCCCATTGTGCACAACAAAAAGGGCTGGCTGAGGCATTAACTGTAATGGGTAAAAGTGCTTTAGGAGGCATATTAATTTTGGGCGGCATAAGGCGGTGCACTGTTAATTTTGGGCGGCATAAGGCGGTGCACTGTTAATCTCAGGCGGCATAAGGCGGTGCACTGTTAGGTTTGGGCGGCATAAGGCGGTGCGCAGATGCCCCAGCATAGGAACAGAGCCACAGCGCAATGGTTAAGACACTGACCAATGGTGCAGAGATCAGGGGTTCAATCCCCCACAGTGCCCAATGAAGAAGGCTCACTGAGGCAGTGTGTATTATGTGGATGAGTGCTGTAGGGGGCAAGCTATTTTTATTTCAGTTATCACTACTAGCAAACGCACTCACAAAGCGTGTTAACATAAGGCGGCCCATAAGGCACATGTTAAAGTTCACTGTCCGCCAAGGCACCCTTGAATGTCCCCTATAGGGCACCATATATGTTGCGTCACAGGATAATGTATAGTGCACCTTATATGGACGGCAACCATAAGGTGCCCTATAGGGTGCCCTATAAAGCACCCTCAGAGGCACCTTATGGGTACAGTACACTGAGGGTGTGTTTGATGGCAGCAACATATGTACATTAAATCTAAAAAAAGCTTTGGACAACCCTATCAAAGAACCCCACTGTGGGCTCCACAGGCAGTGAAGTAACCATTGGGCTACAGCTATATAGTTGCCAGCAAGCCCCTAGCTGGCTGCAGAGAGCCTGCATGTCACCACACAGACAGTCTGCTGTGGGAACCAGGATAGGGTTAGGCCACCCATACCCATGATGCACTGCACATGCAAATCAGCTGTCCACAGATGAACACAAGATGGGGAATGCACCCCAACAGCTCCCCGGCCTGGTAGGGGGACGTGTCCGTGTGCACCCACACAGCACCTTGGCCTGGTAGGAGGTACTGACCGGGTGTTTAATTTGCACAGAGTAGCTACACACAGTCACACTGTGCGGGAACTGTGCTCACCCTGAGTGTGCGATGAGGCGCCCTGGACCAGGTCCACAGCTGAGAGAGGCCATGGCAGAGCTCCAAAACAGTCATAATCTGTGAGTTTCTGCAGGAACACCTTGGATATCTCTGTCTGTCTCAGTCAGGGGAAACCCCACAGACCCCTAGGTGGGCCATGTACCACCAACCCCCCCCCCCCCCCCCAGCTGAGGGTGGCAAACAGGCAGGGTCTCCTATCAACAGATCCCCATTATACACCCCCCCCCCCCCCTGCAATGATGGCAGTAGAGTGGACCATCAACCCCAGTCCTGTTGGGGAACAGACACCCTACAGGGCAGTCCAAGCAGCCCCACACACACCCAGACCACAATATCAGACAGACAGTAGGCCTGGATATGCTAAGATGCACCCCACCACTATCTGATATTCCCCTGCATCAAGCCATCAGCCACTGCACCCTGCAAGGCACTCCAGCAGGGCACATACCAGCTGTGAACAGTCTGCTGGTTAGTCCCACTGGAAATGCATGCACCCACAACTGGGATGGCAGCACACACAAGCAGATACATCAGTGACTAGGCCCCAACAGGTGACCCATATATATCACATGAGGAAAGTGCTATGAAGCACTATGGGGGTGCCTAGCCATGCTGCCATCACTGCACAGTCAGGGTGGAGTGAAAGCCCAGCAGCACATACAGAGGTCACCCTGTCTGTGGAGGTGGTGGACGGCCACTACAATGTCCCTGCCAGTGCCCTATGCCCTGTGCAGATGCATCCTGGCCAGCCCACCCTGTCTGAGCTATACCCATGGTACCATGCTGCTCATTATGCACATCATCAGGCCAAAACTGTGGACAGTGTTTGCAGCCAACACACACTGTATAGACAGACACACACTCCCACACGTATGCCAGCATTGTGCTACTATAGAGGGGTTCAGAATCCTTGCCCACCACACCAGTCCTGGGCACAGTACAGGCATGGGTATGGTATGCAATACCATTGGGGGTCCCTCCCTAGGGTGGTAAACACTGTCAGGGGCCAGACCTGACGCACACACCGCAGACATCAGATAGATTATTATGATGGAGCTCATAGAGCAGACTGTGCGTAACGTAGGGATATCTATCTGCCAGTACTCATAGCAAACGTTTGAGAGCTGTGTACCATATACCCTGGTGTAGGGTGACATTGCTAAGGTATGCAAGTGCTGGTATTGGGAGATGCACGCAGGGCCCAATGTCCTGCCTCACCAGGAGGCATTGGCCAATGGGGCCTGTGGGTGTGGGTGTGGGTGTGTCTGTCCCTGTTGGCTGCTGCTGTACGGCAGAGGTTCCCAAATCCAGTCCAGGTTTGCAATACACTGGTTGGGGTTTCCTGCTGTCCCTCATGAATATGCATGAGCTACATCTACATGCCATGGGGGTGGTGCATAGATATACAGCACGGTTATTTGTATGAGTGGCAGCATGGAACCTGAATGGTGTGTGGTCCTCCAGGACTGCATTTGTGAGACTCTGCTCTAGGTACTGCCCCTGGTCATGGTGTCTGTGCTTGGTGGTGTAAAAGATAGGCGTATGACCAATGCGTATATCCCCAGCAATAAAGGATTGCCCTTACTAACATGGTTTAGTTGTGGGGAAAATATGTGGACAGGATTGGCAGTAGCCCCAGCTGGGCTTTGAACCTGTGACCTTTTGCTCCTGCACACACTGTCTGTGTGCACTGCACCACTGTGTTACCACAGATGTGCTGAATTCCCTGGGAAGGCCATGACTGTACATCTGACAGGGCCTATGTTGCAGTGGACGTGCCAGCCTGCACATGGCTCGGCCACTGTCTTCTGTGGCTAGCAGCCACTGCCCCCTCCACCACCTGTACCCTACCGCCAACATGCTGGCATGTCCGTATCTTGGAAAAGCATATGACCTGATTGAGTTGTGGCACTCCAGGACTGCATTTGGGGGACTCGGCTGTCGGTAATGCCCATTGTTATGGTGTGTGTGGTGTTGGGTACAAAATGGGTGTGTGAACCATGCTTATGTTCTCTGCAATAAAGGAGTGTCTTTACTATCTCTGTTTGGTGGTGGGTAAAATATGGGGACTGGGTTGGCAGGAGCCCTAGCTTGGATTTGAACCTGTGACCCTCTGGTCCTAGAGGTACTGCCTCTGTCTGCTGCACCACACTGTGGCCACAGTGATAGTGTAGTCCCTGGGGGTGGGAAACCTGACCAAATGAGTCACAAACCCTGCTCTGCACATTTGTACTGTGGGCTCAGTCACCTTGTCTGGTGACAAACGTGCAAATAAACCCCTCAACCGACCACGACGAACTGGGGATAAATATATCCAAGCTGGGCAACAGTGATATTAATGGGCAACCATAGCAAACACTCCCAGGAAGGCTCAGAAAAAAGGAAATGGTTTTTGGAAGGGTCTCCGCTCCGTAGCCCCTTCCATACTTCATTTCATTTTTTTGGAGCTTTCCTGGGTGTGTTTCTTATGTTTGCCCATTAATATCAGGGTTCCCCAGCTGACTTCCTATTTTTAATATGTTTGTTTGGGTCTTTTTCTATCTTTATTTGCACTTTTGTTCTGTGCACATGTATCACACTGCTCACGTTTTGCAGGTTTCCCAGGTTTCCCTGTACATTGCTGACGGAAATGGTTTCTCTTCCCTTTAAATGCCCTCTACCGTGAGTGTTTCACTCGCGCTATTTTTAACCTGCAAATTCGTCCCCGATACTGTGCGGGGAGCCTCTCCCCTCCCCTTCCCCGCCCATTGACCCCGTCTCTCCGCCCCTCGGGAGCCTTCCTCCGCCCTCAGAATGCCTTTCCACGCCTCTATCGGACATTTGCGGGCCGGGTACTTTTGCGGGGCACGTTAGTGCGGCGCGCAATTGTGCGGGGCCCAAGCGCACTTGTGCGGGGCGTTTAAGAGCGTTTCTGAGCGTTTGAGTGCCGCGTTTCCGTGCGCTATTGTGCGGCACGCAATTGTACGGCTTTTAGTAAACATGCCCCTTAGTGATAGCTGGTGGGGGTGCAAGAGACACTGGGTGGCTGAGGGGGGCTGTAAGAGAGAGAGAGGGTGTCTGAAGTCAGGGTACAGGGGTTATGGGAGATTTTTTTTTTCTTTACATATTACCAGGCTATGGTGATATGTGAAGCAAAAAAGGAAATCGCCTTGGGTAGAACTGATACCACACTCACTGAGGTTGGTGGGAGGGGGAGAAGGGTCGCTGCCTTCTGTTGTCACAGTCTAATGGCATATTAAGGGACTGATTTATTAAGCTTTCTTTTCCCATAGAAAATGGGAAAACACTGAATTAGCACTTAAAAAAGGAGCCATGCTACACCTTTTGGGACCGAGGTCTCGGCGGCTGATTCCTAAATAGTAAAGCTGGGTCCTAGATTCTAAGAAAATTTGTCAAGGCTTGCATATATTTGTATATTAGAAATGTGTGTTCTCTCTTGGCTACAATGGGAAAGGGGGTATTTTCAGAGCTTTCTGCAGCTATCTGCCAGCATGAGTTTAGTCTATATCCATAATGACAGTATCATACTCTTCCAAATTCTGGCCCTTCCAGAATGTATGTACTGTATATGTAATAGTATATTATATGTAAAGAGTATTAATAGTATATGTTTTTCATGGCACAGAGAGATCTTGTACACCTATGGTAGCAGGGATGTCTGTGTGTGTAAGTGAAAAATGACTAAACTGAATTTGAGGAACTTATATGTGGCCGGGGTCCTACACTCAGTATTGTTGTTAAGTGTTTTTGAGTCTATATTGACTCATGGTGACCCTAGCTATCCTAAACTATGTTCGGTCTTCATTCAGGCGGCTCATTGTTGATAGAATGGCATCCATAACTGCTGTTATTGTATCGATCCATCTCATTGCTGGCCTTCCTCTTTTGCATTGACCTTCAAGCTTGCTAAGCATGATGTTTTTCACTAATGATCTCTCTCTTCACATAATGTATCCAAAATATGAAAATCAAAGTCTTGTCATCTGAGCTTTTAAATAAAGCTTTGGTTTGATCTCCTAGTAGTGACTGGTTTGTTCTCCGGGCAGTCCATGATATAAACAGTATAATTCAAAGGCATCGATTTTCTTCCTGTCTATCTTTTTCACTGTCCAACTTTTGCATCCATAAGATGTTACTGAATATAACATGGCTTGGACAAATCAAATCTTTGTATGGAGAGAAACATCTCTGCTTTTGACAATCTTGTCTAGATTGTCAAAAGGAGTCTGTCTGTCTAGGAGTGAAGGAGTAGCCTAGTGGTTGGGGCAAGGTACTTCAGACCAGAAGGTCAGGGGTTCAAATCCCACTAGAGGACAGCAACCTTGGGATGGAAGGACTGGGGTTTCTAGTCCCACAGGCACTCCTTGTGGTCTTGGGCAAGCCACTTAACCCTCCATAGCCCATGTTCCCTGTAAAATAGTTATCTCCAAGTTATAATGCCCTGTTCAATGTAATTTCAGTTTGTTCAATGTAAACTGCACTGATGCAGAATAGCACGGTATATAAGAGAATATAAATAAATAGATCCTTCATAGCCATTCTGCCAAGAGCAATGCGTCGTTGGATTTCTTGACTGATTGTTGATCCAAGCAGGTTAAAATTGTCCACTATTTCAATTTCTTCTCCATCAACAATGAACTTATTGATTTTGCCAGTTTTCAGGATCTTTGTCTTCTTTACATTAAGGTGCAGGTCCATTTTAAGACTAGGCTCCTTGATCTTGAAAAGCAAATGTTTCAGATCATCTTCACTTTCAGCCAGTATTGTGATGTCATCAGCATAGCGAAGGTTGTTGAGTCTTCTACCAATCTTCACACCTCGCTTGTCTTCATATAGTCTTGTTTCTCTGATTTGTTCTGCATATAAATTAAACAGGGAGGGGAAAAGTATGCAGCCTTGTCATACACCTTTGCTGTATTTAAACCGTTCTGCTTCTCCTTGTTCCATTCGAACACTCAGAAGTAATGCTACATATTTATTTTTTGTTTTAATTTTTTCCTCTATTAAAAACGTCCATACATTACTGAAAGCAAGTCAAAGAGTTTTTTATATTTGTGGTAGAATTCACCTCCCATAGTGTAAGGTCTTTTCAAATGTGAACTGTAAAGTTTTACTGTGATTGTCTTATGTCAAAGCCCCTCCGACCCCCACTTTCCTGATCTGTAAAGTGATATACCTAAGGCCTAGCTGTCCTTGTATTATTTAAGCCTGCATATGAAGGGAATAGAGCCTTGAAAGTTAGGTACAGATGTATTGTTGTTTCAATTAAAATGTCTCATCTACTGTTTGTTTGATTACTCTTTATTCTTTCATAACATGCACAATACTGTTTTAACAATACAGAGTTTTGTACCCTAAAACAATGGATAGTGGTTAAAGACAATGAGGGAAATATTGAAAAGCATTTATAGGGTTTGCAAACCTGTAATGCCACTCTATAGGATATTCAGCAGCATTAACATGGTTAGCCTTCTCTAACCAGGCAGCGGCGATATTGATCCACTGCCCAATTAGCGACATGCAGCAAAAGTTAAGCACAGGGAAGCTTGGCCTAAATTGGCTGCAGAAGCTAACTGTCCGGTAAGCTTCGTGGCAATGTGGGCCGCCTGAATATTCAGTGCTGGAGCCCAGAGATGGCCCTGGCATTGACTCTCTGGGTTTTAAGTTCAGTACCAGCGGCTAGCCGCTTTAGCAATACTCAACCAACAGAATTGGGAAAGTAGTGCCAGATGAAGCTAATATGTAGGAGTACTCACCGATGAAGAAAGCTCATTCCCTTGGCCTTCGAAACCTGAATTCATGTTGGGTGACATTTTGAAGAAACAGTAAAGTTAAGTTGTTGTTGTTAGAAAAATTGTTTGTGGATATGGTTTTAAAAACAAGAGATAAAAAGGACTCTTAAGTTACACTTAATGATATACACGTAAAAAATGCACCGATGAAGAATTATGGTGGGAACAACAAAAAAGTTGATACCTTAGTTGCTTCTTTTCTGATGGCCCTTTAAATTTATTATTCCTAATCCTCTCTCTAAACCAGTCCAGGAGCATATGGGTAGTCACCATCCTCCAACAGTTGAGCATGACAGACTTTTCACATGGTACAGTTTAAGAGCTCCACCTTCAGCTCCCCGTCTCAGTCTCTCAGTTCTCAGCAGCTGAGGAGGGTGTCCATACATATTGGACGTAGTGACAGAAAAAAAAAAAAAGAATACGAAGCAAGAGGGAAGAGAGATCTTAGATGTGTGAAAAAACAAAAAACAACAAACAAAATTAAAAGAATTGTTTTAGACTAGAGCAGAGAGAAAACAGAAACTGGTGCTGGGATAAGACTTGGTAGGGTAGAGCCTGCCCGGCAACCAAATCTCAAAACCTCCAAGGCTGTCCTTGTACCTATGCATTGGGGATATATCTGGGAGCCCCAGATCGTTTTCCCCTTCCCCAGACAGAGGCCGGCAAACCTTTAAGCTGCAGGTCCCTGCAGCCTCTGGAGCCCTCAGAAGGGTTAGCCTGCCTGCCTGCTTGTTGGTGCGGCCTTCTGAACACGCAGTGAATCTCAGCAGGGGAGTGGGAGTTCTGACGCAGCAGTCTGATTTTTGACGGGGCAGGATGTCGGCAGCGCAGCTTTGTGACTCTCCGGTGTGGCTTCAGGACTCTGCTCTCTCTCTCTCTCGGCATCTTCTCTCTTTCTCTCGGCAGCCCAACCCGGTCTCCATGTGGCAGCGGGAGGGGCGGGGCAGCCATTTTTTGGGCCACGGGTTTGTTTTTTGTTTGTGCGGGCAGCCACAGACGTTCGGCGGTGGGGTGTTTTTGTCAGGTTTGTCTGCGGCAGGTCAGGGCAGTGCACAGGGCAATTGAAGCTAAGCGTGACAGGATGGACAGTGAACAGCACTCTGAGGAGACAGCACTGTCTGGCAGCTCTGCAATTTTGGCAATAACAATGGCCATTTCAGAACAGGGTGCACAGGAGAACAAGGCCAAATGCAGAAAATGCAAGGCCAAGGCTAAGCATAGGACCGAGGTGGCCTTGGACAAATCGGAACAGCGGCCAGAAGTGCTCAATAGCAATGAGTCATTGGAGGCAATATTTTCAGCAGATTTTATCCTCTTTCTGCATAAAGCTGGAGTGGAGGAGTAGCCTAATGGTTAGAGCACTGGGGAACCAAGAGACTAGGGACCAGAGACCAGGGTTTGATTTCCACTGCCACTCCTTGTGGCTTTGGGCAAGTCACTTAACCTTCCATTGCTCAGAAAAATCCAAGTTATCAATGTCCCTGTTTAATGTACATTACAAAGTTTAAGTTACAATGTAAACCGCTTTGATTGAAATGATAAAGCGGTATAAAAAAACAGTTAAATAAATAAACTTACTATCTGAAAAAGCAGCAGACAGAAAAATTGTCAAGCTTAGCTCAGGGGCGCTCATCCTTAGCCAGGGACTCCATGCCACAATGACATAGCTGATGTGGTGCCCTGGGGAACAGGGGTTGCAGTGAGTCAGATCCTTGGTTGGGACAGGACTTGCCGCACTCCTAAGCCTCAGAGGAGCCAGTGGAGGGCTCCTTGGACCTCTGGGGAGACCTGACTGGACAAGAGCTGGAGGATGGGGAGATCCCCACTGGGGAAGACCCTAATGTGTTTTGAGTTTTTCAGAGAGAGGAGCTGGCGACTCATTATTTATTTTTTATTTATTTATTTAACAGTATTTCTAAACCGCCTTATCTTAATAATCAAGGTGGTATCACAGCAAGCAATCAGGTAAAGTGTGTGTGTTGTACATGCAGTGAGGATAAAACTTAGTTGTGTGAGGGATGTGTTGGGTGCTTGATTTGTTTGAGCTATATACAGGGTGGGCTATTTACAGTGGTATTAGTCACTCTCTGGTGGCCTTGAACATGATGCCTCCTCTGACACTGGCGGAAGAACCCCTAGAGGACCCCCTTGCTGCAGGGGTTTAGGGAAAGGAGACATGTTTCCTGGTATACAGCATAATCCGCAAGATGATTGATTCTGAATGGGAATGTCCAGAGGCGACCTTAAGAGGTCGATAGCATGGCTCTATCCTATACTGCAGAAGGATCGGGACCTCTTGATTTCGGCGGTAACCCAAAAGACCACTATTCCTGTTGAAGAGGGAGCAGCACTCAGGGACCTTCAGGACTGGAAGTTGGAGACTTTATTAAAGCAGGCTTTTGACACTACAGCTATGATCCTGCGGGGCCTATGTGTCCAGGGCATCCATCAGATGGATCCAAGGGTTCATCAGTCTAGGCCTTTGAGGGTCAAGAGCTGTTGGAAGGTTCAAGGCTGGAATCAGCAACAGCGTATCTGGCAGACACCTTCTGTGACCTCATCTGGCTATCTATTATAGCGGGCCACAGGTTCTTGTGGCTACATACCTGGTCGGCAGATGCCTCATCTAAGGCCCGGCTTAGCAAGATGCCCTACAAGGGCAGGCTGTTGTTTGGCAATGTGCTAGAGAAGATTGTTAAGGACTTAGGGGACTCAAAGGGGGGGAGGGGGTCGCCTACCAGAGGACAAGCCTAAGGTGCCGAAAGGAGTAGCACCCCAGCGGGGATAGGCTAGAGTTTTGCAGGCCCAGATTAACATGATTCTCACCGTATCAGAGATGACAGTATGCTTCGCTAGGTCAGCCCTTTCGGGGGTTCAGAGGGGCGAGCCAAGGTTACTGCTCAGCCCCATTGGCCCTGAGTAAAAATTCCCAATGAATTGGTTTCATCGGTTTTACCCCACCTGGGCCCAGATCACCTCCGACCAGTGGGTGTTGGAGATAATTCGGGAAGGGTATGCACTGGAGTTTGTGCGCCCCCTTTCAGAGGCCTTTTTCCGTTCACCATGCAGAGGTCGAGAGAAGTTGCAGGCGGTCCAAGATACTTGAGAGCGCTTGATCTGTCTGGGGGCAGTAGACCCGGTGCCGGCAGGGGAATGTGGCAGGGGTCAGTAGTCCATATATTTTGTAGTTCTTAAGAAGAAAGGGTCTTTTCGGCCCATCCTGGACTTCAAGCACATAAATCGGGCCCTACGAGTACCGCACTTCCGAATGGAAACCCTGCGGTCGGTCATCCTCGCAAGAAGAGTTTTTGTTGGCTCTGGACCTCATGGAAGCATATATCTACATTCCAATTGGGCCAGAGCATCAATGGTTTCTCCATTTTGCGGTGCCAATGGGCCATTTTCAGTTCACTGTGCTACCATGTGGCCTCGCTATAGCTCGCCAGACATTCACCAAGGTCATGGTGGTATTTGCGGCAGCGTTGCGAAAAGAAGGTGTTGTAGCGAAGTGTCTGCAATAAATAAAACCAGGAGTCTATTTACTAAGATTCAAGCCAATTTATTTGTGCACAGTCTCAGGCACTGTCACATTCAAAATGGTCTGAGCAATGGAGTTCAACAAAACAACAACTTTTATACCTTTCTTCATCAGTTCTATACAGACAAACTCCTCATTGGTCCCGGTGCCCCCTCCACCCCCATCCAATGGGGACCGCTGACCGGGCTTAACACCTGTTCCCCCTACTCAGGCCTCTCTAGCCATGGCTCAGTTTCTAGACATAACGCATTCTGCTACAAGGTTCCTCCTCAGCTTAGAGAATGTGTGAAAGCAAGATACTGGAACACATCTGTTATCAACATAAAGGAGCTAAATAGAAGATTCTTACATTCTTATCAAAGCAGTTTAAAGCAGTTTTTTAACTTCTACTGGCTTTCAGCTCTGCTCAGCTATAATATTCTCAAGTGGGGGTTGGGACTCAGGCCTAACTTACAGGCCTTTCTTACTCCTGCAGGCTATGCAGGCTATTCTAGGCCATAGCCTATCACATTCCCCCCTTTGATTATTCTCACCCGCAAGTGAGACAGGGTGAGAATTAAATCACATTAGGTACTTTAGACTAGGGTGGAGGGATTACTTTGTGGGATAGGGTAGAAGTTCCACATTGCTAGTATCTGTGTAGCTGCCTTACGTTCAATAATACTATCAATGGTTGAGTTTAACATACGCAAGCATAAGGGGACAGTTAGTAATCATCATGATCATAGTCTTTGGTGATTGATAAAGTCTGAAAGGTAGGTAATGCACAACTGGAGGACGTCTTTCCTTTGATGCCCAGGAGCAGGTTGGCGCAGTCGTTACGAGGATGGATCTTTTCTTCGCAGCGTGAGTTGCAACAGTGATGCAGGATTAGCGATCGAGGTCCAGGGGCGACTCTCAGGAACTGCTGCTGGCTTCAGTCGACTGTGGTGGATCCAGGAGTTGATTTCTGCTACTTTGACTGCTGTTGGTTGATAGCAAAACAACATATGACCCTTTCCAATGAGGCGCTAACGGTGTCTTCTTCCACTCTTTTACCCACACCGAGGCTCCAGGCTTGAAAGGATGCGAGGGCTCTGTTAGATTGATAGGCAACCGGTCCTGCACCCAGGTATGAAGGCCCTGCAAAACAGAACTTAGAGCCAACAATTCTTGCCTAGTGATCGCTGATCCAATCTGATTCATATCCCCCCTTATCCCCTGAATTATGGGTGGGGCCTCCCATACAAAATCTCAAACGGGGATACTCCTAATGGCGTGGTGGGGGCTGAACGTATTCGGAGAAGGGCTATGGGAAGAACTTGGGGCCACTTTAAGTGGACTTCCTGACAAAGCTTGGATAACTGGGACTTCAGGGTCCGGTTCATTCTCTCCACTTTCCCTGAACTCTGGGGTCTGTAAGCTGTGTGTAGCTTCCATCGTATTTGCAGAGCATGGGCTAGCTGCTGGGTTACTTGTGACACAAAAGAGGGCCCATTGTCTGACCCCATGGTCAAAGGTATTCCAAACCGAGGGATGATCTCATGGAGCAAGGCTTTAGTGACTTCCCTGGCCTTCTCAGTTCTGGTGGGAAAAGCTTCCACCCATCCGGTAAAGGTACAGACTAGGACTAACAAGTAGCGATATCCATTTGCTCGTGGCATCTCTGCAAAGTCTATTTGAATATTTCCCATGGGGGTAACTCCTACTGACTGAACTCTTGGGGGTGGGACAGGACCTTGTCGGGCGTTGTTCTTGGCACAAGTCACACATCTTCGGGCTACTGAGGTGGTCAAAGGTCCCAGCAATGAGATATAGAAGTATGGTCTCAGAGCGTTTTCCATTTTAGTTTTTCCATAGTGTGTGGCTTGATGGAAGGCTTGGACAAAAGCAGGGCCTAGTGCCTCAGGAATCACAGTCATACCAGGGGTTGAGCTCCCTTCGGGCGGTGGCAACACTATCCATCCAGTCTCTGATAGTCGCCCCCCCTCATGTCGACAGTAATAGTCCATCTCATTCTGGGTGTATCGGGGCGTCCATGTACTAAGAGGCACTGGGAATATGGCTGCTTGAATTGTTACACTAGGGGTAGTAATTTGTCCAGCAATGGCCGCTTCTCGGGTTGAGGCATCGGCAAATCTGTTTCCTCGGGACACTTCTCCATCTCCAGTCCGATGGCCTCGACAATGCATTACAGCAACGTGTTTGGGGGCCCATACTGCTTCCAATCGAGTCAATATTTCTGGGCCATACTTGACAAACTTGCCTCCCGAGGTGATCAATCCACGCTCCTTGTACAGGGCTCCATGGGCATGTAGTGTTGTGAAAGCATATTTGGAGTCTGTGTATACGTTCAAGCTGATTCCTGTTCCAATTTTGAGTGCGCGTGTGAGGGCTATCAATTCAGCCTTCTGTGCTGAGGTTCCTGGGGCCAAGGCTGATGATTCTACTACCATGTCCAGGGTCACCACTGCATAACCAGCACATCGCTGTCCGTCAGTTATGAGGCTACTTCCATCCACGAAGAAAGTTTTGTCTGGGTGGCTCAAGGGGACATCAGTTAAATCTGGGCGGCTTGAGTATACGGTGTCCATTACTTCCAAGCAATCATGGTCAGGAGGGCCTGGACCGGCTGGCAATAGGGTAGCTGGGTTCAGAGTTTGGCTGACACTCAATTTCAGTCGAATTTTCACATAACATACTTTGATACTTCAACATTCGAGCGTTAGTGAGCCAATGGTTTCCTTTGTGTTCCATCAGGGTTAAAACAGAATGTGGTACGGTGACTTGAAGATTTTGTCCTAAGGCGAGCTTGTAAGCTTCGCTCACTAAGAGGGCTGTAGCTGCTACAGCTCTCAGGCAAGGTGGCCATCCTTTTGCAACAGGATCCAACTGTTTTGACAGGTAGGCTACAGGTCGTTGCCAAGACCCAAGGGGCTGGGTCAAGACTCCCAATGCGTTTCCACCTGACTCATGGACATATAGACAAAATGGTTTCTGCACATCTGGTAGTCCCAAGGCTGGGGACGACATCAATGCTGTTTTCAGGGATTTAAATGCTTTTTCTTGTTCTGGGCCCCATTCCAGGGGAGATCGTTCCACTCCCTTCGTGACTTGGTACAAGGGTTTTGCCATGAGCGCAAAATTTGGTATCCATATGCGGCAATAGCCTGCAGTTCCCAGGAAAGCCCGCACCTGTTTTCTGGTGGTGGGGGTTGGGATACGGCATACTGCTTCCTTTCGCTCCAGTCCTAATTTCCGGGTTCCTTTGGACAGATGGAACCCTAGGTATTTCACTTCTGTCTGACACAATTGCGCCTTGGCTCTGGAGACCTTGTATCCGGCTTCATTCAAGAGGTGCAAGAGATCACTGGTAGCTTGCACACAATCAGTTTCATTGTTGGTGGCTATAAGCAAATCATCTACATATTGGAGTAAGATTCTTTTTCCCAGAGTCACAGGGTAACTTGACAGATCTTGGTTGAGGGCTGCACTGAAGATAGTGGGTGAATTCTTGAATCCTTGTGGTAATCGAGTCCAAGTGAGTTTTCCTCATCTTCCTGTGGTAGGGTTTTCCCATTCAAATGCAAACAAAAGCTGACTAGCAGATGCCAGGCGTATACAGAAAAAGGCATCTTTTAAGTCCAAAACAGTAAAATGAGTGGCTTCTGCTGGAATCAGTCCCAGGAGGGTGTAAGGATTTGGTACTACTGGATGTATGGTTTCAACTGCACTGTTTACTCGACGTAGGTCTTGCACTGGGCGGTAGTCACCTGTCCCAGGCTTCTTGATTGGGAGAAGGGGGGTGTTCCAGAGTGATTGGCATTCTCTGAGGAGTCCATACTGCAGTAATTTCTTCAAGTGGCGATGAATACCTTCAATTGCTGGTCGTGGGAGGGGATACTGACGCACATGCACTGGTTCTGCTCCTGGTTTAAGGGTGACAAGCACAGGAGCTACATTCACCGCTAGGCCAGGTGGATTATTCTCTGCCCATACTCCAGGCGGGGCTGCAATGCTGGTAGGTATACAGGAGCTTGCTGCTTTGGATGCAGGTAAATAGAACCGCCATTCTTCTTCTCGGGGGACAGTTAACACCATCAGGCCAGCAGCTTTTGAGTTTATAGTCATTTCCATTTTTCCCCCTTCAACAAAGGATATCTGTGCTTGGAGTTTCGCGAGCATGTCTCGACCCAACAGGGGAACTGGGCATTCAGGCATATACAGGAACTGGTGTGTTATCTTCTGTCCCCCTAGTTCACAGGCGCGGTTCTGTAGAAAAGGTCTTGTGGTTCTAGTTCCAGTAGCTCCCACCATTGTGACAGATCGAGAGGACACAGGGGCCACAGGCTTGGCTACTACTGAATGCTCAGCCCCTGTGTCTACCATGAAGTCCATATGCTGGTCCCCAATCTTTAAATTGACCATAGGCTCCTGGGGACCCAGGAAGAACTTGGAGCCCGGTCTGGTCTAGTCTTCATCCATAAAATAGTCCTCGGCGGTTGCCACTCCCTCTATGGCAGCCTCTTCTTGCTGTTGAAACTGTGCGCGCTGCATCCCCCCTAGCTGCTGGAATTGCCCCCCTGCTCTCCTAGTACTCCCGCCTCCCCTCCAGGGGGTGGAGCCAATGTTCAGGCACTCGTTCTTCCAATGTCCTTCCTCTTTACAATAAGTGCACTGATTTTCACCTAAGGGGGGTCGAGCGCTCCCTCGGCCCCTTCCCCATCCTCTGGCTCTTCTATTAGGATATCCTCCTCCTCATCCCTCAACTAGTGCTGCAGCAAGCAGATCTGCCTTCTTCTTCATCTTTCTTTCACTTTCTCTTTTGCATTCTTGATCACGATTCACGAACACCTTTTGTGCGACTTCCATTAACTGTGCTGAGTTCATGCCCGCAAATCCTTCTAACTTCTGCAGTTTTCGTTTTATGTCTCCCTGGGACTGACTCACAAAAGCGGCGTTCACCATACGTAAATTCTCCTGGGCCGCTGGGTCATATGGGGTGTAAAGTCTATAGGCTTCAGTTAATCGTTCATAGAAAGCAGCTGGACTTTCATCTGGGCGCTGAAGAACGTCCGCTACTTTCCCAACATTCATAGCTCTCTGGCCTCCCTTCTTCAGGCCCTGCAGTACGGCTTGGCGGAACCGAGCGAGGGCCTTCTCTCCATCTGCACTATTTGGGTCCCACTTTGGATCTTCATTTGGGAAATCTACAGCTGCTGCCTGTTGGGGATTTAGGTTTCTCCCGTCTTCAGGGTTCTCTTCCAACCATCGAGTGGTTGCTCGCACTATCCATGCCCGCTCCTCAATAGTAAAAAGGGTAGCCAAGAGCTGGCAGCAGTCGGACCAGGTAGGCTGGTGGGTCTGCATAATACTAGACATCAATTCTGTCAACTCTTGGGGTTTCTCAGTATAGGAGGCATAATGTGTCTTCCAGTTTAATAAATCTGTTGTGGAGAAGGGCACAAACTAGACTGGTTGGTCCGACCACAACCTGACCCCCATCATCTACAATAGGTAATCCTGGGACCTGCCACAGTGGCATTTGGCGCACTTCTCTCGGGCCCGCTGCCCTGCTTCTAAGGGCGTAACACAGATTTGCGGACCCGGTAGTAATTCTGCTGCTGGTGCTTGGACTAGTGGACGACCCTGGACTGGCCTCTGACCCTCCGTTGGCAGATCCTTCAGGGGATGATGGTTCCGTTGCAGAGCTCTGCTCAGGACTAGGGCTCCGACTTTGGGGAAGGGGGTGGTCCTCGGGTGGTGGAGGTGGTGATTGGGTGGGGGTACCTCAGCTGGAGGTCGTCTTTCCACTTCTGGCTCTACTCGGGGTACTAATGGAGCTGACGGGACTGGAGTATACAGAAATGTGGGTAGATAACCCGGGACCTCTGGAGGCTCTGGGGCTGCATAAATAGGGGGCTTTTCTTTCTTAGCAGGGACCCCCGTTGCAGTTGCTTACATAATTCTACACTGCCCCTCACGGCAACGCTTCATCCAAGGGGATTGTTTCTCACAGATATCTAGCCAGGAGTCTATATAGGAAAACTGTTCGGGACCATATCTGCGCACCACCTTGTGCACTCGGGACACAATTTTGACATCAAAAGTACCTTCTGGTGGCCACACGGCGTCCAGCACCGGCCACACCCTACTACACAATATTTCTAAGCGGGTCGGTGTCATTTTTTTCCCCATAATCACCACTAAATCCCTTCTTAAAATTCGTGATCATACAGTTCAGTGGAGTTTGTACGGACTCCGCCCCTCCCATTATGACGTATGACGTACAAGACAGCAAACAGAAAGTGTGGGTAGGATGGCTGCGGGTAAGGGGTCCGCACAGCCCACAGAACAATAAGGGGGACAAACACCGAACGCTTCCTCCTTTTCGCGACATGGGCACGGTCGCCCGGCCAGGAACTGTGCTACTTAGGAGTCCGCTCTCACTTGGTCTGTATTGCAAGACCTCTCAAGCACACATCACACAACCAAACATACTAGCATTTCCCAAATTCCAAATTCCCGGGCTAACTGACTAAACCAAAATTTACCAAACCAAAAGGGTCAGTGGCTTTGCCCCGCGCATACTCATGCAGGGTTACTAGGACCGCCCTGGAAGTTGATCAGACTCCCTTTACCATTACCATACCATATTAGTCTCGAGACATTCCCAGAGCTAACTGACTAAGAACCAGAAAAATCATTACTCACCGGATCCGGTAGCTAATGCGCTGCGCAACCAAACCCTCCTTGGGTTGAATCCTGGACTCCCCTCAGGGTTCGAGGTGTTGGCCGGCCGGACCCAGCAAGCCGCTGAGGCAGGGCAGAACCCTCCGATGCAAGGGGACCAGTGGTGCCTGGGCTCCTCTCCGCTGTCGGTCGGTTGCGGTTCCAGCCGGACCAAACCTGGAGGCGGTAATACGTGGTAGTATTCACTTGCGCACCATTCACTTACCCCACCTTCCCGGCCAACGCACCAGGAATATGTTGTAGCGAAGTGTCCGCAATAAATAAAACCAGGAGTCTATTTACTAAGATTCAAGCCAATTTATTTGTGCACAGTCTCAGGCACTGTCACATTCAAAATGGTCTGAGCAATGGAGTTCAACAAAACAACAACTTTTACACCTTTCTTCATCAGTTCTATACAGACAAACTCCTCATTGGTCCTGGTGCCCCCTCCACCCCCATCCAATGGGGACCGCTGACCGGGCTTAACACCTGTTCCCCCTGCTCAGGCCTCTCTAGCCATGGCTCAGTTTCTAGACATAACACATTCTGCTACAAGGTCCCTCCTCAGCTTAGAGAATGTGTGAAAGCAAGATACTGGAACACATCTGTTATTAACATAAAGGAGCTAAATAGAAGTTTCTTGCATTCTTATCAAAGCAGTTTAAAGCAGTTTTCTAACTTCTACTGGCTTTCAGCTCTGCTCAGCTATAATATTCTCAAGTTGGGGTTGGGACTCAGGCCTAACTTACAGGCCTTTCTTACTCCTGCAAGCTATTCTAGGCCATAGCCTATCACACAAAGGCATATTGGTTCATCCATATTTGGATGACTGGCTCATCCGTGCAAAGTCAGAAACCAAATCGCTAGCGGCCACCAACTGGATGGTAAAGTTTCTGTGGAGTCTGGGATGGGTAGTCAATCGGGCCAGGAGCCAGTTGCAACCCTCCCAGTGGTTGGTCTACCTTGGAGCTCAGTTTGACACCAAGGCAGGGATTGTGTCCCTACCAGCATTATGCATGTGGAAGTGCAGGGGCAGATAAGATGCTTCCTGAAGATGGTGCAGCCAGTGGCATGGTTCTATCTGCAGATTCTCAGGTCTATGGCGGCAGTGCTGGACTTAGTGCCCTGGGCATGAGCTCACATGCGCCCTCTGCAAAACGCCCTCCTGTTGCACTGGTTGCCCCTTTGTCACATGATGGCGCAGCAGCTACCGTGCCCAGAGGTGGTTTGGCTGAGCCTCTATTGGTGGCTAGAGCAGAGTCATCAGGCGGCAGGTGTGTCATTGGAGCCACCTCAGTGGGGCCTGGCAATGACGAACACCATTCTTATAGTTTTTGGGGGGCACACTGCCAGTCTCAGGTAACCCAAGGGAAATGGATGGCAGAGGAGAGCACCTGGTCCATCAACCTTCTCGAGATGAGGGCAGTGCTCTTGACTCTACAAGCCTTTTGACCAGCCATAGCACCATCCAGTGCCGTCCTTCCTGCCAAAGGTTGTTTTGA
The DNA here is from genome assembly GCA_033557465.1 of Ichthyophis bannanicus. Lineage (NCBI taxonomy): Eukaryota > Metazoa > Chordata > Amphibia > Gymnophiona > Ichthyophiidae > Ichthyophis > Ichthyophis bannanicus. The sequence goes on from CM066039.1 coordinate 364,184,687, forward strand.
GTTTTCACCTGAATCAGGTAGTTTCCTTGCCAGTGTTCTCTGCTACACTTGTTAGTGCCTCAGTACTCTGCGCAAATCTATCTGGAAGAGGCGGCAGCGCTGAGAAGGTGGAATCATCTTTTTGTGGTGTTTGGCTGCCCTCGTAAAGGGAAGTGGCCTACAAAGCCTCTCTGGCTCATTGACTGCAGCAGGCCATAGCAGCGGTATACATAGCACGCAGCAGGCTGCCGCCTTCATGGCTGAAAGCACACTCAACATGGGCTCAGGCTGTGTCCTGTGCAGAATACTCTCTAGTGCCACTGGCGGAGATTTTCAGGGCGGTGACATGGTCCTCTCTCCAAACTTTCATGAGGCATTATCGGTTGGATGTTCAGATGGCTGGAGATGCGAGGTTTGGGGCAGCGGTGCTTCATACTGGAATCGCGTGTCCCTTCCATAAGTAAGCACTGCTTTGGTACTTCCCATATATTCCTGGACTGGCCTGGACAGACAATTAGGAAGGAGATCTTTCCTGCTAATTGTCTTTCCTTGAGGATCTCCAGGCCAGTCCAGGGCTCTCCCGGTGTTGGTCTGCAGGGAGACTCGATTCCTGACGGACATAGGATTCTGGGACAGGGAAGAGTTCACAATAGGGGTACCGGGACCTTTACTTGGTTAGAAAACAGGTTAATCTTGGCAGTGAGGTATCTGGTTACTGACTCAGTGCTACAGTTTACTAGGAGTTAGCATTAAGTTTGTTGTCCCTCTCGTTGGGGGTTCTACTTATTAAGCTTAGAGTACTTCAGTTATGGAATCTGCAGGGCTGCTTGCCAAAGGGAGACTGATACGGGGAGCTGAAGATGGAGCTCTTATATTCTATCATGTGAAGAATCTGTTATGCTTAGTTCTCACTGCTGGAGGATGGTGACTACCCATACGTTCCTGGACTGGGCTGGAGATCCTCAAGGAAAGACAATTAGCAGGTAAGGTTTAATCTCTCCTTCCTATGCTTGGAAGGGCATATAGAGAGAGGGTTTTTTTTAGTGTGATAAAGACAATAACTGGCTTCCTCTTTTCAGTAAAATGGACCAAGATATGAGTACCTAAAGAAAGATGCATTCTGAAGAAATGATTTATTGACGTGTCTGAATTGTATATAGAAATGATAATTTCAACTAATCTGACTACTTTCTCTATCATGCTTTGTTTCAACTCCTTTTCTTTTTTATTGTCTCCACCCCCTCTTTTTCTTTTTCCCGTTTTCTTGCATGTTGCTTAGGTGAATTTATGAGTTTTGCTGAAGATTTGCTCTCGGGACTAGGCTCTTCATGTGTTGCTGCAGGCAGAGGCCATGGAGAAGTACCAGAAACCAACATCTATGCTGTCATATTCAAGTGCCTGGAACCTGACAGTCTCTACAAGTAAGAATTAATACTTGGAATAAAAGACTAGGGCCACAGTAGGGTGTACCGCCGTGATGAGCACATTGTCCCCCCAGTAGATACAAAAGTGTGGCCATTGTGCATGTGCACAGCGAGCGCACTCATAAAGCATGCCTTGCAATTTTAAGCTACAAATGCATTAGAGGGTAGCAATGGGCTACAGAACTACTGCAGACAGTAAGAAATGTGCCCCAACTCAACCTACTGGACAGTAGTAACTGGACAGTTCAGAATAGAGAGGGATGACCAGGAATAGGCATAATTGGCTGCACAGCTCAGAGCAATGGCGCTAAGTTCAAGAGGGCAAGGTGTGCAAATCAGGAAAGAAAACACATACAGCGTGTGTGTGCTGCACCCCATCTGTGGGAGATAGCGTGTAAATGTGGCATCTGAAGATGCAGGGGGTCTTGTATTGGATCAGGCAGGGTGTTCACAGTGTCCATTATGTGAAACAGGTACATGAACAATCCTCCCCCTGAGGCGCAGTGTGTCTGTTCACCTAGACTGCGGGGATCACCCTCTGATATTGCTTGGATGGCAGCATAGCTATTGTGGAGTGTGTCCCTCATGTGGAGGGAAGGGGGTGCTAGAACGAGGGGTTCTGGAGATCAGACACTTCCGCACACATGCTCTGGGCAGCCTGCCAACCAGCACTTCTACCACAGGGGGTCCATAGGGTCAAGATTGTTTGTGGCCTAATATCTGCAATCGGAGGTGCAAGACACGTAGGGCACCCATGCTCCCCAACCCACCCCGCTGAGAAGAGCTTTGGGGAAACACTATAATACCACATACCCATGAAGGTGTCTAAACCTAAGCAGCCCCCAGGCCAAGCACCCCAGCTGCCAGGGAACCAAAGGCTCACAGGAGCTTGGAAGTCCACAAGCGTGTCCCAGGTACATTGAATGCTTCATCCCTTGGGCATGAAGGCCAGGGAGAGGACATTAAGCAGCTTCAACAAAGCAAGCCCATGTTTAGTGCTAGAAATTTTAAGTATCTGCTCAGAACTGGTAGGCCTCGGCCATGTCCTCCCTTGGTCGGAGTGAGGGACCATCTGCCCACAGAAATATGGCCCATGGCAGTAGCATGTCTCTCCCAGCTGCATGTATGCATTGCTACATGCCCCCCATGCAGGGGAAGGTAAGGGTCGGATAGCACCTTTTGATGCCACCCGTCATGTTGCCAGTATGTGAATCATCTTATTTGCATGTTCCAACCCCCACTCTGCTGACTCCAACTCTGACTATGTGGCCAGTACTAGCTTTAGCACATACTAACACTACCAAAGCACATACCAAGACTACCAAAGCACATAACCCCAGCAGCCCTCTGACATCAATCCAGTGCATATGCAGACATGAACAATCAGACAAGATGGCTATTGATGTTTCTGTGGTTGTTTGCCCAGTATCCCAGCAGGGTCACTCCTGACTTGCAGGCCCTGATTTGTGGCTGTCAATCTATTGTGGTCCACTGCCATGGCAGTTGCACCACACAGCCCCTCCAGGCAGGTGCCTAGGTATTTCTCTAACACGATTTATTTGTCCTATTATTCCTTAAGTGTTTGCCCTGCTTCTGCCTTTCATATTTCCTAATGCTCACATCCGAATCGCGCATTCGTAATGTACTAGCAAGGCAAGTGCAACTACTGCCTGCTCAAAGGTAGGCAATAGTAGCACCTCTGCTACTACTATTACTGCTACTACTTATCATTTGCATAGCGCTACAAGGTGTTTGCAGCGCTGTAAAGAGATATGTAAGAGACAGTCCCTGCTTATAAGAGCTTACATCATTGTGTCGCTTGCACATGACTAGCATAGCTGTCCCAGCCTTATGCTACTTCACTGCTGACTCTCCTCTTTGCCTTAACCCTGCCTATTCATGTGCTGCTCAGGTAATGCTGCCTTTTTGCCATGTGTTCCAAGCTTATGCGTGGCCAGAGCACATGTTACCCCCATGCTAATCCCCATACTCCTGGCTGCCACATTTTAATATTTATTTAACAGTTTTCTGTACTGTTGTATCTCCAATTCTAAGTGGTATTCAGAATAGCAATGTGACCAACAGGGCTTTACATAGAACTATAATATAATAGTCAATGCCCTCTCTATGTTAGAGAGGGCATTGACTCAGAAAGGATTAAAGTTTTGCAGGAAACAAAATCTGCTGTAGAATCTATATGGATTGAAATTCCATATAAAAGGGGGAAGGCGATGGCAGTGGGGGTGTACTATCGGGCACCTGGCCAGAATGACCAAATGGATGATGAAATGCTCAAAGAAATCAAGGAAGCTGACAAAAGTTACAACGCAGTAATAATAATGGGTGATTTCAATTACCCCGGTATCGACTGGGTCAGTGTCACGTCAGGACATGCTAGGGAGATAAAGTTCCTAGATGAAATAAATGACTGCTTCTTGGAGCAGCTGGTTCATGAACCAACCAGAGGGGAAGCCATATTAGACCTAGTCCTTAGTGGAACACCAGATCTAGTGCAAGAGATAAGGGTGTTGGGGCCACTTGGCAATAGTGATCATAGCATGATCGCCTTTGATTTAATTAGTGGAGGAGAGATAGTAAGGAAATCCACAGTACTACCTTTTAACTTTCGAAAGGGAGACTATGATAAAATGAGGAAAACAGTTAAGAAAAACCTAAAAGGAGCAGTTGTGAAGGTTAAAGACGTACATCAAGCTTGGGTGTTGTTGAAAAAATACTATCTTGGAAGCCCAGACCAGCTGTATTCCACGCTTTAAGAAAAGTGGAAGGAAGTCCAAAAAATTGCCAGCATGGTTTAAAGGTTAGGTCAGAGAGGCTGTTGCCAAAAAAGCATCTTTCAGGAAATGGAAAAAAGAGCCAAACGATGAAACCTGGAAACAGCACAAGCACTGGCAAGTCAAATGCAAGGCATTGATAAGGCAGGCAAAGAGAGAATTTGAGAAGAAGCTTGCTGCGGAAGCAAAAAACGCGAAATAAAGACCTTTTCAAGTACATTCGTAGCAAAAAACCTGTGAGAGTCAGTTGGTCCATTAGATGATAAAGGGGTTAAAGGAGCACTAAGAGGCGACAAGGCGATAGGGGAGAGACTGAATGAATTCTTTGCTTCGATCTTTACTGAGGAAGATGTAGGGATGTTACCCATGATTGAAGTGGTATTTAAAGGTGCGGAAGAATTGAAGGAAATATCGATACATCGGGAAGATGTCTTACAACTATTAGATAAACTGAAGAGTAGCAAATCACCTAGGCCGGATGGTATACATCCAAGGGTGTTGAAAGAACTGAAATATGAGATTGCAGAACTGCTATCAGTAATCTGTGAACTATCATTAAAATCATCTTTAATACCTGAAGATTGGAGGATCGCCAATGTAACACCAATTTTTAAAAAGGGTTCCAGGGGTGATCCGGGAAACTACAGACCGGTGAGCCTGACGTCAGTACCGGGAAAAATGGTAGAAACCATCATAAAGAATAAAATTACTCAGCATGTAGATAGTCACAACCTAATGGGAGACAGCCAACATGGCTTTAGACAAGGAAGATCTTGTCTTACTAATCTGTTATGTTTTTTTGAAGGAGTGAATAAACAGGTGGACAAAGGTGAGTCGGTTGATATTGTGTATCTGGACTTTCAGAAAGCCTTTGACAAGGTCCCTCATCAGAGACTTTTGGCAAAACTAAAGAGTCATGGGATAGGAGGCAGTGTACTATTGTGGATCAGTAACTGGTTAAAAGATAGAAAGCAGAGGATAGGGCTAAATGGCCAATTTTCCCAATGGAGAAAGGTGAATAGTGGTGTACCCCAGGGATCTGTGCTGGGTCCGCTGCTTTTTGACATATTCATAAATGACCTGGAAAGTGGAATAACGAGTGACGTTATCAAATTTGCAGATGACACAAAACTATTTAAAGTTGTTAAAACCCAAGAAGATTGTGAAAAATTGCAAGAGGATCTTGATAAATTGGAAGACTGGGCATCAAAATGGCAGATGAAATTTAATGTGGACAAGTGCAAGGTTATGCACCTAGGGAAGAACAACCCAAACTATGGTTACACGATGCAAGGTTCCACATTAGGAACCACCACCCAGGAAAAAGATTTAGGCGTCATTGTGGATACCATGTTAAAACCCTCGGCCCAGTGTGCAGCAGCGGCCAAGAGCGCAAATAGAATGCTAGGTATGATAAGGAAAGGAATGGAAAATAAAACAAAAGATATTATAATGCCTCTATTATCGTTCCATGATGAGACCACACCTTGAATATTGTGTGCAATTCTGGTCGCCGTATCTTAAAAAGGATATAGCGATTTTAGAAAAGGTACAGAGAAGAGCCACCAAAATGGTAAAGGGGATGGAAGGATACTCCTATGAAGAGAGGCTAAAAAGGTTAGGGCTCTTTAACCTGGAAAAGAGACGGCTGAGGGGAGATATGATAGAAGTCTATAAATTAATGAACGGAGTGGAACTGGTAAACATAGATCGATTGTTTACCTTATCAGAATATAGAAAGACTAGGGGACATGCAATGAAGCTACAGGGTAAACTATTTAAGACTAATAAAAGAAAATATTTTTTCACTCAACGTGTAATCAAACTCTGGAATTTGTTACCGGAGGATGTAGTAAAGGCTGTTAGTGTAGCTGGGTCTAAAAAAGGCTTGGACAAGTTCCTGGAGGAAAGGTCCATAAACCATTATTAAGAAGTGACCAAAGATATCAATGCTTGACCCAGTACAAGCATTGTGGAACTTGTGTCTCTTGGGGAAACTGCTAGGTACATATGACCTAGATTGGCCACTGTTGGAAACAGAATACTGGGCTTGATGGACCTTGGTCTGACCCAGTATGGCATATCTTATGTTCTTATGTTCTTATAAACAAACATGAATAACAGCATAACCTTGTAAGATAGGAACTATATAACTATATAGTAAATATGTCCAATAGTCATGCACCATTTCATTAGGACCTAAGTCCTTATATTTACCTAAACACATTAGAGTGAACTTCCAACAACACAGCACATGTGTATCAACTTCAGTCTCTGTCTAATTTTTACTTATTTTTTCAATGAATAATGGAGTTTTTTTTTCTAACTTAAATTTTACTTGATTTTAAATTATTGTAAACCGCTTTGCTGTTTACAAGAAGTGATATATCAAATTTTAATTAAACGAGACTCAATCAAATTCAAAATATGATTATATCATTCCACAGTGTACAAAAATATAAATTAATATATTAGAATCCAAAGAATTATGTACATACAGTATACGTTTTGACTTTGACTGAGATTGATAGACATGATGATTGATTATGTATATGTACAGCTGGAAGTTCAGCCTAACCTTTAGGTGACTATAAGAATTTAAGGCCCCTTTTATTAAACTCCGTTAAGGATTTGCCATTAATGCGCTGACCATACGTGCATTAATTGCAAAGCCTCCATGTTAGCTGTCAGAGGCATGTCCAGTATGTTGCCAGTTGCTAACGTGCACTGGCCAACTACAACATGCATTCTGCTATGGTGGATTTACTTAACTCCATGATAGACAATGTATTGCTGCCCAGCGTATGGGAATAGTCCAGGCTCTTGTGCTAATTGTATTTTCTGTACACATATTCTGCCCATTTCCTGCCTTATCCCGCATTTGCCGATTAATGAGCATATTAGCACATGGTTTATTTGTGCATCCTATTTATTGATTGCTTGCTTGCCTAATGAATTAGTTAATATTTGGCAACTGCTTTATGAAAAATTCACCCAAGGTAGTGTAGAACAGGTATATCTTGACATTGCTTATTACACAGGTCTGCAAAAAATTTTTTTTCGAAAGCTGTTTTGGTTATTCCACGTAATCTTTATGTTTTTTGGTGCGCTGAATCCGAAAATGACCTCCATTTTGTCATAGGACATCATGTTTCCTGACAATTTAGGTAACTATGTTAAATAAGGCAATACCCCAAAATAAATGGAAATAGACTTATAAAATTAAAGTTTTATTACAATATTTTCATGCAAATCCTTTTTTGAACTGAAATGAGCTCACCTACACACACTAAACTCGATTCTTCTTCCTTGTGAGGCTCCTCTTGGTGCATTTACGCTTGTGAGTAGCATCTGGAATGTCTCTCTGAAGCATCCAACAGTAGTCTGCCATCATTGTAATTATTATTTATTATTATTATTATTTGCAAATCTTTTATATACCGCCATTTCCTAAGATCAGTGGCGGTTTACATTAAACAACAAGAAATACATAAAACAGTGCTGTGATAAGCAGGTACATTGAACAGTATTCAAAACTATATACAAGTAGTTAAAATCAAGTACGATGAACAGTAATCAGTACTATATATAGGTAGTATTGACAATATTTGAAACTATTTACATATATACATTAAAGTTTTATCATAAGTTCTCTTTTGGTAGTAGCATTGTAAGTATTAGGGCGAACATATCATGGAGATCTAAGGAGGATGGGAGGTCTTATCCAATTCTTTATCTATGTTCGAATAATATTGTGTGAACAAGTAAGTTTTTAGATCTTTTCGGAAATGTTTCAGGTCTTTTATTTCCTTTAGTTGATCATGGAGATTATTCCATAGAGATGGTGCTACAAATGAGAAGGCACCTCTACTTGTAACCGGGTAGCCGGACCCCGCGCTCACCTTTAACCACTTCATAACACCCCTGAACTCTCCCGTCCACCCCCCCCCCCTTTCCATTCCCTCTTAGGTCATAGGAATCCCCACTTACACTCATAGCCCATTCACCCAATTAAGCAACAGAGACAGTAGCTGGGCAGAAACTGGTCGCAGTTTTATTGAACATAACATCAATAACATTTATAACGGAATAACGAATCCCTGTGCCCCGCGGCAAGATCGGCCACCCGCCATGTAATTAGCAAGGTGACTTCTCCGCCGCCCCCCGCACAGTAAAAGCACCGGCCAATTGGTAATAACCCTTCCCCGACTTGGCCGTCTCAGTAGCACAAGCCGACCCGGGTTTAACCATGTCGAGGGCCCCCGCCCTCCTGGCCTGCCGCTCCGGACCCCGGGAACCCCCAGGACCCCGCAACCCCCCCCACTGCGACAACCCATATCTGACCCCCCCACCAATTAGCCAATGGGTGGGTGGGTGGGAAGCAACCCGCGTGCACCTCTCACCGCGCCGAGCTGCAAACAGGCTCGAGCGCGTGGAAGTGCACGTTGATGGATCCCCTGCCCGCGCTCGGGGATCCAATCAATTTAAAGGACTCACTTGCCTTCCAATCCCGTCTTCTCTTCTAGCCCCCTCCAGACCCCCCCCCCGCACCCCCCTCCTTCCTTTCCTCCCGCCGCACCAAACGCACGGGCCGGTTTCGCCCCGGGCCGGGGCACCCGGTTACTGCACGGGCGCTGGGTAGCTAGCCCGCGCCTCAGTTTTAACCGGGTAGCCGGACCCCGCGCTCACCTTTAACCACTTCATAACACCCCTGAACTCTCCCGTCCACCCCCCCCCCCTTTCCATTCCCTCTTAGGTCATAGGAATCCCCACTTACACTCGTAGCCCATTCACCCAATTAAGCAACAGAGACAGTAGCTGGGCAGAAACTGGTCGCAGTTTTATTGAACATAACATCAATAACATTTATAACGGAATAACGAATCCCTGTGCCCCGCGGCAAGATCGGCCACCCGCCATGTAATTAGCAAGGTGACTTCTCCGCCGCCCCCCGCACAGTAAAAGCACCGGCCAATTGGTAATAACCCTTCCCCGACTTGGCCGTCTCAGTAGCACAAGCCGACCCGGGTTTAACCATGTCGAGGGCCCCCGCCCTCCTGGCCTGCCGCTCCGGACCCCGGGAACCCCCGGGACCCCGCAACCCCCCCCACTGCGACAACCCATATCTGACCCCCCCACCAATTAGCCAATGGGTGGGTGGGTGGGAAGCAACCCGCGTGCACCTCTCACCGTGCCGAGCTGCAAACAGGCTCGAGCGCGTGGAAGTGCACGTTGATGGATCCCCTGCCCGCGCTCGGGGATCCAATCAATTTAAAGGACTCACTTGCCTTCCAATCCCGTCTTCTCTTCTAGCCCCCTCCAGACCCCCCCCCCCGCACCCCCCTCCCTTCCGTCCTCCCGCCGCACCAAACGCACGGGCCGGTTTCGCCCCGGGCCGGGGCACCCGGTTACTGCACGGGCGCTGGGTAGCTAGCCCGCGCCTCAGTTTTAACCGGGTAGCCGGACCCCGCGCTCACCTTTAACCACTTCATAACACCCCTGAACTCTCCCGTCCACCCCCCCCCTTTCCATTCCCTCTTAGGTCATAGGAATCCCCACTTACACTCGTAGCCCATTCACCCAATTAAGCAACAGAGACAGTAGCTGGGCAGAAACTGGTCGCAGTTTTATTGAACATAACATCAATAACATTTATAACGGAATAACGAATCCCTGTGCCCCGCGGCAAGATCGGCCACCCGCCATGTAATTAGCAAGGTGACTTCTCCGCCGCCCCCCGCACAGTAAAAGCACCGGCCAATTGGTAATAACCCTTCCCCGACTTGGCCGTCTCAGTAGCACAAGCCGACCCGGGTTTAACCATGTCGAGGGCCCCCGCCCTCCTGGCCTGCCGCTCCGGACCCCGGGAACCCCCGGGACCCCGCAACCCCCCCCCCACTGCGACAACCCATATCTGACCCCCCCACCAATTAGCCAATGGGTGGGTGGGTGGGAAGCAACCCGCGTGCACCTCTCACCGCGCCGAGCTGCAAACAGGCTCGAGCGCGTGGAAGTGCACGTTGATGGATCCCCTGCCCGCGCTCGGGGATCCAATCAATTTAAAGGACTCACTTGCCTTCCAATCCCGTCTTCTCTTCTAGCCCCCTCCAGACCCCCCCCCCCGCACCCCCCTCCTTCCTTTCCTCCCGCCGCACCAAACGCACGGGCCGGTTTCGCCCCGGGCCGGGGCACCCGGTTACTGCACGGGCGCTGGGTAGCTAGCCCGCGCCTCAGTTTTAACCGGGTAGCCGGACCCCGCGCTCACCTTTAACCACTTCATAACACCCCTGAACTCTCCCGTCCACCCCCCCCCCTTTCCATTCCCTCTTAGGTCATAGGAATCCCCACTTACACTCGTAGCCCATTCACCCAATTAAGCAACAGAGACAGTAGCTGGACAGAAACTGGTCGCAGTTTTATTGAACATAACATCAATAACATTTATAACGGAATAACGAATCCCTGTGCCCCGCGGCAAGATCGGCCACCCGCCATGTAATTAGCAAGGTGACTTCTCCGCCGCCCCCCGCACAGTAAAAGCACCGGCCAATTGGTAATAACCCTTCCCCGACTTGGCCGTCTCAGTAGCACAAGCCGACCCGGGTTTAACCATGTCGAGGGCCCCCGCCCTCCTGGCCTGCCGCTCCGGACCCCGGGAACCCCCGGGACCCCGCCACCGGCACAGACTCGTTAGCCATCTGTGCCGCCCCCCCCAACCAGGGAGAAGACCAAGCAGCCTAACTGTCAGCGACCAGTTCCCTTATCCCTCACTACTGTCTCCAGCACCTCCTGCCAGTCATTAAGCAGGAGGTCCAACCCAATCGGGGAGAGGTGGACCCCATCACCCCGATATAGCCCCGCACACCCCACATCCACCCATGCATGCTGCACCTGGTAGCCCCCTTGTTCGCACACCCATCTCCCCACCTGTCTATTAATCTTACTCAAACTCCTGGACCACCGCTGTTGCTGACAGCAAGCTGGTCGAGGGATGATGTCGGACCACACCACCACCAACCCCGGACACCAACGCATCGCAACTGCCAAATCTTTCTTTGCCGCATTAATCAGCTGCTTGCAAGTCCAAGATGACACTTCATTGCCGCCAAGGTGCACGAGCAGAATCGCCGGCTGCCTCCCCCGCTGCAGCTGCTGTCGAAGCATGGGTAGCATCTGGAACCAACGCATCCCCCGTAGACCCAGCCATGAGACTGACAATGCTGCTGTATCGAAACCCATGTTGCGCCCGACCGGCCGCACAGCTGCTCGTTCCTCCGCCCAGACGACAAAGGAGTGCCCCATCAGCCAACACGCTCCTCCAGCGTATCCGCCATCTGGAAAAGAAAAAACAACAGTTAAGAACACCCCCCCCCCCCCACCTACACCCCCAATTGGGGCATGTAGCTACTTAGCTATATCTATACATAGAAATATATAGATATACCTACATCCGGAAGCGAGTTTCGTTTATTATTATTTATTTATGTTGTTCATCCCATCATGTTTTTTTTTTTTTTAAGTCATAAACGTACATAGCTCTGGAAGGCCCGCGACTGCCACCGGCCTATCCGTTGGATCTGCGCGTCGACACATCCCAGCTGCGCCGCACTGGTCGCCGCTCCTATGCAAAAGGAATGCGCCGCAAAAAGAGAGGCATCCTCGCCTAAATGGCGCAATACCATCCGTAAGACCGCCGAAAATTGAAAACGCGTCAGTGCCTGGGCATTCGCGTGCAGAAATAAGCCGCCTGCCACCCTAGGCCGGACTTGCAAATAACCCCGCATTGCCGCCACCGGACATGTGATACCGCCAATAGGGTTTAGGATTATCCAAGCCCCTTTACCCATCTGATCAGTTTTTGACTTTGTAAGAAGGACCTGAAGCTGCCCTCCGTCTATCCGTACATGCCGTCGCAATAAACCCGATCCGGACACATCTTTCTTTGAAGCCACCGCCAGCTCCCCGACTCGCAGCGCCCCAAAAAAGGCCAATGTAAACGCAGCCCGAAAAAGCGCCGCCTCGTATTGAGACTCTACCACCCTGGGAAGCGCTATGCAAAGCCTCCTCAACAAGCTATACGAAACGGGGCGCCTACGATCGGGAAGCGACGGACGGGAACGCTCCCAGCCGCGTAAGAGCCGCCGCGCCACGAAGCCTCCCCCGCCTGACCCCCAGCCAACAGCCCTCGCGAAGAAGTCGAAGCCCGCCAGATGCCCCCGGACCGCCGCCCTAGACAACCCCATGGACTTTGCCCAAGCTATATACAGCCCGAACAAGTGGTCAGAGACCGCCCCACACCGCCACCCTCGCCCCCGCAGAAAGGCCACCACCTTGTTGCAACCCCTCTGATAAGCAGCCCAGGTGCTCTCCGCCACCGAACTCCGCAAGAGCTCCCTCATCACCACTGGCCACAGTTCCACAATCTCGACGGGACCGGTCTCCCTTCGGCATCCGCCTCCGGTGCCAGCTGCCGAAACCGCTCCATCTGTAAACGAGAAAGGGCATCGGCAATTGAATTAGACTGACCTGGAACATGACGTGCTTTTAACTGAAGATTTAAGCGCATACATCCTAGCACGAGGTGTCTCATCAGCGCTGCCACCTGCAAACAGCGCGGAGTGCAATGATTCACTATACTCACGACTGCAGCGTTGTCACACCACCAGACCACTCTGCGATTCCGCAATCTGCCAGGCCACAACTCTAGCGTTACAAGCATCGGGAACAACTCCAAAAACGTTATATTCTTCAACAGACCCGATGCTTGCCACGCCTCCGGCCATCTCTCTGCACACCACGCCCCTCCAAAATAGATACCAAGACCCACTCCTCCTGCCGCGTCCGTATAAAGCTGCAGCTCAGCGCTGGAACACTCCAACTCCTTTATCACTGAGGTCCCGTTAAAATCCTGTAAAAATACGTCCCACACTCGTAAATCGTCCTTGATGCCTGCTGACACTCTAATGCGGTGATGCGCCTGCGTCACACCCGCTGTGGCCGCCGACAAACGTCGCAAAAAGACCCGCCCCATCGGAATCACTTTACATGCAAAATTCAATGAACCTATCAAGGCCTGCATCTCACACAGTGTTAACTTGGCGGAAGCCAGAGTATTAGCCACCAGGACTCTCAATCGAACCACCTTTTCCCGTGGCAAACGCGCTACCATCATATCAGAGTCTAGTTCTACGCCCAAGAACGTGAGCCGGGGACACGGCCCCACTGTCTTTTCTGTCGCAAGAGGAACCCCCATCCGACCCACTAAGTCCACGAACCCATCCAATAGCTCCTGACACGCCCGGGAGCCCCTGTCGCCTACAAACAGAAAATCATCCAGATAGTGCACCACCTCACGGCGCCCCACCAGTCGGACGACAGCCCAGTGCAAAAAGGTGCTGAATTTTTCAAAATAAGCACAGGAAACCGCGCAACCCATCGGCAGGCACTTATCAAAATAGAAACCCTCCTGAAATTGAAAACCCAATAGTCGAAAGGCTGAGGGGTGCACTGGCAACAAGCGAAAAGCCGACTCAATGTCAACCTTCGCCATCAATGCTCCCCGCCCGACTCTCCTGACCAGCTCCTCTGCCTTCTCAAACGACGCGTAACGGACCGTGCAGTACTTGCGGGGTATGTGATCATTGACGGAATCCCCGAGCGGAAAGGACAGATTATGTATCATCCGATATTTTCCGGGTTCTTTTTTTGGTATAATTCCGATCGGGGATACCACGAACTCCGGAAAAGGTGGCCGCTTAAAAGGCCCAGCAATTCTGCCCAACCGCACCTCCGCATTCAGCTTCTCCGCGGCTATAGCCGCAAATCTCCTGACCGACGGAGAATTCCGTGCAACTGAGGACCTCACAGTCCCCTCAACTGGTATAACAAACCCAAACTGAAAACCTGACAACAGCAATCTTTGAATCTTCGAGCTCGGGTATCCGCGCAGCCACTTTCGCAACACCTCCACTCTTACCGGCGTGGGTGCAACGTCAAACACCCCCCGCAGACTTCCCGGCCGCTCCGGTTGGCACCGCGGGGCCTTTCTTAAGGCATTTTGCTGCAGGGTGCCCTCCTCCACAGGCGGAACAAGCGTGACGAAATTTACAGTCGGGAAAAGGGCAAGCTGCCTGGTTGTAACGCCAACATACGTCCCCATTCGCCCCAGCCGCCCCCCTAAGTGGCGTTTGGACCGCTCCGCCACGAAAGGAACGACTTAACCCGGGCGCAGACGACAAGCCACCCCTCCCGGGCCCCACCCCCCCTGGCGCCCTCGCAGACATCTGGGTAAGCCACAAGTTGATGTCCTGCATCGCCCATGTCAATGTCCTGTTCTCCTCCATCTTATCCCGAAACTTCTCATCATAATTCAACCAGGCCCACCCTTCGTGGGTCTGGGAAGCTTCAAGGATTGTATCCGCATACGTAAGCATCATGCCATACTGACCCGGCCAATGCTGCCCCCACACGCTGGCCAGTCGCAAAAAGGCCCTAACCCAATTCACAACCGTCTTAGACACCTTCCGAACCCTACCAGCCTTCTCATCTTCCTTTCGCTTCTTCTTACTGTCACCCGAACGCTTTCGACCATCCAGAAGGCGAAAAATATCGATGTATTTTCGCTTCCTAATTTTGCGCCGCAACTTCTTTGGTACCCCCTCCCACAGCTCTGATAAAGAAGTCACCTGTTGAACAGATCCGTGCGTAGTCGCTCCCCCGACCGGCGCATCCGAAGATGACCCCGAGGACTCCGACGAGGAGGAAGACGACGAGTCCGTGTCCCTTCTGCGCCGGCAGTAGTGCTTCCGTTTTTTCGTGACCTTACCCCTTTTTTCCCTCCCTTCAACGCACTCTACTCCCGCAAGCCCTTCATCAAAAGGCAACTCACCCACTGATGTAGCCGCAAGGGCCTCAGTCGTCGCCTGGAGTCCATGAGCTGTGACCCCGGCCAGCTGGTGCTCGCTACCAGATGGAGGTGCCGCAACCGCCTCCCGCGTTGTGTGCTGTAGCTCCCGCTGGGCGTCCATGTTCTGCTGACCGCCACTGGTGGTAACTGGCACCGGCTCAGGCGAACGCAGGAACGGGGCCTGTGGGGACAGAAAAGGAAAACCCTGGGGAGCAAAACCCATAGACCAGGCTGGATGCCATGCCCCCGCCCAATCAGTCGAGGACGTGCCTTGCGCACCCCTCCTCCACCCTTCCCCATCCGGAATCCTACTGGAAGCAAAACCAGGCCTGCCCCCCGTCCCCCACCCCCCATGGGAACCTACAGCCAGCCCCCCCCCAATCCACTCGCCGCAGCCAGGGGGAGTGTGAGCCATGTAATCCCACGCACCCGGATAACCCCCCGCTCTGCCATCCAGTGGCTCCGCAGCCCCTATCCCGGTATCACCGCTTCTGCCCCCAGCCTCAGCCTCCAAACTTCCAACCCCGAGCCCCACTCCAAGCCCTTCAGCTGTTCCCCTCCCCCTCCCCCCACGTAAGGCCCCTCTTCCAGACCTAACAGCCCTACTACCAGCACCCACCCCCCGGGCCCTTGCACGGGGGCCTCCAGTCGACCTAGCAGGCCCCGATCCCCTCCCTACAGCTGTAGGAGTTCCCGGGCGCTCTGCAAGGCCTGCCAGTCCATTGCTACCCGCCCTAGCTCTCCCCCTCCCCTTTGGGACCACCCGTGCCCCCCGCCGTCCCGTGGAATCACCTCCGCTTTTACCCCTCGAGCTAGCCCTGCGAGGAGGCATGCTAAAAGCTGCTCCGCCGCCCGCAGAATTACTTTTGGTTCCTGCTTTCTTTATTTATATATATTTTTTTTTTTTTTTGAAGGTTCTTGCAGACCGACCGGCCCTGCCCGGGGACGCACTTCACCCCGAACTAGGACCCCACTTGCCTTGCGTCCTGCCGAAGTGCCGTTCTGCTCCAAGATGACCCCGAACTCCCGGATGCCGCACCACCCGAAACCGGCCGCCTCCTCAGAGCCGCTTCTCCTGGAACTCGTGGAACTTCGTCGCCTCTCCCTCCCGGTCCGTCGACGAACAGCAAGGCAAGGAAGCAGCCCAAAGCAACCCGCGTGCACCTCTCACCGCGCCGAGCTGCAAACAGGCTCGAGCGCGTGGAAGTGCACGTTGATGGATCCCCTGCCCGCGCTCGGGGATCCAATCAATTTAAAGGACTCACTTGCCTTCCAATCCCGTCTTCTCTTCTAGCCCCCTCCAGACCCCCCCCCCCCGCACCCCCTCCTTCCTTTCCTCCCGCCGCACCAAACGCACGGGCCGGTTTCGCCCCGGGCCGGGGCACCCGGTTACTGCACGGGCGCTGGGTAGCTAGCCCGCGCCTCAGTTTTTATGTGTTTAGTTTTTCTTATTGAGTCGGGAACTACAATAGTATGAAGGTTCCTTCTACGTCTTATTCTGTTTTCTATAGGTCTATGAATTAGAGGTATGATGGGGCAATCTGGTTTATCAGTTTGAAAGTGGTCAATATTATTTTATATTGAATTCTACTTTGTATAGGTAGCCAATGCAAAGAGTAGAGTATCGGGGTGATGTGATCGGTCAGTTTGGCTTTGAAAATTATTCTGGCTGTAACATTTTGAGCCATCTGTAGTATTTTTAGGCTCTTTTTAGATACACCTGTTAATATTCCATTGCAGTAATCAAAATGGGGAGTTATTAGTGCCTGTGTGATGTTTCTAAAGTCATTGATTTCTAATAGTGGTCTCAGTTGTTGATTTGAGCGTAGCTTGTAGTATATTGTTTTCGTTGTTTTCTTAATATGGTTAGTGAAATTGAGAGCCTTGTCTAGAGTGACTCCTAAGTATTTAATATTTTCCTTTATAGGTATGGTAAAGTTAAGAATTTTGATGTCAGTTGGTGGTGTGTAATTTGTGTTTCTTGATGTGATTAGTATCTCTGTTTTCTTGAAATTGATTTTCAAGTTATTTTTACTTAGCCATTTTTCAGCTTCCATAAGGCAGCTTGCTATTTTGTCATAGTTTGGATCTTGTATATCAAATGCAGAGTACAGCATAATGTCGTCCGCATATATCTGGTATTTCATCTTATATTTTTGAAAAATGGTACAAATTGGTTGGAGATAAAGGTTAAATAGAAGGGCAGATAAAGCAGAGCCCTGAGGTATTCCCTGTTCTTGAGGAAAGGTAGGTGAGGAGTTCTGATTAACTTTTACAAATTGTGTACGGTCGGATATGTAAGATTTAAACCATTCTAGTGTAATTTTCCTTAATCCAGTTTGTCTGAGTCTTGATATAAGTATGTTGTGATTTACGCTGTCAAAGGCAGCATAAATATCTAGAAATACCAGAATAAATGCTTGTTTTGTGTTGTCGAGTCCTTTGTTTAGAGTATCGAGGAGAGCAAGCAGGAGGGTCTCTACGCCATGAAATGGTCGAAATCCATATTGGTGATCATCAAGAGGGGCAAATGTATCTATATAGTCCTGTAGTTGTAATTGTACAACCTTTTCTATAAATTTTGTTATAAATGGGATACTGGCTATTGGGCGATATGAGGTTGGGTCATTCTCATTTAGAGTTTTATTCTTCAAAATCGGGCGGATTGCAGAATTCTTTAGTTCTTTTGGTAGTACCCCTTGCTGGAGGGAGCTATTTACTATTTTGAGAATAAAGGGGTCAAGTTCTTGTTTTGTTGACTTAATCCAAGTGACAGGGCATGGATCAAGGATAGATGTGGTGGTGTTAATATTTGATATTATGTTTAGTAATTGTTTTTTATCTATGGGTTGAAAGGAATTCCATCTGTTGTTGTTGTCTAATGATATTATAGGATCTGGTATTGGTATTGAGGATAGTTTTAGTTTACTAGCAAAATAGTTTGCTAAATCAGACATGTTAATAGGGATGAGCTGGGAGTTGTTAGTGGGGGCTTTAGATAGAGATTTTACAATTTCAAAGAGTTCCCTCGGACGATTAATAGCCTTTGTTAATATTGAGGTATGATATAATTTCTTTGCGTTATTAGTTGCTTATCTGTATGTGTTAAGTGTTGTGAAGTAGATAACCCTGAGTTCAGGTGTTTTCTTTACACGCCATTTTCTTTCTATTTTTCTTAGGTTTTTTTTGATAGACGCCAGTTCATGTGTATACCATTTTTCTGAGGTTCTTTTATAAGGCTTGTTAGGTTTGCGAGGTAATGGTTTAGAGGCTTCTCTTATTACAGAGTTCCAGTTAGTGATTGCTTCATCAATATTGTTTGAGTTTGTATCTAGTTGAGGTATAAATGTTCCTAGAAATTCTTCTGATATAAATGGGCAAAATCGCGGTCCTTGATGTGTTGCAGCTTGTTGATGAGAGGAGGTGTGTGAGGTGTGGATTGAGAATTGAATCATAAAATGATCAGACCATGGGACTTGTGTTATAGTGGGAGGGTTGTAGTGATGTGTCTCCATCATATGTTCAGGGAGAAAGACAAGATCGAGAGTAATGCTCCATTTTCCCTGGTATCTCCTTTCCATCTCTTTAATGTCTTGGTGGAATCGTTCACCTTGTTCCTCACTCACAGCTCCCAATTTTTCAGGAAAGTAGTCAAGGTGGGACTGGAGGAAATGCACTTTCAAACTCATCAGGCAACCTAAAGCTTGAAATGCTTTCAGCATTCGTCTGACGATCTTTTTGTAGTGAGGATCTTTGTTATTGCCTAAAAAATTCTGTACGACTTCTTTAAATGCAATTCACCCTTCTTTTTGAGGATCCGTCATGGTATTGACAAGCTCTTGATCAACTATAAGCCTTCTAATGTCTGGTCCGACGAACACACCTTCCTTCAATTTTGCCTCCGACAGGCCTGGAAACTTGGTGACCATGTATTTGAAGCATTCTCCATCTCTTGGAAGTGATTTTACGAATTGCTTCATCAATCCCAATTTTATGTGGAGAGGTGGTAGAAGAACTTTATGGGAAGGTACCAAAGTTTCAAGGAGGACATTTTTTTCACCGACTGTTAGCACCCTTGGCTGCCAACTCCTTCTTGGTCCAGTGATTTTGTCGGTCTCGACTGTCCCATAGACACAGAAAACAAGGATATTTGGTATATTGGAGTGGAGGAGTGGCCTAGTGGTTGGGGCAAGGTACTTCAGGCCGGAAGGTCGGGGGTTCAAATCCCACTAGAGGACAGCAACCTTGGGCCAGAAGGACTGGGGTTTCTAGTCCAACAGGTGCTCCTTGTGGACTTGGGCAAGCCACTTATTTATTTATTTATAGTCACTTCTATACCGCGCTATTCAGCATCAGCGCGGTTTACAATAAAACAATGAAAGACACATTTCCAATAGTACTTTGTGTTTACAGATGAACAGATGAACTTAACCCTCCATAGCCCATGTTCCCTGTAAAATAGTTATCTCCAAGTTATAATGCCCTGTTCAATGTAATTTCAGTTTGTTCAATGTAAACCACACTGATGCAGAATAGCACGGTATATAAGAGAATGTAAATAAATAAAATAAAAATAATACCCAGCTTGTTGCCCGAGCAGCATGCACAAGACCTTTACGTCCCCGCACACTTGCCAACCATGGTCTTCATATTTAAGTTTACAAAGAACCAATTCCAAGTTCTCGTAGGTTTCCTTCAAGTGCACAGAATGACCTACAGGTATGGAAGCGTAAAAACCGTTGTGGAGTAAAACTGCTTTGAGACTTCTTTTTGAAGCATCTATAAAAAGACGCCATTGCTCTGAATCATATTGGATTTTAAATTGACCCATCAGACCTTCGACATCGATGCAATAAACCAACTTGTCTTCCTGGGCGAAGTAAGGAACAAACTCCTTTTCACGATGTCTGAACCATGAAGATGACACTCCTGGCAACAATAAATTCCTGCTTTTCAGCCTTGATCCGAGTAACTCAGCGGCATCTTCGGGAAGATCCAAGTCTCTTACCAAATCATTCATCTCCTCCTGAGAAAACAATTTTGGTCTTGTATCATCTTCAAAGTCAGAACTTGATTCGTCATCTGGTTCAGGTATGACTTCACCTTCATCGGAGCTAGGTATCTCTTCCAAGGTAGCAGGGGGCTTGGGTACTGGTATATCTGTGCCATGGGGGATGGAACAAATTGCCGAGTGAAGATTGGGGTATGAAATGGAATGCTTCCATTTGGAATTCAACCCTTTCACATCGCATGAACAAAAGTAACAGTCATCACTATGGTTCTTTTGCTCTCGCCATACCATAGGAATCCCATAATGGAAAGATTTTTTCTTACCCTTGAACCAGTTTCGGAGGTCCTCAACACACCGTTTGCACACTTTATGAGGCACCCAGACTTTATCTTGATCTCCAATTTTTAGTCCAAAGTATGCAAAGTATACTTTTTTCACAAAGTCTGGAATATTCTGCTGTTGCTTCAACACTGTATATTCACCACAGATGAAACAGAAACTGTCTGGCGAATTAATACACTTTCGCGGAGCCATAACATAACGGTTGAAGAATGACGAGCTAACACGAATTGTGATGAAAAAGTGTGAACAGCCTAGAACCAAGAACCTGATGATGATTTGTGCACAAGTATGGCATGCAGGAGAGAGCAGCTCTGTGTCTGTACACGAGACGTCACAGTGCTGGCCACGCCCCCTGTACTGACCGGAGCTGCTACTATCTGCCCTGTGTCTCCCTCCCACTGGATTCTTCAGGAAAGATTAACCCCTTCTATCATTAGAAGCACGGACTTAAAACTTGCTTAGCTTATGTATATATTGCTGACCATCAGATTTACAGTGCTATATTTTTTTTTACATAACTCGGACAACCCCTTTAAGGTTTTTTTTGGCATTTTATATCTTAAATGCACTTATGTGAATTAATTAATAGTAATTTGAATTAATTAATAGTAATTTGAAAAAAATTGATAAATTTCAAGACAATTTTGCATGTTGTGGCAAATCATGACGTCTAGGAGTTTTTTCAATATTTTATTTGTTTTCAGCACACCAAAATACATGGAAATTAGATGAAAATAACAGCTTTTTAGTCGCAGACCTGTGAATCTATAAGTGATAAAAATGGGTCTTATTTATTTAAACAGGACTTTTACCATTCTGTACTTATGGAAAAATGTTTATTGAATGAGGCACAGCATCAGAGATAAAGAGTAAGCATTTTAAGTCAAACAATTTAGGCAGAAAAGATACAATTTCACTGATCTATTGAAAAGGTTAAATGAAGAATAGTTAATTGGAATATTTCAGGGAGATTCCTTTTTGCCACTTGTGCTTTGCATGGCACTTAATTCAGTAAGTACTCTCATCAACTCTTTGAGATATGGCTTAAGCCTGAATCCTAAAGAAGGTAACAATATTTGTAGACGATCTGAAGTTTTATAGTTCCAATGACCAACAATTAGCAGAACAACTCCATGAAGTAAAAAGCTTCTCAGATGACATCAGGATGATGTTTGGGCTTGATAAATGTGCTAAGGTAATTTTCTTTAGAGGAAAATTGAGCAAAACGGAAACATCTCCTTATCTGAGGTCTGTGACCTCAAGGAACTTTAACAGGAAGATGTATATAGATAGTGGAGGAAGGAACAACATGCAGAAACGACTGAAAGAAAAGATCAGTTCAGAATATTATCAAATATTTATTGAAAAGTGCTTTGACATCACAGAATAGGATACAAGCCATCAATCAGTTGGCAATTCCTGCGCTCTCAAACAGCTTTGGGATTGTAGACTGGCTTCTTGAAAAACTGTATATATGAACAAGAAAACTCCTCGATGCCCATGAGGTAATTTACAAGAATCAGCATATGACAAGACTGTATATTCCTAGTGCTGAAGAGGGCTAGACAAAAAGATTGTGTCAGCATTTTTATCCAGGAACAACTGCTATTTTCCTTCGTTATGCTTCAGAATGACCAAACTAGAAAGAACGCCTCCTTAAATGATTTTGTAATGGGTGCACACCCGTGTTCTTATCTAAAAAATTTGTAGAAGTGGGAAAGAGATCATCAGATTGAGCTGCGTTTGGTCAGTTGTAATAATGCCAATCCAGTCAAAGAAAAAATATATACCTTTATTAACAATATAAAGATCCCACACAATTCACACTATTTTGTTTATATTTCTGATGTTACTTGTATATATGTTTTATATATTTCAATAAAAAAGTCCATCAGTGGTGCACCACAAATCATTCAAAGAAAATTGTCCTTATTGCAGTGCTAGCAGGCAAAAATAGCCATTAAAATAAGCAGAAAGGCACTTATCTGCACGTCATTCCTTATGCTCCATAGTGAGGCCGCCAACGCAGTGAATGCAGTTGATTCAATGTAAGCACACATTCACTATGCACTTCCATACACTCGCAGCCGATAGCTCCATTTGCCTCCTTTACCCGACCAGAATGTTTTGGATCCTTTCTCAGGGCTGGCAAATCGCTAGTGATTGCATTTCTTTTCTTTTTTTTTTAAAATTATTTATTTATTGAATTACTAACAAATCCAGCAAGAAAATACACCATTTCCTTACAATGAAAACAGAGTATATATGAATAACATTCAAAAGACTAATTTCAAAGAAACCTAAATAAATGTACTCCTTTGTAATCCACATTTTGGAGGGGGGAGAGAAAGAAACATCAAACCAAAGCAGAGACTTTGGATGAAAACATTAATAGATATTCTTAAAGAGACCTAAGATATCAGTTGACTAGTGACTGCATTTCTAAATGCACTGTGCAGTCTACTGCTGCCCAGGGTTTGGTCAATGTTGCTGTCCAGCTGTACCTTTTATTTAGTTTAAGAGATTTCCTGTCACACCTCTGCTATTATGTGCCCCTGTTGTCCTATGATATTACAACTTGAAACATTTGGGCATAGACATGGTGTTTAGAATGGCTGGGGCTGTTTTTATTGATTCTGCAATCAGAAGTCAGTATGCCTCTTCGGGAAATCTCTGTGTGGTAAGATACTTTTGGCACAACCAAAAAGGAGTGGAAGGATACCATGTATGAGAGAAACCTTTATTTATAATGAAACTCGTCTTGGCTGAGTTTTGACTCTGAGAGCCTTCATCAGGGGTCTAAAATATAACACAATTAGATACAATAAATACAAATAAAAAAAATAATAAACATTGTAAGACAAATCATAAATATCATATAGAACAAGATAAAGGAAGCGCATAACGATAGTAATAGCTATACCATATAAAAAAAACTAAGAACATACCAGACTGATAATAATGCCTATATATAAAGCACTGCAAAAAGACAGATAAGACATATATTAAACAGATAATCACAAAAACATCAAATATATACAGTAAAAAGTTTAAAAAGGAATAAAAAATATATTTCTTAAACAACACTGCTCAATAAAATAATTTATATAATAAAAAGGGATGGAAAGGAGGGAAAAGAGGGAAGGGGAGGGAAAAGGGGCTAATAGCCACCCATTTTATTCAGCATAATGTATGAAACGTCATGAATGAATTATAAACATATATAACACATATATATCACATAAAGTCTAGTTACACAATAAAATCTATATAGCGCAGGTAACACTAAAAATATGACTCCAATTCTTTAATTAAATCACAAAGAAGGTGGGGGTTCTTACACTCGATTTTGGACCTTCTGGACATCAATGTTCTTGACCTTTCTGATGCTTTTGACACCTTTGATCACCAACATCTACTCAATGCCCTGTCCTTACTTGGTTTTAAGGGTTCTGTTCTGTCCAGGTTCTCTTCTTATTTTCCCCACCGCACTTTTAGTATATGTTCTGATGGATTCTCCTCTATTGTTATCCTACTCTCAGTCGGTGTAGCCCAAGGATCTGTCTTGGGACTTCCTTTTTTCTCTCTCTACACCCAGTCTCTTGGTGCACTCATCTCCCCCCATGGTGTTTAGTAGTTTCTCTGCACTGATGACTGTCAGATCTACCTCTCTACACTTGAAATATCTCTAGGAATCCAGGCCCATATCTCTGCCTGCTTATCTGACATTGCTGCCTGGATGCCCTGCCACCATCTAAACTGAACATGGCCAAAACTGGGCTTCTTATTTTTCCCCCTAAACTCACCTCCTCCTTTCCTCTATTTATGTGGATAATACTCTACTCAGCTCACAACCTTGGGGGGTCATCTTTGTCTCCTCTCTCTCCTCCTTCACACATATCCAACATATAGCTGAAACCTGTTTTTTTTTCTCTATAACATCAGCAAAATTTGCTCCTTCCTCTCTGAGCAGACTACTAAGATCCTTATCCACTTTTTGGTCACTTCCTAGCTAGATTATTGCAGTCTCCTCCTTGCTAGCCTACCTCTGAATCATCTCTTTCCCCTTCAATCTGTTCAAAACTCAGCTGTACGGGCTAATCTTCCACCAGTCTCACTATACTCATGTAACCCCTCTTCACAAGTCAACTTCATTGGCTCCCTATCCAGTTCCAACCTCTCCTACTGATCTATAAGTGCACTGATTCAGCTGCTTTTGACTACCTTTTCTCTCTTATCTCTCCCTACACCACTTCTCAGGAACGCCACTCTTCTAGCAGATTGCATCTATCTGTGCCTTCTCTTCCACTTCCATCTCCAGACTTTGATCTTTCCACCTTGCTGCTCCTTATGTCTGGAACAAACTACTTGAGTTGGTACATCAGGCTTCCATCTCTGCCCTTTTCAAATCCAGGGTAAAAACTCACTACTTTGAGGCTGCTTTTTGATTCTGTTCAGCTTCATCTTCTGCTCTCCAACTATGTGTTTCCTTACCATGCCCCTAGACATATACTAATCCCCAGTTGTTGTGTTGTCTGTCCTGACTAGATTGTAACTTCTGATGAGTAGGGACTGTCTCTTACATGTCTCTGGACAGCCCTGTGTACGCCTTGTATAGCTATACAAATGATTAGTAGTTATAGTAGTAGTAATAGTTGAGGACCTTTTCCTTCCACATGGAGTCACTGGAGTGGTCCAGCAGAAAGAGTTGCCTGCATCTCAGGACCTGGTCAAGATATGCATTAACAGTGCTTCCTCCTCTTTTCTGATCTTGGAGCCCTTTGGGTGTTGGCCCAAGTGGTACACTTTCTTGAGAGTTTGGGCTGGCTGATAAACTATAACAAGAGCTTCCTGGAACATACCCAATCGTTAAGATTACCTTGAATGGCGGTGCATCACCTGCCCAAGAATCTGCATTGTCAGTTTCAGAGGCAGCAGTTTTCTGAGGCCTGGACATAAGAACATAAGAAATGCCATACTGGATCAGACCAAGGTTCATCAAGCCCAGTATCTTGTTTAAAACAGTGGCCAAGCCAGGTCATAAGTACCTGTCAGGTTCCCAAAAAGGAACCTAGATTCCACAGTGCTTATCCTGGGGTAAGCAGTGAAATTCCCTGCTCCTCTTATATAATGGTTTATGGATTTCTCTCCAGGAATTTGTCCAAACCTTTTCTAAACCCAGCTGCACTAACAGCTTTTACTACATCCTCCGGAAACAAATTCCAGAGTTTGATTACTCAGGTGAAAAAATATTTTCTCTTATTAGTCCTAAATGGGCTACATTGTCACACCGCTCCTTATGCAGTATCACTGACTTCCTGTTGTGTCCTGAGTCATGTTTAAGGTGTTAACCTTTACATTTAAAGCTATCCATGATTTGGCACTGGAATATTTATTCACTCTAGTTACTCTTTATGCTCCTGCTAGAGCTCTCCGATCACTTCATGGCTCCACTTACACATACCGATCCCTTCACTAACCAAATATGACACAACCTGAAGATCCACCTTTTTTGCTGCAGCCCCAGCTTTATGGAATTCATTACCTTCTGCTTTACGAACAGAACCAAGCCTACAAAGATTCAAAAATGAATTAAAGACACAGCTCTATGAGTTAGCCTTTGGAGCTATTGTATCCCCTGAGTAGGTGGTGCCATCAGTCGTTGGGATGTTGTAGTCCTTGTTTGTTGACCCTTTTTCATGTCAGGGTTCCCACTCTTGCCCTACTTTTTACCTCCCTCCTCTCCATTCTATGATTTTTATGTGTCCTGATACTGGCTTTTCTTTCTTTACTTTCTTGTCGAAAATAATGGTGTTCCTTTCTTTATTTTTATTTTATATATTTTACATATGTTTTTCTTTGTATATTTTTATTTCCTACATTTTTTAGTATGATTTTATTGTAAATTGCATAGTTTGAATACAGATCTCTGGTATATCAAATAAATTATAACCATAACCATTGTAGCTTCATTGAGTCTCCTAGTCATTCTACTTTTTGAGGGAGTAAACAACCGATCTCCTTTTATCTGTTCCACTCCTTTCATTAATTTATAGACGTCTATCTTATCTCCCCTCAGCCGTCTTTTCCAAGTTGAAGAGCCCTAACCTTTTAAGCTTCTACTCATAGGGGTATTCTTCCATCCCCTTTACCATTTTGGTGGCTGTTCTCTGTACCTTTTCTAATGCTGCATTATCCACGATGACACCTAAATCCTTTTCCTGAGTGGTGGTTGCTAATTTGGAACCTTCCATCGTGTAACCATAGTTTGGGTTATTCTTCCTTACGTGCATAACTTTGCACTTGTCCACATTAAATTTCATCTGCTCTTTGGACACCCAGTCTTCCAATTTATCAAGGTCCTCAAGCAATTTTTCACAATCCTCTTGTGTTTTAATAAATTTGAATAGTTTTGTGTCATCTGCAAATTTGATCACCTCATTTGTTATTCCCATTTCTAGGTCATTTATGAATATTTTGAAAAGCAGCGGGCCCATTACACAGATCCTTGGGGTACTCCACTATTCACCTTTCTCCATTGAGAAAATTGGCCATTTAGCTCTACTGTCTGCTTTCTATCTTTTAACCAGTTGCTGATCCATAATAGTATCAGCCTCCTATCCCATGACTTTTTAATTTTGCCAAGAGTCTCTCATGAAGGATCTTGTCAAAGGCTTTCTGAAAACGCAGATGCACTATGGGGACTTTTACTTAGGACTGTTAAGGGAGCATCATTTGTGAGTGCTAAAAGGCAGTGTTAAGGGCTCCAATTTGCGTTACAGGACGGGGCGGGGAGTAGGCATTCCGGCAGTAAGGGTGCTAATGGCCTGTTATCGGGTAGTAAGCATGCCAAACATGCACCTTAGGCCCAATGAGGCCAATTGCCCTAACGCAGGATAAGGGAGCCTATCTGTCAGTTATTTTTGAGCTGCTGGATGGGAGCAAAGGTAATAGCTAATGGACATGTCGCATCCTTATGTCCCTTACGTGTTAGACAGTGAGTGTGAGGATAATGTGGGATGCAGTGTGACGATATCAGTGAGGGGTGCTCTTGTAACCTGCTGTGATGTCAGTGGGTGGCATAGGATTGGGTAGAAGTGTGCCCTTGAGGTGCCAGCATGGCCACGATTTAGTTTATTTATTTAACCGGTTTTCTATATCATAAATTCAAAGCAGTTTACATTGAACAAAATATAGTTCAAAAGAATGACTGGCACATCAGCCTCAGGAGAGATTTGCATGATATGTGCTAATAAGTAAAATTTTACCATGTGGGCCATGGTGTAGCAGCTGGAATGAGTCTACATTAGTGAACATGATGGATATATGCTGATGGATGGGCTGCAGGATGGTTGGGGTTAGATGAGAGTGCAGTAAGACCTAGCTGCCCAATGTACCTGATGTGACCTCACAAATGCAGCTAACCTCAGTTGTAGCGTTTGTGAAAAATAGTTGCTGTGCCACAGGGAAAGGTCTATTATCTATTTGGGTGCCACAGCTCTCTTAGCTGCTCTAACAGCCATGCAGTCTTCGTGACACATATGCATATCAGCTGGCCAAATAAGTAGGCTATGAGCCAAGAACAGAACAGCCACATATCTAGAAGCCGCATGCAAACGCAAAGTGCTGTTGTACGGATAAGGCCTACACTCATACTGTCTGGTGGAACAAGGTCGCTCATTGTGTTACACACCTGGCATCCATTCATGTCTCTGAAATTATGTGTCTCCCACATTAGCCATATGGAGCAAGTAAGGACCTGTGATGATCTGTGCAGGTGACCATCACAGTATCATTCTGTGCCTGCATGTACTGCATATATGTGATGGAGCAAAAGATTTTATTTATTTATTAATTTTTATACTGCATTTTCCGGGCGATCAAATGTGGTTTTCGATGAAAAACTTAGAAGTACAATGGAAGGTACGTATTCATTTACAAAGAACGAATTATAACTATTTACATTAATATTGTTTTAAGAGCGCACAACTTGGTTCATTCACAGTTATCACGAATGTTTCTGGTCATTCACAACTCATGTGTCATGCATCTACATTGTGAAGTTGTTTGACCCTTTGCAGTGTACTGCAGCAGATCCAATAAAGTCATGCTGTCAGATGGCTGTGATTGCATTGTGCATGCTTGCAGACCCAATGTGCAATCCTAACACATAAAAAACAGACTAATAATAATGTATGCCCTCAAGACAGTGCTGACTCTTGGCAACCCAGCAGTGAGACCAGAAGGAGATTGCCAGGCCTTTCTTCCAAGACAAGGGAGATGAGGTAACTTTTCCAAGGCCACAAGTAGGATTTGAACACTGGTCTGTTCCTTACTGAACCAGTGCTCTAACCATTCAGCAACACCTCCACACTTTTCTCTACAGGGCTCTCTAGAATAAAGCAGACTACAGGTCCCTGCCTTTAATGGCCTAAACCCAGGACTTCAAACAATGTTGCGGGCACATTCTTAGACTGCAGTAGTACACATGCAGTAAGGACTGCACTAGACACTCAGCACTGTATCTGCATAACAGACACAAAGCAGCAGTATCAATCTCCTATCCAAAGGCCCAGCCACATGTAGGGTTGCCAACTTTTTTACCGAGAAAAACCCGACATCTTTGGCTCGCCATGCTCCACCCATTCTCCTCCCCTAGTCCCACCCTTGCCCCACCCCCAGCCCCACCCACAAAAATTACCGAGGATACGTGTAGGCTAACTTCCTTGGTCAGATGATAATTAAACTGGGAACCCCAAAATCCAAACATGAAATGTACAACACTGGAGAAATAAAACTATAAAGTAATTTCCTCTTGCACTAAACAAAAACGCAAAGATGTTAGCAATACACACTTCCCAGACCAGACATATTCCAGTTAATAAATTCAAAATAAAAAGTATTTTTCTACCTTCTGTTGGGGCATTTAATTTTTCAGTTGCAATTGCTCCAGTCACTTTCTTCTGGTTTCTTTGTGTCTTCTGCGAGTTACCCATTTGGCCTTTCTTCTCTTTTTAGATGTTTTCCATTCTCTCTCTATTTCTGCTTTAACATACTGATTGTTTCCCTTTTGCTCTTTCCCCCAATTCTTTCCTTATTCCTTTATCATCCATTTAAATTTCACCCTTCCATTCTCAAGCCCCTCTTACTCTCCCAATACCCGACCCATCATAGACTTTTCTTCCACACAAAATATTTGTTCCCCTCTCCATTCTCATTCCCCATCCATTCTAGTCCTCCCCCCAAATCGGTTCCCTTATAGTTCTAGACCCACCCAGCATCCACTCCCTTCTAGTCCCATTCTCCCATGCCCCACATCAGCCCATTTCCAGTCCTATTCCAGCTCTTCATAAGCCCATTTCCAGTGCTAGCCTTCACATCACAGGCCATTTCCAGTCCTAGCCCCCGCCCCCCAATCACAGCCTATTTCCAGTCCTAGGCCCCCCACCATCACAGCCCATTTGCAGTCCTAGCCCCCCCCCACCATCACAGCCCATTTGCAGTCCTAGCCCCCCCCCCACCATCACAGCCCATTTGCAGTCCTAGCCCCCCTAATCACAGCCTATTTCCAGTCCAAGTTCCCCCCTCCCTCCACCATAGCCCATTTCCAGTCCAGGTCCCCCCCATCACAACCCATTTCCAGTCCATGTCCCCCCCCCATAGCCCTTTTACAGTCCAGGTCCCCCCCAATCGCCGCCCATTTGCAGTCCCAGTCCCCCCCCCCATAGCCCTTTTCCAATATAGGACCCCCCATCACAGCCCATTTGTAGTCCCCCCCCCGTGCAGCTGCTGCTCCTGCTTCTTACTGAGCAGCAGCTGCAATAAAGTTAATTTAAAAGTAAGGAAACCTGTGAGAAACCCTCCGCTCCTATGAAACTCCTTCTGCAGGGTCCCTGGCTGAAAAGGAACTGACATCAGAGGGGCGGGCACTGCAGAAGGAGTTTCATAGGGCCGAAAGGCCCCTCACAGGATTCCTTACTTTTAAATTAACTTTATTGCAGCCGCTGCTCTGTAAGAAGCAGCAGCAGCGGCTGCAAGGGGGGGCCAGGACTGTGATCGCAATCGAGATTGCAAGCGCAAAGCCGGTTTTCTGCTCTGGCCGCTCCGATCTCGCAGCCAGAGCAAAAAACCGGCTTTTCAATGGCCGGTTTCGGTTCTCTGCCGGCAGCCGGTCCGACCACAGGAAAACCGGCCAGGCCGGCTGAAAACCGGCTGGTTGGTAACCCTAGCCACATGTGAGGACAAGATGCCCTTACCTCCACTGTACCTCCTAAGCCAAACAACATTCGCACACAGGGGTCCATTGGGCTGCAGTGTGGCATTAATCCTTGAGACAGCACATCTGCAGGGCATGCGCTCCTTTGTGACCTGCTGTACACAACAAGATAATTACTTTTGCACATACACCAAACTCAAACCTCATTCATGTTCCATGAGGCTCATACCAGACTATCCTGCCCTCTCGGGGAGGCCATGCACACTTGTTCCTTCGTCATACAAGACATGCAGATATTGGACAATACTTCAGTGATCAGGACCGCTATTATGGCTGCAATGTGGTCTATGTGTGCCAGTATTGGTTAGCCCCTTTATTTCCCAGGATGCATCTTACAATATGAGCACCTGTATGCTACTTTTGATCCTATGGAGAACGCAGAGATCCATCATATGAGCTGTAAAGTGCAGGCACATTGTGTGCTCCATGGACATAACACCTGTCACATGTACAAGCGTCCCTTTTCACTGGCCACACTGAATGTGAGGAAGGGCACACATCACCTGGTCCCCAGCCCATGCACCATAATAGGTGGTCTCTCCAGGTTCTGGTGAAGATCTATTTCACTGCCAGAATGCTGCAGTTGTTGAATGTGGTATATAGTAACATAGTTTATGACGGCAGATAAAGACCAGTATGATCCATCTAGTCTGCCCGGCCAGGTGGTAAGAGTAGGTGCCCCTGCCGCTCCGTGCAGGTCACCCTTCACTATGCTTTTGTTTAGGGGTGTACCCATTGCTCCATGTTGCTCACCCCTATTTCTTGCGATATAAGAGAGTTATGATTATTTTGATTTTATCCTGTTGCAATAAAGGGATCCATTGTGTCTGTCCCAAGCCACTTTGAATTCCGTCACTATATTTGCCCCCACCACTTCCATCGGGAGGGCATTCCAAGCATCCACTACCCTTTCAGTGAAAAAGTATTTCCTGACGTTGCCTTTCAGTTTTCCCCCTTGCAGCTTTGTGTTATGCCCTCTAGTTTTACAGTTTCCCCATCTTTGGAAGAGGTTTGTTTGTTTGTTAATACTCTAAATATTTAAAGGTCTGAATCATATCTCCCCTCTCCCTCCTCTCCTCCAGAGTGTACATATTTAGGTCTTCAAGTCTCTTCTCATATGTCTTCTGACGCAGGCTCCAAATCATTTTGGTCGCCTTCCCCTGAACCGTTTCCAGTCTTTTTATATCCTTTGCAAGATACGGTCTCCAAAACTGAACACAATATTCCAAGTGAGGCCTCACCAGCGACTTGTACAGTGGCATTAGTACCTTTTCCTTTCTGCTGGTAATTCCTCTTTGTATGCAACCCAGCATCCTTCTGCCTTATGCCACTGCCTTGTCACACTGTTTCGCCACCTTGAGATCCTCTGAAACGGTCATTCTGAGGTCCTTCTCCTGATCCATGCACACCAACCTCTCATCCCCTATCGCATACAATTCCCTTGGGTTTCTGCTTCCCAAGTGCATGACACTGCACTTCTTTACATTAAATCTTAACTGCCAGGCATTAGACCATTCTTCCAGCTTTTGTAGATCTTTCCTCATTTTATCCACTCCCTCAGGGGAGTCCACTCTGTTGCAAATTTTTGTGTCATCTGCAAAAAGACAGACTTTTCCATTCAGTCCTTCAGCAATATCACTCCCAAATACGTTGAACAGTACCGGTCCCAGGACCGAACCCTGGGGCACACCGCTAATCATCTTCCTTTCATCCGAGTGAGTTCCGTTTACCATCACCTTCTGTCGTCTGTCAGTCAACCAATTGCTGATCCAGTTCACCACCTTGGGGCCCATCTCCAAGCTATTGAGTTTATTGATAAGCCTCCTATGAGAAACAGTATCAAAGGCTTTGCTGAAATCTAGGTAGATCACATCCATTGCATGCCCTTGATCTAGTTCTCTGGTCACCCAGTCAAAGAACTCAATCAGATTTGTTTGGCAAGATCGTCCTTTGGTAAAACCATGTTGCCTCGGATCTTGCAACCTGTTGGTTACAAGAAAGTCCACAATTTGCTCTTTCAGGTGCACCTCCATTACTTTTCCCACCACCGAGGTAAGGCTTACTGGCCTGTAGTTTCTCACTTCTTCCCTATCGCCACATTTGAAAAGAGGTACCACATCAGCTCTTCTCCAGTCTCCAAGGATTTGTTAAAAACATCCTTTAATGGCCCTGCAAGAACCTCTCTGAGCTCTTTCAGTATCCTGGGATGTATGCCATCCGGTCCCATGGCCTTATTCACTTTCAGTTTGCAAGCTGTTCTAACACATCATCTTCTATGAATGTTGTGGTATCTACTCCATTTCCATTTGTAAACTTGTCAGTCACAGGTGGACCTTCTCCAGGATTTTCTTTAGTAAAAATAGAACAGAAGTATTTTTTTAGCATTTGCACTTTTTCTGTGTCACTTTCCACAAATCCATTCCCAGCACTTTTGAGTCCTGCAATTCCACTTCTGATTTTCCTCCTCTCCTGAATATACCTGAAAAAAGTTTTGTCGCTGCACTTCACATCTTTAGCCATCTTTTCTTCTGCCATAGATTTTGCTATCCTTATTTTTCTTTTTTGTCTCTTTTAGTTTTATCCTGTATTCTTTTCTGTCTTCCTCTGTTTGTTTGTGAACCTCTGAATTTTGTGACAGCTGTGTTCTTTGCCTTTATTTGTGTAGTCACTTCTTTGGAGAACCAAATAGGTTTCCGTTTCCTCTTGCTTTTATTTACTTTCCTTACATATGTATCTGTTGCCCCTTTTATTGCCTCCTTTAGTTTAGCCCACTACAATTCCACTTCCCTTATCCCCTCCCATCTTGCCAACTCCTCCTTCAGGCACGGCCATTTTACTGAAGTCAGCATTTTTGAAGTCTAGGACGTTGAGCTTGCTGTGATTGGACTCTGCCTTGGTTTTTATCTCAAACCACACCGTGTGGTGATCGCTGCTGCTCATATGGACACCCACTCAGATATTCGACACACTATCTCTGTTGGTAAGTACTAAATCCAGCATCAAGCTTTCCCTGGTTGGTTCCATCATCATTTGTCTAAGTAATGCATCTTGGAAGGCATCCACAATTTTTTTTACTTCCTTCAAGTTTTGCAGAAGGAATACTCCAATCCACCTAGGGTAGATTAAAGTCACCCTATATGATCACTTCCCCTTTCATGGCTGTTTTTGAAATACCAATAATCAATTCGCTATCCATTTCTTTGGTTTGAGTTGGAGGCCTGTAGACCACACCAGTATCCAACACAATCCACAGTGCTTCTTCTTTTCCCCACGTCCCTTGCATTTCAGCATTTTAATATTGTTTTTGACATATAGGGCTGCTACTCCTCCTTTTCTACCCTCTCTATCTCTTCTAAATAGATTATAGCCAGCTATGGCTATATCCCATTCATGCGACTCGTTAACCCACATTTCTGTAATGGCCACAATGTCCAAGTCCATTTCCACCATTAGGGCTTCCAGGTCAGAAACCTTGTTGGGTAGACTTTGAGCATTTGTGCTCATTGCTTTCCAGCATTTGTTGACTGGCTTGCCTGTATTTTGCATGCATTTTGTTTTACATGCCTCTTCCTACTTGGCGTTGATGTACCCTGCACAACTGCAGCATGTTGGAGTGGCATGTCTTGTCAGGCCCTTGTGTCCTGCACCTTTCGTGAGGAACTCTCATGTAACACCTTCTGTAATGCTTTAGAGCTGGGACACCTGGTTCCAAGGAATTTGAATGCAGTGAGTGTTGTCGAGGCAGGAAGGGGAGGGGGTGCTGATGCCACCCACAGGGTCTGTCAAAACAAAGTCAGCATCACATTACCAGCAGCCCAATAAAAGCTGCTCTCTAATCAGCTAGATGAATCCCAGTCATCCTGAATATATTGTGCAATAGTGGCCTGTATCCCAACCTGCTAGTCACTACCGATTGCATGTACACATAGCCACCATGAAGATATTGGCTTTGTATGAACAGCATGGACATCCAGAAGCCTGGCTAGTGACTGGACAGCCATACAGAAACAGTGCCCACATCACTGCAGTTTTACCCTAAGTTTTGCTATGTGGATACATAGCCGTGACATGGTCCTAGCTTGGTCAGAGTGAAAGTGGCCTCTCAGCATGCACAGATGTGTGAATTCAAGCCATGCTCTTGCAAGACCTACATTAAGATGGCTAATCTCTGATCCACATACATCCTGTGCAAACTGCTCTGTTTTGGACAACACCCAGAATGCTCTGCTCTTCATTTGTGTCCACTTTTAGTTTGAACATGGGGACAGCTACTGCAATGCAAACAGCACTGGAAAGTGGCCCACTACCAGTGGCTGCAAGTGCATGTTGGCCCACAGTGGCCTATGTCTGTCACATACCAGAGGACTGTGTCCCCCTACACAACTTGTGACATTGAACATAGTGCTCCAAGAACAAGCAGGAAGTCAGTCCTCACATATGGGTGGTGGCACCAAAGGAGTCCTCACGGAGCATTTCCCCAACTTTCAAAGAAAGTCTTTGAGAATGCCACCACGCATGCGTGGTCCCCTTCCTGCCCAAGGGTGCCATCTTGATCAGTCTCCCTTTTTCCGTGGAACCCTTTGGACGCACGTCCCTGTACCTTGGAAAACATTTTTTCATATTGTCTTCTATTCTGGTTTCCTGGTCCTCTTCCCGCTGTCCACAGTGCCCCTGCTTCAGCAGCGGACCCCGAGACTTAATTTTTTTTCTTCTCTCCCTTTTCTTCGTGAGTTCGCCTCGAGAGCATTTTGTGCCCTTTTCAACTGCTGGCCGAACCGAAGGTCTTTGACCTTGCGGGGATTCTTTCTGCCCCCATGGCCTCCGGTTTCAAAAAGTGTGACAGATGCTCCAAAAACATGTCCCTTATGGACACCCATGACTGTTGTCTCAGGTGTCTGGGAGCAGACCATAACCCGGAGCTCTACTCCCTTTGTAAAAAGATGTCCTCCAAGGCCACCCAGAACCGTAAGCAGAAACTGGATGATATTTTCTGCAAGATGGCCCCGGTATCCCCGGTAGCTTCCTACTCCACCGACCCTCCGCCTCTGGGGTCCCCTGCAGCTGCTCCGTAGCCCCGGTGCCACTCTGAGCAAGGGTGCCCCGAAAGGGAGCGGAAGAAGAAGGTGGCCTCGAGGACCCTGTTGGGGGCTTCAGACAAGCGTGTGCGTTCTCGCGTTCGGTCCCTTTGCCCTTCTCGGCAGTCCCTGGAGTCAGATAAGGAGCAGCCCCGAAAGGTACCTCATACAGATACGGAGGCTCTGGCGATGGTACTCGGTCTCCTGAGGGTCGTCCTGGTGAGGACCCCCTCTCCTCCTTGATGCCTGGTGTTGGCATCACAGGGCTCCACTCCTGAGTGGGAGGCCTGAATGCTGGCACTGGAACATAGCGCTTCTGCCTTCCTTGCTGCCCAGCAAGTGTTGGTGTCTGAGACCTCGAGGGTGACGCCTGTCTTGGCTCCCCAGACTGCCGTGACATATCCCGAGAGCCAGGGGCTTTGTGAGGGATCCTGGCAGAGGTCTCAATCTCCATCCCATTCCTCAGGTGCGATATCTTCCAGAGCCAGCACCTCAGGCTCCAGAGGGGCTTTGACCTCGAGCGCCCAGCGCGCTTCACGTGCTTTGTTCGAGCAACCTAGCTCCGAGTCTCCCTCGGAGATTTCTGGCTGGGAGTCCAATGGGGATACTTCCCCTGAATCCCGGGCTCATCGGGACCTTTGCTTGGATCCTTCCCCGCCCACTCAGAAGCGGCGGTCGCCTCCTGAGGATACCTCCTTTCTGGAGTTTGTGCAGGACATGTCTTGAGCCCTGGTGCTCTCTACACAATCCATGGAGGAGCCCAGTGTGGAGGAACTTGATATTTTATAATACGAGGCCCCTGTGGGAGACACCGGTGTCTATCCCCATTGTCAGCAAGCACCTGGACACCATCTACAGAGTCCAGCGGGGGCCCGGCTTCCGGAAGGTCCAGCTCCTCCATACCTCAATGGTAGTGGAATCTGCCATGCGGAAGTAGAAGAGTCCAAAACCCCATTCTTCGGTCCGGCCAGGTAGGGAGTCTCGCACCCTCGATGCCTTCGAGCGTAAGGCTACCAAGGCTCCATGCTGGTTTTCTGCATCCAGGCTTTAATAGCTATATATAGGCATGTTCTTTTGTGACCTCACAAAGGAACTCGGAGGCTTCCAGGCAGGCCTCAATGGCGATTACCTTCGCTGTTTCCAGTCCCTCCTGAAATCAGTGAAGGACTATTCGAAGTACCTTTCTTGCGCTGCATACGACAGCTTCGAGTCCTCTGCTCGGGTAGCGGCTGCGGATATTGGGGCCTGGCGGCAGGCCTGTCTCCAGTCCTCGGACCTCGAACAGTGGGTCCAGGAAAAGCTGCTCGATGTACTGTACCTGGGTGAACAATTGTTTGGCAAACCGATGGAGGACAAAGCAGCGGAGATTGAGACGGAGTGCATAATCCGCACCTGTCTCTCCTGGAAGACTTCTTCCCTCCCGTGGAAGAAGCAACAGGGCAAAAAGCCTTTCTTTCAGAGAAAGGGTCTACCCTATCAGGGCTACCCACCTTATTCTCCAGAGCCAGCTCTGCCCCAAGGCGGACAGATAAAGAGCAGCCACCAGGGTCCATGTAAGCCAAAGGGCCCCAAAAGCCAGACCCTGGCACTGGCCCAGTTGGCCCCGGGCTTTTGACACTAGATGCATAGCTGCTCACTCTCCGGCGACCCATCTACTGGTGGTAGGATTTCTGGTCCACTTTGTTCCCCGATGGGAGTCTATCACCTCAGACACCTGGATTCTCCAGGTCATCCGAGAGGGTTACCTCCTTCATCTGGACTGGCTTCCTCCACCCTTCTGCCCCGTGGAGCCCCCTCTGCTCCCCGCATGCCAGATCATCTTGCGCAGGAGCTTGCCAACCTCCTTGAGGAGCAAGCAGTGGAAGAGATCCTGCTGCACCTCAGAGGTCACGGGTTCTACTCCCATTACTTCCTCGTGCCAAAGAGGTGTCACACTTCAGCACCCTCTGGTATATATATAGGCGGTTGCCTAGGAGGGGTTGGCATGTGATACATAGGGGAATACATATTTATAAACCTTCTAAGTGCTGCAGCCTGGTATCCGTTGTAGTTGTGGTCCAAGTAAACACAGCAAAGGCCTCCGTGGGTTTAACAATAACTTTATTGCCGCACAGGAGTTTGGTGAACTACTTCCCCAAACACAGACAAAAGATAGTGCTACGCAATTGTGTCAAATAAAAGTCCAAGAATCCCCTGATGCTTCTCAGGTACAAACTCAAAGCAAAACATTCAGCTTTCAAACTTCCTTCAGCTTCAAATACAACAGCTGTTTCTTTCCACTGGCAT
Organism: Ichthyophis bannanicus; assembly: GCA_033557465.1. Lineage (NCBI taxonomy): Eukaryota > Metazoa > Chordata > Amphibia > Gymnophiona > Ichthyophiidae > Ichthyophis > Ichthyophis bannanicus. Next base: position 364,222,778 of record CM066039.1, read on the forward strand.
TGCTTTCATATACATGCTTTAAACACAGGAAAACTTTCACAGCCTTGTACTTCTCTTCACAGCTGAATTAATTAGGCTGGAGTTTCCCACAGGCAGAACGCTGCCTTTCTCCGTGGAAACTCAGGTTATAGCAAATAGGCTTTCTCAGCACTTCTATAGGATATCTTTGTACAGCTTTCACTCCTTTTACAGGATACACTTATATAGCTTTCAGTCCTTATAACAAACCCCACAGTCCATAGCTGATCCACTGCTATCACTTAATAGTGCATCAATTTGCATATCCTCCAGCTCTGGGTCTGATATATCCTTAAGACCTGGGTTAAGGGAGTCTACAGACTGCCACTGCTTAATTAGTGCTTTAAGCTGCTTCCGTTCGTTATCTCTAAATACCTAGGCACTTCTAAGGATTCCAAATCACCAGCACCTTTTAAAACATCACAAAAAGGGCTCACCTTCCTTCTGGTCTGCCTAGTATGTGCTTTCTGGTCGAGAGGCAAACATTTCCCTTGATACTGCTTCACTAGTTCTTTTAACACAGCGTGCTCTTCAGAGTCTAACTCGTGCCCGTGTCTGTGCTGCCTGCAATTAGTAACTTGCTGGAAGGCACCTGGGCTATACTCAGAGCTAGAGCTCCTGTCACGTTCTCTGTAGTATGAAAACTTTTGCAGTCTTTTGTATGGGACTTTCTCTCTTCCCAATCTCTCCTTTATAATTCTGGCTTTGAGAGAAGATTCCAGAGAACTACTCCTATCCCTTCCAGGCAAGGTATCTGACCTTTTCCCCTGAGGTTTAAAATAGTCTCTAACCTGTTTTGTTTGCTGTGCAGCTCACGGTAGTTCCTTCCTGGAAGCTTTTTCAGACGGCCCTCATGAGACTTGGCTGTCTCTGCAGTCTGGCCAGCAACTCCCCAAGCACCTTGTGCCAACCGGGTATCGGTTGCTCTTGGCCTTGCTTTTCCTGGTCCCCAGATCTCTCCCTGGATCTGACTCTCCTGGACCTTCCTGGAACTGCTCTCTTTCTCCTTGCTGCTCATGGAACTCCACGTAGTGTTCTCTCTCTTGTTCCCCTGCCAGTTCTCGTTCTCCCTTTCGTTCCTCTGCCAGTTCTCGTTCTCCTTCTCTCTGACTAACAGTTGCTTCCTGGTTATGTGAACAGGGCTGCCCTATCAGGTGTGACTCCGCCCCTTTTCCTCCCACGTCAGCTCCCTGGGTTTGCCTGAAGCTAGGGTGTGGCTCTCTTTCTGCTTTCCTGTGCAGAGCAGCTTTCAGGGCTGAATCCTTAACCCTTTCCTGACCTGGTTTACTGACAGCTTCTGAGGACAAAAAGTGTTTTAAACCCCTGTTTTTAGGTTCTGCAACCTCTGCCTTGTCACAGAGGACAGGCGGGTTCTGACCCACCCTTGATTTAAGAAATCTCAACAAGTACCTGGTGTGGGAGAGGTTCAAAATGCTCTCACTTGGCGCCTTGCTGCCCTTCCTCTAGCAGGGCGACTGGCTATGCTCCTTGGACCTTCGGGATGCGTATGCTTACATCCTGGTTCACCCGAACATAGAAAATACTTGCACTTCAGAGTACAAGGTAACTACTATCAATACAGGGTGCTTCCCTTCGGCCTCGCGTCCGCTCCGCGAGTGTTCATCAAGTGCCTTGCGGTAGCTGCAACCCACCTTCAGCTACAGGGCACTTTCGTCTACCCTTAACTAGATGACTGGCTCATTACAGGGGAGATGGCCAATGAAGTACGGCGGGCCATAGACTGCACCATCCATCTCCTCCAGCACCTCGGCTTCATGGTGAATTACCCGAAGTCCCACCTCACTCTGGTTTGATCTCTAGAGTTCATTGGTGCGTGCCTCGACACTCAGCGGCGACAGTCTTCCTTCCCCAGGACAGGGCAGTTTGCCTCGCTGCTCTGGCCTCCGCGGTTCAGCACTGCAATGCAGTTTCGGCCCGAGTGATGCTCCGTCTTCTCGGCCATATGGCCTCAACAGTCCACATCATCCCCGATGCCTGTCTACAGATGTGAGCGGCGCAGTGGTGCCTTCGCACTCAGTGGGCTCAGGCAGTGGGCCGTCCCTGAGATGCCATCTCGGTCACTCCACAGCTGTCTGAGTCCCTCGACTGGTGGCAGAACACCTAGAATCTGCTTCAAGGTATGCCGTTCCAGGCTGCACAGCACAACGTGATTTTGACCACGGATGCCTCTCTAACGAGCTGGGGAGCACACTGCGGTGAGCTCCGCACACAGGTGACATGGTCCCTCGGAGTCCTGACTGCCGATCAACTTCCTCGAGCTCCGGGCAGTTCTTCTCACCCTCCAGGGCTTGTCCAGACGGACAAACGGGTGGCAATGTTCTATATGGACAAACAGGGGGGCACTGTCTCTTACAGCCTCTGCCTGGAGGCGGTAGCCCTATGGTCCTTTGTGATTTGCCAAGGCATAGTTCTACAGGCCACCTATCTCCCAGGTCAGGACAAGGTTTTGGCAGACAGACTGAGCCGGATTCTCCAGCCACATGAGTGGTGCCTCAGCCTGCAGATGGTGCAGTAGCTGTTCTGGCACTGAGGGACTCCAGTCCTGGACCTTTTCGCCAGCCCTATGAATTCACAGCTCTGCGGATCTGTGGCCCAGTTCCCCACCCAAGCAGGGAGGCCTCCGATGCCTTCCTGCTGTCGTGGTCGCAGGACCTTCTGTACACATTTCCTTCCTCACAGCTCATAAGGTGAGCTCTCCTCAAGATACAGCGGGACTGGGCCTTAGTGATTTTCATGGCCCCACGGTGGCCTCGGCAACCCTGGTTCCCGCTGCTGCTTTGCCTTTTGTCAGAGCCTTTGGTTCCCCTTGGCAGCATGCTGGACTTGTTGACATAGGAGGAGGGTCTCCTGCTTCAACTTAACCTGAGGTCTCTATCCTCACGGCCGAGTGGGTTGCGCTTTCCCCTCTTCATCTCCCAGTGGAGATTGAGGACATATTGCTAGCCTCGTGCAAGGACTTGACTAGGAGGGCTTATGCCTTTAAGTGGCGTCTGTTCTCGGTTTGGTGCACGGGAGTATGGGCTGACTGGTTCTTTTGCCCCACCCGCTTGATCCTGCAGTACCTACTCCATCTCTCACAGGCGGGCCTGAAGTCCAACTCAGTCAGAATCCACCTGAGTGTGATCTCAGCCAACCACCACCCAGTCGAGGGCGGACCCCTCTCGGGACAGCCGCTGGTTTCCTGCTTCATGTGCGGACTGCTTCTTTCCAGGCCCCCCATCCAACCGCCTCCAGCGGAGTGGGATCTCAATGTTGTCCTCACGTGGCTAACCCAGCTGCCCTTTGAGCCAATGGCATCTGGTTCTCTTCGGCACCTTTCTTGGAAGGTGTTTTTTCTGGTAGCCCTCACCTCGACCCAGAGGGTCAGTGAGCTTCAGACCCTGATGACCAATGCTTCCTACACGAGATTCTATGGGAACTGGGTGGTGTCCCAGTGCACCCTAAGTTTCTCCCAAAGTTATCTCGGATTTCCTCCTCAATCAGGAGATAGTGCTGCCGACCTTCTTTCTGAAGCCCCATGCCGACCGGGCGTCGATGATCCTCCACACCCTTGACTGTAGGAAGGCTCTCTCCTTCTATCTGCAGCGCATACAGGCCCACCGCAGGTCCGAGCAGCTCTTCGTCTCCTGTGATCCTGCCCATTTGGGGTTCGCAGTCACCAAGCTCTATCCTTGGCCCCCTCTTTAGACCTCTTTCCCATCTCCCTTCACTCATCATTCAAGTACCTAAGAGTCCACATAGGTACTGCTCTGTCCTTTCCCCCCCCCAGGAACAAGCAGGAATGAGTCTTCACATATGGGTATCGTCGGCACCGACGGAGCCCGCGCGGGAACGCTCCCCAGCGTCCAAAAGGAAAGCTTTTGGGAGCATCCCACAGTGCCTGCGCGCTGCCTTCCCGCCTTTCCTAACCGCCTCTCTCCAGTTCTTCTTTTCCAGTCCTCTTCCCACCGTCCCTGTGCCCCTGCTTCAGCAGCAGACCCTGGACTTTGCTATTTTTTCTTTTTCTTCGTGAATTCGCCTCCAGCACGTTTCATGCCCTTTTCAACAGCTGGCCAAACTGAAGGTCTTCGATCTTGCAGGGATCCTCTTTGCCACAATGGCATCCGGTTTCAAAAGGTTTGCTCCAAAAACATGTCCCTCATGAATATCCATGACTATTGTCTCAGGTGTCTGGGAGCGCACCATAACCCAGAGCTCCAAGGCCATCCAGAAACTGGATGATATTTTCCACAAGATGGCCCTGGTGTCCCCGGTAGCTTCCTGCTTCACTGCCTCTCTGCCTCTGGGGTCCCCCGCGGCTGCCCCACAGCCACGGCATCACTCTGAGCAAGGTTCCCCCGAAAGGGAGCGGAAGAAGAAGAAGGCCTTGAGGACCCTGTCAGGGGGCTCTGGACAAGTGTGAGTGTTCTCGCGCTCGGTCCCTTAGCCCTCCTCGGCAATCCCTAGAGTCGGAGAAGGAGCGGCTCCGAAAGGCATCTCATATAGATACGGAGGCCTCCAGTGATGGCGTCCAGTCTCCCGAGAGTCATCCCAGCGAAGACCCCCTCTCTTCCTCGACACCCGACCCGGTTACCCCAGTGTCGAGATTGCAGGGCCCCACTCCTGAGTGGGAAGCCCGAATGCTGGCACTGGAGTGCAGCGTCTCTGCCTTCCGTGCTGCCCAGCAGGCACTGGTGCCAGTCCCTGCTGGCTTGCGCTCCGATACCTCGAGGGCGACACCTGTCTTGGCTCCCCAGACTGCCACGGCAACCCCCAAGAGCCAAGGGCATCATGAGGGATCCCAGCAAATGTCTCGATCTCCGTCCCGGACCTTGGGTGCGAGATTTTCCTGAGCCAGCGCCTCCGGCTCCAGAAGGGCTTCGGCCTCGAGAGCCCAGCACATTTCACGAGCTCTGCTTGAGCAGCGCAGTTCCATCCCCCTCGGAGATTTCGGACTGGGCGTCTGATGGAGATAGTTCTCCTGTATCTCGGACTCCTTGGGACCTCCCCCTCGGATCCTTCCCCGCACGCTCAGAAGTGGCAGTCGTCTCCCGAGAATACCTCCTTTTTGGAGTTTGTGCAGAACATGACTCAAGCCTTGGCACTTTCTACACAATCTGAGGAGGAGCCCCGTGCAGAGGAACTTGATATTTTACAATACGAGGCCCCGCCGAGGGAATCCCTCACAGTTCCGGTCCTGCCCATTCTGACCCATCTGCTTCTCCGCATGTGGGAAACGCCTGCATCTATCTGCATTGTCAGCAAGCGCCTGGACACCATGTACCCACCAGGGTCCAGCAGGGGAAAGGCTTCCAGAAGATACAGCTCCTCCATACTTCGATGGTAGTGGAATCTGCCATGTGGAAGCAGAAGAGCCCAAAAACCCACTCTTCAGTTTTGCTGGGTAGGGAGTCTCACGCCCTCGACGCCCTCGGGCGCAAGGCCTACCAAGGTTCCATGCTGGCTTGCTGCATCCATGCTTGCCAGATATACATTGGTATGTTCCTTTGTGACCTCACAAAGGAACTCAGGTGTCTCCAAGTTGGGCCTTGATGGCGACAACCTCCGTCGTTTCCAGTCCCTCCTGAAATCAGTGGAGAGCTATTCGAAGTACCTCTCTCGCGTTGCATGCTACGGCTTCGAGTCCTCTGCTCAGGTAGTGGCTGCAGGTATTAGAGCCAAATGACAGGCCTGGCTCCAATCCTCGGACCTCAAACAATAGGTCCAGGAAAAGCTGCTTGATGCCTGGGCGAGCAGTTGTTCGGCAAACTGATGGAGGACAAAGTGGCAGAAATTGAGACGGAGTACATAACTCTCACCCATCTCTCCCGGAAGACTTCTTACCTCTCGCAAAAGAAGCCACAGGGCCAGAAGCCCTTCTTTCAGAGGAAGGGTCTCCCCTATTGGGGCTATCCATTTTATCCTCCGGCGCTGGCTCCACCCCCAGGTGGACAGGGCAAGAGCAGCAACCAGGATCCACGTAAGCCAAAGGGCCCCAAAGGCCAGACCCCAGCACTGGCCCAGTCGGCCCAGGGCTTTTGACACCAGATGCATAGCCACTCGCTCTCCGGTGACCCAGCTACTGGTGGGAGGATGCCTGGTCCACTTTGCTCCCCAGTTGAAGTCTGTCACCTCAGACGCCTGGGTCTTCCCGATCGTCCGAGAGAGTTACCTCCTTCATCTGGATTGGCTTCCTCCACCCTTCTGCCCCACGGAGCCCCCGGCTCCCTGCGCACCAGGTCTTCTTGGCGCAGGAGCTTGCCAACCTCCTCGAGGAGTAAGAAGTGGAAGTGGTCCCACCGCACCTCAGAGGTCATGGGTTCTACTCCTGTTACTTCCTTGTGCCAAAGCGGACGGGCAGTTTCCAACCTATCCTCCATCTAAGAAATCTCAACAAATGCCTGGTGTGGGAGAGGTTCAAAATGTTCTCCCTTGGCGCCTTACTGTCCTTCCTCCAGCAGGTTGACTGGCTATGCTCCTTGGACCTTCGGGATGCATATGCTCATATCCTTGTCCACCCAAAACACAGAAAATACTAACACTTCAGAGTACAATGGAAACAACAACCAATACAGGGTGCTTCCCTTATGTCCGCTCCACGAGTGTTCACCAAGTGCCTTGCGGTAGCCACAGCCCACCTTCAGTTATAGACCAAACAATTAACCACCCTTCACTTACATTAAATAACCAAAGACCCACCAAAAAGTGATTCTATAGTGGCTGATATACAATTTTCTATACTAATTTTTATATCAGCCACTATAGAATCACTTTTTGGTGGGTCTTTGGTCACCTTCAGTTATAGGGCACCTTCATCTTCCTTTAGCTAGATGATTGGCTCGTTACAGGGGAGACGGCTGACGAAGCACAGCAGGCCACAGCCTGCACTGTCCATCTCATCAAGCACCTCGGCTTCATGGTGAATTACCTGAAGTCCCACCTCACTCCGGTCCACCCACCGGGCGATGGCCTTCCTTCCACTGGACAGGGCATTCTGCCTCATTGCTCTGGCCTCTGCGATCCAGATCTGCGATTGTAGTCTCGGCCCGGATGATGCTCTGTCTCCTCAGCCATATGGCTTTGATGGTCAACATTGTCCCTGACACCTGTCTATACATGCGAGCGGCGCAGTGGTGCCTTCGCACTCAGTGGGCTCAGGCAACGGGCCTTTTCTAAGATGTCACCTCGGTCGCCCCTCAAGTGTCCGATTCCCTAGACTGATGGCGGGACATATGGAATCTGCTTCGAGGCATGCCATTCCAGGCTGCACAGCACAATGTGGTCTTGACCATGGGCACCTTTTTAAAGGGCTGGGGAGCACACTGCGTTGAGCTCCGCATGCAGGGGACATGGTCCCTTAAGGAGTCTTGACTGCCGATCAACCTCCTCGATCTCTGGGTGGTGCTCCTCGACCTCCGGGCATTCGAACACCACGTTCACCATCAGACGGTGTTTGTCCAGACGGACAACCGCGTGGCATTGTTCTATATGAACAAACAGGGGGGCACCGGCTCTCACAGCCTCTGCCTGGAGGCAGTTGCCTTATGGTCCTTTGCGATCCCCCAAAGCATAGCCCTACGAGCTACCTATTTTCCAGGGCAGGACAACGTCCTGGCGGACAGACTGAGTCGAATCCTCCAGCCACACAAGTGGCATCTCTGCTCGCAAACAGTGCAGTGGCTGTTCCCGCACTGGGGGACTCCAGTCCTGGACCTTTTTCGCCAGCCCTATGAATTCACAGCTCCTGCAGATTTGCAGCCTGGTTCCTCACCCGGGCAGGGAAGCCCCTGATGCCTTCGTGCTGCCGTGGATGCCCGGCCTTCTGTATGCGCTTCCTCCCACCCTGCTCATAGCATTGACTCTCCTTAATATTCAGCGGGACGGGGCCTCGGTGATTTTCGTAGCCCCGCAGTGGCCTCGGCAACCCTGGTTCCTGTTGCTGCTCCATCTCTGAAGGAGCTTCCGGTTCCCCTTGGCAGCGCACCAGGCCTGTTGACAAAGGAGGAGGGTCTCCTGCTTCACCCGAACCTGCGGTCTCTATCCCTCATGGCCTGGCGGCTGAGTGGGTCGCTCTAGTCCCTCTTCGTCTCCCAGTGGAGATCGAGGACATATTGTTAGCATTACGCAAGGACTCGACTAGGAGGGCTTATGCCTTTAAGTGGTATCAGTTCTCAGTGGGGAGCTCGTAGGTATGGGCCGGCCCATTCTCTTGCCCCACCCACCTGGTCCTGCAGTACCTACACCATCTCTCGCAGGCGGGCCTGAAGTCCAACTCGGTCAAGGTCCACCTGAGCACTATCTCAGCCAACCACCACCCAGTCGAGGGCAGACCCCTCTCAGGCCATCCACTGGTTTCCCACTTCATGCGCGGGCTGCTCCTTTCCAGGCCTCATATCCGACCGCCTCCAGCGGAATGGGATCTCAATGTCGTCATTATGCGACTAACCCAAACACCCTTTGAGTCAATGGCATCCTGCTCGCTTCGGCACCTTTCTTGGAAGGTGTTTTTTCTGGTAGCCCTCACCTCAGCCCGGAGGGTCAGTGAGCTCCAGGCCCTGATGGCTGACGCTCCCTACATGAGATTCTACGGGAACCGGGTGGCCCTCCGGACGCACCCCAAGTTCCTCCTGAAGGTTGTCTTGGATTTTCACCTCAACCAGGAGATAGTGCTACCGATCTTCTTTCTGAAACCTCATGCCGACTGGGTGTCGGCAATCCTTCACACCCCCGACTACAGGAGGGCTCTCTCCTTCTACCTGCAGTGCACGCAGGCCCCCCGCAGGTCCGAGTGGCTCTTCATTTCCTATGACCCTACCCTTTTGGGGCTCGCGGTCACCAAGCAGACCCTTTCTCTCTGGGTGGCGGATTGCATCGCATTTGCCCAGGCCCAGGCTTGGCTACTATTGGACCGCTTAGTCACAGCATACGGTGTCCGTGCGAGGGCAGCATCGGTGGCACATCTGCGCTCCGTGCCCCTGGCGGACATCTGTCGAGCCATAACCTTTGCGACGCATTACTGCCTGGAGAGGGAGTCCCATCGGGACAGTGCCTTCGTCCAGGCTGTACTCCATAATCTGGGGTTTAGGCAACTCTGGCCTTCCGACTCTTCTGCGGCTACCGGGAGTGTGGTCTTCCAGGGATCCGGGGTCCTTGGGCTGTCTTCGGTTGCCAGTAATTGCTCATGGCTTGCCATGGTATTTTTCCTACAGGTCCACTGTAGCCTGTATCTGGGGATTCCCATATGTGAGGACTGACTTCCTGCTTATTCCTGAAGAGAGTGTAGTTACTCAACTATAGCAGGTGTTCTCCATGGACAGCAGGAATCGGTCCTCGCAACCCACCCACCTCCCCTAGGAGTTGCTCACTCTTTTTTTGGATTTTTTTCCTTTGTCTGAGCTATGTCATCTGACTGATCAAGATGGCACCCTTGGGTGGGAAGGGGACCTCGCATGTGTGGTGGCATTCCCAAAGGCTTTCTTTGAAAGCTGAGGAAATGCTCCACGCAGGCTCCGTCAGTGCCAACGTCACCCATATGTGAGGACTGATTCGTGCTGTCCCTGGAGATACCTGTTACAGGTGAGTAACTATGCTTTTTATTCCGAGAGAAATTCAAAATGGTCTCACTAGGAACCCTTCTATCTTATCTCCAGAATCAGGACTGGCTCTCTTCTCTAGATCTAAAAGAAGTGTATACTCACATCCTTATTCATCCAGAACACAGGAGGTATCTAAGGAAATCACTATCAATACAGAGTCCTTCCCTTTGGGCTCACCTTTGCCTCAAGAATCTTCACAAAGTGTATGGAGATCGTAGCTGCATATCTAAGGACTCTTGGAATGTTAATTTTCCCTTACTTAGACAATAGGAGGTTCATCTATCTGTACAATGCAGGTACTGCAGAATCTTGGATTTGTGATAAATCTTCCAATATCCCATCTATTTATTTAACAATTTTTCTATACCGCCGTATCTTAAAATCAAGGCGGTTTACAATGAACTTCAATTTACAGAAAACTTTCAATAGGAACAATTAAAAACTTTATCCCAATACAGAATAACTTCCTTAGCAAACATAGGGAGGGGGAGAACTGGGAATGATAAAGTATAACTTATGTACAATGTGATGTGTTTGTAGGAGTTCATGAGGGGGAGCATCAAGTTTCATTGAAGTGCTCGATGAAAAGAAGGGTCTTCCGCTGTTTCCGAAATTTTTTAATGTCTGTGGTGGTTCTCATTTTCTCCAGGAGAGTGTTCCAGATAGAGGGAGCGGCAAGCGAGAGGTCCCTCTTGGATGTGGCTTGTTTGGCTTTTGTGAACAGGTTGGGTGTTTGTATGGTATTGATGTTGCTGTTTCTCTTAGGTCTGTTAGGTTTGGTACAGATGAGATCCTGCAGACCTAGGGTTACCAACTTTTTTCACCGAGAAAAACCCGACACCTGTGGCTCGCCATGCTCCACCCATTCTCCGCCCCTAGTCCCACCCCTGGCCTGCCCCCAGCCCCACCCACAAAAATTACCAAGGATACGTGTAGGCTAACTTCCTTGGTCAGATAATAATTAAACTGGGAACCCCAAAATCCAAACATGAAATGTACAACACTGGAGAAATAAAACTATAAAGTAATTTCCTCTTGCACTAAACAAAAACGCAAAAATGTTATCAATACATACTTCCCAGACCAGACATATTCCAGCTAATAAATTCAAAATAAAAAGTATTTTTCTACCTTCTGTTTGGGCGTTTTATTTTCAGTTGCAATTGCTCCAGTCACTTTCTTCTGGTTTCTTTGTGTCTTCTGCGAGCTATCCATTTGTCCTTTCTTCTCTTTTAGATGTTTTCCATTCTCTCTCTATTTCTGCTTTAACATACTGATTGTTTCCCTTTTGCTCTTTCCCCCAATTCTTTCCTTATTCCTTTATCATCCATTTAAATTTCACCCTTCCATTCTCAAGCCCCTCACTCTCCCAATACCCAGCCCATCATAGACTTTTCTTCCACACAAAATATTTTTCCCCTCTCCATTCTCATTCCCCATCTATTCTAGTCCTCCCCCAAAATCAGTTCCCTTATAGTTCTAGACCCACCCAGCATCCACTCCCTTCTAATCCCATTCTCACATGCCCCACATCAGCCCATTTCCAGTCCTATTCCAGCTCTTCATCAGCCCATTTCCAGTGCTAGCCCTCACATCACAGACCATTTGCAGTCCGAGTCCCCCCGCACCATCACAGCCCATTTGCAGTCCTACCCCCCCCCCCACCATCACAGTCCATTTGCAGTCCTAGCCCCCCTAATCACAGCCTATTTCCAGTCCAAGTTCCCCCCTCCCTCCACCATAGCCCATTTCCAGTCCAAGTTCCCCCCCCCATAGCCTTTTTCCAGTCCAGGTCCCCCTCCCCATCACAACCCATTTCCAGTCCATGTCCCCCCCCCCCAGCCCTTTTCCAGTCCAGGTCCCCCTCCCCATCAAAACCCATTTCCAGTCCATGTCCCCCCCCCCCCAGCCCTTTTCCCGTCCAGGTCCCCCCCCCCATCCAAACCAATTTGCAGTGCATGTGCCCCCCCCACAGCCCTTTTTCCTTCCAGGTCCCCTCCCATCACAGCCCATTTCTTTCCAGTCCACGTCCCCCCCCCATAGCCCTTTTCCGGTCCAGGTCCCCCCCCCCCCATCACAACCCATTTCCAGTCAAATTCCCCCTCCTAGCCCTTTTCCAGTCCAGGCCCCCTCCCCCAACACAGCCCAGGCAGTCCTTGGCCTCCCCCCCAAAACCGCGGCTGTCTGAGGCTTTAGAGGGAGCCGGGGAAGCCCGCGCGAGGCCCCGGCTCCCTCTGAACAGCTGCCAGCGTGACGAGCCTTTTCCTTCACGCTGGCGGCTGTTCCTGTGAAGCCGCGAATGCTGGGAAAGGTTAAAGGGCATTGCCTTTAACCTTTCCCACCAATCGCGGCTTCACAGGAACAGCCGCCAGCGTGAAGGAAAAGGCTCTTCATGCTGGCAGCTGTTCAGAGGGAGCCGGGGCCTCGCGTGGGCTTACCCGACTCCCTCTGAAGCCCTCCGGGTTGGGAGAAAAGCCGTTTTTTTTGCTCTGGCCGCTCCCGATCTTGCGGCCAGAGCAAAAAAACCGGCTTTTCAAGGGCCGGTTTTGCCTCTGCGCCGGCAGCCGGCCTGGCCATGGAAAAACCGGCCAGGCCGGCTGAAAACCGGCCAGTTGGCAACCCTATGCAGACCTCTGGCTATTAGGTTGTTTTTGATCTTGAAGGTGGTCAGGGCAGATTTGTATTTGGCATGTAATGTGATTGGCAACCAGTGCAGTTGGTGCAGGAGGGGAGTTATATGCTCTGGCCGAGATGATCCCATGATGGTTCGGGCAGCGGTGTTTTGGACTAATTGCAGGGGTCTGGTAGTTTGTTTAGGCAGACCATGGAAGAGAGCATTACAGTAGTCCATAGATGGCATTATGATGGACTGACATACTGTGCGAAAGTGTTCTTGACTGAGGAGAGGTTTTAATCTCCTGATTATTGCAAGCTTGTGGAAGGCAGATCTGGAGATTTTGTTGATATGAGCTTGTAGGTTGAAATGCTTATCAATGATGATACCCAGGTACTGGACTTCATCCTTTATTGTGATTTGAGAATTGGCAATTTTGATTGAGGCAGGAGGGTTGAAATCAGTGTTCCTTGTAATGATTATTGCTTCGGTTTTCTTGATGTTGATGTTGTTTTTGGTAAGCCAGGTTATCATTTTGTGGAGGCATGTTGATATTGTAGTAACGTCTAGAGAGTCTAACTGGATTGGGGTTAGGCCATAATATCATCTGCATATATGACATATTGTATATTGTGTTTCCTGAAAATGCTGCAAACTGGTTGTATATACTGTAGATGTTGAATAGGAGGGCAGAGAGCGAAGATCTTTTAGGAACTCCTTGGTTGGTGTGGAAAGTTGTTGAAGTGAGTGGGCCAGATTTGACTATCTGTTGTCTGCCTCCAAGGTATGACTGGAACCACTTAAGGGTGATGTTTTGGATCCCGATTGATTCTAGTTGCTCAAGGAGGATGTCATGGGAGACTGTGTCAAAGACAGATAATATGTCGACGAAGATTAATAGGAAATCTCTTCTTATGTTGTCAATACCTTTGAGCAGGTTATCAAATAGATGGATGAGTAATGTCTCTACGCTGTGATCAGGGCAAAATCCGTGTTGGTAAGAATCTAGAGGGGCATATAGGTCAATGTGGTCCTGGAGCTGTCTCTGAACAATCTTCTCAATTATTTTGGAGAGGAATGGGAGGCTGGATACTGGACAGTAGTTTGATGGGTCGTTGCTGTGTGGTGAAGTATTCTTTGAAATAGGGTGGATAGTGGCTTGCTTAGAGCCAGGGGCATGTATCCTTGGATACCCCAGGGAATCTTTTAAAAAACACCAAGCTAAACCCCCAGAAGGCCGACTCATATAGACCTATAGCCAGTATACCTCTCCTAGCTAAGATAATTGAGAAAGAGGTACAGAGACAATTACAAGATCACATAGACTCTGCCGCCCCACTAGACCATTGCCAACATGGATTCAGGGAGTCTCATGGCGTAGAAACCCTCCTTACCACCCTCTTCAGTAACATAATCACAGGTATCGACAACATCTGTCAAGGGTGTGTTCTTGTCTTCCTAGACATTGCTGCAGCTTTCAACTCAGTAAGTCACAATCTACTCCTGGAACGACTAAAAGAGAAGGGCATCTGCGGCAATGCTCTGGAATGGTGTAGATCATATCTGGCTGGTAGATGGCAACATGTAAAATCTGGAGCAGCAGCATCAGAACCATTCCACCAAAGCCAGGGGGTCCCGCAAGGTTCCTCCCTATCATCACTCTTTTTCAACATATACATACAGCCCATCTGTAATATCAGCAGCTCTTTCAATGTGGACTGCCTGATATATGCAGATGACATCCTACTCTACATGCCGTTCTCTACAGAGAATTTGAACCTCTCCCCTCTGATAGAATGTTTCGAAGCAGTTTACGAATGGCTCCAATCCCAAAACCTCCATATTCAACACAAGAAGACGGAGGTGCTATTCATCACAAGAGACCATAATTTCTCCTTTGCTGCCCCCACTCTCTGGAACGAACTCCCAATAACCCTCCGCCTGATGAAAGACCTTCATCAATTTAGAAAAGAATTCAAAACCTACCTCTTCTCCAAACATTTTGAAATCCCCTACCTCCAGAAAGCCACCCCCCAGCAATCACAGAAACGTTCCCACAAAAATTCATGAAATCACACATGACTAACTCAGACAGACCCTCTGTTAATTATACATACGTCTTACAATAAAAAAATGGAAAAATGCAAAACTCACACATGTTCAATTGAAATATATGTTTAATGTCTATTGTCCTCTGTAACATACTGTTTATTGTCCTTTGTAAATAGTTTTAAAACTGTTTCATGCAATGTTGCCTGTACATAGTTACAAATACCGTTCTATGTAAAGTATACAGAAGTATACAAAAATGTTAACTGTTCCATGTAAACCGCCCTTGATCTCTGGAAGGGGCGGTATAGAAGAAATAGATAAATAAAAATAAATAAATAAAATTTCACCCCACCACCCCATGTAAGAGTTAAAGAAGCAGAACTTCAATTTGATACCTGGGAGTTACATTGGATCAGCGCCTTGATATGAAGGCACACATAGGTAACATAGTAAGAGCAGTCTATTTCAAGATCCGATCTCTCAGGCATTTGCGCTCCTTACTGGATCCAGAAGATTTCAGGACAATATACCAGGCATTAATTCTACCGCATTTTGACTATGCCAATGCCATCCTACAAGGCCTCCCACAGTCTACCATTAACCCCCTACAACTCGCCATGAATGCTGCAGGGAGCCTCCAAAAATGAGCACGTGACCCCCATCCTGAAGCAGCTCCACTGGCTCCCCATTCACGCAAGGCTCGTTTTCAAGACCTTACTGCTTACCTTCAAGGTCATCAACGGTCTCTCATCCTCATCACTAACGGAGCTCATTCACGTCATTCCACCTAACAGATCCAGAAGACCGACAGCAATAAACACACTAATAATCGAGAAAGCATTAACAAAATGCACCCAGACAATGGCGAACAGGGCATTTAGATTTTGCGCCCCAAGATGCTGGAACGCACTT
Organism: Ichthyophis bannanicus; assembly: GCA_033557465.1. Taxonomy (NCBI): domain Eukaryota; kingdom Metazoa; phylum Chordata; class Amphibia; order Gymnophiona; family Ichthyophiidae; genus Ichthyophis; species Ichthyophis bannanicus. Next base: position 364,237,970 of record CM066039.1, read on the forward strand.
CCATCGGACATTCGCGCAATCACTGACCTAACCCAGTTCAGGAAAGCACTCAAATATCACCTGTTCCTCAAATATTATCCACTCAGCAATACACCAAGCCAAATCCCACCAACAAAGTAGCTACACCATAATTATCAGTTAACCTCATCAACTTTCTCGGTGCGATATCTTGATCAGTGTCCATTGTCACTATCATAACGACTGTATGTAAATAATATTTGTAAATAGTTCCCCCATGTTACCCAAGTTTTTACGCCTGTTCTCTATAAACTCAGAATAGTTTGTTGTTCTGGTGATTTTGTTTCATGTAAACCACGCTGATACCAAATAGCGCGATATATAAAAGATTGTAATAAATAAATAAGTGAGGTACTTATCTTTTGTATGAATTTGATTAAGTCATCATTGGCAGATTTGATCCATGCCGCTGGACAGGGATCAGCTGGTGCTGTGGTTGTGTTCAGCTCGGTTATGGTATGGGTGATTTGTTCTGCAGACGAGGTGTTGAAGTTTCTCAAGTGGTTTGGGGCGATGTGGTTCACGCTGATAGGAGGAATGTCAGGTTCTGCAGTGTCCTTGTAAAGTGTTGTTTGAAGGGGTTTATTCTTGGATATGAGGTAGTCTGCAAAGGTTTGAGGGTGTATTGGGTTTTCATTCTTCAGAGTTGGGTCCTTCGTTAATGTTCGGACTACGTTGAAGAGCTCTTTGGGTTTGTTGCTGGCTTTTAGAATGAGGTTAGTGTGGTATTGTTTGTGTTTATTTATTAGGGCATTGTATTCTTTTAGTATTATCTGGTATTGTTTTAGTGTGGTTTCGGTCTTGTCATATCGCCATCGACGCTCATATTGCCATAGTTTCCTCTTTGAGTACCATGGAGCTGATCTTGGTTTGCTGTCTAGATGGTGTGGGATGGATTGGGTTGGGAGTCTCGATGTGGCACTGATGGTAGTGTTCCAGATGTTGACAGCCTCATCCAGGTCAGTAAAGTCTCTGGGAAGAAATTGAAGAGTTTCCCTGAGGAATTGTTCTTTGTGAATGCTTTGAAGCGTCTGATTTCTGTGATTCTTGTTGTTTGTTGAGGTGAATTTTTAGGAGTATGGAATGGTGGTCAGACCATGGTATGGGGGTCATTGATAATGCTGCTATGTGTCCTTGGTCCAGGATGCTTGCTGGTATAAATATGAGATCTAGAGTGGAGCCAGAGCGATGAGAGGGACCTGTGAGAATTTTTTTGAATAGAATGGAGTCCATTGCTTTGTGGAAGGCTGCTTACTCCTTGTTAGAGGCAGATGTGAGATTCAAGTCCCCTAGTACTATAAGGGGTTTGTGAGGAGAGTTAGCTGAGTATATGGCTTCAAGAATATCAGATATGTCTTCTGAGTGGGCATTGAGGGCCCTGTAGATTAGGCAGATGGATAAGCATTTTCTATAATAATGATGTCACAGCAGTCGGAACTTATTGAACTGGACGTCTTGAGTTTCAGGTCTTCTTGGGCTAGAATGAGCACACCACCTCCTCTTTTGTGAGTATGGGGGCAGATGAATGCAATGAATGTGGGGGGTGTAACTTGATTCAGGACGACTTGGTCAGAGCTCTTTAGCCATGATTCGGTAATGCAGAGGATATCAATGTGGTTGTCAGGGTATGTGGTTGATAATAGTATTTGTCTTGTTACTTATGGATCTGGCATTTATAAGGCCTACTGATGGGGGGGGATTGAGTCGAATTATATGAGGAAGGTTGTATTTGAATAAGTATGGTGGGTCTCTTGTGGTGTTTGTAGGTACTATGCTTGTGTATGATCAGACGTGGCCGAGAGAAAAGTGTTAGGTAAGTGGGGGAAGTTAGGAGGGCTGTTATGGTAGTTGGAAGGAAGCAGATAGCACTTGGAAGATTAGAGCAAGATTCAGAGCAAGGAAAATGGCATATAATTGATGTAAATTTATCCATTCGTGTTTGCAAGGTTTAGGCTGAGGTTTGTGAATGAGCAGGGCAGGTTGTTGTAGGGCATCTTTGGTGGTGTGCACCATGAGGGATAGTTCTACTCACAGTTTGTGAATTTCTATAGCATGCCGGTAGCTGTGGTCACTTATGCATTGGTAATGGAGCAGGAGGACTGGAGTGAAGTTGACAGTGTGGTGGAGACAGGACACGTTGCTTCCTTGTACTGCTTGTGGTAGGTTCCTTAGCTTTGTTGTTCGATGATCTGCCGTCTCGAGTATTTTTCATAGCCTAAGTGTCCCACCTAAGGGCCACGCCAAAGGACCCTCTGGTGAGGCCCTCAGGCACGGGTGCGCTGGGAGGCACTCCTTTTTGAAGAAGCTGGGGTTGCTGTTGCTGGGCCCTGATTGGCCTTCTGCTGGAGAGCGGGAGGGTTTGGCAACTCCTGCTCTCTATCAGGACGCCGATCGGGGCTAAGGGGAAGATGGAGGAGCAGCTCTTTGTGGGCTGGGAGGCGCTTCTATTTGAAAAAGCTGGGGTTGCTGTTGCTGGGCACTGATTGGCCTTCTGCTGAAGAGCGGGAGGGTTTGGCTCCTCCTGCTCTCTATCAGGACACCGATCAGGGCTCAGGGGGAGCCGTAAGAGCAGTTCTTTGTGTGCCAGGAGGCACTCCTTTTTGAAGAAGTCGGTGTTGCTGTTGCTGGGCCCTGATTGGCCTTCTGATGGAGAGTGGGAGGGTTTGGCGCCTCCACTCAAACACTAGAATTCATACGAGCTCTTCTAGACACTTGACGGTCAAGAGCATTTCTGCTCCAGGACCGTTGTTCGACTAGTGCAGCTAGCATCTCAAGTAAGGCTCAGAGACAATCTTTCGGCCACGGAGATGCTCCAACTTCTAGGCCATATGGCCTCCACAGTGCATGTAGTCCCATATGCCTGTCTGCACAAGTGGACAGCTCAATGGACTCTTGCCTCCCAGTGGAAGCAGATCTCTGGGGCCCTCAAGGATCAGATCCAAGTCACCAACAGTGTCATTGACTCCCTTCTGTGGTGGTCTACCCCAGGGAATCTTCTCGTAGGGTCACCTTTTCAGATGCCTCCACATCAATGCATTGTGACAACGGATGCCTCCAAACTGGGCTGGGGTGCCCATTTGGACTCTCTCTCCACTCAGAGCCACTGGATGAAGCAGGAGTCGCAACTCCAGATAAATTTACTGGAGCTTCGTGCCATATTCAATGCCCTCAAAGTGTTTCAACAACAATTACAAGGCCACGGAGTTCTCATCCAGATGGATAATCAGGAGGCTATGTTCTATCTGAACAAGCAAGGGAGGGAATGGGCTCTTGGGCCCTTTGCAGGGAGGCTCTCCATCTTTTGTCCTTTGCCAGGACAGCAAAATGTTTTAGCAGACAGATTGAGTCATATCCTCCTTTCACACGAATGGTCCCTCCATCAGGAAACAATTACCAACATCTTTCAGACCTGGGGGACTCCGGACATAGACCTTTTTGCCACTCCGCAAAATGCCAAACTACCTAGTTTTTGCACCAGAACCCCGATGTCCAGCCTTCAACAGGTGGATGCTTTTCACCTTCACTGGGGTCAGGACTTCCTGTATGCTCTTCCTCCCATACTCCTGATTCCCAAAATGCTTTTCAAGTTTCAAGCAGACAGGGGCTGCATGATCCTCATAGCCCCATGCTGGCCGTGTCAAACATAGTTTCCTCTCCTACGTCTATCCTAGACTCACCCCCTGAGCCTCAAGTTAGCTCCCGATCTCCTCTCCCAGGAGGAAGGGACACTACTCCATCCCAGTCTGTAGCCTCTCCATCTCATGGCTTGGCTGCTGGGAGCATAGTGTTGCAAGATCTTAACCTTCCTCAAGAAGTAAAGCAGATCTTGCTAGCCTCAAGGAAACTGTCCACCAGATGTTTCTATGACTTCAAGTGGTGTAGGTTCTCCACTTGATGTTCCCAGAAGGATCTTAATCCCTTCTCAGCTCCTGTGGAAGCTCTCCTCCAGTATCTCCTCCATCTTTCGTCCTCTGGTCTCAAGACGAACTTGATGAGAGTTCACCTCAGTGCAATTGCTGCTTCTCACCATCCCTTGGATGGGCAGCCTACCTCCTTGCAACCGCTTGTAACGCGTTTCATGAGAGGGCTTTTATTGACCAAGCTTCCCATCAGGCCACCACCGGTGGCATGGCATCTTAATGTTATCTCGGGACATCTCCTTACGCTGCCTTTTGAACCTTTAGCTACAAGCTCACTAAAGTTTCTCCCTGGGAAGGTCATCTTCCTTGTTGCTCTCACTTCAGCTAGATGCATTAGTGAACTTCAGGCATTGGTGGCAGACCCACTTTATACCCGGTTTCACCATGATAAAGTAGTCCTTAGGACTCACCCCCTTTCATGCCAAAGGTGGTGTCTCCTTTAAATCTCAATCAATCTGTTTACTTTCCTGTCTTTTCTCCTAGACTACATTCCTCTAGGGCAGAGGCAACCCTCCATACCCTTGACTGTAAACGGGCCTTCGCCTTCTATCTTCAGACTGTTGAGCACCGTAAAGACTCTCAGTTATTCATCCCCTTTGATCCCAGTCACTTGGGGTTGCCAGTATCCAAACGTACCCTTTCTAAATGGATAGCAGATTGAATTTCATTTGCTTATGATAAGGTAGGACTATCCCTTGAAGGTCATGTCACTGCCCGTAACATTTGTGCCATGGCTGCATCCATGGCAAATCTATATTTTGTTACCATTGATGAAATTTGCAAAACAGCCACATGGTCTTCGGTAGATATCTTTGCGGCTCATTATTCTTTTGACAAGGACTCCCGTTGGGATGCCATGTTTGGTCAGGTGGTACTCCAGCACCTCTTTCAGACTTAGGGCATCTTTTACCCTCCATCCCGGAATTTTTCAATGCCAGACATCCATGAAGGATCCATGCCCTCTTGAGGCCTGCTCTGAGGCAAATTTACTGATTCTGGGAGCATTTCTCTGGCATCTGGGAGCTAGGAAGTCCCATATATGAAGACTACATTCCTGCTTGTTCCTGGAGATAGCATAGTTACTCACCTGTAACAGGTGATCTCTGGGAACAGCAGGAATTTAGTCTTCACAACCAAACCTCCTTCCCTAGTAGTTGTAGGGTTTCTCTCCCTCTCTCTCTTTTCTCTCCTTTTATTTCAGCTACAAACTCAATTGAGAGTCACAAAGGCAGGAAGGCAGCAGCACAGCCACAGTGGGATGCTCCCAAAAGCTTTCCTATTGGATGCTGGGGAGCATTCCCATGCGGGCTCCATCGGTACCAATGTCACTCATATGTGAAGACTAAATTCCCGCTGTTCCCGGAAATCACCTATTGCAGGTGAATTACTGCGCTTTATCTGCCATCATGTTTCTGTGTTAGCACACATGCATGAGACTGCCTTTTCAGTAACTGGTCCACTCTTTGGAATTCATTACCTGGCACTCTCAATATAGAAGCTAATTATCTTAATATTAGGAAGCGACCAAAACCCTTTTACTTTTTCAAGTCTTTTAGTTTATTTTAACTTATGTGATCTGTAATAGTCACTTTTTGGTCTTATGTTATAGTTTATTGAACTTGATATACCATTTTACAGTAAAGCAGTGGACAATCAGCTAAAATGGAGGAAATAAAGATGGGAGGGTTGGGAAGGGAAGGAACTACAACAAATGATAGGAAAGCAAGAACAGTGTAGAGAGAATTAAAAGGCACAACTTAGCTTCGCAGGAGTCTGGCCTTACTCCAAAGGCTACTCAAAAAGAAAGGTCTTAAACTTCTTATAGCTCACCTAAAGGCGAGCGTGGAGAGGCAAACGTTTCTAAAATGAAGGGCTAATTAAAAATAAGGCAGAATTCCTTGTACATTCGTATTTTGCTCTGGATGGAGAAGGAAGGTGTAGCCTGTTTCCATGCAGTGAGCGTAAATAATGCCAGGGGGAGGGTGCAGGGCATACGGGATAATAAGCAAAGTTAAATAATCCAGAGCTGTATTGTGGAGCGATATATGAACCAATTTGAGAATTTTGTGGCATAGCCAGGAAAGTGGAAGCCAATGGTATTGGATCATAAGGGGAGTGATAGGATCAAATTTCCCAGTGTGGGGGCACTCTTAAGGCCATATTTTGGATAGGATTCATAAAGGGCCGAATAGCACAAAAGCACCAGAGAGTGATAAAGGAGAATTTAACAATAACAATGTGACTAATCTGCAATGAGAATGACAACTTGGAATCTGTGAAAACTCCAAGATATTTAAAAGACAGGCATAATGGCTGGATTGGGCCGACTGGAGGCGAGACACATGACGCGGCCGCTGGCGGAGGGAGGGCTCAAGGCCAGGAAGCAGGATAGGAGGTGGGGCGGGAGCCAGGATAAAAGGAGGAGGCTGAGGAGAGCTCTTCCTTTTCCCCTTAGCTGAAAAACGCAGTGCCCCTCCATATTAGGTAGCCTAAAGTCTGGGTATTCATTGTTTGGTCATTGTTTATTCACTGTTGATACACATGATGTACATATGGTTGCCAGGATTGTGTATAACTATATCCACAAGCTGTGGCCTAAAAGACTCAGTAATAAAGCTGTTTAGAAACAAACCAGGGGTTGGGCCTTATTTGTGGGAAAAGAGAAAGGGGGCGGGGGGTAAGGAAATGGCCAATGGGCCCGAAGCAAGTCTGGCATGCCAGGGGTCATGTTATGGGCAGATTATTGACTGCGGGGGCAGCGATAGAGGTGGATGTGCTGTCAGTGATCCAGATTGCTGCAGTCTTCTTAGTATTTAGCTGCAAAGCATTGGAATGCAACCATGCCGTGACTTTGTCAAGACAAGAGTTTATCTGTGAGAGGTCAGGGAGGAGGTGATCGATATATGCAATAAGAAGAATATCATCTGCATATATGTAAGATGAAATACTGGTAGATTGAATAAGAGATTCTTATCATCTCTTATTCAATCTACCAGTATTTCATCTTACATATATGACATTGAACAGTATTGGAGAAAGGACTGAGCCTTGTGGAACCCCACAAGAAAGAGGCAGAGACGTAAAGACAGGGCCCGACATTCAAATGTATTAGCACAGTTTGCAAACTTGAAAAATATGTAAATGTGTTTAAGCAGGATATTCAGTAACACTGACACGGTTAGGGCTGCTGGATATCAGCGGGTGCTGCTGTCATATGCCACAATGCCATGCAGTAAGCATCTGGGCATGTCATGGGCATTCCAGGGTGGAGAGGAGGCGGCATCTGTTGCTAACTGGGCAGTAGCGATATTGAGCCGCTGCCCTGTTAATATCCCATGAGCAAAGCTAGGTGTGGCAAAAGTTGGCTTATCTTCGAGCACAGGAGCTAACTAGGCAGCGGCTCAATATCACCGCTGCCCAGTTAGCTTCTGGGTTGAGCAGTGATCTGGATATTCAGCGCCGGGGGCTGCATATTGCCTCAGCATTGATTATCCGGGGTTAAATTTCAGTGATAATGGCTATTTGCTTTAGCAGCACTAGCCACCGCCACTTAATATCAGGCCCAGATTTTCCCACAGTGATACAGAAGGACCAGTGGGAAAGGAATGAAATGAACCAGGAAGGTACATTTCTACTGATCCCTATACTGTACAGGTAGGTCATGATCGACTAGGTCAAAAGCATCAGTTAGAGTGAATGGTGAGGGCTATTTGGCCCTGGTTGAGAGCACTATGGAGCTCTCTTATGACAGCAGTAATAATGGTTTCAGTACTGTGATGGGTGCGGAAACCGGATTGCCAAGGGTGAAGGGACAAGGTGTGTTCTACATGATCTTTAAATTGAGATAAGACACTATGTTCTGTCTGTTTGGAGAGGTACAGAAGATTAGATATGGTTGATAGTTGGCTGGGTCTGACTGTTCTTATTTTGAGCCTTTCAGAATTGAATGTTTTAGAAAGTACTTTCTTTTTTATATTTACCTTTGTTTAATCATCTGATTTCTTTGCATACTTTATTTTTAGTTATTAATTTCCATTGACTGCAAATTGCAATTTGTGCCTTTGAGTCAGTCTTGACTCCTGGTGACCCAGAAGCTCCTGGGTTTTCTTGGCAGCATCACCAGAAGTAGATTGCCAGGCCTTTCTTCCAAGGCAATGGAGGGTTAAGTGACTTGCCCAAGGCCACAAGGAGTGCTAGTGGGATTTGAACCCTGGTTGCTTGGTTACCAAGCCAGTGTTCTAACCACTAGGCTACTCCTCCACTCCCTGACTATGTGTTCTTTATTATGTATGTTTATGTTTGTAATCTGCAGAGAGTATTTGCTTGATTGTATCTTGTGGAATAGAAGTCTAATAGACAGATACTGTAATGTCAATGCTTGCATTTGTAGCAGTTTGCAATATTGCAAACCTTTGTGGTTAGAATTGGGAAGGGATTGATAGCTGAGTGTGAACTAAGTGGGTAATTTGAATGTTTATCTGCCCATGATAATAAGATTGCAGATGAGAAAGATAGATAGTTTTTGTTATCTTACAAGCAGCTATGCCATATAGCTGGCAGCTGGGATATGTATCCTTGAAATGTGGCCAGGAATAGCTAGGCAAACAAGTTTGGCTGTTTGGTCTTTATCTGCTACTATGTAAAATTTATCCATATTAGGGACCATGTAGTATCATGGGATTTTGGTAGAAGAAAGTGCAAAATCTCTAATTTTCTTCCCTTCCTTATGGTTACAAAGGGGCATCTGTTTATGCCTCAGTTTTCTTTGGAATAAGAGTTTCTTTCAGAATCCATATTAGCCTTTCTTTCATTTTCATTCTTTATGCTAGCTTCAGCTGCATCAGAGGGCCATTCCAAGCTCTAAAGTATAGGGGGTGGAAGGGTTATATTTGTTTGTCTGTTCTCTTTGTAGTCAGCCACAAATCTTTGTAAAATTACAGAGAACAGAGAGAATCATCGTAATCTAATAAACCCTAACCCTCGGTGTACTGCTACAATCTATAATCTGTTTACCATATCTGAAGCCTGGATTGAATCAAGAGAATAATAAAACAATCTGGTCCTCCTTACTTTTTTGTTTTTTTTGAGCTTTTTTGTTTTCAGTTTTTTTTTGTTTTTACTTTTACAAATTTTTGGAATCCTTTTTCCTGTGCAAAACCCTTTGCTGTGGGTGTATGTGCGTGGGTGTAAATATACATATGCTGCATCAGCATGTGCAAGCAGTTAGCCTGTGTGGGACAGAGATGATATGGTATGTGTATAAAGGATGAGGAGTGTGTATAGAAGTGTACATGTGTGGTTTAGATTTATATTAGTTTGGATGCAGATGGTATTTGTATAGCTAATGTATTCCGATTGATATGCTTTAGTACCTTTTTTGGCACTTTGGAATGTTTATAGGTTAGTGTGGATGGATGCAAATTTGTGTTCTTACTGTATGCTTGATGAGATGTAGGACAATAGAAGTAAGTTTAGATGATAGTATATGCTATTCATTATGGGGATAAATTTAAAAAACAGCTCTATTTTATGCACAAACATGTCTTATTTTTACAATCCAGGAGCTATGAAGGTGTAATTTTATAAAGCTTTTTTTGATGTGTAAAGCCTATTTTACCTGTGGAAAATAGCTTTTTAAAATTGTGATCTCTATGTAGGTGTTTCCAGGGCATCGTTTTGGTGGAAAGAGGCGGAGTTAGATGTTTTGTCAAATACACTTGTATGCATTCTTCGTCATGCATCCAAATTTGATGGTGTTACCCCCTTCCTTTTTTAGCAGCATTGGCTCCCGTTTTTTTACCGTGTTAAGTTTAAAATTCTCACACTTAATATAGAAAGTTTTAAACTCTGATTCTGCTCCATACTTTTTTATTTTCTATTTATGAACTTAAACATATTTTCCAAGCATAATACACTTGTTCAAGAAATAGATAGGGCATAAGGAAAAAATGATACATAAGAACATTACAAAAAAAGCAGGAAATCATACATTCCATTTCATCCTGCTAGACCAGTCCAGACAAGCGGGTTGTGTTCCCCTGCCAGCAGATTTTGAAGACAAAGAAAAAACTTCCAGAGCTCTGATTGGTTGAGCCCTGACAGGCACAGGCATACCCCTAGGGGTCCTCCTCAGTAGTTTCTCTGTCTCCAGCAGATGATGGTGTTTTTATTAATCTCTCCTCACGTTTTTTAATTTCTGTCCTTCCTTTCCTCCCTGGATGCACCCAGAACACACCGGAGGTGTTACTCTAGGTTTCCCAGGACATAGCAGCCCAATTCATAGCCAGGGTGACTTATCCTGAGGTGAGCTCCTGATCTTCGAGGTCAGTGGAGCTCCCTCCATATGGGAATTCCCAGCCACAAACCACAAGGGTCTGCAGGCTGGATGGAGGGCAGCTAAACTGCTTTAGAGCCACAGAACTGACAATACGATAAGCTGTCCTGTCCTCTGGGCTTTGGCTGCGCTGACCGGAAAACTGTGATTGACAGCTATGCTTCTTTTCCCTCCCTCCCCTCCCCCTCGGGACAGCTCGGGGCAGAGCCGGCTTTTTGGCCACGGTAGGAGCTCCGATCAGTACTCCATTCTCCCTCCGCCTGTCTTCTCTGGGGCCGCGGCTATCGTGTTTTTTTTCCGCTGTCTTTGGGAGTTTTGTACTCACAATTGCGTTTTTGCGCCATTTTCTGCCGGTGGCCATTTTCGCAAGCGCGCAATCGCGCTCCTGACGGCCACTTTCTGAATGGGAAGAGTTTGCTTGGCCTTTCAGGTCTGATCAGACTGCTCTCTGAGTTCTTTATCACCAGTTACAGCTTTCCTGGATAATTTGAATCAACTTCAATGTATTAAAAAAAAAAAGAGAGCACAGCCATGCCGGCGTCAGTACAGCACTGTATAGGCTGTAACAGAAAACAGAAGGAGTTGTCTGACAGGATGTGCACAGCTTGTCTCTCCCATCCAGGGGAATCATCAAGGGGCCCTTCAGTTGCCCTCCCTTCCCTGGACGCCCCTACGATGTCACTGCCCCTATCTCTGGATGGTCTGCAGTACATTTCCGCTACAAACGGGTCTCCAGTGTTATCTCTGCAACCTGCCTCTTCACAGCTTGAACCTGGCTCGCATCCCTCGGATGCACAATTTCTGGTGCTGTTTCGCCAAGCATGGGCCCTGTGGCAATCCGACTCTTCAGATGGGGCCCCTAAGATAGTGGCTGTCCCGGATAAGGGAGCAGCTGCAGTTTCACATCTTAAGCGGTCTCAAAAGTTGCCAGACCTCAAGGGGATACGCCTTCCCAAGGGAGGCTCAGGGGTTTTAGGCGACAGACCGGTGGCTCCTGAAGCTGAAGAAGACAAATCCTCGGCGGAAGGCAGCCTAGGGTATTCTGATCGGGAAGATGGGGAGTATTCTCCATCTGACTCTTCAATAACTGCTCCAGAAGATTCACAGGATATCCGTCTTTTCCGGAAAGAGGAGTTGCCTGCTTTGATAGAACAGGTGGTTGAAGCTCTATGTCTTTCTGACCCACCTGAGCCGGACGGTTCCCACATACAATCTCAGGCAGATTCTGTTTTACAGGGCATACGTAAGCCATCCAAAGCTTTTCCCTTCCCTGCAGAACTGCAGCAAATGGTGTCTCGGGAGTGGGAAACCCCGGATACCTCTCTGCATACAGCACGCCGCCTTGGACAGCTATATCTTTGGTTCCCAGCAGAGATGGAGCGATGGCTCTCATATCCGAAGGTGGATGCGTTGGTGACAGGAGTGACCAAGCATACCACCATTCCTTTCAAGGATGGAGCAGCGCTCAGAGACCAACAAGACCGTAAGGTCGAGAGTCTTTTGAAGACAGCTTTTTCATCTTCTACCCTGGCGCTGCAGGCGACTGTTTGTGGGGGCCTAGTGGCCCGGGCCTTGTTGCGCTGGATTCAGCATCTACCAGAGGATCCAGCCACGGGGCATCTAGAATCCGTCACTACCTTTTTGGCAGACTCCTCCTATGATTTGTTGCGCCTCTCAGCTCGCTCTGTGGCAGCGGTAACGGTGGTGAGGAGATGACTGTGGCTGCGACAGTGGGCAGCAGATGTCGCCTCCAAGACGCGCCTCTCAAAACTCCCTTTTAAGGGGAGACTCCTGTTTGGTGAAGATCTTGATAAATTAGTGAAGGATCTCGGTAAGGTTAAGCCCCAACGTCTGCCGGAAGATCGCCCGAAGACCGCACCAAGGCGATCATTGCGGTCTTAAAATCAGAACTCTGGACAATTTTCTAGACCTCGCGACTCCCGTAGATACCGCTCGCATAAGCCTGCTCCCTCTTCGGTTCCGTCCGGTCGTTTTGGCCAGAGAACCCAGTCCTTTTGAGGAGCTCGGAAAGGCAGTGAGTCCTATTCAGGGACAGGAAAGTTCTCCACTACCGCGCGTCCTTCCCGCTGATGGGACGGGCAGCCCACTCAAGACCCTGCCTCCAGTGGGAGGTCGATTGGCACTCTTTTCTCAACAGTGGGCAAATATAACGTCCGATCAATGGGTTCTCGACATTATATCGTGGGGCCATTCCCTTGATTACTGGCGGCCTATTCCCGACGCTTTCCTGCTCTCTCCAGCAGGGGTGCCAGGGAAAAGAATGGCCATCCAAACCACCCTGCACCGGCTCCTTCTGTTCAACACCATTCGTCCTGTTCCACCCTTAGAGGGCTAGGCCGTTTTCCCATCTATTCTGTGGTGCCCAAAAAGGATGGCTCATTTCGTCCAATTCTGGATCTCAAGGGAGTCAACCACAGCCTTTGAGTGCCTCACTTCTGGATGGAAACACTTCGATCTATCATTCAGGCGGTGCGCAAGGGAGAGTTCCTTGCATCACTTGACCTTGCAGAAGCATACTTTCACATTCCCATTTGGCCCGAGCACCAACGCTTCCTACGGTTCACCATTCTCGGACAGCATTTTCAGTTTCAGGCAATGCCGTTTGGCTTAGCCTCCACTCCTCGGACTTTTTCCAAGGTAATGGTGGTGGTAGCAGCAGCCTTGCGCAAACAGGGAATCCGGGTGCATCCTTACTTAGACGATTGGCTTATTCGAGCAGATTCTCTCCCGGAGGCCCGCAACACCATACCCACGGTAGTTTCCTTCCTGGAAGATTTAGGTTGGGTAATCAATTGCGCCAAGAGCTGCCTCCAGCCATCTCAGCAACTCAATTTTCTAGAGGCACGATTCGACACCCACCAGGGCCACGTGTTCTTGACGCAAGAGCGCTTCCTCAAGCTCTCGGCACAACTTCGCCTGTCCTCTCCTTGGGTTTGGGATTACCTTCAGATCCTGGGAACTATGGCGGCCACCATCGAGCTAGTGACCTGGGCAAGGGCACATATGCGCTGTCTACAGAAGGCGCTCCTCCCTCGATGGTCCCCAATATCGGAAGACTACCAACTCCGTCTCCCGCTCCTGCAGTCAGACGCAGCCTCCGTTGGTGGCTGTCCCCATGCAATCTGCTCCAGGGTGTACCCCTGGAGAATCCATGCTGGATATTAATGACAACAGATGCCAGTCTCTCCGGTTGGGGAGCTCACGTCCGGTCTCATACAGCGCAGGGAACTTGGGTGCCACACGAGTCTCATTGGACTATCAATCGACTAGAGGCTCGGGCAGTCCGCCTCACCTTGCTGTGCTTTATACACTTTCTACGGGATCAAGCATTTCGAGTCCTCTCCGACAATGCAACTACAGTGTCTTATCAACTGCCAAGGGGGCACAAAGTGTCCAGGAGTAACAAAAGAAATGAATCTCCTTTTCCCTTGGGCGGAGAGGCACTTGCAGGCCATCTCAGCACAGCATATTGCGGGGACAAGCAATGTCAAGGCCGACTTTCTCAGCTGACACACTCTCGATCCCGGAGAATGGGAACTTGCTCCGAAAGCCTTTCAGGGAATAGTATAAAGATGGGGGTGGCTGGCAATGGACCTCATGGCCTCAGCATCAAATGCCAAGGTGCCGGCTTTCTTCAGTCGCTGGAGGGAACACGGGTCAAAGAGGATAGATGCATTAGCACAGCCATGGCCAAACCATGTTCTTCTATGCGTGTTTCCTCTGTGGGTCATGATCGGGAAAGTTCTCCATCGGATCATGGAGCACCAGGGACCGGTGATCCTGGTAACTTCAAACTGGCCCCGAAGACCCTGGTATGCAGATCTCATGCTGTTGTCTCGAGAAGTCCCTCTGCAGTTGGCGGCTCCTTTGACCCTTCTTCGACAAGGTCCATTCTCCATGGAAAACCCCGCTCCCTACTCGCTTACGGCTTGGCTCTTGAATGCCGCAAATTGACCCACAAGGGCTACTCTGGCAAAGTGGTGGCTACTCTTCTCAATGCTCGTCGATCTTCGACGTCTCTAGCATACGCTCGCGTGTGGCGTGTTTTTGAGTTATGATGTTCTCGGCACAAGGTCTCCCCATGGCGCACTAACATTCCAGAAATCCTCGCCTTTCTACAGGAGGGCCTGGATAAGGATTTAGCCCTCGGGACTCTTTGAGTACACGTGGCCGCCCTAACTTGTTTCTGTGGGCCAGTGCATGGGTGATCGCTGGCATCGCACTCAGACGTGACTCGGTTTCTCAAGGGGATCAAAGTGCTGCGTCCGCCGGTACGTCCGGTAGTGCCTCCCTGGGATCTTGCCCTGGTCCTGAAGGCGCTTATGGACCGACCCTTTGAGCCCCTCAAAGAGGCCACTCTTCGGGACTTAACACTTAAAACAGTATTTTTGGCAGCAATAACCTCGGCTCGTAGAATCTCCGAATTGCAAGCTCTCTCATGTTGGGATCCCTATCTTTCTTTCTCTGCAGAGGGCGTCTCTCTTCGAGCAGTCCCCTCCTTCTTGCCTAAGGTCCTTACACCTTTCCATCTCAATCAACCGGTATTGTTGCCTGCCTTTTCAAAAGAGCAATATTCTGGGCAGCATAAGGATCTCTGGGCGGTGGACCTCAATAGAATCCTGAAAGTTACCAATTTTTTTCGTAAGTCTGGCCATCTCTTTGTGCTCTTTGTGGGACCTCGAAAGGGTCTCATGGCCTCTAAGTCCACTATTGCTAGATGGGTCCGGCAGGCCATTGAGGCGGCCTATATTAGTCAGGGAAGACCGGTACCTATGGGTATATGGGTTCACTCCACTTGAGCCCAGGTAAATTCCTGGGCCGAACATTCTCAAGTCGCTCCTCTCGATATCTGTCGCGCGGCAACCTGGTCTTCTTTGTCAGCGTTCGTTCGGCATTATCAACTAGACATCCAGGTGCGAGAAGACAGTCAGTTTGGAGCCGGGGTGCTTTCAGCGGCTCTCTCTGCCCACCCTAGAGGTCGTTGGCTTGGGTACTTCCCGTTTGTCTGTACTGGTCTAGCAGGATGAAATGGAAGGAGAAATTTCACTTAAAGTTAATTTCCTTTCCTGGAATCCTGCTAGACCAGTCCAGGTCCCACCCAGCTGTCAGTTACAGTGCTACTGGTGCAGTAGAGCCGAAGTTCATCTTTCAGGGCGTCCTAAAGAAAATTGATACAGACGGATGTCCTAGACGCCTTTTACGCATCTCTTGCTCATGTATATAGTTGAGACAATCTTCTCATGTGTACTTATTTGGCCTTGTTAGCCAGTTTCCATAATAACATTTTTTTGCTAAGCAGAGTATACTGAGGAGGACCCCTAGGGGTATGCCTGTGCCTGCCAGGGCTCAACCAATCAGAGCTCTGGAAGATTTTTCTCTGTCTCCAACATCTGCTGGCAGGGGAACACAACCGCTTGTCTGGACTGATCTAGCAGGATTCCAGGAAAGGAAATTAACGGTAAGTGAAATTTCTCCTTTTTTATTAATGCCCTAGTCCCTCTAGCCCAACAACAGAGGGGTTCCCAAGAAAGGAAAACAAAATACATTGCAAACATGTGAGGAAAACATTATAAATCAGCCTAATCAGCAGGTATAATCAAAAAGCTGCAAATTATTCAGCAGTAGCATGAGATACAATGGTAAGATAAGTATTGATGAAAGCAGCCAGTTAAGGGGGATCAAAAAAGCATAATTTACAGATTGAGCCCTTACTAGCTATTTACAAGGGAATTTAAGAAAGAATAACCCCCCCCCCCCCCAAGTGAACCACTGCTGGCTTAAGAAGAAGGAAATCCCTTCATCTCTTCTGGGTTTCCCGAGCCAGATCTGGATATATACGAACAAGAAGCCCCTTAAAGGGCACAGAGAGCTTCTTAAAATAAAGCTTAAATAGCCATTCTCGATCAGAAGGCTAAGCCACCGTTAACAACCATGTAGAAGGAACAGTTGATTCAGAATCAATAGATTCAAAGATACTGGAAATATTAAGAAATATCCGTATGTTATGTCTCAGCAAGAGAGGACTGCTATATCCCAGCAGTCACCTTCTGGCAATTTGGAACATAGATAAAGGTAGTTGGGATTCTAAAGGAACCCCAAGCACTTCAACAAACTACTGCTTAAGCATATCCCTAGCCGAAGTTAGGGGTGTCCAAGGAAAATTAACCAAACAAAGATTCATGGACCGACCTGATTTTCCAATAACTTAGCCTTATGTTTAATGGCTGAAAAGTATTTCATCAAAACAGAATGTTAGCTTTCATGCTTTTGAACTTTTAAGAACATAAGATATGCAATACTGGGTCAGACCAAGGTCTATTAAGCACAGTATTCTGTTTCCAACAGTGGCCAATCTAGGTCACAAGAATCCCCAAAAGACACAGGTTCCACAATGCTTGTATTGGGGCAAGCAGTGGATATGCTGGGTCCCCATTAATAATGGTTTATGGACCTTTCCTCCAGAAACTTGCCCAAACCTTTTTTATACCCGGCTACATTAACAGCTTTTACTACATCCTCTGGTAACAAATTCCAGAGTTTGATTACACTTTGAGTGAAAAAATATTTTCTCTAATTAGTCTTAAGTTAACCTGTAGCTTCATTACATGTCCCCTAGTCTTTCTATATTTTGATGGCGTAAACAATCGATCTACGTTTACCCGTTCCACTCCATTCATTAATTTATAGACCTCTATCATATCTCCCCTCAGCCATCTCTTTTCTAGGTTGAAGAGCCCTAACCTTTTTAGCCTCTCTTCATAGGGGTATCCTACCATCCCCTTTACTATTTTGGTGGCTCTTCTCTGTACCTTTTCTAATAACACTATATCCTTTTTAAGATACGGCGACCAGAATTGCACACAATATTCAAGGTGCGGTCGCACCATGGAATGATACAGAGGCATTATAATATCCTTTGTTTTATTTTCCATTCCTTTCCTTATGATACCAAGCATTCTATTTGCTCTCTTGGCCGCCGCTGCACACTGGATGGAGGGTTTTAAAATGTTATCCACGATGACACCTAAATATTTTTCCTGGGTGGTGGTTCCTAATGTGGAACCTTGCATCGTGTAACCATAGTTTGAGTTGTTCTTTCCTAGGTGCATAACTTTGCACTTGTCCACATTAAATTTCGTCTGTCATTTAGATGCCCTATCATCCAGTTTATCAAGGTCCTCTTGCAATTTTTCACAATCCTCATGGGATTTAACAACTTTGAATAATTTTGTGTTATCTGCAAATTTGATAACCTCACTCATTATTCCCATTTCCAGGTCATTTACGAATATGTTAAAAAGCAGCAGACCCAGGACAGATCCCTGGGGTACTCCACTATTCACCTTTCTGCATTGGAAAAATTGGTCTGCTTTCTATCTTATAACCAGTTCCCTATCTACAATAGTACACTGCCTGCTATCCCATGACTTTTTAATTTCGCCAAGAGGGTTTCATGAGGGACCTTGTCAAAGGCTTTCTGAAAATCAATATACACTATATCAACCAACTCACCTTTGTCTACCTGTTTATTCACACCTTCAAAAAAACATAACAGGTTAGTAAGACAAGACATTCCTTGGCTAAAGCCATGTTGGCTGTCTCCCATTAAGCCATGACTATCTACATGTTCAGTAATTTTGTTCTTTATAATGGTTTCTACCATTTTTCCCAGTACTAACGTCAGGCTCACCATTCTGTAGTTTCCCAGATCACCCCTGGAACCATTTTGAAAAATTGGCGTTACATTGGCCATCCTCCAATCTTCAGGTATTATAGATGATTTTAATGATAGTTCACAGATTACTAATAGCAGGTCTGCAATCTCATATTTCAGTTCTTTCAACACCGGTCCAGGTGTTTTGCTACTCTTCAGTTTGTCAAATAGTTCTAATACATTTTCTTGGTGTATTGGGAGGAGTGGTCTAGTGGTTAGGATAAGGTACTTCAGGCCGGAGGGCCGGGGGTTCAAGTCCCACCTGGGGACAGCAATCTCAGGCCAGAGGGACTGGGATTTCTAGTCCTATAGGCACTCCTTGTGGTCTTGGGCAAGCCACTTAAACCTCCATTGCCCATGTTCCCTGTAAGTATTAGTGTATGTCTCATATCCCCTCGTGTTAAATGTATCCCCCAATTGACCGCTTTGACCCGGTGAAAAGTGGGATATAAATACAGCTAAATAAATAAATATTGATTTTTCTTTCAATTCTTCTGCGGCATCACCTTTAAATACCATTTCAGTCATGGGTAACATCCCTACATCTTCCTCAGTAATGACTGAAGCAAAGAATTCATTCAGTCTCTCCGCTATGGCCTTGTTCCCTCTTAGTGCCACTTTTACTCCTCTATCATCTAATGGTCCAACTGACTCACAGATTTTTTGCTATGAATGTACTTGAAAAAGTCTTTATTATACGTTTTGGCTTTCACAGCAAGCTTCTTCTCAAATTCTCTCTTTGCCTGCCTTATCAATGCCTTGCTTTAACTTGCCAGTGCTTGTGCTGTTTCCAGTTTTCCTCATTTGGCTCCTTTATTCCATTTCCTGAAAGATGCTTTTTTGACAACAACAGCCTCTCTGACCTCACCTTTAAAACATGCTGGTGGTTTTTTGGACTTCCTTCCTTTTTTCTTAAAGTGTGTAATACATCTGGTCTGGGCTTTCAAGATAGTATTTTAAACACCCATGCTTGATGTAAATCTTAAGTTTTGCAACTGCTCCTTTTAGTTTTTCTTAATTATTTTCCGCATTTTATCATAGTCTCCCTTTTGAAAGTTAAAAGGTTGTACTGTGGATTTCCTTACGTCCTTCCTCCATTTATTAAATCAAACGTGATCATGCTATGATCACTATTGCCAAGTGGCCCCAACACCCTTATCTCTTGCACCAGATCTTGTGTTCCACTAAGGACCTCTTGTCAGTTTGTGAACCAGCTGCTCCAAGAAGTAGTCATTTATTTCATCTAGAAACTTTATCTCTCTAGCATGTCCTGCCGTGACACTGACCCAGTCGATACCCGGTAATTGAAATCGCCCATTATTATTACTGTGCTGTAACTTTTGTTAGCTTCCCTAATTTCTTTGAGCATTTCATCATCCATTTGTTCATTCTGGCCATGCAGTCGATATTACACCCCCATTACACCCCCAAATAGGAGAAAATATTTCTTCACTCAACGTGTAATCAAACTCTACGATGGGCATTCCTCGTAGATGAATAGAAATAAAGCGTTCGCTAATTGTGTTGTGTTTCATTACAGTTCTTACAAGTTTCTTCTTAATTACAAATGCAACACCATATACTTTGTTTTTCATTTCCAACATAGTATACCATGTGATCATCAGATGCAAGGTGACCGATGCCAGTCCATTTCAATTCGCTGACACCCAACAGATCAAGTTGGACATGTTCCATTTCATTATTGACTACCTCCAACTTCCCTTAGTTCAACATATAAGACATCTTTGCAGCTTCTGATTCTCATTTCACATACAGCTACATGAGCAGTCAGACATTCCAGAGTTTTGATCCAACCACATCATAAATGCTGGCTTTACTCTGAAAAGTCTTCAGCTCATCCCCAGTAGCCTTCTGACCTAGGGGTCTCATCTTCCAGCGCTATAGTGCAATTTTTTTCGTTGTGATTATTCATTAGGCTTTCTTGGCGAGATACGGAACTAGATTGCCAGGCCAGATAATGCTAGTGTTGTTGCCATTGTCACAGAAATGTGATCCTCTGCCACCAACACCATCCTATTCTGCTGCTGCCCAGATGGGTGGTTTGTCTTAGTTTGGCACCTCAGCTGAGACCTGTCCATCTTGGAAGACCATGTAAGTAGTTAAGCATTTCCAGGAACAAGCAGGAATGTAGTCTTCACATATGAGTGATGTCGATATCGACGGAGCCCTCGCGGGAATGCTCCCCAGCATCAAATAGGAAAGCTTTTGGGAGCATCCCACTGTGCCTGCGTTGCTGCCTTCCTGCCTTCCCAACTCTGCCTCCTCAATTCTTCATTGTCCACGGAGCCAGCAGGAAGCAAATCCTGTCACCACAGAAAATTTGTTAAATTTGTTTATTTTATTTTTTTGTGGTTTGCGTCTGCCTTACCATTGATACTGGAACCGACTTCCGTCAGTTTTTCCTTTCTTTCTTTTTATTTCCTGTAAAAATAAAAAAATATTGTAGAACTTTTCTCAGGCGCATCAATGCCATTTTAGACCTTAAGCCTACCATTTTGTAGGAGTGGAGGAGTGGCCTAGTGGTTGGGGCAAGGTACTTCAGGCCGGAAGGTCAGGGGTTCAAATCCCACTAGAGGACAGCAACCTTGGGCCGGAAGGACTGGGGTTTCTAGTCCCACAGGTGCTCCTTGTGGTCTTGGGCAAGCCACTTAACCCTCCATAGCCCATGTTCCCTGTAAAATAGTTATCTCCAAGTTATAATGCCCTGTTCAATGTAATTTCAGTTTGTTCAATGTAAACCGCACTGATGCAGAATAGCACGGTATATAAGAGAATATAATAAATAAATAAATAAATAAAATTTTGTCTATCGACACTAAGGAGAAACCAGCTAGAGGTTTTAAAAAAATGTTCTAAGTGTGGCAGTACCATTTCAACTACTGATACACACAACTGGTGTCTCCAATGCCTTGGTCCAGACCACCAGCCTTCAGAGTGTCCTCTATATAAAAAGATGACAAAGAGAGGCCTACAGAATTGAGCTGCTAAATTAGGCACACTCTTTGCCTCAGACACGGTTTCTTTTGGCATCGACGTCATTGAGGGCATCGTCTTTCTCTCATGGATCTCAGGTACCGAAGCATAAGTCTTCTTAGAAGAAAAGCCGTTCCCCCAAGGGTAGATCTCTTTCTAAGCATAGAGATGCCTTGAGCATTGCCCTGGAGGTGGATCGGCCAGCCAAACAACCCCGGTGGGAGGATCTTTCCTCCAAAGCCATCGAGGGGTCCCAGGATGCTCCCGAGGCCTCCACCTCTGGAGAGCTCCTGGTGCCATGCTCTGGGACATAGCCCGCATCTCCGGTACCAATTCACAAGCATCAGTGGGCTCTCTGGATCAATGTATCCTGGCCATTGAGTGGAGCTTAGTAGTTCTACTGGTGGCTTCAGTTCCAGTCAAATCTTTCCTGGTGGTACTGCCGGCCAAGTCTACTGTACCAATGCAAACTGCATCTGCTTATATGCCGCTCGATGCGCTGCCGCCCATGCCTGCTCTCAATTCCTTCCCCAGTACCGAGGGTTCATTCAGGCAACTCCCTTGCTCCAATGCCAAATTCAATCAGTATGGAGCCTTAACGGAGCAGGGACATTGAGTGCATCGATACTTTGTTTTCTGATTCCGATTCTTCCAATGATGAATCGCCCAATACCTGAAGACTTCAGACTCCTGAGGATATGTCATTTCAAGAATTTATTTGAGACTTAGCAAGAGTACTTTCTATAACAGTGACATCTGAGAAAGAACCTAGAGCAGAGGAATTGGAGATCCTCCATTACCCTACAGCTCCTAAGGAGGCGGCCACACTTCCAAGTCACCACATTCTCCATGATCTCATGCTTCGGATGTGAGAAACTCCTCTTACTTTTTCTGCATTCTCGACGACTTGATACCATGTATCGAGTACCGGAGTGTCCTGGCTTCCAAAAGATGCAGTTGCTGCATCACCCAATGGTAGTGGAATACGCAATGCATCAAATTAAAAGTTCTAAAACACATTCTTATAACCCTCTGGGTAGAAAATCAAGAATCCTCAATGCTTTTGGACCGGTGTTTTCAAGCTTCCATGCTGTCAGCTAGAATAAGCTCATACATACTCTATATGGGTATGTTCCTCAAAGAAGTTACTAGGGATCTGGAGTCAATGTCCCCTCTTCTCCCTGATGATAAGAGAGCTGACTATCTCACCCTGGTCAGACATGCCCAGAACGTCTCAAAGTTTCTCTATAGAACAACTTTTGACTGCTTTGAGTGCAACAGTAGAGCCACATCAATTTGCATCGGTGCATGCAGGATTGCTTGGCTCCAGGCATCAGATCTTCAACAATGGGTTCAAGACAAACTGGGTAATATTCCTTGCATATGTGAAAACCTTTTTGGCAAGGACTGGCAGGATAAAGATTCTCAGTTAGAATCTGAGAATACTACTTTGAATAGGCTCTCTAGGTCTATTGCCAACCCTGCTAAGAAGAAAACAGCAGCAAAGAAAGCTTTCTTTAGTAAGAAGATGTAGTTTTATCTTTCTTACACCCCTGCTTCTTGACACCAACCTCAGGGTGAACATAACATAAGAACATAAGATATGCCATACTGGGTCAGACCAAGGTCCATCCAGCCCAGTTTCCTGTTTCCAACAGTGGCCAATCTAGGTCATAAGTACCTAGCAGTTTCCCCAAAAGACACAGGTTCCACAATGCTTGTATTGGGTCAAGCAGTGATATCTCGGGTCCCTTTTAATAATGGTTTATGGAACTTTCCTTCAGGAACTTGTCCAAACCTTTTTAAACCCAGCTGAACTAACAACTTTTACTACATCCTCCAGTAACAAATTCCAGAGTTTGATTACACGTTGAGTGAAAAAATATTTTCTCTTATTAGTCTTAAATAAGTTACCCTGTAGTTTCATTGCATGTCCTCTAGTCTTTCTATATTCTGATGACGTAAACAATCGATCTGCGTATCTCCAGGAACAAGCAGGAATGTAGTCTTCACATATGGGTATCGTCGGCACCGATGGAGCCCCCGCGGGAATGCTCCCCAGCGTCCTATAGGAAAGCTTTGGAGAGCTTCCCTCTGTGCCTGCGCTGCTGCCTTCCCACCTTTCCAACTCTCCCTCTTCAGTTTTTCATTTTCTGCGGAGCCGACAGGCAGCAACTCCTGTCACTGCATAAAATTTTCTTTTTTGTGGTCGCGTCTGCTTTCCCGTTGACGCCCATACCAGTTCCACCAATGTCTTCTTTATTTCCTTCTTTTAAAAAAAAAAAAAAAAAAACAGCTTTTTCTTGAGGGTCTGTCCCCTCTTGGTGCTTCGATGCCATTTTGGGCACTAGGCCCTGTTTTTTCTCAAAATGGAGAAACCATCTAGTGGTTTCAAAGAAATGTTCGAAATGTGGCGGTACCATTTTCACTACCGACACCCATGACTGGTGTCTTAAATGTTTGGCCCAGACCATTCTCCATCGGAGTGTCTCCTCTGCAGAAAGATGACCAAGAGGGGCCTGCAAAATAGAGCTGCCAAGCTCGGCACCCTTTTGCCTCAGATGCAATGTCCGTTGCATCGATGTCATCCAGGGCTTTATCTTCCTCCCATGGATCTCAGGTAACCAAACCCAGGTCTTCTTCGAAGACCGGTTGGTCCTCAAAGGGTAGATCTCCTTCTAAGCATTAAGATGCTTCCAGCATTGCCCTTGAGGTGAATACACCGGCCAAACCACCCCGGCGGGAGTTTCTTGCCTCCAAAGCATTAACGGGGTCCCAAGATGTTCGAGGAATCTATCTCCGGAGAGCTCTTGGTGCCATGTTCTGGGGTCGTGGCATGCTCCACCGGTACCGACACCCAGACATCGGCAGGCTCCATGGATCAATGCATCCTAGCCATTGAGCATAGCCTGGCGGCCTTGTTAGCAGCCTCGGTACCGCTAAAGCCGCTACAATTGGTTCCACAGCCAATCGGTACCGATACCGGTACTGGATGTATCGGCAGTTATTGTTCTGCCGCTCTCCATGCTGCCACCCATGCCAGCCCTAGAATCAGTGTCTGGCATAAAGGGTCCGGTATCAAGGCATTCCAATGCCGACTTCGATCGGTACCGACGACAGGCAGTACAGGAACACCCAGCCCATCGATACTTCGAGTCATCCTATTCTGATGAATCCATCGATACCAGAGCGGTTCTTCCAGAGGATCCCTCTCCTTCACCACAATGGCAGATGTCTCCTCTGGAGGACATGTCTTTTCAAGACTTTATATGGGATGTGGCTCAGGGTCTCTCGATCACCGTGACCCCCGAAAAGGAACTGAGAGCTGAAGAACTTGAAATTCTTCAGTATCCGACAGCCCCCAAGGAGGCTGCAACCCTTCCCTTACACCGGATTCTGCATGATCTCATGCTTCGAATTTGGGAAACACCCTTAACTGTGTCTCCACATTCCCGAAGATTCGATAGAATGTACCGGGTACCGCAGTGTCCCGGATTTAAAAAAATACAGTTACCACACAATTCTATGGTCGTGGAATCGGCGATGCGCTGGATCAAAAGTGCTAAGACACATTCTCTAATCCTCCGGGCCGTGAGGTGAGGACTCGCGATGCCTTTGGGAGTCGATGTTTTCAAGCCTCTATGCTGTCGGCCAGAATAATTTCTTACATACTCTACATGGGTATGTTTCTTCGAGAGGTTACTAAAGATTTAGAACTCATGGCCCCTCTTCTCCCCAATGACAAGAGGTCCGATTTTCTTACTCTTGTTAAGCATGCCCAAAATGTCTCTAAGTTCATGAACAGGGCAACCTTTGATTGTTTTGAATGCATTAGCAGAACCTCTACTATTTCTATCGGTGCATGTCAGATTGCTTGGCTATAGAAATCCGATTTAGAAAAGTGGGTGCAAGATAAGCTGTGAAATATTCCTTGCACAGGAGAAGACCTTTTTGGCAAGGACTGGCATGATAAAGCTTCTCAGCTTGAATCCGAGAATACTACTTTAAATAGTATTGTACACCATTTTGACTGGTATAAAAATGGTATAACCCCCCCCCCACACACACACCCACCCACACACCCACACACACACACACACACCCCCACACACTTTAAATAAATAAATAAATAAATAATTGTGGTTGAACCGCATGAAAGAGAGAGCTTAAAATGCTTTCCAATAAAATAGATGAATCAGTACAGTGTTGTTGAAAATGCCAAATCCAAGGAAAATAAATACTTGGGTAACAGGACAATATTTTCAAGGAGATTAGCGCTCAGTCATAATCAGCCAAGGATGGGACAGTGGTTTAAGGAGATGAACCTTGGATCACAGATTCAGCCACATTGGGGTTAGATTCAGGAGTCACATAGTTGTATCACAGGGATATTATCTTTAAATCACTTGCAGTCCAACACAAGAAAAGTAGTTTGAAGGAATAGTAAGAAGAGATTTCTCTCAGATATGCAGTCACTGGAAGCTTTACAGAATGACAAGATTGAAAAGATTTTAGTTTACATTTAAACCTCAGCAGAGAGCTTCTAGTTTAAATTTAAAACTCAGTCAGGGCCTAGGATCAGCAGAGAGATTTAATTTAAATCAAATCAGAGTATAGCTTAGCATAAAAGGAAAAATAGGGTCAATATTCTTTGAACTCATTTTTCTTCATTGTATCAGAGCAGTCAATTCCCTTCTGACCACTCCTGCCTTAATCACTCTTGTTGTCTCTCTCTCATTCTATCTAGATTTGACTATTGTAATGTAGCACTTGCCGGCCTCCCTCAGTTCTTTTTAAAGCACCTTAAGAACATAAGATATGCCATACTGGGTCAGACCGTGGTCCATCAAGCCCAGTATATTGTTTCCAACAGTGGCCAATCTAGGTCATACGTACCTAGCAGTATCCCCAAAAGACACAGGTTCCACAATGCTTGTACTGGGTCAAGCATTGATTATCCTGGGTCCCTTTTTAATAGTGGTTTATGGACCTTTCCTCCAGGAACTTGTCCAAACCTTTTTTAAACCCAGCTACACTAACAGCCCTTACTACATCCTACGGTAACAAATTCCAGAGTTTGATTACACGTTGAGTGAAAAAATATTTTCTCTTATTTGTCTTAAATAGTTTACCCTGTAGCTTCATTGCATGTCCCCTAGTCTTTCTATATTTTGATAGCGTAAACAATTGATCCACGTTTACCTGCTCCACTCCATTCATTAATTTATAGACCTCTATCATATCTCCCCTCAGCCGTCTCTTTTCCAGGTTGAAGAGCCCCAACCTTTATAGCCTCTCTTCATAGGAGTAGCCTTCCATCCCCTTCACCATTTTGGTGGCTCTTCTCTGTACTTTTTCTAATAATGCTATGTCCTTCTTAAGATACGGTGACCAGAACTGCACACAATATTCAAGGTGCGGTCGTATCATGGAACGATACAGAGGCATTATAATATCCTTTGTTTTATTTTCCATCCCTTTCTTAATGATACCTAGCATTCTATTTGCTTTCTTGGCTGCCGCTGCACACTGGGCAGAGGGTTTTAACATGTTATCCACGATGACTCCTAAATCTTTTTCCTGGGTGGTGGTTCCCAATGTGGAACCTTGCATTGTGTAACTATAGTGTGGGTTGTTCTTCCCTAGGTGCATAACTTTGCACTTGTCCACATTAAATTTCATCTGCCATTTGGATGCCCAGTCTTCCAATTTATCCAGATCCTCCTGCAGTTTTCCACAATCCTCTTGGGTTTTAACAACTTTAAACAGTTTTGTATCATCTGCAAATTTGATAACCTCACTCGTTGTTCCCTTTTCCAGGTCATTTATGAATATGTCAAAAGGTAGCGGACCCAGTACAGATCCCTGGGGTACTCCACTATTCACCTTTTTCCATTGGGAATATTGGCCATTTAGCCCTACCCACTGCTTTCTATCTTTTAACCAGTTCCCGATCCACAATAGTACAGTGCCTCCTATCCCATGACTTTTTAGTTTCGCCAAAAGTCTCTGATGAGGGACCTTATCAAAAGCTTTCTGAAAGTCCAGATACACTATATCAACTGACTCACCTTTGTCTACCTGTTTATGCACACCTTCAAAAAAACATATCAGATTAGTAAGATAAGATCTTCCTTGTCTAAAGCCATGTTGGCTGTCTCCCATTAGGCCATGACTATCTACATGCTGTGTAATTTTGTTCTTTATGATGGTTTCTACCATTTTCCCGGTACTGACGTCAGACTCACCGGTCTGTAATTTCCCGGGTCACCCCTCGAACCCTTTTTAAAGATTGGTGTTACGTTGGCGACCCTCCAATCTTCAGGTATTACAGATGATTTTAATGAAAGTTCACAGATTACCAATAGCAGGTCCGCAATCTCATATTTCAGTTCTTTTAACACTCTTGGATGTATACCATCCGGTCCAGGTGATTTGCTACTATTCAGTTTATCAAATAGTTGTAATATATCTTCCCGGTGTAGCGATATTTCTCTCAATTCCTCTGCAGTATCACCTTTAAATACCACTTCAGTCTTGGGTAACATCCCTACATCTTCCTCAGTAAAGACCGAAGCAAAGAATTTATTCAGTCTCTCTGCTATAGCCTTGTCTCCTCTTTCTGCCCCTTTTACCCCTCTATCATCTAATGGCCCAACGGACTCTCTCACAGGCCTTTTGCTACGAATGTACTTGAAAAAGTCTTTATTTCGTGTTTTTGCTTCCGTAGCAAGTTCCTTCTCAAATTCTCGCTTTGCGTGCCTTATCAATGCTTTGCATTTAACTTGCCAGTGCTTGTGCTGTTTCCAGTTTTCTTCGTTTCACTCTTTTTTCCATTTCCTGAAGGATGCTTTTTTGGCAGCAACAGCCTCTCTGACCTCACCTTTAAACAATGCTGGCAGTTTTTTGGACTTTCTTCCACTTTTCTTAATGCGTGGAATACAGCTGGTCTGGGCTTCGAGGATAGTATTTTTAAAAAACACCCAAGCTTGCTGTAAGTCTTTAACCTTTGCAACTGCTCCTTTTAGTTTTTTCTTAACTATATTCCTCATTTTATCATAGTCTCCCTTTTGAAAGTTAAAAGGTAGTACTGTGGATTTCTTTACTATCCCTCCTCCACTAATTAAATCAAACAAGATCATGCTATGATCACTATTGCCAAGTGGTCCCAACACCCTTATTTCTTGCACCAGATCTGGGGTTCCACTAAGGACTAGGTCCAGTATGGCTTCCCCTCTGGTCGGTTCATGAACCAGCTGCTCCAAGAAGCAGTCATTTATTTCATCTAGAAACTTTATCTCCCTAGCTTGTCCTGCCGTAACACTGACCCAGTCGATACCAGGGTAATTGAAATCACCCATTATTACTACTCTGCTGTGACTTTTGTTAGCTTCCTTGATTTCTTTGAGCATTTCATCATCCATTTGTTCATTCTGGCCAGGCGATCGATAGTACACTCCCACTGCCATCACCTTCCCCTTCATACATGGAATTTCAATCCATAGAGATTCTACAACAAATTTTGTTCCCTGAAAAACTTCAATCCTTTCTGACTCAATACCCTCTCTAACATAGAGCGCAACCCCTCCACCAATTTGATCAGTTCTATCTTTACGATATAGTTTGTATCCAGGTATCACAGTGTCCCACTGGTTATCCTCGTTCCACCATGTCTCTGAGATTGCAATCATATCTAACCTCTCATTTAGTGCTATATATTCTATCTCTCCCATCTTATTGTTTAGACTTCTAGCATTTGCATACAAGCATTTTAGAGACTGTATTTTATTAATATTAATCTGGCTATTGGCATGGGTAATTTGGAATCTTTATGCTCTGTCTGCACCTTACTCAAGGGCATTTGGGCTACTATACTCTTTTTTTGGAACCTCACTGCTTTTGGTAGTATCCTTCAAGGATACCTTCGTCTGAACCATGCGCTCCTGGGCGACTGTCGGCTTTCCCCTATTTTCTAGTTTAAAAGCTTCTCTATCTCCTTTTTAAAGGTTAATGCCAGCAGTCTGGTTCCATCCTGATTAAGGTGAAGCCCATCCCTTTGGAAGAGCCCCTCCTTTCCCCAGAATGTTCCCCAGTTCCTAACAAATCCAAAACCCTCATCCTTGCACCATTGTCTCATCCACGCATTGAGACTCCGGAGCTCTGCCTGTCTTTTGGGTCCTGCACGTGGAACAGGAAGCATTTCGGAGAACGCTATCTGGAAGTTCTGCATTTCAACTTACTACCTAAAAGCTTAAATTTAGCCTCCAGAACTTCCCTACCACATTTTCCTATGTCATTGGTACCAACATGTACCAAGACAGCAGACTCCTCCCCAGCACTATCTATGATCCTATCTAGGCGGTGCGTGAGGTCCACTACCTTCGCACGAGGCAGGCATGTTACCAGGCGATCCTCATGTCCACCAGCCACCCAGCTATCTACATTCCTAATGATTGAATCACCAACTATGACAGCTGTCCTGAATCTCCTCTCATGGGGACATGGCCCTGGAGAAACGTCCTCAGTGCGAGAGGGTTTTACATCACCTGGAGGACAGGTCCTAGTTACAGGATCACTTCCTGCCACACCAGGGTGATGCTCTCCTGTCACGTGACCTCTCTCCTCCATGGCAACAGGGATGCTGCCAGACTGGAGGTAGGAGTTCAGGTCTATATCCCTGTAGGTCTCGTCCATGTACTTCTCTGTCTTTCTTATGTCTTCCAGGTCTGCTACTCTAGCCTCTAGAGAACGGACTTGTTCCCTGAGAGCAAAGAGCTCCTTGCACTTAGTGCATACGTAAGACCTCTCACCAACTGGGAGAAAATCATACATGTGACACTCAATGCAAAAGACCGGAAAGCCCCCATCTTGCTGCTGGACTTTTGTCTGCATCTTAGTTTAAAGCTTGTGTTTAGGTCTTTTAAATTCTGTATATAATAAGGACTGGTGTAGATGCTTATACTAATAAAAGTGTATCTAACACCCCCAATACACCTTGTTCACCTGAAGCTTAATTAATCTCAGATCCTCAGTGTATGACTGATTTGGATAAAGAGCTGCACCTGAGAGCAGCCCCTTTCCTTCAAGATGTGTAGGTACCTATAAAGCTACAATTACCCCAGGGGTGGGTGGGTGCTGGGGAGGGAGGGAGGCAAATAAGTCCTATTAAAGAGGGCAGGTACAAGGTACCCTGTCCTGAACCCTCAGCAGGGGGGGAGGGGGGTACCACACAAAGCCCAGTTAGTTGAGAGAGGCAAGGTAAGTTATACAGCTGAGAAAGCTGAAGCAGCACACCAATAAGACAAACAATAAATAATTAAATAAACAGCTAGAACTCACTGCAAGTTGTCACAGGAGGTAATATCCACCTCTCTAGCAGAGCACTGTTATAGCACTGCTCTTCCCAGAGCAGAGAGAAGCAAACAAAACAGACTATGCACACGTGGTGGAGACAGGAAGAAGGCTACACAATACCTCAGCAGGGGGGAGGGGAGGGGGGTTCACTCAAGTAGGTTAGGGCAGGAAAACAAAATTTAAAAACACAGCAGGTTCAGGGGGGAGAGCAGGGAGAAAGATTTAATTCTTGCCAAATTAATTTTTCATGCATCCAGATTTGATCACATCACCCCCCCCCCATCCGTTTACACTCCTGTATCATCCCATATTCATTATAAGATTCTCATCCAGATCCATAAAACACTTAACACTGGTTCGCTGGATTACTTAGCATCCTCCCTTATTCCTCTTGCCCCAAAACGGTCTCTCCGTGCAATTCATATGAACTGTCTTCTCCTACCCTCTCCCTCTCTGGTCCAT
The DNA here is from genome assembly GCA_033557465.1 of Ichthyophis bannanicus. Classification (NCBI taxonomy): domain Eukaryota; kingdom Metazoa; phylum Chordata; class Amphibia; order Gymnophiona; family Ichthyophiidae; genus Ichthyophis; species Ichthyophis bannanicus. The sequence continues at coordinate 364,268,787 of CM066039.1, forward strand.
CTTCAATCTACTCGGCATTCAGCATTTTATTTCCTCAGACCCTCCCTTTGGAATAATCTTCCTCCATATCTCCAGTTAGAGTCTTCTTTTACAAAGTTTAAAGTCCAACTTAAAACCCATCTTTTCTGCACAGTTTTTGACCTCCCACTGGACTCCCTCAGTTGACTTCCTACCTGCCTCCCTCCTCCTCTCTCACCATTCTCCTCCATCCCTGCCTTGTCACGTCTCATTTTCCCATCTGTCCTATACATATTGGTGTTCTTTTCATTTTCTGCTTCAGTTTTTATTGTATTCTATTGTAAACTGCTTTGCTGTACCCACATTAAGCTGTATATCAAATCTTAAATAAATGAAATCAAATTGCATTTTCACATTGGGCAGGGTGTCTGGAAGCAGAGAATATGTTTCAGGGAGCTAGGCTTTTAAGTCTAAACAAGAGGTGCAGTTTTAACTTCACTCAGCCCATCAGATGTGAGACTAGTGGAAGCCCTATTTGTGCTTTGGACATCTGAAAAAGGCCATAGAGATGTCTCCAGAGCCATTTTAGAAGCTGGCTCTGGGGACGTCCAAGTCTGAACTGAGGCATGGCTGGGGTATTCCCAGGAACCTGGATGTCCCGAATATCCAGCATTGCCTCTAAGTTTAGATCTGCTCCAGGCAACTTAGAAGTGCTTGTTTTGGCTAAAAACCATCCAGTGCATGTAGAGGAGAAAGCACTCCATCATCCCCAGTACTCAGCAGAATCTCATTGATAGCAGCAGTGGGATTTGAACCCTGGCTTTTTTGTTCTTAGCCCAATACTCTAACCATTAGGCTATTCCTAGATTTCCAGGTTCCAAAATACTATTCGGTGGTTGTCTATGTAGAGGCCCCTGCAGAGTCGATATCAGGCACATCCATCTTTGTGAAATCGTATCTACACCTGCACATGCCTGCTTTTTTTTAGATTTTCTGACTTAGGCAACTGAGATTGCACTTGAACATCCTTTCTAAAATTCCCCTCTATATTCCTAATGAAATTTTTGTTGTAGAGAAGTAGATCTGATAGCTATGTTAGGAAATCAGAGGGTTAAAGAAATGAATATAGAGAGAGGAGAACCTTGAGGCTCACTTACTAAGAGTGGGATAGCGGTTGAGGGCAGTCCACCAGAAAATACACTAAAAGCGTGATAGGAGAGGTGAGAAGAGAACTAAGATACAAGCAAAATCCAAGTAAAGAGAGATTATCAAGGGAATAAGTGGTGATCAACTGTGGCTAGGTCATAGGGATAAATGGCTTTGGTCATGAACAGGTCAATGGAGACTTTCACAAGGGTTGTTTCTGTGGAATATAGCCCAAAAAACAGATTGGAGTGGATCAAGAATGGTTTGAGATGAAAAAAAGCTAAAACAGTGAAGGTTCAAGTAGTTTGCATGCAAAACGGAGGAGGAGGATGGGACAGTAAGTGGAGGTAATTGCTGTGATTTCTAGCTGTCTATTTATTTATTTGTTGTCTTTATTGGTGTGCTACTTCACCTCCCTATTCCCTTTTAGTTTTGCACTTCAGCTTTCTCAGCTGTATAACTTACCTTGCCTCTCTCAACTAACTGGCTTTGTGTGGTAGCCAGGTTAACTGTTACTTTAAATTAAATATCTCTCCCTGCTCTGTCCCCAGAATGTGCTGCGTTTTAAACTTTTTTCCTGCTCTAGCCTACCTGAGGGACTAACCCCCTCCCCCCCTGCTGAGGGTACAGGACAGGGTACCTTGTAACAGCCCTCTTTTACTAGGTCTTATTTCCCTCCCTCCCTGCCTCCCCGACACCCACCCGCCCCTGGGGTAATTGTAGCTTTATAGGTACTTACACGTCTTAGAGGAAAGGGGCTGCTCTCAGGTGCAGCTCTTTATCCAAATCAGTCATACATTGAGGACCTGAGATTAATTAAACTTCAGGTGAACAAGGTATATTAGAGGTATTAGATACACTTTTATTAGTATAAAACATCTACACCAACCCTTAGTAAGTACAGAATTTAAAGATCTAAATACAAGCTTTAAACTAAGATGCAGGCAACAGTCCAGCAGCGAAATGGAGGCTTTCCAGTCTTTTGCATTGAGTGTCACATGTATGATTTTCTCCCAGTTGGTGAGAGGTCTTGCATGTGCACTAAGTGCAAGGAGCTCTTTGCTCTCAGGGAACACGTCTGTTCTCTAGAGGCTAGAGTAGCAGACCTGGAAGACATAAGAATGACAGAGAAGTACATGGACGAGACCTACAGGGATATAGTCCTGAAGTCCCAACTCCAGTCTGGCAGCATCCCTGTGGCCATGGAGGAGAGACGTCACGTGACAGGAGAGCATCACCCTGGTGTGGCAGGACGTGATCCTGTAACTAGGACCTGTCCTCCAGGTGATGTAAAACCCTCTCGCACTGAGGACATTTCTCCAGGGCCATGTGCCCATGAGGGAAGGGTTAGGACAGCTGTTATAGTTGGTGATTTAATCATTAGGCAAGTAGATAGCTGGGTGGCTGGTGGATGTGAGGCTCGCCTGGTAACATGCCTGCCTGGTGCAAAGGTAGCGGACCTCACGCACCGCCTAGATAAGATCTTAGATAGTGCTGGGGAGGAGTCTGCTGTCTTGATACATGTCGGTACCAATGACATAGGAAAATGTGGTAGGGAGGTTTTGGAGGCTAAATTTAAGCTTTTAGGTAGGAAGTTGAAATCCAGAACTTCCAGGGTAGCGTTCTCCGAAATGCTTCCCATTCCACGTGCAGGCAGATCTCCAGAGTCTCAATGCGTGGATGAGATGATGGTGCAAGGATGAGGGTTTTGGATTTGTTAGGAACTGGGGAACATTCTGGGGAAAGGAGGGGCTCTTCCGAAGGGATGAGCTTCACTTTAACCAGGATGGAACCAGACTGCTGGCATTAACCTTTAAAAAGAAGGTAGAGAAGCTTTTAAACTAGAAAATAGGGGAAAGCCGACAGTCGCCCAAGAGCGCATGGTTCGGAAGAAGGTATCCTTGAAGGATGCTACTAAAAGCAGTGAGGTTCCAAAAAAGAGTAAAGTAGCCCAAATGCCCTTGAGGATGGTGCAGACAGAGTGTAAAGATTCCCAATTTCCCATGCCTACCAATAGCCAGATTAATATTAATAAAATACAGTCTCTAAAATGCTTGTATGCAAATGCTAGAAGTCTAAACAATAAGATGGGAGAGTTAGAATATATAGCACTAAATGAGAGGTTAGATATGATTGCAATCTCAGAGACATGGTGGAAGGAGGATAACCAGTGGGACACTGTGATACCTGGATACAAACTATATTGTAATGATAGACCTGATCAAATAGGTGGAGGAGTTGCGCTCTATGTTAGAGAGGGCATTGAGTCAGAAAGGATTAAAGTTTTGCAGGAAACAAAATTTGCTGTAGAATCTCTATGGATTGAAATCCCTTGTGTGAAGGGGAAGGTGATGGCAGTGGGGGTGTACTATCGACCACCTGGCCAGAATGAACAAATGGATGATGAAATGCTCAAAGAAATCAAGGAAACTAACAAAAGTCACAGCACAGTAATAATAATGGGTGATTTCAATTACCCCAGTATCGACTGGGTCAGTGTCATGGCAGGACATGCTAGGGAGATAAAGTTTCTAGATGAAATAAATGACTGCTTCTTGGAGCAGCTGGTTCATGAACAGACCAGAGGGGAAGCCATACTGGACCTAATCGCTAGTGGAACACCAGATCTGGTGCAAGAAATAAGGGTGTTGGGGCCACTTGGCAATAGTGATCATAGCATGATCGTGTTTGATTTAATTAGTGGAGGAGGCATAGTAAAGAAATCCACAGTACTACCCTTTAGCTTTCGAAAGAGAGACTATGATAAAATGAAAAATATAGTTAAGAAAAAACTAAAAGAAGCGGTTGCAAAGGTTAAAGACTTACATCAAGCCTGGGTGTTGTTTAAAAATACTATCCTGGAAGCCCAGACCAGCTGTATTCCACGCATTAAGAAAAGTGGAAGAAAGTCCAAAAAACTGCCAGCATGGTTTAAAGGTGAGGTCAGAGAGGCTGTTGCTGCCAACAAAGCATCTTTCAGGAAATGGAAAAAAAAGCCAAATGATGAAAACTGGAAACAGCACAAGCACTGGCAACTTAAATGCAAAGCATTGATAAAGCAGGCAAAGTGAGAATTTGAGAAGGAACTTGCTACGGAAGCAAAAACACGAAATAAAGACTTTTTCATGTACATTCATAGCAAAAGGCCTATGAGAGAGTCAATTAGACTGTTAGATGATAAAGGGGTAAAAGGGGCAGTAAGAGGAAACAAGGCTATAGCGGAGAGACTGAATGAATTCTTTGCTTTGGTCTTTACTGAGGAAGATGTAGGGATGTTACCCAAGACTGAAGTGGTATTTAAAGGTGATACTGCAGAGGAATTGAAGGAAATATCGCTACACCGGGAAGATGTGTTACAACTCTTTGATAAACTGAATAGTAGCAAATCACCTGGATCGGATGGTATACATCCAAGAGTGTTGAAAGATCTGAAATATGAGATTGCAGACCTGCTATTAGTAATCTGTGAACTTTCATTAAAATCATCTGTAATACCTGAAGATTGGAAGATCGCCAATGTAACGCCAATTTTTAAAAAGGGTTCCAGGGGTGATCTGGGAAACTACAGACCGGTGAGCCTGATGTCAGTACTGGGGAAAATGGTAGAAACCATCATAAAGAACAAAATTACACAGCATGTAGATAGCCATGGCCTAATGGGAGACAGCCAACATGGCTTTAGACAAGGAAGATCTTGTCTTACTAATCTGATATGTTTTTTTGAAGGTGTGAATAAACAGGTAGACAAAGGTGAGTTGGTTGATATAGTGTATCTGGACTTTCAGAAAGCCTTTGACAAGGTTCCTCATCAGAGACTTTTGGCAAAACTAAAAAGTCATGGGATAGGAGGCAGTGTACTACTGTGGATCGGGAACTGGTTAAAAGATAGAAAGCAGAGGGTAGGGCTAAATGGCCAATTTTCCCAATGGAAAAAGGTGAATAATGGAGTACCCCAGGGATCTGTATTGGGTCTGCTACTTTTTGACATATTCATAAATGACCTGGAAAAGAGAATAACTAGTGAGTTTATCAAATTTGCAGATGACACAAAACTGTTTAAAGTTGTTAAAACCCAAGAGGATTGTGGAAAACTGCAGGAGGATCTGGATAAATTGGAAGACTGGGCATCCAAATGGCAGATGAAATTTAATGTGGACAAGTGCCAAGTTATGCACCTAGGGAAGAACAACCCAAACTATGGTTACACGATGCAAGGTTCCACATTGGGAACCACCACCCAGGAAAACGATTTAGGAGTCATTGTGGATAACATGTTAAAACCCTCAGCCCAATGTGCAGCGGCGGCCAAGAAAGCAAATAGAATGCTAGGTATCATAAGGAAAGGAATGGAAAATAAAACAAAGGATATTATAATGCCTCTGTATTCATTCCATGGTATGACCACACCTTGAATATTGTGTGCAATTCTGTTCACCGTATCTTAAAAAGGATATAGCGTTATTACAAAAGGTACAGAGAAGAGCCACCAAAATGGTAAAGGGGATGGAAGGATACTCCTATGAAGAGAGGCTACAAATGTTGTGGGCTCTTTAACCTGGAAAAGAGAGCTGAGGGGAGATATGATAGAGGTCTATAAATTAATGAATGGAATTGAACGGGTAAAGGTAGATCGATTGTTTATGCTAACAGAATATAGAAAGACTAGGGGACATGTAATGAAGCTACAGGGTAAACTATTTAAGACAAATTAGAGAAAATATTTTTTCACTCAACATGTAATCAAAATCTGGAATTTGTTATCGGAGGATGTAGTAAAGGCTGTTAGTGTAGCTGGGTTTAAAAAAGGTTTGGACAAGTTCCTAGAGGAAAGGTCCATAAACCATTATTAAAAAGGGACCCAGGATATCAATGCTTGACCCAATACAAGCATTGTGGAACCTGTGTCTCTTGGCGATACTGCTAGGTACGTATGACCTAGATTGGCCACTGTTGGAAACAGGATACTGGGCTTGATGGACCTTGGTCTGACCCAGTATGGCATATTTTATGTTCTTATGGTGCTGAAAGTTTTTGGCACAATGTCTTTTATTTTCATCATCTAAATATATTACTCCATTCTGACTGCATCTTTCTTTGATTTGTACTGAATGTTAGAGGAAAGGAGCAATTGCAAGTGTCAGTATATTGTATTTATTTGATTGTTGTAGACTTTAATAGCAGTGGAAACCATCGTGTGTTGGAATGTCAATACAAGTTTCATAAAAATTAGTCTTCCCACAGAAGCCACAAGAATGCACTTTAATTTTATTGTCTGTGAATGTTGTGTATAAAGATCATTTAAAGGAGTTAATTAGAATGTAAAAAAAATCCTTTATACAACAATACAAACTAACAATAGGAAAGCAAGATTCTTTGAAAGGAGAAGAATTTTGGGTTGCTTTTGTTTAGCTTGGATTCCAGGTTGATTGCTCATGTTGTGCCCATGTTTATGTTTATCAAAGGAAGTCAAATGACTTGCCACTGAATTCAAAATACCATGGATTTCTGCCAGCTGTGCATCTCCTCAATTGGTATTTGAAGACATGTGATAGCACTGTACTACCATGTTCTTACTGATCACTTTTTAAACTGTTTGATATAAACGTAGATAGAAATTTCTGATAATTCTTGAAATGTGTCATAGTGATGTATTAGGACCAGGGCTTAATTTGTGCTGGAACAGAGTGAAATGGTATTCCAGCACTTCTTGAGCCTCCGAAGGGAAATGACATCAGGTTCTGCCCTAAAAAAGCAGAGCTGAGCTGGTTGCCAACTTAATTTCCCTGCTTACAATATGCCCCCAATCAGGCTATCATCACTCACTGTCACAGTTTCCACCACCGCTGTTGCTGCAGTATTCTTTTTCTTATCTCTGCTGCCTGCAACACCATTACTACTTTCCTGTACCATGTCAGTGAAATAGAAGAGAAAGAAGGTGTGAGGCCATTGAGTTTGTGCATGCCACTAAAGCTCTGCCAGTCCCACCCAGTCCAACAAACGCTTCCTGTTTTTGAGGGGCAGGTGACACTCACAAGCTTGATGGACCTGCATCTTCTCTCTGTTTTACTGCTGCTGCTGCTGCTGGTTCAGAAAAGCAGATTGGCATGGCAAGCAGTAGGAAAAAAAAACGATGATTACCAGATCGGTGATGGGCGTGCAAGAGGCAATGCAGGATCGGGGAAGGTAGAAACCAAAAGAATTAATTTGTTTAGAGGGAAAAGGGGGAAGCAGCATGGCAGGCAACAAAGAGAAGAGAATATCCGATTGGTGCGGGGGTGGGCAAGAGGAGATGCCAGATCAGGTGAGAGTAGAAACGAAAAGGACATACTTGCTTAGAGGAGAAAGAGGGATGTTGGACACTGGGACACGATAAGTAGGGAGATAGAAAGGAGATGCTGGATCAGGATGGGAGGAATAAAAACAAGAGGTACTTAATGAAAGGACTGAGGGGAAGAAAGATGCTCAATTGGGAGAGGATGACAGAAAGGGGAGATGCTGGATTTGAGGGAGAGGCAATGGTGGATAGGGGAGGGATAGAGACCTAAAGGATAGATACAGACACAGAGGGATACAGGAGGGGGAGAGGGTTGAGTGACAGTGGAAATGCTGGACAGTGGAACAGGGTATAGGATGGCAGAAGATACTAGGATCGGGGGGGGGGGGGTTGTGTGTAACGAGACAGAAAGGGATCATAAACATGAAGGGAGTAGGGACTGACAGAGAATGCTGGACATCAGGAAATAGAGAGAGCACATGGGGTGGGGGGGATGATACTGGACATTTGGGAAGGGATAGGTACCCAAAGGGAAGTATTGGACACTGGGAAGGTAGAGTGACAGGAAATGCCAGCACAGTGGGATGGGAGACAAGATGACAAAGAGGGAGTATGCTAGACATGTTGAGAGATAAAGAAGTAGGGGAGATGCTGAACTTAGCAGGAGTGATAGGGACACAGAGGGAGGATACCGGACATGGGAAAGATAGAAAGAGAAAGAAGTGATGCTGGATGAAGAGAGGGCTTTTGCCTTGATCTTCATGGATATTGCCGCAGCATTCGACTCCATCAGCCATGAAATACTCCTGGCACGCCTCAAGGAGAAGGGCATCCACAATTCAGTGCTAAGCTGGTGTAAGTCATACTTAACAGACAGATGGCAACATGTTCGAACTGGCCCCACCACCTCCGAACCTTTCCAACAAGAGCAAGGCATGCCACAGGGTTTCTCACTCTCGGCCCTGCTGTTCAATGTATACATGCAGCCCATTTGCGCTCTCATCCACTCCTTTAACATTGACTGCCTGATTATACACCAATGTCATACTGCTCTATATGCCGTTCTCAACCAACCAATTAGATTTCTCACCACTAACAACCTGCTTCGATGCTGTCACTGACTGGCTCCATACACAAAAGCTCAGAATAAACTTCAACAAAACAGAGGCCCTATTTATCACCAGGAACCAAGCATTTACTCCGCCAATTCACTAAAAGTATGAAACCCCAAGCTCCTAAGCAAGCCTACTGTACGCTACCTAGGGGTCACACTAGACCAACAGCTAGACATGAAAGCCCATGTAAGCAACATGGTCAAAGCAGTTTACCACAAAATACGGACAATCCAACACCTATGACATCTGCTTGAGCCAGACGACTTCCAAACAATCTATCAGGCCCTTGTAGTCCCTCACTTTGACTATGCCAATACAATTCTGCAAGGACTCCCGAAGAACTTGCTGAACCCACTTCAGCTTGCAATGAACGCAGCTGCCAGAATATTGCATGGAGCCTCTAGAAGGGATCACGAACCCCAATCTTGAAACACCTCCATTGGCTACCGGTCCATTGCAGACTCTCCTTCAAAATACTATTGATGACCTTCAAAGCCATCAACAAGTGCTCCTCCACCTCCATCACAGACCTCGTCCACTCCACCCCCCCCCCCCTCCCACAGAGCCAGGAGATCATTTGCTGCCAACACTCTGATAATCCCAAAGGCAATTACAAAATGCTTGCAAGCAACAAGAAACAGAGCCTTTGTATTCTATGCACCTACATGCTGGAACGCCCTCCCACCCTCCATCCAGGCCATTACTGACCTCGCCCAATTTAGGAAGTCACTGAAGCACCATCTCTTCCTCCAGCACTACTCCCATATAAATGACATAGCACAACCAGCCATACTCAACCACGAGGACACTGCCCCTAGCACACTCACATCACATGTTTGCAGCCACACCCTTTAGCTCAACGGCACCCAGTATGTTGACCGTGTATATAGTTATCTAATAATGCAAATGGATACCAATGTGTAACAGAGGCCAAGTGTATATAGCCATCTAATATCGCGCATAGTCGCCAAGCAATACTGTACATCTGTGATTTGGACGATCAATCTGTATATAGTTAGACAACCTGTAAATAGATGCCAGCTGATCCGGTCACCTGCGACCGATCGCTTAGCCTGTACATAGTTACCCTCGTTAGTCCCAAGTTGTAACACCTGTTCATTGTAAGTACAGTGCAGGTTCTGCCGACACTGTACAAATTTTGTTGACTGTAAACGGCACTGATTCTAAAAAGCACACTATAAAAGAGACATTAAATAAATAAATACAATAAATAAATACCACCCCCTGTAAGTCACACTATACCTCAGCCCTGGCTATCTTCAACTACCTGTTATCTTCATTCCTGTGCCCACTCAGCTGAGCACATTTGGCTCAAATCCCGCACCTTCACTGACTTTCTTCATTTCAAATTCATGCTTGCCTCTATCCAGTCAGCCTTAGCTCTTGCCAAGCAAAACTACTATGTCCATCTGACTAACTCTCTTGCCTCTGACCCTCACCGTCTCTTTTCAGTTCTCATCTCTCTTCTCAAGGTGTCTCCACCTCCAACCCCACCTTTCCTTTCTGTCCAAACCTTGGCCGACTAGTTCCATGACAAAGTCCACAAGATTACACTCCAATTCCCCAAAAGTTCTGATCCATCCTCTCATCCCCCTCTTCACTCTCAACTCTTCCCCTCACCCTCCACTAGCCTCTCCTCCTTCTCTAATATCTCCAATGAGGAGATCTCTTGTCTTCTCTCCTCTTTTAAACTCACTACCTGTTTCTCTGATCCTATCCACACCAATCTCTTTAACTCCATCTCCTCCACTGTTACCCTTCCATCTCTCATATTATCAACCTATTGTGCTCCTCTGCAACTGTCCCAACAGCCTTCAAGCATGCTGTCACACCTCTCCTCAAAAAACTTTCACTAGACCCTACCTGTCCTTCTAATTATTGACCCATCTCCCTTCTCTCCTTTTCTACACTTCTTGAACATGCGGTTCACCACCGTTGCCTCAACTTTCTCTCCTCTCAAGCCCTTCTGGACCTTTCTGTTGCTTTTGATACTGTTGACCACCACCTTCTCCTTGACACCGTGTCCTCACTTGGCTTTAAGGGCTCTATGCTATCCTGGTTCTCTTCTTATCTCTCGTACCGCTCTTTCAGTATTTGATCTGGTGGATCCTTCTCTAGTGCTATCCAACTTTCAGTTGATGTTCCCAAAGGGTCTGTCCTGGGCCCACTCCTTTTCTTTCTATATACCCAGTCCCTTCGTAGACACATCTCCTCCAATGGCTTTCAGTACCACTTTTATGCTGATGACTCTCTGATCTATCTCTCTACATTTAATATCTCTCCAGCAATGCAGGCCTGCCTTTCTGATATCACTACCTGGCTGTCCCACCGTAGTTTGAAATTGAACATTGCCAAAATCGAGCTTCTTATTTTCCCCCTAAACCCAATTTCCCCCTTCCTCCCTTTTCAATCTCTGTTGATAACACTCTTCTACTCCCTGTTTCCTCAGCCCTCAACCCTGGGGATCGTGTTTGACTCCTCACTCTCCTTCTCCCCCACATATCTAACTAATAGATAAAACCTGTTGTTTCTTTCTCTATAACATCAGCAAAATTTGCTCCTTCCTTTCTGAACACATTACTAAGACACTTATCCACTCTTTAGTCACCTCCTCCTTGCAGTTCTCCCCCTGAATCATCTCTCTCTCCTTCAATCTGTTCAAAACTCAGCTACGTGGCTAATCTTCTGCCAGCCCCGATCTACTCATATAACCCCTCTTCTCAAATCACTTCAATGGCTGCCCTTCAGTTTTCGTATCCAATTCAAACTTCTCATTCTGACTTATAAATGCATTCATGCTGCTGCTCCTCACGACCTTTCCTCTCTCATCTCTCCCTACACCCCTCCTCGTGAACTCCACTGCTCTGGTGGATCGCTTCTCTCTGTCCCCTTCTCTTCTACTGCCAACTCCGACCATTTCAACTTGCTGCTACTTATGCCTGGTACAAACTACCTGAGTCTGGGCGTCAGGCTTCATCTCTTCTCTTTTTCTAATCCATGCTTAAGGCTCATCTCTTTGAGGCTGCTTTTGGATCCTGTTCCGCTTAGTCTGCTCTAAATCTCTTTGCCTCCCCTAGTTGTATCCTTGTCCTCGCCTGTTGCATTGTCTGTCTTAACTAGATTGTAAGCTCTGATGAGCAGGAACTGTCTTTTATATCTGTTTCTGTTCAGCGCTGCGTATATTTTGTAGTGCTATATAAAGGTTCAATGGTAGTAGTAGTAGTAGAACTGTTTACAGGGACATTTATTTTTCAGGATGAAGACAGAGTGATTTTGGAAGGCACTGCTCCCACTCCCCTGGAGTTTTGGACGTGCTGCTCTGGACATCCCAGATTCTTCTCAGACATTCCTTCTGCCATTTTTAGTGTCTCTCTGTAAGATACATTTGCATGATATAGGGAGTATGTTACATATAGTATTACACAGAAACATAGAAAATGATGGCAGTTAAGGACCATAAAACCTATCCAGGTTGCCCATCCGTACCAACTACTAAGTTCTACAATCTCTTCCTTTCCTTTCCTTTCCTTTAGAGATCATCTGTGCTTGCCGCAGGCTTTCCTGAATTTATTTATTTATTTAACAGGTTTTATATACCGCCTTATCGTCAAATTCAAGGCAGTTTACATGGAACAAATGGAACAAATATAGCAATAAGCTTTTACATAGAACAGGGCGTAGAAACTTGGAGGCGTATATGGGGTATTAGATACATTTAACAATGTGTAACTATGTACAGAAACATTGTTGCATTTGATGTGATATTGTTACATTAATCAGTTGTCCATTGCAACATCTGTAAGGTCTGACTGTGGCATTAGTTTTATTAAGTAGCACCATAGTATTCACAGTTATACCCAGTCCTACTGTTTGGAGGGCTCTTCTAAGCATCCATCACCCTTTCCATAACTAAATATTTCCTCAGATTACTGAGTCTGTCCCCTTTCATCTTCATCCTATGCCCTCTCATTTCAGAGCTTCCTTTCCATTGAAAGAGGCCCGCCTTCTGTGCATTTATGTCACAGAGGTTTTTAAATGTCTCTGTCATATCTCTCTTTCATATCTTTCTTCCAAAATATACACATTGAGATCTTTAAGACTGCCCCCATATGCTTTATGAGTAAGACCACTGACCATTCTAGTAGCCAATGTTTGGACTGACTCCATCCTGTTATATCTTTTTGAAGATATGGTCTTCAGAATTGCATACAGTACTCCAACTGAGATCTCACCAGAGGCTTATACAGAGGCACTATCACTTTCTTTTTCCTGTTGCCCATTCCTCTCCCTATGCACTAAAGCATCATTCTAGCTTTTGTCATCACCTTTTCTACCTGTTTGGCTACCTTAAGGTTATCAGATACAGTTACCGCTAGATCTCATTTTTCTTTCATGTACAAAACTACTTTACCTCCTATACTATACAGCTCCCTGGGGATTCTGTAGCCCAAATGCATGGTCTTGCATTTTTTAGCATTAAATCTCAACTGACAAATTCTACACCAGTTTCAAGCTTCACTAGATCTTTCTTCATGTTATACACACCTTCCAGGGTGTCTACCCTTTTGCAGTTTTAGATATCTTCTGCAAAGAGGCAAACATTATCTGACAGCCCTTTCACAATATTGCTTACCAAATCTTCAAAAGAAGCTGATCCAGAGCTGGCCCAACTATAAGCAAACTAGGCAGTTGCCTGGGTTACAGCTTCTTTTGGGGAGGTGGATCAAAATGCAGGGTATTCAGAGCTAAACAATAGATTCTGTCAGCCAGGGGAGGCATAAGGCTAAGGTTTGCCTTGGATGCCTTCACCTTAACCAACTCTAGGGCTGGCCCTGACTGGATCAAGGGCTAATCCTTGTAGCACACCACTGGTAATATCCTTTCCCTCAGGAGAACTTCAGTTACCACTACCCTTTACTGCTTCCCATTAAACCAGTTTCTAACTCAATAAGGCCCTCCCCAAGGGTGCTCAGTTTATTTATAAGTCGCTTATGCAGAACTGATTCAAAGGCTTTGCCAAAATCTAAGTACACCTCTCTCCTTTGATCCAACTCTCTGGTCACCCAATCAAAGAAATTGATCAGATTTCTCTAATAAGACCTTCTTCTAGTAAAGCCATGTGCCCTCAGGTCCTGAAATCCATTGGACTATTGTTACTAATAGGCAAGTTTCTGTATGGGTATGTCTGAGGCTACCTAATAAATACATGTGCCTATATTTTTTTTTCTTTTAAATGGTTTTTTAAACTTCCAGACTATCTTTCTTATTTTAGCTCCAAGTGGTTTACAACACATCCTAATATAAAAAGATAATATAAGGGCAGCACAATGTAAATAAAATACGAAATAAGCATAAAAGACAAATTTAAAACCCCCCACTAAGGATCAAACCAACTTGTGTTAAGAGTTAATAGAATATATGAATTTACATTAGAAATGCAAGCTAATTAAAGAGATACTGCTGTTCATATAGTGAAGAACAACATTATATTATTTCTGGAAAGCCATTGACTGAAATGGGTTTACTGTGTGTTGTATCATAGGATGTCAGAGCTTCAGCTGATTCCTCTTCTTCCTTTATCTGCGTCAAGTGAATGTGCAGAAGGTCTATGTGTTTATGCTGAATGTAATTTAGCATTTGTTTTTGTAAATGTTTATCAGTGTTGAATATGACTGGGATGTGAAGGTATGCATTTTTACATATGTGTTTTCTGGTGTGCAAGTGTGTCTGTGTATGTTTATGTTCTGAACAACCATAACTTAGTGTGTTTATATAACCTATAGATTTTATCCTCACAAAATTAAAACCCGTCATAACATTTGTCTTCCCGAAGACATCCTACATTAATTTTCTTTTTTTTTTTGAAGATTTGAAGGAAGGGAGAATATTTTAGAGCAAAATCGGGAGGTGTTTTGGCAGCCTTATCTGTCTTCAGTGAATGAGTACCTCTCACCAAGTGCCTCTCAGCATTTAGGTGAGAAGGAAGCCTGCTGGACTTTATCAAAAGTGAGCTGCTTGAATTGTCATGCCTGGCGCCAAGAAAATAAATGCAAAAAGCTTCCTACTAAGAGTGAAAGGATTATTTGGGAATTGCATGACTCTTCTTTGATAAGTGACATTTCCATGACTTATATGGAAACCTAATAATGGATTGAAACAGTCCTTGATTGTAGATCCATTTATTTTATCACTTAGAACTCTTAGATCACTAACACATTTGTAGTTTATATGTGAAAGTATAAAATACTATTCATAAGCCACACAAACAGCAAAATTTAGTTGTGTCTGTAGTAACCTTGAATTTGAGAACATGTATTCTCAGCCTTTCTGTGGAATGTAGCTCCAGAAACATGGAGGAAAGAACCTTGGTTGTACTTTTTGGAAGGTAGGGAGGCTGCACGCCTTGAAATTATAAGCTACAGATGGCTAGGTCCTGTTTTCTCAAATAATGGTTCAAAGCATTTTTAGAATTTCTTAAAATGAAAGCCGTTCAAACTTGAAAAACTAGAATTGATTCACTAGCTCCTTCTGATTCGGAGCCAGTGGATCATCTTTCTGGAGCCTAAAAAGATCACCATTTATGCATTGTACACTGTAATACTTGCTCATTAAATAGGGCATTTTATACTCTGCAAAAGGTAACACAAATATTCAAATTCTATATCTTGCGTATCTTTGATACATTTCTGATGCCTTTTTTGTTCAAAAATAGCATAAAGAGGCCAGTTTTCAAAGCCATGTAAAGATTTGACTGGGCAAAGTGACCTATCTAAAAGTTGTCCTCAGAATGGCCAGAAAGTATACTCAGTGTTCGTGATGTACATTTAGCCACTTTCAAAAGGACATGCTTAAAGGTGTGTTTGAGTCTGGGGATTATGCATGAATAGAATTTTCATATTTACATGTATTTTTCCCCTTCCTTGTGCTACAGAGAAAGGAGGTACAAATTTCATATGTAGTGTTCTTAAAAAAATGCCTATCACATCCACAGGTACAGAAATATTCATGAACTTTGCGCCTAGGTGGGTTACTAAAAATTGCCCCTTGGAAGACTAATATAATGGAAAACCGAGGATGGTCATTTTTGTTTGCAGCAGCCTTAATCCTCTATGAATCGTTAAAAATGGTTATCACCAAGAGATGAAGAATAAAGAAACAAATATGTTTTGTGATCCTTTTCTTTAATGGATAAGAACACAAGAATTGTCATACTGGGTCAGACCTAAGGTCCATTAAGCCCACTGTCCTGTTTCCAAAAGTGGCTAATCCAGGTTACAAATACCTAGTATATTCTGTGTCGGCGGTGACGGCTATGTGCCATAGCGGTGCATAGCCATCCAAATTGAATATCAGGCCCTTAGTCCTTTGTGGAACACAGGATTTGGTACAAAAATTAATTATGTTGGGACCACTCTGCACTAGTGATCATAATATGATCGCATCTGACCTAATAACTGGTATGAGTGTGCTCCGATTCCAAGAGTCTTCAGGTGGTGAGCCTCAATCTTTTGCTGACCCACAGTGTAGGAATGTGGTTTGGCCTTTCCTCCAATGCTTAGTAGCCATAGGGAACAAGAATAAAGGTAAACAAATGGAGCAGCTCAGACAAAAGCCTCCTGAGGTGCTGCCATCTTGACTCCGCACTCCCCCCCCCCCCCCCCAGCACCAGGATTCTTTTTAAGGTATTAGTTTAAAATTCTAATTGGCCTAGCTCCTGAATTGTTGAGTCATCTAGTTCTATTTCATAATTGTAAAAAAATGCTCCGTTCTGGCATTTTCCTTTTTTTTAGATTTTTCTGACATGTAAAGATGTTTAAGAAAATGTTTGATAAATCATTTAGTTATCCAGCAGCTTTAGAATGGAATTATCTGCTGGTCGAAATTAGAAATTCTGAGAACTACAAATTGTTTCGCTGATCTTCCAAAACGTTTTGTGAAATATCATCTGGAATAATTTGTTTTTAAGAATAGATTTGGGAGTGAAGACCTTGAGTGCAGCAGCTGTTCCTTACCTGCGGCACCTTGGGCGCATGAGCTTACGTCTGTTGAGCTATAAAGATCTGACCCTTATTGTGGGACATTTGGGAGTGAAGACCTTGAGTGCATGATCTGACATCTCTGTTGGGCTATAAAGATCCGGCCCTGACCACGGGACGTGGTCGTGACCAAAGGGGCAGGACACGACAAGAAAGAAGAGTCGGGTGGTTTTGTTGTTAAGGATGGGAAAACAAAAGAAGCAAATTCCATCTGTGCCTATGGTTAAATCCTTCAAGGTAGAGGGTCTCATGGATAAGCACGTGGGGCATCCCACTGGGAAGAAAATGCATCTTCTTTGGTAACTGTAAGTTCTGACTCCATTTTGGCTCTGTCTCCTTGGGGGTGGGGGGGGGGGGGGTTAACCTGCCCCCTTCCATCTGACTCTTTGATTTCTGCAGAGAGGCAGGTTTCTCCTGGGTTGGTTTTTCCGGCCTCCTTATCTCCTGTTTCTCCTCAATCCTCATGTGATTTGCCTGCCATAGTCCCACCTAAGGCTCCGTTACCTAAGGCGTTACAGTTACCATCGCCAGATGTTGGAAGTCGGGTTGATAGAAACATAGAAAAATGGTGACAGAAAAAGACCACATGGCCTATCTAGTCTGTCCTTCCATATCAACATCTACAACAGCCCCCTTTTTTCCTTTAGAGATCCTCTGTGTTTGTCCCATGCTGTTTTGAATTCAGATACTGTCCTCATCTCTACCACCTCCACTGGGAGACTATTCCATGGATCCACCACTCTTTCCATAAAGAAATATTTCCGCATATCACTCCTGAACCTATCCCCTTTCACACTCATCCCATGTCCCCTCATAGCAGAACTTGCTTTCAATCAAAAGAGGCTCTCCCCCCTGTGCATTTATACTATGGAGGTATTTAAATGTCTCAATCATATCACCTCTATCCCGCCTGTCCTCTAAGGTGTACATATTAAGATCCTTAAGTCTGTCCTCATATGCTTTATAATGAAGACCACTAACCATTTTAGTAGCCACCCTCTGTACTGACTCCATCCTATTTATATCCTTTTGAAGGTGCGGCCTCCAGAATTTCACACTATATTCCAAATGAGGTTGCACCAAAGACTTATACAGAGGCACTATCACCTCCTTTTTTCTGCTAGCCATTCCTCTCTGTATGCACCCAAGCATCCTTCTAGCTTTTGCTGTCACCTTTTCTACCTGTTTAGTCACTTTAAGATCATCAGACACAACCACACCTAGGTCCCGCTCTTCTTTAGTGGACAAAAGTACTTCATCCCCTATACTATATTGCTCCCTTGGATTGCTGCAGCCCAAATTCATGACCATACATTTTTTAACATCAAATCCCAGCTGCCAAATTCTAGACCATTCTTCAAGCTTAGCTAGATCCCTCCTTATGTTATCTACACCTCCCTGGGTGTCTACTCTATTGCAGATTTTGGTATCATCCGCAAAGAGGCAAACCTTACCTGACAGCCCTTCCACTATATCACTAACAAAGATGTTAAAAAGTATTGGACCAAGGACAGATCCCTGGGGCACCCCACTGGTAACTTCCTTCTCCTCAGAGTGAGCTCCATTTACCTGTACTCTTTGTTACCTCCAACTCAACCAATTTCTAACCCAAGCAGTAACTTTAGGGTCCATCCCTAGGGTGCTCAGTTTTGTTTATAAGTCACCTGTGAGGAACAGTGTCAAAGGCTTTACTGAAATCTAAATACACCACATCTAGGGCTCTCCCTCGGTCCAACTCCCTGGTCACCCAGTCAAATAAATCAATCAGATTTGTCTGACAAGACCTGCCTCTGGTGAATCCATGCTGCCTTGGATCCTGTAATCCGCTGGACTCCAGAAACCTCACTATTTTCTCTTTCAACAACGTTTCCAATAATTTACTCACCACCAAAGTTGACCTGGCTGATAGGGAGATATCCCTCAAGGACATATGGTCAGTGGAATCTTGGACAGAGGAGGTATTGAGGGGAACTTTGGCTCAACTACAGGACTTCACGACTGATTCTGTGACTAAATTTGTTGAATTAGAATCAGAATTGATAGTACTGAGGTGCGGTTAAGTAAGCTCGAACCTCAGTTGGTCGCCATGCAGTCTGCATCTACCACTTTTATAAATGATAGTTTCTATTGTCATCGTCAGATGGAAGTTTTTGAAAATATTGCATGGGCACGGAATTTAAGGTGTCTTAATTTTACGGTGACCCATTGTTTGTCTCCATTGATTTTGTTCCAAAAATATTTGAAGGAGGTGTTGCAGTTTACTGATCCGGAGACTATCCTGATTAGTAATGCCTATTATTTACCTCTTGGTAGGCAGACTGAGGTAGTGGCTGAGGGAGAGCTGCAGCAAATTTCAAAGACAGATAGTTTAGATCTATCTAACTTTTTGGAATCGTTATCAGACGTAATTAGCTCTCGTGCAACCTTGGTAGTTTCCTTTGTTTTGGAGTCAGATAAATATAAAGTTCTGAAGTCTTTTTTTCTCAAAAAAAGATGTATTATTTTACGGAAAAAGAATCAATATCTTTCCGGATGTTGCAAGATCTACCCAGGTTAGGCGTAATGCCTTTCTTGTATTGAAATCTTCAGTGTTAGCACTTGGGGTGACTTTTTATCTCAAGTTTCTTTGTAAGTGTCAGGTTAAGTTCCGTGGTAAAAGATTTTGCTTCCTGGATCAACTGCAATTAGAAGAAGTCTTGCAGGCGAATTGTCCGTAAGTTGGTGGAATGGAATTGATAACATTTAGGGGTTGAGTAGTTATTTATTTGAACAGGTTTTTTTATACCATTCCTTCCAGCGATCAGGGGCGGTTTACATGGAACTATAACTCAAAGGTACATGGAAAATATTTAACCACCACAAAATTTGAACACGGAACTTAGTACAAGAACTATATACACACCAGAGTACACTTTTACAAGGCATAGTGATGGCTGGATTCTCTTAGCTATTTATAATGAGTTAAGGTAGGGAGATGGGATGTGTTAGGCCGTTTGGGTAGGAGGGAGGGTAGAATTATTGGATGTGTTGTTGGATAGGCGAGCATTATAGTTTTCTGAGAAAAGGTGTGTTTTTAATTCCTTGCAGAATGTTAGGAGGTCTTTGATTGCCCTGATTTGGTCAGGGAGAGCGTTCCAGAGTATAGGGGCTGTGTATCTGAATGCCCTATTGCTTGTATACTGTTTTGTTTTGAATATTAGGGATGGTATTTGCAGGAGTATGCACTTTCGCCTGTGTCTGGTGTCAGTTTGAGATTTTATTATAGTGGAAAGGTAGGAGGGGGAGATATCGTTATGCAATTTAAAAGCAGTGATGATTTGCTTATATTTTATTCTGGATGTTATTAGGAGCCAATGAAGGTTATATAGTATGGGGGTGATGTGGTCAGATAGGTTGGACTTGGTTATTATCCTGGCAGATACATTTTGGACTAGTTGGAGAGTGTGAATAGACTTCTTTGGGAGACTTTGTAAAATACTATTACAAGAGTCTAGGTGAGGGTTCACTAGTGCCTGAACTATTGTCCAAAAGTCATGTGGGTCTAGAATTGGTCTCAGGTGTTGAATAGTTTTTAGTTTATAGAGTATTGTTTTAGCATTAAGTTTGATCTATGATGTCATTAAGCATTAAGTTTGATCTATGATGTCATGTTTAGGGGCCCCATCAATCAGGCCCGTACCTAGCCCTGTGCGAGCGGTGCGGCCGCACAGGGCACAAAGGCTTAAGGGGCGCATTTTAGCTGTCTTCTGTTGCCTGCCGCCGCCACTTTTCTTCTCTCAGTGGTGGCAGGCAATTGCAGGATAGCTAAAATGCACCCCTTAAGCCTTTTCGCTGGCATGCTAAGCATATCTTTCCCTCCCTGCAAGAGCAGGGAGGGACAGATCTTCTTAGCATGCCAGCGACTTGCACATTGGGCGTACCTCTTCTCTTCTGCCGCGCGGGGGGGGGGGGGGCGCACGCCCGATGTGCAAGTCGCACAAGGCGCGATCTTCCCTCGGTACGGCCCTGCCGTCAATAATGACCCCTAGGTATTTGACTTCTTGTTTGACAAGTTTAAATTGTGTAATTTGAATGTAGTGGGGGGGGGGGGGGGTATACTTTTGGTTTCTTGTGGCAAATACAATTTCTGGTTTTTTTTAAGTTGATTTGTAAGTTATTTTTGTTGATCCATGATTCAGCTTCATATATGCAGTCTGTAATGTTGTTGAATTGTGGATTTTTTATGTCAACCGGAGAATATACCATTATATCATCTGCACATATGTGGAAATTGATTTTGTATTTAGTGAATATGTCACATATCGGTTGCAGGTATAAGTTAAATAGAAGGGCAGAAAGGGCTGAATCTTGGGGTATTCCTTGTTCATGGGGAAAGATGGTAGAAGTATCTTGATTAATTCTTACATATTGGGAATGATTAGAAATATAGGACTGGAACCATTTTAGAGCCAATCTAGACAGTAACATAGCATGGTCGACATTGCCGAATGCGGATGAGATGTCTAGGAACACCATGATATAAGCTTGGTTAAGATTTTCTAAACCACATATGAGAGTGTCAAATAATGCTAGGAGGAGGGTTTCCACTTCATGATAGGGGCAGAAATCATACTGTTGTGGATCTAGTGGTGCATAGGCGTCTATGTAGTCCTGAAATTGGAGTTGGATTACTTTTTCAATAATCTTCGCTATGAACGGGATACTAGCTATTGTCCTATATGAGGAAGGATCATTTTTAATGAGTGTTTCGTTTTTTAGTATAGGGCAAATGATGGATCGTTTGAGTGTCAGGCAGTATACCAAGGAGGAGGAATTGGTTAACTATGTTCAGTATCACCGGAACTGGTTCAACTTTTACTGCCTTTATCCAGGATATTGGACAAGGGTCTAAGTATGAGGTGGTGGTGTTGATTTTGGTGATGGTTTCAAGGAGATGTTTGTCCCCAATTGGATAAAAGTAGTGCAGGATGTTTGGTGTTTTCTGGGGGTCATTTCCAGGGAGTATAGTTGGGGTGCCTTTTTTTTTAGCTTACATGCCAAGTGGTCTGCTATGGATTGGGCACTAATGTCTGTGGTGATTGTTATGTTTGTGTGTATTTTGGTCAGGGATTTTACTATATCAAAAAGTTCTCTGGGGTGATTGATAGCCTTGTTTAGTATGTTAGTGTGGTGAACTTCCTTTGCTTTAAGGATAGCATCCTTATAGGAGTTTAAAGTTGTGATGTAGAGTTCTCTATTTCAGAGGTTTTGTGGGATCTCCACTTTTTTTTCTTGCTTGAGTAGAGTTTTCTTGAGGATATAGAGATCTTTGGTGTAGCAGTTTTCAGTTTGTTTTTTGTGTGACCTCTTGGGGGGTTGGAGGTGGATTTAGCTGACTTATTTATTGTTATGATCCTGTTTTCTATTACCTTGTTAAGGTTGTGGGGTTGTGCTTGGAGAAGAGGGGATATCTTAGAGGAATGTCTCTTTGTCAAAATGTTTGAATTTCGGGGTAGGGAGGCGTGTTATGTTTTGTGCCTCTGTTGTTAAGAGCATGATGCCAGATATTCTTATAATGAAATGATCTGACCATGGTACTGGGTTGGCTGTTGTGTAGGTGAAGCGAGGGTAAGTATTTAGGGATCTGGGGCAAAATATTAGATCAAGGGTGTTTCCTTTTATATGGGTAGGATATTTCATTATTTATATGAAGTCTAGATCATCCATAAAATCCAGGAAGTCTGCAGATTGTTGTGGAGGAAGGGATGCTAGATTGAGATCTCCCAGTATGATGTGAGTTTTCATTGCTGTGGAGGCACAGGCTGATTCAAGTATGGTAGTAAGATTAAGGTGATTGTTGTTAGGTGGTCGATAAAGGAGACAGATTGCAACATATCTGTTTTCAATTTTGATTAAGTCTACATTATCAGTGTTTGTGCATATACTTGTGGTTATATTGAGGTTAGTTTTGGGCATGATAAGGACTCCACTTCCTCTCTTAGTGTCTCTGGGGCAGTTAAATATTGTGTAGCCGTCAATGTGTAAATGATTTATCAGGACAGCATCATTGTCAGTGAGCCAGGTTTCTGTGATGCACAGAAAGTCAGGAGACTCATCAATGAGCAGGTCTCGGATTACTGGTAATTTGTTACGTATGGAACTTGAGTTTATCATAATATCCTGGAGGTAGGAAGTGGCATTATGCGATGCATTGGGGGGGGGGTGGAGAGAGTGGCGATATGGATTAATCTACGGTGATGCCTGAATTTCTGAGAGTTGCCATTGTAGGTCTGTTTGTTTCTGGGGAGTATTAGATTGTAGAGTTGGGGGGGGGGAGGGCTGGGCATACTGGAAGGGGTGGTTTATTATGGGTGCTTGGTGTGTCTGTAAGGTGCTGGAGCATAGTGCTAGGGTTGTAGTGATGAGTATTAGCATATTATTATCATAATAATGTTCATTTTGACTTATAGGAGAGTAAGTATGCAAAGAGATGGGAACAGCCGGCGAGGCCTAGGTTGGGATTGCAGGCGTTTGCCGCTCAAGAAGTGAGTAGAGGGGGTTAGGCAGTAGGCTGAGGGACTTGGGGGATGTCTGTGTGTTGTGACCCTCAGTAATCAGGATGTAAACAGGGTTGGGAGAATAAGAAGCACTGAAATAGTACTATGGTAGTTAAGTAGCTTGCAGAAGTTTGATTTGTTCAGCAAGTAGTATTCAATCTGTTCTGTTCTTATTAAGATCTGAGGAGTTGTAATGGAATATATCAGTCGGAGGAAGTGGGTTTAGCTACTCCTTGTTGACTTCTATCCCCAGTGATGTGGATTTAATGATAAATTATGTGAATGTACGGTATTGTTGTTTTCTTTTTCACTCTGGAAAGGTTTGTGCCTATTTCCTTTCATTCTGTAAGTTGTTTCTTTGTTACTTTGTATAAATCTTTAAATTAAAAATAAATAAATAAAAAAGAATAGATTTTATTATGTTCCTTATTGATTTTAAATGTAATACTTATGGTATTTGCTCTTGAAAATTATGTAATCCATTCTGGCCTGAAAGGGATAAAGCTAGATATAAGAAATTTAAAGTGTTGCTATTCCCTTTTAATTTAATCATAAGAACATAAGATATGCCATACTGGGTCAGACCAAGGTCCATCAAGCCCATTATCCTGTTTGCAACAGTGGCCAATCTAGGTCATAAGTACCTAGCAGTCTCCCCAAAAGACACAGGTTCCTCAGTGCTTGTATTGGGTCAAGCAGTGATATCCCGGGTCCCTTTTAATAATGGTTTATGGACCTTTCCCCCGGGAACTTGTCCAAACCTTTTTTAAACCCAGCTACACTAACAGCTTTTGCTACATCCTCCGGTAACAAATTCTAGAGTTTGATTACATGTTGAGTGAAAAAATATTTTCTCTTATTAGTCTTAAATAGGTTACCCTGCAGCTTCATTGCAGGTCCCCTAGTCTTTTTATATTCTGATGATGTAAACAATTGATCTACGTTTACCCGTTCCACTCCATTCATTAATTTATAGACCTCTATCATACCTTCCCTCAGCTGTCTCTTTTCCAGGTTGAAGAGCCCAACCTTTTTAGCCTCTCTTCATAGGATTATCCTTCCATCCCCTTTACCATTTTGGTGGCGCTTCTCTGTACCTTTTCTAATAATGCTATATTCTTTTTAAGATACGGCGACCAGAATTGCACACAATATTCAAGGTGCGGTCGCACCATGGAATGATAGATCAATCTAGCCTTTGCAACTCAAATTGGCCTATTGCCATCTCTGGATTTAACATCTGCTTTTGACATGGTCGATCACAACTTGCTTCTACATCATCTTTATGATGTAGGTATTCGTGATTTCTTTTTTTCATGGTTTTCTACCTTTCTTGAGAAACGCTCTTTCCAGGTTAGTGCCCGTGATTCAACCTCCCCTTCACTACCTCTTACCTATGGGGTTCCACAGGGATCTCTATATTCTCCAGGACCAAGCAGGAAGTCAGTCCTCACATATGGGTGTCATCGGCGCCGATGAAGCCCCAGTGGAGCATTTCCCCAGCTTTCTATGAAAGACTTTTGGAATGCAGGCACGCATGCGCGGTTCCCTTCCCGCCTAAAGGTGCCATCTTACCTCAGTCTCTTTTTTTCCGAGAAGCCCACCGGACGTGTGTCCTGTCCTCCCGGTTAAAAGTAGATTTTTTTCGGCGATAATCGCTATTTTTTCTCCCGGTTCGACGACGGTTCCCCTCCTGCCAGGTTCGGTACGCCGGTATCGAGCCCGATTCTTCTTTTTCGTTTTTTGCCCTTCGTGGCTGGCGTTCACGCCCTTTTTTCCTTTTTCCCTGGAAGGCCGGTCCTTTGACCTCGCGGGGACTCTTTTTTCCCCAATGGCCTCCAGTGGTTTTAAAAAGTGTGATCGGTGTAAGAAATTAATGTCTCTCACCGACACACACAACTGCTGCCTTCAGTGCCTCGGCCCTGATCACGACCCTAAGTTGTGCGGGCCATGTGGGAAGATGTCTTCCAAGGCACTCCGAAGTCGCCAGCAGCAAAAAGAAAGGCTTTTCTCGGATTCAGCCTCCGGCCGGGCCCGGACCTCGTCTGAGGCCTCGACATCTTGGGATTCCGATCCCGAGCGCCGTCGAAGCTCCTCGGACAGGGGGTCCCCAACCGGGAACATAAGAGGAAGAAGCGGCTCGCAAGGGTGTCAGAGGAGGAGGTCCTTGGCTCCTCGAGGGCCAGGTCTAAGACCACCGACCGTCGTCCCGGGCCCGTGGAGCAAGAGAAGCCTGCCAAAGTTCCTCGCCTAGAGCCAGAGTCTGCTGGACACGTAAGCCCCATAGTCCTCGAGGACTCTCCTCCCAGAGAGCCGACGTCTGGCCCGGTGCCGCCGGGGCCCGAGTCGGTGGCTGCTGCGTCTCCCGAGCTGAGTCTCAGGATGACAGCCTTGGAGAGCAGACTGTCTGCCTTCATGGAGCAGCAGCGGGCACTGATGGCCAGCCTGTCTGGCACATCTGCCCCAACCACCGGGACATTGACTTCGAAGTTGACCCCGGAGACTGAGACGATACTCGAGTCCATCATGGCTTGAAGTCAACCTTGGTCGCGGTCTCCCTCGACCTCCCGTTTGGGGCGAGTGCTCCAGGGCCCCGCGGGGTCGGACCCTGACTCCTCCTCAGACGAGTCCGCCTGGGAGACAGACGATGAGGAGTCTCCAGATACATTCAAGACTCGGTGCGTCCCGTCGGACCCACCGCAGTCTGAGCCCTGGAGTAGATCCCCTCCGGAGGATACTCAGTTCTCGGAGTTCGTCCGGGATATGGCCACTGCCTTTGATATTTCGGCGGACCCCGAGGAAGAGCTGAGGAGCTCGAGGTGCTGCAGTATGACTCTCCTCCGAAGGAGGCCTTTACTGTCCTGGTTCCTCCGATGCTGGAATGGCTCCTCTTCCATATGTGGCAGGCACCGGCCTCGGCGCCGGTTCTCAGCAAGCGGAGTTGACTCGATCTATCGACTCAGAAAGAGCCCTGGCTTTCAAAAGGTACAGCTACCACACCATTCTATGGTTGTGGAATTGGCCATGCATCGTCTGAAGAGCCAGAAGATGCACTCCGCGGTGCCCCCTGGCAGGGAGGCCCAAAACCTCGATGGAGTCGGTAGAAAGTGCTTCCAGGGCTCGATGCTTGCTTGCTTGCTGTGTCCAGTCGTACCAGCTGTACATGGGCATGTACTTGCGGGACCCTTGCAGAGATTCAAGTCCTTGTCCTCGGGGATTCGGGACTGCTCGAAGTTCATGTCCCGCGCCGCCTACGATGGCTTCGAGGCTTCGGCCCGAGTTGCGGCAGCCGGCATCGCTGCTCGACGCCAGGCATGGCTGCAGTCATCGGACCTCGAGCCATGGGTTCAGGACAAGTTGGTCGATGTCCCTTGCCGAGGTGAAAACCTTTTTTGGCAAGCCCATGACTGAGAAGGCTGCTCAGCTCGAAACAGAGCACCTTACATGGACAAGGCTGTCTAGGAAGACCTCTGCCCCTTCTCAAAAAAAGAAGGGCGCGGGTAAAAAGCCCTTTTACCCGAGGAAGAGCACTGTCTACAAACAGTACCCTCAATATCTGGCTGCCCAAGCTGCCCCCCAGGGTCAGCAAGCCAAGGGGCAGGGTAATGGGCCCCGTAGGCAGAGGACCCCCAAACCTACGGCCCCTGCTACCACTCAGCAGGGTGGGGGTTTTTGACTCCTTGAGCATAGCCTCTCCTTCCCTGCTCTCCCAACCCTGCACAGGAAGTCACCTCACCCTCTTTGCCCACCAGTGGCCCCTCATCACCGGGGACAGTTGGGTGTTGGACATAGTCCAAAGGGGCTATGCTCTGCATTTTCACCAACTGCCTCCTCCTTACTTTCCAGGAGAGCCTCCAAGGCCTCCCCTGCACACAGACCTTCTCCTTCGAGAGCTTCAAGGTCTGGTGGTGGACAGGGCGGTGGAGCCTGTGCCTCCCCACTTACAAGGTCACGGTTTCTACTCCAGGTATTTCCTGGTGCCC
Source organism: Ichthyophis bannanicus (assembly GCA_033557465.1). Classification (NCBI taxonomy): domain Eukaryota; kingdom Metazoa; phylum Chordata; class Amphibia; order Gymnophiona; family Ichthyophiidae; genus Ichthyophis; species Ichthyophis bannanicus. Next base: position 364,295,856 of record CM066039.1, read on the forward strand.
AAGAGAACCGGTGGCCTTCAACCCATTCTGGACCTCAGGAACCTCAACAAGTTCCTGGAGGAGAAGTTCAAGATGCTTACTCTTGGAACACTTCTGCCCTACCTCCAGCAGGGAGATTGGCTATGTTCCTTAGATCTAAAGGATGCGTACACTCACATCCTCATTCATCCAGACCACAGAAAGTACCTCAGGTTCATTGTGGGAGAAAACCATTATCAGTACAGAGTGCTGCTGCTTTTTGGCTTCACCTCCACCCCCAGAGTCTTCACAAAGTGCCTGGCGGTGGTGGCGGCCTACCTGAGAAATCAGGGAATCTTTGTCTTCCCCTATCTGGACGACTGGCTCATCAGGGGTCAGATGTGCCAAGAGGCCAAACAAGCCACCCTCAGAACTATTGCTCTTCTTCAAAGCCTGGGGTTGTCATAAACTTCGCAAAGTCCACTTTGCTCCCCTCCCAGAACTTGGAATTCATAGGGGCAAGGCTGGACTCTACTCTGGCAAAGGCATTCTTGCCAAGGGACAGAGCCCAAAGGTGGATATCCTTGGCAAATCAGTCCCTCAGCAGGTCCTTGGTCTCCGCCAGACTCTGCCTGAGGCTGCTTGGCCACATGGCTTCGACAGTTCATGTGACCCCCAATGCCAGGCTCCATATGAGGCCTGCACAGTGTTGCCTTTGGACTCAGTGGTCACAGGCCACAGGCAGCCTCAGAGACAGGATAAGGGTGTCCAGACCATTTCTGGACTCCCTCACCTGGTGGCTGCACCCCCGGAATCTCCTGCAAGGGGTGCCCTTTCAAATTCCTGGCTACACTGTGGTACTGACCACAGATGCCTCTCTGCAGGGCTGGGGAGCTCATTGTCTGAGCAAGTGCACCCAGGGCCTGTGGACTCCTTGGGAGGCTGCACAACAGATCAATCTCCTCGAACTCAGAGCTATTCGGTTAGCCCTCACAGCTTTCTCTTCTGCCCTGGCTAATCAATCTGTCCTGGTTCAAACAGACAACCAGGTAGCCATGTTTTATGTGAACAAACAGGGCGGCACTGGATCCAGACTCCTCTGTCGAGAGGCTGAAGACCTTTGTTCCTTTTCCCTCAAGCACAACATGCTCCTCAGGGCTGTGTATCTTCCAGGCCAAGAAAATTGCCTGGCCGACAGGTTGAGCAGGATTCTGCAGCCACACGAGTGGCAGCTGCATCCTTTAGTAGTTAAGAAGATCTTCCTGAAATGGGGTCTCCCTTTGATAGATCTCTTTGCCAGCCCACTGAACAAGCAACTGCCAAAGTTCTGCTCCAGGCAACCGCATCCTCTGAGGATAGCAGCGGATGCTTTTCTGATTCCCTGGTCTCAGGGCCTCCTGTGTGCGTTTCCTCCCACGCCCTTGGTGGCCCGGACTCTCTTCAAGATTCTTCAGGACAAGGCCTCGGTCCTGCTGGTGGCTCCCAGGTGGCCGAGACAGCCTTGGTTTCCACTTCTGCTTCAACTGGCGGTGGATCCCCCCACTACCTCTGGGGTTGCAACCCAACCTTCTCTCACAGGATCAGGGTTCCCTTCTGCATCCCAATCTCAAAGCTCTCAATTTGATGGCCTGGAGGCTGCAAGGGTAGTTTTGTCTCCCTGGGTCCTACCTCAGGAAGTTGAGGAGGTTGTCCTAGCCTCTAGGAAACAGTCCACTAGGAAAACCTATGCTCTCAAATGGAAAAGGTTTTCTGTGTGGTGTCAGCTACGTACAGAGGATCCTTTCTCCTTTACTGTACCAGTAGTGCTTCAGTACTTAATGCACTTATCAAATCAGGGACCTAAGTCCAATTCTGTTCGGGTCCACCTCTCTGCTCTAGCAGCTCACCACTCTCTCGTGGAAGGACATTCTCTGTCGGTTCACCCCTTGGTGCCCGCTTCCTCAGGGGTTTGCTTTTGCTCAAGCCTCCTATCCGTCCTCCTGCCCCTGAGTGGGAGTTGAATGTGGTCTTGCAGCAACTGACTCGCCCACCTTTTGAGCTGATGGCTACTTGTCCACTACGCTTCCTATCCTGGAAGACACTCTTCCTGATAGCCCTTACCTCGGCTAGGCGAGTGAGTGAGCTTCAGGCACTGGTCTGTGATAGGCCTTACACTAGGATATATAGGAACAGGGTAGTCCTCAGGACTCATCCAAAGTTCCTCCCAAAGGTTGTCTCCTCTTTCCACCTCAATCAGGAGGTGGTTCTTCCAACATTCTTCCCTAGGCCTCATGCAAGCCAGGCTGAAGCAGTCCTACATACCCTGGACTGTAGGAGGGCCTTATCCTTCTACCTTGACCGTACGCAGGGGCATAGAAGGGCTACTCAGCTCTTCGTATCCTTTTACCCCAATAAGTTGGGGTTGGCTGTGTCCAAGCATACCTTGTCCATCTGGGTGGCTGACTGTATCACCTGGGCTTACAAGGCGGCTGACCTTCCTTTGCAGGGTCGGGTTATGGCCCACCGAGTCAGGGCAATGGCTGCCTCAGTGGCTCATCTCCGCTCTGTGCCCTTGGTAGACATCTGCAGGGCTGCAACTTGGTCTTCAAGCCAGACTTTTGCAGCTCATTACTGTCTGGAGAGGGAGTCCCATAGGGACAGTGCTTTTGGCCAGGCAGTACTCCGGAATCTCTTTGAGGTTTAGGCAACTCCTGCCCTCCTGCCCTCTGTTGGGCTACCGGTGGAGGTTGTGTCCTTGAAAAGCCTTTCTTTGCTGCTGAGACTAGAGGGAGTTCTCTTGTTCAGCCAGGGTTCCTCGGTAGCCCAGAGCTGGGGAGTCAGCCATATGTGAGGACTGATTTCATGCTTGGTCCTGGAGAAAGAGTAGTTACTCACCTGTAACAGGTGTTCTCCAGGAGCAGCAGGAATCAGTCCTCACAACCCTCCCTCCTCCCCTTGGAGTTGCAGTTGTACATAGTTCATTTTTTCATTTTTGTGTGCTGTTCTTAGCTATGTCATTTGACTGAGGTAAGATGGCACCTTTAGGCGGGAAGGGAACCGCACATGCGTGCCTGCATTCCCAAAGGCTTTCATAGAAAGCTGGGGAAATGCTCCGCTGGGGTTTCATAGGCACCGATGACACCCATATGTGAGGACTGATTCCTGCTGCTCCTGGAGAACACCTGTTACAGGTGAGTAACTACTCTCTCTCACCCTTGTTTTTCAACATTTTCTTAAGTCTATCTGTTTCTTTAATTCAAAGTTTAGGTATATCCAGTTACCTCTAAACATGTAGATAGTTAAAGAAAATAAAGAAAATATATTTCAAACTCAAAACTCAAAACCCTCAAACAACTTCGTCCGCTAGTATTTACACAAGATTTTATCAACATAATACAGGCAACAATAACTCCACATTTTGATTTTGCCAATCTAATACTAATAGGAATTTCAAAACAAAACATCAAACGATTGCAATTAGCGCAAAATGCAGCTGCAAGAATCATATTGAAAATTAATTCACTCCAACACATATCACCAGTACTAGCCTCCCTCCACTGGCTACCTATTCAAAGCAGAATAACCTACAAAGCAATAATAACAGCATTCAAGGCATTAAATGATATGGCCCCAACAATGCTTTGTAATTTAATACATAAAGAACCGTCCAAGCCAACACACAGAAAAGGTCAATTAAATAGACTAAAGATCCCGAAAGATTATACAAGAGCCCATAAAGCAACTAATAACAGAGCCTTCTCCCACATAGCCCCAATGATCTGGAATTCCCTCCCAGAGGAACTTCGAACATGTACGGAAATCATAGAACTCCGTAAAAAATTGAAAACGTACCTGTTCACCATAAACTATAACATAGATAACTTAACACCCACTATAGACAAAGGTTAAACAGCAATCGGTCTACATTAAGCAAAAACCCTTAACATATACAGATAACACATACATATGATAACCTCACAACTTATATCCGTTCACCTCCTTGTATATATATACATAAAACTGTATATAGTTAACCTGTTCTATTTTATCTCACAATGTTTAGACCATATATACTATATAAATTTGATGTTCCTTGTAGATATGTTCTGTTATAATATGACGTTCCCTGTAAAACAAACTTGTTTTGTTAAGTGTTGTTCAACTGTAAACCGCAACTGAACCTTGGAAGATGCGGTATATAAATGTATGTATAAATAAATAAATAAATAAATAATAGTCATTGTTTAATGGAAGAAAACCAACATGGATTTAGCCAAGAAAAGGCTTGCCTTACTAATCTGTTATATTTTTTTGATGGTATGAATGTACAGGTAGACAAAGGTGAGCCAGTCCATATAGTGTTTCTGGATTTTCAGAAAGTCTTTGACAAGGTCCCTCATGAGAGACTCTTGACAAAATTAAAAACTCATGGGATAGGAGGGATCCACTATTGTGTATCAGGAAATGGTTAAAAGATAGAAAGCAGAGAATAGGGCTAAATGACCAATTTTCTCAATGGAGCAAGGTGGAGTACCCAGGGATCTGTGCTAGGCCTGCTGCTTTTTAACATATTCATAAATGACCTGGAAATGGGATAACAAGTGAAGTGATCAAATTTGCAGATGACACAAAAGAATTTAAATTTCTTAAAACGCAAGAGGACTGTGAAAAATTGTAAGACGAGCTTGATAAATTGGAAGACTGGACGTCCAAATGGTAGATGAAATTGAATGAGGATAAGTGCAAAGTTATACAACTAGGGCCCGATTCTGTTTTGGACATGCTGGCCCTCTGTGCGCCTGGTCGGAACTGGACGCACAGAGTGACATGAGATTCTGATCCCGCAGGGCATGTCTAGCCATGCAGGAACAGAATTGTATCCATGCCAGAATTGTGTGTAGGCCCGTACCCTAATTCTGGTTGGACTACACATACAGGCCTTCCCCGGCTAACTCAGTCAAGGCTCCTGAATGCCATGGCACCGTGGCTCCATTCAGGAGCTATGATCCCCGGCTGCTGGAACAAAAGCTTCATTTCCCTGCAGCCTGGCCCCTGATCTAACCTCCCAAGGTCAGGGTCAGGCTGCGGAAAATCCTCTCTACCCCCTCCTACCTTCTTCGATGCTGGGCTTGACGTCCCCCGCTGACTAGGGGAACCTATTCCACCTCAGAGGTGGAATATGTTCCCTGTTCAGGCCGCCGGCCCTGGACGTTCAGAGACAACATTGGAATTGGCCCTGTACGTCTGGGGCTGCTGACCGCCCACTGCCTACCCTAACTCCACCCCTGCTACGCCCCTTTCCCGCCTCCGTCTAATGTCCCCATACAACATGCGGGGAAGTTAGTCGAGATCGGCAGAGGAACCGAATAGCAGGGATGGATATCCCAACCAGACGTCCATCCAAGCAATTCACGCCACAGAATGACCCTGCTAGGAAAGAACAACCCAAACTACGGTTACACAATGCGAGGTTCCACATTAGGATCCACTAGCCAAGAAAAAGGATTTAGGTGTCATGGTGGATAATATGTTGAAACCCTCCACCCAGTGTGCAGCGGCAGTGAAGAAAACAAATAGAATGCTGGAATCATAAGGGAAGGAATGGAGAATAAAACAAAGGCTATTATAATGCCTCTGTATCATTCCATGGTGCGACAGCAACTTGAATATTGTGTGCAATTCTGGTCACCATATCTTAAAAAGGATATAGCAGAATTAAAAAAGGTACAGGGAAAGAGGAAGGAGGGAAACGCCTATGAGGAAAGATTTAAAAGGTTAGGGCTCTTCAACTTGGAAGATAGACGGCTGAGGAGAGATATGATAGAGGTCTATAAATTAATGAATGGAGTAGAACGGGTAAACATAGATCGGTTGTTTACTCCATTAAACAGTAGAAAGACTAGAGGACATGCAATGAAGCTACATGTAACCCATTTAAGAGTAATAAGAGAAAATATTTTTTCACTCAATGTGTAATCGAACTCTGGAATTTGTTACCAAAGGATGTAGTAAAAGCTGTTAGTGTAGCGGGGTTTTAAAAAGATTTGGACAAGTTCCTGCAGGAAAGGTTCATAAACCATTATTAAAGAGGATCTAGGAAATCCTCTGCTTGCCCCAGGACAAGCATTGTGGAACCTATATACCTTTTTGGGAACCTGCCAGGTAGTTGTAACCTGGATTGACCACTGTTGGAAACAGGATACTGGGATTGATGGACCTTGGTCTGACCCAGTACGGCATTTCTTATGTTCTTAATCTTTAAAATTCTGCCATGAATGACTTTTCCAACTAGACTATCTCCAACTAGAACTCTGAAAAAAGTGTAGTACCTCCCGGCCCCAGTACCTTAGTATCACATGGCATTCAATGATAGGTGTCATGATTCACCTCCTTCGTTCCACACACACACACTCCTGGACAAAAACCTACCTGTGAGACAGATTTTTTAATATTTTTCCATACTTTGTAAAACTCCATGAATATCTGTCAATCCTACTTCCCATTCTTTCTTCTTCACATTCAGTCCAGTGGTGATTCCCTGAGAAATTTTTCTGGTGGACTGGAATGCACTCCTCCTTTAGCTTTTATCAGATTTTAAGAGTAACCTTGGTTGCTAGCTAGTCATAAGAAATTTGTAACAAGGCGACTAACATCATAGGGTTCAAGATAGGTTTTGACACGTTCCTGGATGAAAGGCCACAAAATATTTCCCAGTTAGGCAAATTACTTGAAAAGGAATCCCTTGAAATCCCTTATCCCTTGAAATGCGCAATGAGAAATGAGAAGACCTGCTTGTGAAGAGTGACATTGGACTCTGTGTAATTGGCTTTAAGCTCTTCATTCTATCTGGAAAAACTTTGGTTTCCCTTCCCAGTCCATGCTCAAGACCTTACTCAGCTGTTGCTGTTATTTTGTGATTTCTTCTTCATTAGCTATGGTTGGCCTGGGACGTGTCTTACATTATGAGAGGGAACTAAAGTCCAAAGAAAATGTGGCAACCCACCTACCAACAGCCCTCAGGTCTAGTATTTCCTCAAAAGCTGAATTTTAAAATTCTTGCACTGTTTTGTCTTCAGGTTTACACTGTATGCAGTGGACACCCGTGGGCGACACTCTGAGCTAAGCACCGTGACCCTGCGAACTGCCTGCCCATTGGTGGATGATATCAAGGCAGAAGGTATGAGTTTCTTGCTTTATTTTGCCTTTATATATCTGTTAAGCATTTTATTTTAAGTGCCTTCATGTCAATGCTGACTCTTGGTGACTCAGCAGCCCCTGTTTTTTTTTTTTTTGGCAAGGTATGACTGGAAGTAGATTGCCAGTCCTTTTCTTTCATGGCAATGGAGGTTAAGGTGACTTCCCTAAGGCCATAAGGAGTGTCAGTGGGAATCAAACCTAGATCTCCTGGGTAGTAGACTGTTCTAACCACTAGACTATTCTTCTACTCTACTGTTTGCAATATGCCTATTTAATTCTTGCTCTTCCCACTTCCTGCTGAAAGTTAAGGGTGCAGGTCTTGGGTCACTGTAAGATTGAGAACCATGGATGGAGATAGAGTAGGTAAAAAAACGGCACAGGCACAGTATCACAGGGTCCTTTTAATATACATTTTCTACTAGATGTTTTAATATATATGCTTTGATTTATATTGACTCAGTAGGCGTTTTTTGTCCGCATAGACAGATCTTCGGTCTGTTTAGTTCTGGCGGTTTTTTCAGCACAACTTGTGCTTACGCTCCATGTACTATGTTTAAATGTTTTTTAAAACGCAATTGAAATTATGTCTTAACGTGCCGACTATTCACTATTCTCAATATCATATAAATATATGTGTTGTAGCATACCCATCGGGCATACAAGCATCAGTTTCTTTTTGTTTTTGTTTTGTAAAGGTCTTTTTGTCCGTGGTTTCTGTCCGCGGTGACAGTTCACTAATAGTATTGTTCGGTTTCTTGATAATCTCCCATACACTTTCTGTGCAAGTTTTTAAGACAATCTGCCTTGACATATGTTTTTTTAAATGATATATTTTTATCATTAGTTTTAAGTGATGGTCTACTGTGCAGATTATTTATCTTCATTCTAGTATCGTATTAGGACAGTCAGTTCCTTTTAGACACACATGTATTTATAATCCTCTTCTCCTGATTAGTCACACAATGGTTAGCATTAGCTATACAATTCAGCATATTCATATTAACATAGTTTTGTGACTTTATAAGTCTCCTTGTTATTAACTACACAGGCACATCCTCTTTTCTTGCTGTTTTTAGGGACATTAAGTATTTTTAGAGAGTTTCAAGATAGTAAGTTTTGGCTCTATTTTATTATGCAATATGTTAGTTTTGCTATAGATTTTTATTTTTATGTTATATTCTAGTTTTGTTAGACATACAACAGTTTTATCTTGCAAGAGCCAATTGTTGCCAGCTCATGGTGTTGACTACAACATAAGAGGATTTACATTCAGGGTCCTTGTACCCACAGTGCTTGAATGTAAGTAACATGTTGTTTCTATGTCTGTACATTGACATTGTTTGATACTTCAATTTTGCCCTGCGTCTTCTCTGTATACTTTTTATACACATTTTTATATATGTGGTTTTATTTATTTATTAGTCATATTGAATAGTTATTGTGTTTTTATTGTTAATTTGTATTGTTATATTCATACATTTTAATTGTTACTAACATGCTCGTCTAACTTTAATTTGTTTGATTTATTATGTTTTTAATGTGGTTTCTTTTGTATTCAAGTACCCACCCCCCGAAGAAGGCATTCGCCGAAACGCGTTGGGGATCAATAAAGCACCTGTGCTCATCCTTTACTCTTGCTTCTTGTGTATCGCCTGATGTGGTTGGACCATCTCCATGACAGACCGCCACAACTGGTGTCTTCAATGCCTCTGGCCCAACCACGAGTCCTCGACCTGCACTTTCTGTTTACTGATGAGATGCAAAGTGCTGAAGAACCGGGAATGGCAGCATGAATCTTTGTTCGGTTCGGAGTCATTGACCTCTGCATCGACCCCAGCTTTGATTCCGTCAAAGGCCCCTACAGAGGCTTCGGCTTTGTGCAGGGCTCGGACTTACTCAGAGCCGTTCCAGTGCCCCACCTTAAAACAGGAGAGCCCCTAGAAGGAGTCCAAGACTAAATCCCATGGAAATCGTCATCTTTAACTTTATTTGGAAATGTGATATACCACTTAGCTGAAGCAACAAGCGGTGTACAATAAAAAAAACAAGGCTACTCGGAAACAGAAAGAACGCCAACAAATTATAGGAAAGAAGAGGACAGCAGGATAGGAAAAAGAGAAAGGTAGAATAAGAGTCGATGGGAAGAGTCAGAGGACAATAGCAGGAGGGTCAAAGACCAGGTGGAAAAGGTGAGCCTTTAAAGCAGTTTTGAACCTACCATAGGAAGGCTCAGCATGGAGGGAAAGAGGCAGGGAATTCCACAGGGAGGGACCAAGGAAGAAGAAAGCAGAGGAACGAGTACGTTCTAGATAGGCTTGGGTGGGGGAGGGAAGGACCAGGCGGAAATTGTGAATAGAGCGGAGGAGGCGGTGGGGGTTGTGATAATGGAGGAGATCACCAAGATACTGAGGTGTGACTGAATGAATTACACGGTGAACAAACATGAGTATTTTGAGCTGAATCCGAAAGTGTACAGGTAACCAATAGAGGCCAGCCAGGAGAGGAGAAACAAGGTCATAATGGGATGAAAAGGTGAGGAGACAAGCGGCGGTATTCTGAAGGAGCTGAAGCCTGTGAGGATGGTGTTGTGGGAGCCCGGCAAAGGAAATATTGCAATAGTCCAGTATGGAAATATCAAAAGAGAGAAGGAGGGTAGTCAGTGAGGTGGCGGACAGAAAGGGGCAGACTGCGCGAACTGCCGAAGATGGTAAAACACCTGACGTGGAACTGAGGAGATGAGGTTGGAGAATGAAAGGGCAGAGTCAAGTGTAACTCCGAGGCATTTGAAGAAGGACACCACGGGAATAGGGGTGGAGGCGCAAGAAAGGGTCAAAGGAGGGGGAGGTGCCCCAAAAGTGATCCAGGTGGCAGAGGACTTAGAGGGGTTCAAGTGCAGGAAATTAGAGGACATCCAGTCGTGAATGAGTGTCAGGCAGGCATCGAGTGGGGCAATTTCAGGGAAGGATGAACTAGTACGATACACAAGGATAATCTCGTCCGCTTAATAGTACGTGGAAATACTGGACTGTTGAACTAGGAGTGCAAGTGGGGCCAGGAAAATGTTGAAGAAAAGGGGGGACAAAACAGAGCCCTGAGGAACACCACAGGACAGGGATAAAGGAGAAAAAGTAGAGGCTGAGGACAGGAAAGAGAAAGTGCGACCAGTGAGAAAGGAGCGAAGCCATCTCCAGAGGATGCCTGAGACACCGAGGTCAGAAAGACATTGAAGAAGGGTGCGGTGGTCGATCAGGTCAAAAGCATTACAGAGATCCAAAGAAACGAGAAGTGTGACATCACCTTGGTCATGAGTAAGATGCAGCTCGTTCAGCAGTGAAAGGAGGATGGATTCGGTGCTGTGGCCTGAATGAAAGCCAGACTGACAGGGGTGGAGAGCATCGGTAGCATCAAGATGAGAGAAAAGCTGAGAAAACACAAAACGCTCAAGGAGCTTAGAAAGAAAGGGAAGATTTGAAACAGGGCGCCAGTTAGCTAGGACGGCAGGGTCCAGGAATGGCTTTTTGAGAAGTGGGCGGACCAGGGTGTGCTTCCAGGGAGAACGAAAATGACCAGTGGAAAGACTAGAATTAAGCATAGTGAGTAATGGTGGCAGAAGGGCAAGGGAGGGTTCAGGGAGCCATTTGGAGGGGAGGGGATCCAGTGGACAATTGGTCTTCCAAGCAGCTGAGATGGCTAGCGCCAGCTCGGTAGCAGTGACTGGCTGGAAACACGTCCAGGTGTGAGCAAAGTGATGTAGAGGGGAAGGGGGGGGGGGACAAAGGGGAGGAAATGGAAGGCAGGGGAGAAAGAGGTGCAAGACAGGATGGAAAATTAGAACGAAGAGAGAGGAAAAAGATTTAGGCGTCTTTGTGGATACCATGTTAAAACCCTCGTCCCAGTGTGCAGCGGCGGCCAAGAGAGCAAATAGAATGCTAGGTATGATAAGGAAAGGAATGGAAAATAAAACAAAAGATATTATAATGCCTCTATATCGTTCCATGGTGAGACCGCACCTTGAATATTGTGTGCAATTCTGGTCGCCGTATCTTAAAAAGGATATAGCGATTTTAGAAAAGGTTCAGAGAAGAGCCACCAAAATGGTAAAGGGGATGGAAGGATACTCCTATGAAGAAAGGCTAAAAAGGTTAGGGCTCTTTAATCTGGAAAAGAGACGGCTGAGGGGGGATATGATAGAAGTCTATAAATTAATGAACGGAGTGGAACGGGTAAACGTAGATCGATTGTTTACCTTATCAGAATATAGAAAGACTAGGGGACATGCAATGAAGCTACAGGGTAAACTATTTAAGACTAATAAAAGAAAATATTTTTTCACTCAACGTGTAGTCAAACTCTGGAATTTGTTACCGGAGGATGTAGTAAAGGCTGTTAGTGTAGCTGGGTTTAAAAAAGGTTTGGACAAGTTCCTGGAGGAAAGGTCCATAAACCATTATTAAGAAGTGACTGAAGATATCAATGCTTGACCCAATACAAGCATTGTGGAACTTGTGTCTCTTGGGGATACTGCTAGGTACATATGACCTAGATTGGCCACTGTTGGAAACAAAATACTGGGCTTGGTGGACCCTGGTCTGACCCACTATGGCATTTCTTATGTTCTTATGACCTTGTTAGAAAAGAAGCTAGCCCTCCACGTGATTCCAAAGGTGAGAGCTGGGTGCAGCCTTCCAAGTTGCCTCAGTGGGAGGAGTTGCTTCCTGAAGCCCAGGAGGGCTAGCATGGGACTCCCAAGGCTATTATCATCAAGGAGCCCCCATCGAGGGAACTGGCATTGGCACCAACAGTCGCAGCACCGTTTCCACCAGTATAGGAGACCTCACTCCTTGTGGAGAGGATGCAGACGTTGGAGCTCCGGTACTTCGGCACCGGTCATGGCCCCACCATCAGTGGGTGCCTCATCTGCCGAGGTGAAGCCCATTCTGGAGATATCTGCAATCTTCTGGGTGACCAGGGAGTTGGACCGAGGGAGAGCCCTAGATGTGGTGTATTTAGATTTGAGTAAAACCTTTGACACCGTTCCTCACAGGCGACTTATAAACAAACTGAGCACCCTAGGGATGAACCCTAAAGTTACTGCTTGGGTTAGAAATTGGTTGAGTGGGAGGTGACAAAAAGTACACGTAAATGGAGCTCACTCTGAGGAGAAGGAAGTTACCAGTGGTGTGCTCCAGGGATCTGTCCTTGTTCTGATTCTTTTCAACATCTTTGTTAGTGATATAGCAAAAGGGCTGTCGGGTAAGGTTTGCCTCTTTGCGGATGATACCAAAATCCGCAATAGAGTAGACACCCAGGAAGGTGTAGATAACATGAGGATGCATCTAGCTAAGCTTGAAGAATGGACTAGAATTTGGCAGCTGGGATTTAATGTTAAAAAAAAATGCAAGGTCATGCATTTGGGCTGCAGCAATCCAATGGAGCAATATAGTTCAGAGAGGAATGGCTAGCAGAAAAAAGGAGGTGATAGTGCCTCTGTATAAGTCTTTGGTGCAACCTCATTTGGAGTATTGTGTGCAATTCTGGAGACCGCACTTTCAAAAGGATATAAACAGGATGGAGTCAGTACAGAGGGTGGCTACTAAAATGGTTAGTGGTCTTCATTATAAAGCATATGAGGACAGACTTAAGGATCTTAATATGTACACCTTAGAGGAAAGGCGGGATAGAGGTGATATGATTGAGACGTTTAAATACCTCCGTGGCATAAATGCATAGATGGAGATCCTCTTTCAATTGAATGCAAGTTCTTCTATGAGGGGATATGGGATGAGGGAGAAAGGGGATAGATTCAGGACTGATATGCGGAAATATTTCTGTATGGAAAGAGTAGTGGATCCGTGGAATAGTCTCCCAGTGGAGGTGGTAGAGATGAGGACAGTTGTTGTTAAGTGCCGTCGAGTCGGAGTCGACTCATGGCGACCCTCTGGATAGCTATCCTAAATTGTGTTTGGTCTTCAGTCAGGCGGCTCATTGTTGACAGACTGGTACCCGTAGCTGCTGTTATTGTATCGATCCATCTCACTGCTGGCCTTCCTCTTTTGCGTTGACCTTCTATCTTGCCAAGCATAATGTCTTTCTCTAATGATCTCTCTCTTTGCATGATGTGTCCAAAGTATGAAAGTCATAGTCTTGTCATATGAGCTTCTAAAGAAAGCATAGGTTTGATCTCCTCTAGTACCGACTGGTTTGTTCTTCGGGCAGTCCATGGTATACACAGTATTCGCTGCCAGCACCATAATTCAAAGGCATCAATTTTCTTCCTGTCTATCTTTTTCAGTGTCCAGCTTTCACATCCATATGATGTTATTGAAAATACCATGGCTTGAACAAGTCGAATCTTTGTATGGAGAGAGACATCTCTGCTCTTGAGAATCTTATCTAGGTCTTTCATAGCCATTCTGCCAAGAGCAATGCGTCGTCTGATTTCTTGACTGCTTGTTGCTTCTTTATTGATAGTTGATCCAAGTAGGTTAAAGTTGTTCACAATTTCAATTTCTTCTCCTTCAACGATGAACCTGTTGATTATGCCAGTTGTCATGATCTTTGTTTTCTTTACATTAAGGTGCAGGCCCATTTTGAGACTATGTTCTTTGATTGTGAGACGCAAATGTTTCAGATCATCTTCACTTTCAGCCAGTAATGTGGTATCATCAGCATAGCAAAGGTTGTTGATGAGTCTTCCACCAATCTTCACACTTCTGTTGTCTTCATACAATCCTGCTTCTCTGATGATTTGTTCTGCATATAAATTAAACAGGTAGGGGGAAAGTATGCAGCCTTGTCTTACACCTTTGCTTATTTTAAACCATTCTGTTTCTCCTTGTTCCGTTCAAACTGTTGCTTCTTGATCAATGTACAGATTGCGCAAGAGAACGATCAGGTGTTCTGGTATACCCATGCTTCTTAATGTGGCCCAGAGTTTCTCATGGTTTACACAGTCAAAAGCCTTGCTATAGTCGATAAAGCACAAATAGATATCCTTTTGGTATTCTTTAGTCTTTTCAAGGATCCATCTCACATCCGCAATGATGTCTCTCGTTCCTCGCCCTTTCCTGAACCCTGCTTGCACTTCAGGTAGTTCTTGTTCCAGGTATGGTTGTAGTCTCTTTTGAATAATCTTCAGTAGAATCTTGCTGGCATGTGGGATCAGAGCGATTGTGCGATAATTTCCACAGTCAGTTGGATCACCTTTCTTTAGTATTGGTATAAACACAGATCTTTTCCAGTCAGTTGGCCATGATGTTGTCTTCCATATTTCTTGGCAGAGCCTTGTGAGTACGGTAACAGCTGCATCAGATTGCTGCAATACTTCTATGGGAATGCTATCAATGCCTGGTGCTTTGTTCTTTGATAAGGCTTTCAATGCTGCTTCAACTTCTTCTTTCATCACCAATGGTTCCCGATCATAAGGTACAGGTTGAAATGGCTGTTGGTCCACTTGATCTTTATCATATAAAAACTCTGTATATTCCTTCCACCTTTTCTTGATCTTCTCAGCATCATTCAACATAGAACCTTGAGCATCTTGTAACATTCCAATTCGAGGCTGGAACTTTTTCTTTAACTTTCGTAGCTTTAGGAAAGCCGATCTTGTTCTTCCTCTAATAGTTTCTGCTTCTATTTCCTTGCAAGTGTCATTGTAGTACTTTTCCTTGCCTGTCTTGCTGCACGTTGGAAATCTCTGTTGAGTTCTGCGATTGTCTTTCTTTCTCCACTGGCTTTAGCTTCTCTGCGTTTCTGGGCAATTTTCAGAGTTTCTTCCGTCATCCATTTTTGCTTTTTCACCTTTTGTAGAGACTTCTCGCTTTCTTCCAACACAACCTTCTTGATGTCATTCCATAACTGTTCCGGAGCTCTGTCATTTGTATCTAAAGCAGCAAATCAATTTTGCAGGCAGTCTTTAAATTCCAGTGGTATATTCTCAAGGTCATATTTTGCTGCATTCATGAGTGGTTTGCTCTTTTTCAACTTTAGCTTGAGTTTACATACTAGTAGTTGATGATCTGTACCACAGTCAGCTCCAGGTTTTGTCTTTGTTGATGTTACAGAGCTTTTCCATCGTTGACTTCCACATATGTAGTCAATTTGATTTTTATATAATCCATTCGGTGAAGTCCATGTGTACAGTCGCCGCTTGTGTTGCTGGAAGAAGGTGTTTGAGATGAATAGATCATTGGTCTTGCAGAATTCTATCAGTCTTTCTCCAGCTTCATTTCTGTTGCCAAGTCCATATTTTCCAACTACTTTGCCTTCTTCTTTGTTGCCAACTTTTGCGTTCCAGTCACCCATGACTATCAGGATATCCTGTTTGCATGTTCTATCAATTTCAGCTTGTACTTGTTCATAGAACTCTTCAATTTCATTCTCTTCTGCAGCTGTTGTTGGGGCATATACTTGAATTATAGTTGTGTTGATAGGCAATCCTCGTAGACGAATAGAGATTAAGCGTTCGCTGACTGCATTGTATTTCATTACAGTTCTTGCAAGTTTCTTCTTTATTATAAATGCATGAGGACATTATCTGAATTTAAAAAAGCATGGGACAAACACAGAGGATCTCTAAAGGAAAAAATGGGACTGTTGTAGTTGTTAATAAGGAAGGACAGACTAGATAGGCCATGTGGTCTTTTTCTATCATCATTTTCTATGTTTCTAGTTCTTGTGAATGCTCTCTATCCCACTGGATACTGAAGGTATCGCTAATGAGCCCATTGGGGTTGAGGGTTCGCTCAACTCCACCTGAGCACCATCGCCGGGGGGCATCAGTCTCTCTCACATTGACACTGAAAGGGAGACTGAGGAATTGCCAGAGACAGTCCAAAACTGTGACCTTCCCTCTGATCCCTCGCACCCACTGGAGCGCAGGAGGTCTCTCCCCGAGTACCTCTCCTTCCTCAGGTTCATTCGAGACATGGGAAAGGCTCTGCCCTTCACCATAGAAGCTAAGGAGAGCCTCAAGCAGAAGAAGTGGAGATCCTCCAGTACCCGACTCCCCCGAAGAAGGCCATCATGGTGCTGGTGCACCCCATTCTTGAAAGGCTTCTCTTTCGAATGTGCTTACAGTGCTGACAGTCAGCAGGAATCTCGAGTCCCTCTACTGGGTGAGCAAGAGCCCTAGATTTGAAAAGGCACAATTGCCTCACGACTCCATAGTGGTGGAATTGGCCATGCGCTGTATTAAAAGTTCCAAGACATCCTCCTTAGTGCCCCAGGATCAAGAGGCATGCACCATGGACAGCTTTGGCAGAAAGTGCTACCAGGGCTCAATGCTTGAGGCGAGAATCCAGGCATACCAACTGTACATGTATATGTACCTGCGAGACCTAGCAGGGAAACTGGCCGGGTTCTCCTTGGGTCTTTCTGAAGAACACCTCAAGCACTTCAGAATCCTGGTGGGAAAAACTAAGGAGTGCTCCAAATACATCACCAAGGCCGCCTACAACAGCTTTGAGTCCGTGGCTGTGATGGGAATCGGTGACTGCCGCCTGGCATGGCTATGATCCTCAGACCTGGAGCAATGAGTTCAGGACAAGTTGGCTGATGTCCCTTGCCAAGGGAAGAATCTCTTCAGCAAACCCATGATGGAGAAGGTAGCTGAGTCGGAGATTGAGCAACTCAACATGAACCGCTTTTCAAAGAAGACCATTGACCCCGCTTGAAAGAAGGCCTTGGATAAAAAGTATTTTTATCCAGAAAAGGGAAGGTACCTCTGTACGTACATGCCATTCCATTTATACCAACAACCCTAGCAGGGGCAACAGCTTAAGGATCAGGGCCAGAAGCAGTACCGCAAGCCTAAGACCCTTAAGCCCCAACCAGTACTATAGCCACAGCCCGGTGGGGGGTTTTGACTCCTACATGAGCACCATGGCCCTTCTTTCCTTCACGGATTCCATTCCACCTGAAGTGGGGGGGGGGGGGCAGCTAATTTGCCTACAGGTCACGCATATTAACCTCTGATACCTAGGCCCTCCAGGTGGTCCGTGAGGGATACTGATTGCATTTCCAACAACTTCCTCCCACCTTCTTTCCAGGGGAGTACTCTCTCTAGCAGCACCATCGCATGCTTCTCCAACAGGAGATCCAGGGCCTCATAGCAGATCAGGATGTGGAACTTGTTCCACCATCTCACGTAGGAAGAGGGTTCTACTCCTGCTATTTCTAGATCCCCAAGAAGACTGGCGGCTACAGATTCATTCTGGATCTCCACACTCTCAATCGTTTCCTGGAAAAGAAGTTCAAGATGGTTCCCTTGGAACATTGCTGCCCTACATCCACTGAGAAGACTGGCTGTGCTCCTTGTATCTCAAAGATGCGTACATGCATACCCTAATTCACTCCAGGCAACATCAGTACGTCTGCTTCATGCTCTGCAGACAGTATTATCAGTATAGGGTTCTACCCTTCTGCCTTGCCTCCATCCCATGGGTCTTCACAAAATGCTTGGCGGTCATTGCTGCCTTCCTTCGGACCCTGGGCATCTTTGTATCTCGAGGAACAAGCAGGAATGTAGTCTTCACATACGGATATAAGTGGCACCGACTGAGCCCATGCAGAAATGCTCCCCAGCGTCCTATAGAAAAGCTTTTGGGAGCATCCCACTGCGCCTGCACTGCTGCCTTCCCGCCCTTCCAACTCTCCCTCTTCAGTTTTTTGTTTTCCGTGGAGCTGACAGGCAGCAAACCCTGTCACTGCAGAAAATTTTCTTTTTTGTGGTCGCGTCTGCCTTCCCTACGACGCTTACACCGGTACCACCGGTGTCTTCTTTATTTTCTTTCTTTCTTTCTTAAAAAAAAAAAAAAAAAGTTTTTTACCTGAGGGTCTCTCCCCTCTGAGTGCTTTGGCGCCATTTTGGGCACTTGGCCCTATTTTCTTCTAAAATGGAGAAACAAACTAGTGGTTTCAAAAACTGTTCAAAATGTGGCAGTACCATTTCTGCTACCGACACCCATGATTGGTGTCTTAAATGTTTGGGCCCTGACCATTTGACATCAGAGTGTCTCATTTGCAGAAAGATGACTAAGAGGGGCCTGCAGAATAGAGCTGCGAAACGCGGCACCCTCTTTGCCTCAGATGCAATGTCTGTTGCATCGACGTCATCCAGGGCTTCATCTTCCTCCCATGGATCTCAGGTAACCAAACCCAGGTCTTCCTCCAAGACCGGCTGGTCCTCAAAGGGTAGATCTCCTTCTAAGCATCAAGATGCTGCTAGCGTTGCCTTCGAGGAGAACACACCAGCCAAACAACCCCGGCGGGAGGTCCTTGCCTCCAAAGCATTAACGGGGTCCTAGGATGTTCCCGAGTCTTTCACTTCTAGAGAACTCTTGGTTCCATGTTCTGGAGTCGTGGCCTGCTCTGCCGGTACCAACACCCAGACAACAGCGGGCTCTATGGATCAATGTATCCTAGTCATTGATCGCAGTCTTGCGGCTTTGTTAGCAGCCTCGGTACCGCTAAAGCCGCTGCAATCAGTTCCGCAGCCTTTGGTACCGATAACGGTACCGGATGCAGCTGCATCCACCGGTGTGCCACTCTCCATGCTTCCACCCATGTCGGTCCTTGAATCAGTGTCCAGCATGGAGGGTCTGGTATTGAGGCATTCCAATGCCAACTTCGATCGGTACTGGTGACAGGTAGTATGAGAGCACCCGGCCCGTAGATACTTTGAGTCCTCCAATTCAGGTGATTCCGATGACTCTGTCGGTACCTGAGTGGTTCTCCCGGAGGATCCCTTTCCTTCGCCACAACGTTGGATGTCTCCCCCAGAAGATATGTCTTTTCAAGACTTTATTCGAGATATAGCTCGGGGCCTCTCGATCACCGTGACCCCTGAGAAGGAACCGAGAGCTGAAGAACTAGAAATTCTTCAATCTCCAGGAACAAGCAGGAATAAGTCCTCACATATGGGTACGTCGGTACCGACGGAGCCTGCGCGGGAAAGCTCCCCAGCTTCCTAGAATGGAAGCTTTTGGGACCTCCCACTGCACATGCGCACTGCCTTCCCGCCTTCCTGAACAGCTCTCCTCAGTTTCTCTTTTTCCGCGGAGCCAGCAGGTCGTGTATCCTGTCACCGCTGAAGAAATTGTAGTTTTTTGTTTTGTTTCTTTAGACCGCGTACCTGCCTTCCCATACCGATACCGGTATCGCCGGTCTTCCTTTTTCTTTCTTAAAAAAATTATTTTCTTTTATTATTTTTCAGCACTTGGTCACTTCAGTTAGGCCTTCAGGCCTACTTTAATTCTCCACATGGAGAAGCCAGCCCCTGGATTTAAGAAGTGTACCAAGTGTACTGCTGTAATATCAGTCACAGACACCCATGAATGGTGTCTTAAATGTTTGGGGCCTGACCACTCCATTCCGGACTGCCCTTCCTGCTCCCAAATGTCTAAGCGTGGGCTGCAGAACCGGGCCAACAAATTCCATGTGCTGTTTGCTTCAGAGAATCCAACATCACAGTCATCCAGGTCATCATCCCCGGATGGATCTCAGGTAACCAAACCTTCTGTGGGCAAGTCCTCAAAGAGCAAATCTCCTTCAAAGCATCGAGAGGCTCTTAGTTTTGAGGACCCTGCCCCAGCCAAACAGCCCCGGCGGGAAGCCCTACCTTCCAAAACGCCAATACAGGGGCTACAGGTTGACATCGATGGCACGGCCTCGACAGATCACCTGTTGGACTGCTCTGGGGTACCGGCCCATACCGGTACCGACATCCAGGCAGCCGTGGCGTCTATGGGCAATACTGTCCAATCCATGCAGCAGGCCGTCATGGCTTTCATTAAAGCTGCAACGCCATCGGTACCGCTTCCAGCGGTTCCGGGCCCGGTTCCGGTATCGTCCGCCATGCCGGAACCCAGGCCTTCCTCTTCTAAACGCAAATCGGTACCGTATGGGCTTTCGCTCCATACCGCTTCCATACCCGGTACGCCCGATGTCGATACCGATCGGTATGCGTATCGTGCGTTGGAGGAAACTAGAGAATACACCGATTCCTCTGAGGATTTTGTCTCCTCTGATGAGTCTGCAGAGCTCTCCCTTGACCTTCCTGAGGAACCTTCTTCTCCAAAAAGGAGAATGTCTCCTCCAGAGGATTTGTCCTTTCAGGACTTTATTTTAGAAATGGCTAAAGGCCTTTCTATCACTACCTCCTCTGAAAGGGAACCAAGGTCAAAAAGATTGGATATTTTAGGATACTCTAAGTCTCCTAAAGAAGCAGTTACTCTGCCTATCCATGAAATCCTTCAGGAACAATTGATGGATTTCTGGGAGAACCCTTTAACTCTGTCTCCTTATTCCCGTAGGTTGGACACCATGTATCGGGTCCCTCCTTCTCCTGGTTTTCAGAAAACTCAATTGCCTCACCACTCCATTGTGGTAAAGTCTGCAATGAAAAAGATCAAGAGTACTAAAAGGCACTCTTCTACACCTCCAGGAAGGGAATGTAAGACATTAGACTCTTTTGGTAGGAAAATCTTCCAGGCTAGTATGCTTATAGCCAGGATTAATTCCTACAGCCTCTATATGGGCATGTTCCTAGGGGAACTTGCCAAGAAAGTACGGCATTTTGCCTCCCTTATCCCTGAGGATAAACAGGAGGACTTCCTTTCTGTTGTGAAACAACTTTTAGATGTTTCTAAGTTCTCCAACAGAGCTGCCTTTGATTCCTTCGAAGGAGCCAGCAGAGCTTCTGGCATTGCTATCGCAGCCAGACGTCTGGCCTGGCTCCAGGCTTCTGATCTGGAACCCTGGGTTCTAGATGGCTTACGGAATCTGCCCTGTACAGGTGAGAACTTATTCGGTGCAGAGTGGCAGGTTAAGGCCACTCAAATGGACGCTGAAAATGCCACCTTAGAGAGACTTTCTAAGTCCACTTCTACTCCCACTAAGAAGAAGTCTTTCAAGAGGCCTTATTATAAGAAGGCCAGATATGCTTCCAATACTGGCCAGCAATCTTCTCAACCTCGTTTTGCGGCTAAACGTCAGCAAACGAAACAAGCAAGAGCAAAGCCTGCAGCAGCTACTGCAGCTCAACAGGCTCCACCCCCTCAGGGGTTTTGACTTGCCCCTAGAGAACTTGCCATTCCTGGTTCTGGACCAACCAGAACCTCTCACCATACCTGGAAGGTTAGCTCACTTTGCTCCCAGATGGGAACAGATCACAACAGAGCAATGGACCCTCTCTATCATCCGAGAGGGTTACAAACTTCATTTCTCCAGCCTTCCTCCTCATCACATGGTGAGACCCTTCAATTCTCCATCTCCTCTCCTAGCCCTGTTGGATCAGGAGATCTCTTCTCTGCTTGCCCAAGGGGCCATAGAAGAGGTTCCTCTTCATCAACAGGGGTCAGGTTTCTACTCCCCCTATTTTCTCATTCCAAAGAAGACAGGGGGATTCAGACCAATCCTAGATCTGAGAGAATTGAACAAATTTCTGTACAAGGAGAAATTCAAAATGCTCTCTTTGGGCATTCTCCTTCCATACCTTCAGAGTCAGGACTGGCTTTGTTCTCTAGACCTGCAGGATGCGTATACACATCTACTCATCCATCCCTCCCACAGAAAATATCTTCGCTTTCTGTTCAGGGGAAGTCATTACCAATACAGAGTACTTCCCTTCGGTCTCGCCTCTGCCCCAAGAGTCTTTACCAAATGCATGGCAGTCGTAGCCACATTTCTCAGAAGCATGGGGATTTTCGTATTCCCATATCTGGACGACTGGCTCATTCGAGCTCCAACTCAGTCGCAGGCCCAGATTTCCCTAGACCGCACAAGGAACCTTCTGCAGTATCTGGGACTGGTGGTAAACCTTCCCAAGTCTCAACTCAGCCCTACTCAGTCTCTAGAATTCATAGGGGCCCGGTTGGACACCACCACTGCAAGAGCCTACCTTCCACTGGTTCGGGGTCAGCGTCTGCTGAGCTTGGCCTCCCAAGCCCAGTCCAGTACTCACTTGACAGCCAGGGAAATGCTACGCCTCCTGGGCTATATGGCCTCCACAGTACATGTGGTGCCCTATGCTCGTCTTCATATGAGAGCAGCTCAATGGACCCTGGCCACCCAGTGGACTCAGGCGTCGGGAGCACTCTCAGACCAAATACAAACCTCAAACCGTCTGTCTTGGTCCCTCCATTGGTGGATATCCACCAAGAATTTGTTGTTGGGGGCTCCCTTTCAGCCCTTGCTACCCCAAGCAACCCTCACAACAGATGCCTCCCAATTGGGGTGGGGAGCCCATCTGCTAACTCTCTCCACTCAGGGCACTTGGTCTCCACAGGAGGCCACCCTTCATATCAACCTCCTGGAATTGCGAGCAATTTACCTTGCCCTCAAGGTCTTCCATACCCTCCTTGCCAACCTGACTGTCCTGGTTCAGACAGACAATCAGGTGGCCATGTTTTACATAAACAAACAAGGAGGAACGGGCTCTCTGTCACTTTGCAACGAAGCTCTCAGATTATGGGCCTTCGCCAGAGAGCACCAAATTCATCTGCTAGCAGTGTACCTTCCAGGAGTTCAAAACTCTCGAGCAGACAGGCTCAGTCGAGTTCTGCTGCCACACGAGTGGTCCCTACACGTGGACCAGATAACCAGAATCTTTCAGGAATGGGGGACCCCGGACATAGACCTCTTTGCAAGTCCGTGGAATGCCAAACTTCCCCGGTTCTGTTCCAGGACTCCGTGTCAGGAAGCTCAGGCCACGGACGCCTTTCTCCTCCATTGGGGTCAGGCGTTCCTATATGCCTTTCCACCCATTCCGCTGATTCCCAAGACTCTGTTCAAACTCCAGAGAGATCACGGCTCTATGATCCTCATAGCTCCACGCTGGCCACGCCAAGTGTGGTTCCCTCTGCTTCTACAGCTCTCCCAGGGATCCTCCCTGGACTTAGGAGCTGCACCAGACCTTCTGTCTCAGGAGGAGGGGACTTTGTGGCACCCAAACCCCAAATCCCTACATCTCCGAGCTTGGTTACTGAAGGCTTAAGTCTTCAAGACTTTAATCTTTCTCAACCTGTGAAAGATATCCTTCATGCCTCTAGGAAACCTTCCACGAGGCGGTCTTATGCTTTCAAATGGAAACGTTTTTCCATTTGGTGTGCTCAGCAGGGCCTTGACCCTCTGGCACTTCCTTTGAATTCCCTCTTAGACTATCTCCTGCATCTTTCCAATGCAGGCCTTAAGACGAATTCTGTAAGAGTCCATTTAAGTGCTATTTCAGCATCCCTGAAACCTGTAAATGGACAACCTATCTCCTCTCATCCTCTTGTTGCAAGATTCATGAGAGGCCTGACCCTCACTAAACCTCCCATCAGACCCCCCCCCGGTCGCATGGGATTTGAATCTAGTGCTTGGTCAGCTTATGAAGCCACCTTTTGAGCCGTTATTTTCTACCTCCTTGAAATTTCTTTCCTGGAAGGTATTATTCCTAATTGCAGTCACTTCCGCTCGTCGCATCAGCGAACTGCAGGCTCTAGTGGCTAATCCACCTTATACAAGATTTCATCATGACAAGGTGGTCCTTAGGACGAATCCCCACTTTATGCCTAAAGTGGTCTCGCCTTTTCATCTTAATCAAGAGGTATATCTACCTGTATTTTTTCCGGCTCCTCATGCCTCCAGTGCAGAGAGGAACCTTCATACTCTGGATTGTAAAAGAGCTCTAGCCTTTTACCTTAATAGGACTCAGCCACATCGAAAGTCTTCTCAACTTTTCGTGGCTTTTGATCCTTCACATTTGGGACTTCCAGTCTCCAAGCGTACACTTTCCAATTGGATTGCTCAGTGTATTTCCTTTGCTTACCAGAGTAAAAACATTTCTCTGGAAGGCCATGTCACAGCTCACAATGTGAGAGCCATGGCAACTTCTATGGCTCATCTGCACTCTGTTTCCATTGATCAGATCTGTCGAGCCGCTACCTGGGCCTCGGTTCATACCTTCACAGCCCATTACTGTTTGGACAAAGACTCCCGCCGGGATGCCTTGTTTGGCCAGGCTGTCCTCAAACACCTGTTCCATTCTTAGACAACTCCTGCCCACCTTCCCAGGATGGATGCCTGAGATCCATACGAAGATGGCGAACCTTGACAGGGATCCCACGCATCTAAGCTAGGGAGTCCCCATATGTGAGGACTTATTCCTGCTTGTTCCTGGAGATAGCACAGTTACTTACCTGTAACAGGTGATCTCTGGGAACAGCAGGAATTAGTCCTCACAACCCACCCACCTCCCCTAGGAGTTGTATCTTTTATCTATCTATCTTCCTGTCCTCTCTCTATTGACTCAGCTATAAACTCGAAACTGAGGAGAGCTGTTCAGGAAGGCGGGAAGGCAGTGCGCATGTGCAGTGGGAGGTCCCAAAAGCTTCCATTCTAGGAAGCTGGGGAGCTTTCCCGCGCAGGCTCCGTCGGTACCGACGTACCCATATGTGAGGACTAATTCCTGCTGTTCCCAGAGATCACCTGTTACAGGTAAGTAACTGTGCTGTATCCGGAAGCCCCCAAAGAGGCTACAACCTTTCCCATAAACCGGATTTTGCATGACCTCATGCTTAAGATGTGGGAAACACCTTTAACGGTGTCTCCACATTCTCGGAGACTCGATACAATGTACTGGATACCGCAGTGTCCCGGGTTTATGGTGGTGGAATCAGCAATGCGCCGAATCAAAAGTGCTAAGACTCATTCTTCTAATCCTCCGGGTTGTGAGGCAAGGACTCTCGATGTCTTTGGTCATCAATGTTTTCAGGCCTCTATGTTATCAGCCAGAATAAGTTCTTACATACTTTATATGAGTATGTTTCTTCGAGAAGTTGCAAAAGATTTGGAACTCATGGCTCCTCTTCTTCCCAATGACAGGAGGGCCAATTTCTTCATTCTTGTTAAGCATGCCCAAAATGTTTCTAAGGTTTCAACCTTTGTTTGTTTCAAATGCATTAGCAGAACCGTTGCTATTTCTATCGGTGCATGTCTAATTGCTTGGTTACAAGCATCTGATTTGGAACAGTGGGTGCAAGACAAGCTGGGAAATATTCCTTGCTTGGAAGAAAACCTCTTTGGCAAGGATTGGCAGGATAAAGCTTCTTGGCTTGAGTCCAAGAATACTGCCTTGAATAGACTATCCAGGACCACTGCCAAACCAGCTAAGAAAAAGGTAGTTAAGAAACCCTTTTTCAACAAGAAGAAGAAATTCTATCCGTCTTACATCCAAACTGTCCACTGCCCAGTCCATGCTCCCCAAAAGGGGCAGCAGCAGCCCAAGCAACAAAGAAAGGCTCAAGCCCCCAGAGCTGAACCAGATAAGCAGGCACAGACTCCACAAGGTCTTTGACTCCTTCCTAGGGAACCTAGTCATCCTACCTCTAAAAGGTCCAGAGCCTCTCAACATTCCAGGCAGACTCTGTCATTTTGCCAAGAGGTGGCAGCAGATAACATCAGAGAAGTGGACTCTACATAGTTACAGAGGGGTACAAACTCCACTTCCACAGTATGCCCCCTCCTTCTACTCCAAGAGAGTTCAGTTCTCGTCCCCCCCTCACCACTCTCTTATGTCAAGAGGTCACCTCTCTCCTTGCTCAGGGTGCAATAGAGGAGGTACCTGTTTCTCAACAGGGCCTGGGCTTTTACTCCCCCTACTTCCTCATACCAAAGAAGACAGGAGGTCCCATTTTGGACCTCAGGGAGTTAAACAAGTATCTGTTCTGAGAAAAATTCAAAATGATCTCTCTCAGAACACTTCTCCCTTACATTCAGTCAGGATTGACTATGTTATCTAGACCTAAAGGACGCATATACACATATCCTTATTTCTTCACAAAATGCATGGCAGTAGTAGCAGCATTTCTAAGGACTCTAGGGATATTTGTCTTCCCCTAATTAGACAACTGGCTAATCCGAGCATCAACAGCTCCAGAAGCCAGCTCCGCTCTTTCCTGCACAATACAAATCCTGCAATACTTGGGACTGGTCATAAAGCTCCCAAACTCCCATCTCGCCCTTTCTCCAGGACCAAGCAGGAAGTCAGTCCTCACATATGGGTGACGTCGGCGCCGACTGAGCCCCCGTGCGGAGCATTTCCCCAACTTTCAAAGAAAGCCTTTGGGAATTGCAGCGCGCATGCGCGGTCCCCTTCCCGCCCAAGGGTACCATCTTGCTCAGTCTTCTTTTTTCCGCAGAGCCCGACGGACGTAGTTTGTTTTTCCCCGAGGAAAAAGTTGATTTCCCTATTTTTTTCTCTTTTTTCTTTGGTTTGACGCCGGATCCTTTTCCCGCCTTGGCCCGATACGCCGGTATCGAGTCCACTCTCTCTTTTTCGGTTTTTGTCCTTTGTGACTAGCATTCGCGCCATTTTTCTCTTTTCACTGGCAGCCCGGTCTTTTGACCTAGCAGGGGCCCTTTTTCCCCCGATGGCTACCAGCGGGTTTAAAAAGTGTGATAGGTGTAAGAAACTTATGTCTCTTACCGACACACATGACTGCTGCCTCCGCTGCCTTGGACCCGATCATGACCCGATGATCTGTGGTCCGTGTGGCAAAATGTCCTTGAAGGCGTTGAGTCGGCAGCACCAGAAGGATAGGATCTTCTCTGACTCCGCATCTGGACGGGCCCGGACCTCGTCAGAGGCCTCGACATCTCGGGACTCCGGCCCCGAGCAGCGTCGGGGTCCTTTGAGCGGGGGTCTCCTTTGCGGGAGCAGCACAGGAAGAAAAAACCCACGAGGGCGGCGTCGATGGACGCTCCTGATTCCTCGAGGGCCAGGTCGCATAGCCCCGATAGCCGTCCCGGGTCTTTGGAGTCGGAGAGGCCTGCCAAACAACCTCGTCTCGAGATGGAGTATCCTGGACACGTGAGTGCTGTAGTCCTCGTGGACTCTCCTCCAGGGGAGCTGACGTCGGGCCTGACGCCGTCGGGGCCCGAGTCGGGGGCTGCTGGGTCTCCTGAGCTCGGACTCAGGTTGACGGCCTTGGAGAGCAGCCTCGCTGCCTTTATGAAACAGCAGCGAGCATTGATCGCCGGTCTCACCGGTGCACCTGCTCCGACCACCAGGACATCGACATTCAAGTCGACCCCGGAGGCCGAGCCGATCCTCGAGTCCATGCGGGCTCGAGTCGATCTTCGGCCACGGTCTCCCTCGGCCTCCCGTTCGGGACCGAGGTCGTCGACGCCGGTACCCTCGGCGTCGGGGTGGATGGCATCGATGCCTGCCCGACTGGAGCCGCTCGATTCCTCCTCCGAGGAGTCGGGCTGGGAGACGGAGGACGAAGAGTCACTCGACACCTATCGGACTCAGTGTGTCCCGTCGGACTCACCGGAGTCCGAACCTCGGAGACGATCCCCACCGGAGGATACCCGGTTCTCGGACTTCGTGCGGGATATGGCCAAGGCTTTGGCATTCCCCGCGGATCCCGAGGAGGAGCCTCGAGGCCCTCCAGTATGACTCTCCCCCGAAGGAGGCCTTTACTGTTCCGGTTCCTCCGATGCTGGAGCGGCTGCTCTTCCGCATGTGGGAGACCCCGGCCTCAACGCCGGTGTTAAGCAAGCGGGTCGATTCTATTTATCGAGTCCGCAAGAGCCCCGGGTTCCAAAAGGCACAATTACCGCACCACTCCATGGTTGTGGAATCGGCCATGCATTGACTGAAAAGTCAGAAGATGCACTCCTCGGTGCCTCCTGGCAGGGAGGCCCGGAACCTGGATACCCTCGGTAAGAAGTGCTTCCAGGGCTCTATACTTGCTTGCCGTGTCCAGACATACCAGCTCTATATGGGCATGTACCTCCGGGACCTGGCAAAGGAGATTGCCGGGTTCTCTGCTGGTCTCTCCGAGGAACCTTTGCAGAGGTTCCAGGCCTTGTCCACTGGTATTCGAGAGTGCTCGAAGTTTATCTCTCGAGCAGCCTACGATGGCTTCGAGGCTTCGGCCCGAGTAGCCGGGGCCGGCATCGGTGCCCGCCGACAGGCTTGGCTACAGTCATCCGACCTCGAGCCATGGGTGCAGGACAAGTTGGTCGATGTCCCCTGCCGTGGTGAAAACCTCTTTGGCAAGCCCATGGCTGAAAAGGCTGCAGAACTTGAGACCGAGACTCTGACCAGGACTAGGCTGTCCAGAAAAACCTCTGCCCCTTCTCAGAAGAAGAAGGGCTTGGGAAAAAAGACCTTTTACCCGAGGAAGTCATCTGCCTATAAACCATACCCTCATTATCAGGCCTCTGCAGCTCCCCAACAGAGTCAGCAGGCCAAGGGGCAGGGTCATGGGCCCCGTAGGCAGAAGGCCCCTAAGCCACCAACACCGGCCCCTGCTCAGCAGGGTGGGGATTTTTGACTCAGAAAGCATAACCTCTTCTCCTCAGCTGGCTCATCTCAGCACAGGAGGCCGGCTGGCCCACTTTGCCCACAGGTGGTCAGCCGTCACATCAGATACCTGGGTGCTTCATATAGTCCAAAAAGGCTATCTTCTCCATTTTCACCAGGTACCTCCCTCCTATTTTCCAGGGGAGCCTCCAAGACCCCCTCTGCACAGGGACCTACTCCTTCAGGAGTTGGCAGGTCTGCTAACACGGCCTGTGTCGGGCCAGTGGCATATGGTTTTCTTTAATAAATTTGGTTCACCTTCTGAGTAATCCACGTCTTTGTACTGGTTTTGTTTTCTTTGACGTGGGCTTGTGCCCAAGTATTGGACTGTTTGTGTGGCATGTTCTCCCCATGGAAGGATATCCTCAGCTTCGGAGAGGACGCATTAGAAAAATTTGCATCACAAGAAGCTCTAATTCCAGATGTAGAAGAAGATGTCAATATGATCAATAATCAATGGGAAGACTTAGTACATCTTACACAGAAACAAATTAGAGAAGAACTACATGCGGCCTACCTCCTGGAATGCTGTAGGTCCAAGATTATACCACGAGGCCTTAGGATGTATAAGGCACCTGGCCTATATAATGAGGAAAATGGTTTTATCAGATGTTGGAACGCCATTCTTAACAAGTGTTCTTTAGACCTTATGATTTTACTTATTAGTACGGCTAACAAAAAATCTGAGTTGTATAGATGAGAAATTAGTAGCATTGAAGAATTGTGACAAAGGTTTTACAGAATTATATAAGGATTTTGATAGAAATAATGTATCCTTTAAGAAAGAGGTAAAAGATAAAAAAATGGAAAAATTTAAAAGGGATGAGGAGGATTACATGTATGGATATGTTTACCCATGGAGTAAGAAGACAGAAGGCGAACGCCTATGGTTTAAAAAGAGGTCCACTATGTTCGATAAGAAGGACCAAGCGAAAGAAAATTGTCCTAGTAGTCCACAAGAACCAAAGAAAAAGCGCACTAGAAGTGTATCAGTTGAGTCAGCGGATGCTTCGGCATCCTTGTTTACAAATCATAATGAACAACAGGGTACTACACAAAAGAAAATTATGAATAAAGGTGGCAATAATAATTTTTTGAATATGGATGCACTCTGGAAAGGAGGAGGTCGAGATTCGTCCCGAAGCCGGTATCCCCAAAGGGACAACCAATGGCACAAGGATTTGAATCAGGAAAGGACATATGGATACCAGACCACCTACAGGGGTCGAGGTTGGGGCCGTGGATGGGGGAGGGGCAGGAAACAATCAGAGAGATCTGTGGAAAGGAGATATTAAAACAAAATTTACCTAATAGTGTTATTAATATCTCAAAATATCATTTGACTTCAGATGAAGAGTCATTATTGAATAAAGGTTTATCCTTTGTTCCGATCACCAGGTACGATCCTTTTGAAACTCAAATAGATTTATTTACGTTTTTTAGAAAGATTAAGATAAAAAAATTTTTTAATAATTAAGAATCTCAAATCACAGATTCATCTGTAATTAAAAAGAAATCGTCTTGGATACCCCTAACACTGATCGGCTATTGCCGCTTTTGAAAGAATAGTTTTAAAAGAAGTGGAGTCATTACCCCATATAGATAAACCATCCTATCATAACTTAACCAAGGGAGAAAAAGAAGCTATAAAATCCCTACAAAGTAATAACAATATTATCAAACCGGCAGACAAAGGGGGTGCTATTGTTATAATGGACAAGGAGGCATATATTAGTGAAGTTCAAAGACAGTTGAAAGACAAAATGTTTTACATACATCTTAAAGAAGATCCGACTAATTCACTAAAGCGGTCTCTGGACAATTTAGTTGCTACCGCCTTCGAATTGGGCCACTTGACTGAGAAGGAGAGATCCTTTTTAACAGTACAATTTCCTATAACTCCCACAATATATATTTTACCTAAGATACACAGATGTTTAGAGAAACCTCCAGGGCGGCCGATTGTATCCGCTATAGGATCGCTATTGGAACCGATTTCAAAATTTATGGATATTTTCCTGCGACCTTATGTTCAAAATATGTGGTCGTATCTCCAAGATTCTACTCAAGTTATACAGATTCTTTCTTCTTTACAAAATTATAGCTCTGACTCCCTCTTGGTTACTCTTGACATAGAATCACTCTACACAAATGTACCGCAAAAGGAAGCCTTGAGAATTATTGAACAATACTTAATAAATAGGGATATGTACAAGCGTATCCCAACCTTTTTTCTGTTGGAACTAACACGTATGGCTCTTTGTGAGAATTACTTTTGTTTTCGTGATATATTTTACCAACAAATAAAAGGGGTAGCGATGGGTTCTTCAATGGCCCCTGATATAGCAAATTTATATGTTTTTAATTTTGAAGAAACTTTTATTAAAGATAATCAATTTAAATCCAATATTAGAGTTTGGATTAGGTATATAGATGACATTTTCGTTTTGTGGAATGGTTCAATAGATTTATTGAATGAATTTAATGGATGGATTAACTCCTGTGATATGAACTTGCGGTTCCAGGTTACCTATGATAAACATCAAATATCATATTTGGATTTATTGATTAAGAAAACAGACAAAGGTCTTGTGACCACCCTTTATAGAAAACCAACAGATAGAAATCAAATTCTTCACTATCAAAGTTTCCACAATCCAGCACTTAAACGGAATTTACCGGTTAGTCAGCTGTTGAGGGCACGTAGGATTTGTACCTCTGGTCAAGACTTTGAGGAACAAGCAAGCATCATGAAAGATAGGTTTAAAGGTAGGCAATACCATGACCGAGATGTGCGAAATGCCTGTAATAGAGCTAAACTCACTGCTCGGGAAGGTTTGCTCCAACAACAAGGGAAGAGGAATGATGTAGGCATTGTTTGTCCCTTGCTATACTCTCAACAATCACACAAGATAGAGAAAATAATTAGGAAATATTTTTTTTAATTCAGTCATTACCAGGTTTTCATGACCAAATGTTTACAATAGCGCACAAGCGCAATGTAAATTTGAGAAATGTGTTGGTACCTTCTGCTTTTACTGAGCGGAAATATCTTTCCAAGTATAAAGGGCATGTCCCATGTGGTCGGTGTTCAGTTTGTGTCCATTCCTTAACGATTAAAAAACAATTTATTCACCCAGTGAACAAAAAGATTTTCTACTTGGATGATTTTTCTAATTGCCTTACGAGTCACGTCATTTACGTGATTCTTTGTCCATGTAATAAAATGTATGTGGGAAAGACTATCCGTCCTATCAGGGATAGGATCATTGAACATAGGAGTTGCATAAAAAGGAAATTGATTGATAAACCCCTGGCCAACCATTGGTTGGAGCTAATGCATACTATTTCTGAATTAAAATTTTTTGTTGTAAAAAAGGTAAAAGTAAATTGGAGAGGTGGGGATGTGGATAAAACAATACGGCGTTTGGAAGAAAGATATATTTTCACCATGAATAGTCTGCATCCTAATGGCCTCAACATGGAACGAGACTTGTCAGTTTTTCTATAATCAGTTTTTTATAATTGCTTTTTATAATCACTTTTTCTATAATCACATTTCCTTGTGTTTGAAAAGATTTATACTTTATATTTTATGGTTACATTTGTGACTTTTAGAATGCATGTACATTTCTAGGGTGTTGAATTTGGTATATTAAATATACACGTCACTACCATGTTCCCATAAACACACTTCCAAGTTGAATGCGCATGTGCTGGCATTTTTTGTAGTTTCGATTTCGTGGCAGTCGTACTGTGTAGATGGTGGATAAGCAGTAATTGTTCTCTTCACTTTATATAGCCAGAATTACTATGCAACATGTTTAATTGGCTTTGAAGTATTCGTATCGGGTAATTAATCAAGGTTTTAAGTTTTCAATATGATATACATAGAGCCAGTGGCCCGACGAAGTCTTATGGAGTTATAAAAACATCTCGGAGTGAAAGCGGGTTCGTCAACGTTCTTTTAATGCTTAATTTGGTAGTGAAAAAACCCCTCTGCTTGTGGATGGTGAGAAATATATAAATGGTTTTTTTGGCCTCTATATTGGATGAATAATTTGTTTTGAGTTTATAGTATTACCCCCCTCCTTTGAAAGTTCTAATTGAGCTTGGACTGATGGAAGCAACTCTTTAAACGTCAGTGCCATATTTAGAATATATGCGTCGATGTCGGCGTTCTTTTTAGAGCTTAATTTTAAGTTAACTATATTGTTTTAATGGTTTGTAAGCTGCAAGTTTTCTTTTGGTGGTTTGCAGCATGGATTGTGATGCGGTTTCGTTTGATTTTGAAGTCCAATTGAGATATATAAAAAGAAGGCTGCTGCCAATACTTTTTACTTTCTTTTAAATGTATATTTAGATTGATTCATTTTTAAGTATTTATTGTTATATTCCTTTATTGTATTTATTGAGGGTAATTATTGAAAGATTGAGTGGGACAAGGCAGTAGGTTATGGAGAGTGTGGTGCTCTGTCGTTTGTTTTTTGTGCACTTCGGCAAGTTTATACTTTAGTAATTGTGTTTATGGTCTTTCTAGTGCAAACGCTGGTTTTTCAATTAATTTCCAATCTGCTGTATAGTGTATAGGATTTGGTTCCTATTTCACACGCGTTGGAATACAATAAATCAAAGGTAATAGATTGATTGATATTCTCCCCCTTTCTTTGCACCTGGGAACACATAAGATAATGGTCTTTGGTGTGTACCCCACTGATACACTTCTGTTCGCTTTCCCCTGTTTTTATGTGCATTTTTTCTCTGTTATATTTCAATAGATATTCATTTAAACGCTCTTGATCCATACATGTTCTCTTCTTCTCCCTATAAGGTGTAGCATTAGACATATTTTCAAGGAATAAAGCAGGTATGTGTCACTTTTAACTTCAATAGTTTTAGTTCTCCTTTTTTAGTTTCTCTCTTTTAATTATTTATAGTACTTTTACTTATTTATAATACTTTTATATGTTATATATAATGTTTTTATGGTTTTATATAATTTTCTGCAGATACAACTCATTTTTAAGCTTATATGTTGATTTTTTATATGTTAATTATTAATGTGTGTTATTTATTTATATAATTAACATCATTCAAAGGCTAACATAATTTATTATTGTTTTAATTTGTTTAATTAATATGTATATTTATGTATTTTTAACTTTTAAGTCCACTCTAAGCCCCTGAGGAAGGCAGCGAAACACGGCCTGTGTCGGGCCAGTGGCATATGGTTTTCTTTAATAAATTTGGTTCACCTTCTGAGTAATCCACGTCTTTGTACTGGTTTTGTTCTCTTTGACGTGGGCTCGTGCCCAAGTGTTGGACTGCTAAAGGAACAGGCTGTGGAACCGGTGCCCCACCACCTGAGAGGTCTCGGCTTTTATTCCAGGTACTTTCTGGTACCAAAAAGAACAGGAGGCCTCAGACCCATCCTAGACTTGCGCAACCTCAACAAGTTCCTGGAGAGGGAAAAGTTCAAGATGCTTACCCTTGGAATCCTGCTGCCCTACCTCCAGCAGGGAGATTGGCTATGCTCCTTGGATCTAAAGGATGCTTATACTCACATCCTTATTCATCCAGACCACAGACAATATCTCAGATTTGTTGTGGGAGGAAACCACTACCAGTACAGAGTACTACCCTTTGGCCTAACCTCCGCCCCCAGGGTATTCACCAAGTGCCTGGCGGTGGTGGCGGCCTACCTGAGGCTTCATGGTCTTTTTGTGTTCCCATACCTGGACGACTGGCTCATAAGGGGCCAGTCTTCCCAGGAGGCCAGTCAAGCCACCCTTCGCACTGTGGCTCTGCTTCAGCACTTGGGGTTTGTCATAAACTTTGCAAAGTCCACTTTGCTCCCGTCCCAGAACTTGGAATTCGTAGGAGCACGACTGGACACTCTTCAGGCGAAGGCTTTTCTGCCCGTGGACAGAGCCCACAGATTGATGGATCTGGCCAGGCAGTTTCACAGCAATTCCCTGGTCTCCGCCAGGTAATTCCTGAGACTTCTCGGCCATATGGCTTCCACGGTTCATGTAACCCCCAATGCCCGCCTGCATATGCGACCTGCTCAGTGGAGCCTTCGCTCTCAGTGGCATCAGGCCACAGGGAGCCTTGCAGACTCAGTAAGAATATCCACTCTGCTTGTCTCCTCTCTACAGTGGTGGCTTCATCTTCCGAATCTGGTACTCGTAGTGGTTTTTCAATCCCCTCCGCATTCTCAAGTGCTGACGACAGATGCTTCTCTTCAAGGTTGGGGAGCACATTGCCAAGGGGCGTGTACTCAGGGTCTCTGGACCCCTTGGGAGGCTGCTCAGCAGATAAACTTCCTGGAGCTTCGGGTGATACGCATAGCTCTGAGGGCCTTCTCCCATCTCACGTCTCACCAGTCTGTACTGGTCCAGACGGACAATTAAGTTGCCATGTTTTACGTGAACAAGCAAGGAGGCGCAGGCTCCTTCCTTCTCTGTCAGGAAGCACAGCGGCTGTGCTCCTGGGCCGTCAATCACGGAATCCTTCTCAGGGCCGTCTACCTCCCAGGTCAGGAAAATTACCTGGCGGACAGACTGAGCAGGATCCTGCAACCACACGAATGGAGATTGAACCCATTGGTGGTTCGGCAGATCTTTCTCAGGTGGGGACTCCCCACCATGGATCTTTTCACCAGTCCTCTGAACCGGCAACTCCCGAGATTCTGTTCCAGACAACCGCATCCTCTCAGAGTAGCAGCGGATGTGTTTCTGATCCCGTGGTCCACAGGCCTACTTTATGCGTTTCCTCCCACGCCACTAGTGTCCAGAACACTGTTCAAAGTCCTCAAAGACGGCGCCTCAATGATTTTGATAGCCCCCAGGTGGCCGAGGCAACCGTGGTTTCCACTTCTGCTGCAACTGGCAGTGGACACTCCTATTCCTCTGGGGCTTCAACACGATCTCCTGTCTCAGGAACAGGGATCTCTCTTGCACCCCAACCTCCAGTCCCTTCATCTGATGGCCTGGCTGCTGAAAGGGTAGTCCTGGCTCCCCTACTACTGAGGGTTCACCTCAGTGCTCTCTCAGCGCACCACTCGCTGGTGGACGGGAGGCCTCTTTCCAACCACCCTTTGGTGGCTCATTTCCCTTGGGTGGGAAGGGGACCGCGCATGCGCGCTGCAATTCCCAAAGGCTTTCTTTGAAAGCTGGGGAAATGCTCCGCACGGGGGCTCTGTCAGCGCCGACGTCACCCATATGTGAGGACTGATTCCTGCTGCTCCTGGAGAACACCTGTTACAGGTGAGTAACTACTCTTTCCCCTGCTGCTTCAACTCTCCCGGAGGCCGCTGATTCCTCTTGGCTATGCCCCAGATCTGCTAACTCAGGAGGAGGGGACTCTCCTCCATCTCAGCCTCAAATCCCTATTGCTCATGGCTTGGGTGCTGAGCAGATAGCTTTTGCAAACTTCAGCTTGCCGACAGATCTCAAAGACATTCTTCTTGCATCCCCCAAGGACTCCACCAGATGCACCTATGCTTTTAAGGGTTCAGATTTTCACTCTGATGTGCGGACAGGGCTTTTGACCCATTCTCTTGCTCTGTATGGATGGTGCTCTCTTACTTGCTCCATCTCTGTAACTCTGAATTCAATTCTAACTCAGTCAGATTGCACCTCAGTACCTGGCAGCTTATCACCAATGCAGTAGCTGGTAAGCCTCTATCTCCAGGAACAAGCAGGAATGTAGTTTTCATATATGAGTGACATCAGCAACAATGGTGTCCATGTGGGAATGCTCCCCAGCGTCCAATAGGAAAGCCTTTGGGAGCACTCCACTGCTCAGGGCTGAGGAGGGCATAGCTCACAGACAGAGGTTAAGAACCCAGCAGGCTGAAGGAGGAGGAGAGGTCCATGGAGCAAGGAGTCCTTCCAAGGCAAGCCGTATAAAAGAGTTCTGAGGTAGGAATAACTGGGGCTGCAGGAAGAGCCAGGAGAACCAGTTTGTGGAGATTTAACAAGCTGGGACAGAAGTAGAGCCAATTTTGTTTTCCCTGAACAGCTGTCTATGCTGGATTTTGCTTTGTGGAGGTTTAACAAGCTGGGACAGAATAAAAAAACTGCTTTTATTTTCCCTGAACTGCTGACTGGCCAGTGTTTTAAAGAAAACCCACTGCATGCCACACTACCATATATGGTGGCAGCTTGTGGATTTCCTCTAACCACCTTATTGAGGGGAGATCCATGTCCCTCCAGGGCTGGGCATCTACTGCAGGTCAGGATTTTTTTTGTTTGTTTATTTGTATGGTTAAGAGGGTTAACCTTGCCCTAGTTAGGGAACTTGAAGAAGGTGTAGTCAGTGCCAGAGAGGCAGGTTTTGCTTTGGCCACTAAAGGTTGCTAAAAGTTTGTAGGAGCTGGAATTCTGCAGAGTTAACTCAACTGCAGAAGAGTGAGCTGTGGTTGTTTGCAGGAGATTTTAGTAGAAAGGCAGCAGCAACAACAAGAGTATCAGCAGCAACAACTACAATGCTAGCAGCAGTTTCAATGCACCCTGCTGAACGGGCAGCTCTGCCCTCCAATGCAAGTGCTACTTAAAATGACGGCGGAAGATGAACCTGATTAACTTTTGATGAACTTTGAACTAACTGCCCACATGGCCAAGTGGCTGGAGGCAATCTGGACTAGTTATTTTGGGAATCTACAGATGGGTAGCCTCAGGCTGCATTCCAGAATGCCAACCCTGATGGGCAAGCTACATATGCCTGTACACCAGAGGTCTACTGCCAGCGCTTATGAAATTGGGAACTTCAGATAAAAGAGGGCCCTCAGAAGTTCCTCTATTGATTGAAGGAGTTCACATGGAAGTGGCTGCAACCAGAGGGAAAGACCAGACCTGAGATATCCAAGATTGTGCTCCTGGGGAAATTTTAGAGGGCTTGACCTCCCCAATTAAGCAGTGGGTACGTCAGCACCCCAAGCTTACACTGGAGAGTGCACTGGAAATAGCAGAAGGGTACCATGAAGCCCAGCTGGTGACGGAAGTGGACACTGAGATGGTGAAGAAGTCCAGCCCAGGAGGACAGAAGGGGAAGTCGGAACAGATGTTGACACCCATGTTCTGACCCCAAAAGTCACCTCTTAGATGAAGGCATGGCCCCAGCCACAATCCTTCCACCTATTTTAGGTGCGGAGCCCAAGGACACTTTGCTTGAGAATGTCAAGAGATGTCAGCCTAACCACCCCTCACACCTGTGCTTTTGTGGACACTCCCTGGCCAGGGATACAGAACTTTGTGATTCCAATGGAGCTCAAGGGGACCTGCCTCCAGGCCTTGATAGACTCTGGAAGTGTGCAGACCCTTGTTTGCTGGGAAATTGTAACCAGATTTCAAATTGACAATACAAAGATAGTTGATCCACTGACTCAACTTCTTGTTTGCAGTAGAGGCAGGATATGGCAGAAAGTAGACTCCAAAGCTAGTAAGAGGCAGTGTTTGTATATTGTTGTCACGGCCGGGGAGCACTGACATATAAAAGCAAGTTAAAGGACCATGAGGTGAGGGAGAGGGAGAGATGCTGGGGGAAGTGGGGCAGGGATAGATGCTAGATCATGAGGGGGGCGGGTTGAGAATAAAGATACGGATAGTGGGAGGAAGAGAAAGGCAGAGATATTGGACCATGGCATTATGGAAATGGGCCTTTTAAATTGATTGTGATTAATCTTATGATTAAACTTTTTAATTGCAAGATTAATTGTGATTAAAAATTTTAATCAATGCCCATTTCTAGAAAATGGTGACATATAGAGGTAACAAATATTGAAAATCTTTAGGATTTTATTACATTTGGGGTCAGTGTTCGATACAATGTCAGAAAGTTCACAATCTATCAAGTCAGTCTTCAAACACATGCTGAGCTTAAATATTGAGCTGTTAATGCAGTTGTAAGTGCACACATGCTTATAAACCTTTCAGAATAATGTTCGTTATATGCCCGTAATGCTAGTACTTTTTCGGAAAGACCGTGTATGTATCTGGCTTCCAAACATACTTCAACTACTCCCCTTTAGAATGCTTTTTTTGACATGTTTGAAAGGACATACTAATTTAAGAAGGTTATCTCTATTTTTACCCCTGTTATTGGCATCTAAATCTTTGAACTTTTAACCTGCTTTCTGATTGTGGGATAATATTCAAAAGTAAACAGATAAATGTGAAATCTGTGGGTAGTTTTGTCTGTGGCTTTTGCACCCTTTCTTAAAAGGAAAGTATCTCCAGAAAAAAGTTCCAGAGATTTATGCCCACATTTTCTGCAAGTGCTTCTTGGATATGTAACCAAAAGATATGCTTGTAATTTTACACCTCTGACCTAAATGGCCTCAGGAATTCCTACTGGTGATTCAGGTGAAAATACAGCATGTCCACTTCTACCTGCATTAAGGGTGAGCAATTTTAAAAAAGTTGATTTACATAGGTAAAATGTGTTTTACCCATTGAAATTTCTTTCAAAATTATCTTTCTCCTTTATATGACAATTGACAAAAGGCATATCTGTTTTTAACTAGTGAACACATACATATCAGCAAATACTAATGAGCATAGCTATTTAGGATCTCAATTTTATACAGTAGAGTAGTGTTTCTCTGTGATAGTCGAGATCAGATCATTCCAAATCATAAAAACTACCGGATAATAAGTGTTCTCTAAAACGAATTTTGATAATTACAGATCCTATGAACCCACCCAGTTTTTGAATAATTTAGTTTTTTCTGGCTAATTGATGACTTCTAATCTGAGATTTTTCTAAACTTCATACATACAGCATTTGATAATAGTTCTCTTTTAGTTACCTTTTGAGCTTTTATTGCCTGAAGTTCACAGGATTTCCCAAGTTATAAGAAGATGCCTTTTCTGCATTTGCATTTGTGCTGCTGAGAGCTCTTAGCACTTACTGATGCTTATCATGTGCTGTTAGATTAGTACTACTGTATTACTACTTATTAATTCCATAATGCCACTAGACATGTACAGTGCTGTCTGTACAGGTATGCATAAAGAGAGTTAACGTGTTCAATGGAACTTATTTGCTAGTCAAGGCACAGAGATCAGACAAATAACCTGTGTGAAGGTGCAGTATAGTAAGTCCTCAAATAAAGATAAAGATCAGTACATGTATTATAAAAATTTATAATGGTTATTAATGGGGCTCTTAGAATATTTATTGATGCAAAAGGGAGGACCTGGGATCAATTGCAAGCTCAAGCTCCTGATCTTCTGGACATGAAGTAGCTCTTTCAGGACAAAATTCTGCTCTAATAGAGACGTCTGTAGGCTGGACAAGATATCACACTGCAGTAACTATGTTCCACCCTTAGGATACGGGAGGTTCCCTCAGTACTTAGGTATAATGAATACTATTAGTTCCCTAATGAGAATTAGAAGAAA
Source organism: Ichthyophis bannanicus (assembly GCA_033557465.1). Lineage (NCBI taxonomy): Eukaryota > Metazoa > Chordata > Amphibia > Gymnophiona > Ichthyophiidae > Ichthyophis > Ichthyophis bannanicus. The sequence goes on from CM066039.1 coordinate 364,335,753, forward strand.
AAGACTGAAACCTTGCAGTACAGGGGAATTAATACTTCCAGAAGTTGACATAATGATTTTTCTAATAAAGGATTTAATTTAATGGTTACTGAGTTCATATAGGTGCTATAATCATTCATTAAACCAGCCTAGTTAATACTGTATTTACATATCCTATTCAATTAAAGTGGAAGAGGAGCTAAGAGAATGATAACCACTGCTTTTACTGTAATGGTACATCTTCACTACTACTACTACTACTACTACATCCAAGTTTGAGCACCTCACCCCTCTGTTTATTCGCTTTCACTGGTTACCATTCAGTTTAAGATCCTCATATTGGTCCATAAAACTCTGCATTCTGGAATACCCCCTATCTCTTCTCTTCTGTCGTTCCTCATGACCCTCGCAACTTTTGTGTTCTATTCATGGTAGTTATCTCTACCTTCCCCCTGCTTCCCATGCTCGGTATGAAACTACTCGTCACTGTGCTTTTCATTTTCTTGGCCCTGCCGTATGACCTTTGCCTTGAACTGTGCTATACTAGATTTAAATCCCTCCTCAAAAATGCAATGTGTGCCTTCAAGTCAGTCCTGACTCCTGGTGACCCAGAAGCTCGTGGCTTTTCTTGGCAGTGTCACTGGAAGTAGATTGCCAGGCCTTTCTTCCAAGGCAATGGAGGGTTAAGTGACTTGCCCAAGGCCACAAGAAGAGCTAGTGGGAATTGAACCCTGGTTGCTAGATTACCAAGCCAGTGTTCTAACCACTAGGCTACTCCTCCACTCAACCTCAAAGCCTATCTATTCTGCCTTGCTTTCAACTTCAATCCTCAGTGATGTAGGCTCCTGCTTCCTCTACCCCTGAGCCTCTGTGATACCCTTCCATGATCTATCCTTCCCCTTCCCTTTTGTCTCTGCATTTGTGTCTGTGTTTTATTTGTTTCTCTTCTTCCCTGACTTAATTTGGCGTTCCTTTCTTTTTCTGATTTTAATGGAATTTTTTCCTTCTTTTAAGTTTATTGTACACCGCTCTGTTGGCCCGAAGGGCAGTATAGCAAATTTTAAGAAACCATAAAATACTACTAGTTATCATTTGTTTACCACTACAAGGTATACACAGCCCTTTACATGTAAGACACAGTCCCTGCTTTTCAGAGCTTATAGCCTAGTGGTTGGGGCAAGTAACCAAGGGCCAGGGGTTCAAATCTTGCTAGAGGACAGCAATCTTGGGCCGGAAGGACTGGAGTTTCTAGTCCCACAGGTGCTCCTTGTGGCCTTGGGCAAGCCACTTTACTCTCCATTGCCTCAGGTACAAAAACATAGATTGTGAGCCCTTTGGGTACAAGGGAAAAATATATATATGTACAGTATCTGAATGTACACTGCTTTGACTGGTAGAAAAGCAGTATATAAGCCTAATTAAACAAATAAAATAATCAAGACAAAGAACATCACAAAACTGGGCTCTAGAGTATGGAAAGATGCATAAATAGTGAACAAGAGAATGAAGAGCACCAGGATCCAAAAGCAGCCTTGTAGAGGTAGTTTTTTAGCCTGGGTTTGAAAAGGGCTAGAGGAGGAGCTTGTTCAAGGCATATAGAGCAGCAAGGTGGAATTAATAAAATTTGGAGTTGGCAATGGCAGAGAAGGGCACAGATAAAAGGGGTCTGCCTGAGGAGTGGTGTAGAGTGAGATAAGAGAGGAAAGGTAGTGAGGAGCTGCAGAATGAATGCACACTTGTAGGTCAGTTGGAGACGCTTGAACGGGATGCAGAAATGGATAGGGAGCCAGTGAATGACTTGAGAAGAGGGGTTACATGAGCATAGCGACACCGGCGGAAGATAAGCTGTGCAGCTGAATTTTGAACAGGCTGAAGGGAAGAGAGATGATTCAGAGGAAGACCAATGAGGTGAAGGTTACAGTAGGGAGGTGACTAGAGAGTGTGTTCAGAAAGAAAGGGACGAATTTTGTTGGTTATACAGAAAGAAGTGATAGATTTTAGCTACAGTATCTGTTGGATGTTTGCAGAGAAAGAGAGAGTAGAATCAAAGATGACCCCAAGACTGCGAGCTGAGGAAACAGAAAGGAGTGTTGTGTTATCCACAGAAATAGAGAAGAGAGGAAGGGGGAGGTGGGTTTAGGGGAAAAGAGGAGGTGTGAGTGCCATTCAAGCATTTACACCTCTTTATTTCAGATGCAACTTTCTCTACAGATACCTTCATTCAGCAGTTCTTCATTAGTTTCTTATCTTCCTTTCACGTCTGTTCATCAGGCAAGCTGTTCATTTGTGTCATTCTGCTCCATTGCCATCTCCCATGCTTCTCATTGGGCTATTGTCATATACCTGGAACAGTCTTTCTCCAGGACCAAGCAGGAAGTCAGTCCTCATATATGGGTGACGTCGGCACCGACAGAGCCCTCGTGCGGAGCATTTCCCCAGCTTTCAAAGAAAGCCTTTGGGAATGCAGCACGCATGCGCGGTCCCCTTCCCGCCCAAGGATGCCATCTTGCTCAGTCTTTCTTTTTCCATGGAGCCCAACAGACGTAGTTCGTGTCACCTGGGAAAAGTAGATTTTTTTTCTGAGATTTTTTGCATTTCTTTATCCGGTTTGATGCCGGTTCACCTCCCGCCTCAGCTTGGTACACCGGTATCGAGTCCGGAATTTCTTTTTCGGTTTTTGTCCTTTGTGACTAGCGTTCACTCTTTTTCTGTTATTTTCACTGGCAGCCCTGTCTTTTGACCTTGCAGGGGCCCTTTTTCTCCCAATGGATGCCAGCGGGTTCAAAAAATGTGATCGGTGCAAGAAACCTATGTCTCTCACCGACACACACGACTGCAGCCTCCGATGCCTCGGGCTCGACCATGACCCGCTGGTCTGTGGCCCATGCGGTAAGATGTTGTCGAAGGCACTTTGGCGCCATCAGCATCAACGTGAAAGAATTTTTTCGGAGTTCGTGTCTGGCCGGGCCAGGACTTCGTCAGAGGCCTCGACATCTCGGGAGTCTGACCCCGAGCGCCTTCATGGGTCCTCTGAGAGGGGGTCTCCCACCCGGGAGCACAAAAGGAAGAAGAAGCTTGTGAGGGTGGCATCAGTGGAGGCACCTGGATCCTCGAGGGCCAGGTTGCGAAGCCCTGACTGCCGTCCCGGGCTCCCGGAGTCGGAGTGGCCGACCAAACTACCTCGCCTGGAGCCGGAGTCGCCGAGTCAGGTAACTTTGGTTGTCCTCATTGACTCTCCTCCGGGAAAACCGACATCGGGTCCGACGCCATCGGGGCCCAAGTCGGGGGCTGCGGAGTCTCCTGAGCTCGGTCTCAGGTTGACAGCCCTGGAGAGCAGCCTGGCTGCCTTCATGGAGCAGCAGAGGGTACCGATCGCCGGTTTTACCGGTGCATCTGCCCCGACCACTGGGACCTCGATGTCTAAGTCAACCCCGGAGGCCAAGCCGATCCTCGAGTCAATCAAGTCTCGAGTCGATCCTCGGCCAAGGTCTCCCTCAACCTCCCGTGTGGGGCCAAGGTCGTCGACGCCGGTGCCCTCAGCATTGGGGCGGGTGGCATCGAGGCCCACACAGCCGGAGCCGTTCGACTCCTCCTCAGAGGAGTCGGCATGGGAGATGGAAGATGAGGAATCTCCCGACACCTTCTGTACCTGGGGCGTCCCATCGGACTCACTGGAGTCCGAGCCTCGGAGAAGGTCTCCCCTGGAGGATACCCGGTTCTCGGATTTCATCAGGGACATGGCCAAGGCTTTGGCATTCCCGGCGGACGCTGAGGAGGAGCCTCGAGCCGAAGTGCTCGATGCCCTCCAGTATGATTTTCCTCTGAAGGAAGCCTTTACTGTACCGGTTCTTCCGATGCTGGAATGGCTGCTTTTCTGAATCTGGGAAGCACCGGCCTCGGCACCGGTTCTTAGCAAGTGGGTCGATTCTATCTATCGAGTCCGTAAGAGCCCTGGGTTCCAAAAGGCGGAGTTGCCGCACACCTCCATGGTTGTGGAATCGGCCATGCACAGGCTGAAAAGCCAAAAGATGCACTCCTCGGTGCCTCCCAGCCCTCAGAAGAAAGTGCTTCCAGGGCTCGATGCTGTCTTGCCGTGTCCAGACTTACCAGCTGTTCATGGGCATGTACTTATGAGACCTGGCAAAGGAGATTACCGGGTTCTCGGCTGGCCTCTCCGAGGAACCCTTGCAGAGATTCTACAGGGATCCAAGAGTGCTCGAAGTTTATTTCTCGAGCAGCCTATGACGGCTTCAAGGCTTCGGCCGGGGTAGCCGCGGCCGGCATTGGTGCACGTCGTCAGGCCTGGTTACAGTCATCGGACCTGGAGTCATGAGTGCAGGATAAGTTGGTCGATGTCCCGTGCCGGGGTGACAACCTGTTCGGCAAGCCCATGACTGAGAAGGCTGCAGAATTCGAGAGCGAGACTCTCACCAGGACAAGGCTGTCCAGAAAGACTTCTGCCCCTTCTCACAAAAAGAAGGGCTCGGAGAAGAAGCCCTTTTTTCCCGAGGAAGGGTACTGCCTACAATACCTACCAGGCCTCTCCAGCTCCCCAAAAGAGCCAGCAGGCCAAAGGGCAGGGACATAGGCCTCGGTAGAAAACCCCCAAGCCTCCAGCTCCGGCTCCTGCACAGCAGGGAGGGGGTTCTTGACTCCCAGGGCATAGCCTCTCCTCTGCCGGCGGCCCCACTCAGCACAGGAGGTCAGCTGGCCCTGTACGCTTATAGGTGGCCAGCAATCACAGGGGATACCTGGTGCTGAGCATAGTCCAGAAGGGCTATATGCTCCATTTCCACCAGCTACCCCATCCTACTATCCAGGGGAGCCTCCAAGACTCCCTCTACACAGGAACCTTCTCCTTCAGGAGTTGGCAGGTCTTCTAATGGAACAGGCCGTGGAACCGGTGCCACACCACCTGAAAGGGCAAGGCTTCTACTCCAGGTACTTCCTGGAACCAAAGAGAACAGGAGGTCTAAGACCTATCCTAGACTTGTGAAATCTGAACAAGTTTCTGGAGAGGGAAAAGTTCAAAATGCTTACCCTTGAGATACTGCTGCGCTACCTCCAGCAGGGAGACTGGCTATGCTCCTTAGACCTAAAGGATGCTTATACTCACATCCTCATCCATCCAGGCCACAGACAAGATCTGAGATTTGTGGTGGGAGGAAACCACTTTCAGTACAGGGTGCTTCCTTTTGGCCTGACCTCTGCCCCCAGGGTTTTCACCAAATGCCTGGCTGTGGTGGCGACTTTTCTCAGAAATCAGGGGATCTTTGTCTTCCCGTACCTGGATGACTGGCTAATCAGAGGCAAATCACTCCAGGAGGCCCGACAGGCCACTCTTCGCACTGTCTCTCTTCTTTAGCATCTGGGATTTGTCATAAACTACGCAAAGTCCACTTTGCTCCCCTCTCAGAACCTAGAGTTTATAGGGGCCAGGGTGGACACCCTTCAGGCAAGAGCTTACTTGCCCGAGGACAGGGCCAACAGACTTATGGATTTGGGCATCCAGGTCCAACGCAATACTCATGTTTCCGCCAGGCATTTCCTGCATCTTCTGGGCCACATGGCATCCACTGTATATGTGACCCCGAATGCCCGTCTGCACATGCGGACTGCTCAATGGTGCCTCAGATCAGTGGACACAAGCCACCAGCGACCTCAAAGCAGTCTATCTACCTGGTCAAGAAAACTTCCTAGCAGACAAGCTAAGCAGGATTCTCTAGCCTCACGAATGGCAGTTGAATCCATTGATGGTCCAGCAGATCTTCCTCCGCTGGGGACTTCCATCCATCGATCTCTTTGCAAGTCCGCTAAACCGTCAGCTACCCAGGTTTTGCTCCAGACAGCCGCATCCCCTGAGGATGGCAGCGGATGCTTTTCTGATCTCTTGGTCTATGGACCTCCTGTATGCGTTTCCTCCCACACCCCTGGTGGCCCAAAATCTGTTCAAGATCCTTCAGGACAAGGCCTCGGTGATTCTGGTAGCCCCCAGATGGCCGAGGCAGCCTTGGTTTCCACTTCTTCTGCAGTTGGCAGTGGAAGCTCCGTTCCCTCTAGGGCTGCAACACGATCTCCTGTCTCAAGAGCAGGGTTCCCTTCTGCACCTCAACCTCAGGTCCCTCAATCTGACGGCCTGGCTGCTGAAAGGGTAGTGCTAGCTCCCTTATTTCTACCTAAGGAGGTTGAGGAGGTGGTATTGGCCTCTAGGAGGCAGTCCACGTGTAATCAAACTCTGGAATTTGTTACCGGAGGATGTAGTAAAGGCTGTTAGTGTAGCTGGGTTTAAAAAAGGTTTGGACAAGTTCCTGGAGGAAAGGTCCATAAACCATTATTAAGAAGTGACCGAAGATATCAATGCTTGATCCAGTACAAGCATTGTGGAACTTGTGTGTCTCTTGGGGAAACTGCTAGGTACATATGACCTAGATTGGCCACTGTTGGAAACAGAATACTGGGCTTGATGGACCTTGGTCTGACCCAGTATGGCATATCTTATGTTCTTATGTTCTTATGTCCACCAGAAAGTCCTATGCCCTCAAGTGACATAGGTTTAAGGTGTGGTGTGCTCAGCGCAATTAAAATCCTTTCTCTTGCCTTGTGCCAGTAGTACTGCAGTATCTACTTCACCTTTCAGATCTAGGCCTTAAGTCTGTTCGGGTCCACCTCATTTCTTTGTCAGCGCACCACTCACCGGTGGAAGGACAGTTTCTGTCGGTTCACCCCTTGGTGTCCAGAATTCTCAGAGGTCTGCTTTTACTCAAGCCTCCGGTTCTTCCACCGGCAACTGAGTGGGATTTGAAAGTGGTCTTGCAGCAACTTACTCGCCCACCGTTTGAGCCGATGGCTACTTGCCATTTGCGCTTTCTCTCTTGGAAAACGCTCTTCCTGGTGGCTCTTACATCGGCCAGGTGTGTGAGTGAGCTACAAGCTCTGATTTCTGATAGACCGTACACGCGATTCTATAGGAACAGGGTGGTTCTACGTACCCATCTCATGTTCCTCCCAAAAGTGGTTTCCTCTTTCCACCTCAATCAGGAGGTGGTTCTTCCGACCTTCTTTCCCAGGCCGCATGCTAGCCGGGCTGCATACCCTGGACTGTAAGAGGGCATTGTCCTTTTACATAGAACGTACGCGGGAGCATCGAAGGGCTGCTCAGCTCTTCGTCTTGTTTGACCCTAATAGGATGGGGTTACCTGTCTCCAAGCGCACGTTGTCCACTTGGGTAGCAGATTGCATCACCTGGGCATACAGGGCAGCCGACCTCCCCTTGCAAGATCGGGTCACGGCCTACCGTGTCAGGGCGAAAGCCGCGTCAGTAGCTCATCTCCGCTCTGTTCCGTTTGCAGACATCTGCCGAGCCGCAACTTGGTCTTCAAGCCAGACTTTTGCAGCCCATTTCTGCCTGGAGAGAGAGTCCCGGCGAGACAGTGTTTTCGGCCAGGCAGTACTCTGTAATCTCTTTGAGGTTTAGGCAACTCCTACCCTCCGGCCGTTCATGTTGGGCTACCGTACGGGGTGCGTTCTCAGAGAAAATTCTTGTCACGGATGCTGTGGCTCTCGAGAGGGAATTCACGGTAGCCTAGAGCTGGGGAGTCCCATATGTGAGGACTGACGTCTTGCTTGGTCCTGGAGAAAGCATAGTTACTCACCTGTAACAGGTGTTCTCCAGGAGCAACAGGAATCAGTCCCCACGACCCTCCCTCATCCCCTGAAGTTGCAGTCATATCCTTCATTTTGATTTCTTGCTGTCTTTTAGCTATGTCATCAGACTGAGCAAGATGGCACCCTTGGGCAGGAAGGGGACCGCACATGCGTGCTGCATTCCCAAAGGCTTTCTTTGAAAGCTGGGGAAATGCTCCACACGAGGGCTCCGTCGCTGCCGACGTCACCCATATGTGAGGACTGATTCCTGCTGCTCCTGGAGAACACCTGTTACAGGTGAGTAACTACGCTTTCTAGTTGGTATTTCACACTCCCTCTCTCAATATTTTTCAAGACCCATCCAAAAATTCAAGTTAGTAAGGCTACTTTTAAATCTTGAGCTCTGGCTGTTCTGAGCATAGCCTCTTCAACTGTAACTGTTTCTCTGCATATTCTTATTTTTTTCATCTTGACGTGTTCCCAGTTTTCCAGCCCTCAAAATGTATCTTTTTTTTTTTAAATAAGCACATACACCATCTCCTGGTGCCCCACCCTGGTGTTAGACTCAGTTCTACCATAAAGTATTCCAATTCGTATCCTACCACTTGTGAGTTACAGTGCTGTCTTCAGTTTGTTTCTGGTCCAGAAGCTTTCTTCTGTTTCTTTAAGCATCTAACACAATCAGAACTAGCCTTTACTGATATTTTGGCAGTATGAGGTCTGTTTTCAATCTCTTTCCTTCCCCAAACCTATGAGTGCATGAATTAGCAAGCTAGACTTTAACCTACTAAAGTTCAGGATGAATTTTTAGCCACAACCTAGCTGGTTAAGTTGTGGCTAAAAAATTGTCTAGGTTAACTTATTTGGCTATCATCTTGCCAACTAAGTCAGGTACTCAATGGCTTACTGAAAATTTAGTTGGCTACAGTTTCATGCTCCCACCTGTTGCACTTCCTTTAACCTCAAAATTCCAGTCAGTTATCTGGCTTCCCATAATCCAGTCTCCCTCACTTTGCATACACAACATCTCAATCAGCCATCCAACATCTCACCAGCCTACTATCTGTTTGTTTCTTCAGCTTCAAAGTGAGACTGCAGGCTTTGAGGAGAGCAGACATCTGATGAGAACTCTGGAACTACAGAGGGAGGGGGAAGTAGGTACAGTATTGGGGATATGGGTTATAAATGAGGACGATAGGGGCTCAAGGGAGAGTTGGCTTCAACATTAGACACCTACATTTCTACTTGATTTTGCAACACATAGGTTTGGCTAGTCAAGTGATGAGTTTAATGGTAAACATTTCTTGTAGCCATCTTACATTATCCTCAACCTGTCCCTACTGTAAGAACTGTCCATAACTTGAGTGGTTGAATTTAGCTGCTCAAAACCATTACATTTTCAAAGGCTTTGATCAAACTACCTAATTCTGTAATTAGGAAGCTGAATGACTTTGAAAATGTGTCCATGAACTTTCAGCCACAATTTCTTGAGATTTTCTCCCATTTTTAACTCTCTCATCCTCCTTCCCATCTAGTCCAGTGATCACCAAAGTAGTTCTCAAAGAGGCCACAGAGGCTTCCTCCAGAGCCCCGTACACTCTAGTCTGACCATGTGGTATTGCCTTTGTGCAGTAATTAGAAGTACCTCTTGGGGATGCTTGCCCAACATTCTCAGCCTGGGCTTGCACAGGAAGCAGAAGACAGACATAAATAGCTCTTTGTAATATGACTCGCTCCATATTTTACCTCCTATTCAATAGTGTCATGCCATTGTGATTATGTGCCTAATCTGAATATATTTCATTATCTAAAGCTTCCACTGTAGTGCTAGTGTGTGCTGAGCTATTGAAAATTCAATCCTGTGTATCCTAAAGTTATTCCATCTCCCACCATAGCTATGCTGTTAGGATATACTGTCCTATGATATCTAGACAAAGTGGATCTTTATTTATTTATTTATTTGAAAAACTTTTATATACCGCCACTTCCCAAGATCAGTAGCGGTTTACAGTGAACAAAGGTAGTAAGGTAATAAGTACATGGAACATTATGCAACATTTCGTCTATATACAAAGAACAATATAAACCAATGTAATTATTTACAACTTATAACAAAAACTTTTGAATATTAAACCAAAGTAATTATTTATAAACTTATAACAGAAACTTTTGAATATTTACAAACTGCAGCATTTATAACCTTTAATACCCTTGCACATATTTGGGAAATATTGTATGATTAAAATCACAATTTTCTCAAACTCACCATGACAAACTTTGTTCACGACTGCCTCAAGCTAACTTTACCCATTTTATCCAAGTAAACTTCTTATCTCTACCCTTTTTTCAGAAATAGCAGACAAAATCTACAATCTGTACAATGGCTACACAAGCGGCAAGGAGCAGCAAACAGCTTATAACACACTGATGGAGGTGTCAGCATCTATGCTTTTCCGTATCCAGCATCATTACAACTTCCATTATGAAAAGTTTGGGGATTTTGTCTGGCGCAGTGAAGATGAACTTGGGCCCAGGTAGCTGTACTTTCATTATTCATAGTGTGTTTGCAAACTGCGCAGCCTGTCAAAGCCATAGACCAGTGCCCTCTACTGCAGGAGAAAGGAGGAAGAACATATATTTTAGAACTTAAAACTATTTAGTGCAACAATTTGTACCCTATGACAATAAAAAATGTTTTGCATCCAAATTAAATAAGATGAGGATCTTGTAAGTACAGCTTCTAATTTTAGTTAATTAAAGGATATTCAAGGATACCAAAATTGATATTTATCTGCATTTTTGCATTGCAGGTACTTTTGCTGGGTACTTTTTCTCATTGTCTCAAATGCCTATATTTCCATAACACAAATAAGCTGTCATAACAAAATAATATGTACATCCCCTCCCTGCCCCCCACCCCACCAAGTTATCAGCACTAACACTCACATTTCTCCAGTCACCAGCACATGGTTCCTGCCCTGGCACTCTCTCCTCACTGGCTTTTCTTCAGCATTCTTAGCACTCTCAGACTTTCCATCCTTGTTCATTTTGTGCTAGATGTATTAAAAAGCGCTACTACGTTACTGCACGCTAACACACATTATTTACTGCAGGCCCCATTTTTTACAATGGAGTGTATTTACTAATTCTCCAGGAACAAGCAGGAAGTCAGTCCTCACATATGGGTGATGTCAGCGCCGACGGAGCCCTCGTGCGGAGCAAATCCCCAGCTTTCAGAGAAAGCCTTTGGGAGTTGCCATCATGCATGCGCGGTCCCCTTCCTGCCCAAGGGTGCCATCTTGCTCAGTCTCCTTTTTTCCGCAGAGCCCTTTGGACGTAGTCCTTGTGTCCCCGAAAAAAAGTTGATTTTTCTCTTGTTTTTTTGACTGGTCAACACCGGTACCTCTTCCCGCCTTCAGCTCGGTATGCCGGTATTGAGTCCATCTCTATTTTCGTTTTTTGTCCTTCGTGACTGGCATTTGTGCCTTTTTTTCATTTTCACTGGCAGCCCGGGTCTTTGACCTTGCAGGGGCCCTTTTTCCCCCGATCCCTGCCAGCAGGTTTAAGAAATGCGATCGGTGCGTTAAACTTATTTCCCTCACTGATACGCACAACTGCCTCCAGTGCGATCGGTGCGTTAAACTTATTTCCCTCACAGATACGCACCCCTGTCTCCAGTGCCTCAGGCCCGACCATGACCTGTCGGTCTGTGGCCCTTGTAAGAAAATGTCCTCTAAGGCCCTGAAGAGCCGCCAGCAGCAGCATGATAGGATTTTTTCTGAGTCTTTGCCTCCGAGAGCCCGGACCTCGTCCGAGGCCTCCACGTCTGGAGGGGAGCATTCCGAGCCAGAGCAGCGTCGAGGTTCCTTGGAAAGGGGGTCTCCCTTGAGGGAAAACCAGAGGAATAAGAAATTCTAGAAGGCAGTGGCGTTTCTGGATGGCTCCGAGCAACCTGTCACGGAGCCCCGAGCGCCACCCAGGATCTTCGGAGGAGCGCCCGGCAAAGATGACTCATTGAGAGACGGATCATCCAAGGCAAGTACCTACTGTCCTCGTCGAGGACTCCCCTCTGGGGGAACCGGCATCGGGCCCAACCATGTCGGGGCCCGATCCGGCAGCTGTGGAGCCTTCTGGACTCGAGTCCAGAATGGTGGCCTTGGAAAGCAGTTTCACTGCCTTCATGGAGCATCCTCCCCAACCACCGGGCCCTCGACATCGAAGTTGACCCCGGAGGCTGAGCTGATCCTCGAAGACTTTCGAGCTTGAGTCGATCCTTGGCCAAGGTCTCACTCAGCCTCCCGTTCAGAACCGAGGTCATCGCCATCAAGCCTGCCGGTGTCGGGGCGGTCAGCACCAGGACCCTTGATGCCTGACGAGCCCGATTCATCCCTGGAGGCGTCGGTGTGGGAAACCGAAGACGAGGAGTCTCCGGATACCCGCCAGCATAGGGATGTTCCTTCCAATTCCCCGGTATCCGAGCCTCGGAGAATGAGGTTCTTGGACTTTGTGTGGGATATGTCCAAGGCTTTGGCGTTCCCCACAGAGTCCGAGGAGGATCCTTGCTCCGACGAGCTCGAGATCCTCCAGTATGAGGCCCCCCCCCTCGGGGGGCCCTCACTGTACCCGTGCCTCCGATCCTGGAATGACTGATGCTCCGTATGTGGGAGACAGCGGCGTTGGTGCCAGTGATCAACAAACGGCTCGACTCGATGTATTGAGTCCACCAGAACCCTGGGTTTCAGAAGTCGCAGCTGCTGCACAACTCCATGGTTGTGGAATCAGCCATGTGCAGACTGAAGAGCCAGAAGATGCAATCCTCGGTGCCTCCTGGTAGGGAGGCCCGCAACTTAGATGCCCTCAGCAGGAAGTGCTTCCAAGGTTCAATGCTGACTTGTCGGATCCAGGCATACCAGCTGTACATGGGCATGTACCTGAGAGACCTGGCAAAGAACTCGCTGGGTTCTCAACTGGTCTCTCCGGGAGCCTTTGCAGCACTTCAGGGGCCTGTCCAAAGCTGTCCGTGAGTGCTCAAAGTTTATGTCTCAGGCGGCCTATGACAGGTTCGAGTTGGCGGCCTGGGTAGCTGCAGCTGGCATTGGTGCACACCGCCAGACATGACTGCAGTCGTTGGACCTCGAGCAATGGGTGCAGGACAAGTTGGTCGATGTCCCATGCCAAGGGGAGAATCTCTTTGGCAAACCCATGACCAACAAGGCCGCAGAACTGGAGACCGAGTATATTACGAGGGCACGGCTTTCCAAGAACAACTCTGCCACTTCTCGCAAAAAGGACTCGGTTAAAAAACCCTTTTACCCGAGGAAGGGTGCTGCTTACTGAAGCTACCCCCATTCTCAGGCCTCTCTGGCTCCCCAACAGAGGCAGCAGGCCAAGGGACAGGTGCATGGCCCGCATGAGCAGAAAGCTCCCAAACCCCAGGCACCAGCTCCGGCCCAGCCTGGCAGTGTTTTTTGACTACTACAGCATGGCCCCTCTTCCCACTGGAGACAGGCAGATAACAGGAGGCCGGCTTGATGTGTATGCCCACAGGTGGACAGCCATTACCACCGATGCCTGTGCTTTGCAGGTAGTCCGGATGGGCTATCTTCTTCACCTGGCCCAGGTGCCTCCTCATTACTTCCCGGGAGAGCCCTTCAGGTCTCCCCTTCACTGGGACCTTCTTCTTCGAGGATCAAGCAGTAGAACCGGTGCCCCACCACCTGCAGGGCAGGGGCTTCTACTCCAGGTACTTTTTGGTGCCAAAGAGGACAGGAGGCCTCAGACCCATCCTCGACCTGCACAACCTCAACAAATTCCTGGTGAGGGAAAAGCTCAAGATGCTCTCACTTTATTTATTTATTTATTTAACAAACTTTTATATACCGCAACCTTCCGATGATCAGGTGCGGTTTACATATAACAGTTAAGGAGACAGAAAGGCATTTCTGTTTTTACATTAAACATTTCATGAACTATGTGCATTAACAATTGAACTTTTAACTAATAAACTTAGTAGAACTATGTACAATTAACTATGTACAGTTAGAAAAGTGAGTTCAACAGTATAAACATCATAGACAGTGTCAAGGTCAAAATATCTTGAGTTATTGTGGTATTAGTCTCCGTGTATTATATAGATTATCCCTTTTTCGTTTTGAAGTTGAGAATTTAGCATTGGACCGTAGTGGCAGATAAAAAGGTGAGTTTTTAAGTTTTTACGTAGGTCTTTAAGGTCGGTTAAGGCTCTAATTTCATCAGGTAGGGAGTTCCAGAGTGTAGGGGCTGCATGGGAGAATGCTTTTTTATTAGTTGTTTTTTTGGTCTTTGTCAATTCTTTTGGAATCCTTATTTTATTGGCGTTGCCTCTTCTATGTGCAGATTGGGGTGTATCTTTAGTGATTAGTTTATTTAGGGTAGCTGGGGCAGTATTATTTAATGCTTTAAAAGTGGTTATTATTAACTTATAGTTTATTCTACATTGAATGGGGAGCCAGTGTAGTTTGGCTAGATAGGGTGATATGTGCTCAAAAGGGTGTATCTTCATTATGGTTCTGGCTGCAGCATTTTGAGCCAATTAAACACTTGGGATATTGCTGCCTTACCTCTGCCAGAGAGACTGGCTATGCTCCTTAGACCTAAAGGATGCATATACACACATCCTAATACACCCCAGCCACAGACAATATCTGCGCTTTGTGGTGGGAGGCAATCATTACCAGTACAGGGTAGTCCCCTTTTGCCTGGCCTCGGCCCACTGGGTGTTCACAAAGTGCTTAACAGTGGTGGTCACCTTTCTCAGGCTCCAAGGGGTCTTTGTCTTCCCCTATCTCATCGACTGGCTCATCAGAGGCACTTCAGCCAGCGAGGTCCATCAGGCCACAACCCGCACCATCCAGGTGCTGCAACACCTAGGGTTTGTGATCAACTACCCCAAGTCCAGCCTCACTCCCACTCAACAGCTGGAGTTCATTGGGGCCAGAATCGACACCCTTCAAGCAAAGGCCTATCTGCCTGCAGACAGAGCAAGCAGACTACTGGCTCTGGCAGGACAAGTGAGTCGCAGGTCTGCAGTGTCCACAAGGCACTTCCTGCGCCTCCTTGGCCACATGGCTTCCACAGTCCATGTGACCCCAGATGCCCGCCTCCACATGCAGACTACTCAATGATGTCTCAGAGACCAGTGGTCTCGGGCCACAGGGTGCCTCCAGGACAGGACCAAAGTGTCCAGGTGTCTGGTACGGTCCCTGGCCTGGTGGCTCCAACCTCAGCACTTGGAGGTGGGAATGCCTTTCCAGGCGCCTCTGCACATGAGGATCCTTACCATCGATGCATCCCTGCTGGGCTGGGGGGCCCATTGCCAGGGTTTCCGTACCCAGGGGTATAGTCTCTGAATGAGAGGACCCAACAAATCAATTTCTTGGAACTCCGTGCCATCCGCCTGGCCCTGGAAGTTTTCAGGCAGCTCCTGGCCAACGAACCTGTCAGTGCAGACAGACAACCAGGTGGCCATGTTCTATGTGAACAGGGTGGTACGGGGTCCCATCCCTTATGTCAGGAAACCCTGGACCTATGCTCCTTTGCAACCCGGCATGGCATTCATCTCCGAGCAGTCTACCTGCTGGGCCAGGACAACTGGCTAGCCGACAGGCTCAGCAGGATTCTTCAACCCCATGAATGGCAGCTGGACTGCGAGGTAGCCAATTGGCTCTTCCAGAACTGGGGGTGGCCAGTGATAGACCTGTTTGCAAGTCTGGACAATCACCAGTTGCCCCATTTCTGCTCCAGGCAACCCTACCTGCACAGGGTGGCCGCCGATGTTTTTCTGATGATATGGTCTGGGGACCTTCTGTATGTGTTCCCCCCGACACCTCTGGTGGCCAAGACGCTGTTCAAGGTTCTCCAGGACAGAGCCACGGTCATCTTTATGGCCCCACGGTGGCCCAGGCAACCCTGGTTCCCGCTTCTTCTGCAGCTAGCAGTGGAGGTTCCCATTCCCTTGGGGTCCTCCCCGCGCCTCCTATCTCAGGAGGGGGCTCTCTTCTGCACCCCAATCTCAGCTCCCTCAACTTGATGGCGTGGCTGCTGAAAGGGTAATTATCACTCCACTCCTCCTTCCAAAGAATATTGAAGAGGTCTTGCTGACCTCGCGGAAGCCGTCGACTAGATGGACAGATGCCTTGAAGTGGCGCAGGTTTGCATCGTGGTGCAAGAATCAGGAGGTAGATCCTTTCTCTTGCCCAGTAGGGGTGGTTCTGCAATACCTTCTCCACCTCTCTGATTTGGACCTCAAGTCCAACTCTGTCAGGGTGCACCTCAGTGCCCTTGTGGCGAACCACTTTTCCGTGGATGAGAAGCCTCTCTCTGCCCACCCCTTGGTCTCTCGGTTTCTGAGGGGCTTACATTTTTTGAAACCCCCGGTCCGCCCCCCAGCGACAGAGTGGGATCTGAATGTGGTATTGGGGCAGCTTACTAGGCTGCCCTTTGAACCGATGGCTACCTGCCATCTACGCTATCTCTCTTGGAAGGTGGTTTTCTTGGTGGCACTCACAACCTCTCGGCGGGTGAGTGAGCTCCAGGCCCTAGTGTCGGAAAGACCCTACACAAGGTTCTATAGGAACCGGGTGGTGCTTCACATGCACCCCAAGTTGCTTCCGAAAGTGGTCTCCTCGTTCTACCTCAGCCAGGAGGTGGTTCTGCCTACCTTTTTTTCCTAGGTCACATGCCAGTCGGGCAGAGTCGGTCCTGCATACCCTTAACTGTAAGAGGGTGTTGGCCTTCTATATCCAGCATACGCAACTGCATCGGAAGGCTTCTCAACTTTTCGTATCTTATGACCCCAGTAAGCTGTGGGTAGCGGTATCAAAGAGTAAGCTGTCCACCTGGGTGGCAGACTGTATTACCTGGGCATACAGGGCAGCCGAGCCTCCGATGGAGGGTCGTGTTACGGCCCATAGGGTCAGGGCCATGGCGGCATCAGTGGCTCCTTTGTGCTCTGTTCCTTTGGCAGACATCTGCCAGGCCGCCACCTGGTCTTCAAGTCAGACTTTCGCAACTCATTATTGCCTGGATAGGGAGTCTCGATGGGACAGTGCCCTCAGCCAGGCTGTACTCCGTAACTTTTTCGAGGTCTAGGCAATTCCTGCCCTCCGACCCTTCTGTGTTCAGGCTACTGGAGTGCTATTCCTTTAGTTTGGATTTCTATTGTGGCTGCTAACTGCTCTCATAGAGAGAGCCTTTTTTAGCTATGGGTTCTCGGTAGCCTATAGCTGGGGAGTCCCGTATGTGAGGACTGATTTCCTGCTTGTTCTCAGAGAAAGCGTAGTTATTCACCTATAACAGGTGTTCTCCAGGGACAGCAGGAATCAGTCCTCAACCTCCCTCCTCCCCTTGGAGTTGCAGTCCTATTATTATTTTTTGTTCTTTTTGCCGTCTTTTTGGCTGTCATTTGACTGAGCAAAATGACACCCTTGGGCGGGAAGGGGACCACGCATGCGTGATGGCAACTCCCAAAGGCTTTCTCTGAAAGCTATGGATTTGCTCTGCACGAGGACTCCGTCGGCGCCAACGTCACTCATATGTGAGGACTGATTCCTGCTGTCCCCGGAGAACACCTGTTCAGGTGAGTAACTATGCTTTTATTTAACAGGTTTTTTTATACCACCTTTAGGCCAAAGCAGTTTACAGAGAACGAACAAACTCAATTGAGTTGTAGTTACATAGAACTTAGGGGTGATACTAACTTGGAGTTAACAAATACGGGGGCTTTACATATTTCAGCAGGTGGTGTTAGAGGTTATCCTATATTTAATGCATGTTAATGTTATCAACACGTGCTATTGCTGTACCATGCTTTAGTGAATCTAGCTCTTTGTCCTCTTATCTCTAATTTCAATGCATACTATTGGGAACAGCTGTGCAATGGAGACTGTGGTAGAAAGGAAGAGGCGACTAAAGACCCTTTAGCTTCTAAAATGTATGCAGCTAGGAGTCTTCAGTGTTGAAAAGGCAGACAAAGTAGAATATCCAAGAAACAGCAGTGGTTGCACTAGCGTTTTTCCAGTGTTTACTGATCTTACTTTACTTTTTTTGCATCAGTAATGCTTTGTCTGATTCAAACTTAAAATCAGAAACCCTATATGTGACATGAATATTAAGGCATGGAATTAGGAACAACCTTTGGCATATTAACAAAAGATGTATACTGTTGTAAGATGGAATATGTGCAACACAATGCTTCTGAAATAGTAAAGTTAGAAGAGAAGGCTCATTTAAATTATTAAGATCAGCAGCTAACCACCCTTCATGCCATCCTATGATTATTTTTATTTATTTATTGTAAGTTATGAATCACACCAATGAAAAATTCCACTCAATGCATTGTACAACAAGAAAATTATACAATCAAATATCAAATAAACACAATTACAATCATAAAACCCTCCCAGCACCATCCTAACCCAGCTATCGTTAACTCTGCAAAGGACCACTATCATGCAATCCCATAACCCTCAAACAATTCCATCCCTGCCCCATCTTCCAAAGCCTTATTAAATAGAAATGTTTCCAATGCATTATGAAATGACACAAGATCATCCATAAGTCTCTAATTCCTTGGAAGGGAATTCCACAAAATGAAAGCCTGAACTGAAAACATCCGACTATGATGTTTAACCTTCCACAAGATCCTGTGGGAGGAGACTACCAATAATCTATTGGATTGCAACTGCAATGTGCGAGTAGGGAGCAACAACTTAGAACAAAGATAGTCAGGGGCCATATTATGCAAAGTCTTAAATGTTAATAATAAAACCTTGCCTTCTATCCAAAATGTTTATAGTGGCCAATGTATCCGGAGCAAAGCTGGAGTCACATAATCAAATTTTTGCAGTCCCTAAACAAGTTTGGCATCAACCGTATGCGCTACACATCCTTTTTGGGGAGACCCAAAAACAACACTACAGTAATCTAACCATGGCCCTTGTCACATCATCCAAACAAACTTCAGATAAATACAGCGTAACTGATGAATCTTTTGCAGCAAAAGGAATAAAGTTCTGACCAGGTAGGGAATGTGTGTACTTGTATGTAAACTGGAGACTAAGATCACCCCCAAAGCACAACACTCATTTGTAATCCCCTGCATACCCATCACCCAGCCAGATAATCACATCAACCACTCCATCATCCGCTAGGAAACAATAATTCTGTCTTGGGGACATTGAGTTTGACTACTGCATCCAAGTTACCGGTCCCAATCAAGACCTGTATGTCGTCAGCATAGAAACTGTGGTGATGCGAGTGCAGCACAGCCCTGTGAAAGAGAGAAAAAAGAGGTTTTTTTCCATAAGTGGGGGATGGACTCACCTAAGCATAGGTCCCAGAGAGAAAGTGAAACTAAAACACACACTTGCAGAGCTAGCCTGAAGCCACACCCAGTCTCCAGAGCAGCTGCAGGGAGAGAGAGGGTGGGGCCAGAGAAGGAAGCAGGCTACAGAGCATTTAAACTGCGTCACTCAGCAAGTGAGAGAGAGACGGACAGAGGCAGAGGAAAGCAGAGAATTAAAGGAATTCCAGGAGTCCAGAGAAGCCAGGAGAGGAGACAGCACTGCAGGGCTGTGAGACCTGGTGATTCTAAAGGGACCAGCCATAACTGCCAAGGCAAGTGGCAGGGCCAGAGGAAAGAAAGGAGCTGGGGAGAGTTCCAGAACTACATTTCTGACTCTGAGGACAGCAGCTCAAGCTCTGAGCCAATAACCAAACAATTCAGAAAGCCTTGGAAAGGAAGGGTTTCTGCAAGCCAGGTAAACCAAACATTTCCTGTAATTGATTCAGCAAAGGGGAGAAGGAATCTCAAGTGGGAAAAGCTTTTTAAACTTTTAAAGAAAGTGCAGCTAAACGTTCCAGAACGTGTCCCAAGCCCTGAGCCCTACAGCACAGAGGAGGAGATGGAAATTGGGTCTTATCAAGATAATCCATTGTCCTCTGATGAATCTATGGAATGTGGTTTTTGTACAAGCAATGCTTAGATGTTTTATTGAAGGCTGTGTGAAAAGTATAAGAAGTGCTGGTGCCAAATAATGCCATTGAGAAGGGCAGATAAAAAGGTGGAAAACCTCATGCTTTAAAAGCAGCCATTTTTACTAATGCTGGAGCTGTGTTAAAATGCTGTTAGTTTCTAAGCTAAGAGGCAGCACATAATCACACGCTGGTTTGTAGCAGCTGGGAGAAGCTGAGAAGATTGCTGGATTGTGCATGTAACAGAGTTTAAACTGTTTTGCTTAAGTGAAGAAGAATTTAAGTTAAAAAGCAAAGAGTGAAGAAACTGCTTTGCTAAAGCAGTGGCGTGTATCTTTTGGAAAGTTTTTGTTGGAGAAATTATCCTTCTTTCTGTTTGCTGTTTTGGGAACCTTTATCAAGGCCAGTTGCCAATTTGACGCTGCAAAGGAAAAAAAAAAAAATTTATAACAAATTTTCCTGTGTCAGCCTCATCCACTCGGACTGCTTTAATAATAAGCCCACAACTACACTAGAAGGGCCTCAGCTACTACGTTGAAGCATAGAATCAAGGGTGATGACCGGTCGCCCCCACTAGGCAGCCGCCTAGGAGGGCGCCACGGCGCCACAAAACATAGAAACATGACGACAGAAAAAGACCACATGGCCTATCTAGTCTGTCCTTCCATAACAACTACAACAGTCCACTTTTTACCTTTAGAGATCCTGTGTTGGTCCCATGCTTTTTTGAATTCAGTTACTGTCCTCATCTCTACCACCTCCACTGGGAGACTATTCCACGGATCCACTATTCTTTCCGTAAAGAAATATTTCCGCATATCACTCCTGAATATATCTCCCTTCACCCTCATCCCATGTCCCCTCGTAGCAGAACTTGCTTTCAATTGAAAGAGGCTCTCTCCCTGAACATTTATGCCACGGAGGTATTTAAACATCTCAATCATATCACCTCTATCCCGCCTTTCCTCTAAGGTGTACATATTAAGATCCTTAAGTCTGTCCTCATATGCTTTATAATGAAGCCCATTAATCATTTTAGTAGCAACCCTCTGCACCGACTCCATCCTGTTCACATCCTTTTGAAGGTGCGGTCTCCAGAATTGCACACCATACTCCAAATGAGGTTGCACCAAAGACTTATACAGAGGCATTATCACCTCCTTTTTTCTGCTAGCCATTCCTCTCCGTATGCACCCAAGCATCCTTCTAGCTTTTGCCGTCGCCTTTTCTACCTGTTTAGCTACTTTAAGATCATCAGACACAACCACGCCTAGGTCCCGCTCTTCTTTAGTGGACAAAAGTACTTCACCTCCTATACTGTATTGCTCCCTTGGATTGCTGCAGCCCAAATGCATGACCTTACATTTTTTAACATTAAATCCCAGCTGCCAAATTCTAGACCATTCTTCAAGCTTAGCTAGATCCCTCCTCATGTTATCTACCCCTTCCTGGGTGTCTACTCTATTGCAGATTTTGGTATCATCCGCAAAGAGGCAAACCTTACCCGACAGCCCTTCCAATATATCACTAACAAAGATGTTAAAAAGAATCGGACCAAGGACAGATCCCTGGGGCACACCACTGGTAACATCCTTCTCCTCAGAGTGAGCTCCATTTACTTGTACTCTTTGTCGCCTCCCACCCAACCAATTTCTAACCCAAGCAGTAACTTTAGGGTCCATCCCTAGGGTGCTCAGTTTGTTTATAAGTCGCCTGTGAGGAACAGTGTCAAAGGCTTTACGGAAATCTAAATACACCACATCTAGAGCTCTCCCTCGGATAGAAACATAGAAACACAGAAACATAGCATATGCAAAGAATGCTGATGACATACAGGCTCTACACAATGGGGTCATTCAATAAATAAGGGGATAAAATTGATCCAGCATACTGCTCTGCTCTAAGGTGTAAACTGCTCATCCCCACCTGAATACACTGCATTCATTGCCCCAAATAAAATGTGAACCAAGCCAAAACCATACCCCCAATCCCCAGTCTAGAAAGGTAATTCATCAACAGGTTATAATGGACAGTGTTGAATGCCGCAGAAATATCTAATAACAAAAGAAGGCCATATTAGCCGTTATCAAGGATGGCATGAATTTCATACACCAGTGTAACCAGTATGGTTTCTGTACTATTAAAGTGCCTAAGCTTGCCTGCTTTATATCCAGCACCTGGTGAATCTCAAGGAAAGATGAAAGCTGGCACACTACTGCTGTTTCAATCAACTTTCCAAGAAACAGCAGGTTAGAAATCAACCTATGATTTTCTGGTTTACTGGCATCCATGCATGAGCCTTTTGGAATAGGGATGATGAACGCCTGCTTCAAGGCTGTGGGGAAAAAACCCTCCTGAAGAGAAACATTAACCAGATGACAAAGCCTAGACTCAGTCTCTAACCTTGGATTAGTCAGGTGATGAAATGGAGTACTATCATTAGGATTGGACAGTGACTCCACATATGAAGATGATGAGCCTCGAGCACCAGACAACCAAGATGATTCTTTCATTATTCGTTTCTTCCAGAAAGAGGAGCTGATTGCATTGACTGATCTTCTGCCCTGCAGCTGTTGGATGCTGCATTGGCAGGGCAGGAACCAGAAGTGCATACCCTCTTTCAGAGGGTCAGAAAAACCCTCCAGGGTGTTTCCTTTCCAGAGGTCCTGAAGAGCATTATAGGCACATAATGGGACTCACCTGTCACCCCATTGAAAAGGGGCAGGATCGTGAGTAGACTCTATGCTTTCCCTCAGGAGGACTTTGCCTGGTTGAGGTTGCTCCAGGTGAATGCACAAGTGATGGCTGCATCACTCTCCACTATTCCAGTGGAGAGTGATTCAGCCCTTAAGGATTGTAATAGGTATATAGAATGTTCTCCAGGATAGTTGTCATGCTACAAGCAGGACGTCAGTCCTCACATATGGGTGATATTGGCAATGTTGGAGCCCAGACAAAGCATTTCCCCAGCTTTCAAAGAAAGCCTTTTGGACATGCCACCATGCATGCGTAGTCCCCTACCTGCCCAAGGGTGCCATGTTGCTCAGTCTCCTTTTTTCCGTGGAGTCCAATGGACCTTTGTCCTGTTTCCCTGGAAAAATTCCTTGCTAATATTCTTAAAAATTAGCTTTTCCTGGTTTGCGTACCAGTTCCTCTTCCCACCTCGAGCTGGTGCCAAGTCCTGCACTGTTCTTGGCTCCTTTCCCCCTTTTTTGATCAAGGCTTGCCTTGACCAGCATTCGCTGTGGAGCCTTTTGGCTTAGAAACCAGAATGGCGGCCCTGGAGCAGAACATCACTGCTATCCTGCACTGCAGCAGGCAATGATGGCTGGTTCATCCAGATCATCTGCCTGACGGCCAGGCCCTGACTGCAGGGGAGTCCCCGGTCGTTGAGCCGAACTCTGAGCACCATCTGCCTCGGGTAAGCCCTCGGCACCGGCTGAGGTCTCGGTCCCGTTCCTTGGGCATCCTGTCCTCCCTGGCCAATTTCCGTGACTCCCGCTCCTTGGTGCTGGCCTCGAGGCAAAGAGCCACAGGGCCTCGGACTAGTCGTCATCCCACAACTCTGAGTGGGAGACCGACGAGGCATCCCCAGAAACCAGAAGGCACCAAGACATCTCCTCAGAAACGTTTCCCCTGGCTCCGTAGCGCCCTGGCGCCATTCTCCTCCGGAGGAAGACCCACGCACTGAAGAACCGGAGATTCTCCAGTACGAATCTCCATCGAAGGAAACTCTCACGGTGCCGGTGCAGCCGATCCTTGAGCGGCTACTGTTTAGAATGTGGGAGATCCCTCTGCTGGTAGGGGAAGACAACCCACTTATCTGGACTGGCCTAACAGGACTAAAGGAAAGGACATTATACGGTAAGTAAAATGCCACTTTTTGCAGCATGTGATACAGAGAGACCAGTATACAAACCAAACAAATTGTGGGGGCAGTAACGAAAGTGCCTGCATTGGTAGAAACCTCGCAAGTATTTTTACTCATAGAGTTTGCACTAGTATAATCAGAGCTAAACTGCACAGATAGTTTTGATTTGCTTATTGTTCCAAGGAAAATTAACCACAAAGATACTCTTGGTTTTCTTGGTACAGTTATTTCATTTTTAAGGCATTCCTTTTATTTTAAACTGATAGGCCATCAGAATTTTTGCTTTCATGCACCTGAATCATTGAGAACTTCAAGGAGAGTAAAGAATGCTGTGACCTAGTTGGTTGTAGGTTTTCAGGCTGAAAATGAACTGCTTGTGACTTTTGTTATTATTAAGAGAATGTAAACAGCATTCAAGACAGGCATATACTGTAATATATTAGGATTTCTTTACTATAAAAATAATATTCATTTCTATTCAGAAAAATTTAAGGTTTCTTTGTCTGCAAAGAGCAGATTTCTTGAGTTGGCATAGTTACCTGGTTTCAGCTGCTTGAGCAAAAGAAAAATTTGCCTATATTACAGGCTTATATGCTAGAAATTCCATGATGCTATCACAGCTAGTGAAGAGATGAATGATTTTTTTTCGCAAGTATTTTTCCTAATGAGTGTTTAATAGGCAAGTCGTCACATCCCCAGGTCCATTCATGTCCATTCTTTTGAAGTATTTATCAGAAACTTAGGGGTATGTTTACCAAACCATCTTAATGTTACCGGCGTTAGTTGCAGTCTTACTGTGACGAATGCCATATAAGGTAGTGGGTGTTCCGGTCTTAAGGTAGCATTTCGGGTTATCGCGCGATAAAGTCCGTTATCGCGCGTTAGCCTTAATTAGGCACGCTAACCTGTAATCACAGCAACAGAGGTGTACGCGTAGCACACTGGTTAATGCATTGACTGCTGATACAGTGGTCATGAGTTTGATCCCCCAGTGGGCTCAGTTAAAAGACTGTCTGAAGGAATCCCTTTTCCTGCTTGTAACAGTCAGACACATCCCAACAATTTGCACTGCCAGCCAAAAAAGCCTCACCCCAGTGCCGCAGCCTAATGCACCTTTTAGGGCGCACCATAAGGCACATCATAAAGCACCACGTCATCCAAGGCAGGTTATAATGTGCCCCAGAGGGTGGTAGGAAAGGTTGGCACTCTCCAAGGCAGCATATAAGGCGCCCCATAAGCTGGCAAACCTAAGGTGCTGTGAAAGATGCCCCAGGGATGCCAAGGTGACACAGGAGATGGTGCCCAGGGGCACAAAGATGCCCCAAAGTCACAAGCATGAAATGAATGGCTCAAACACAGATGTAACCATAACACTGCACAAAGCACCAAGGAAAGGCAATGAACAAGTGATGGAAGGAAGTAGATGATGGAGTTCATGGACCAGCCAAATCTGAGTGCAGCCCATGTGGCAGCAGGTAAAGTGGACAAACATATCGGGGGCAGCTGTACCGATGTAGAGGATGATAGTAATGTACAGTGCAACAATGGCAGTGTGTGGCAGAGGATGGGGATACGTGTCCACCAGAGGAGGTAGAGGTGGCAGGATAAATGCAATGACAGGAGGACAGAGGAGAGCAGTGCCATGCAGAGCAGACACAGGAGAGGCAAGCATGAAGAGCCGCAATGCAGAAAAGTGTGCCAGTGCAGGACATGGGGTAGCAGCCTGCACATTAGCGCAGGACGCCACACAGCTGGCACACACGCATAGACGGACATAAGGATGGATGGCAACAGTGATGAGGGTATAATGTGGCGGCAGCACAGATCTGCACAGATATGACTGTTAAACGAATGAAACATAGTTGTGTAGGACAGCCATAAAAAAAGGGGAACTATCACCCTGTACATCGGTACAGCTGCCCCCGATATGTTTGTCCACTTTACCTGCTGCCACATGGGCTGCATGCAGATTTGGCTGGTCCATGAGCTCCATCATCTACTTCCTTCCATCACTTGTTCATTGCCTTTCCTTGGTGCTCTGTGCAGTGTTATGGTTACATCTGTGTTTGAGCCATACATTTCATGCTTGTGACGTTGTGGCATCTTTGTGCCCCTGGGCACCGTCTCCTGTGTCACCTTGGCATCCCTGGGGCATCTTTCACGGCACCTTAAGTTTGGCCAGCTTATGGGGTGCCTTATATGCTGCCTTCGAGGGTGCCAACCTTTCCTGCCGCCCTCTGGGGCACATTATGACCTGTCTTGGATGACGTGGTGCTTTATGAATTGAACCCATGACCTCTGCTACTGAAGTCATTGCAGTAACCATTGTGCTTCATCACTATGGGAGTTATCATACCAATGGCTGGCTACAGAAAGAGTGCACATCACCATAAAACTGCCTGCTGTGGCTACCAGGATAGGATAGAACCAACAGTACCCATAATGCAATTCACATGCAGAACAGCAGTCTAAATCTGCTCACCAGATGGGGTATGCACCTCTACAGCACGTCAGCTTGGTAGGGGGGAATGACTGTGCCTGTTACTGGCACAGAGTACCCACAGGCCATGCCTGAGGGTGAGGTGGAGTGGCCAGCACCAGGTCAGCAGTACCCGGGTTGGTTGAGGTGGGCTGTGCTGCAGGTCTCCATCAGTGCCAGTGTGTGACAGGTATTTGTTGCAGACACCTTTAGGAGGTCTCTGTTTCCATTTGTAATTGACAGTCATGTCTGGCCCTTGTGGACCATGATGCACACAACATAGTGCATATCCACTGTGCTTGCTATGGTCACCTGTTTAGGGAGCAGGGGTGTGTCAGGGTTCACATGGCAACAATGTACTTAGCAAACCGTCCTCTCTGGGTCAGGGTTGGGGACATGATCTGCCCCCAACAGACCCACACTCTCACCCTTTGCAAGGGAGGGCAGTGGAGGTACATGAGGACAGGCTGTGAGACCAGCAACCGCAGTCCTGGTGGTGAATGGACAGCTGCTGAAGATCTGCACTTGGTACAGGGCCACTGGCAGATAGGTAGTGGGCCCAATCAGTTCAGCTGCCCCCCACTACGATCTGACATTCACCAGCAGAGGTCAGTCAGTGTGCACCTGCTGCACCCTGCAAGGTGGTGAAGCCATACAGATGCTAACTGCAGACAGTCTGCTAGCTAGTACATAGTGCATGTTCCTGGAGGAACTGTGTGCATCCAAAACTGGGATGTCAGCATACACATCACACAGGTATGTCAGTGATTGGGCCCCAGAAAAGAGAACCCATAAATATCACTTGAGAGAAATACTGTATAGCACTATGGGGGAACCTAGCCATGCCGTGGTCACTGCTCAGTCAGGGTGAGAGTGACCTCCCAAAATGACATGCTGTGGCCACCCTGTCCATGCAGGTGGTGGTTGTGCACTACAATGTCCCAGCCATTGCCCTACACCCTGTGCAAATGCATCCTGCTTATGCCACCCTGTCCGGGCCATACCCACAGTACCTTGCTGCTCATTATGCACATTGGCAGGCTAACACTGGAAACAGTGCAAGCAATGTGGGCTCAGTAAGGTGTAGGCAGCCACAACACACTGGATATACAGACACACACTCCCACACCTGACATTAATTATAGCAACCTTTTGATATATGTGGAACGTGTTCCCAAGTTTAGGACGGCATTGCTAAGGTATGCAGGTGCCAGTATTGGGAGATGCTGCTCTGCGCAGGGCCCAACAGCCTGACTCTCCATGAGGCTTTGGATAGTGGAGCCTGTGGGTGTGGGTGTTTATGCCCCTGTTGGCCGCTGCTCTAGGGCAACTCCGGTCCTGGTGGGCCAAACACTGTTCAGGTTTTCATTCTGTCCCTAATGAATATGCATGAGATACATTTGCATACAATGGGGGCATCGCATACAAATGCAGCAGAGGCATATTTATTAGGGACAGCATGAAACCTGAATGGTGTTTGGCCCTCCAGGACTGCAATTGGGAAACTCTGCTCTAGAGATTGCACATGTTTATGGTGTCTGTGCTCTGTAGGGTAAAATATAGGTGTTTCAGGTATGTTTATTTTATCTGCAATAAAGGTTCTATCTTTATTACCACGGTTTAGTACTGGGTAAAATATGGGGACAGGGTTGGCAGGAGCCACAGCTGGGACCTGAACTTGTGACCTTCTGCTCCTGAATACACTGGCTGTGTGTACTGCACCACACTGTCGCCACAGGGACAGGTCATTCCCTGGGGATACCATGACTGTTCGTCAGACAGACCCTGTCTGTTGCAGTGCACAGCACCCACCTAAATGGGGCTTGGCCATAGTCTGCTGTGGGCAGATGCCACTGCCCCCTCCGCCACCAGCACCCCTCCGCCACCATGCTGCCATGCTATTATGCAGTGGTGCTGGTGGTGCACAGTCCCAGGCCATCCAGTGTGCCGTTAGGCAGCTGCCTATTGTGTGGGTTCTCGGGTAGGCGTGCCTACATGGACATGCGTGCTTTCCCCCTGCACCGTCTGCCAATGTTATGTGCCCTTGGGGGTACCTGCTGGGTAATATCCCCTATGACACTGTGGGACACACACTCGTGCCCATGTTCAACCCTCGTCAGTTGCTGTCTTGCTGCTTTACAGTTTTGGCATTCCTATGTGCCACCTAGGCATCTGCCTAGTCCGCACTGTGCCCCAGCTAGACCACAGCATGTGCCGCCTGCAGCCCCTGTATCCCATTTACAGCATCAGTACAGTTGCCCTTTCCTACGTGCCCACTCTGCAGTTGCTGCACATGTGCACGCCATTAGAAACCTGTCCAATCTAAACGACAGAAACCCTGATCAGTGCTATTTCAATGTGGGATTATTCACTTTGTAGGGGGACAGAACATAGACCCTTCCAAACATGATATCTTAATTTTTACGCTTTGTCAGTAGTGTTGCTTTATGTTTATCATTAATATCACTATTGGCCAGCTTGGTTATTGGGATTTTAAATGTGGTTCTGGTCATTTTATATGTTTATTTGCCTTTTTGATTCCTGCACATGTATCACAACTATCACTTTTCTGGGTTTCCCTGCCTTTGCTGCACATTGCTGACTTAAATCGTTTCTCTTTCCTGCAAATGTGCCTAATGCAAGGGTTTCACTGGTGTTAGTGTTCAGACCCGGATTTCACAGCGTTAGTGTGCCTGGAGCCTCTCCCCGCCCACTCTCTGCCCATTGACCCCTTCTCTCCGCCCTCTGGGAAGCCTTACTCCACCCTTCAGACCCGGATTTCACAACGTTAGTGTGCCTTAACGCCGCCGCCGCGTTATCGATGTTACATTATCGCGCGATAACTCCACCGCTGCAACGTTAAGACGGTTTAGTAAACATACCCCTTAGTGACAAGAGTAGGTATAATGCTTTTGGTAATAAATAGATCAAGGCTTGAGGGTCCTCAAAAGTCATGTTTCCATAGTAGCCACAGGTTCCAGCAAACAACTGCTGGGAGAAACCATGCTGATATCCAGATGACTTGAACAGAAGGTTTTCATTAAGACTTATGAGCTCATTAGGTGACACAAGAGCAGACTTTGTTGTGACCAGCCTTGGTGTGTTGTTACCATGGGCCTTCTTTAAAAAGTGCTTTCCCTATTTTCTTACCTACAGAACACATCTTTATTAAATATGGTTCATTGCCTTACAAGTGTTCTTTAGTGAAAAGAAACAAATGCATATATAATCCATTTCCATCAAAATTGTTTTAGAAATTGTTTGCAAATCAGCTGAGAAAACATATGGTTATTGTTCCGTTTGATTACAGGTCTAAATGATTTATGACATATCAAGGCTCTGCCTGTCTGAACTTCAAAGGGCACTATTTTTGTACTCTAGAGAAAAGTAGGATAAATGGTAAGGTGCAGGATTGAGAAAGCAGTTATTGTAAATACAGTGCTGGTCTTGTCCTTAGCCAGAAGTTTCTTTCCCTGATGACATGCAGGTGCTGTGGAGCCACCCACATAGGTCACATTACTTTATCTCGTCCTGATACAAAGCATACTTTTTAAACTGTCAAGGAAAAGTTTGTAAGCATGTATATTTGTGCTCCCGTGCATCAGTGGACCTGCAACTATTCAGTTTTTTCTTAATCCATTGTCAGAAAACCGTATTAGCCAAACCATTCAACAGTTGGATTTTGCTTCAGAATTTCCTGGGAAAAAGAGTTGGTCATATTTTCATCTAAACTCCCATTCTTCTTAGCTGTACACTCACAGTTGGTAAAAAGTTTTTCTTCCCTGCAAACCTGCATTCACCTTGTCAGAAATACTTTCTCCAGGAACAAGCAGGAAGTCAATCTAAAACATATGGGTCACTTTGGCATCGACGGAGACCACGCAGTAATCACTCCCCAGCTTTCAAAGAAAGTCTTTGTGAGTTAGGCCACGCATGCGTGGTCAGCTTCCTGCCCAGTGGTGCCACCTTACCTCAGTCTTCTTTTTTCTGCGGAGCCCCGCAGATTTATTTTATTTTATTTATTTACATTCTCTTATATACCGCACTATTCTGCATCAGTGTGGTTTACATTGAACAAACTGAAATTACATTGAACAGGGCATTATAACTTGGAGATAACTATTTTACAGGGAACAAGGGCTATGGAGGGCTACGTGGCTTGCCCAAGACCACAAGGAGCGCCTGTGGGACTAGAAACCCCAGTCCTTCCGGCCCAAGGTTGCTGTCCTCTAGTGGGATTTGAACCACCGACCTTCCGGCCTGAAGTACCTTGCCCCAACCACTAGGCTACTCCTCCACTCCTCCACTCCTCAGATGTCCTGTCTGTCGTGTCCGGTAAAAGTCAATGGCACTCTCACCTTGGTGTCATGTTTTTCTCGGGTCCTTTTTCTTTTTCCGGTGTGCGGGTCTTTTCTCGCGCCCAGTCTGACTGAGATGTCTTGAGTTTGACCTCACGGGTGCCATATTCTCCGCTATGTCTTTGATCAGTGGATTTAAGCAATGTGGCAAATGCCCCCATACTATGTCCATCACAGACCGCCACAGTTGCTGCATCAAGTGCCTCTGTGCGAATTACAATTACTCCGCTTGCATACTCTGCCTGAAAATGTCAAGCAAGAGCTGGAGGAATCATGAAAAACAGTGGGGGGAGCTTTCTGGCTTGAAGGCCTCTGCCACAGTTCCAGCATCAAGTCTCAAATCATTGCCCTCGGAGACTGTGTCTGACGACTCAGCATCGCCTTCATATGCTTGATCCAAGACCCGAGATTGCGGAACCTTAGACCGGGTGTCGTCCTCTGAGGAACTCTCCTGGGGGTCTAAGACATCATCAAAATCTGATCCCAGAGCTGGGGGTAAGACCTCCAATCCCCAGCCTCGGAGTCCTTGTCATCAAAGCTGCCCCAGCAGAAGGAAACTCCCACCACATCGGGGGATCGGGCTTGGTCCTCTGATGCAATCACAATTGGTGATTCCCCTTCGAGGGAGCCGGCTTCGCTTTGGACACAATGCCATTGAGGCCCAAACCAGTCGCTACAGAGCTTACTGGTATTGAAGCTGCCTTCCTCAAGCCGCAGTGGGGCCCAATGTCCAGAGCCTCTGGGTCATCGGTGCAGACATTGGAACCCTCCACTGCGAAGACCCCCCTGGAGGATATCCAGACTGTTCTGGAGCGGTTCGCAGCTCGCTCAGAGGCACATTGGTCAGCATCCCGCTCGAGGCATGACTCGCCTCCAAGCACCTCGAGGTCAACTCATCGGGCACCTCGTTCTCTCTTGGCACTGGCTGCTCATCACTCCGATGACTGTCCGTGGCTCGAGGACTTGTCTGGCTCCAAGTCGGAATGGGAGACCGACGACGACTCACCCAAAACCAGGATACACAGGGACATCACCTCTGACCTGTCTCCCCCTCAGGAGTGCTGGTGTTAGGACCTCATGTTCCTTGAGTTTGTACGGGGAATATCAAAGGCCCTGGTCTTCATGGCAGAACCAGAGGATGAGCCTTATGCTGAGGACTTAGAGATCCTCCAGTACAAGGCTCCTCTGAGGGGAGGCACTGATGGTGCCAATATCACCCATCCTGGAGCGCTTGCTGTTCAGGATGTGGGAGAGTCCGTTGACTGTGCCAATAGTGAGCCAGGGACTTGATTCCCAGTATTGAGTTGGTAAGAGCCCAGGCTTTACAAAGACACAGCTGTCTCACAACTCCATGGTGATGGAGTTGGCCATGAATCGTATAAAGAGTCAGAAGACGGTAGGGAGGCCCGCAAATTGAAGGGGTTTGACCGAAAGTGCTACCAGAGCTTGATGCTTACCAGCTGTACATGGGCATGTACCCAAAGGGACCTGGTGAAAGAGCTCGATGCTTGTGGCCCGCATCCAGGCTGACCTAACACCTGGAGTTCATAGGAGCCCTTCTGTATTTGACCCAGGCGAGAGTCTTCCTCCCTCTGGACCGGGCTCAGCATCTGGTGAACCTAGCAAAAGAGGTGCAGGGTCACTCAATGGCATCCACCCCATATCCTGCTGTGCCTATTGGGTCACATGGCCTTGACGGCTCACATAACCCCGGAGGCCCATCTATGGATGCGACAGGCCCAGTGGACCCTCAGCTCTCAGTGGACTCAGGCCACGAGCCAACTGGAGGACCAGGTCTGGGTCACCCTGCCCCTTGCGGCTTCCCTCACCTGGTGGCACAGCCTGTGGCATCGCACGATTAGCCTACCCTTCCAAGCCCTGCTGGCCCAACCTGCTCTTACCACGGATGCCTCAACCTTGGCTGGGGAGCCCACTGTGATGGTCTTCAGTCGCAGGGCACCTGGACTCATGAGTAATGTGCCCACCAGAACAACCTCCTGGCACCCTGAGCTGTGGCGAATTCCCTTGGGATATTTCAGGCCGACTTGGCGAACCAGGTAGTCCTCGTTCAAACGAACAACCAAGTAGCGATGTTTTACATCATCAAGCGGGGGGGGGGACGGGACGGACAAGAGCGGCTCAAGGCAATCTGCTGCCAGAGGCGAAGAATGAGATGGCGTCCCGTCCCCCCACCTTAGAGGGGGCAGGGCTTTTTCAGAAATCCAATCAGAGACAGAACCAAACCAAAAAGCCGACTAAATTATATGGAGGAAATCCAAGATGTTTGCACACAGGGCCCTTTGTTTTTTTCACAGTGGCGCCGGCAGCAGGGAAAGAGCAGGCAGCACTGGACGGAGGTATGGGGAGGAGGAGGGGGCATGCGCCCGATCTGAAAGGCGCCGGCACTTTAAGGTAATCTGTCCCTCCCTCCTCTGACATCGCATCGGAGGAGGGAGGGACCAGACCTGCTTAAAGTGCTTCGAAGAGGCTTGGGGGCGCATTTCGGCTGCCAGCTATTGTCCTGCCAGCAGCGGCAGGGCAACAGCAGACAGCCAAAATGCGCCCCCCAAGCCTTTGCGCCCTGTGCGGCTGCACTGCTTGCACAGGGCTAGGTACGGTCCTGTTTGCACACCAAGGAACTAAAAGACAGCAAGAACCAACAGCAGAGTTTATAAAACTAAATTATAGCTCATTTTTATTTTGTTGTTATAAACTGCGTTATGGTTCTTGCTTTTTCTTTTTCAACATATATTTTGCATCCACAGTAGGTGCAGAGCAGAACCAAGACATTTACTCACAGAACTCAATATTCAAAAAAAAAATCTAATTCTTATCATCTCACTAATAACAACAACCACTATTCTCCAGTACCAGGCATATTGTTAACTAATACAAAACCCTACAACAAAGAGCAAACCTACCATACCATACCATATCAGCACAAACTTCCAAAACTCACATAAGGAGCCCATCCAAAAAAAGCGTCACAGTAAATACTACAGTGGGCCCTGGAACATCCATACACCTATTTGAAAAGCTGAACAAGTCAAATTACTACAGTACAGTATAGATCCTTATGTACAAACTCCATGTTAACAGAACACCTGACCTCAGTCACACACTCACAACATCGACCCTCACCAAGTACAGAATAGGTAACCACAGTCTAAAGTAAAAATAAAAATATGTAGACAAACTTTAAACTGAAACCCCAAGAAGCCAGAATCCACATGCAGTGCAACATCAGATAAAAAAGAGATGCAGTTCCCCAATACTATGTAAAATATAAAAATAGCACAAAGTCCAATCACTAAAATTCAATAAAATTATTTTTCTACCTTTGTTGCTTCTGCTTTCCTGTCTTCTCTTAGCTCTCTTTCTGTGGTCTATGGGCCATGGTCCATCTGCCATTTCTTATCTCTTCTTTTGTTTTATTCACTTCCTTCCATCAGCCCATTTCCAGTTCCAGTAACCCTCCCCAGTATCAGCCCCCTTTTCAGTCCTCCCCTCCCAGTACCTTCCAATGTCAACCGCCTTGCATTCCCACGACTGCCACTGGTGTCCATTCCCTTCTAGTCCCCCTCCTTCCCCATTGTCCAGCCCCTTCTAGTCCAAATACCATCCCAGGTATCAGCTCAGTCCACTCTCAGTGCCACCCCCCCTGTCAGCTCCCTTCCAGTCGCCCTACCCTCTGTCCATCTCCCTTCCAGTGCCATTCGCATGTCAGCTTCCTTCCAGCCTCCTCCCCATTACCCAGCCACCTACCACTCCCATCTCCATGTGTCAGCTCCCTTCCAGTCCCCCTTCAGTACATCCCAGGTATCAGCTCCTTTCCAGCGCCCTCCCTCCCCTGGCAGACCCTCTCAGTATCTGCTCCCTTCCAGTCAATGTTCCCTCTAATTTTCTGTAGGCTGTGTGCGCATAAAATATCAGCTGTGCAGCTTTTGAAGGAAGGTTAAATTTTTGTGCGCCACTTAACGACACTCGGAGTTATATACTTTAAAATTTGACTACACATCAAAATACAGTATGTACACCACATTGATTTTAATCAAATTAAATGAAAATAGACAATTACTAAATGAAGCGGAAAATTTCTAGCAATTACAATCACAACTTTTAAATTTTAAGACATCTGTGTTTTTTTCTATCAGAATCAGAACCGTAATTTTTGTGCACTCTGTTGTAAAGTATGTGCGCTCGCTCGGTGAGGTGTGTGTGCGCACACACGCGCACAGCTTAGAGGGAACAGTGCTTCCAGTCCTATTCGACCGTCCCCCTGCATCAGCCCATTTGTAGCCCTAGCCCCTAGTTTTCTTCCAGAGACAGCAGCTCTCTCCTCCCTTCCCCCATTTCCAGTCCCAGCCCATTTCCAGTCCTATCTCCCTAAATCAGACCACTCCAGTCCTAGCCCCCCAATCAGCCCATTACCAGTCCTAACCCCCCCCCCAATAAGTCCATTTTCAGTCCTAGCCCCTCAATCAGCCCATTTCCATTCCTAGCCCCCCTATAGCCCATTACCAGTCCTAGCCCCCTCCCGATCAGCCCATTTCCAGTTCTAACCCCCCCATCAGCCAATTT
The DNA here is from genome assembly GCA_033557465.1 of Ichthyophis bannanicus. Lineage (NCBI taxonomy): Eukaryota > Metazoa > Chordata > Amphibia > Gymnophiona > Ichthyophiidae > Ichthyophis > Ichthyophis bannanicus. The sequence goes on from CM066039.1 coordinate 364,370,677, forward strand.
CCAGTCCTAGACCCCCCATAGTCCATTACGCCCTCCAGTCTTCCTCCACCCAATCGGGGCAGGCCAGCTGCGTTTTAAAAGGAACGCCATCGGGCGCAGGCTCCCTCTTGCTGCCTCCACCACTTCCCGCCCGGCCGCGGCTCTCCCAGGAGGGATCGAGCACCCGGCAAGAAGAAGGACGCACTCCAGTCTTCCTCCACCCAATCGGGGCAGGCCAGCTGCGTTTTAAAAGGAACGCCATCGGGCGCAGGCTCCCTCTTGCTGCCTCCACCACTTCCCGCCCGGCCGCGGCTCTCCCAGGAGGGATCGAGCACCCGGCAAGAAGAAGGACGCCCTCCAGTCTTCCTCCACCCAATCGGGGCAGGCCAGCTGCGTTTTAAAAGGAACGTCATCGGGCGCAGGCTCCCTCTTGCTGCCTCCACCACTTCCCGCCCGGCCGCGGCTCTCCCAGGAGGGATCGAGCACCCGGCAAGAAGAAGGACGCCCTCCAGTCTTCCTCCACCCAATCGGGGCAGGCCAGCTGCGTTTTAAAAGGAACGCCATCGGGCGCAGGCTCCCTCTTGCTGCCTCCACCACTTCCCGCCCGGCCGCGGCTCTCCCAGGAGGGATCGAGCACCCGGCAAGAAGAAAGACGCCCTCCAGTCTTCCTCCACCCAATCGGGGCAGGCCAGCTGCGTTTTAAAAGGAACGCCATCGGGCGCAGGCTCCCTCTTGCTGCCTCCACCACTTCCCGCCCGGCCGCGGCTCTCCCAGGAGGGATCGAGCACCCGGCAAGAAGAAGGACGCCCTCCAGTCTTCCTCCACCCAATCGGGGCAGGCCAGCTGCATTTTAAAAGGAACGCCATCGGGCGCAGGCTCCCTCTTGCTGCCTCCACCACTTCCCGCCCGGCCGCGGCTCTCCCAGGAGGGATCGAGCACCCGGCAAGAAGAAGGACGCCCTCCAGTCTTCCTCCACCCAATCGGGGCAGGCCAGCTGCGTTTTAAAAGGAACGCCATCGGGCGCAGGCTCCCTCTTGCTGCCTCCACCACTTCCCGCCCGGCCGCGGCTCTCCCAGGAGGGATCGAGCACCCGGCAAGAAGAAGGACGCCCTCCAGTCTTCCTCCACCCAATCGGGGCAGGCCAGCTGCGTTTTAAAAGGAACGCCATCGGGCGCAGGCTCCCTCTTGCTGCCTCCACCACTTCCCGCCCGGCCGCGGCTCTCCCAGGAGGGATCGAGCACCCGGCAAGAAGAAGGACGCCCTCCAGTCTTCCTCCACCCAATCGGGGCAGGCCAGCTGCGTTTTAAAAGGAACGCCATCGGGCGCAGGCTCCCTCTTGCTGCCTCCACCACTTCCCGCCCGGCCGCGGCTCTCCCAGGAGGGATCGAGCACCCGGCAAGAAGAAGGACGCCCTCCAGTCTTCCTCCACCCAATCGGGGCAGGCCAGCTGCGTTTTAAAAGGAACGCCATCGGGCGCAGGCTCCCTCTTGCTGCCTCCACCACTTCCCGCCCGGCCGCGGCTCTCCCAGGAGGGATCGAGCACCCGGCAAGAAGAAGGACGCCCTCCAGTCTTCCTCCACCCAATCGGGGCAGGCCAGCTGCGTTTTAAAAGGAACGCCATCGGGCGCAGGCTCCCTCTTGCTGCCTCCACCACTTCCCGCCCGGCCGCGGCTCTCCCAGGAGGGATCGAGCACCCGGCAAGAAGAAGGACGCCCTCCAGTCTTCCTCCACCCAATCGGGGCAGGCCAGCTGCGTTTTAAAAGGAACGCCATCGGGCGCGCCCGCGCCTGAGGGCCTCGCCAGAGGGCCCTTTGGCGTGGCCCTTAGGCGGGGACCTCCAGAGAAGCAACAGCGCTCCGAAGCCAACCGCCACCACATCTAAATGACACAAGATTAGAAGTCCACGCACACGGCCTCCAGAAGGACTGCACTGTCTTTGCCAAGCCCTCTTCAGCTCCCCACCGGCTCTGTGCTCCCCGATCGGGGTAGAGCACGCCTGAGCAGGCAGCAGCCATCTTAGCCTGCTCAGGAGACCTCCGGCCCAGTCGGGGCTGTGGGAGGCGGAGCCCTTAGGCAAAGGCACTCTCAAATGTCACCGAGTAACAGCCAAGCCAAGAAGTCTGCAATCACACCCGACCCCCAACTTGAACCCTCAGTCGTCTCCAGCGTACTGTCCGACCTCACAGCAAGTATACTTCAGCTCTCTAACCAAGAATTTCACTCAGCAGTTCAAAGCAATCCCACTTACTGCCATATATACTCTTACAGTTGTCTGTATAGCATTCTCACACACACACACCTGACACCTGTTACATTTGCCTAACCCTTACAGTTGCCTGTATTGCATTCTCATTTGCCTAACCCTTACAGTTGCCTGTATTGCATTCTCATTTGCCTAACCCTTACAGTTGCCTGTATTGCATTCTCATTTGCCTAACCCTTACAGTTGCCTGTATTGCATTCTCATTTGCCTAACCCTTACAGTTGCCTGTATTGCACTCTCATACCCTCACACCTGACTCTCTCCATTGGTCTTACTCTTACAGTTGTCTGTATAGCATTCACACACGCACACACACGTCATCTGTTATATTTTGCTATAGTCATTACTAGCCTTGTAACATACACCTTAATCAGTGATATCTTTGTTACCACCTAATAGTCTGCATACTGTACTGTGAAATTACCTGTATACTGTATTGTGTATTCTTACCACTGTATTGTGTATTCTTACCACCCAAAACTCAATTACCACCTCATACTATATCCCAGAAACCAAAATGTCTCCCCACTTCATTACTCTCCTCAGTTTCTATCTCCTCACAGATTGGCTCGGAGCCACCATTGCCTACTCCCCCTCCTACAGTCTTATCCCCATCCTCAAAAACCACGGAAAGCAATGGGCAGGCAACCCTTTTCAGTATCCGACTAGGGAAGCGCACATCCGACACTCCCACCTGATCCACATTGCAATACAGCAATCCAGCAACCTGAAGCAACACAAACCATCGCCCTCAAAAAACCTAAAATGTGCCCTTATAAATGCTCGATCAATTCGAAAAAAATGGCCTGTAATCCTAGACATAGTTACCCTCTATGATCTTGATGCTCTCATGATCACCGAAACCTGGTTATCTAAAGAAGACAATGTCCTTATCAACCAACTCATTCCACCAAACTTCACTATACACACAACCCACAGAGAAAACAAGAAAGGAGGAGGAGCACTCATACTCACCAAGTCTGAACTCCTCTTCAACATGACTAACTCCCATAGCACAAACAATCTGGACATAATCACCATAGCCAATAATCAATGCTCCATAAACCTGGTCTACCGAGCCCCCTCAAGCTCCCCAGACGATCTGCCCACTATATTGGATCTGGCCGCTGACACCAGCAACCCCAACACTCCCAACTGGATTATGGGAGACTTGAACCTCCCATCACTACAACAAAACCAATCCTCCTCACTCCTCAATGCCATCGAAAATCTTGGTTATAAACAAATGATCACTGAACCCACTCATTCCAAAGGAAACATTCTTGACATGGTATTTGCCCCACACCATGTCGCCGAGCAAAACAGCAACATTATAACATCGGTCACTGATGTCCCATGGTCTGACCATAAACTCATAAACCTACGAATCCCTCTGAACAACAGTCATAATTTGAACACCAGCAAACTCGCCAATACATCCAGAGTAACACGGGGCTTTCGACCTTTCAACAGAGAACTTATTCTGTCAAGTACCCAACCAATCCTCAACAACACATCACTCAACCTCGACGAGTCAATCGCTGCCTGGAACGACAGCCTCAACGCTGTTGCTCAACTACCAAACAAAAAGACCTTATCAAGGAAAAGAACCTCTGCACCATGGTTTTCCACGGAACTACGGGCCTCTCTTACGCACCTACGAAGGCTAGAAAAACGCTGGCGCCGCTCACTAGCTACCGACGACCACGAAGCCTACATTCTTCACCTCTCAACTCACCGCGAGGCAATCGCAGCCAGAAAGAAGCAATACCACTCAGATATGCTCAAGAGATCATTGAACAAACCACGCGACCTTTTCAACCTGGTTAAGTCACTATCAAAGGAACCATCTTCTGAACAAAATAACGATATCCACCCGCAAGAATTCGCTGATTACTTGCAATCAAAACTCCTACAGACAGATGAACTCTCAAAAAGCAATATACAAGAAACGACCTGCCCAACATCCCTATCCGTACTTCACACGCCTTCTTCTAAACACATTGAAGACACCATCTCCTCACTCAACACGACCACTGCACAAACCGATCCCTGCCCAGCCTTTTGGATAAAGGACCTGCGGGGTGACTTTAGCACCTTCATTGCAAGAATCATGAACCTCTCTTTCACTACTGGCGCCTTCCCATCTGCATTAAAACTCACATCCATCAGGCCACTACTGAAAAACATTAAACTGGATCCAAAACGGCCAGACTCCTACAGGCCAATAGCCAGTATCCCCCTCTTAGCAAAGATCTTTGAGAAAGAGGCACAGCGCCAAATCCAAGACCACATCGACTCCGCAGCCCCTCTAGACTATTCTCAACACGGTTTCAGAGAATTCCACGGCGTCGAGACACTGCTTACCACCCTCTTCAATGATATTCTCAATACCATAGACAACATCCGACAAGGCGTCGTGCTAATCTTCTTGGATATAGCAGCAGCGTTTGACTCGGTAAATCACGAGATTCTCCTCGGTCGACTGGAAGGAAAAGGCATTTGCAACTCAGCACTTGAATGGTGTAAATCATACCTCGACACCAGAATGCAATACGTCAAATCCGCAACAGGAGAATCAAAACTCTTCCATCAAAGACAAGGCGTTCCGCAGGGGTCCTCACTCTCATCCCTCTTGTTCAACGTCTATATGCAGCCTATCTGCGATATCATCAGGTCCTTCAATGTGAAATGTATGATATACGCTGACGATATCCTACTCTACATGCCATTTTCCACAATGCAAATGGACTTACTGCCTATAACAAACTGCTTCGATGCAGTATCACAATGGCTCCTGTCACAGAACCTCCGCATTCAGCATAAGAAAACTGAGGTTCTCTTTATCACAAGAGACCCCAACTTCACCCCACCACCACATATAAGTGTCAAGGGAGCTGACCTAGGCACCAAGGATACAATAAAATACCTCGGAGTCACACTAGACCATAGGCTCGACATGAAATCACACATAAACAATATCGTAAAATCTGTATACTTCAAAATACGCACTCTTAGACATCTGCGTCCCCTACTAGACCACGAAGACTTCAGAACCATCTACCAAGCACTGATACTGCCGCACTTCGACTTCGCCAATTCCATTCTACAAGGACTCCCACAATCCACAATAAGCTCCCTGCAACTCGCAATGAACACCGCTGCCAGGGTTCTTCTAGGAGCGGCCAGAAGTGAACACATTACACCTATCCTCAAAGAGCTCCATTGGCTCCCTATACACGGAAGACTTACATTCAAAACCCTCCTTCTCACATTCAAGGCCTTAAATGGTTTATCGTCCACATCACTTACCAAACTCATCCAATCCGTCCCATCAAATAGAAATAGGAGACATGCAGCATTAAACTCACTAACAACCCCAAAGGCTATAACAACGTGCAGCCTATCAACATCAAACAGAGCTTTCAGTTTAGCGCACCAAAATACTGGAATGCTCTCCCACCTGATCTCCGCGCCATAACCGACCTAACCCAGTTCAGAAAGGCCCTTAAACTGCACCTTTTCATCAAATACTACCCTACATGAACCGTAACATAACAGCCTCACCCTAGTATAATCCACAATATCCCTCTTGTTCCAAGCATCACTGCTAATTTTATGTAAATAGTTCGAGCATGCTATCTAGCTAATAGATTATATACTCCATGTAAATAGTTCTCCCATGTTATCCAAGTTGATACTCCTGTTATATGTAATACCAAACAGCCTGTTGTTCTGGTTCCTTTCTGTTATTTGTAAACCGCGCTGATGTCAAAGAGTGCGGTATATAAGAAGTTGAAATAAATAAAATAAGTTGAAATAAATTACCAGTCCTAGACCCCCTCTCGATCTGCCCATTTCCAGTTCTAACCCCCATCAGCCCATTTCCAGTCCTAGCCCCCCCCTCTCGATCAGCCCATTTCCAGTTCTAACCCCCCCATCAGCCCATTACCAATCCTAACCCCCCATCAGCCCATTACCAATCCTAACCCCCCCATCAACTCACTTCCAGTCCTAACCCCTCCCCATCAGCCCACTTCCAGTCCTAATCCCCCCCCCCCCCAGCCCAGGGAAATTAAAAGAAAAACTCCATCTTCAGAAGCTACTGCTTCTTCAGTGGCAGAATGAACTGCCTCATGGCCACGGCCCCCCCCCCCACCAACCTCCCCGGAAGAGCCCAGTGTTTCCCCTCCGCGCCGGCTCAGCTTTGCAGAGCCGCGTGAAGGGAGAGTGTTTCCCTTTCACGTGGCTCTGTTAAAGCTGAGCCCATGGCGCTGATGGGAAACAGGTTATCCTTTTTCCTATCAGCACCACGGGCTCAGCTTTAACAGAGCCGCAGGGAAGGGAAACACTCTCCCTTCGCGCAGCTTCATAAGCTGAGCCGCAGAGGGGAAACGCTGGACTCTTCCAAGGAGGCAGCAGGGCCGCAGCCACGGGGCAGTTCATTCTGCCGCTGCAATCGCTGCAACGGCAGCGGCAGAAGCTTCCAAAGTCAAAGGGTTTTTACATTTTTTTATTTTGAAGGCCAAGTGAGGCGGTCTTTTTGGGGGCAATTTTTGCCACCCCCAAAAAGTTGCCGCCTGAGGCTACCACCTCACTCGGCCTCATTATAGAGCCGCCCCTGGGAACAGGCTTGTACCTCCTCTGTTGGGAGACGGTCCGCCTCTGTACCTTCGCCACAGAGAAGCGCATGGTCCTCCAGGTGGTCTTCCTGCCAGGGCAGGACAATCTGTTCGCAGACGTACTCAGCAGAGTCCTCCAGCCCCACAAGTGGCACCTCAACCCAGCGGTATACATCTCTATCTTTCGATGTTGGAGGACCCTGATGTTGGCCCTCTTTGCTAGAATATGCAGCTGCTGCGCTTCTGCTTCAGGAGGCCAACCCCAAACTGGGTGGCTGCCGACACCTTTCTCCTATCTTCGTCCAGGAGCCTACTGTATGCATACCCACCTACTCCCCTGGTTCCGAAGACTTAAATCAAAGTGCAGTTAGACTGGGCCTCGGTAATTCTCCTTGCTCCTCGTGAGCCCGTAAGCCATTGTTCATCCTACTCCTGCAGCTATCACAGGCAGCCCCAATATCCCTGGGCCTTGCTCCGGACTTGCTCTCACAGGAGAATGGAACCCTTCTCCATCCCAACCTCTAGTCTCACATCCTGATGACATGGCTGCTGAACGGTTAGCCCTGGCACACTTCCACCTCTCTTGGGACGTGGAAGACATCCTACTGGCATCACGCAAGAATTCAATACGGCGCACGTATGCCTTCAAATGGCATAGATTCTTGGTCTGGTGCTCAGACAGGAATCTCAACCCTTTCTCTTGCTTTGGTGCAAGACATCCTTCAGTATCTGCTGCACCTCTCCCAGGCTGGTCTAAAATCCATTTCCATCAGGGTGCACCTCAGCACCCTGGCTGCACATCATCATCTCATTGACAGCCAGCCCATCTCTTTGCACCCCTTGCGGCCCCCCATCTGACCACCATGGTGGCATGGGAACTGAACGTTGTCTTCAGGAAGTTGATGGCATCATTTGAGCTAATGACTTCTTGCCATCTCAAGTTCCTGTCATGAAAAGTAGTGTTCCTGGTAGTGCCCACTTTGACATATGGGTCAACGAGTTGTAGGCATTGATGGCCCATACCCTCTACACCAGTTTCCACAAAAACAGGATCATTCTCTGGACTCATCCAAAATTCCTGCCTAAAGTGATTTCCGCTTTCCATATTAACGAAGAGGTGGTCCTCCACACCTTCTTTCCCAGGCCTCATGCATCCAGAATGAAGGCCTCGCTTCACACCTTGGATTGCAAAAGGTCACTGGCCTTCTACCTCAAGAAGACAAAGACCCAAAACCTCTTGTCAGCTGTTCATCTTCTATGACAGGCATGTCCAACTTCGAACAGGTCATGATCTACTTTTTCTGGCCAAAAGTGCCGGTGATCTACCACCATGAAAATTAAGTTTCAAATTAGTTTCAAGTTAAATTTTAACCCAAAAAAGTTGGAGGATTCCCCCCCCCCCCCATTTTTAATGAACCTTCTGTCATTTACTTGGATGTGATCAGCTGTTAAGCAAATTAAGCAAAAACAAAACAGAGAGACAAATATCCTGTAAGAACTGCGAGGGGAAATGGAAAATACATGTTTTATTGAGCAATAACTCTCTATAACTGTTTTAATAACTTTCTTTAACTTTTATTGAGTAATTTGTGTTAAATTTAGGTCGAGTATTGATCCAGGCTGATCTTGCACAATCTTTAATATTTCGCTCTTGCTCATTAGTGAGACGTCTGAGCCTGCATTTCATCCACCAGCTTTTTGAAGTTGGGTGAATATTGCGTGAGGGCCAGTCTCAGGGAATCCTGGAGATGTTCATCTGTCATGTTGGAACGCTGTGTACTCTTTGTCATTTTCAGATGGGAAAACACAGATTCACACAAATAAGTTGAACCAAAACAGGGGTGTACAGCTTCACTGCATCTTCTCAAATTGGGAAATTTGTCTCTAGGCACTAGCTTCCAAAACGATTCTTGCTCAGCATGGGTCTTGAGAAAAATGTCATTTTTAAGGGTTAATATTTAGTTTTCAAGAGATGGCTTGTTCATTGAGTAATTTTTACTGATAGCAGCTGCATTTCTTTAATGTCCACATCTACTTTGAATGGGTATGACAAGTACTCCACAACTGTTCCAATTTTTTGGAAGTCACAGAATCTATTTTCGAATTCCTGGATAACAGAACAGATTTCTGTCACATACTTCTCGTTCTGAAAAACAAAATTTGGATATTGTCCTAGATGGTCCTGTGTATTAGAAAAATGATCAAAAGTGTTGTTTGCAAGGTCAGTCATCATTAGCTCAAATTTGCTCTTGTAGGATGAAACTGTACTCATCATCTTGCCAATGCATTTGCTTTTACCTTGTAGTTCAAGGTTCATATCACTTAGTTTGCCTGTAAAGTCAACGAGAAATGCCAGATCACATAACCACTCCTCATCTTCCAACTCTGCTTGGTCATCTCCCCTCTCCTTCAAAAAAACTTCTTATTTCATTCAGCAAATCACAAAATCTTTGCAGAAATTTGTGCCTACTTAGCCACCTTACATCTGTGTGCAAAATGATTTCCTCTGCCCCTTCATCAAGAGTAAGATTGAAAAGCCATCTTTAAAGTGATCTTCCACGAACTGAATTTACAGTTTTGAAAGTGATGTCCATGACAGTCTTTGTATTGATTCTCTTGCTTGCCAAAACTTGCTGGTGAATGATGCAGTGGTAAGAAAGGGTCTGGGAAGTCGTCATGCTGTCTACAGAGTGATGGAAACAAGTCTATGCAATGGAAGATTACACTTTGTCACAAAAGAATGGAAAGAACGGAATATTTCCTGACCGGTAGTTCTCCCTTTTAAAGAAATCATTCCAAGTAGTTCTTCTTTAACACTGAAGTCTTCAAAAACCATCCAGATAAAGACTAGTAACTGGGCTATGTCTCTTATGTCTGTAGATTCGTCCAGTTGGAGTGAGAAAGCAACACAGTTTGAAACATCCTCCGATAATTGTTCAGATGTATCTCCACACATCTTTTCTATTCGCCGCACAACGGTGTTTCTTGACAATGGTACATTGGGCTTGTGGAGCTATCTTTTCTAATGATATGATCTCTTTCTTATTTTTAAATCCTTCAATAATATTGTCAGCTGCCTCAAGAAAACAATCTTTTTCAAATTCCCCTTCAGTGAAAGGTTTGCATTTCTTTGCGATCAGGTTGATGACCTTTAAGGATGCTATGGTTGCATTGACCAAATGAGACCTTGGCTTCGCCATCAACTGTTGCTGAGTAGCCAATTTCAATTTAAGTTCTTTAAGCTTCAGTTTATGAATTTCACTTTTGGGTGGAAAATCGGCATCAAATTTATTGCTATGCAGAGCCTTATAATGACATTCCAGATTACACTTTTTGGGCGAGGATACTGGGGCATTACAAATTAGACAACAACACTTGTCTTTCACCATGATGAAGTAGTCCATTTCCCATTCATCATGAAAGTGGTAGGTTTTGCTCTTCTTTGGAACACTCATCTTCGTTATACTGGGGTGGCTGGATGTAAGAAGGCCAAATCTGCTAAGTTAGTATAAACACTGGCTGAATCTGGTCCAAAACTGTCACTGTCCGAAAGTATTAAAGATCAACAGGAACTGAAGACCTCTGGATGATGTGCAATACAAGGACTGGAGAGGCCAAAACAACACATTCAGTTCTAAAAATTAAAAATAAAAATTCATCATAAGAACATAAGATATGCCATACTGGGTCAGACCAAGGTCCATCAAGCCCAGTATCCTGTTTCCAACAGTGGCCAATCTAGGTCGTACGTACCTAGCAGTTTCCCCAAAAGACACAGGTTCCGCAATGCTTGTACTGGGTCAAGCATTGATATCCTGGGTCCCTTATTAATAATGGTTTATGGACCTTTCCTCCAGGAACTTGTCCAAACCTTTTTTAAAAACAGCTACACTAACAGCCTTTACTAAATCCTCTGGTAAAAAATTCCAGAGTTTCATTACACGTTGAGTGAAAAAATATTTTCTTTTATTAGTCTTAAATAGTTTACCCTGTAGCTTCATTGCATGTCCCCTAGTCTTTTTATATTCTGATAACGTAAACAATTGATCTACGTTTATCCGTTCCACTCCATTCATTAATTTATAGACTTCTATCATATCTCCCCTCAGCCGTCTCTTTTCCAGGTTAAAGAGCCCTAACCTTTTTAGCCTTTCATAGGAGTATCCTTCCATCCCCTTTACCATTTTGGTGGCTCTTCTCTGACCCTTTTCTAATAACGCTATATCCTTTTTAAGATACGGCGACCAGAATTGCACACAATATTCAAGGTGCGGTCTCACCATGGAACGGTACAGAAGCATTATAATATCTTTTGTTTTATTTTCCATTCCTTTCCTTATGATACCTAGCATTCTATTTGCTCTCTTGGCTGCCGCTGCACACTGGGCCGAGGGTTTTAACATGTTACCCACAATGACGCCTAAATCTTTTTCCTGGGTGGTGGTTCCTAATGTGGAACCTTGCATCGTGTAACCATAGTTTGGGTTGTTCTTCCCTAGGTGCATAACTTTGCACTTGTCCACATTAAATTTCATCTGCCATTTTGATGTCCAGTCTTCCAATTTATCAAGATCCTCTTGCAATTTTCCACAATCCTTTTGGGTTTTAACAACTTTAAATAGTTTTGTGTCATCTGCAAATTTGATAACCTCACTCGTTATTCCACTTTCCAGGTCATTTATGAATATGTCAAAAAGCAGCGGACCCAGCTCAGATCCCTGGGGTACACCACTATTCACCTTTCTCCACTGGGAAAATTGGCCATTTAGCCCTACCCTCTGCTTTCTATCTTTTAACCAGTTCCTGATCCACAATAGTACACTGCCTCCTATCCCATGACTCTTTAGTTTTGCCAAAAGTCTCTGATGAGGGACCTTGTCAAAGGCTTTCTGAAAGTCCAGATACACTATATCAACTGACTCACCTTTGTCCACCTGTTTATTTACACATTCAAAAAAACATAACAGATTAGTAAGACAGCATCTTCCTTGTCTAAAGCCATGTTGGCTGTCTCCCATTAGACCATGACTATCTACATGCTGAGTAATTTTATTCTTTATGATGGTTTCTACCATTTTTCCCGGTACTGACGTGAGGCTCACCGGTCTGTAGTTTTTCAGATCACCCCTGGAACCCTTTTTAAAAATTGGTGTTACATTGGTGATCCTCCAATCTTCAGGTATTAGAGATGATTTTAATAATAGTTCACAGATTACTAATAGCAGGTCTGCAATCTCATATTTCAGTTCTTTCAACACCCTTGGATGTATCATCCGACCCAGGTGATTTGCTACTCTTCAGTTTATCTAATTGTTGTAATACATCTTCCCGATGTATCGATATTTCCTTCAATTCTTCCGCACCTTTAAATACCACTTCAGTCATGGGTAACATCCCTACATCTTCCTCAGTAAATACAGAAGCAAAGAATTCATTCAGTCTCTCTGCTATCGCCTTGTCGCCTCTTAGTGCCCCTTTAACTCCTCTATCATCTAATGGACCAACTGAGTCTCTCACAGGTTTTTTGCTACGAATGTACTTGAAAAAATCTTTATTTTGCTTTTTTGCTTCCACAGCAAGCTTCTTCTCAAATTCTCCCTTTGCCTGCTTTATCAGTGCCTTGCATTTGACCTGCCAGTGCTTGTGCTGTTTCCAGGTTTCGTCGTTTGGCTCTTTTTTCCATTTCCTGAAAGATGCTTTTTTGGCAACAACAGCCTCTCTGACCTCACCTTTAAACCATGCTGGCAGTTTTTTGGACTTCCTGCCACTTTTCTTAAAGCGTGGAATACAGCTGGTCTGGGCTTCGAAGACAGTATTTTTCAACAACACCTAAACTTGATGTACGTCTTTAACCTTTGCAACTGCTCCTTTTAGTTTTTTCTTAACTATTTTCCTCATTTTATCATAGTCTCCCTTTCGAAAGTTAAAAGCTAGTACTGTGGATTTCCTTACTATCCCTCCACTAATTAAATCAAAGGCGATCATGCTATGATCACTGTTGCCAAGTGGCCCCAACACCCTTCTCTCTTGCACTAGATCTGGTGTTCCACTAAGGACTAGGTCTAATATGGCTTCCCCTCTGATCGGTTCATGAACCAGCTGCTCCAAGAAGCAGTCATTTATGTCATCTAGGAACTTTATCTCCCTAGCATGTCCTGCCGTGACACTGACCCAGTCGATACCGGGGTAATTGAAATCACCCATTATTACTACTCTGCTGTGACTTTTGTTAGCTTCCTTGATTTCTTTGAGCATTTCATCATCCATTTGTTCATTCTGGCCAGGCGGTCGATAGTACACCCCCACTGCCATCACCTTCCCCTTTTTACATGGAATTTCAATCCATAGAGATTATACAACAAATTTAGTTTCCTGCAAAACTTTAATCCTTTCTGACTCAATGCCCTCTCTAACATAGAGTGCAACCCCTCCACCAATTTGATCAGCTCTATCATTACGATATAGTTTGTACCCAAGTATCACAGTGTCCACTGTTTGTCCTCCTTCCACCATGTCTCTGATATTCCAATCATATCTAACCTCTCATTTAATTTTATTTATTTATTTATTTAGCTGTATTTATATACCGCTTTTCACCGGGTCAAAGCGGTGTTACATAGGGGTGGGGGAATCAAGTACAAGGGTAGGGCCATCACCGGGGAGGCAACATTGATGATTTTGACATAGGAGAGACTTTGGACATAGGACAGACGTTGGACATAGACAGGTTAGTGTAGCTTTAAGTTAGAGGTTCATTGTGGGTGAGATCAGAGGTTTGTGGGTTTTTCGGTGGGGTTCGAGTTGAAGTATTCCTGGAAAAGGATGGTTTTTAGCTGTTTTCTGTAAGATAGTAGGTCAGCATTGTTCCTGAGATAGCTCGGTAGAGAGTTCCATAAGGATGGAGCGTAAAGTTCAAAGGCTCGATTGCAGGTCCGTTGCGAGCCTTTGGTTCTTTTGTGAGGGACAGTGAGGAAAATGCTGGAGGTTTGTCTAGTAGATCTGCCGTGGGCTGGACAAGCCAGTAGGGTGCGAAGTTGGGTGTCCTGTGTTTGATGGATAGCTTTGTGGGTGAGTAGGATGGCTTTTTATTTTGTCCGTGCTTCGAGGGGGAGAATGTGAAGTTCTTTCAGAATTGGGGTGATATGGTCAGTTTTCTTCACCCTCTGAATGATTCTCGCAGTGGTGTTTAATGCAGTTCGGAGGGGGTTGGTGTGTGTGGCTGGAAGGCCATGATAGATTATGTTGCAGTAGTCCAGATGTGGGAGTGTCATGGCTTGCATCACTGTTCGGAAGTCTTGATGTTCAAGGAGGGGTCTGAGACGTTGCACTGTTCTTGCTTTGTGAAATATAGTTCCGGAGGTTTTAGTGATCTGTTGCTTTAAGGTGAGGGCTTGGTCAATAATAATGCCCAGGTATCTTATATGTGGTTGTATTTGAATGCTTGTAGTTCCAATGATGAGGTGTGTGGGTGGTATGAAGTCTGGGTCCTTTGTCACTATGAGGGCTTCAGTTTTCTTTATGTTGATGGATAGGTTGTTTGTTTGTAACCAGTTAGAGACTGCAGTGAAGCATGCTGATAGGTGGGCGTTTGTAGGGTTTGTGGTTGTAATGGGGGCGTAGAGCATGATATCGTCAGCATAGATGTGGAAGCTGACGTTGTGGGTGCGTATGACTGTGCAGAGTGGTTGGAGGTAGATATTGAAGAGCATGGCTGATAGTGTGGATCCTTGGGGTACTCCCTGGTGTTGTTGGAATGGGGGGGAAGTTGAGGTGCTGGTGCGGATGAGTTGTTGTCTGTTTGTTAGGTAGGATTGGAACCACTTCAGCACAGTGTCCTTGATTCCAATAGTCTGTAGTCGGTGTATGAGGATGTTGTGGGAGATGGTGTCAAAAGCTGCAGATATATCGAGGAAGATCATGGCGTATCCGGAGTGTTTTCCTTGAGTTCCTGTGAGGAGGGTGTTCATCAGCGTGGTCATGAGAGTCTCGACTTCATGTAGCGGGCGGAAGCCATGTTGTTGCGGGTCCAGTATGTTGTTAACATCCAGGTGTTCCTGAAGCTGCTGCTGGATGATCTTCTCGATTATTTTGACTGTGAAAGGTAGACTTGCTATGGGTCTGTAGGATGTAGGGTCAAGAGGATCCAGGTTTTGCTTTTTCAAGGAAGGTCGGATGATCGTGATTTTGAGTGCGTCTGGCATGTGTCCTTTGGAGAAGGATTCGTTGACGATACGGGTTAATGGTGTGCTCAGTTCGTTTTTTGATTTCTTTATCCAGTCAGTGGGGCATGGGTCCAGGGGTGAGGTGGTGGTGTGGAGGCAGGAGATAGTGGTTGAAATTTCTTCTGTTGATGTTTCTTTGAAGGTGGTCCAGTCACTGTGCAAGTTGGGGTGGAGGTTCTCTGTAGTTGAGTGTGCGGTTAGCAGTGGGTTTTGTGGTTGTTGTAGCTGTTTGTATTGACGGGCCAGTAGTTCTGGTGGGATCTGCGGTAATTGGTCAGAGCTGTGTGGAGTTTTTGTCAGCTTTTTGATTATTTGAAAGAGCTCCCAAGGTTTGTTTATGGAGGTATTGATGATTTTCATGTGGTAGATTTTCTTTGCTTTGTCAGTCTCATAGCGATACGCGTTGAGTTCGTAAAGGTATTTTATTTTGTCATTTTCGTTGTTGGTTTTTTTCCATTTTCTTTCAGTTCTCCTGAGTTTTGTTTTTAGCTTTCGGAGACTGGGAGTATACCATCTAGCTCTTGTGGAAGGTGGTCTGGTGGTGGTTATGTTTGCTGAAGCTTCAGACACTGTGGAGATCATAGTATTCCAGTTGTCTATAAGGTCATTGATGTTATTGGAGTTCGGTTGTAGTTTGGGTAGAATTTGTTCTAGGAAGTCCTCTTTGTTGAATGGTTTAAATCGTCTTATGTGGTGTCTATCATCTTTATTGGTTTTATGTTGGTATGAATGGGATATTGTGATGAGGTGGTGATCAGACCAAGGTACTGGCGAGATCCGTGGGTTCTTCGCTGAGGCGGTGGTGGTGGAGTTGAGAAAGATGAGGTCTAGTGTGTTGCCTTTTTCGTGGGTGGGTTCCTGTATGATCTGTACTAGATCCATTGCAGTCATAGCGGTGTGGAAGGTTGTTGCATGTTCTTCTTGGAGTGATGGGAGGTTGAAGTCTCCTAGGATGATTTGTTCCTTAGTCGAGCTGGTGCTTTCTGATATGTGTTGTAGTAATCTTGGTAGGTCAGTGGTTGCAGTAGGTGCACGGTAGATTAGACATATTGAGAGGTGTTTGTTGGTGAGGGTGAGGAGCTCAGCTTCAGTGGTGGGTTCCGAGGAATGGAGCCTTTGGCGTGTTCCCGGGAGCAGTGATGGAGGGTGTATCCTTCTGGGGCTAGTTGGTTCATTAGTACTGTGTCGGTGTCGGTCAGCCAGGTTTCTGTTATGCATAAGATGTCTACGTGCTCAGTTGCTATATATTCCCAACTCTCCTATCTTATTTTTTAGACTTCTAGCATTTGCATACAAGCATTTTAGAGACTGTATTTTATTCATATTAATTTGGCTATTGGTAGACATTGGTAATTTGGGATCTTTAAGCTCTGTCTGCTCCATACTCGAGGGCATTTGGGCTACTTTACTCTTTTTTGGAACCTCTCTGCTTTTGGTAGTATCCTTCAAGGATACATTCTTCCGAACCATCCGCTCTTGGGCGACTGTCGGCTTTCCCCTATTATCTACTTTAAAAGCTGCTCTATCTCCTTTTTAAAGGTTAATGCCAGCAGCCTGGTTCCATCCCAGTTAAGGTGAAGCCCATCCCTTCGGAAGAGCCCCTCCTTTCCCCATAATGTTCCCCAGTTCCTAACAAATCCAAACCCCTCATCTCTGCACCGGTGTCTCATCCATGCATTGAGACTCCGGAGCTCTGCCTGTCTTTTGGGTCCTGCACGTGGAACGGGAAGCATTTCGGAGAATGCTACCCTGGAAGTTCTGGATTTCAACTTCCTACCTAAAAGCCCAAATTTAGCCTCCAGAACCTCCCTACCACATTTTCCTATGTCATTGGTACCGACGTGTACCAAGACAGCAGACTCCTCCCCAGCACTATCTAAGACCTTATCTAGGTGGCGCGTGAGGTCCGCTACCTTCGCACCAGGCAGGCATGTTACCAGGCGATCCTCACGTCCACCAGCCACCCAGCTATCTACATGCCTAATGATCGAATCACCAACTATAACGGCTGTCCTAACCCTTCCCTCATGGGCACATGGCCCTGGAGAAACTTCCTCGGTGCGAGAGGGTTTTACATCACCTGGAGGACAGGTCCTAGTTACACTTCCTGCCACACCAGGGTGATGCTCTCCTGTCATGTGACCTCTCTCCTCCATGGCAACAGGGATGCTGCCAGACTGGAGGTGGGACTTCAGGACTATATCCCTGTAGGTCTCATCTATGTACTTCTCTGTCTTTCTTATGTTTTCCAAGTCTGCTACTCTAGCCTTTAGAGAACGGACTCGTTCCCTGAGAGCAAAGAGCTCCTTGCACCTAGTGCACACGTAGGACCTCTCACCAACTAGGAGAAAATCATACATGTGACACAATGCAAAAGACTGGAAAGCCCCCATCTCGCTGCTGGACTGCTGTCTGCATCTTAGTTTTAAGTTTTTGTTTAGATATTTAAGTTCTTTACTTACTAAGGGTTGCTATGGATATTTATACCAATAAAACTGTACCTAATACGTTTAATATACCTTGTTCACCTGAAGCTTAATTAATGTCAGGTTCTTAGTGTATGACTGATTTGGGTAGCGAGCTTCACCTGAGAGCACCTCCTGTCTTTTAAGATGTGTAAGTACCTATAAAGCTATGATTATCCCAGGGGTGGGTAGGTGTGTGGAGGGAGGGAAATAACACTTATTAAGAGAGGGCTGCTACACAGTACCCTGTCCTGTGCTGCTGAGGTAAGCTATATTCTTATTTGATTTAAATTATAGCTCTTTGCTGCTGCTAGGCTCTAACTTTTTATGAAATTTAAACTACAAGTTCTCTGCTGGGTTCAAAATTTAACCAGAAAGCTCTCTTCTGTGTTTTAAATTTAAACTAAAAGTACTTTGCTGATACTAGGCCCTGAGTGACTATTAAATTAAAACTACAAGTTCTCTGCTGGGTATGAAATGTAACCAGAAAGTTCTCCAGGACCAAGCAGGAAGTCAGTCCTCACATATGGGTGACGTCGGCGCCGACGGAGCCCTCGCGGAGCAATTTTCCCCAGCTTTCAAAGAAAGCCTTTGGGAATTGCAGCGCGCATGCGCGGTCCCCTTCCCGCCCAAGGGTGCCATCTTAGCCAGTCTTCTTTTTTCCGCGGAGCCCTACAGACGTGGTCTTCCAGTCCCCGCAGAAAAAGTTGATTTTCTTCATTTTATTTTCTATTTTTTCTTCGGTCGACGCCGGTCTCTTTCCTGCCCAGACTCGCGACGCCGTTGCGAGTCCTTCTCTTATTTTTCGATTTTTCTGATTTTTCTTGTCAGTTTAGTTTTTCGGTTTTTCACTGGCAGCCCGGTCCTTTGACCTTGCAGGGGCCCTTTTTCCCCCGATGGCTGCCAGTGGCTTCAAAAGGTGTGTTCAGTGTGACAGAAACATGTCTCTCACTGACACACACGATCATTGCCTCCGCTGCCTCGGCCCAGATCACGAGGAACTGATCTGTGGGGCCTGCAGCAAAATGTCCTCCAAAGCTTTACGGAGTTGGCGGCATCAGCGGGAAAGAATCTTCGCAGATCCCACCCGTACCCATACCTCGTCGGAGGCCTCGGCGTCCAGAGGCTCCAACTCTGAGCATCGCCGGAGTTCCTCCGACAGAGGTTCTCCCTCGGGGGATCATCATCGGAAGACGAAACCCGCGAGGGCGGCGTCGGTGGACGCTCCTGGTTCCGCGCGGGCCAGGTCGCATAGCCCCGATAGCCGTCCCGGGTCTTTGGAGCAGGATTGTCTCACGAAGCGACCTCGTCTGGAATCGGAATCGCCTGCTCGGGTAAGTCCTGTAGTCCTCCTGGACTCGCCTCCGAGGGGTCCGACGTCGGGCCCGACGCCGTCGGGGCCCGAGTCGGGGGCTGCTGGGTCACCTGAGGTCGGACTCAGGTTGACGGCCTTGGAGAGCAGCCTGGCTGCCTTCATGGACCAGCAGCGGGCACTGATCGCTAGCCTCACTGGCGCCTCTGCCCTGGCCGCCGGGACGTCGACGTCTAAGTCGACCCCGGAGACCGAGCCGATCCTCGAGTCCATGCGGGCTCGAGTCGATCCTCGGTCGAGGTCTCCCTCGGCCTCCCGTTCGGGACCGAGGTCGTCGACGCCGACTCCCTCGGCGTCGGGGCGGCCGACGCCTACGCCCGCCCGAACCGACCCCACCAATTCCTCCTCGGAGTCGGCCTGGGAATCTGAAGTGGAAGAGTCACCTGATTCCTTTCGGACTCGGTGTGTCCCCTCGGACTCCCCTGAGTCCGAACCTCGGAAGCAGTCCCCCCCGGAGGATGCCCGGTTCTCGGACTTCATCAGGGATATGGCCAAGGCTTTGGCCTTCCCTGCGGATCCCGAGGAGGAGCCTCGAGCCGAAGAGCTCGACGCCCTCCAGTATGACTCTCCAGCGAAGGAGCACTTTACTGTACCGGTTCCTCCCATGCTGGAACGACTACTCTTCCGCATGTGGGAGAGTCCGGCATCGTCGCCGGTATTAAGCAAGCGGGTCGATTCCATCTATCGAGTCCGAAAAAGCCCTGGCTTCCAGAAAGCACAGCTACCGCACCATTCCATGGTGGTGGAATCGGCCATGCATAGGCTCAAGAGCCAGAAGATGCACTCCTCGGTGCCTCCCGGCAGGGAGGCCCGCAACCTGGATGGCCTCGGTAAGAAGTGTTTCCAAGGCTGTATGCTTGCTTGTAGGGTCCAGACCTACCAGCTCTACATGGGCATGTACCTTAGAGACCTGGCTAAGGAGATAGCCGGATTCTCTGCTGGACTTTCCGAGGAACCTTTGCGGAGGTTCCTAGCCTTGTCCACTGGAATTCGAGAATGCTCCAAATTCATTTCTCGAGCAGCCTATGATGGCTTTGAAGCATCGGCTCGAGTGGCCGCAGCCGGCATCGGTGCCCGCCGACAGGCTTGGCTTCAGTCGTCTGACCTTGAACCCTGGGTGCAGGACAAGTTGGTCGATGTCCCCTGCCGAGGTGAGAACCTATTTGGCAAGCCCATGGCTGAGAAGGCTGCGCAAATCGAGACGGAGACTCTCACCAGAACAAGGCTCTCTAGAAAGACCTCTGCCCCTTCCCAAAAGAAGAAGGGCTCGGGAAAAAAGTCCTTTTACCCGAGGAAGGCGGCTGCCTATAAACACTACCCTCAGTATCAGGCCTCCTCAGCTCCCCAACAGGGTCAGCAGGCCAAGGGACGGGGTAACGGGTCCCGTAGGCAGCAAGCCCCCAAGCCTGCACCACCGCCCCTGCTCAGCAGGGTGGGGGTTTTTGACTTCATCGACATAGCCTCTCCCCCTCAGCTGGTTTCTCCCAGCACAGGAGGCCGGCTGGTCCACTTTGCCCACAGGTGGTCCAACATCACATCAGATGCCTGGGTGCTTCATGTTGTGCGAGAAGGCTATCTTCTCCACTTCCACCAGGTCCCTCCCTCCTATTTTCCGGGAGAGCCTCCACGACTCCCTCTGCACAGGGACTTACTCCTTCAGGAGTTAGCAAGTCTTCTTCAGGAACAGGCTGTGGAACCGGTGCCCCACCACCTGAGAGGTCAAGGTTTTTATTCCAGGTATTTCCTAATACCAAAAAGAACAGGAGGCCTCAGACCCATCCTGGACTTGCGCAACCTCAACAAGTTCCTCGTGCGGGAGAAGTTCAAGATGCTTACCCTTGGAATCCTTCTGCCCTACCTCCAGCAGGGAGATTGGCTATGCTCCTTGGATCTAAAGGATGCCTACACGCACATCCTCATCCACCCAAGCCACCGCCAATACCTAAGGTTTGTGGTGGCAGGAAATCATTACCAGTACAGAGTACTGCCCTTTGGCCTATCCTCCGCACCACGAGTCTTCACAAAATGTCTCGCAGTGGTGGCGGCTTATCTCCGGCTTCAGGGCCTCTATGTCTTTCCTTACCTAGACGACTGGCTCATCAGAGCATCGTCCTCTCAAGAAGTCACACAAGCCACGCACCGCACTGTGACTCTTCTCCAGTACTTGTGCTTTGTCGTAAACTTCGCAAAGTCCACTTTGCTCCCCTCGCAAGATCTCGAGTTCATCGGCGCAAGATTGCACACTCTTCAGGCGCGAGCTTTCCTGCCTCTCGACAGAGCTCAGCGGCTCATGGACCTAGCCAGCCGTTTTCGCAGCCAGTCCCTGGTCTCGGCCAGGCGCTTTCTGAGACTACTCGGCCATATGGCTTCCACCGTCCACGTGACCCCCAACGCCCGCCTGAATATGCGGCCTGCTCAGTGGTGCCTTCGCAAGCAGTGGCAACAGGCCACGGGCGGCCTCGCCGACTTAGTGCAGATCTCCGGTCCACTGGCCTCTTCTCTGCAGTGGTGGCTTCATCAGCCGAACCTGATACTCGGAATGCCTTTTCAATCTCCTCCGCCTGCTCAAGTACTGACGACCGATGCTTCTCTCCTGGGATGGGGAGCGCATTGCCAAGGGGCGTGTACTCAAGGTCTCTGGACCTCGTGGGAGTCTGCGCAGCAGATCAACTTCCTGGAGCTCAGAGCAATCCGTCTGGCTCTCAAGGCTTTCTCCCACCTGACTTCTCGCCGGTCCGTCCTTGTCCAGATGGACAATCAAGTTGCCATGTTCTACGTGAACAAACAGGGGGGCACGGGCTCCTTCCTTCTCTGTCGGGAAGCGCAGAGGCTCTGCTCTTGGGCCGTCAGCCGCGGCATTCTTCTCAAGACAGTTTATCTCCCAGGCCAAGAAAATTGCCTGGCGGACAAACTCAGCAGAATCCTCCAGCCGCACGAGTGGCGCCTGGATCCCTTGGTAGTTCAGAAACTTTTTCTGAAGTGGGGCCTCCCCACGCTGGATCTTTTTGCCAGTCCTCTCAACCGGCAACTTCCTTGTTTCTGCTCTCGGCAGCCGCATCCCCTCCGAGTAGCGGCGGATGCTTTTCTGCTCTCATGGTCGAAAAGCCTTCTGTATGCCTTTCCTCCCATACCGCTAATCTCTCGAACTCTTTTCAAGGTTCTCCGAGACAAAGCTTCCATGATCCTGATAGCTCCTCGGTGGCCCAGACAGCCGTGGTTTCCACTCCTGCTGCAACTGGCGGTGGAGGCTCAATTCCCTCTGGGGTTTCAACCAGATCTCCTAACACAGGATCAGGGGTCCTTGCTACACCCCAACCTCAGATCTCTACATCTGATGGCCTGGCTGCTGAAAGGGTAGTCCTTGCTCCCCTTCTACTGCCGGCAGAGGTGGAAGAGGTCGTCCTAGCTTCCCGGCGACCTTCTACCCGCAAATGCTACGCCCTTAAATGGCGTCGTTTTTCCGTTTGGTGTACCCAGCAGTCTCTGGATCCCTTCTCCTGCTCGGTGTCGGTGGTCTTGCAGTACTAGCTCTACCTCTCTAATCTTGGACTTAAGTCCAACTCCGTCAAGGTTCACCTCAGTGCTCTTTCAGCACATCATGTGCCGGTGGACGGCAGACCTCTTTCCAACGACCCTCTCGTGGCAAGGTTTCTCCGAGGTCTCCTTCTCCTTAAACCACCTCTGCGCCCGCCAGCGCCTGACTGGGATCTGAATGTGGTTTTACAGCGGATCACCTGTCCGCCTTTTGAACCTATGGCTACCTGTCCTCTCCGTTTTCTTTCTTGGAAAACCTTATTCTTGATAGCCCTCACTTCCGCTAGACGCGTAAGTGAACTACAGGCCCTCGTGTCTGATCCCCCTTACACTCGGTTCTACAAAAATAGGGTAGTCCTACGGACTCACCCTAAATTTCTTCCAAAAGTGGTCTCCCCTTTTCACATCAATCAGGAGGTGGTACTTCCGACCTTCTTTCCCAGGCCACACTCCAGCCGAGCTGAAATGGTCCTGCATACCCTGGACTGTAGAAGGGCGTTGAACTTCTACCTTGACCGTACGCGGGAGCACCGCAAAGCTGCTCAGCTCTTCTTGTCTTTTGACCCCAATAAATTGGGGCTCCCTGTCTCCAAGCGTACTCTGTCCATCTGGGTTGCTGACTGTATCGCTTGGGCTTATGGAGCAGCCGGACTCTCGTTAGAAAGTCGGGTCACGGCTCATTGTGTTCGGGCGAAGGCTACGTCAGTGGCTTACCTCCGCTCTGTTCCATTGGCAGACATCTGCCGGGCCGCTACTTGGTCTTCGAGCCAGACTTTTGCGGTCCAATACTGCCTCGAGAGGGAGTCCCGCAGGGACAGTGCTTTCGGACAGGCAGTCCTCCGAAATCTCTTCGAGGTTTGAGCAACTCCTACCCTCCATCCCGGATGTTGGGCTACCGGTGGGTAATAATTCAGTGAAGATTCCTTCCTTCTGTGCTGCTGAGCTAGAGGGAGCTCATTTTTGTGCTTAGGGTCTCCGGTAGCCTTAAGCTTGGGAGTCCCATATGTGAGGACTGACTTCCTGCTTGGTCCTGGAGAAAGCGTAGTTACTCACCTGTAACAGGTGTTCTCCAGGAGCAGCAGGAATCAGTCCTCACAACCCTCCCTCCTCCCCTTGGAGTTGCAATCATCTGCTTTAGTTTTTGCAAATTTTTATGCTGTCTTTTAGCTATGTCATCTGACTGGCTAAGATGGCACCCTTGGGCGGGAAGGGGACCGCACATGCGCGCTGCAATTCCCAAAGGCTTTCTTTGAAAGCTGGGGAAAATTGCTCACCGAGGGCTCCGTCGGCGCCGACGTCACCCATATGTGAGGACTGATTCCTGCTGCTCCTGGAGAACACCTGTTATAGGTGAGTAACTACGCTTTCTCTTCTGTGTTTTAAATTTTAACTTAAACTGCTGCTACTATGCCCTGACTGATTTAACAAAAAATAGTGGGTTCACAGATTAAATAGCTTTAATAGAAAGAATTCCTTTCAGAAAATTCCCAGAAGTATATACTCACAAACATTATCAGTACAGAGTCCTGCCTTTTGGCCTTGCCTTTGCCCCAAGAGTCTTTACAAAGTGCATGGCAGTTGTAGCTGCATTCCTAAGGACTCTAGGGATATTTGTCTTCCCCTACTTAGACGACTGGCTCATTCGAGCAAGCACACCTCTAGAGGCCAATCTTTCTCTCACGCGCCCCATACAGATGCTGCAACACTTGGGTTTGTAATATATCTTCCAAAGTCCCAGCTCGTTCCCTCTCAAACTCTGGAGTTTATAGGAGCCCTCCTAGACACTCAACTGTCAAGGGCTTTTCTGCCTCAAGCCCGCTGTGCTCGACTCATCCAGCTTGCATCCCAAGCAGGCCTCAAAACCTTTCTCAGTGCTCGAGAAATGCTGCAACTCCTGGGCCATATGGCATCTACTGTACATGTGGTTCTATACGCTCGTCTACATATGCGTGCAGCTCAACGGACCCTAGGTTCCCAGTGGTCTCAGGTATCCGGTCTTTTGGGAGACAGGATAATACTCTCTACACGTCTCATCCCCTCTCTCCAGTGGTGGCAATCCCCAGAACACCACCTCGTAGGATCACCTTTTCAGAAGCCTCTACATCAATACGCTCTGACAATGGATGCATCCAAATTGGGCTGGGGAGCTCATCTGGAGGCTCTTTCTACTCAGGGACTTTGGTCTCAGCCGGAGTCACAACTCCACATAAATATGCTGGAACACAGAGCCATCCATAGTGCTCTAAAGGTGTTCCACGATCACGTTCGCTGCCACACAGTTCTAGTCCAGATGGACAATCAGGTAGCCATGTTCTACTTGAACAAGCAGGGTGGAACAGGCTCTTGGATACTTTGCAGTGAAGCCCTACACCTGTGGTCCTTCACCATACAACACCAGATTCACTTACTTGTGGTTTATCTCCCAGGCAAACAGAATCTCTTGGCGGACAAGCTCAGTCGGGGACTACTACCCCACGAGTGGTCTCTCCATGCAGACAAGGTTGCTCACATTTTTCAGATCTGGGGAACCACATAGACCTGTTTGCAATTCCTCAGAATGCCAAACTTCCCCGCTTCTTTTCCAGAACCCCTGCTCAGAACAGCCAAGCGGTAGATGCTTTTCACCTTTTCTGGGGTCAAGGCTTCCTATACGCCTTCCCTCCCATTCCCCTCATTCCCAAAACTCTTTCCAAACTCCAGAGAGACAGGGGCTACATGATTCTTATAGCCCCGCGTTGGCCACGACAACCGTGGTATCCTCTGCTTCTATGTCTCTCTCGAGTTCAACCAGTAGATTTAGGGTCTGCTCCAGATCTCCTCTCACAGGAGAACGGGACACTGCTGCATCCCAATCCACAGTCACTACACCTAACAGCATGGCTGCTGAAGGCATAGAATTCCAGGGTATCAGCCTCTCTCAACAGGTGAAAGCTATCTTTTTGTCTTCTAGGAAACTTTCCACAAGGTGTTCCTATGCCTTCAAGTGGCATAGATTCTCTCTCTGGTGTTAAAAAAGGGATTTTAACCCCTTTTCAGCTTCCGTGGAAGCATTACTTGAATATCTTCTTCACCTCTCTTCCTCTGGACTCAAAATCAATTCAGTAAGAGTCCACCTAAGTGCCATAACGGCTTCCCACATACCCTTGGATGGTCAGCCCATCTCCTCTCAACCGCTTGTAGCACGCTTCATGAGAGGTCTTCTATTAACTAAGCCACCTCAAGTGGCATGGGACCTTAATGTTGTTTAGGACAGCTTATGAAGCTGCCCTTTGAACCCTTAGCCACTACTTCTCTGAAGTTTCTTACCTGGAAGGTCATCTTCCATATTGCCCTCACTTTAGGAAGGCGTATCAGTGAGCTTCAAGCTTTGGTGGCTGATCCTCCTTATACACGTTTCCACCATGATAAGGTAGTCCTTAGGACTCATCCTCACTTTATGCCAAAGGTGGTCTCGCCATTTCACTTAAACCAGTTGGTGTACCTCCCTTTTTCTTCCCTAGACCTCATTCTTCTAGGGCGGAGATAACCTTTCATACTCTGGATTGCAAATGCACTTTGGCCATTTATCTCCAGAGAACTCGGGAGCACAGAAAAGCTTCCCAACTTTTCATTGCTTTTGATTCCAGTCACCTATGGCTACCAGTATCCAAGCAAACTCTCTCCAGATGGATAGCAGATTGTATCTCCTTTGCTTACGACAGTGCAGGACTCTCTCTTGAGGGTCACGTCACTGCACATAATGTTCAGGCAATGCCTGCCTCCATGGTGAATCTGTGCTCTGTGGCGAATTGATGAGATATGTAAAGCAGCAACCTGGTCCTCTGTCCACACCTTTGCTGCTCACTGTTGCCTAGACAAGGACTCCCGCCGGAATGCCTCGTTTGGCCAAGCTGTTTTCCAGCATCTCTTTCAGACTTAGATCAACTCCTACTCCCTGTCCCGGGTTTTGATACCAGACATCCCTGGAGGATATATGACCTACTACTTAGCCCTGTGTTCCACAGCTCGCTCTGAGGTCATCTCTCTGGCATCTGGGAGCTAGGGAGTCCCATATGTGAAGACTACATTCCTGCTTACTCCAGGAGATAGGGTAGTTACTCACCTATAACAGGTGATCTCCGGGAACAGCAGGAATTGAGTCTTCACAATCCACCCTCCTCCCCTAGAAGTTGTACTTTCCTCTTCTTCTCGCCTTCTCTCCTTTTATCTCAGTTACAAACTCAACTGAGGAGGGAGAGCTGGAAAAGTGGGAAGGCAGCTATGCAGGCACAGTGAGATGCTCCCAAAAGCATTCCTATTGGACGCTGGGGAGTGTTCCCTTGCGGGCTCCGTTGGTACCAATGTCACCCATATGTGAAGATTCAATTCCTTCTTTTCCCAGAGATCACCTGTTACAGGTGAGTAACTACGCGTTCTTGCTCTCTTTCTCTCTCTCTCTCCTTCTAGTTGCAGATATTTTTATTGGCATTATCAAATATGTGTAATTATGAACGGACATCATACAGTGAAGAAAAAGACAACAAAATATCTATCTTAATATTTAGGGAATAATTTTATAATTAGGTACCTATAGATAATTGAAAAAAAGCACCTATTTTATGGGTGCAATAATGGAATTGTGTCTGTAGTTATAAAGTAATTCAACATAAGAGGATATAAGCTATGGAGACAAATGAAGATGGACATGTATCTTGACTAAGTTAAGTGAATGTTTTGCTCCATTCTTTTTGAATGCCCCTTTCATAAATATAAATGTCTTTATATAGTTAAAATAGGGAATATAAACATCTTGGTTCAAAGTTGTAGTGTTTCTTTTCACTAAATTGGTTTGATATTTTATAAATAAGCCCCTCAGAATAATCTACAATAGTGCACAAATGTTCCTGCACAAAGGCATATATACTTTGTGTGGGTATACACATATTTTATAAAGTACATATACACCTCACAACTCCACCCTCGCTCTACCCAAACTGCACTCCTTTTTATGCCTGTGTATGATTCACATAAAAATATACACCCATATAACAGCCTTTAGAAGGTAATTTTATGACTGGTCGCCTACACTATCACAGAACATAGGTGTATATATTATGCTTATTTTATAAAGATAACATATGCAGATATGTACCTTTATAAAATTAACCCTATGAAAGTAGGCACACACATTTGCGCCTGCTCCGAAGTGGGTATAATTGTGTACATTTTAGGAGAATTTGGGCATATTTTATAAAGTATGTGCATAAGTGCCATTCCCACCATCACGCTGCTTATTCTCCACTACTGGGAACATTTGTCTGTATATTGTGTAATGGCAAATGCTGTTTATTTGTGCACCTACTTTGTATCTGCTTATACTGCAGGGAATTTTATAAGAGCCTACTTATGCACACAAGATACTGTTCTACATGCTGAAATCCCTTACAAAATTGTCCTTCTACCTCTACAGACAAAAATCATTACTGAACAGGGTCAGTGATATGAGTTATGTTTCTGATAGTGAAGAGGGTCATTTTAAAAGTTCTATTTGTGATTTGCATGTCTGAAACCTCCCATTCAGACGTGCCAATCATATCTATGTGCCAAAAGTCATTTTAGAACAGCCTGAATTTACATGCTGCTGGCATGTTCATGTCTGTCGCACAGGGGCGGGGCAGTTTGCAAAACTCCAACGTGTACATTTGATTTTATAATAGTGCCACACATTTATGAATACTGGTGGACAGATCTATGTCTATACTTGCTCCTGGGCATAAATAGGCATTTAAAAAGTGCATGTTATAGCCAGCAAGCTACAGTAGAGAGAAGAAGGGAATGCCCTCTAGCTCTCCCAATAATTTTCACCCTCTCCAGAAAGCATACAGATAAATATAGAGGCCTTTTTGTGAGCTGCCCTGCAGTGCACATCTCTGCTTGCAAAATGGCAGGCTGAGACCGATACACATGCACATTCCGAAATAGCATCATGAACATTTATATTGGCAGTTGCGCAGATCTGTATATTTCGCATCTGCACTTTCTAAAATCGACCCTGGTGGTTAATGTTGCATGTCCCCATTTCTTTGTCTGTTGGCAAAGACTTATCTTAGGATGGGGTGAGGTCAATTTTAGAATGCATTTATATATGCCTACCTTCTCTGTTTTAACTTGAATGTCCCAGATGGCACCTAAACGGCCTTTCTAAAATGCCACTTAACCGGCATTCTAAAATGCCACTTTAAGTGTTTTAAAATGTCATGTATGCATTTTCTTTTGATGTAACCCACCTGGAATCTTTAGGACTAGAAATAAGTTAGAAATGCTAATTTAAATTATATTAAAATAGCACAGTCTCCTAGAGCATAAGAAATTAGCACAGTATGGATGAATGAGAAAAAGCTAAGTATGACTTAATGGGGGGTTCCATATCGCCCTGCTAGACCAGTCCAGACAAGTGGGTTGTGTTCCTCTATTAGCAGAAGTGAAGACAGAGAAAAAAATTCCAGAGGTTTTTTATGACTTCATCCTGATATACTGTACTAGTCAATGCCGCTAGGGGCACAACTTGGTATATTTCTCTGTCTCCAAGAAATGATCAATGCATCGATGCAGCTCTGGTTAAAATTCTGGGAAAGAGTTGATTTAGCTCATGAGTAAACCACCCTTAGGGATGACTTCCTCACTAGAGCTTGATACTGGAGTCTCCACAAGAGTCACCCTTAAAACCGGTGCTCTTTTGGGTATTGCCATATGGTAGATGGGAATTAGTTCAGCTCCTTGTCCTTATCTGGTTGAGGACCACTTGAGAAGCCAGAAGTTTGGAAAATGATTCTTGACCTTGCACAAGAACATAAGATATGCCATACTGGGTCAGACCAAGGTCCATCAAGCCCAGTGTCCTGTTTCCAACAGTGGGCAATCTAGGTCATACTTACCTAGCAGTTTTCCCAAAAGACACAGGTTCCTTGATGCTTGTATCCGGTCAAGCAGTGATATTCTGGGTCCCTTTTAATAATGGTTATGGACCTTTCCTCCAGGAACTTATCCAAACCTTTTTTAAACCCAGCTACACTAACAGCTTTTACTACATCCTCTGTTAACAAACTCCAGAGTTTGATTACACGTTGAGTGAAAAAATATTTTATCTTAATAGTCTTAAATAGGTTACCCTGTAGCTTCATTGCATGTCCCCTAGTCTTTTTATATTCTGATGACGTAAACAATCGAACTACATTTACCCGTTCCATTCCATTCATTAATTCATAGACCTTTATCATATCTCCCCTCAGCCGTCTATTTTACAGGTTGAAGAGCCCTAACCTTTTTAGCCTCTCTTAATATGAGTATCCTTCCATCCCCTTTACCATTTTCGTGGCTCTTCTCTGTACCTTTTCTAATAACGCTATATTCTTTTTAAGATACGGTGACCAGAATTGCACATAATATTCAAGGTGCGGTCGCACCATGATACAGAGGCATTATAATATCCTTTGTTTTATTTTCCATTCCTTTCCTTATGATACCTAGCATTCAATTTGCTCTCTTGGCTGCCGCTGCACAATGGGCATCTTTTTCCTGGGTAGTGGTTCCCAATGTCGGCACCAATGACATAGGAAAATGTGGTAGGGAAGTTCTGGAGGCTAAATTTAGGCTTTTAGGTAGGAAGTTGAAATCCAGAACTTCCAGGGTAGCGTTCTCCGAAATGCTTCCCGTTCCACGTGTAGGACCCAAAAGGCAGGCAGAGCTCCGGAGTCTCAATGCGTGGATGAGACAATGGTGCAGAGATGAGGGGCTTGGATTTGTTAGGAACTGGGGTACATTCTGGGGAAAGGAGGGGCTCTTCCGAAGGGATGGGCTTCACCTTAACCGGGATGGAACCAGGCTGCTGGCATTAACCTTTAAAAAGGAGATAGAGCAGCTTTTAAACTAGATAATAGGGGAAAGCCGACAGTCGCCCAAGAGCAGATGGTTCGGAAAAATGTATTCTTGAAGGATACTACCAGAAGCAGAGAGGTTCCAAAAAAGAGTGAAGTAGCCCAAATGCCCTCGAGTATGGAGCAGACAGAGCTTAAAGATCCCAAATTACCCATGTCTACCAATAGCCAAATTAATATGAATAAAATACAGTCTCTAAAATGCTTGTATGCAAATGCTAGAAGTCTAAAAAATAAGATGGGAGAGTTAGAATATATAGCACTAAATGAGAGGTTAGATATGATTGGAATATCAGAGACATGGTAGAAGGAGGACAACCAGTGGGACACTGTGATACCTGGGTACAAACTATATCGTAATGATAGAGCTGATCAAATTGGTGGAGGGGTTGTGCTCTGTTAGAGAGGGCATTGAGTCAGAAAGGATTAAAGTTTTGCAGGCAACAAAATTTGCTGTATAATCTCTATGGATTGAAATTCCATGTAAAAAGGGGAAGGTGATGGCAGTGGGGGTGTACTATCGACCGCTTGTGGCCAGAATGAACAAATGGATGATGAAATGCTCAAAGAAATCAAGGAAGCTAACAAAAGTTACAGTGCGGTAATAATAATGGGCGATTTCAATTACCCCGGTATCGACTGGGTCAGTGTCACGGCAGGACATGCTAGGGAGATAAAGTTCCTAGATGACATAAATGACTGCTTCTTGGAGCAGCTGGTCCATGAACCGAAGAGAGGGGAAGCCATATTAGACCTAGTCCTTAGTGGAACACCAGATCTAGTGCAAGAGATAAGGGTGTTGGGGCCAATTGGCAATAGTGATCATAGGATGATAGCCTTTGATTTAATTAGTGGAGGAGGGATAGTAAGGAAATCCACAGTACTACCTTTTAACTTTCGAAAGGGAGACTATGATAAAATGCGGAAAATAGTTAAGAAAAAACTAAAAGGAGCAGTTGCAAAGGTTAAAGAATTACATCAAGCTTGGGTGCTGTTGAAAAATACTATTTTGGAAGCCCAGACCAGCTGTATTCCACGCTTTAAGAAAAGTGGAAGAAAGTCCAAAAAACTGCCAGCATGGTTTAAAGGTGAGGTCAGAGAGGCTGTTGTTGCCAAGAAAGCATCTTTCAGGAAATGGAAAAAAGAGCCAAACGATGAAACTTGGAAACAGCACAAGCACTGGCAGGTCAAATGCAAGGCATTGATAAAGAAGACAAAGAGAGAATTTGAGAAGAAGCTGGCTGCGGAAGTAAAAACGCGAAATAAATATTTTCTCAAGTACATTTGTAGCAAAAAACCTGTGAGAGAGTCAGTTGGACCAATAGTTGACAGAGGAGTTAAAGGGGCACTAAGAGGCGACAAGGCGATAGCGGAGAGACTGAATGAATTCTTTGCTTCGGTCTTTACTGAGGAAGATGTAGGGATGTTACCCATGACTGAAGTGGTATTTAAAGGTGCGGAAGAATTGAAGGAAATATCGATACATCGGAAAGATGTATTACAACTATTAGATAAACTGAAGAGTATCAAATCACCTGGGCCAGATGGTATACATCCAAGGGTGTTGAAAGAACTGAAATATGAGATTGCAGACTTGCTATTAGTCTGTGAACTATCATTAAAATCTGTGAACTATCATTAAAATCATCTCTAATACCTGAAGATTGGTGGATCGCCAATGTAACGCCAATTTTTAAAAAGGGTTCGAGGGGTGATCTGGGAAACTACAGACCGGTGAGCCTCACGTCAGTACCGGGAAAAATGGTAGAAACCATCATAAAGAATAAAATTACTCAGCATGTAGATAGTCATGGCCTAATGGGAGACAGCCAACATGGCTTTAGACAAGGAAGATCTTGTCTTACTAATCTGTTATGTTTTTTTGAAAGTGTGAATAAACAGGTGGACAAAGATGAGTCGGTTGATATAGTGTATCTGGACTTTCAGAAAGCCTTTGACAAGGTCCCTCATCAGAGACTTTTGGCAAAACTAAAGAGTCATGGGATAGGAGGCAGTGTACTACTGTGGATCAAGAACTGGTTAAAAGATAGAAAGCAGAGGGTTGGGCTAAATGGCCAATTTTCCCAATGGAGAAAGGTGAATAGTGGTGTACCCCAGGGATCTGTGCTGGGTCCGCTGCTTTTTGACATACTCATAAATGACCTGGAAAGTGGAATAACGAGTGAGATTATCAAATTTGCAGATGACACAAAACTATTTAAAGTTCTTAAAACCCAAGAGGATTGTGAAAACTTGCAAGAGGATCTTGATAAATTGGAAGACTGGGCATCAAAATGGCAGATGAAATTTAATGTGGACAAGTGCAAATTTATGCATCTAGGGAAGAACAATCCAAACTATGGTTACACGATGCAAGGTTCCACATTAGGAACCACCACCCAGAAAAAGATTTAGACGTCATTGTGGATAACATGTTAAACCCTCGGCCCAGTGTGCAGCGGCAGCCAAGAGAGCAAATAGAATGCTAGGTATCATAAGGAAAGGAATGGAAAATAAAACAAAAGATATTATAATGCCTCTATACTGTTCCATGGTGAGACCGCACCTTGAATATTGTGTGCAATTATGGTCGCCATATCTTAAAAAGGATATAGCGTTATTAGAAAAGGTTCAGAGAAGAGCCACCAAAATGGTAAAGGGGATGGAAGGATACTCCTATGAAGAAAGGCTAAAAAGGTTAGGGCTCTTTTACCTGGAAAAGAGACGGCTGAGGGGAGATATGATAGAAGTCTATAAATTAATGAACGGAGTGGAACGGATAAACGTAGCTCGACTGTTTACATTATCAGAATATAGGAAGACTAGGGGACATGCAATGAAGCTACAGGGTAAACTATTTAAGACTAATAAAAGAAAATATTTTTTCACTCAACGTGTAATCAAACTCTGGAATTTGTTACCGGAGGATGTAGTAAAGGCTGTTAGTGTAGCTGGGTTTAAAAAAGGTTTGGACAAGTTCCTGGAGGAAAGGTCCATAAACCATTATTAAGAAGGGACCCAGGATATCAATGCTTGACCTAGTACAAGCATTGCAGAACCTGTGTCTTTTGGGGAAACTGCTAGGTACGTATGACCTAGATTGGCCACTGTTGGAAACAGGATACTGGGCTTGATGGACCTTGGTCTGACCCAGTATGGCATATCTTATGTTCTTATGGAACCTTGCATCGTGTAACCATAGTTTGGGTTGTTCTTTCTAAGGTGCATAACTTTGCACTTGTCCACATTAAATTTCATCTGCCAATTGGATGCCCAGTCTTCCAATTTATCAAGATCCTCTTGCAATTTTCTACAATCCTCTTGGGTTTTAGCAACTTTAAATAGTTTTGTGTCATTTGCAAATTTGATAACCTCACTCATTATTCCCTTTTCCAGGTCATTTATGAATATGTCAAAAAGTAGTGGACCCAGAACAGATCCCTGCGGTACTCCATTATTCACCTTTTTTCCATTGGGAAAATTGGCCATTTAGCCCTACCCTCTGCGTTCTATCTTTTAACCAGTTCCTGATCCACAATAGTACACTGCCTCCTATCCCATGACTTTTTAGTTTTGCCGAACATCTCTGATGAGGGACCTTGTCAAAGGCTTTCTGAAAGTCCAAATACACTATATCAACCGACTCATCTTTGTCTACCTGTTTATTCACACCTTCAAAAATACATAACATATTATTAAGACAAGATCTTCCTTGTCTAAAGCCATGTTGGCTGTCTCCCATTAAGCCATGATTATCTACATGTTGAGTAATTTTGTTTTTTATGATAGTTTCTACCATTTTTCACTGTACTGATGTCAGACTCACCGGTCTGTAGTTTCCCGGATCACCCCTGGAACCCTTTTTAAAAACTGGCCATCCTCCAATCTTCAGGTATTACAGATGATTTTAATGATAGTTCACAGATTACTAATAGCAGGTCTGCAATCTCATATTTCAGTTCTTTCAACACTCTTGGATGTATACCATCCGGTCCAGGAGATTTGCTACTCTTCAGTTTATCAAATAGTCGTAATACATCTTCCCGGTGTAGCGATATTTCTTTCAATTCTTTTGCAGTATCACCTTTAAATACCACTTCAGTCATGGGTAACATCCCTACATCTTCCTCAGTAAAGACCAGATCAAAGAATTCATTCAGTTTCTCCACTATAGCCTTGTCCCCTCTTACTGCCCCTTTTACCCCTCTATCATATGATGGTCCAGCTGACTCTATCACAGGTTTTTTTGCTATGAATGTACATGAAAAAGTCTTTATTACACGTTTTTGCTTGCACAGCAAGTTTCTTCTCAAATTCTCCCTTTGCCTGCCTTATCAATGCCTTGCATTTAACTTGCCAGTGCTTGTGCTGTTTCCCGTTTTTGTCATTTGGCTCTTTTTTCCATTTCCTGAAAGATGCTTTTTTGGCAACAGCAGCCCCTCTGACCTCACCTTTAAACCATGCTGGCAGTTTTTTGGACTTCCTTCCACTTTTCTTAAAGCATGGAATACAGCTAGTCTGTGCTTCCAAGATTTATTTATTTATTTACATTCTCTTATATACCGCGCTATTCTGCATCAGTGCGGTTTGCATTGAACAAACTGAAATTACATTGAACAGGGCACTATAACTTGGAGATATCTATTTTGCAGGGAACATGGGCTATGGAGGGTTAAGTGGCTTACCCAAGATCACAAGGAGCACCTGTGGGACTAGAAACTCCAGTCCTTCCGGCCCAAGGTTGCTGGCGTCTAGTGGGATTTGAACCCCCAACCTTCTGGCCTGAAGTACCTTGCCCCAACCACTAGGCCACTCCTCCACTCAAGATAGTATTTTTAAACAACACCCAAGCTTGATGTAAGTCTTTAACCTTTGCAACTTCTCCTTTTAGTTTTTAACTATTTTCCTCATTTTATCATAGTCTCCCTTTTGAAAATTAAAAGATCGTATTGTGGATTTCCTTACCATCCCTCCTCCATTAATTAAATCAAACGCAATCATGTTATGATCACTATTGCCAAGTGGCCCCAACACCCTTATCTCTTGCAGCAGATCTGGTGTTCCACTAAGGACTAGGTCCAAAATGGCTTCCCCTCTGGTTGGTTCATAAACCAGCTGCTCCAAGAAGCAGTCATTTATTTCATCTAGAAACTTTATCTCCCTAGCATGTACTGCCATGACACTGACCCAGTCAATTACGGGGTAATTGAAATCACTCATTATTATTACTGTTCTGTAACTTTAGGTTAGCTTCCCTGATTTCTTTGAGAATTTTATCATCCATTTGTTCATTCTGGCCAGGCGGTCGATAGTACAACCCCACTGCCATCGCCTTCCCTTTTTTACATGGAATTTCAATCCATAGAGATTCTACAGTGAATTTTGTTTCCTGCAAAACTTTAATCCTGTATGACTCAATGCCCTCTCTAACATAGAGCACAACCCCTCCACCAATTTGATCAGCTCTATCATTATAATATAGTTTGTACCCAGGCATCATAGTGTCACACTGGTTGTCCTCCTTCCACCATGTCTCTGAGATACCAATCATATCTAACTTCTCATTTAGTGCTATATATTCTAACTCTCCCATCTTATTTTTTAGACTTCTAGCATTTGCATACAAGCATTTTAGAGACTGTATTTTATTCATATTAATCTGGTTATCGATAGGCAGGGGCAATTTGGAATCTTTAAGCTCTGTCTGCTCTGTACTCAAGGGCATTTGGGCTACCTTTGTCTTTATTGGAACCTCTCTGGTGATGTGCCCTAACTTCATTTTTTTGGTAGTATCCTTCAAGGATACATTGTTCCGAACCATGCGCTCTTGGGTGACTGTCGGCTCTCCCCTATTTTCTACCTTAAAAGCTGTTCTTTCTCCTTTTTAAAAGTTAATGCCAGCAGCTTGGTTCTATCCCGGTTAAGGTGAGGCCCATCCCTACAGAAGAGACCCTCCTTTCCCCAGAATGTTCCCCAGTTTCTAACAAATCCAAACCCCTTATTCTTGCACCATCGTCTCACCCACGCATTGAGACTCCAGAACTCTGCCTGCCTTTTGGGTCCTGCGTGTGGAACGGGAAGCATTTCGGAGAACTCTACCCTGGAAGATCTGGATTTCAACTTCCTACCTAAAAAACTAAATTTAGCCTCCAGAACCTCCCTACCACATTTTCCTATGTCATTGGTACCGACATTTACCAAGACAGCAGACTTCTCCCTAGCACTATCTAAGACCTTGTTTAGGTGGCACGTGAGGTCCGCTACCTTCGCACCAGGCAGACATGTTACCAGGCGATCTTCACATCCACCAGCCACCCAGCTATCTACATGCCTAATGATCGAATCACCAACTATAATGGCTGTCCTAACCCTTTCCTCAAGGGCACATGGCCCTGGAGAAACTTCCTCGGTGTGAGAGGGTTTTACGTCACCTGAAGGACAGGTCCTATCTATAAGATCACTTCCTGCCACACCAGGGTGATGCTCTCCTGTCACGTGACCTCTCTCCTCCATGGCAACAGGGATGCTGCCAGACTGGAGGTGGGTCTTCAGGACTGTATCCCCTGGAGGTCTCATCTTTGTACCTCTCTGTCTTCCTTATGTCTTCCAAGTCTGCTACTCTTGCCTCCAGAGATTGGACTCATTCCCTGAGAGCAAAGAGCTCCTTGCACCTTGTGCACATGTAAGACCCCTCACCAACTGGGAGAAAATCATATATGTGACACTCAATGCAAAAGACTGGAAAGCTCCCATCTTGCTGCTGGACTGCTGTCTACATCTTTGTTTTAAGGTTTTGTTTAGATATTTAAGTTCTTTACTTACTAAGGGTTGCTGGGGACACTTAAACTAATAAAACTATACCTAATACGTTTAATGTGGACTGTTCCGGTGACGTCACGGAGCTTATGGCGGCATAGAAGCCTAGCTCCGTCTGATTCCTGTGATTGTGGAGTTAAAATTGAGCCCCCAACGTTCTTACAGTGGAGGGAAAGAGAGGATCCACCTTGGCGATGGCAGCGAGGAAGAAGTTGGCGAACTTCCAGTCCCCGTACGCACGGTGGGAGCTGAGGACGGCCGCAGAGTCGGCCGGCTCGGGAGAGGAGGCAGACTCTGGGAGTTCGGAGGAGGACGACAGAGGGGAGAAGGAGGGCGCGGAGGAGATTACGTTAAAGCAGTGGCTAAAAGACTTTAAGATGGAGATGCGGGGGGAGATAAAGGCCATGCGGAAAGATGTGAAGGAGACCCTGATGGCGATCCAGCAGGAGGTGAGCGGCCTGGGTCAGAGAGTGGAGGAGGTGGAGTGCCATGTGGAGCAATGTGAGGAGGAAGTGAGAGAGGTGGCGGGGCTTCAAAATAAACTGCAAGCTCAACAGGAGGAGATTCTGGAGAAATTGGAGGAGATTGAAGATAGAGCGCAACGGAACAATCTGTGCATCAGGGGGGTGCCTGATGAGGAGGCCTTCCGGGACTGTGTCCAGGTGGTGCAAAGGCTATGTGGCCATATATTGCGGCTGGGAGGGGCCACAGGATCCAGCGAGGCATCCATTGGGGTGGAAAGAGCGCACAGAAGTTTGGGGCCGTGGAGGGAGAAGCAGGCTAGAGATATCATAGCCTGCATGAGCAGCTTCCCCCTCAAGGAACAAGTATTAAATGCGGCAAGAAAGTTTGGAAGAATTGCCTGGGAGGGCAGTGAGGTGGAGGTGTTTAATGACTTGTCGAGAGGCACGTTGGAGAGGAGGAGATTGATGAAGGATGTCACTGCTTACATGAGGGGGAAAGGACTGTGATATCAATGGATGTTCCCCTTTGG
The DNA here is from genome assembly GCA_033557465.1 of Ichthyophis bannanicus. Classification (NCBI taxonomy): domain Eukaryota; kingdom Metazoa; phylum Chordata; class Amphibia; order Gymnophiona; family Ichthyophiidae; genus Ichthyophis; species Ichthyophis bannanicus. The sequence continues at coordinate 364,408,857 of CM066039.1, forward strand.
GCTTTTGTTGACAGTGAATGGAGTGACCAGGAAAGTGAAAACGGCGGAGGAAGCGTGGTCGATACTGAGAGAGCTGTGATGTGAGAATCTTCCCCAAGCGGCGGGAAGAGAGCAACCGCAATCAGCCAAAACTACCGGGTAAACAGCAATCTGTTTCGAAATGGCAGAGAGCGGGAGAAAAAGGGAAGAGACTGCAGCGGCTGCCCAAGGAGCAGACAGATGTGGCGATGGAGGGAGTCTCCTGAGAAGGGGAGTGAGAAGGTCGAGGTCTGGAAGTGTATAACAGCGTTTGGGGCGGTAGAGCTCCCTTCTTGCTGATTGAAGGACACTGGACTTTTAGGGCTGTGGGGGGAAGAGCGGGAGGAATTAATGGTAAGGGGGTGGAAGGGTGGGGGAGATGGGGGGATGGGCTATGAGCGGGAACAGGTGGAGATGGAAGGTGGAATGGCGGATTGGGGTGTGAAGTGGCAGGATAGGACAAGATGTCCCTGGAAGGTGGGGAGAAGGTGTAGTAGGGGGGAAGGGGGAGAGGGAGGGGGAGAAGGAGGGGGGAGAGGGGTGGGGGAAGGGAGGGGGAGGGGGGAGGGGGGAAGGGGGAAGGGGAGGGGTGGGGGGCTCGTGGGCACAGCAGATGGGAGAGGGTGGGGGGTGAATAAGGATCAATGCTGGGGATAGGCACAGTTAATGTAAAGGGCTTGAATTCCCCAGTGAAACGCAGTTTGTTATTTAGGGAGTTATCAAAAATCTCAATGGGATGTGGTGATGTTACAAGAGACTCATCTGAGGAGGGGGGATGTGGGGAGGTTGAAGCATAGGCAATATCCTGACCAATACTTCTCGTGTAATACGGAGGGGGTGAAGAAAGGAGGGGTAGCTTTGTGGGTGCGGCAAGGGTGTGGTATACAGGTAGAGGGGTACTTTAAGGATGGGGAGGGAAGGGTGGTAGGGATAAGGGGGAAGTTTGGGGGGGGGAGGATATTGTGGTGGTGGTGGTATACGGTCCTAACGGGAACCAGGGGAGTTTTTGGAAGGAGGTGGGGTAGTTAATAGAGAATGCGGGAGGGGGGGGGGAAATTGGTAGTGGGGGGAGATTTTAACTTGGTTTTAGATCCAAGGGTGGATAGGGAGCCAAATGGAGGGGAGAGGGGGAGAAGAAATAGACGGGGGCTGAGAGCTTTGCTGAAGAAATTTAATTTGGTGGATGTTTGGAGGATACTCAATCCTGGGAGGCGGGAGTATTCTTTTTATTCCGCACTGCATCGGAGCTGGAGTAGGATTGATATGATATTAATGGATAGGGCGTGGATGTTGGAGGTGGAGGACGGGAGTATCAGGACGGTGGGGTGGACGGATCATGGCGTAGTGGAGGTTCGATGTCGCCTTCCGAGGAGGGGAGGAGTGGTGTTTTGGAGGTTGAATGAGAGTCTGCTTAAGGATGAGAGGGTGGTGGCGGATATGCGTGGGGTCATAAAGGAATATATGTGCTTTAATGACATGGGGGAGGTGGCGGAAGTGAGAGTGTGGGAAGGGTTGAAAGCAGTAATACGGGGGAGATTTATAATGTGCGGAGCCAAGAAAAAGAGGGAACGAGGGCGGAAGGAATTGGAATTGGGAAGGGAGCTACGGGCGGCGGAGGGGAAGTATCGGGAGACAGGGAGGAAGAGGGATAGGGTGGAGATGGAGCGGGTGAGGGGAGAGTTACAATCCTTATAGGTGGATCAGGTGGTTTTCGCATTGCAGAAAGTTAAGCAAACCCATTATGAGTTTGGGGATAAGGCGGGCAGATTGTTGGCACGTAGACTGAAACAACAGCAAGGGGCGGCTACGATATTTCAGGTGAGGGGGAGGGATGGTAGAATATGTAGAATGGAGGATGAGATAAGGGAGCAGTTTAGGGCCTATTATAAAGAGTTGTATGAGGGAATGGAGGGGGTGGGGGAACGGGATATTGAGAGGTACCTGGATGGGGTGGCGTTAACTGGCCTCCCGGAGGAAGCTGGAAAGGAGTTGGAGGAAGAGATATCTGGGGACAAAATTAGGAGGGCAGTGAAGGGGTTGAAGGGCGGGAAGGCCCCGGGGTTAGATGGGCTGCCCGGGAGTTTTTATAAGATCTTTATAGAAGAGATAGGGGAAATCTTGGCAAGGGTGTTTAATGGGGTGGTACACCAAGGGGGGGGGCTGTCCCCGGAGATGTTGACGGCGGGGATCACGGTCCTGTTAAAACCCAGTAAGGATCCAGTTAGCTGTAGCTCGTATAGGCCTATATCCCTTCTCAATGTGGATGTCAAAATAATGGCTAAGATCTTGGCAGGGAGGCTGGGGAGGTGGCTACCGGGAGTAATTAATGTCGATGAAGCGGGGTTTATAGAGGGCAGACAGGCTGGGGATAATATTAAACGGGCAATCGTGGTGATTTGGGAGGCTAGGCAAGAGCAGGAGGATTTCCTACTGATGTCAATCGACGCAAAGAAAGCTTTTGATAGGGTCCACTGGGGGTTCCTGATGAGGGTTTTGGAAAAAGTGGGATGTGGGCCGAACTTTGTAAATTGGGTGAAGGGATTGTACAATGGTCCTAGGGCACGGGTTAAAATAAACGGGAGATATTCTAGGGACTTTGGATTGGGGAGGGGGACTAGGCAGGGGTGCCCCTTATCCCCGCTGCTATTTGCACTGGCGGTAGAGCCGTTAGCGGAAAGTATTAGGGGGAATGACAAGATAGTGGGTCTAGTAAGGGGGGGGGGGGTTGAACCATAAAATTTCCTTATACGCGGATGACATCCTATTATATTTAAGCAGGCCGCAGGAGTCTCTGCCAGAGGTAATGGAGGAGGTGGGTCGATACAGAGCAGTATCGGGGTTTAAAATGAATATAGATAAAACAAAGGTGATGAAGGTCCAGATGAACAGGGAGCTAGAAGAGGAGTTGAAGGGATTATATCCATTACAGTGGGTCAGCAAGTCCTTAGGGTATTTGGGGGTGAGGCTCACGGTTAGATATGAGGACCTGTATCGAGAGAATTACCCTAAGCTTTTAGGACAGATAAGCAAGGACATTGAGGGATGGCTGCGATTGGAGATTTCTTGGGTGGGACGGATTGCGGCACTCAAGATGAATGTCTTACCACGGCTGTTGTATCTGTTTCAGGCTATACCGGTAGAAGTTCCAGAGGGAGTGATGAGGTTGTTGCAAAGGCGGGTGTTTGGCTATATATGGAAAAGGAAGCCACCAAGAATAGCAAGGGAGGTGATGTATGCGCCCAAGGAGGAGGGGGGGTTAGGGGTGCCTAATCTGAGGGACTGTTATCGGGCAGCACAGTTAACACATGTGTTAGGCTGGAGGGAGGGTGGGGAGGAGAAACCATGGGTTAGTCTGGAGAAACTAAGGGTTCAGGGGGGGGGGGCACTTGGATGCTTGGGTCTGGGCCCCGAAGGTGGAGAGGGCGGAGATGGGGGGGGGGGGAACGCCGTCGATGAGACAGGTCGTGAAGATGTGGGATAAGGTGAGAGAACCTGAGATTGCTGGGAGGGGGACTGGCTTTTCAGTAATGACTCCCTGGAGGAGGTGGAAGGCATTTAAACCAGGGTGGGAGGGGGGTAGGTTTGATGTCTGGAGGGGGAAGGGGTTGAGATGTAGTTTGCAGTTGCTGGAAGAGGGGGCGATTAAAAGCTTTGAGGCGGTAAAGGAGGAGTTCAAGTTGGAGGAGGGGGACAGGTATGCATATGTGCAGGTGCGCTCCTTTTTACAAAAGGTGTTGGGGAGGGTGGGGATGGAAGGGGAGGCCTCACATATGGAGGCTATCTGGTATGGGAAGAGAGAATCGAGGGGGATGATCTCGGGTTTATATAAGGGGGTACGAGGGGAGGGGAAAGGGAAATTTTGGTATATGGTGGAGTGGGAACAGGATTTGGGGGTGTCTTGGACAGGGAAAGACTGGAAAAGGGTTTGGGATCAGATAAAACGGGGGCCTAGGACAAGTAGAATTAGAGAAAACTGCTATAAGGTGATGATGCGCTGGTATTATACGCCAGAGAGAATAAGTCGGATGTTTCCGAGGGTTTCTCCCCTATGTTGGAGGGAGTGTGGAGAGGTGGGGACTTTTTGGCATAATTGGTAGAGTTGTCAAAAAGCGCCGGGGTATTGGAGGCGGATACTAGAATGGATGCAGGGGAAGTTAGGTGTGGTGGTGGATTTTGAACCCAATATTTGCTTATTATCTTGGTAGGAGAGGGGCAGGTTCAACGGGGGGGGGGGGGGGGGTAGGATGGTGCTGGTGTGTCTCAGTGCAGCATGGTGTGAGGTGGCGAAAGCGTGGAAGCAAAAAGAGATGCCCTCGGTAGAGCAATATGAGAACAGGCTTAGGGATATGGTTATGATGGAGAGGCTTACGGCAGCAAGGCAGCAGAGGGGAGGGAAGTTTGAGGAGGTGTGGGGTCAGCTGTGTCGAGCTCTGGGGGAGGGCTAGGGAGGGGGGGAGGGGGGGAGAAAAGGGGGATACACTGTAACACTCAATGGCTAGAGGGTGTAGGGTGATTGGTTTAGGGCGGTGGGGGGGGGGAGGTAACAAGTTGTTATTGTGGGTTACCTGTAGCACTGTTATTAAAGAATGGGGATAAGGGAGGGGGGGTTGGTGTATACTGAAAGGTAGGAGGGGGAATCGGAGGGGGGAGGAAGGCATGGTGGTTAACAAGGGGGGGAGCACATTGATGTCTAAAGACAACGTTGGGTAGTTACCCATTGTATAGTTGAAGGTACGTTTTCTTTTACGTGTGTTATATGTCCAGATATCGCGAAGGAGACCCAGAAAAGAAGGAAGTACTTTTTGCTTAAGAAATCTGGGATGTTGCAGTTGGGGGGTTCTCTCCACCTGGGATTTCTTTGTAAATATTTGTTGTTGTATCAATCTGTTAGATATTTCTTTTCTCAGCCAAATTTATTTATTTTATTTATTTATTTACAGTTTCTTTTATACCGCGCTATTTGACATCAGTGCGGTTTACAATGAACATAAAACTACACGTCACAAAGATTGATCAGTGCTTACAATGAACAGGACAATAAGCTGGGAATACATTAAACAGGTTTCATAAACAGAGAACATGAGAACTATGTACAAAAGCAACTATGTACAAAGCAACTAAATGCAGCTATATGTAGAGCTTAAATGAGTCTAGGTAATTTCTTGATGAGAGGAGGTGCAAGGTGAGATTGCAGTTCTGCGAATTAAGACTATGGAGATAGACTTGGTTGCCTTCATTAGCACCAGTTTACCGGTGGTAACACAGGTTGTTCATGGTGTTACTTCACAGGATGCGATATAATCGCATCATGTACTGTAAATACCTTAGACCACTCACTCTCATATTGCTTTTGTTAATGTGAGTATTTCATAAGTATCATTTGGGTTATTTCTCGTACCTTACAGTAGTTGTATTATAATCACGTTCCCCTAAACATGTGGGCTATAAGAGTTCTCTGTAAAAATTGTTTCTTTATAATCTGTATATTTGTTATATTTTGGAGAATCTCTTTTCAGTACGAAACTTTTTCTTGAATGTATTGTTAAAATTTCAATAAATATTAAATTTAAAAAAAACAAAACACGTTTAATGTACTTTGTTCTCCTGAAGTTTGTAACATCCCTTATTAGCGCATCCTGAGCCAGTGAAACTGGGTTGTTAGTTCATAAAGCACATGTTATTGGCAAGGACACATGTCTTCTTCTAAGAAATGTTGCCTGGTCTGTGGAAAGTGGAAGGTTATGCCACTGGACTCCAGCTTCTGTGATTCTTGCAGGGAGGTTTCTTATGCACCTTTGGAGGGACACGGGTGTCATCGTCACTTTGTTGGCCACTCCCCTTCTATTAGGGGGCCAGCAGTAAGTCTCCCCCCCCCCCCCCCCCACTGGTGGTGGGACTAATTATGTCGGAGAGCTTCCGGTCTCCGAGTTGTCCTTTCCAGATTTCTTTTCATTTCTTAAGCAATCTTGTCCTTCTGGCAAGGCAATTTGGACCTGGGGGCTTCTGGGTCCTCTCGCTGTCTCTCCACTCAGTTGGAAGAGGGCCCTGCTATACTAGATAGCCAAAGCCCAGACTGGGCACCTGCTGACTAAGTGATCTCAGCAGAAATCGGAATCCGGTTGATTAGATTGTCTATCCTTTGTTCAAGGCATGGAGTCCAGTTCCAACACTATTGGGAAGGATACCGGTCTCGAGGACGAAATGTCTTCTCCTTCAGAGAATCAGGATGATTCCCATATCATTTGCGTATTCATGAAGAAAGAATTGGCAATGTTGATTGCACAGGTGTCTTCCACTCTGCATTTGGCTGATCTTCTGGTGACAGAACAGATGCCATAGATAAACACCCTCTTGCAGGGGATTTGGAAGCCTTTTTTTTTTTTTTAGTGCCATCAAGTCAGTGTTGACTCATAGCGACCCAGCTACCTCTGGGTTTTCTTGGCAATGTATCACCAGAAGTAGATTCCCGCCTTTTCTTCCGAGGCAATGGAGGGTAAAGTGACTTGCCCAAAGTCACAAGGAGTGCCAGTGGGAAACTATTGTCCCCTCGGAGTGGGACCTGTCCAACTTCCTCTTGAAAAGAGTCAGTGTCATAAAGAAGCTCTGTGCCCTGGCACAGGAAAATTGTGCCACATGGTTCATCAGGGAGGAGTAGCCTAGTGGTTGAGGCAAGGTACTTCAGGCCGGAAGGTCGGGGGTTCAAATCCCACTAGAGGACAGCAACCTTGGGCCGGAAGGACTGGGGTTTCTAGTCCCACAGATGCTCCTTGTGGTCTTGGGCAAGACACTTAACCCTCCATTGCTCATGTTCCCTGTAAGTATTAGTGTATGTGTCTCATATCCCTGCGTGTTAAATGTATCCCCCAATTGTGTTGTGACCGCTTTGATTGAAGGATAAGGCGGTATACAAAACTGTCAAAATAAAATAAATAAAAAATCATGCCTTAAGTGAATATGCATGTCACTGCAATTACAAAGTGGACCACCATCCCAATGGAGGGTCGTGCGGCTCTAAAAGACCACTTGGAACGCAAGCTGGAAGCTCTCATGAAGAGTGAGTTTTCAACTTCTTCTGTTATTCTCTAGTTAGTGGTGTGTGCGGGTCTGACATCTCAAGCTCTCCAATGGATTCAGTTGTTCCCTCCAGATTATACTTCTCTTCTCCTGGAATCAGCAGCAGCCTTTCTGTTGGACACTATGTATGATTTAGTCCACTTGGCATCTAAAGATATTGCCTTCTCAAAGGTGGTGCAACACTGGCTGTGACTTTGTCATTGAACAGCAGACTTGGCCTCCAAGTCCTGATTGTTTCGTCTTGCCTTTAAAGAGAAGCTGTTGTTTGGGGAGGACTTAGAGAAGCTGGTTAAGGATTTGGGTGAGTCCAAACCTCATTGCCTCCGGGAGGATAGGCCCAAGGAGCCTTGGAAGAGAATGAGCACATCCTCTTCCTCAGCATCTGCCCGTTATTCTTGTTCTCAATACCTGGAACCCTGAAGTTCCCAGGATTCCCAATGGTATTGCCCTGGAAAGCCCAACTTCCTTCTTCTGGTTTTTGGTCCTTGACACTGTACTTTCATGGAGCTCGTGGACCCTGGGAGCCTACCACCTCTAGAAATGCCTCCTTCTGTTTGGCGCAATGACAGGTTGGGGACCCATTCTGTGGTGCCTCCAGTGGATGGCAAGCTACACCTTTTCTACCAGGAGTGGGCCCAGGTCACAGAGGATTGCTGGGTGCTAGACACCATATAGCCTGGCCACGTTCTGGAATGCAGGGAATCAATTCCAGATGCCTTCATCTCACTCTGTGATTAAGAGGACCAATATTCAGGCAACACTGGAACGTTTGCTCAGTCTGCAGGTAGTCACCCTGGTCTCCTCTGCCAAGCAAGACAAAGGCTGGTACTTCATCTATTTCATGGTGCCAAAAGAGGATGTCTCTTTTTGTCCAATCCTCAACCTCAATGTGGTCAACGCAAAACTTGCACTTCCGTATTTACGGTCTACAATCAGTGATCTAGACAATGCAGCATTGGGAATTTCTCAAAGCCCATGCCACTATGGGAGAAGAGACTGGGTTGTTGCTGTCATTTTGGGGGCTGGGAGGGATTGGATTTTCTGCTTCAGGGGTGCATCTGATTGAGAGTAGCCGGGGGAGGGGGGCGGCCAGATCTGTAGTACTGTACTAATATGCCTCTGTGCTGGTGCAGTGATTTTAGGAGGCTGCTCCCATGTCTAAGTAGGGGAGATCCACAAAGAGAGCAGAAACACTCGCAAAATACCCAGTACTCAGCCTTACTTCTTTTTATGCATGTTTTATGGAATTTTTATATTGGTCTTATGTTTTTCATTATTTATTATCTATTTATTTATGTGTTATCACATTTTTGAAATGTTCTCATTTTACTGTTCATTTTTTAAATATTTTTTTGTTTTTATTTGAGGTTTGCATCCCTTGAGGAAGGCATTTGCCGAAACATGTAAGGGATTTTTGATAAAGCACCTGTGACCCTTTTACACATCTCGCTTCTGTGCACTCTTTTAAGTATGGGAGATTTCCATTACTCTTTTTTTGCACATGCAGCCTCCTAAAATCACTGCTCCTGCCAGAAGTGTGGTGCATACCCATGCAAACCTGCAGCTATTTTATAGGGGTGGGGGCTCTACATTTATCAGAACCTCTTGTAAAATGCTGGTCTGATTCTCCATGTCTTGAGATGGACGTGGGGCTTCCCCCCATGTGCTTTTTAAAATTCCCCATCATATAACTAAACCCAAAAAACACATTATCTACTCCCCCTCCCCCGTCCTGTGGAGGTACAGATGTTAAGAAAATTAAATATCATAAAATAATGACATAGTAAACAAGTTAAGAGGAGATTCTTTGCATCTCCAGTAATTAATAACATCTATGTATCCTACTGTGAATGAGTCTGGAATACATCAAATTACAAATTTCCCAGCAACTGTCAATTTCCTCTTCAGATATTATGTTAGATTTTCCATCCCCTACACCTCCCAAAACCTTTGGATCCTTTCAAACTAATTGGTTGGAATTTCCATTTTTCTAAAATTTGACTACTGTAGTCCAACAACTAATGCTGAAGTAAGCATTGAGTCTTCAGGGAAATGTTACGTTGTATCTCCAATAAAAAACTGAAATCTCTATATCTCCCCCTGATATTCCAGAAAGTGGGTATTATACATTTATATCTCCAGGAACAAGCAGGAATGTAGTCATTACATATGGGTATCGTCGGTACCGACAGAGCCTGCGCGGGAACGCTCCCCAGCATCCAATTAGAATGCTTTTTGGAGCATCCCACAGCACCTGCGTGCTGCCTTTCCACCTTTCCCAACTGCCTCTCTCCAGTTCTTCTTTTTCCGCGGAGCCAGCAGGTCGTGTTCCTGTCACCGCAGAAGAATTTTCTTTTTCTTTATTTCTTTTTGTGGTCGCGTCTGCCTTCTTCGACGCTCTACCGGTACCGCCGGTCTTTCTTTCCCTATTTCAAAAAATAAAAAATCAGGTTTTTTCTATTTTCTTCAGGTTTTAAAAAGTGCACCAAGTGTGGCGGTACCATTTCCATCACCGACACCCATGAATGGTGTTTAAAATGTTTAGGTCCTGACCACTCCATCACGGATTGTGTATCCTGTGCCATGATGTCTAAAAGAGGTCGGCAGAACCGAGCTGCCAAGCTCAGTACCCTGTTTCCCTCTGATGCGGCTTCGGTGGCATCGATGTCTTCCAGGGCTGCTGCTTCCTCCTGTGGATCTCAGGTAACTAAACATAAATCCAGCTGGTCCTCGAAGGGTATTTATTTATTTATTTATTAACAATTCTTATATACCGCACTATTAGACATCAGCGCGGTTTACATTGAACAGAAAACATCCGACAGTTTACACATGTCTGGTCATTACATTCAACAGGAAGTATAACTTGGAGAAATAGGGTAACTAAATACAATGATCTCATGTTGAGGATGTGGGAAACACCTCTTACCATCTCTCCTCATTCTCGTAGGTTAGATACTATGTATCGTGTCCCTCCTTGTCCTGGGTTCCATAAGACTCCGCTTCCTCACCACTCTATTGTGGTGGAGTCAGCTATGAGAAGGATTAGAAGTGCAAAAAGACATGCCTCTAATCCTCCAGGACGTGAATGCAGAACCCTGGATGCTTTTAGACGTAGAGTCTTTCAAGCTTCCATGCTTGCTGCAAGAATCAGTTCCTATAGTCTCTACATGGGAATGTTCCTAAAGGAGGTCACAGATAATTTACAGACTTTAAGTCCTTTCATTTCTGAGGATAAAAGACAGGACTTTCTCACTTGGGTCAAACATGCCCAAGATGTCTCTAAATTCTCCAATCGTGCAGCCTTTGATTGCTTTGAGTGTATAAGCAGAACCTCGGCTATTGCCATAGGTGCACGTACAATTGCTTGGCTCCAGGCATCTGATTTAGAACTCTGGGTACAAGATAAATTGGGAAATATCCCTTGTACTGGTGAGAACCTGTTTGGTAAAGACTGGCAGGAAAAAGCCAATGAAATGGATGCTGAAAATTCCACCTTGGATAGATTATCCTAGTCCACTGCTGATCCTGTTAGAAAGAAGTTGTTCAAGAAAACATCTTTTTCTAAAAAGAAAAGATTTTATCCTGCTTATGGTCAGCAGGCATCTTCTGCAGGTCAGTTTTCAAATAAACATCAGCAATCACACAAACAGAAGAAAGCAAAGGCTGCTAGGCCTCCACCGGCCCAGCAGCCTCAGCCTCCTCAGGGCCTTTGACTTTCAGCTAGAGAACTTAACCTTCCTGGAATGGTGGAAGGTTCTGGTCCCTCCAGAACCAGAAAGGCTATGTCATTTTGCCCCCAGATGGGGGCAAATAACAACAGCAGAGCATTGGACACTCTCCATCATAAAGGAGGAGTACAAACTTCATTTTTCAAGCATGCCCCCTCACACAATAGTGAAGCAGTTCAATTCTCTGACTTCTCTCATCAACCTGTTAGGTCAGGAGGTTGCCATCCTTCTTGCCCAAGGGGCAATAGAAGAAGTGCCTCTTCATCAACAGGGCACAGGGTTCTATTCCCCTTACTTCCTTATCCCAAAGAAAACAGGGGGATACAGACCTATCTTAGATCTCAGAGAATTGAACAAATTCCTTGTCAAGGAGAAATTCAAGATGATTTCTCTCGGAGCTCTGCTTCCATACCTTCAAAATCAAGATTGGCTTTGTTCTCTAGATCTCAAGGATGCGTACACCCATGTCCTCATCCATCCAACCTACAGAAGGTTCCTTCAGTTCCTTTTTCAAGGAAAGCACTACCAATACAGGGTGCTTCCTTTTGGTCTGGCCTCAGCACTCATGAAATGCATGGCTGTGGTAGCAGCATTTCTCCGCACTCTGGGAATATTCGTCTTCCCCTACTTGGACGACTGGCTCGTTCAAGCTCCAACACAGTCAGAGGCCAAGACTTCTCTATCCTGCACAATGCGTATCCTTCAGTATTTAGGGCTGGTAATAAACATCCCAAAATCAAGTCTGACTCCCACTCAGTCTTTAGAGTTCATAGGAGCTCTTCTGGATACCACAAGGGCAAGGACCTATCTTCCCCAGGCCCGTTGTCTTCACTTGGTGCAGTTAGCTTCTCAGGCAGTGCTGAAGCCTCATCTAACTTCTCGAGAAATGTTGAAGTTGCTGGGCCACATGGCATCCACCGTGCATGTGGTTCCATATGCTCGCCTCCACATAAGGGCAGCTCAGTGGACTTTATCCACCCAATGGACCTAGGCATCAGGGTGTCTGTCAAACAAAATAGCAAACACAAGTCGCCTCATTTTGTCTCTCCAATGGTGGACGTCCACTCAAAACCTGTTGTTGGGGTCCCCCTTTCAACAGCCCTTACCCCAAGCAACTCTCACAACAGATGCTTCTCCAAAGGGTTGGGGAGCTCATCTGCAAGACTACTCCACCCAGGGCACCTGGTCTCTGCAAGAGAGTTGTCTGCATATCAATCTCTTGGAACTCAGAGCAATTTTCCTGGCTCTGCGAGTGTTCCACTCCCTGCTCAGCTACAAGACAGTCCTCATTCATACGGACAATCAGGTAGCCATGTTCTAGGTGAACAAGCAGGGGGGAACAGGCTCTCTGTCGCTTTGCAACGAAGCTTTGCGACTATGGGCCCTCGCCAGAGAGCATCAGATTCATCTGCTGGCAGTATATCTACCAGGCATTCAAAACTCTTGGGCGGACAGACTCAGTCGAGTTCTGCTTCCACATGAGTGGTCTCTGTATGCAGACCAGGTGACCAGGATATTTCAACTTTGGAGAACCCCGGACATAGACCTTTTTGCAAGTCCATGGAATGTCAAACTTCCCCGGTTCTGTTCCAGAATTCCGGCTCAGGGGGCTCAGGCCAGGGATGCTTTCCTCCTTTACTGGGGTCAAGACTTCCTGTATGCCTTTCCACCCATTCCCCTAATTCCCAAAACCCTGATCAAGCTTCAGAGAGACAGAGGCCACATGATTCTCATAGCCCCACATTGGCCACGGAAAGTGTGGTACCCTCTGCTTCTACATCTCTCTCAAGCTCCCTCCCTGGAGTTAGGGTCTGCTCCAGATCTCCTATTTCAGGAGAATGGAATGTTATGGCATTCCAATCCCCAGTCTCTGCATCTCAGGGCTTGGTTGCTGAAGGCCTAGATCTCCAAGACCTTAATCTTTCTCAACAAGTGAAAGATGTTCTTTATGCTTCCAGGAAACCTTCCACTAGACGCTCTTATGCTTTCAAGTGGAAAAGGTTTACTATTTGGTGTTCTGAAAAGGGTCTTAACCCCCTTGCGATACCTCTGCAATCTTTGCTGGAGTATCTCCTCCATTTATCTAATGCAGGCCTTTAGACAAATTCAGTGAGAGTCCATTTGAGTGCTATTGCATCTTCTCTTAAACCTCTAAATGGACAACGTATTTCCTCTCATCCTCTCATAGCAAGATTTATGAGAGGCCTCCTTCTAACTAAGCCTCCCATTAGACTACCTCCGGTGGCATGGGACTTGAACCTGGTTCTTGGGCAGCTCATGAAGCCACCTTTCGAACCTTTAGCTACCACCTCCTTGTAATTTTTTTTCTTGGAAGGTTATCTTTCTCATTGCAATCACATCAGCACGCCGCATTAGTGAATTGCAAGCGGTAGTAGCTAATCCACCTTATACAAGGTTCCATCATGACAAGGTAGTCCTTAGAACTCATCCACACTTTATGCCTAAGGTGGTCTCGCCTTTTCATCTCAACCAAGAGATCTACCTACCTGTCTTTTTTCCAGGACCTCATGCATCAAATGCAGAGAGGAATCTTCATACCTTGGACTGTAAAAGAGCTCTAGCTTTTTACTTACAAAGAACACAGCAACATAGAAAGTCCTCTCAACTCTTTGTTGCTTTTGATCCTTCTCATTTGGGACTTCCAGTCTCCAAGAGAACACTATCTAACTGGATTGCTCAGTGTATTTCTTTCGCCTATCAGAGTAAGAACCTTTCTCTGGAGGGCCATGTCACAGCTCACAATGTGAGAGCCATGGCAGCCTCAATGGCTCATCTGAACTCCGTGTCTATTGACGACATCTGTCGAGCAGCCACTTGGGCCTCGGTTCATACCTTCACAGCCCATTACTGCTTGGACAAGGACTCCCGCTGGGATGCATTGTTTGGTCAGGCTGTTCTCAAACACCTGTTCCATGCCTAATCAACTCCTACCCACCATCCCTGGTAGGATGCCAGAGATCCATGGGGGGAGGTGGAGCCCTTCTCAGGGACACACAACTTCTGGGGTCTCTCCCTGTCACCTAAAGCTAGGGAGTCCCCATATGTGATGACTACATTCCTGCTTGTTCCTGGAGATAGCATAGTTACTCACCTGTAACAGGTGATCTCCGGGAACAGCAGGAATTTAGTCCTCACAACCCACCCACCTCCCCTAGGAGTTGTGTGTCCCTGAGAAGGGCTCCACCTCCCCCCATGCTCCCAAAAGCGTTCTAATTGGACGCTGGGGAGCGTTCCCACGCAGGCTCCGTCGGTACCGACGATACCCATATGTGAGGACTAAATTCGTGCTGTTCCCGCAGATCATCTGTTACAGGTGAGTAACTATGCTTTATTTGCAATATTTATATACGGCAGACTTGTTGCATACGCCATGGTTTCCAATAAAATATTGCAAGAATAAAACAGTAAAACATAAAAATAATAATAATATTAATACTATTAAATCCACAGTATACAAAAATGTGCCTACATGAAGCCTGCTTGAACCTGCCACAACATCACAGCTCTCTCAAGAATAAACCTGCCTAAGAAAGCATGGGCCCGGTATTCAGTGGCGCCAGCTAGTGTTGCTAAAGCCGCTAGCTGCTGCCACTGAACTTTAGACCTGAATATTAAATGCCGGGGCAATATCTGGGCCTCAGCATTGAATATTCAGGTTGCCTAGATTGTGTTGAAGCTAACTGGGCAGTGGCAAAATTTAGCCATGCCTGGTTAGCTTCTGCAGTGAAAGTTAGGCTAGCCTATACTGCATCTGACTTTCGCTACATTCTGATAACTAGGCAGTGGCTCAGTAGTGGTGGCATCCTTGAATATTCAGTGGCACCAAACATGTAAGTGCTGCTGAGTATCTTGGCCAGGAGGATTAATATGATTAGCAAGTCTGCTAGCTAGATTAATTCCTTTCGGTAATTGGCCATATGTTTTTAGCTGCTTTCTATAATTCAAATAATCATCCACCAATGTAAATTCTAAGGGAAGCTAAATTCAATCACTGTGGACCTGCAATTGAGGAAAAACAATTTAGTATTTTAATCCTAATATTATGATTAAAGGGCAGCTACACAAGAAATGGTTGAAGGTCTCTATCATTCCTTAATTCCTCTAACAAAGACGAGATGCTGGAATTAATTTGCTTCTGTGGAGTAGCTTATGATGCCATTAATATTTTAATTGGAATTGGAACTGTAAGAAGTAAATAATTCTAGATACTTGGCCAAACAAATCAAAATCGCTCCTGCTCCTCATTAATACTCAATGTCATGGTGCTGCCCCCTAAATTCACAAAACACTTCCAACACAAACATTTTTCTGCGCTCGCTCATATATTGTTTGGATGTTTTTCACTCTTCTTTAGTTTAAGGATTGTAGGTGCTGAGTGATTGTTGTTTTGTGAATTTGGTATACCATTTGTAACAATTTTGATCATGGCTACTGAATTATCTTCCTCTCAAGCAGAGGGCAGTAAGGATTCGTCATTGAGTGCTAACCAGGCTGTTTTTGCATTTTCGGAAGCACAGATTCAGAAATTGGCTCAGAGGCCGTCTTTGTTTGATGACTCTGAGGCGTCTGTTTTTTCTTCATCTTTCACTGAATATTTGGATTTAAATAAGAAGCTGATTCGGGTCACTCTTCATGAAGCTACTATGATTCAATATTTAAAGTCTATGATGAGCTCTCGGGGCTTGCGGGTCTTGAAGCCACCTAAAATGTTTACTGATGATCAAGATTTTTACATGAAATGGAACAGCATTCTCAATAAATGCAGCATGGATCTCATAGCCTTATTAGGTGAGAGATTGAACATAGAATCCATCAAATTAGAACAAGAGGTTAAAGTGTTGGATGAACAATTGCATTCCAAAATGTCAAAAGATCGATTTACTTTACGTATGGAAGATATCCAATTACAATTAGATCAGTATCGGGATTATAAAAAGTCTGTTAAGATTAAGAAATTTAATAGGGATAAGAAGGATTACGAGCTTGACCAGGTCTATACTTGGATGAAAAAGGGAGAGACGCCTCAGAGGAGGGTGACTTTTGATTCGTTTGATATTTCATCGGATGATTCTGATCAAGGGGGACGGTCTGTTACTTTTACCCCCCCTAATCAACATCAGCAGCAGGTTTTTCAACAAGGCCGGTCTCGGGGCCGCGGTCGCAGTCGGACGTGGAAGCCCAGGGAAGGTTTTCAATCCGATCGCCCGTGGAAGCCACAAGACAATCATCAACAGTACAACAATTTTCAAGGTCCAGTCACCCGGAACCGTTCCAAACAACAGTAGTTAACATTTCTTCGATTCCATTAACTGCTGACCAACAGTCACTTTTAGACCTGGGTTTATCGTTTGTGCCAGTAACCCACTATGACTCTTTTCGGATGCGATCGCTTTTTCAGGAAGCTACTGGTCACTCATTTTTGTGCAACCCATGAGATGGGTCCTGACATTTCGGTGGTTCGGGCACCTTCTAAGTGGATACCTCAGGGTGTAGTAGATCCCCTTCTTCAAGCCTATCAGAAACTGGTGCTTAATGATTTGGCTGCATTGGAAACAAATTTTAAATCTCCATACCATAATTTGTCTACTAATCAATGGCATGCTGTTAGGGAATTACGTAATAACCATGATTTGGTGATTTGGAAAGCTGACAAAGGTGGAGCAACTGTGGTGCAGTCTTATTCCCAGTATAGAGAACATCTTTTGGATCAGCTGAATGACAACATTTATTATGCCAAAATCCCTGAAAATCCATTTGGTGCTTTACAATCTCATATACTTCATCTGTTGCAACAGGCATTGGCTTCTGACTGGATCACCAAGCGTGAATTTAAATTTCTGGCTATTAAACACCCTGTGATTCCAATTATATATACAGTTCCTAAAATACATAAATCTTTGGTGTGTCCTCCGGGCAGGCCCATAGTGTCTTGTCGTGGGTCTGTGCTGGAGCTCCTCTCCAAGTTTTGTGACAAATTTTTTCAGCCGTGTGCCCAGTCAGTGCCATCATTTTTGAAGGATACTTCTCATTTTATCATGAAACTTCAACAGGTTCAGGGAGATGTCAATCCTTGGTGGTTAGTTTCATTAGATGTTACTGCAATGTACACCAATATTGACCAGGGTCAAGCTTTATCAGTTATTTCTCAATTGCACATCCCTTTACCCAATCGTATTCCTCGGACATTTTTTCTGGAATTGCTACATCTAGTGCTCACTAAAAATTATTTTCAATTTGAGAAACAATTTTACCATCAAATTCAGGGGATTGCAATGGGGGCTACAGTAGCTCCATCAATAGCCACATTATATATGGCCGAATTTGAAGAGTCTCAAGTTTATCCTTCGCCATGGTTTAACCATGTGGCGTTGTGGGTACGGTTTCTTGATGATATTTTTTTTTTGTGGACAAGCACAGAATCTTCTTTACAATCTTTTTTGCACTGGTTAAATTCTTTGAGACCGAATTTGTCTTTCACCATGCATCACCATTTATCTCAATTGGAATTTCTTGACGTGTTAGTTTTTAAAAGCCAAAATACTCTTCATACAACTTTATTTAGAAAATTGGTGCAGCGCAATACGCTTCTCACTTTTACTAGTTTTCACCCTTCGTCCTTGAAGAGAGGCCTTCCCTATGGCCAATTTCTCAGAATTAGAAGGATTTGTTCTGATTTTGGAGATTTTTTAAAACATGCCCACGATCTGTCACTTCGGCTTGCTCAGCGAGGTTACCCTAAGAAAATCATCAAACAAGCCTTTTTGAGAGTCAAATATACCCATCGAGTATGGTTATTTCCTTCATCTGTTTTGGATTGTTCAAGTGATCAGAGCTCGGTTGTTTCTTCAGATGTGATTGTGGGAGTACTTCCATATATGTCCCATACTCAACACATCAGAAAAATTCTTCTTAAGCACTGGCATGTTCTACAATTACACCCGTGTTTTCAGGGTCGATTACAGATAGCACACTCTAGGGGGTCTAATCTTCGTGATCTAGTGGGTGCTACTCCTTCCCCTTTGGATAGATGTATACCAGAAAGATCTTCAGAAGTGGGTCATTTCATGTGCTCCTCTTGTACTTATTGTTCACAGTCTATAACGGGCAATGAATGGCAGGTGCCAAATTCCAACTTGGTTCATAAAGCACAATGGTACACCACTTGTTTGACGTCCTATGTGGTGTATGTTTTGGTTTGCCCCTGCAACCTTCTATACATCGGTAGGACGGTCCGTCCTGTACGGATCTGTTTGAATGAGCATGCTTCTAGACTTCGGACTGGCACATTATCAGCTCCGATTGTACAGCATTGTTTAGATCTACATCATTCTTTTGAGGATCTTACTTGGAGAGTGCTTGATAGAGTGCCTGAACACCCGAGGGGTGGAGATCGTGAACAATCACTTCAAATCTTAGAACACAGATGGATTTTTACTTGGTCCACTGTTGAACCATTGGGACTTAATAAAGAGCTGGATTGGATTAGTATCCTCTAAAAAGTTTTTTGAAAACACATTTTTTTTCAGGGATTTGTGTTGGGCATATATATTGGCTGTGGACATTTCCTTAGCGATCATTGGCTAAGTTTGCTATTTAATGGCTGAACCTTACTGCAATTTTCGGATCACTAATGAGCATGCGCTGGCGTCTTGGAGTGGCGGAGAGGCTGCATGGGTGCTTTTCTTTTTGGCAGTTCAATTAAGCGTTGAAGCAGGGCATAGAGTGTATGTTTGCCCGAAACGCAGTGCTGTGTACTTTTGGATAACTGCTTTTTTTGGAAATTGTTCTTATTTGGAAGTTGCCACTTCTGTTCGTCTTTTTGAGATTTGGGAAGAACGTTATCTGATGCTGTGTTCCGTTCCATGTGGAATTCAACTAAGGGCAAACAGCGGTTCAGATAAGTGGACTTTTAAATTGAAATCCAGATTTATATAAGTATATTTATGCTTTGTAGGTGGCACCAAGTTGTGGTGTTTTTTCACCTTCACTTTTTCGGCTCCGACGTGAGCTTATTTAATTGGACTTTAATAAAACTGAGCAAAATGGAAGTAACGGCTTTGAGAGGCTTTTAACCTCATGGCTGATCTTCCGACAAAAACACTTTCAACACAAACATTTTTCTGCGCTCGCTCATATATTGTTTGGATGTTTTTCCCTCTTCTTTAGTTTAGGGATTGATGGTGCTGCCCCCTAGCATCAGGATACTAGGGGAAGCACTGCATGATCATGTCCTTTTGTGCCAGATTGATTATGGGGGCAGGAGTGGCGAGAATGGTTCCTGTGCCCAGTGACTGCTGAGCCACCGGGGTTTAACTAAGCTACTGGTGGGAGGCAGGGGGTGTGGTGCCCAGAGAGCCCCCTTGGGCCAAGAGCCAGGATTGCTAGGTTTGAGTGGAGAGGTGGGGGGTTGGGACCCCAACTGACTATCCAGGTTTGTTTTAAGGATCGGGAGGGGGCCTTTGGGCACCTGCCTGACTAGCCAGGATAGTTGAGTTTAAGGGGGTGCACTGATTCCCCCCTGGGCAGTTCCTAATGGGGATCGGGAGCTGTCTGGAGGGAATTGGTACTGAAGGGGGTAGAAGGCACATTTTTTATACATCTGTGGCACTGACAATATTGTTTTATTGGAGGGGGGGGGGAGACACAATCATGGCTTTGGAAGGAGGCTCAGTAGCAATTGGGGGACAGTGCTTTGTGCACTCAATCACTACCTGTCCTCCCCTTGGATTTATTTATTTAGCTGTGCTTATATACTGCTTTTCACCGGGTCAAAGTGGTTTACAGATATATACTAACAGGCACTTTTTATTCCCTTGTCCCCAAAGGGCTCACAATCTAAGCATACCTGAGGCAATGGAGGGCTAAGTGGCTTGCCACAAGGAGTGGCCATGGGACTAGAGACCCCAGTCCCTCTGGCCTGATGTTACTTGTCCCTACGTGGTAATTGAACCCCTGGCCCAACCACTGAGCCACTCCTCGCGGAGACCTGCGATACCTGCATTGGCAGGCACCACAGGACTTCCATGCATCGGTAGGTAATGCAGATCGTGGATCTCTGCTGTAAGTCCAAATTCTATGTGGTATCTGCAGGAGGAAAGCTGGGAACGCCCCCTGCAGATACTGTGGGAGTTTGGTATTTACTGCAGGCCTTTTGCAGCTATCACACTGTGATAGCTGCAAGAAGCTACCGTGATTTAGTAAACATACCCCTTAGTATCTATGGACTCAACTATTTAGCATGGAGGTGCGGTTTAGGTAGGTCTAAAATATTGATTTGTACAAAAATTCTATACATCAGCATTTAAAACCTGCCCCAAGAGAAACAGCAAAAGCTCCTTGATCAGCCTCCTCCAAAACAAGCCCCACTTACCCCCTGATCCCACTCCCAGTTCTTACTGGAGGTCCCTAGTGTCAGATGGAGAGCAGAAGTAATCCTCACACACTTCTGCTCTTTCAGAGTCATGGGTTCAAAATAGTGCCCCTGACCCTTAGTAGTAATCTCACGGTACTACTGCTAGGTGTCAAGCTACCAAATAAGGGCAGAACCGGGGATGGGATCAGAGCTTCTATTTGAGTGGTAATCAGTGGTTCTTGCCTTTTGGGAGAGGGTGTTAGGAGTGTTTTTGCTGATGTGGGGGGGGGGGGGGGTGTTAGAAAGATTCCTGATGCCGAAGGGAATGTGGAAGAAGATATACTAGTGTAGGAGGGGATTGGCATGTTAGGGATATGGATGCTTTTGGGAAAAGCAATTTTTAAAAGTTGCTCCCATGCACATTTTGGGGAAAGCTGGACCCTTGTCAGTATAGCAGCGCGTTTGCCTTGTAGCAAGTGATCAGTAATAGTAGTAGATTTTCCCATGTGGAATGTTATAAGATTGCTGCTTTCACTGGACATTGTGAGACATCACTGCACACTCCTAGATGTCCTTCTACATATTGCATATTTCATGAGGCATGTGACATCCTCATCAGCTGACCTACTGGACCCTGTGGATGACTTCGCTCTCTCCCATCTCTCTGTCAATGCCACTCTCCCTCTCCTTCTCTCCCCTTGTTTTCTCCCTAGTATGTTTGCAAATCTTTCCTCTCCATGACTGCAGTTCTTTTCACCCGCTTCTCTTATTTATGTTTTTGTTGTAAACCGCTCTGCCAACTTGTTTTAAGGGTAATATATCAAATTCTAATAAACAGATACAAGAGGCCTGTGTTTGGCAGATGCACTGTAACATACACTGGGAAATTTTCATTACCGACCTGGACATCTTAATTCCCCTCTCACAACCTATCTAAAATTAGCATTGTGTCTTTACAAAATAGGTTTGAAATAAGTGCTTAATTAGCCTTCACACATAAGCAACTCATCAAATCCTGGCTTCATCCTTCTCACTTAACACATGGGCAGGGCTGTCCCAACCACTAGGCAAACTAGGTGTCTGCTTATGGCGGCATCTTCTAGAGCAGTGATGGCTAACCTTTTTGAGCCCGAGTGCCCAAACTGCCGCACAAAACCAAAGAATTTCCTCAAAGTGCCAGCACGTCAATTTGCATAAATATTTGCATAATGCTAACATACACTAACTTTTAGTAAACATGTCTCTTAATGAGTGTATGGATAAAGACAGACTAAAAGATTTCTACATTACTATAATCCAGTGCCAACCGCCAGGCACATTAGGAACTACTACAAACACTGCCCATTTAGAACCAATAGCAAACCCGCCGTATCCTAACAGCACTACCAGGACTCACAAAGCACCACACCATACCTATCAAAAGGCAACACTGCAAATATTAAACCAATACATTTCAGACAATAACAATACATGACCTACTGGGGAAAGAGAACAAGTGGCAATGTCAAAAAGGAATTACATAAACAGAATACCTCAGCTCAGTTACACAGTTGCAATTGCTCCAGCCACTTTCTTCTGGTTTCTTCATGTTTTCTGCTAACTCTCCATCATCTGCTGTCCATTTGTCCTTTCTTCTCTCTTCTAGTTTTTTTTTTCCATTCTCTCTCTCTACATCCGCTTTAACATACTAATCTTTCTCCTTTTGCTCTTTCCTCATTCCTATTTCATCCACTCAAATTTTACCCCTCCATCCTCAATCCCCACTTACTCTCCCAATACCCGGCCAATTGTAGATTTTTTATCCCTCCCACACACAATATTTTTCCCCTCTCCATTTTACTCTCCCAGCCCCATCCCATTCTAATCCTCCCCCAACATCAGCTCCCTTCTAGTTCCAGCCTCACCCAGCATCCATTCCCTTCTAGTCCCTGCATCAGCCCATTTCCAGTCCTAGCCCCCCATCAGCCCATTTCCAGTCCTAGCAACCCCCCAACCCAATACCAGTCCTAGCCCCCCCCATCAACCCACTTCCAGTCCTAAACCCCCATCACCCCATTTTCAGTTTAAGCCCCCCCTATAACCCATTACCAGTCCTAACCCCCATCACCCCATTTCCAGACAGCCCCCATCAGCCCACAGCCCATTAGCAGTCCTACCCCCCCCGCCCGCCCATTAGCAGTCCTAACCCCCCCAGCCCATTAGCAGTCCTAACCCCCCCCTGCCCATTAGCAGTCCTAACCCCCCCCCCCCACCCCCATTATAAGTCCTAACCCCCCCCCCCTCCCTCTGGCAAATTTTTTTAAAAAAAAGCAGGCTCTGGCTGCTGCCGCGGCAGATTGCAATGTCCCGCGGGGCCCCCTCCGCCCGCTAAGCCCCTCTGCAAGGGCTTTCAGATTCGCGAGGGAGACGCTCTCCCTCGCGTCGCGGTGAATCCCGCAGGGGCTAATGGGAAATTTCCCATCAGTCCCTCGCGTCTAAAGGGGCTGATGGGAAATTTCCCATTAGCCCCTGCGGGCTTAACAGAGACGCGAGGGAGACGCTCTCCCTCGCGAATCTGAAAGCTCTTGCAGAGGGGCTTAGTGGGCGGAGGGGGGCCCCGCGGGACGCTGCATTCTGCCCTTGCCGCGTCCGCGGCAGCAGTCAGAGCCAGCTTTTTCTTTTTTTGCGGACCTTCCCGCGTGCCAGCTGCAAGGCCTTCGCGTGCCACAGCTGGCACGCGTGCCATAGGTTCGCCATCGCTGTTCTAGAGGATAACAAAGAGTTGGGCATTCAGACTTAAGTAATAGATTTTGACAGCCAAGGTTTGCCTAAGGCACCAACACCTTGAACCAACTCTGGGGCTGGCCTTACACATAGGTACCCCATTATAAAATTATTCTGATAGCTAGCTCAAGTAGTTTGACAGAAAAACAGACTGGTCAGTTCAAGCTGCTGCCATGGGAACAAACTGAAATTGATGCTGCTATGGGAGCAAACTAGAAGTGATGCTGTTTTACTTTTGATGTCCAGCCTTTATATATTTGTGTAAGAGAATTGAATTCTAAGCATCTCTTCATACAAACACAACTCCGTTGGCTTTTAACTTTATTAGCCCACCTTCTGTACTTTTATAGTTTTGTGAGGAGAAGGTAAGAAAATGTCCTACTGTGGGGATATTACGCTGTCAAAGCAATTTTTTATGTTTAGCTTTGATAGGTAATATGTACAACCATGTCTTTATGGAGCACAATGACACTGGTTTTCGGACAGCCCTATCCCCTCTACTGAAAATATTCAACCCTTTACATTGGATATTGACTGAGGGATTTTTGAATGAGTCCAGTGTTAGGATCTGGGCAGCCACATGATGCTGACTATTTCATACATTTATTAGTTTGAGAGTAAAAAGTGCTTCCAGATGTTTGGTTTGAATTGGCTTTTTCTTCCACTTTCTTGTGGCCCTCCTTTTCCTAGTAATTCACGTTAACTTCACCATTTACAAAACAGAACTTTCTTTTAAATTCTGTCTTTCTTATCATGTCCCCCTCTTTGAATATATAGATTCTTTTTGTTCTAACCTATCCCCTTCGCTCATACCTTTCAATGTATAGGTAAACCTTTCTCCTCTTTTTTTTCACATCTGTTTTAATAATACGGTTGACCAGTTCAGGACATACCGATTTGTAGCATCCAGAGCACTATAATTCCTTAGCCTGGAAGAATCCCTGCCCCTTGTCTGCCTATATGAGTCCCAGAGGATTATTTTATTGGCATCCTCATACAAGTTTGACATGGCATTATAGTAACTAAAATCGCCTCAGTACTTTTCAATGAGGAACAGACTTTTGCTTCTCATCAATCTGCATAATTGTTCTGGTCCCAAGTTATAGAGGCAAGAATATTTTGTAATCTTTAGAAAAAAAATTGCATTTCCTAAGCTTCCTTGCTGGCAAAGGAGTTGGTGCTTTTCTATTCTCTGTCCCTCATTGTTACAGATTGCAGGTCAGTTTTTTAAGTTGATCTTTAAATCTGAGGCAGGCAATGTGTTTTTCTGTATGTGAATAGACACAATGGAGAATAACTGCACAGTGCAGGCTATTGAAATGCAAGGAATATTCTCCAGGACCAAGCAGGAAGTCAGTCCTCACATATGGGTGACGTCGGCGCCGACGGAGCCCCCTTGCGGAGCATTTCCCCAGCTTTCAAAGAAAGCCTTTGGAAATGCAGCGCGCATGCGTGGTCCCCTTCCCGCCCAAGGGTGCCATCTTGCTCAGTTTTCTTTTTTCCGCGGAGCCCAACGCAAGTGTGTCGTGGTCACCCGTGAAAAAGTTGATTTTTTTCGGTGTGGATCCGTGTTTTTTCTCGGTTCGATGCCGGTTCCCTTTCCCGCCTGGGCCCGGTACACCAGTATCAAGCCCGGATTTCTTTTTTCAGTTTTTGTCCTTAGAGACTAGCATTCGCACCATTTTTTCATTTTTCCCAGGCAGCCCAGTCTTTTGACCTTGCAGGGGCTCTTTTTCCCCCGATGGCTGCAAGCAGGTTTAAGAAGTGTGATCGGTGTAAGAAACTGATGTCTCTCACCGACACACACGACTGCTGCCTCCGGTGCCTCGGGCCCGACCATGATCCGCTGGTCTGTGTCCCGTGTGGCAAAATGTCCTCCAAGGCATTGAGGAGCCGGCAGCATCAACGCGAAAGGATCTTCTCTGATTCCGCATCCGGCCAAGCCCAGACTTCGTCAGATGCCTTGACGTCTCGGGAGTCTGAACCCGAGCATCGTCGGGGCTCCTCTGAGAGGGGGTCTCCTTTGCGGGAGCACCGCAGGAAGAAGAAACCCGCGAGGGCAGCGTCGGTGGACGCTCTTGGCTCCTCGAGGGCCATGTCGCATAGCCCCGACCGCCGTCCCGGGTCTTCGGAGTCGGAGAGGCCTGCTAAACAACCTCGTGTAGAGACGGAGGCCCCAGATCACGAGAGTACTGTAGTCCTCGTGGACTCTCCTCCGGGGGAGCCGACGTCGGGCCCAACACCGTCGGGGCCCGAGCCGAAGGCTGCTGGGTCTCCTGAGCTCGGACTCAGGTTGACAGCCTTGGAGAGCAGTTTGGCTGCCTTCATGGAACAGCAGCAGATACTGATCGCCGGTCTCACCGGTGCATCTGCCCCGACCACTGGGACCTCGACGTCCAAGTCGACCCCAGAGGCCGAGCCGATCCTCGAGTCCATGAGATCTCGAGTCGATCCTCGGCCGAGGTCACCCTCGATCTCCTGTGCGGGACCGAGGTCGTCGACGCCGGTGCCCTCGGCGTCGGGGCGGATGGCATCGGTGCCCACCCGACTGGAGCCACTTGACCCCTCCTCAGAGGGGTCGGGATGGGAAATGGAGGACGAGGAGTCCCCGGACACTTTTCGGACCCGGTGCATCCCTTTGGACTCACCGGAGTCTGAACCTTGGATAAAGTCCCCCCCCCCCCCCCCACGGAGGATACCCGGTTCTCGGATTTCGTGAGGGACATGGCCAAGGCCTTGGTCTTCCCCACGGACCCAAAGGAGGAGCCTCAAGCCGAGGAGCTCGAGGCCCTGCAGTATGACTCTTCCCCCCAAGGAGGCCTTTACTGTACCGGTTCCTCCGATGCTGTAACGGTTGCTCTTCCGCATGTGGGAGGCGCCGGCCTCGACACCGGTTCTTAGCATGCGGGTCGATTCCATTTATTGAGTCCGCAAGAGCCCTGGGTTCCAAAAGGCACAGCTGCCGTACCACTCCATGGTTGTGGAATCAGCCATGCATCGTCTGAAGAGTCAGAAGATGCACTCTTCGGTGCCTCACATATGGGTGACGTCGGCGCCAACGGAGCCCCCGTGCGGAGCATTTCCCCAGCTTTCAAAGAAAGCCTTTGGCAATGCAGCGTGCATGCACGGTCCCCTTCCCGCCCAAGGGTGCCATCTTGCTCAGTCTTCTATTTTCCGCGGAGCCCGACGGACATGTTTCGTTTTCACCCGAGGAAAAAGTTGATTTTCTTCTGCGTGGACCCGTTTCCTTCGGTTCGACGCTGGTTTCCCTTTCCCGCCTGGGCCCGATACGTTGGTAGCGAGCCCGGAGTTCTTTTTTCGGTTTTTGTCCTTAGTGACTAGCGTACGCGCCATTTTTCTATTTTTCACTGGCAGCCCTGTCGTTTGACCTCGCAGGGACCCTTTTTCCCCCGATGGCTGCCAGCGGGTTTAAGAAGTGTGATCGGTGTAAGAAACTTATGTCTCTCACCGACACACATGACTGCTGCCTCCGTTGCCTCGGACTTGATCATGACCCAATGATCTGTGGCCCGTGTGGGAAAATGTCCTCGAAGGCATTGAGGAGTCGGCAGCACCAAAAGGAAAGAATCTTCTCTGACTCCGCGTCCGGACGGGCCCGGACTTCGTCAAAGGCCTCGACGTCTCGGGACTCCGGACCCGAGCATCGCGGAGGCTCCTCTGAGAGGGGGTCTCCATCGCGGGAGCATCGCAGGAAGAAGAAACCCGCGAGGGCGCATAGCCCCGAGCGCTGTCCCGGGTCTTCGGAGTCGGAGAGGACTGCCAAACAGCCTCGTGTGGAGATGGAGTCCCCGTGTCACGTGAGTACTGTAGTTCTCGTGGACTCTCCTCCGGGGGAGCCGACGTCGGGCCCGATGCCGTTGGGGCCCGAGTCGGGGGCTGCTGAGTCTCCTGAGTTCGGACTCAGGTGGACAGCCTTGGAGTGCAGCTTGGCTGCCTTCATGGAACAGCAGCGGGCACTGATCGCCGGTCTCACCGGTGCATCTGCCCCAACCACCTTTCGGACTCGGTGTGTCCCATCGGACTCGCCGGAGTCCAAACCTCGGAGAAGGACCCCCCTGGAGGATACCCGGTTCTCGGACTTTGTGCGGGATATGGCCAAGGCCTTGGCATTCCCCGCGGATCCCGAGCCTCGAGCCGAGGAGCTCGAGGCCCTGCAGTATGACTCTCCTCCCAAGGAGGCCTTTACTGTACCGGTTCCTCCGATGCTGGAACGGTTGCTCTTCCGCATGTGGGAGGTGCCGGCCTCGACGCCGGTTTTGAGCAAGCGGGTCGATTCCATCTATCGAGTCTGCAAGAGCCCCGGGTTCCAAAAGGCACAACTACTGCACCACTCCATGATTGTGGAATCAGCCATGCATCGTCTGAAGAGTCAGAAGGTGCACTCCTTGGTGCCTCCCGGCTGGGAGGCCCAGAACCTGGATGCCCTCAGTAAGAAGTGCTTCCAGGGCTCTATGCTTGCTTGCCGTGTCCAGACCTGCCAGCTGTACATGGGCATGTACCTTCGAGACCTGGCAAAGGAGATTGCCGGGTTCTCTGCTGGTCTCTCTGAGGAACCTTTGCAGAGGTTCACGGCCTTGTCATCGGGTATCCAAGAGTGCACAAAGTTTATCTCTCGAGCAGCCTATGATGGCTTCGAGGCTTCGGACCGGATAGCCGCGGCCGGCATCGGTGCACGCCGTCAGGCCTGGCTACAGTCATCGGACCTCGAGCCATGGGTGCAGGACAAGTTAGTCGATGTCCCCTGCCGAGGTGAGAACCTCTTTGGCAAGTCCATGGATGAAAAGGCTGCAGAACTCGAGACCGAGACTCTTACCCGGACAAGGCTGTCCCAGAAAACCTCTGCCCCTTCTCAGAAGAAGAAGGGCTTGGGAAAAAAGACCTTTTACCCGAGGAAGTCATCTGCCTATAAAACATACCCTCATTTTCAGGCCTCTGTAGCTCCCCATCAGGGTCAGCAGGCCAGGGGGCAGGGACATGGGCCCCGTAGGCAGAAAACCCCCAAGTCACCAGCTCCGGCTTCTGCACAGCAGGGAGCGGGGTTTTGACTCCAGTGGCTTAGCCTCTCCTCCTCAGCTGGCCCCTATCAGCACAGGAGGCCGGCTGGCCCTGTATGCCCACAGGTGACCAGCCGTAACAAGGGATACCTGGGTACTAAGCATAGTCCAAAAGGGCTGTCTCCTCCACTTCCACCAGGGACCCCCCTCCTACTTTCCAGGGGAGCCTCCAAGACTTCCTCTGCACAGGGACCTACTCCTGCAGGAGTTAGCAAGTCTTGTAAAGGAACAGGCAGTGGAACTGGTGCCCCACCACCTGAGGGGTCAAGGCTTCTATTCCAGGTACTTTCTAGTACCAAAAAGAACAGGAGGCCTCAGGCCCATCCTAGACTTGTGGAATCTCAACAAGTTCCTGGAGAGGGAAAAGTTCAAGATGCTTACCCTTGGAATCCTGCTGCCCTACCTCCAGCAGGGAGATTGGCTATGCTCCTTAGACCTAAAGGATGCTTATACTCACATCCTCATTCATCCAGACCACAGACAATATCTCAGATTTGTAGTGGGAGGGCAACATTATCAGTACAAGGTACTGCCTTTTGGCCTAACCTCTGCCCCCAGGGTATTCACCAAGTGCCTAGCAATGGTGGCGGCCTACCTCAGGGTGCAAGGACTCTTTGTCTTTCCATACCTGGATGACTGACTCATAAGGGGCCAGTCCCCACAGGAAGCCAATCAAGCCACCCTTCGCACTGTCGCTCTACTTCAGCATCTGGGTTTTGTTATAAACTTCACAAAGTCCACTTTGCACCCTTCACAGAACATGGAGTTCATAGGAGCAAGACTGGACACCCTACAGGCAAAAGCCTTTTTTCCCGTGGACAGGGCTCACAGGTTGATGGATCTGGCCAGTCAGTTTCACAGCAATTCTCTGGTCCCCGCCAGACAATTCCTGAGGCTCTTAGGCCACATGGCTTCCACGGTCCATGTAACCCCAAATGCCCGTTTGCACATGAGGCCGACTCAGTGGGGCCTCAGAACTCAGTGGCACCAAGCCACGGGAAACCTGAAGGACAGAGTGAGGGTGTCCAAGCTCCTAGAGTCTTCTCTACAGTGGTGGCTTCATCTTCCGAATCTGGTGCAAGGGTGCCTTTTCAGGCACCTCCACACTCTCAATTGCTCACAACCGATGCTTCTCTTCAAGGTTGGGGTGCACATTGCCAGGGAACCTGTACTCAAGGCCTGTGATCTCCTTGTGAGGCCGCACAGCAAATCAATCTCTTGGAACTGAGAGCTATCCGCTTAGCCCTGAGGACTTTCTCTCATGTCATCTCTCACCAGTCCATCTTAGTTCAGACGGACAACCAAGTTGCTATGTTCTATGTGAACAAACAAGGGGGGCACGGGGTCCCGCCTTCTATGTCAGGAGGCACAGAACCTGTGCTCCTGGGCAGTCAATCATGGCATACTTCTCAAAGCGGTCTATCTCCCTGGACAGGAGAATTACATGGCAGACAGATTGAGCAGGATCCTGCAGCCATATGAATGGCAGTTGAATCCACTGGTAGTTCAACAGATCTTCCTAAGATGGGGTCTTCCAACCATAGTTCTCTTTGCCAGTCCTCTGAACCGTCAGCTACCCAGGTTCTGCTCCAGACAACCGCATCCTCTGAGAGTAGCAGCGGATGTGTTTCATTCCGTGGTCTACAGGCCTCCTTTATGCCTTTCCTCCCATGCCTCTAGTGCCCCAGACAGTGTTCATAGTGCTCCGGGACAGGGCCTCGGTAATTCTGGTGGCCCCCAGATGGCCCCTGCAACCGTGGTTCCCACTTCTCTTGCAACTAGCAGTGGACACTCCTCTTACTCTGGGGATGCAACCAGATCTCCTGTCTCAGAGCAGGGATCTCTCTTACACCCCAACCTCCAGTGCCTCAATCTGATGGCCTGGCTGCTAAAAGGATAGTTCTAGCACCCTTACTGCTACCTCGGGAAGTGGAGGACGTGGTCTTGGCCTCTAGGAGGCAGTCCACCCGGAAATCTTATGCCCTCGAGTGGCGAAGATTCTCTGCCTGGTTTGCTCAATGCAACGAGAATCTTTCTCATGTCTAGTGCCAGTGGTACTGCAATATTTGCTTCACCTCTCCAACCTCGGCCTTAAGTCCAACTCTGTTAGAGTTCATCTTAGTGCTCTTTCAGTGCACCACTCTCCGGTGGAGGGTCAATCTCTCTCCAGCCACCCTTTGGTGGCTCGCTTCCTCAGAGGCCTGCTTTTGCTTAAGCCTCCAATTCGTCCTCCTGCCCCTGAGTGGGATTTAAATGTGGTCTTGCAACAGCTTACTTGCCCACCATTTGAGCCTATGGCTACTTGTCCTTTGCGCTTTCTCTCTTGGAAAGCGTTGTTTCTGGTAGCTCTTACCTCTACAAGGCGAGTAGGTGAGCTTCAGGCCCTAGTATCAGATGCACTATATACTAGGTTCTATAGGAACAGAGTAGTCTTACGGACTCACCCTAAGTTCCTTCCGAAGGTTGTCTCCTCCTTCCACCTCAATCAGGAGGTGGTTCTTCCAACTTTCTTTCCTAGGCCGCATGCCAGCTGGGCTGAGATGGTCTTGCATACCCTGGACTGTAGGAGGGCGTTGTCCTTCTACCTTGACCGTAAGCGGGAGCACCGGAGGGCTGTTCAGCTCTTCGTCTCTTTTGACCCCAATAAGTTGGGGTTACCTGTCTCCAAGCGTACCCTGTCCATTTGGTTCGTTTCTAATCTTTTGGTCTACGAGCCTACTGTATGCGTTTCCTCCCACGCCTCTAGTGGCCCGAACCCTTTTCAAGGTGCTTTGGGACAAGGCCTCGGTGATCCTGGTAGCCCCCAGATGGCCAAGGCAACCGTGGTTTCCACTCCTTCTGCAGTTGGCTGTGGACACTCCACTTCCTCTGGGGGTGCAACCCGATCTACTATCTCAGGATCAGGGATCTCTCCTACACCCCAAGCTCCAGTCCCTCAATTTGATGGCCTGGATGCTGAAAGGGTAGTTCTAGCTCCCTTACTGCTACCTAGGGAAGTGGAGGAGGTGGTCTTGGCCTCTAGGAGGCACTCCACTAGAAAATCTTATGCCCTCAAGTGGCGTAGGTTCTCCACCTGGTGTGCTCAGCACAAGGAGGATCTGTTTTCGTGCCTGGTGCCAGTGGTGCTGCAATATTTGCTTCACCTGTCTGACCTGGGCCTTAATCCAACTCTGTTCGGGTCCACCTCAGTGCTCTGTCAGCGCACCACTCACCGGTGGAAGGTCAGTCTCTGTCAGGCCACTCTTTAGTGGCCTGCTTCCTCAGAGGCCTCCTTTTGCTCAAGCCTCCGATTCGTCCACCAGCACCTGAGTGGGATTTGAATGTGGTCTTGCAATGACTTACTTGTCCACCTTTTGAGCCTATGGCTACTTGTCCTTTACACTTTCTTTCCTGGAAGGCGTTGTTTTTGGTAGCTCTTACCTCAGCCAGGCGAGTCAGTGAGCTGCAAGCTCTGGTCTCAGAGCCAGCATACACAAGGTTCTATAGTAACAATCCCAAAAGAAATGACAAGATGCACCAAAACAACAGCTAACAGAGCTTTCCGACTCTGTGCCCCAAGACTATGGAATACATTACCGGCACATATCAGGGCAATCCCCAACTTGAGCCAGTTCAGGAAGGCCCTTAAACATTTCCTCTTCATCAAATATCTCACTGACAACACCGAACCTCAGTCCCACTTGAATAGCGAGAACTTCTGCAATAGTAGTAGTCAACCAGGCAAGCCCTCGCAACATGTGTCCCCAACAATGTAAAACACCAAACAGTATCCTTTTCTCGCTACACTTCTTATTTATATAGTTTACCCTGTTATCCAAGTTCCATATCCTGTTAATTGTAATGACCAGACATATGCAATTTGTCGGATGTTTCTGTTCCATGTAAACCGCGCTGATGTCGAATAGTGCGGTATATAAGAAATGTTAATAAATAAATAGTAACAGGGTGGTCTTACGGACTCACCCAAAGTTCCTTCCTAAGGTTGTCTCCTCCTTCCATCTCAATCAGGAAGTGGTTCTTCCGACTTTTTTTTCCAGGCCACATGCCAGCCGGGCTGAAATGGTCTTGCATACCCTGGACTGTAGGAGGGCATTGTCCTTCTACCTTGACCGTACGCAGGGACATCGAAGGGCTGTTCAGCTCTTCGTGTCTTTTGACCCTAATAAGCTGTGGTTACCTGTCTCCAAGCGTACCTTGTCCATCTGGGTGGCAGACTGTATCGCCTGGGCGTACAGGGCAGCCGGCCTCTCCTTGCAGGGTCAAGTCACGGCCCACCATGTCATGGCGAAGGCTGCATCAGTAGCTCATCTCTGCTCTGTTCCGTTGGCAGACATCTGCCGGTCTGCTACTTGGTCTTCAAGCCAGACTTTTGCGGCCCACTACTGCCTCGAGGGGGAGTCCCGCAGGGACAGTGCTTTCGGACAAGAGGTACTCCGTAATCTCTTTGAGGTATAGGCAACTCCTACCCTCTGGCCCTGGTGTTGGGCTACCGTACGGGGGTGTTCTCAGAGAAGATTCTTTCACGCATGCTGGGGCTCTAGAGGGAGCTCATTGTTCAGCTTTGGGTCCCCGGTAGCCTGAAGCTAGTGAGTCCCATATGTGAGGACTGACTTCCTGCTTGGTCCTGGAGAAAGAGTAGTTACTCACATGTAACAGGTGTTCTCCAGGAGCAGCAGGAATCAGTCCTCACAACCCTCCCTCCTCCCCTGGGAGTTGCAGTCATATAATTCATTTTGTTTTTTGCTGTCTTTTAGCTATGTCATCAGACTGAGAAAGATGGCACCCTTGGGTGGGAAGGGGACCGCGCATGCGCACTGCATTCCCAAAGGCTTTCTTTGAAAGCTGGGGAAATGCTCCGCATGGAGGCCCCGTCGGCGCCGACGTCACCCATATGCGAGGACTGATTCCAGCTGCTCCTGGAGAACACCTGTTACAGGTGAGTAACTACTCTTTCCTTCTATTAAATCATCACAAAACATTTTATAATCAAATGATCTTATGGCTAGACCTAAAATACCTACAACACTGACCGTGACATACAGTTATTGTAAATTCTGTATGTTCTGTGTAAACAGAAGCATAATACAGTGTTAGCATGAAAGAGAACATTTGAATATTAAGATTTTCAGCATGCTGCAAGAAACAAGTTTCATGTTCCTCTTAGATATTAATGTTGTTTAGAAATCTTTTCAGTAAGTTCTATGAGTAGAAGATAGCCATTCTGGACTAATAGGGAAGGCCGAAAATAGGGTGGGATAGCATTTTATTAAAAAAAAAAAAAAAAAAAAGCAAAAGAAGCAGGGATTATGGGGAAAGAAGGAGGCACTGTCAATCATATTGGAAAGGAAGGCTGTCCCTTACTACTACTAATCATTTGTATAGCACAACAACGTGTATGCAGCGCTGTACATATAGATGTAAGACACAGTCCCTGCTCATCAGAGCTTACAATCTAATTTAGTTGAAAAAACATCACAAAACTGGGGGCTATAGTAAGTATGGCAAGATACACATAAGTGGTGGACAAGAGAATCAGAATCCAAAAGCAGACTCAAAGAGGTGGGTCTTTAGCCTGGACTTGAATAGGGCCAGAGAAGGAGCCCGATGCACCGACTTAGGTAGTTTGTTCCAGGCACATAGAGCAGCAAGATGGAATGAATGAAGTCTGGAGTTGGCAGTGGCAGAGAAAGGCGCAGATAAAAGGAATCTGCCAGAGGAGCAGAAATCTTGAGAAGGAGTGTTGAGTGAGATAAGAGAGGAGAGGAAAGGTAGTGAGGAGCTGCAGAATGAATTCACTAGTAGGCAAGTAGAAGTTTGAACTGGATGTGGAAACAGGCAGAAGAGGGGTTACATGAGCATAGCGACACTGGCAGAAGATAAGCCGTGCAGCTCTACTAGAATGATATACAGACCTCCAACATCAGCAAAAAAGATGAATAGAGATAATGACATACATAGGATTGTCATGAAAAGAGAAATGGCAGATGTAGATTGGAGTATGCATTTTTGGAATCAGAAGTTGGGAGATTCTAGATTTATTTCTGTTTTTTATTTTTATTTAAATTTTATTAGACTTCTGACATAACAGTTCAATGAAATAATTTGCCAGTGCACTTCATAAAGAAATGGAGGAAGAGACCTCAGAACTTTAAGAATCCCACTCTGCTGAAAAAGCTGCTTGGAGTTCAAATTACAATCATTGGTCAGAAAACTTCCCAAAGTCCAGAAATATTTGATCTCCTTTTTGAAACATTTTTTATTTTTTATAAAAAATATAAACAAAGGATTAATCTTGTTTATGTCAGCCTCACAACCTAAAAAGACTTATACCCCAACAAAAGTTTTCATTTCACATGCTGCTGTGTCAGGGGCACAATCCATTTGCTACTGCTGTTCACATAAGTTACAAATCATGCTGTCTTTATCTGATGGCACTTTCATTTCTCAACAAATTTTGCAAAGCTAAAAATGCCAAGAATTAAAGGCATCTCTCTGTCTCCGTGTGAAGAAAAATAAAGGATGAGGTTTTTCTGACAAATTATTGTAACTTGAACTCCAAGTAGCTGTTTCATTAGTGGCATTCTTAAAGTTCTGAGGTCTCTTTCTCCTTTTTTTTAAAGTACACTTTAACAAATTATTTAATTGATTTGTATTTTGATTCATAATTTGCTTTACCCAAAAAAATTTAGCATTCCCATTGTTGTTATACAGTTCAAAGAACCATACCAGTATATATACCAATGACAAGAATAAGGAAAAAGAAACTTGGGGGCTTGTTTACGAATCGCTACCGCGGCTTTGTAAACAAGCCCCTTGGTGTGCATAATACTCCAAGGAAATACAAAAGTAATATGTCAAAAGTCAACCATGTCCATACGGGGATAGGAACTGACCTCTATGAAAACAAATTCAGGAAAATGCACAAACAAAAAACATTAAAATGCCCATCTTCTTAAGCCATTAAACATAACCAGCTGTCTGAACATCTTGTATAGGTATCCAAACCAGGTACAAAATTGTCGGAGCATTAAACAGTGAAAAGGAAAGTGATTCAATTCGCAAAGTGACGTGCTCCATTTTAATCGTTTTTATTATTAATTGCATAAACTTAAAAGTGTTACTTATCTGATGAAGATATAGCAAACGTGACTAGTAAATTCCCAAACAGCCCAGTAAACCATGTAAATGCCTTAAATGGGGATACTCAATGGTACTTAGATGATTAGTGCCGTTGAATACCCCCCTCATAACCCCCCTACATGCCCCGATACTATCCGGTTAGCAATGGCGCATGTCGGAGGCGTTCTGGGGTGAAGCAGAGGCGGTGACAAGTGCTAACTGGGCAGCAACGATATTGCATGCAGTTAGCGATCTACACTTTAAAGATAGGCTTCAAATGACAGCAGCAATCCCCAGATTTTCAATGCCAGGGCCACATATGACCCTGGCATTGAATATCTGTGGTTAAGGGTCAGTGGCAAGGTTATGGGCCGTAGGGGCTTATAGCTGCTCAATTCAATATCAGGCCCCACAGGTTTTAGCCCTTGTATAGATGCCAGCAAAAAGGATTATTACTTCGGGGGGAGGGGACGGAAGGACCAGAAAGGGTCCCCATATCCTCCATAGAGTGAAAAACAGATCTATTAATAGAATATTGAGCTATAATTGTGGCATTAGTGGTATTCATAGTTGTTCTTTTAGAGGTCGATTATCAACTCTGGAGGGGTAGCATTTGCTCTGCATCCCTCTGGGTTTGGCAAATCTGCATAAGCAACTGGAATAACAGGCAGGGAAAAGAAGATTGGACTAAGAGAGGACTCTGTTACAACTGATCCATTCACGTTTTGTGTAGCTGAAACTGCCATAAAAAATTCCATTGGTCCTTGGACTGTGGAACATTTAGCTGTAGTTAGATTTTTAATTTTCCTCTTCCTATTGTTCAAAATAATAATATAAGAGCTCATCACCAATCTCCAAATTTCCTCCAGTCTCTACTGGTTCTCCAAAGGAGCTTCAAGGGGGGTCTTTCCCTTTGGACACCCTCTTTCTGGCATGTACCCACAAACACATTACCACAGTCACATATTGTGGTAAGCAGCAGATTATATTACAGATAATGTGTCCCCTGATGTTACTTCCAGGGTTGAATAGCAAGGCAGCTGATACTGGAAATCCTCTGTCCTCCTGAATACCTCTGTGAGATTTTTCTTGCTCCATCTGATTAGCTCTTGTCCCCTAGATTTGTTTGAAAGGGTGCAACTCAGACAAATAGTATATATTCCATAAGGAAGGAGTAATCCTTGACTTGGAACTTACACATGGGGAAAAATGTTTGAATTCCCAACTAAGTGGCCATCAGAGTTCCAGTGATCATCAGGCAGTATAGTTTAATATATGAGCAGTGGCAGAAAAGGGTCACATAAAGGATGTAAACTTAGATATGTGTATTCTAGAGGAGAGCAGAGATAAAGGGATATGATGTAGACCTTCAGATATCTCAAGAGATATCAATGTACAAGAAGCAGACCGTTTTCAGAGGACAAAATTCTCTAAAACAGGAGCAACAGCAAGAAATACTACTTCTTGGTAAGGGTGGATACATGGAATGGCTTTCCAGGGAAGGTGGACACAGAAACAGTTACAGAATTCAAGAAAGCATGTAATAAGCACAGAGGATTCATGGTTGTGAAGAAGTAAGGGTAAATAAAAATCAACTGGGGTCTTGGGCACTGCACCAGGAATGAAATCAAGCAGGCTGCATTATCTGCTGCCATATTCTCTGTTTCTATATTTCCTTTGAGTTATCACTTTAAAGAAACATATTGAGATTGCAAAGTCAGAATCATTTATAGTCTCTCTTTTGATGAAGCTTATCCATTGGAACTATTTCCTGCTAGGAAACCAGGTGTGTGCTGCCAGGTGGATTCTTATATATTCTTTAAAAAAGGAGGAGAAAGGAACAATACTGGTAGTCATAAAGATAAATGGCAAGAATAAAATCAAGCATAAGATAAAGAATTTGAGAAACTTGATTTCTAGATTACTAAAAAAGATCATTCCTTTCTAGATTGCAATAGTATTCAATAACAAATTGAGGTAGAAAGAAAGCAAAGCAAGGCATTCTACTAAAGCATGGCATGAGCACCTTCTCTGTTCACTTTCCTTGGGTCAAAAATAATTAGAAATCAAAATTTCTCATTAGTTAGCTGAGTTCTTAGCCAATAGCTAGAGAACAAAATGAAAGGCTCATTATTCATTCTTTGATTGTAGTGCCTTGTCTTTACTATGTATTTAATAGCAACATTCAACAGGCTTTTCCAGCCACTGTCCAAGCGTCAGCAGTGAGAGAATCTGTTTCTCTCATTTGCAAATATATACACTCATGTTGTGGGAATATTAGGGGGGTTTTGCATGCTGTAGTATGCTGGCAAATGGATGCGCATGTGTGGTTGAGAGAAAATTGCTATTTTCAAAAATCCCTACACTTAAAGTGAGGTGGTGTATTTTTTAGTGTTATGATGGCAGAATATATGCAATGTGGATATGCCCATTGTAAGTAAATGGAGGCACTTTAGTCTTAAGTATAAAGGGTTGGAAGGACACTATGTAGTCTAAAGAATCTTCTTGAGTAGAAGCATAAGACCTCCATGGTCATAAACTTTCATTATAAAATTTTCTGAAAGTCACTGGGAAGAAATATTGATTCAGTGAAGTAGACTAGATCCTTTCACCATTAGGTTGCTGGGTCAGATTCAGCTCAGGTTGCTAGTGTCAAAGGACATTATCAGTTGAAAGCAATTCAGTGTCCATCTAGCCATAAAAATGACCATAACAGTCAATATTGACTCTTCATCGTTTTTTTTCATATGCTCATCATAAAAGTGAAGACTGCAAAATCTTGATATTGCATAGATACATTGTCTGAAGACTCATTTTCAATAGGATTAGTGATGTAGTTGATAAGGAAATTTTTAATCTCCAGGAATAAGCAGGAATGTAGTCTTCACATATGGGTGATGTCGGTACCAATGGAGCCCACATGGGAACGCTCCCCAGCATCCAATAGGAAAGCCTTTGGGAGCATCCCACTACGCCTGCATCACTGCCTTCCCGCCTTTGTGACTCTCCCTCCTCAGTTCTTCATTTTCCGCGGAGCCAGCAGGAAGCAAATCCTGTCATTGCAGAAAATTTCTTTACTACTACTTCTTTGCTTTAAAAAAAAACCAATTCTTAAGGCGCGCAATGCCATTTCAGGCCTTAGGCCTTTCATCCAGTCTACTGACACGAGTGAAAAACCTGCTAGTGGTTTCAAAAAATGTTCCAAGTGTGGTAGTACCATTTCTGCCACTGATACCCATGACTGGTGTCTCAAAAGCCTCGGCCCAGATCACCAGCCGTCTGAGTGTTCCTTATGCAAAAAGATGACAAAGAGAGGCCTACAGAATCAGGCCGCAAAACTGAGCTCCCTGTTTGCCTCAGATGCGGTCTCGCTTGCTTCGATGTCATCGAGGACAACAAACTAGATCCCTCTGACATCAGCTCATACAGACCTATATCCAGTCTCCCCTTCCTGACCAAGATATTAGAAAAGATCATCCAGCACCACATTGACTCCCATGCTCCTCTCGACCCACAGCAGCATGGGTTCCGCCAGCAGCATGGGGTTGAAACCCTTCTAGCGACTCTTCTGGATAGACTACATCGGAATAGATAAGAAGAGGCAGGGATTCATCTTAATATTCATGGATATTGCCTCTGCTTTTGATACGGTCAGTCATAGTCTTCTACTCAACCGCTTGCAGCAAAAAGGGATTTGGAACACAGTCCTCACTTGTCATCCTTTAGGAGGGCTTTAAAGATATACTTGTTTCAACTAGTTTACGACCATATACCTTAGTTAGGGCATGAATGTTAGATTCTACTGTCCAGCTTGTAATCAGTTCTCCCACTTACACATTCCAAGTTCATGTCCCCATTTAACATTTAATGTTTTAGCTGCCTGTTCTGTTTAATACCTGTTCTATGTATCTTGGTTCTTTGTAAAATAACTGTTCCATGTAAAATTGTTCTATTGCTTCATGTTATATGTAAACCATGCTGAATTTGAAAGAGTGCAGTATATAAAAGCAAATAAATAAATAAATACTTGACAGGTCACCAGCAACAGGTACGCATAGGAATGCAGTCATCGAGCACAATCCAGCAAACTCAAGGAGTCCTGCAGGGCTCATCTCTCTCAGCCCTTCTATTCAACATCTATATGCAGCCGATCTGTGCAATAATGCAGTCCTTTAATATCCTCTACCACATCTATGCCGATGATTTCTTACTTTATACCCCATTCTCCATAGACAGCCCTGACTTTTCCATAATTATAGAATGCTTCAACACAGTTTCAGATTGGCTCTCTACACACAACCTTATGGTTAACTGCAGGAAGATGGAAGTCTTATTTATAACCAGAGACCAATTATTTACCCCACCAACTTCTTTGCAGGTGAAAGGCGGTAGAGCTTATGAAGAAGCATGAGGTACGCTATCTGGGATTCATCTTGGACCAATGGCTGAGTATGGTAGCGCACATACAAAATGTCATCAAGACTGTTTACCATAAAATAAGGAACCTCCATCATCTACGTCCGCTCCTAGACCCCTCAAATTTTCACATAGTATTTCAAGTTCTCATCTTCCCGCACTTGGATTATGACAATATTATTCTCCACGGTTTGCCGAAACACACCCTCCACTGCTCCAATTGACCATCAGCACAGCTGCCCGAACATTCCAAGATGCATCCAGATTTGAACACATCACGCCCATCTTGATGCAATTACACTGGGTCCCTATAACAAACTGCCTGATCTATAAAGCCCTTCTATTGACATTGAAGACTCTTCACGAGAGGTCTGCGACCTCCCTGGCCAAACTCATAAAATGTACCCCAGACAATAGAATGAGGAGATCAAGCATGGTAAGCACTCTGGTCACCTCTTTGTCAATAAGGATATGCAACCAGACTACCAAGATTCGCGCCGCTTTCTTATATGCTCCAACCTTATAGAACACCCTACCTGCTTCAATCCAAGCTATCTCTCACCAGTCAACCTTTAGAAAGGCCTTAAAAACTCACTTGCTCCAGCTAGTTTATGACCACATACCATAATCAGGGCTTGCACAATGTCTATCTTCTCTCATAGTTGTAAATGTTTGGTTCTACTGAACTGCTTGTTATTAGCTCTCCCAGTTCTCCCCTAATTCCCCTGCCCTGCCCTATCCAAGTTCATGTCCCCATTCATGCCTACTTGTTTCTGTTTATTAAACAGGTTCTGTGTAAAATACCCGTTCTATGTAAAGTTGGTTTTGCTGTTCATGTTCTATGTAAACCATGCTGATTTTAAATAGCACGGTATATAAAAGCAAATAAATAAATAAATCATCTTCACATGAATCTCAGGTATCGAAACACAAGTCTTCTTCCAAGACAAGCTGTCCTCCTAAGGGTAGATCTCTTTCTAAAAATAGAGATACCTCGAGCGTTGCCCTAGAGGTGGATCACCGGCCAAACTACCCCAGCAGGAGGATCTTCCCTCCAAAGCCTTACAAGGGGTCCAGGATGCTCATGATGCTATGCTCTGGAATGGTACCCAAGCTTCTGGTACTGATACCCAGGCATCGGCAAGCTCGATGGATCAGCGCATGCTAGCCATCGAGCGGAGTCTTGCAGCTCTATTAACGGCGTCAGTACCAGTCAAGACATTACCGCCAGTATTGGCAGTACTGATACAAATGACGATGCCGATACAATCGGCCATTGGGCTTCAAGCCCCTCGGCATGCTCCTGCCATGCTGGCACTCGAGTCCCTTCCCGGTTCCGAGGTACCAACACAGATGATACCGATCTCGATCGGTACCAGTCTTTAAAAGAACAAGAGCATCGCTCTTGTCAATATTTTGAATCTACCAATTCCGATTCTCTGGACTATGAATCGATCGGTACCAGAGAGATGAGGAGTCTCCCCGAGGAACCCTCTCCATCTCCACAGTGACGCATGTCCCCTCCTGAAGACATGGATGTGAAGGAGTGGCCTAGTGGTTAGGGCAAGGTACTTCAGGCCGGAAGGTTGGGGGTTCAAATCCCACTAGAGGACAGCAACCTTGGGCCGGAAGGACTGGGGTTTCTAGTCCCACAGGTACTTCTTGTGGTCTTGGACAAGCCACTTAACCCTCCATAGCCCATGTTCCCTGTAAAATAGTTATCTCCAAGT
This sequence comes from Ichthyophis bannanicus, assembly GCA_033557465.1. Classification (NCBI taxonomy): domain Eukaryota; kingdom Metazoa; phylum Chordata; class Amphibia; order Gymnophiona; family Ichthyophiidae; genus Ichthyophis; species Ichthyophis bannanicus. The sequence continues at coordinate 364,450,156 of CM066039.1, forward strand.
TATAATTCCCTGTTCAATGTAATTTCAGTTAGTTCAATGTAAACCGCACTGATGCAGAATAGCGCGGTATATAAGAGAATGTAAATAAATAAATGTCTTTCCAGGAGTTTATCAAGAATATGGCGAGAGGTCTATCCATTACTCCTGCATCAGAGAAAGAACTCAGAGCAGAGGATGTGGAAATTCTCCAATAGAGAGGAGTGACCTAATGGTTAGAACATGATACCTCAGGCTGAAGGATTGGGGGTTCAATTCCCACCTGGGGACAGCAATCTCAGGCCAGAGGGACTGGAGTTTCTAGTCCTATAGGCACTCCTTGTGGACTTGGGCAAGCCACTTAACCCTACGTTGCCTCAGGTACACATAGATTGTGAGCCCTTTGGGGACAAGGGAATGTATCCAGTACCTGTTTGTAGTGATTACATAATGTAAACTGCTTTGGTTGAAGGATAAGGTGGTATAGAAAACTGGTTAAATATCCTACAGCTTCCAAAGAGGAAACTACTCTCCTGATACACCTCATAGTCTAGGACTTTATGTTCTGGATGTGGGAGACACCCCTCACCATTTCTCCCCATACCTGGAGACTCGATGCTATGTATTGGGTACCAGAAAGCCCTGTGGTAGTGGAATCAGCTATGCTTTGAATTAAGAGTTCTAAGAGGCACTCCTCCAATCCCCCTGGTAGAAAATCGAGAACCCTCAATGCTTTTGGCCGCCGGTGCTTTCAGGCCTCCGTGCTTTCGGGTCTCCATGCTTTCAGCCCGTATAAGTTCATACATATTCTACATAGCTGTGTTCCTTAGGGAAGTGACTAGGGATCTGGAATCAATGGCTGCTCTTCTTCTGGATGACAAGAGGTCAGACTACCTTACATTAGTCAAACATGCCCAAAATGTTTCCAGATACGTCAATAGGGCAACCTTTGACTGTTTTGAATGCATTAGCAGAACAACATCTATCTGCATAGGTGCCCGTAGGATTGCCTGGCTTTAGGCATCAGACCTTGAACAGTGGGTTCAAGATAAGCTGGGAAACATTCCCTGTACAGGAGAGAACCTGTTTGGAAAGGATTGGCAAGGTAAGTCCTCTCAGTTAGAATCTGAGAATACCACCCTAAAGAGGCTTTCAAAGGCTACCGCCTACCCTACTAAGAAAAAAGCAGTTTCTAAGAAGCCATTATATGGTAAGAAGAATAAATTCTACTCTTCTTACCCCTCAACTTTTCAATACCAACCCCAGGCTACCCAGAGGAAGCAAAAGCCTCCTAAGCAGCAGAAGAAGCCACAGGCTCCTAAACTGCAACCTGCCACGCAGACTCAATCTACGCCTGGTTTTTTACTTCTTTCTAGAGAACATTGCCACCCTGCCTCTGGAGAACCCCCACCCCCTCCACATAGCAGGCAGGCTCTGTCATTATGCCAGAGGTGGCATCTCATAACCTCAGAGCAGTGGACACTAACCATAGTGCGAAAGGGGTACAAGCTTCATCTACAAAGTATACCTCCCACCACTCTAGTGGGGGAATAGCATTCACAATCCCCACTCACTGCTCTTCTCCAGCAAGAGATCACCTCTCTTCTGTCAGAGTATGCCATAGAAGAGGTTACAACACCCTAGAGTGGAATGGGGTTCTATTCTTCGTACTTTCTCATTCCAAAAAAGAAGGATACAGACCCATCTTAGATCTCAGAAACCTCAACAAATTTCTAGTTTGAGAGAAATTCAAGATGATTTCACTAGGAACCCTTCTTCCTTATCTCCAGAGTCAGGACTGGCTCTGTTCTGTAGATCTCAAAGAAGGGTATACCCATATCCTCATCCATCCAGAACACAGCAGGTATCTATGCTTCTTCTTCCAAGGAAATCACTACCAATACAGAGTCCTTCCATTCGGTCTTGCCTCTGCCCCAAGAGCTTCATAAAGTGTATGGCGGTCGTAGCCGCATATCTAAGGACTGTTAGAATATCTGTCTTCCCTTATATAGACAATTGGCTGATAAGGGCAGCCACTTCTCAGGAAGTTCACCTATCCCTCCTTTGTACAATTCAAGTACTACAGGATATAGGATTTGTGATAAATCTTCCAAAATCCCATCTAGTTCCTACTCAACCACTAGAATTCATAGGCATTGTTCTAGATATTCGATGGTCAAGGGAATTTCTACCCCAGGACTGTTGTATCGGCCTAGAAAAGATAGCATCTCAAGTAAGGTTCAAAAACAATCTGTCAGCCAGAGAGATGCTACAACTCTTAGGCCATATGGCCTATACAGTTCATGTAGTGCCATATCCTCATCTGCACATGCGGACAACTCAATGGACTCTTGCCTCCCAATGGAAACAAGCCTTTGGATGCTCACAGACAAGATCAAAGTCACAGACATTCTCAAGAACTCCCTGCTCTAGTGGTCTACTCCGGGAAATCTCCTCGTAAGATCACCTTTTCAGATGCCTCCACATCAATGCATCCTGACAACAGATGCCTCCAAATTGGGTTGGGGAGCCCACTTGGACTCTCTCTTCACTCAGGGCTAGAGTTCCATGCAGTCTTGAATGCGCTCAAAGTGTTCCAACAACAACTTCAGGGCCACAGAGTTCTGATCCAAACGGACAACCAGGAAGCTATGTTCTACGTGAACAAACAGGGCAGAATGGGCTCTTGGCCCTCTGCAAGGAGGCTCTTCATTTTTGGTCCTTTGCAGTAGCTCACCAGATGCATCTCCAAGCAGTATATCTGCCAGGACACCAAAATGTCTTAGCAGACAGATTGAGTCAAATCCTCCTGCTGCATGAGTGGTCTCTCCATCAGCAGACAATCTCCTACATCTTTCAGACCTGGGGAACTCTGGAGATAGACATTTTTGCCACTCTTCAAAATGCCAAACTATCTCGTTTTTGCACCAGAACCCCAATGCCCAGTCGTCAACAGGTCGATGCTTTCCACTTTCACTGGGGTCAGGGTTTCCTGTATGCCTTTCCTCCCATTCCCCTGATTCCAAAAATGCTTTTCAAGCTTCAAGCGGACAAGGGCCACATGATTCTCATAGCCCCATGCAGGCCATGTCAACTGTGGTTTCCTCTCCTGCTACGTCTGTCACAGACTCGCCCTCTCAATCTCGGATCAGCTCCTGACCTTCTCTCACAGGAAGAGGGAATGCTGCTCCATCCAAACCCACAGTCTCTCCATCTCATGGCTTGGCTGCTGAAAGCATAGTCTTGCAAGGTCTCAGCCTTCCTCAGGAAGTAAAGGACATCCTGCTAGCATCCAGGAAACTGTCTACTAGACCAGTGTTTCCCAACCCAGTCCTACGGGGCACACCGGCCAGTCAGGTTTTCGGGATATCCCTAATGACTATGCATGTGATATATATGCATTAGAGATATCCTGCCAACCTGACTGGTTTCTGGCCCCTTTAGGGCTGGATTTGGAGACCCCTGCCTTACACCTCTGTCATTTAAGATTGTGAGTGGGCAAGGTGCAGATGTCCTAAACATCGAAAGGGTATATAGAATGTGACACATTCCTCCTCGATTCTCACCACCACCAAAAGGTTGTCTAATAGACAATATTTTGGTGGTGGTGAGAATCGAGGAGGAATGTGTCACATTCTATATACCCTTTCGATGTCTAGGACATCTGCACCTTGCCCACTCACAATCTTAAATGACAGAGGTGTAAGGCAGGGGTCTCCAAATCCAGCCCTGGAGGGCCACAAACCAGTCAGGTTGGCAGGTTATCTCTAATGCATATATATCTCATGCATAGTCATTAGGGATATCCCGAAAACCTGACTGGCCGGTGTGCCCCGTAGGACTGGGTTGGGAAACACTGTACTAGACGTTTCTATGACTTCAAGTGGCATAGGTACTCGGTGTACCCAAAACCCCTTCTCAGCTTTGGTGGAAGCTCTCCTTCAGTATCTTCTCCATCTTTCATCCTCTGGTCTCAAGATGAACTTGGTGAGGGTTCACCTGAGTGCAATTGCTGCTTCTCACCATCCCTTGGATGGGCAGCCTATTTATTTTTATGTTTGTAACACATTTTATGAGAGGGCTATTATTAACCAAACCCCCCATCAGGCCACCATCAGTGCCATGGGATCTTAATATCATGTTAGGTCAACTCCTTAAGCCACCCTTTGAACCTTTAGCCACAACGTCACTAAAGTTTCTCTCTTGGATGTTCATCTTCCGTGTTGCACTCACTTCAACTAGATGCAATAGTGAGCTCCAAGTGTTGGTGGCTGACCCGCCTTATACACGCTTCCACCATGATAAGGTGGTCCTTAGGACTCATTCTCATTTCATGCCCTAGGTCAGTGATGGCTAACCTTTTTGAGCCCGAGTGCCCAAACTGCCGCACAAAACCAAAGAATTTCCTCAAAGTGCCAGCACATCATTTGCATAAGTGGTCTTATTTGCATAAATATCTGCATAATGTTACCATACACTAACTTTTAGTAAACATGTCTCTTAATGAGTGTATGGATAAAGAAAGACTAAAAGATTTCTACATTACTATAATCCAGTGCCAACCGCCAGGCACATTAGGAACTACTACAAACGCTGCCCATTTAGAACCCATAGCAAACCCGCCGTATCCTGACAGCATTACCAGGACTCACAAAGCACCATACCCTACCTATCAAAAGGCAACACTGCAAATATTAAACCAATACATTTCAGTGAATACTGGGGAAAGAGAACAAGTGGCAACGTCAAATAGGAATTTCCTCTTGTACCAAACAAAGCGCAGATGTTAATGATGCACATTTCCCAGAGCTGACATATTCCAGTTAATAAATTCAAAATAAAGAGATATCGTTCTACCTTTTGTGCATTTTTTTTCAGTTGCAATTGGTCCAGCCATTTTCTTCTGGTTTCTTCATGTTTTCTGCTAACTCTCCATCGTCTGCTGTCCATTTGTCCTTTCTTCTCTCTTCTAGTTTTTTTTCCATTCTCTCTCTCTACATCTGCTTTAACATACTAATCTTTCTCCTTTTGCTCTTTCCTCATTCCTATTTCATCCACACAAATTTTACCCCTCCATCCTCAATCCCCAATTACTCTCCCAATACCTGGCCAATTGTAGATTTTTCATCCCTCCTACACAAAATATTTTCCCCTCTCCATTTTACTCTCCCAGCCCCATCCCATTCTAATCCTCCCCCAACATCAGCTCCCTTCTAGTTCCAGTCTCACCCAGCATCCATTCCCTTCTTCAAGCCCCCCACTTCCCCTCAGCCCATTTCCATTCCAAGCCCCGTCCCCATCAGCTATTTGCAGTTCAAGCCCCCACTTCCCCTCAGCCCATTTCCATTCCAAGCCCCATCCCCAACAGCTATTTGCAGTTCAAGCCCCTTCCACTCAGCCCATTTCCAGTCCTAGCAACCCCCCCAACCCATTACCAGTCCTAGCCCCCCATAGCCCACTCCCAGTCCTAATCCCACCAGCCCATTTCCAGTCCTAACCTCCCCATCAGCCCACTCCCAGTCCTAATCCCCCATCACTCAATTTTTAGTTTAAGCCCCCCCAGCGCCTATCACCACTCCTAACCCCCCCAGCGCCCATCACCACTCCTACCCCCCCAGTCCAGCGCCCATCACCACTCCTAACCCCCCCCAGCCAGCCCAGTGTCCATCACCACTCCTAACCCCCCCAGCCCAGTGCCCATCACCACTCCTAACCCCCCCCCCCACCCCAGCCCATCACTACTCCTAACACCCCCCAGCCCAGCCCAGCCCATCACTACTCATAACCCCACCCCAGCCCAGCCCAGCCAATCACCACTCCTAACCCCCCAGCGCCCATCACCACTCCTACCCCCCCCAGCCCAGCGCCCATCACCACTCCTAACCCCCCCAGCCAGCCCAGTGCCCATCACCACTCCTAACCCCCCCAGCCAGCCCAGTGTCCATAACCACTCCTAACCCCCCCAGCACAGTGCCCATCACCACTCCTAACCCCCACCACCACAGCCCATCACTACTCCTAACACCCCACAGCCCAGCCCAGCCCAGCCCATAACTACTCCTAACCCCCCCCAGCCCAGCCCAGCCAATCACCACTCCTAACCCCCCAGCCCAGCCCAGCCCAGCCCATCACCACTCCTAACCCCCCCAGCCCAGCCCAGCACATATCATAACCCCCCCCCAGCCCAGACCAGCCCAGACCATCACCACTCCTAACCCCCCCTCGAGCACATCACCACTCCTAACCCCCCCAGCCCAGCCCAGCCCATCACCACTCCTAACCCCCCCCCAGCCCAGCCCAGCCCAGCCCAGCCCAGCACCACTCCTAACCCCCACCCCCCCAGCCCAGCCCAGCCCAGCCAAGCCCAGCACCACTCCTAACCCCCACCCCCCCCCCAGCCCAGCCCAGCCCAGGGAAAATTAATAAAAAAAACAACCCTGTCTGCTGCCGTTGTCGGGGCCGCCGCGGCAGAATCGAGCGTGCCGCGGGGCCCCCCTGTACCCACCCGGCAGAGCCTGCCCTCCCCGTAGCAGCTCTCTTTGGAGCTGCAGTCAGACGCGCCGGCTTGCAGAGCGCGAGGGAAGAGTTCCCTCGCTGCTCTGATAAGCCCGCGGGGGCTGATGGGAAGTTCCCATCAGCCCCCGCGGGCTTAACAGAGTCGCGAAAGGGAAACTCTTCCCTTCGCGCTCTGCAAGCCGGCGCGTCTGACTGCAGCTCCAAAGAGAGAGCTGCTACGGGGAGGGCAGGATCTGCCGGGTACAGGGGGGCCCCGCGGCACGCTCGATTCTGCCGCGGCGGCCCCGACAACGGCAGCAGACAGGGTTGTTTTTTTTTTTTTCGATTGCGGACCTTCCCGCGTGCCAGCTGCAAGGCCTTCGCGTGCCACAGCTGGCACGCGTGCCATAGGTTCGCCATCGCTGCCCTAGGTCGTGTCTCCTTTCCATTTGAATCAGTCAGTCTACCTGCCTGTCTTTTTCCCTAGACCTCATTCCTCTAGGGCAAAGGCAACCCTCCATACTCTTGACTGCAAGCGTGCCTTGGCATTCTATCTCCAAAGGACAGCTCAGCACCATAAGAGCTCTCAGTTATTCATCTTCTTTGACCCCAGTCATTTGGGGTTATGAGTATCCAAACATGCTCTATCTAAATGGATAGCAGATTGCATCTCATTTGCTTATTCCAAAACAGGACTATCCCTTGAAGGTCATGTCACTGCCCATAATATTCGTGCCATGGCTGCCTCCACAGCAAACTTATGTTCTGTTGCCATTGACGAAATCTGAAAAGCAGCCGCATGGTCTTCGGTGCATACCTTTGCTGCACATTACTGTTTCAACAAGGACTCCTGCTGGGTTAGCACCTTCTTTTTCCGGCACCCCTGTTCCCCTAGTCTCCACTTTTCGGTATTTAGGAGTGTACTTCGATTCGGACCTTTCCTTCCAAGCCCATGTCTCTCACCTTACTAAGACTTCCTTTTTTTTTTTCTCCGCCAAATCCGAGCAATACGCCCCTTCCTCTCCCCATCGGCCCTCACTACCTTACTGCTGTCACTGGTCATGTCACGGGTGGACTTCTCCAATTCAGTTCTCATAGGCCTCTCTAAATCCCAGCTAACCCGTCTCCAGAGGATCCAAAACACCGCTGCCCACCTTCTTACTCACTCTTCCCGCCGGGATCACATAACACCTTTGCTCTTCCACCTCCATTGGTTACCTGTCTCCTTCCGTACCCAGTATAAGCTGCTTTCTCTTGTGCATAACATCCTCCATACAAATACTCCACAATATCTAGCTGACCTCATTTCTTTCCACACACCCAGGCACACCCCCCGTTCTTTTCACCTCAATTGCCTCACCCTCCCTTCACCCTCCCTCGCCCATCTGCAATTTACACGATCTTCCGCTTTCTTTTTCATAGGACCCGCCCTGTGGAATTCCCTTCCCTCATCCCTTCGCCTGGAGTCTAATCACAACACTTTCAAAAAAGACCTGAAAACTCACCTCTTCTCCACAGCCTTCGACCTTCCCTCCCCCTTGTGTGACCCGCCTTAAGTTCTATCTCCTTCCTGTGTTTATCCCCTCCTTGTCCTGTCCTGTCTCCCTCTTCTCTCTTTTCTCATGAAACCATTGTAAATTTCCTTTCCATTTCACTGGCCCTGAGCCTCTCCTTTAGTTTGTATATTGTACACCGCCTTGCTTGTTTCAGAAAGGCGGTTTATCAAATAAAATTACCATAACCATAACCATAACCATGTATGGTCAGGCTGTACTCCAACACCTCTTTCACACTTAGGTCAACTCCTACCCTCCATCCCGGAATTTTCTATGCCAGAGGTCCATTAAAGTTCCATGCTCTCTTGAGGCCGGCTCTAAGACAAATCTACCAATTCTGGGGACCTTCCTCTGGCATCTGGGAGCTAGGGAGTCCTGTATGTGAAGTCTACATTCCTGCTTATTCCTGGAAATAACATATATAGTTACTTACCTGTAACAGGTGATCTCTGGGAACAGCAGGAATTTAGTCTTCACAACCCACCCTCCTCCCCTAGGAGTTGTAGAGTTCCTCTCTCTCTCTCTCTCTCTATTCTCTCCATTTATTTCAGCTGCGAACTCAACTGAGGAGGGAGAGTCACAAAGGCGGGAAGGCAGCAACGCAAGCACAGTGGGATGCTCCCAAAGGCTTTCCTATTGGACGCTGGGGAGCATTTCAGCTCGGGCTCCATCAGTACCGACATCACCCATATGTGAATACTAAATTCCTGCTGTTCCCAGAGATCACCTGTTACAGGTGGGTAACTACACTTTCTGAATCTGAGACTTTAATCTTGGACATGCCATCAGGTAATCAGTTTGGTGAGACAGTGAGACCATTAGCAACCACAAAGGTTGAGTAGGAAATAAGTGCGGAAAATATGCACTTCCCAGTTCTTCTTTCACTGCATAATTACCCTTTTCTCCATTGCAGGAAAGCTCACTTGATTTTGAGAAGACTGGAGAAGGTCAGTAGTCACTGTTCCACCCTGCTTCGTAGTGCCTACATCCAAAGCCGCATAGACACTGTGCCATATCTGCTTTGTCGCACTGAGGAGGCTCGGGCATCTGGCATGGTATGGTACAACATCTTAAAAGACACCAAAATCACATGTGAGGAGAAAATGGTCCACATGCCCCGCAACATATATGGAGACTCTAAAGAACGATGAGGTGCATGTTAATGAGCTGCTGTTCCTTTATGTAAGGGCAAAATGCTCATGAACAAAGACTCAGGATATTCTTGAGATTTTGGGGAAAGGGGAAAGTCCAAGAGGCTGAAGTTAATGCCAAGGCCAAAACTGTCTTTTTTTAAAACAAAAGATAATATGAACTATTAAAAAGTTCCAGCAGCGGGATGTTCATTTTTTAAAATATCTTATTTGACTCAGTAGAACAATTTCTCTTTTTTAAGCTTTTGCTACTGAATCCTGAACTATGTCATCAAAATCTGAAACTTGGAAAAAAATGTCAGCAAGCCATACCAGGGATCATTAGGGCTTCAAGGCCCAACTGTTCTACCACCAAGTGTTGGCTGATGTGGTTGCTTGATGGAGTATGCTCCTTGGCTGAAAAACACACTGAAAATAATATACAGAAAGTGATTTTAACTTAAGGAAAATACAAGAACATTGCAGGAAAAAATACATTTTATGCTGGAAGTTTGCATACCTCCTTGCCTGTTAATCCTAAAGTCCGTGGACCTTCCTTGTAAGGTCCTTAAAAGTACTTTGCATTAAAAATTATTTTGAAATCCATATTCTTGGTTGGTTGGTATTTTTTGCAGAGATTACATGTACTCAGCATTCTTAATGTATTCTCTGTAATGGGAGTTGTCCATTGCTTTTGATAAGAAACACTTCAGAAAAAGAGGGTCTTTTGCACCGTGCAGAGAATGAAATCTTTTAGTTCTGGTGTGAGGACATTAATAACCAGAAGTTTAAGGAAGTTGGCAGTCAACTAATTTTTTTGTCTTGCTCACATGCTCTACAGCTTGAAAAAGGACGTGAGAAAGATAAAACAGAAAAAACCAGGTTGAGGTTTTGAGGGCTTTGTTGGAATAGTACATGAAAACAGGGATGTTTAGGGATGAATTTTACTTGGCTAAATTGATTTGTAGATGGTATCCTCTATCAAGGCTGTTTTGAAAGCCATTCTGAGTAGCGTATTCAAACTCAAGATTAAATTAACATGAAGATAGAATTTGTCTCCCAGAGTAGGTGTTTTTCTCCGGGAACAAGCAGGAAGTCAGTCCTCACATATGGGTGACGTCGGCGCCGACAGAGCCCTCGTGCAGAGCAAATCCCCAGCTTTCATAGAAAGCCTTTGGGAACTGCATCACGCATGCGCAGTCCCCTTCCCGCCCAAGGGTGCCATCTTGCTCAATCTCCTTTTTTCCACGGAGCCTAATGGACGTTGTCCCATAGTCGTCGTGGAAAAGGTTTGCAAAGTTAGGAAATTCATTTATTTTCTTTGCCGGATCGACATCAGTTCCCCTTCCCGCCTTCGGCTCGGTACACCGAATTGAGTCCGGCTTGATTTTTAGTTTTTTGTCCTTAGTGACTAGCATTCGCACTCTTTTTCTTTTTCACTGGCAGCCTGGGTCTTCATCCTCGCAGGGGTGCTTTTTCTCCCGATGGCTACCAGCAGGTTTAAAAAAAATGTGATTGGTATACTAAATTAATGTCCCTCACCAATACACATGACTGTTGTCTCCGGTGCCTCAGGCCTGACCATGACCCGATGGTCTGTGGCCTGTGCAGGAAGATGTCCTCGAAGGCCCTGAGAAGCCGCCAGCAGTAGCATGAACTCGTCTGAGGCCTCTACATCTCGAGGGGAACACTCCGAGCCCAAGCGTCTTAGAGGTTCCTCGGAGAGGGGGTCTCCCTCGTGGAAACATCGAAGGAAGAAAAATCCTCGAAGGCGGTGTCATTGGACAGCTCTGAACGGCCAGGTCCCTCCAGGGACCGACCGTGGAGCCCCGAGCACCAACCCGGATCCTTCGAGATGGAGCATCCAGCGAAGCTTCCTCAATGGGATACGGAGCAGCCGAGGCAGGTAACAACTGTCCTCGTCGAGGACTCCCCCCTGGGAGAACCGGCATCGGGCCCGACAGCGTCGGGACCCAACCCGGTGGCTGCGGAGCCTTCTGGACTTGGTCTCAGAATGGTGGCCCTGGAGCACAGTAAGTCTGCCTTCATGGAGCAGCAGCGGGCGCTGATTGTCGGTCTCACCAGTTCTTCCGCCCCGACCACTGGGCCACCGACGTCTAAGTCGACCCCAGAGGCCAAGCTGATTCTCGAGACCATGCAGACTCAAGTCGATCGCCACAGGTTCCACTGGCATTGGGGCGGTCAAGGCCGGGATCATGATGCCGGAACCCCTCAATTCCTCCTCGGAGGCATCGGGATGGGAGACGGAGGAGGAAGAGTCCCTGGACACCTGTCAGCACAGGGATGTCCCATCCGATTCCCCGGTGTCTGAGCCTCAGAGAAGGTTCTCCCCAGAGGACACTAGGTTCTTGGACTTCATGAGGGACATGTCAGAGGCTTTGGCATTCCCCGCGGAGTCCGAGGAGGATCCTCGAGGCAAAGAGCTTGAGATCCTGCAGTATGACTCTCCCCCTCAGAAAGCCCTTACTGTACCCGTACCTCCGATCCTGGAACGACTGATGCTCCACATGTGGGAGACAACGGCGTTGGCGACGGTGATCAGCAAATGGATAGACTCGATGTATTGAGTCCGTAAGAGCCCTGGATTTCAGAAGGCACAATTGCTGCACAACTCCATGGTTGTGGAATCGGCCATGCGCAGGCTGAAGAGCCAGAAGACGCACTCCTCGGTGCCTCCTGGCAGGGAGGCCCGCAACTTGGATGCCCTTGGCAAGAAGTGTTTCCAGGGTTCAATGCTGACCTGTTGAATCCAGGCCTACCAGCTGTACATGGGCATGTTCCTGAGGGATCTGGCGAAGGAATTTGCCGGGTTCTTGGCTGGTCTCTCCGAGGGACCTTTGCAGCGCTTCAAGAGCCTGTCCACTGGCATACGTGAATGCTCGAAGTTCATGACTCAAGGAGCCTATGACAGCTTCGAGTTGGCAGCCCGGGTAGCTGCGGCTGGAATCGGTGCACACCGCCAAGCATGGCTACAGTCGTCATACCTCAAGCAATGGGTTCAGGACAAGTTAGTCGATGTCCCATGCCAGGGAGAGAACCACTTTGGCAAACTCATGACCGACAAGGCTGCTGAGATCGAGTCCGAGTACATGACGAGGACACGACTTTCAAAGAAGACCTATGCCCCTTCTAAGAAGAAGGGCTCGGGTAAGAAGCCCTTTTACCCAAGGATGGGTACTGCTTACCGAAGCTACCATTTTCCGGCCTCCCCAGCTCCCCAACAGGGGCAGCAGGCCAAGGGACAGGGGCATGGCCCGCGTAAGCAGAAAGCCCCCAAACCCCAGGCACCAGCTCTGGCCCAGCCTGGTAGTGGCTTTTGACTCTCAAAGCATGGCCCCTCTCCCCACAGGGGACAGGCAGTGCACAGGAGGAAGGCTTGCCCTGTGTGCCCACAGATGGACAGTCATCACCACCGATGCCTGGGTCCTGCAGATAGTTCATTAGGGCTATATCCTTCATTTGACCCATGTACCTCCTCATTTCCCAGGAGAGCCCGCCAGGTCTCCCCTTCACCGGGACCTTCTTCTGAAGGAGTTGGCGGGTCTTCTTGAGATCATGAGGTAGAACTAGTGCCCCACCACCTGCAGGGCAAGGGCTTCTACTCCAGGTACTTTCTGGTACCAAAAAGAACAGGAGGCCTCAGACCCATCCTCGACCTGTGCAACTTAAACAAATTCCTGGTGAGGGAGAAGTTCAAGATGCTCTCACTTGGAATATTGCTGCCTTACCTCTGCCAGGGAGACTGGCTATGCTTCTTCGACTTAAAAGATGCTTATACACACATCCTAATACACCCAGACCACAGGCAGTATCTACGCTTTGTGGTAGGGGGCAATTACTATCAGTACAGGGTACTCCCCTTTGGCCTGGACTCCGCCCCAGGATATTCACAAAATGCCTGGCGGTGGTGGCCGCCTTTCTCAGACTCCAAGGAGTTTTTGTCTTCCCCTACCTAGACAACTGGCTCATCAGAGCCACTTCAGCCAGGGAGGTCCATCCTGCATCATCCAGGTGCTTCAGCATCTGGGGTTTGTAATCAATTACTCCAAGTCCAACCTTGTTCCCACTCAACAACTAGAGTTCATTGGGGCAAGACTCGATACCCTTCAGGCAAGGGCCTACCTACCGGCACACAGGGCAAAGAGGCTTCTGGCCCTAGCACACCAATTGAGTCACAGGTCCCAAGTGTCAGCAAGGCACTTTCTGCCCTTCCTCGGGCACATGGCCTCCACGGTCTATGTAACACCAGATGCCCTACTCCACATGCGAACTGCTCAGTGATGCCTCAGAGACCAGTGGACGCAAGCCACAGGTGGCTTCTGAGACAGAGTCATGGTGTCCAGACGACTAGTGCGGTCACTGGACTGGTGGCTTCAACCATTCCACTTGGAAGCGGGGATGCCTTTCCAGGTGCCTCGACACACAAGGATCCTGACCACAGATGCATCCTTGCTGGGCTGGGGAGCCTATTGTCAGGGGCTTTGTACTCAGTGTGTGTGGTCTCCAAATGAGAGAACACAACAAATCAATTTCTTGGAGCTCCGTGTCATCCGTCTGGCTCTGGGAGTCTTCTGGCGGACCTTGGCTCACAAGCCTGTCTTGGTACAGACAGACAATCAAGTAGCCATGTTCTGTGTGAACAAGCAGGGTGGCACGGGGTCCCGTCCACTGTGTCAGGAAACCCTGGATCTGTGCTCCTTTGCAGTCCGGCATGGCATTCATCTGCGGGCAGTTTACCTGCCGGGCCAGGACAACTACTTAGCTGACAGGCTAAGCAGGATTCTCCAGTCCCATGAGTGGCAGCTGGACAAGGGAGTAGTCCATTGGCTTTTTCAGACCTGGGGACGGCCAGCAATGGACTTGTTTGCAAGTCCGGTCAATCACCAGTTGCCCCGGTTCTGCTCCAGGCAGCCACACTCGCATAGGGTGGCTGCCGATGCATTTTTCATATCATGGTCTGTGGGTCTCCTGTATATGTTTCCCCCGATGCCTCTGGTGGCCAAGACTTTCTTCAAGATCCTCCAGGACAGGGCCTCGGTCATCCTGGTAGCCCCCAGGTGGCCGAGCCAACCCTGGTTTCCGCTTCTACTTCAGCTAGCGGTGGAAGCCCCCATTCCCCTGGGGTCCTCTCCAAACCTCCTGTCCCAGGAGGGGAGCACTCTTCTGCACCCCAATCTCAGCTCCCTCAACCTAATGGAATGGCTGCTGAAAGTGTAGTGCTCGCACCACTCCTCCTTCCAAAAGATGTAAAAGAGGTCTTGCTGGCCTCAAGGAGGCTGTCAACTAGACGAACCTATGCCTTCAAGTGGCGTAGGTTTGGGACTTGGTGCGAGAAGCAGAAGGTGAATCCTTTCTCCTGCCAGGTTGCAGTGGTATTACAGTACCTTCTCCACCTTTCGGATTTGGGCCTTAAGTCCAACTCTGTCAGAGTTCACCTCAGTGCTCTTGCAGCAAACCACTTCCTGGTGGAAGGGAAGCCTCTCTCTGCACATCCCCTAGTTTCTAGGTTTCCGAGAGGCCTGCCTCTGGTGAAGCCTCCGGTCCACTCTCCGGTGACTGGATGGGATTTGAATGTGGTTTTAGGGCAGCTTACATGGCTGCCTTTTGTGATGATGGCAACCTGCCATCTAGCTACCTTTCTTGGAAGGTAGTTTTCTTGGTGGCACTCACATCGGCTCGGCAAGTGAGTGAGCTTCAGGCCCTTGTGTCCGACAGGCCTTATACAAGGTTTTATAGGAACCAGGTGGTGCTCCGCACACACCCCAAGTTCCTTCCAAAAGTGGTCTCTTCAACTATAACGGCTATCCTAACCCTTCCCTCGTGGGTACATGGCCTTGAAGAAACTTCCTCTTTGCGAGAGGGCTTTACATCACCTGGAGGATAGGTCCTAGCTATAGGATCACTTCCTGCTACACCAGGATGATGCTTTCCTGTCACGTGACCTCTCTCCTCCATGGCAACAGGGATGATGCCAGACTGGAGGTGGGACTTCAGGACTGTATCCCTGTAGGTCTCATCTATGTACCTCTCTGTCTTCCTTATGTCTTCCAAGGCTGCTATTCCAGAGATCAGACTCGTTCCCTGAGAGCAAAGAGCTCCTTGCACCTTGTGCACACGTAAGACCCCTCACCAACTGGGAGAAAATCATACATGTGACAGTGCAAAAGACTGGAAAGCCCCCATCTCGCTGCTGGACTGCTGTCTTCACCTTCTTTTTAAGGTTGTGTTTAGATATTTAAGTTCTTTACTTACTAAGGGTTCCTAGGGATGCTTATACTAATAAAACTATACCTAATACATTTAATGTACTTTGTTCACCTGAAGTTTAATTAATCTCAGGTCCTTAATGTATGCTGATAAGAATAAACAGCTGCACCTGAAAGTGAATATGGCACCTCCTTACCTTTAAGAGCTTTAAGTACCTATAAAGCCACGATTATCCCGGGGTGGGTGGGTGGGGAGGGAGGGAGGGAAGGAAGACTTATTAAAAGCTGGCTGCTATACAGTATCCTGTCCTGTGCTTCTAAGATAATCTGTGACCAAATTCCAGGAGGATTCCCACAGCCCTTGCCTTGATAGAGGGAGTCTTGGGTTCTAAATTTAACCAGAAAGCTCTCTGCTGTGTTTTAAATTTAAACGGAAAACTCTTTGCTGCTACTAGATCCTGACTGATTTATCAATTACACTGGGGTCACAGATTAATCAGCTTTAATTTAAAGAATTCTTTTTTTCCCCAAGATTTAGAAAAATTCCCTGAAGTGAATACTTACAATTGCAGATCTCTCTCCAGAAGTAGCAGTCCCCTTTTGTAGTCTTCCTTGAAGAGGTGGGTCTTTAGTTGTTTTCTGAAGTCCAACAGGTTTGGAAGTCCACGTAGTGATGGTGGTAGTTTATTCCATAAGGATAGGGTGAATAGTAGGAATGTTCTATTGCAGGTGGATTGTTTGCTTTTTGTCTTTTGCTGTAGAATGGCAAGCAGGTTAAGGATGGAGTTTCTTCGAAGTCTTTTGTTCTTTGTGTTAGAGATAAGGTGTTGGAGGCATGTAGCGGATTCTTTGTGAATTATTTTGAATATAGTGATGAGAATTTTGTAAAGGATCCTGGCTGAGATGGGGAGCCAGTGGAGTTGTATCAATATGGGGGTGATATGTGTTCAGTAATGGACACCAGCAATTATTCAGGCCGCCGTGTTTTGGGCCATCTGCAGTGGGTGGAGTGTTTGTTTAGGTAGGTCCTGGTATTACAGAAATCTAGTACAGGTGTAATCATTGCTTGGCATATGGTTCTGAAAAGGTCCAGAGTGAGTAGTGGGCGGAGATGTTTCAGGATTCTTAGTTTGTAGTAGACTGATATGGTTATTCTTTTTATATGAGGATGGAAGGACAGTTGTTGATCTAATGTTATGCTCAAGTATTTTGTCTCAGATTTACCTTGATGTTTACATCACCAAGTGCTATTGTTGATGGAGGGATAAAGGATAGGTTAGTAGTTATGTACAGTGCTTTGGTCTTCTCCTGATTGATGAGGAGGTTGTGTCTGCTAAACTTTAGAACTAGTCCTTACTGGAATGCATGATCTGGTGCAGTGGCTGGACTGCTTTGTAATACTGATCATGACGTGATTGAGTTTGTCATAATTACTGGAAGGAGGACACTAAGGGAGCATGTTTACTAAGCCCCATTCCAGTAGCATGCATTTGGGTAACGTTACTAGTGTGGGAGGTCAGCGCTAACTTCAGAGAGCATGAGCTTCTGTTCCCGTGCAGTTAACACAGGCCTTATGCATGGCTCCATGCAAGCTGGCATGTGGGCACACAGAATGCCACTCATTGAGGTGCATTAAGTGCACCTTCTGTGATGGCACCAAGTGTGGTTAGCACAGGCCACTAATGCCCACACTAACCACAACATGCCAGTAACACCTGTATTGTGCCCATGTCGCACCCTGTCCCTGTAACAACATACGCTGCCAGGGTAGCAGGGGATTTGTAGCACAGAGGCCCATTCTACTTCTTACTTTAGCACCAAACTGCACACTAAATCCTGTGCTATTGGGTAGCACACTTTAGTTAACATGCCCCTAAAGAAAGCTGCTGCTGTAGCATTTCATTTTTTTAAAAGGGGGGACTACGATAAAATAAGGAAATTAATTACAAAAACTAAATTGAGACACTGCCAGGGTCAAAAATTTGCATGAGGTGAGGACATTATTTAAACATACCATTTTGGAACCCCAAATAAAATATATTCCATGCACATAACAAGGTCAAATGAAGGACAAAAAACTGCCAGGTAAGTGGTGAGGCAGACAATGAAAAAAGAACCAAATGAAGAAAATAGTGAAGAACATAAGTACTGGCAATTTATATATAAAGCAGTAATAAGGCAGGCTAGAAAAGAATTTGAAAAGAAGCATCCCAAAGAAGGACGAAATAATAATAAAAACCTTTGCAAGTACAGTGAAAGCAAGAAGCTCAGAAGGGTGTCAATTGGACTGCTACTTGACAAATAAGAAAAAGAAGTGCTTATGGACAGCAAGGTAACAGCAAAAATCCCAAAAATGAATTTCATATCGTCCTGCTAGACCAGTCCAGAAAAGTGGGTTGTGTTCCCCTACTAGGAGTTGAGTGGAGACAGCCAGCCAATGAAATGCCCAGGTTTCAATGACTTCACTCCCATGCCTCTATCAGTACGAGCCGCTAGGGGCAACTCAGTATTGTCTCCAGCAGATGATGATTGGATTTTTCAGCTCTGATAAAATCTGAACAAATGACTGATTGAGAGAAAAGAGATTGAAATCACTCATGAATGATCATCTGCGGGTGACACTCTCACTTGAGCGTGACTTGGGAGGCTCCACTAGAATGTGGTCTTTTTGGTAGCCATAGGAGGAGAGGAAATTGGTTCAGCAACATGCTCTTATTTGTTAAGGGCCTATTGAGCAGCCAGAAAATTGGAAGGATTGGATCTAAACTGCCTCATACAATCTCAATGCCCCCTCCCTCCTTCTCTGTCCCCCTCCTCTCGACTGAAGATGGATCAGAGGTATGTGACTTCAAGTCTGTTTTAAAAAAAAGTAAAAAGATCAAAGCAGTTTACATTGTAACTTAAACTTGGTAATGTACATTAAACAGGGATGTTGATAACTTGGAATTTTCTGAGGCAATGGAGGGTTAAGTGACTTGCCCAAGGCCACAAGGAGTACTAGTGGGAATTGAGCCCTGGTTTCTTGGTTCCCAAGCCAGTGCTCTAACCAGTAGGCTACTCCTCCACTTTGTTTATCTTACATGGCAGCCTTTGACTTATCACTGGTGAGCCCGTCTCCCTTCTCCCACTGAGGGGGTTCTGTTGGCCCAGCATTTTCCACCTCATTGCAGGAGGTGAGGATGCCGCTGTGAGTAAGAATAATAGCCTGGCCTTGAATTATGGTGATCGCCCTTCTGGCCGCTCCCCTTCTTCAAAGGGTTTGGCTAGAGCCGTGTCCCCTGTGGCTGGGGGTCATTCTCAAGGAGGGAGCTCACAGATTCTGGGTGGTCCTCGCCAGAATTATTTTCTTTTCTACAGAAAACCTGGTTCTTTTGGTATGGAAACTCAGACCCTGCAGTCTCTGGCTTCCCTTGAGCTCAATCACAAGAGAGTAAAGCAGAATGTAGAAGCCTGGCTCATGTGCCTCTGTCTTAGTGACCAAGGGGAAGGTTCCATTCTGGAGATGTGGATCAGCTGGGGTCTGTCCAAGACTTGGACTTGAATGCTGGTTCTGACATCTCAGTTGAGGAATATGATGTGGAGGAAGAAGAGCTTTCACCTCCAGAAGATCATGTGGAGATTAGCATTATCCACTTGTTCCAGAAGGGAGAGCTGGTGGCATTGATTGCTCGAGTGTCATCCACCTTGTGGAGCAGGGGCCGCAGGGCCATCACCTTCTACAGAGACATCCATAAAAGTCTTCCCATTTCCAGAGGTTTTCAAGAACTTGATCTTGTCAGTATTGGACTTCTTGATTCCCCACCTAAGGGGTTAAAGGTGTGTAAGAGGATGTATGCTCAGAGGTGGAGTACATTGCGTGGTCCAGCATGTCTATGGCGGATTGTCAGGTCACAGTGGTCACGAAGCAAACCACATTCCTGTAGAAAGCAGATCAGCTTTAACGGAGACTCTGGATCAAAAGGTGAGCTCTCTGCCCATTTTGCAGCGGCGCCTGCTATTCTTCATTTGGAGGAGTGTGCAGGCTTGACATCTTGAGCCCTCCTCTAGTGGATTCAGTTTCTTGCATCAGATAATGCTATCCCTGCTTTAGAGATGGCTACTGCCTTCTTTCTGATGTCATGTATGATCTAGTTTGCTTGGTGGCTAGAGATATTGCCGTATTGATGGCGAACTCAGCATTGGCTATGGATTCGCCACTGGACAGCGGACACGTCCTCCAAAGCCTGGTTAACGCAACTGATCTTTAAGGGCAAATTCCTTTTTGGTGCTGATTTGGAAGAGTTGGTGAAGGATTTAGATGTGGTCAAGCCTTATTGCCTTCCAGAAGATAGATCAAAAGGGCCTGGAAAGCATGCAGGGCCATTTCCCTCTTCGGCCTCTGCCCATTTATCATGGGCATGCTGCACTGACTTCTAGGGGTCCAGAACTTCCAGCATTATCGTCCTCGAAAGCCTTTCTTCTCTGCTTCTGGATTTCGGACCTGTAATCAGTCCTTTTAAGGGGCTCATGAGCTCAGAGATATGGTCCCCTACAGAGGGAGTTCCTCCCATTCATCACAATGGAGGTTTGGGGGATTCATTCCCAGATGCCTCAGTTTGAGGTCAGGTTTCACCTTTTCTTTCAGGAGTGAACCTGGAACACGAAGGATTGCTGGGTGCTAGACTCCATTCATAACAACTATGTCCTGGAATGTAAGGAGCCAATCCCAGAGATGTTTGTCAACTCCCCATGTGGTTCGGCAGTCAAAAGAGCAACTGTATGGTCACTTTGGACAAGTTACTATGCCTGAAAAAGGTGGTGCCTGTTACACCGATCTAACGTGGCAAGGGCAGATATCCTATCTAATTTGTAGTGCCAAAGAAGGATGGCTCCTATTGGCAAATTCTCGACCTCAAGTGGGTCAATGCTTATTTGTGCATACTGCACTTCTGAATGGAAACTCTGAGATCTGTGATTCAGGCGGTGCACAGTGGGGAGTTCCTAAAGTCTCTGAATTTGGCTGAAGCTTCTTTTCATATCCCGATCCAGGAGGATCAGCAAAATTTCTGTGTTTTGCCATACTTGGCTTGTACTTTCAGTTCACCGCGCCTTTCCCTTTGGCCTCTCCACTGCCTCGGGAATGTTCTCCAAGGTTTTGGTGGCAGTGGCTGATGTACTACAGCACCAAGGAATTTGTGTACACCCATATCTCCAGGAACAAACAGGAATGCAGTCTTCACATATGGGTGAACGTCACTGACTGAGTCCATGCGGGAATGCTCCCCAGTATCCAATAGGAAAGCCTTTGGGAGCACTCCACTGTGCCTGCATGCCTTCCTTCTCGCCTTGCCAACTCCACTCCTCAGTTCTTCATTTTCAGCGGAGCCACTAGCACGCATCATCCTGTCATCACCGAAAAACTTGTCTTTTTTTGTGTCCTTCAGGGTACATTGT
The DNA here is from genome assembly GCA_033557465.1 of Ichthyophis bannanicus. Classification (NCBI taxonomy): domain Eukaryota; kingdom Metazoa; phylum Chordata; class Amphibia; order Gymnophiona; family Ichthyophiidae; genus Ichthyophis; species Ichthyophis bannanicus. Next base: position 364,470,973 of record CM066039.1, read on the forward strand.
GCTTCTGGCTTCCCGTCAACACTGGTTCCTTCAAATCCGACACCAGTCCTGATAATTTTTCCATTTCTATTTTCAATTTTTCTCTTTTCTTTTCTATTCATTTTCATCACAGTTCTCACTGTTAAACTAGACATCTATGCCTCCATAGCCTTATCTTCTATCTCGAAGACAATTTTTTCAGACATGGAAAAGCCAGTCAATGGTTTCAAAAAATGTTCTTCAGATTGTCCAAAGGAGTTATCAGCTTCACTTCAAAACCTTACCCCCTACCTGCTTCACAGGAGATTATTCCATGCCACCCCTTCAAAGTACTTTCTTAAGAGAAGAGGTGACCACCCTGTTTCCCAGTATGCCTTAGAAAGTGTTCCTCCACCTCAAGAAAAGTTGGTCTTCTCTCCATATTTTCTCATTCCAAAGAAAACAGGAGACTTCAGCCCCATCTTGGGCCTCAAAAACCTAAACAAGTTCATGATCCGAGAAAAATTCAACTGGAGGTGGGTCCCCCCCTGCCTCTGGGGTTGCAAACAACCTTCTCATCCAGGATCAGGGTTCCTTTCTGCACCCCAATCTCAAAGCTCTCAATTTGATGGCCTGGAAGCTGCAAGGGTAGTTTTGGCTCCCTGGGGCCTGCCTCAGGAAGTTGAAGAGGTTGTCCTAGCCTCTAGGAAACAGTCCACTAGGAAAACCTATGCTCTCAAATGGAAAAGGTTTTCTGTGTGGTGTCAGCTACGTACAGAGGATCCCTTCTCCTGTACTGTACCAGTAGTGCTTCAGTACTTACTGCACTTATCCAATCAGGGACTTAAGTCCAATTCTGTTCGGGTCCACCTCTCAGCTCTAGCAGCTCACCACTCACTGGTGGAAGGACATTCTCTCTCGGTTCACCCCTTGGTGTCCCAGTTTCTCAGAGGCTTGCTTTTGCTCAAGCCTCTAATCTGTCCTCCTGCTCCTGAGTGGGAGTTGAATGTGGTCTTGCAGCAACTGACTCACCCACCTTTTGAGCCAATGGCTACTTGCCCTCTGTGCTTCCTGTTCTAGAAGGCCCTCTTCTTGGTAGCCCTAACCTCGGCCAGGCGAGTGAGTGAGCTTCAGGCCCTGGTCTGTGACAGGCCTTACACTCGCTTCTATAGGAACAGGGTAGTCCTTAGGACTCATCCCAAGTTCCTTCCAAAAGTTGTCTCCTCCTTCCACCTTAACCAAGAGGTGGTTCTTCCAACTTTCTTCCCTAGGCCTCATGCAAGCCAGGCTGAAGCAGTTCTGCATACCCTGGACTGTAGGAGGGCCTTATCCTTCTACCTTGACCGTATGCAAGGGCATAGAAGGGCTACTCAGCTCTTCGTATCTTTTGACCCTAATAAGTTGGGGTTGGCTGTGTCCAAGGGTACCTTGTCCATCTGGGTGGCTGACTGTATCACCTGGGCTTACAAGGCGACTGACCTTCCTTTGCAGGGTCGGGTCACGGCCCACCGTGTCAGGGCAATGGCTGCCTCAGTGGCTCATCTCCGCTCTGTACCGTTGGTAGACATCTGCAGGGCTGCAACTTGGTCTTCAAGCCAGACTTTTGCGGCCCATTACTGTCTGGAGAGGGAGTCCCGTAGGGACAGTGCTTTTGGCCAGGCAGTACTCCGGAATCTCTTTGAGGTTTAGGCAACTCCTGCCCTCCTTCCCTCTGTTGGGCTACCGGTGGAGGTTGTGTCAGTGAAAAGCCTTTCTTTGATGCTGGGACTAGAGGGAGTTCTCTTGTTCAGCCTGGGTTCCCTGGTAGCCCAGAGCTAGGGAGTCACCCAAATGTGAGGACTGACTTCCTGCTTGGTCCTGGAGAAAGAGTAGTTACTCACCTATAACAGGTATTCTCCAGGAGCAGCAGGAATCAGTCCTCACAACCCTCCCTCCTCCCCTGGGAGTTGCAGTTGTACATAGTTTATTTTTACATTTTTGTGTGCTATTCTTAGCTATGTCATTTGACTGAGGTAAGATGGCACCTTTAGGCGGGAAGGGAACTGCGCATGTGTGCCTGCATTCCCAAAGGCTTTCATAGAAAGCTGTGGAAATGCTCCGCTGGGGCTTCATCGGCGTCGATGACACCCATATGTGAGGACTGATTCCTGCTGCTCCTGGAGAACACCTATTACAGGTGAGTAACTACTCTTTCTATGGTCCACCTAGCCATCTCCCCCCCCCCCCATGTGGAAGGGACATAATATTGGTAGGCGGTGTCGGGGGGAATGTGTGGATGTCCATGTCTGCCTCCCCACCCCAGACCCCGCTCCCTAGGTGACTGCCTACCTGCATGGTAGATGGCCTGGGACGGTGCACTACCAGCACTGACAGCATATGGCCAGGCAGCATGGCAGGGGTGTGTGTGTTGGTGCCGGAAGGGGCAGTGGCACCTGCCTGTAGTGGACCTAGGCCATGCCCTGTACCAGTACGTGGTGTGCAATGCAACAGAAAAGGTCTGGCTGAGTAGAAGTAAAGGTAGCCCCAGGGACTGCTGGGCTTCTGTGGCAGCAGTATGGTGCAGTACACACAGCCAGTGTGTCCTGGAGCAGAGGGTTCACAGGTTCAGATCCCAGCTGTGGATCTTGCAGAGCATGTCCCCATATTTTAACCTACAATGCAGATACAACATCAACATGTGCAATCCCCAAAGCAGTGGCCAAAAGGGGTGCAAACACCCTCTCACACAGGCGCTACTATCCAAAGCTACATGCAGAGTCAGACTGTTGGCCCAAGCATGGAGCCATAGTCACCACCAGAGCACTACTACTACCTCCTGCACACTGGCAATGTCGGCACTGTGATCAGGACCAGTGTGGCGGGCAGGGTTGCCAACAACCCCTATCTTTGCACAATGCTGCAATAGGAGTGTGTGTGTGTGTGTGTGTGTGTATGTGTGTATGTCCATTGTTTTGTGGCTGCCTACACCTCACTGGGCCCACAATGTCCCACTGTTACCAGCGTTAGCCTGCAAATGTGCATAATGAGGAGCAAGGTATTGTGGGTATGGCCCGGGCAGGGTGGACTGTGCAGGATGCATCTGCAGAGGGTGTAGGGCAATGCCTGGGACATTGTAGTGCCCAACCACCACCTGCTTGGACAAGGTGGCCACAGCACGTCTTGCTGTTAGAGCACTCTCAAACTGACCAAACAGTGACCATGGCATGGCTATGTTCCCACATAGTACTACATAATATCGGTCTCAGGTGATATATGTGTGCCCCCTGTTCAGGAGGGCCAGTCACTGGGGCACCTGCTGGGTGCCTCTGCCATGCAACCCAGGTCTGGGTGCACATAGTTCCACTGTGAAGATGCAAGATGGACTGGCTAGTGGAGTGTCCATGGTTAGTTTGTGCATGGCTGGAACACCTGGCGTGGTGCAGCAGGTACAATCTGACTGTGCCTGCTGCTGGTGAATGTCAGACCATGGTTGGGGGCTGGGGAACAGGTATAGTCCTAGAACTGGTGGGAGCACAGAGGAAAGGCAATGGACAGGTAGTCTACTGTAGTGCACAGTATTGCGGCGTACGTGTTTTGCATCTTACATGTGTTGCAGTGAACATGCGTACAAGCCGAAGCCGCGCAGTGCTCATAATAATGCATGTGAGGTCTGTTTGGGATGTGCGTTGTTACGCGCCATAATCTAACCACATATTTTAAGATGCTTAGACGTATCTCACTTAGGGAGGTCTATAACATCACACACATTGTGTGCGCTGCGCATCAGATGCCCTGTTACGCGCGTTCTCCGCAACGCGCGTAAACCGCAACACATGTAAGCCACACTACTGCATGATAATCTAGCAGACATGATGGCCACTTGGTGGAACATATTTGCATTGTGCTTATTGTGGTTGTTTGGGATAGTGGTTGCAGATGTGCGTGGAGCCAACGTAGGTTGTGGGTTTGGGTCCCACAAGTTCCTTTTCCTTTCTTTTTGTTTGTTCTGCTCACCTTACCATACAATGGCTCTGGCTTTGTCCCTTCTCCACACACCCTTTCTTCTCTTCACTGTATACTGCAGTGTCCACTCCATGCAGCTGATCCGTCACATGCTAGTTGTTACATATGCTCCCTTTCTTTGGGTTGTCTGGGTGGGCAGGTGGCTCAGTGGTTTGGTATTGGTGACGGTGAGCTGTGTTTGTGCACTTCAGTGTACTGGTTCAATTCCCTCTTACTCCTTTTTGGATTCCTTGCCCATTTTGCCCTTATACACACACCATTCACACAGCTGGCCCTTCAGACCATCCCCTGGCACCTTTTCTGTTACTGTTGTTTACTCCTCTGCATGCTGTGTTTCACTGCACACCATTACATGGTGTGTGTGCATGTGTTAACTGTGGCTCATGTTCCCATTGCAGACTGTGATATCAGCTGCCTGTGGTCTATGGCCTTACACCTATGGCTCCGTTTCTCATGAGGCACCATGTCTGCACATCCCTCAGCACATCTTCTACTGTCTGCGCGCCTTAGATTGCAACCCCTTCAGACGCGCTGCTGCTTCCCGTCGGCTGTGATGTTCACTCACGGTGGGTCCATGGCTCACTGTACTGCACGTTAGGCACCTTGTTACGCACTTTACCTGACATAGCTTGCTTTAACGATGCACCGCCCACTCCTTTATATGGGCATCCGTAACATTACCGGGGAAATTAATGACGGTAACATTACCGTGGTTTAGTAAGCATACCCCTTAGTCTTTCTTATTTCATGGAAATTCACTCAGCTTTTAAGGTATTTATATACGCCAAAAGCATCCATACATGGAAGATCTTCCCATTCACTCATGCACAACTACAAATTAATCATAGATAAAACAGGATAATATGTGCTTAACCATTCTCCAGAGGTTGTTATATGCAGTTATAAGAAGCTCTGTGATTTACTATTTATAAAATAGAACACAGTTAAAGTATAGCATGAATATTGCTAATTCTTTTTCCCATAGATATATACAAAGAACAACCACTAGGTCCAATTGGCAGCAGCGTTTTTGAGAGATAAAGCTACATGATTGTGAGATTATGTTTAAGATTATTTTACAGGGATACTGGATTTGGCAATTGTGATGAAGGAAGGACAAAGACAAGGGACCCCCCCCCCCCCCAAATAACCATCCCTTTTCTTGTGCTTGAAAATAAGTTTAATCCATGATGTGCAAGTTTTGTTTTCTAGGTTTCACAGGTCTGAACTTATCCCAGTTAAGAGAATTTGTCTGCTAATTTCATTCCATGTGTAAAAATGCAAATGCTGAGATGTTCATTATATAAATAGGCCTAATGGCCTAATGGGAGACAGCCAACATGGCTTTAGACAAGGAAGATCTTGTCTTACTAATCTGATCTGTTTTTTTGAAGGTGTGCATAAACAGGTAGACAAAGGTGAGTCGGTTGATATAGTGTATCTGGACTTTCAGAAAGCTTTTGACAAGGTCCCCCATCAGAGATTTTTGGCGAAGCTAAAAAGTCATGGGATAGGAGGCAGTGTACTATTGTGGATCGGGAACTGGTTAAAAGATAGAAAGCAGAGGGTAGGGCTAAATGGCCAATATTCCCAATGGAAAAAGGTGAATAGTGGAGTACCCCAGGGATCTGTACTGGGTCCGCTACTTTTTGACATATTCATAAATGACCTGGAAAAGGGAATAACTAGTGAGGTTATCAAATTTGCAGATGACACAAAACTGTTTAAAGTTGTTAAAACCCAAGAGGATTGTGGAAAACTGCAGGAGGATCTGGATAAATTGGAAGACTGGGCATCCAAATGGCAGATGAAATTTAATGTGGACAAGTGCAAAGTTATGCACCTAGGAAAGAACAACCCACACTATAGTTACACGATGCAAGGCTCCACATTAGAAACCACCACCCAGGAAAAAGATTTAGGAGTCATCGTGGATAACATGTTAAAACCCTCCGCCCAGTGTGCAGCGGCGGCCAAGAAAGCAAATAGAATGCTAGGTATCATAAGGAAAGGGATGGAGAATAAAACAAAGGATATTATAATGCCTCTGTATCGCTCCATGGTACGACCGCACCTTGAAATTCTGCAATTCTGGTCACCGTATCTTAAAAAGGACATAGAGTTATTAGAAAAAGTACAGAGAAGAGCCACCAAATTGGTGAAGGGGATGGAAGGCTACTCCTATGAAGAGAGGCTAAAAAGGTTAGGGCTCTTTAACCTAGAAAAGAGACGGCTGAGGGGAGATATGATAGAGGTGTATAAATTAATGAATGGAGTGGAACGGATAAACGTGGATCAATTGTTTACGCTATCAGAATATAGAAGGACTAGGGGACATGTAATGAAGCTACAGGGTAAACTATTTAAGACAAATAGGAGAAAATATTTCTTCACTCAACGTGTAATCAAACTCTGGAATCTGTTACCAGAGGATGTAGTAAGGGCTGTTAGTATAGCTGGGTTTAAAAAAGGTGTGGACATGTTCCTGGAGGAAAGGTCCATAAACCACTATTAAAAAGGGACCCAGGATATCAATGCTTGGCCTAGTACAAGCACTGCAGAACCTGTGTCTTTTGGGGAAACTGCTAGGTACGTATGACCTAGATTGGCCACTGTTGGAAACAGGATACTGGGCTTGATGGACCTCGGTCTGACCCAGTATGGCATTTCTTATGTTCTTATGTTCTTATGTCCCTGCCTGTGGATCAAGACTCTGCCTATATAGTACTCCCTTATCCAAAAGAAATCTTGGGAGGATATTCCTCTCAACCTGGGCATATTCAAATGCCTGTTTTAGTGCAGGATCCGCTTGCTGCTCCTTGGGGAAGGACGGGAACTTTTTAACCAATTCGGCGGTAACCCAAGGTAACCCTTGTCCGGCCTCCATCTCAGCTCTCCCCTGAACCCTACGCTGTCTTTCCCTGCGTTTCTCAGCCTTTCCCTTTCTAGGCCTATCAGAAGGGGAAGCTATTAGGTCATCGTGTGTTGGTAGTTCACCTAGTGACTCCTCTGGGGGTTCATCTTTTATATCTGGAGTCGCTGACTGGGATCGAGTAGACACCAGACCCACTTTTGGATGTAGGCCCTTCTCCAACCCTCTTCTGAACTGGGGCCAGTCCTTACCCAGCACTAGGTCATAGGGCAATCTTGGGACTATCGCTACCAGGACTTCCCTCTGTATTCCTAAACCCTTTATTGATAGCTTGTGCATGGGATAGAAGGAGGATGCACCGTGGATACATCTGATTCTGACCCTGCCCTCTGGTTGGCTCGGGACTGACTCACTCCGGGCTTCAATTGCCTGCCAGAGTCTCCTAGAGATCATACTCTGGTCAGCACCTGAGTCGAGTAGAGCGTTAGTAGAAATGCCTTGGACCTCAACATTCAAAAGGAAACCTTCTCGTACCTGTTTCACATTAGCACTTACCAATGCTGTACGTGCCTTACATTCCTTTTGTATGTGACCTAGTTTTCCACATTTGAAACATCTTTTCTTCGCCCACCTACTCTCTTGCTTAGGCAAATGACTTTTATACATTCCACATTTTGCATTGGTCCCTTTTCTGATTTTCCAAAACTAGCCTCCGCTGATATTCTCAGAGCGCCCCCTTTTGCCTGACCCACCAATTCTGCCTCTAAATACCGCCCGGTCAGCATGGCTGCCTCTGCTGTGGTCCGGTAGTTTTACAATATCAGAAAAGATTGAATTTCCATAGGGACCGCAGCCATGAACTGCTCTAACACAATTGTATCTATTACTGACTCCATGGTTTTTCCTTCTGGAGCTAACCATTTTAAAGTTAAGCTTCTGACCCTTTGGCACAGAGCCTTAGGTGTCTCACCAGCTCTTAACTTTGTAGCTCTCAGCATGCGATGGTAGACCATCGGAGTTAAACCCAAGCGGTCCCGGATAGCCTTTTTGAGCTCTCCATAATCTGTAGCAAGAGCTGCTGGCATGGCCCTGTAGGCTGCTAGTGCCTCTCCCGTGAGGGATGTGGCTAACTGTACTGCCCATTGTTCCATTGGCCACCCCACAGTATGGGCAACTCTCTCAAACGCTTCTATGAAATCATCAACATCATCGCCTATTGCAAGTTGTCCAAATGAAAAAGTCCCACAAGTCTGTGGTCCTACCACACAGGTATGTGTTGTCGCATCCAAAGTCGATGGAGTTGGTATTGCTCCCACTGTCGCTTTCTGGCTGGCGAGCAATGCCTCCATTAAGTCCACTACCGGCTTCTGTTGGGCCTGCAAAGCTGCTGCAGCCTGTTCATACGCACGATGAGCCATCTCTCGTTGCTTCTCGAACTGAGATGCCATCCATTGTAGAACTTCTCTGGGATCCATTTCCACAGTCTTCTCTGCGGGAAGAACAAAAGACAAACAAAGCCCACCAAGCGCGGTACTACAAAACTTTTGTTAGTCCCTTCTAACGTGAATGCCTGGAAACCTCTATCCTTTTCACTTGAATCCTAATTACCCATGCCCAAATACTCTTTACCTGAGCACAGGCGTAGACTCATGCCTTAAAAAGGAGTGTTTCACTGGTCCTCAGTCGTCTTTAGCCGACACTGCCAGCGATTTTCCACACTGCAATTCACAGCACAGCTCAGCCGTTCTAGTGATTGAAGAAACCTTTGGCATATATCCTGGAGTGTTTGTAAATCCTGATATACCAATAATGATCCAACAACTACGCCACTTGTCATGCCCTAGCCCTCCGCCTCAGGCTAAGGGTTAGGGTTGCCATTATGTTCTCCTTATAGAAGGTGGGATAAACTATTTTGCTCCAGCTAAGACTGCTGGGAGTAGTAGTTCTTTTGCCTTCTAAGAATAAATAGTCGTGAAACCAGTGGTAAAGGCAAAGATGACAAACTTTATTCCCCAGACAAAAGGTTCTATGCAGGTTGCATCAGGATAATTCTTCAGTTGTTCGCTCAAGGTTATTTGCACAAGAATGCTGGCTGAGCTTCACACTCTTTACTCAAAAGTGCAACTGCTTAACAGATAAAGAAAAACATAGCAGCTTCCTTCAACAAAGAACAATATTCTCTTTTCCTTTGTCTTCCCTCAGCTCTCCAATATACACTAGCAAAGGGATTCAATGTCATCAGCTAAACACAACGTACAGTCCATAGGTACTTCAGCTGATAATGAATCATTCTCATTACAGTCCACTTGCATTTCCTCCAACTCCTGAACTGCAGTGTTTTGCTTCAAGCTACTATCATACATCTTAGGGGTTCTGTGTCTCCTTTGAGCACAGCTCTGTGATAGGGATTACAGGTACCTGAGGTTGTGGAGACTCCTCTCTGGCTCTGTTCAGCAATCTCTCTCCAGCTATGGGGAAGCAGTCTCTGGTTCCCTTGTTGGAGTTCCCCCCTGGAGCTCTGCCCCAGTTCCCTGTTCCAGGCTAGGCTTTGCAGACCCTTGGACTGAGTCCTGGGCTCCCACCTCTGAACTCTCTGAACCTTTCTATCCATTACTGGGGTTTGAAGGTTTCTCTTCTCCCCTTCTGCTCTGATTGCTTCACCTCCACTTCTCCAGCTGTGTTTCCTCCTGTGTTCCCTCTCGAGTGCTGTCATTGTGTTTCTCCTGTCTCTTCCTTGTTCTTCCCTTCTCCACCTGCTTCCTCGTCCTCCTTGTCCCCCTGACTCTCTCTCTAGCCAGGGTTTATATTCCTGCTCTCTGAGCCATGTCGCTGCCTCTCTGGACAGGTGTCTGTAATTATGTTTCAAGGTTGCTACTATGTCAGCAGAGCTTGGGTGTGGCAGCCTAGCTTCAGTTTCTCTGTGCTTGCTTTCTTTTGGCAAACGCTGAAACGTGTGTACTGCAAGGATGTCACTTTTCTTAAAGGTAAAATCATTCTTTTCTTCTACTTCCATATGCTCACTAGAGGCTTCCTCATCACAGTACATAGACCTTTCTTCATACTAATGTATCCTTGTAGACTAAGGCTTCTTGAAACATCAAACATCAAACAACTATTAAAACTTAGTGCTACTTTTAAGTGAGCTGTAGGTAAAATATATAAATTTATATTTTCAATAAGAAGCAAAACACAGTATAAGTTAACAATGCCCCTTTTACACTAAAGTTAATTGGTCTAGCAACAGGTGGACATGTGCTCATTCCAAATAACTCTCTGCATATGTCCTAATTAACATTAAACATTTAATATAACTCAAATCCTTATGACATGAAAATTATTCTTTCAAACAATTTTATAACAGGAATCTCAATAGGAAGAAGTATCCCCCAAGTGTATTTAGAGTCTATAAACTAACTAAGGGGTTTAGGAAGAACAATAGGTACAACAAAATGGGCACTTTCCTTAACTTCAGAAGAAGTACCTGAGCTGGAATGAAACAAATTTGAATCTGCTATATAAGGAAAATCACAATATTGAAATGATTACTTCAACTAAGGGGGATTTAATACTTAGGTTATTAGTGTCTAAAACCAAAACAAAAATCAGCATGTACTGCTGTCCCTACAATAGATCTCTACCCAATCCAGCAATGCAAAGAGCACACTTAGGGGGATATTTACTAAACTGCGGTAATGGTACATAATGCGCGTAATGTAATGTTAACGATCGTTAAGTAACGTTAACGCGCGTTATGATGCGTTAACGATCGTTAACGTCTCATAATGCGCTTTAACGTAAGTTAACGATCGTAAAGTTCCGCGGCGTGGTAAAACACCACAGAAGGTGGAGAGAGGGCGGAGAGAAGGGGTCAGTGGGCGGAGTGTGGGCGGGGAGAGGCTCCAGGCATTGGCGTTCTATCTTGACTGCACTAAGGACTGTCGCTAATCCTCTCAGTTGTTTTTCTCCTTAGACCAAAGTCATCTGGGGACACCGGTATCCAAGAGAACACTTTCAAACTGGTTAGCAGTTTGCATATCCTTCACTTATTCGCAAGCTGGGATGTCACACCATGTGACAGCTCATAATGTCAGAACCATGGCTGCTACTGTGGCTAACCTTTGCTCTGTCCCTATCTCAGAGATCTGCCAAGCGGCGACATGGTTGTCTTTGCATACCTTCACTGCGCACCATTGCCGGGGCAGACTCCAGCAATGATGCTCAATTCTGACAAGCTGTTCTGTGTAACCTTTTTCAAATTTAGACAACTTGCCCTCCGCCCATCCAACTACCTCGCAAGGAGTGCTCTGAACGAGTTGAGTCTGTCGGATCCCTGCTGCAACATCTAGCTGTGCTGGGATTCTTTTCTTGCTCAGTTGTCTTGGGCTAGGGAGTCCCATATATGAAGACTGACCTCCTGCTTGTTCCTGAAGATAGCGTAGTTACCTGTAACAGGTGATCTCTGGGAACAGCAGGAATCAGTCTTCACAACTCGCCCACCTCCCCATCAAGTTGTCCCATTTTTGTTCTCATTCTTGGTATACAATATTTTTATTTCTCCACTATACACCTGACTGAGGAGACCAGGAGGGAAGGCGTGAAGGCAGCCACACATGCATGGAGGAACACTCCCAAAAGCATTCCTATTGGATTCTGGGGAGTGTTCCCACACCGGGCTCTGTCGGTGCTGACGTCACCCATATGTGAAGACTGATTCCTACTGTTCCCGGAGATCACCTATTACAGGTGAGTAACTACGCTTTCTTGTTTCTCTTTAATTATAAATGCAACATCATTTCTTCTGTCTTTCATTTCTGACATAGTATACCATCTAATCATCAGATTCAAAGTGTCCAGTGCTAGTCATTTGCTGCCACTAAACATATCAAGTTGTACATGTTTTCTTTCATTCTTGATCACCTCCAGTTTCCCTTGGTTCATGCTTTGAACATTCCATGACCCAATTCCTGAGACGTTTTTTCAGTTTCTGACTCTCATTTCATTCCAGTCACATCATAAATGCTGGTTTTACTCTGAAGAGTCTTCATCTCTTCCTCAGTAGCCCACTGAGTGCCTTCTGAACTGGGGGTCTTATCTTACAGCACTATATTGTAATTTATTGTGGGGGGGGGGGGTTGTGACTATGCTTTGTGTTTTCATTGCAAGATATGGAAGTAGATTGATGGGCTTTTCTTCCATGCAGGTAATTGCCAGAGAAATATGATCCTCTACAGCTAACACCATCCCATACTGCTGCTGCCCAAATGGGTAGTTTGTCTTAGTCTGGCACTTCAGCTGAGTTCTCTCCATCTTGGAAGACCCTGCCAATTATTGATCTACCGATAGCATAGCTGTCGGTATCACTGATGCATGCACATCCTTGAGCCATGACAAGCCACAAACCAAGCAAGCATCTGTATGCATATGGGGGGTTATTTTGCCAGAGATGGACATGGGTTGTACGTCCGAGTTGGACATTTGGAAGGAGAGGACTTTGAATGTGGCATCACAGAAGTGGGCAGATCTGGACGTCCCCATGGTCGGTATGTGCAAATACCTGCATCCCAAAATGGGCATATCTGAAGGCATTTCAGGGCATGGCCTGGGCAGAGCAAAGATGCAGACATAGAAAGCATATTTCACATAGCATCCCATATGTGTCATGTGCAGCAGTCAGACTACCGCCCTGGACTTGCTATAAAGCACTGACAGGTATGAGACTTTGCTGTCTATGCTGTCCGTGAAGGCAATTGTGCTAGGAGAAAAGTGAAGGAAATAGAGAAGGAGAGTGTGAATGCAAGAGAGAGAAAGAGAGGGGATCTGCCTGCTGTTGCTATCTGCCCAGTGAAACTCTGTTTCCCAGACCTGTACTTAGTCGATCCACCCCTGCCGTCCCAGCTTCGATAGACACTGACCTGTCCTATACCCCCTACCACAGCCACAAGCATCCGCCTGCCCCACCATCCCCCCATTATGATCCCTGGACCTCATAACCCTAGTGTTTGCAAAAGTTACACCATCAGTGCAAGTGCATGCTTTGTGTTAGTGGGGTCATTGTGTATGTATAGGAGCAGGGGAGGGTGTGTGAGTAGCTCCTAGTTGAGTGTCCCTGTGTGTGTGTCCATAGTCATCCCTGTCAATGCACACAACACACTGCAGAGCATGTTGGTAGCACAGAGTAGTCAACATTAGGGAAAGGGGCAAGTAGTAGTGGGCCCCCACGGGTGTTAGTGCAGGTAACAGGCATGTATCGGGTGAAGCCATTGAGGAGGAGATGCAGAGGGAGAACAGGAGGGCATGCAGGGTACACCCATACCATTGAATAGAACAACTGAGAAACCAGTACATGGGGCTGACAGATAAGTGTTTGACACACATCCAGGTTGACAGAATCACCATAATGCACCTGTGCCAGGAGCTAGATCAAAATATCAGTGCCAGCACACAGTGAAGCTGACCCATACCACTGTTTGTAAAGGTCACCACAGCCATCACAGTTCTGGTGACAGGCACCTTCCAGGCTATGTTAGCAGCAACGGCAGACATCAGCCAGTCATCTATGTTGCTCTGTCTCATTCAGTTCCTCGCTGCATTCCCCAGGATGGCATCATATATAAGCTTTCTGAGCACCACCAACAAACCATAATGGACTTTCATGGGGTAGCAGGCTTCTCAGTTGAGCTTGGAGTCATTGACGATACCCATGTTGCCCTATGGCCCCCGCACCCCCGGGAAGCAATATACAGTAATCACAGGAACATGCAGGTGGTGTGCGATGCTGAGGGTGAAATAACCGATCATCCTCCATTTCCCAGGGGAAGACATCAGTTACCACAATTCATTTATCCTGTCACAGTCAGGAATTTACAAGCACATCTGCAGTGGGGAGATCACAGGTGGCTGGCTCCTAAATAAGTGTGCACCTCCCTGGGCAATGCATCACACCATGGCTACAGCTAATGCCATGCTGCAGGGGTTGGAAGGGAGCTCACCACAGAACAAGCAGAGTGAGAGGCGCCACACGGGCAAACTAATGATAGAGTGGGAGACAGCAGCAATGTGCAGAAGCCAACACACGCTGATTGTGTCATCAACCCCCTTCATATCTCATGCTACAGGTGATCGGGGTTACCCATTAAGAAGCTGGCTACTGACCCCAATAGTCAACCCTCACAATGAGGCTGAGGCGCACTACAACAGAGCACACAGGGCAATGCATGCTGAGTGCACATTTGTCCAGTTAAAAACATATCTCCATTGCCTGAGCAGGTTGAGGGGTGCTGTACAACCCTCAAAACATCTGCCAGATCTTCATATCCTGATGCATACTGCACAACCTGGCCAAGAGGAGGAGAAAGCCCATGCCACTGGAGAGTGCACCTGAAGACAATTAAAATGAGGAAGGTTATGACAGCGGTGGCAACGATACAGGCCAGCCATGTGCTCAGGGTAAGTGAGTAAGACAGCATTTGTTATTCATAAGTATCACAGAATGCATACAGCATAAGCCCCATGCCCATCCCCCCACATCCATCCCCCCTTCACCATCCCCAACTGTATATCCCACCCTGGCCATCCTCTGTCCCCAACCCATCCCCAGCTGTCCCAGGTGGTGCACATCTGAGCCCTACAGCTCACTCAACCCCACCACAACACTTTCCCCACCAACACGCACTGCCCCAGTACGCTTGCTGCCTGCACCCATCTGCCCATATGACATATTGCCTGGCCCTGAACCTTAGCCGTATGCCCCTGCTTGTAAACGCCAGTGGTTATGTGTGATGCTTGCCCCCTACCCTTGGTGCGACCCTGTGCTCTGTAGCCCCTCCTGGCACTGGCATTACCTTACTGCAGACCTGAGAGGGATCCACCATGGCACCACTGGTCTCAGATGAGTTTGAACTCTCCTCCTCTGAACAAGATGCTGCCTGTGCAATAGCTGCATGAAATTTTGGAAATCGCATGATGGTGCCGGTGCCGGTGCCAGTGCCAGTGGGGAGTGGACCAAGGATGTTGCTTATTGATGGGCCAGCATACCTGCAGGTTTGTGGTCCAGCCATCCTGCTATCCAGCTGGGATGCTGCTGTGGTAGCTGGAAGTGATGTTGCCGCCTGGGCAAGGGCATGCATCAACTGCATTCCAACATGTTTCCACTAGAGTCTCCAGGGACTTGCTGATATCTTCCAGCCTTCTTTGAGTGCACACATTGCTCTCGTTCCTCTCCAGCAGTGGTCTGAGGATGCCAGTTTGTGCCTGTTCCATCTTGAGAAGCTCTTCATTCTGCCTCAATAGGCAGTCCCCATAGCGCAGAAGTCACTGTCTGCACCTGTTGGTGGGTCAAACCTCCCCCTCTGAGGTGTATGCTGCCTCCTCAGCAGGTATTTCCAATGTGACTCCAGGGTTATCAGGCATCTGCCCCATCACTGTCTCCTCCATTTCCTCTATCTCCTGTTGTTCCTGCAGACTCATCTCCGTTGGATTATCCTTCACCCTATCCATCAGGTCTCCCATTTCCTCCAGCCTCAATATCTGCTGACTGCCTGTTCTCGATGTGCTTGCTGTGCGTGCATGTCTGCCTGATCCCCTCCAGATGACCATTGTCTTTCTCCTGGGACTGCTGGACCACTCTTCTATTCTTGCACCAGTACCTGCAAGTGAAAGGAAAACAACAGTCTGTCTGTCCAAGAATCCCTGGCCAGCCATGATGCTAGGGTGACAAATGTTAAAGTTTACATTACAGGGGTCTGTCACCCACCTCTTGGCTGTGATGCCACTCACCCAATAACCCTCCCCCGCATAGACTGACCTCCCACCTAGACATGCTCCCGACTACTCCCCTACTCTTCCAAATTCCCATCCACCCTTCTCTGCTACACCCTTATGATCATTGACAATCACAAGCCAGCCAAGTATTAACCACAATATACCTTAACCAATGTGTACAAGTTCCCCCTCAACCTATAACCCACACAACCAAACCAGGTTAAACGCAAAAGGAATGATGACACTCATCCCTGTTCAAGTTATGTTCACTACATGTTTATTATAAGTTCATAAAGATGAATTTGTTTCAATTTGCCTGAAAGTCCCCTGTAAATCCATATACCACATTTATTGTAAACCACTTTGGCAGCATGTAAAGTGGTATAGAAGTGACACTAAATAAATAAATGTCCTAGAGGTATCCAGATTGCCAACACCACAGCAACATCTACAGTGCCATGTTCCTCCAGCTCTGTCAGAGCTTGGTTCTGTCCAGACTTTTTTTCTGCTGCTTTTGCCTTCATCTTCTGTTTCACCACCCTACATTTATTAGTCCTCTATATCCCAGTTACAGTGGTACATGGCATTCAGTATGGTACATATGCCATGCCACAGTGCTTATGATGGGCACTGTAGCTTGAGGCAGCGTTACCAAATAAGATGGTATGTTTGTCCAGTACATGGCACACTAGCAGCTTGACCTTCCCTGCACTGAAATTCTCTTTCCTACTTGACACTTTTGTCTTTGGGGCCATGACTCACACACTACTGTCATCTGTTGCATGCCCATGCACCACATTCAGTGATATGTACATATGGTGCTGTGAATTTGAACATCCTGATGCCTTGCATATGCACATCCCTCAATCAAGCATTTCCACGTTCAAAATTAACCATCTGCCAGTGTGTCCTCATGTCTTGAAGTCCAACTGAACATTTACATAATTGACATCATAGATATCCCAGCTCCGAGCATGGGTTAGACAGGGCCTGACTGCACCTGCAGCATTCTGCCGCATGTCCAGGTTACCCAGAGAGGCATGGCAAGGAATGGTGAGGCCTATCTTTGGCCTGGTCATTCCTTCTGGAACAGCATGGATGGGTGCTGCAGTCAACATGGTGCCTGTGCTACAGTGTGGATATATAATAATGGGCATATGCATGCAGTCGATCCTTGTGTAGCAGACTCCTTTCACAAGGGAGCAATGTTCGAGCCATATGCCTATTGCATTACCAGGATAGCAATCGCACATGGGTATGGGTGTTGTGCACTTGTGCTAGTGATGTCTGTCCAGGGAACCTAATGGTGCAGTGTGTACATGTGCTGTTGATGATGGGGCTGTCGCAGTGCAAAGGGAGAAGGGACCATGTCAGGATGGTTGTCTGTGTTGTCTGCGGGTCCTATATATGCTGTAGGTGCTCTCAAGGTTAGTTGCACCATTGCCTTACTACACATGTCTAGATCATGACACAGGTTTACTACACATGTCTAGATCATGACACATGTTCCAATTTGCTGGCACAATGTTGGCTAGCCTGAGAATGATGGGCCATTTTTTTATCTTTACCTTTATTCATCACTTGATATACCGCCCAAGCGTATGCATCATGACAGTGTACAATAAAATCAAATCAATTAGAAAGTAGAAAAAGAAAGGAGCGCCATTGCTTAAATAGAAAAGAGAGGGACAGGGAGAGACAGAAAAGGATAGCTAGACAAGGTGGCTGAGGGTGGAGAAAAGGCCTGATGAGGGAACTGGTGGGGCAAGGTAACTTTAGGGATTGGGGAGGTCGAAAGCCTGCTGAAAAAGGTGAGTTTTGAGTGAGCTCTTGAAGCGTTGAAAAGAGAATTTGGTACGAAGGGCAAGGGGGAGAGAGTTCCAGAGTGCAGGGGCCAGGAAGAAGAAGGCAGAATGACGTGTAGATTCTAGGTGGACTGAGGAGGGGGAGGGAAGGAAGTGGCGATTACCGTGTGCTGAACGGAGGAGATGGGGAGAAGGCTACAGGCGGATGGAGTCAGCTAGATATTGGGGAGAGCCGGTGTGTAGTGCTTTTTGGGTGAGAATGAGAATTTTATAGAGGAAACGGAAGCTGAGTGGAAGCCAGTGCAAATGGAAGAGGAGAGGAGTAATGTGATCTCGAGTGGAGGAGTGGGTGAGCAGACGTGCAGCTGTGTTTTGAACCAATTGGAGGCGCCGGAGTTGATATTGTGGGAGACCTGCTAAGACGGTGTTACAATAGTCCAGCCTTGAGAGAACAAGTGAAATGACTAGTGAAGTGAGAGAAGAGGAGGGGAGGAAGGGGCGAACAGCACGAATCTGGCGTAGGAAGAAGAAGGAACGATGGATAAGCAAAGAGATATGGTGGTGAAAGGAGAGGGAGGAATCAAGAATAACCCCAAGAGGGAGGAGACCAGAGGAATAGGGGTAGAAAGGAAGAGAGGGGAGCAAGTAGGAGGAGGTGAATTAAAGGAAAGCCAAAGTGCAGCTGATTTGGAAGGGTTAATGTGAAGGAAATTACTGCTGATCCAAGAAGCAACACGGGCGAGACAGAGGTTAAGGGCAGAGAGATCTGGTGAGAGGGAACTAGTATGATGGATAAGAAGGATGTCATCAGCATAGAAGTAACCGGAAATACCTGACTGTTGAACAATGAGTGCCAGGGGGGCGAGAAACATATTACAGAAAAGGTGCGAGAGGAGAGAAAAGAGCGAAACCAAGAAAGAACAGGTCCGTGGATCCCAAGGTCAGCCAGATGGGCTAGGAGGGTACAATGGTCTACAATGTCAAAAGCAGAGGATAGATCCAAAGCCACCATAAGGGAAAGGTCATCTCTGTCGTGGGATTGGTGCACTTCGTTCAGAAGGGAGGTGAGTGCAGTCTCAGTGCTGTGGCCCGTGCGAAAACCGGATTGACGAGGGTGAAGGGAGAGGGTGGAATCAAGATGGGCAGAAAGTTGGGAGAACACAAGCTTTTCCAGGGTTTTGGACAGGAAAGGAAGGTTGGATACAGCATGCCAATTAGCTGGAATGGATTGATCAAGGGATGGATTTTTAAGGAGTGGATGAATAAGGGCGTGTTTCCAGGCTCAGGGGAAAACCCCAGAGGAGAGACTGTTGTTGAAAATGTGAAGTATATAGGGAAGCAAGGTGAGGGAAGGGTCTAACAACCAAGAGAAAGGTAAAGGGTCAAGTGGGCAGGTGGTTTTGTGAAAGGTGGCAATAGATTTGGAAAGCTCGGTTGCGGTGATTGGGCGAAACATATGCCAGGTGTGGGGGAAGACCCCATTAGAAGGAGGGGGAGAGAGGGTGGAAGATGAGTGAGTGGAGGGTGAAAGGGGGGGTGGGGACAAAGGTGGAGGGCAGGTTGGGAAGGTAGCGCGAAGAGACTCAATTTTCTTAGAGAAAAAAGAGGCAAGACAATTGAAATCACGTGCATTGGGGGGAAAGACGGGGGTTGTGGATGGAGTGGACAAAGCTGTAACAGAATGGAGGATCCTGAATAGTTGTTGTGATGAACTGGAAGAAGAGGAGATACAGTATGTGCAGTATGACCGCTTAGCGTCAGTGATCATTGTACGGTAAGACACCTGTAAGCTGTGGAAAGTAGTGAACGAATTTGAAGTAGGATGCTTGCGCCATGCTCGTTCTGCACGGCGAAGATAGGTTCTCTGAAGAAAGAGGCCAGGATGGAACCAGGGGTGATGTGACGAGGGACGAGATGGAGGGAGAGGACGAAGGGGAGCATCGGCATCACAGGGACCTACCCCCGAGTGAGAATCCAGAATGCTGGCACTGGAGCGCAGCGTTTCTGCTGCCCAGCAGGTGCTTCCGCCCAGCATGGCTGGCTCACGCCCCGAGCCTCTGGACCCTCAAAGCAGGGATCCATGATTGCCCTGGAAACCCCTGAGAGCCGTGGGCCTCATGCGGGTCCTCGGCATTGGTCTCACTCGCCATCCCGTTCCTCAGGGGCGAGGTCTTCCAAGGCAAGCACCCATAGCTCCAGAAGGGCCTCAGCCACAGAGCAGGGCAACCATCTTGACTTGGAGTCTTACTCGGACCTCTCAGACTGGGAATCAGATGGGGACACTTCCCCCAAAACCCGCACCCGGGATATGCCTTCTGATCTGTCCCCTCCTACCTCGCAGAGGCGTTTGCCTCCCAAGGGCACCTCATTTTTGGTGTTTATATGAGACATGGCCCAGGCCCTCAACCTGCAAATGCAGACCAAGGAGGAACCGAGAGCCGAGGAATTGGACATCTTACAGTATGAGTCCCCACCTCAGGTGGCCCACTATGATGTCCTGGGCCCAGGCTACAGATGCAAAGCCATGCTATACTTCATGCTGTAGGGCCTGGCAAATGCAGTAGGATATGCTGTGTGCTTAGGCCTCATGGTGGGCCAACATTGCTGGCATGTATGAGAGCCCTGGAGGTGCAACAGACTCCAAACTCTGTTGCATATCGGGGATACCATGTGCACACACCTACTCTCCCCCACTTCCTCACCATCCCTGCTGTCTTCCATGTACCCTCCACTCCATCCTTCCAAAACCCTCCACTCTCATCCCACCACCCCTCCCTCCTCTCACATCCCTCCACCGCTCCCCTCACCACCTCATCCTCTTCAGTCCCCAAAACTGTGGGTGGTGAGCACTCCAGTTGTCCTTGCATGTCTCCCTCCATTGCCCATTGCTGTCTGGCCACATAGGCAAGGATGGCCATTCCTCCAGTTGGGTCCCGTGGCCACCATGATGCTGCTGCATCAGTCACTGCTCCACGAGGGGCTCGTCCAGCACCTCCTCTTTCTCTTTCTGCGAGGTGTCGATCACCAGCCTCCCATTGCCACTGCAAGTGCTGCCATGCTCTTCCTTGGCCTGACCTTCAAATCACAGCCTATTGGCCTCCTTTCCTGCGAAGAACTCCACTGCTGCTTGCTCCTGTGCTGGGGCATCTTGGACTGTGAACAAAGGGTTTCATGAAGTTATTCCTGCCTGTCACCATGAGCAACCCTTCCCCACAAGTCTTGTACTGTTCTGTCCCTCAGTAGGTCAGTGCTAGCAATGCATTTCCTTACCTTGCTGGTCCTACATAGCACACTGCAGCTGCTTCAGCAGATGTAGTCGCTTCCACGTGGCTGCTCTGAAATGGCACTTGAGGGCCTCAATTGATTGGCGGATCCTGTAGCACCTGAGGATTAACATATGAGGGTCAGTGATTTTGTAGCCAGCTGTGATTACAATATGTACCAGTCATGTCCATCTGTGCTCGCCTCAGCCATTCCAATGCTTTGAAAGTCCTGCACAGCTGCCAGATGTGCCCTACTGCTTAGGACCATGCCTTCGCTCATCCACCACTGTGTGCCCATCGCATCCCTGCAGGTCCAGCCCACTATACATATAGACTACTGCCCCTACATGGCCCTCAAGTCTCGGCCAATACCCACAGCCCTGTCTCCGCAGCAGCACTTAGTGGTGGAGGGTCATGTGGATCGCCCGACAGATGACTTGCATTTCTTGGCAATCCAAGGTGCAGGAACTCTTTGCTGGCAAGGATGAGGCATCAGACAGTCTTGTTCTTCATTCTGCAAAAGTTTAGGAGCCTCCCAGCCTCCCAGCCATCCTGCCATCTCCTTTAGTTGCCCTCATGCTGTGATACAACATAGCTGGACATGCTGGGGTATCATCCCTGCCATCTGTACATCCTGGTGCTGCTCTATCCTAGGGCATCCTCATTACTGCATTATGCATGGGCTGGACATGCAGCTGCCTTGTCCACCTGCATGTCCATTTTGCCAGATGTCCACAGCCTGAGCATCCAGAGGCTCTGTTCTGTTACTGCATTACCTTTCCAGGCATCCCCCTCTGGACTTCCTCTGGATGCCCAGTATGCCCTGTGCAAAATACCCCTCATAATGTGCAGTTATTTATGAAAAGGGAATTCACTGACAACAGCAACTCACTCAAATGGAAAAATGTTCATTGGAAAGTCAGGAATGGATGGAAGCTTTGGCTTTAACCCACACAAAAGAGAACTATCTTGGATTGCAATTATATATTTTTCTTGTTCTTCCTCAATTCATTTTGCTGACAGGACATTTCTATCTCCTTGACAAGGTTAAAATTCTAGACATTGCATTGGTTTAAACCTTAACTTCCAGTCCCACGTTTCAGATTGCTTTTGGCAATTCCATAATATTTGTAATATTCATCCCTCTTTGGAACTGAAAGACTTGGCCATTATTTTACACTCACTGGCTAACAATCAAATTGATTATTGCAATTCTCTGTAGCTTGGACTGATTCAAGAATTGCTGTATTATGTCCAACTAGTTCAAAATACCACTGCCAAGTTATTGTTTAAATTAAATCTTATGAATATATTTATTCTCTTCTTCAAAGCTTTCATTGGTTCTTGTGAAGGCTCATATGGTATAAAATTAAGCTTTTACATGACCTGGGTCTTATATTATTAAAATGTTGAAGAAGCAAATAGTTAGTAGGTTGCTATTCTCTGCATTTTCCAAGGGCAAAGTTGGTGAAGGCCTTTTCTGGTATATCACCTCTCTAGAATAAGCTACTAAAAGGAAAGCCATTCAATGTCAGATTTATATTTCTTTTTGAAAGCACAGTAAGGCCTGGTTGTTTGCCAAATGTACTTTTATTTGGTGTACACCACCTAGAGAACTAATATATTTGTGGTATATACAATTATATAAAAAGCAACTTTTATTCAGAATACCATTTCTGACATTGAGCATGCAGCCTTTTGATGCCAGACAGGAGATATGATAGAGACATTTAAATACCTCTGTGGCCAGACAGTTATTTGTTCCTCCAAACCTTTGCACTTGAAAAAAAAGAGAGAGGGTTGAAGAGGATATTATGGAAAAGAGTAGAAGGTTAGCATAGTGGTTAGAGTAATGGACTGAGAACCAACAAAACCAGAGTTCAAGTCCTACTGACTTTGGGCAAGTCACTTAACTCTCCATTACCTCATTCATGAAATTAGATTGTAAGCACTCTGGGGATAGGGAAATGTGTGGAGGGAAATTTTAAAAGGATGTCCAAGTGCAATCTGGGACATCTAAGCCAGAACATCTGAAAAAGATAAAAGCAGGCACATCCAGGTGAAGATACGCTTTTACACAACAGGGTACAGGTAAATGGAGCTCATTCTGAGGAGAAGGATGTTACCAGTGGTGTGCCACAGGGATCTTTCCTTGGTCCAATTCTTTTTAACATTTTTGTTAGTGATATTGCATAAGGGCTGTCGGGTAAGGTTTGCTTGTTTGCGGATGATACCAAAATCTGCAATAAAATAGACGTCCAGGAAGGAGTAGATAACATGAAGAGGGATCTAGCTAAGCTTGAAGAATGGTCGAGAATTTGGCAGCTTTATAAGTCTCTGGTGCAACCTCATTTGGAGTATTGTGTGCAATTCTGGAGACTGCACCTTCAAAAGGATATAAACAGGATGGAGTCAGTGCAGAGGGTGGCTACTAAAATAGTCAGTGGTCTTCATTATAAAGCATATGGGGACAGGCTAAAAAATCTTAATATGTATACATTAGAGGAAAGGCGGGATAGAGGAGACGTTTAAATACCTCTTGCATAAATTCAGAGAAGGAGAGCCTCTTTCAATTGAAAGTAAGCTCTGCAATGAGAGGACATAGGATGAGGGTAAAAGAGGATAGACTTAGGAATAATATGCGGAAATATTTCTTTATGGAAAAAGTGGTAGATGCAAGGAATAGTCTCCCAGTTGAGGTAGTAGAGTCGAGGGCAGTATCTAAATTCAAGAAAGCATGGGACAAACGCAGAAGATCTCTAAAGGGGCTATAATAGTTGATATGGAAGGGCAGACTTGATAGGCCATATGGTCTTTTTCTGCTGTCATGTTTCTAGGGTTCAGCTCCCACTGCTGCTATTATTGAGATTGTGCTGAGTACTGGGGATGACTGAGTACTTTCTTCTCTGCACCCTCTGGATGTTTGTCAAGCAAAACAAGCACTTTTTAGATGCCTGTTCATGCCTAGAGCAGGTCTAAACTTAGACATGATGCTGGATGTGCAAGGCATTTCTGAGAACAGGTAGGAATGTTCAGGTTCCTGAGAATGTCTCAGCTATGCCTCCAACATTTCTCCATTCAGACTTGGATGTCCTCATGCTGGGGACATTCACACACCTGGCTTATAAAATGGCTATGGAGAGGTTTCTATGCCTGTTTGCGGACATCCAAAGCACAAATAGAGCTTCCAGTAGGACCCCCCCCCCCCCCCCCACTGTACCTGCATAGAACTCACCTTAAACTACTACTGAAAAGGTGTGAGCTGTATCTAAAACAAAAAATGATAGGGAACTTTGGATAATGGAGAAAAGGAGAAATTTAAGACAGCGGTAGCAGGACCTATGCTACCTTTTTTTCTGCTGTGTACATGTGATTAATGTGTTGCCCCCAGTGGATTCCAATGGAGTCCTTCAGATGCTTTTCTTTAGTCCCAACATAATGAAAGATTTCCAATGGCTAGCTATGTTAGTCTGAAGTAGCAAAAATGACAGAGGCAGATGGTATCTTATAGATGATATTTTATAGACTGACCAATTTACTGAGGCATGCCTCTGTCATTTTTGTCCCAACAATAACTTAATAAGTGTATGAGTGTCCAAACATTATTTACATGTACAGTGGTGTTAGAGAGTGACTATCAGATTACTACATGACTTTCCTCCAGTGCCAAGTACGATAGATATGATGAGCTACTAAAAAAAACCCTGCAAAAAGACCACTCAGAGTCCATAGCAAACTCACAATCTATTTATTTATTTAACCGTTCTTTTAATACCTCTTTATCCTTCAGTCAAATTGGTTTACATTTTAACAGAACATTTACAATAAACAGGGAAGTCGACTTGGAAGAACTTTGATACATATATTTGGGGGGCAACTATGTACATTTATAAATGTATGGGGGTTTGAGGTAGGGGAGTATAGTGGTTTTTGGATGGGGTTAGGCCAAGGTTTTAGTGCTGGGGAGGAGTCTGCTATGCCATTGGTACCAACATGGTCCTGCTACTGCTGTCCTCATGTTGCTACCAGTGACATAGGAAAGTGTGGGAGGGAGGTTCTGGAGGTCAAATTTATGCTTTTAGGAAGGAAGTTGCAATCCAGAACCTCTAGGTTAGCATTCTTTGATTCCAGGGCCTTCTCTGATTCCAGCGTGGCACTGTTAAATTTCCTGGCTGGTTTAAGCTGTGGCCTGTTACATTTGGCCATACTGTTTCAATTGCTCTCTTGTCCAAGCTGTTTAGATGGCGACATTGTTAAACTGTTCATATGTTTCAGTTGTTTCGATGAATAACTGTATGTGCAGTTTACTGCTTGTTTGTGTTGGGTGAATGGAATATTAGTTTGTGTGGCCAGGTGAGGGTCTGTCGCAGGCCCGGAGAAGGGGGGCTTATTCTTTTGTTAACTGTAACTATATGTATAGTTTCATATGTGCTCTCTTCCTTTTTATTTTATACTGAGGAGAAGCATAGTGAAGGAGGGAGAGCTGTACCCCGCAAGTTACTCATCTTACTTAAGGTTTGAAGGCGAGGAGCCGGGGGGGGGGGGGGCCATGGGTTGGTTGGCTTGCTGTAGTGGGGGGGAGGGTCATCACAGTCGCATATCCCGCTGGGAACTAAGCGGCATTGGGTAGACAGCACTGGAGGGATAGCACCAGCGGGTGGGGCCCCTAGGGGGGCGCGAGGAGATTAATCATGCAGCTCATCAGGTACCACCCTGGAGATTGCATCTGTACTGGGGGATGGTGATAGGTAGCTTGGGTTGAATGGGGTGGAAGAAAGTGTGTGTGGGGGGGGGGGGTGCGGAGGATGTAAGCTTGGAATGAGAGGAGAAGTGGCTGTTTATGCTCTCTCAATGATATTTTCTTGATGTTTAGTTTATTTTTCTATGGTGGCCTCTAGCGGCTTGATGGCGCCCCTATACCATCCTTTGAGTAATAATGTGGCAGCCCCACCGCATCGGGGATTAGGGTTGTGGTCCCACCGCATCGGGGATTAGGGGTGTGGTATGGGTAGGCTTAACATGGTGGCCTTAGGCAGTTTTTGGGGAAGTTGCTGGAGGAGTTTATGAGATTTGGTAGCATTGCGGGGCTGCGGATCAACAAGGATAAATCAGAAGCCCTGGACGTATCGGCTCAGTTGCAGGGGCGTTGGGTGGGGGCCTTTCCGCTTAAATGGGCGATTGATGAATTTGTTTATCTGAGCATAGTGCTGACCCGCAATCCTCGGGCCCTTTATGCACGTAACCTCGAGCGATCTCTGCGCCGATTGCAAGTACAATTGAAAGCCTGGGATCCCCTGCCTCTCTATCAGGTAGGGTAGCGGTGGTTAAAATGGTGCTCTTACCACGGCTATTGTATTGGTTTCAGACATTGCCAGTTTGGTTATTGCTCCGAGATGTGCGCCGCTTTGAAGCCGCTATTAGACGCTTCCTGTGGAAGGGAAGGAAGGTGCGTATTTCCTGGTCGCGCATGTTGGGGACGTGGCGTGATGGGGGGATGGGTCTTCCTGATCTTGTGGGTTATGCTCTGGCCTGCCAGGCTCGACATCTTGGAGATTGGTTGGGAGGGACGGACGTGTATACACCTCGGGCCTTGGAGGAGTGTTTTGTGGCGCTGCTGACGCTGTTGGGAGTCTTACATGGGACGTACCAGGCTCTCCCTAGACATGTAGTGCGAAGTGAGTTGATTGGTACGGCTATAAAAACTTGGAAACAACTTAATGTCCACTGGAATACATCTTGGAAGGTTTCTAGTTGGCTACCCTTACAGGGCAATGCTGATTTTGTGCCTGGTTTGGATACGGAGACCTTTCGGGACTGGAGTGCTCGGGGAATACGGAATGTTGGACATGTAGTGGAGCCGTCAGGGCAGTGCAAATCCTTTCTGACCCTGAGTAGGGAGTATGATTTGCCCGCTAAACATTGCTTTGCTTATATGCAGATTGCTCATTATATATCCTCTCTACCACGAGAGGAGTTACACATTGACCGGTCTGCCCGAATATTGGGATTTTTTGGGTTGGGGGGGGGGGAAGCCCCCCATCGATCAAGGATCTCAAGAAGTGTATGGCTCAGATTAGTACAGGCCATGATTATCGAGGGGTCGAGGTGGCTTGGGAAGTGGAGTTGGGAGAAGCTTTACCCCCCGGGTCAATCAGTCAGATTTTAAAAGGGATTGTGAAGCTGACACAGGAGACACGCTGGCGAGCGATCCAATTTAAATGTGTAACCAGAGTGCACTTTTCCCCGTGGAGGGCGTTTCGTAGTCGACTGACCACCAATGGCTGCTGCCCTAAATGCGCGGAGCCACTGGCGACCTTGTTCCATATGTGGTGGGATTGTAGAGTATTGCGCTCTTATTGGGCCAAGATATGTGCTTTTCTTAATCGGTTGCTACAGCGATGGGTGCGCTGGTCCGGGGCCCTTGTGGTGCTGGATCGGCTTGATCCTCCTTGTCCGGTGGTAGAGGGGGAACGCTTGTTGGTGCGCAAGGCCTGTTTGGTGGGGAAGGGTCCCATTCTTCGCCTTTGGAGGGATCACGGCCCACCTACCTTTGGTGAGTGGCGTAACTGCTTCCATCAAATGATGTTAACAGAGAGATGGGGGCGCGGGGCAGTGTTAAGCGTTGGACAGCTTTTATGCGTGTATGGGAGCCTTACATCCAACAGTTAAGTGCCAGATGTCGTAATGAGATCCTACAAGTTGGTAGCTGAGTTATTGGTGGGAGGTGTGGAGTGGAACTGTTCCTTTGGGGGTTCTATGTTCTGGGGAGTGTGCTGAGGGTTGAGGGGGGTAGGGGGGAGGGTAACGGGTGGTGGGGTAAGGGGAATATAAAGGGGGAAAAATGATCTTCCACCTATTCTTTTCTGTTTTGTTACTACTCCGAGGGGGGATCAGAGTCCAGCCTTCTTGGAGATGTGTATTTCTTCTGTATTGTATTTGTTGGTGGTTGTAAAATAAAGTATATAAAAAAAAAAGCAAATAGAATGTTAGGAATCATAAGGCAAGGAATGGAGAATAAAGCCAATAATATTATAGTGCCTCTGTATCATTCCATGATGTGACTGCACCTTGAATATTGTGTGCAATTCTGATCACCATATTTATTTATTTATTTTAAACATTTATATAGCGCCACTTGCCGTAGCATTCGAGGCAATATACAACAATCCATAAAAACATAATAAAATAACCAAATGTTCCATCCACCACAAATCTAAACCCACCCAAAACCACCCCTAGCTTCTACCCACTGTAATACATGTTAGTAAAGAAACTGTCACCTCAGAGACTGCACTAGCTCACCAAATCCACTGCTCAAGAAACTCCTGGAAAAAGAAACACTTTTAATGCTTTACGGAAGGACAACAAATCAGTCTTCCGCAGCCCTGCAGGCAATGCATTCAGAAGGGTGGGAACTATTACTGAGAGAATGCGCCCCCACTATCACTGTAAACTGACATGTGAAGATCCTGGAATTACCAACAACTGCTCCTCAGCCAATCTCAGGGCTCGAACTGGTGTATACCAAAGTACCAACTCTCGTAGGTACCATGGCCCAAGTTCTTGAAGAACTTTAAATGCCAAGACCAAAATATAGTGATGTCAAATCGGGAGCCAATGTAGCTGACTTAACACTCCAGCCACTGGGTCTCATCTGTGGAAACTCCAAATAACATGGGCGGTGGCGTTTTGAACAACTTGCAATTTCCTCAGCAGGTAACCCGGCAGCCCAACATACAAAGCATTGCAATAGTCGAGGCGGGATAATACCAACACCTGGACTACTAAATGCAAAACCTCTTGATCTAAATAGGACCAGAGTTAACAGACTACCCATAAATAACCATACGCTACTCTAACTACACTAGACACCTGCTGTCGCAAACAAAGATCTCATCTAAAATGACACCTAAGTCACATATCTCACCTTGCCAAGACAGGCGAGTACCTCCTATCGAGAGTCCCACCCGAAAACCTTCCTCAGTTAGCTTATAGCAAAGTAAAACTTCTGATTTAGTAACATTAAGGACAAAGCAATGAGACCTCAACCAGATGCAATATCCTTCAGGGAGCGATTAGCGCCTTGGAGCAGCATGTTCTCATCTTCATCAATTACAATCAAAAGTTATATATTATCCACATATAGGAACCCCAGAAACCCATAACTCCTACAAATTGCCATATATGGCAGAATTAGAAAATGTATAGAGAAGAGTGACAAAAATGGTAAAGGGGATGGAAAGATAATCCTACGAGGAGAGGCTTAAACGGTTAGGGCTCTTCAACTTGGAAAAGAGATGTCTGGGGGGAGATATGATAGAGCTCTATAAATTAATAAATGGAGTAGAACAGGTAAATGTTGATTGATTGTTTATGCCATCAAAAAGTAGAAAGACTAGAGGACACACAATGAAGCTACAATGTAACCCATTTAAGACTAATAAGAGAAAATATTCTTTCACTCAAAACATAAACTCTGGAATTCGTTACCAGAGGATATGGTAAAAGCTGTTAGTGTAGCTGGGTTTAAAATAGGTTTGGACAAGTTCCTGGAGGAAAGGTTAAACCATTATTAAAGAATGTAATCCACTGCTTACCCCAGGACAAGCATTGTGGAACCTGTGTACTTTTGTGGGAATCTGCCAGTTCTCCAGGACCAAGCAGGAAGTCAGTCCTCACTTATGGGTGACGTCGGTGCCGACGGAGCCCTCGGAGCCCTCGCGGAGCAATTTTCCCCAGCTTTCAAAGAAAGCCTTTGGGAATTGCAGCGCGCATGCGCGGTCCTCTTCCCGCCCGAGGGTGCCATCTTAGCCAGTCTTCTTTTTTCCGCGGAGCCCTACAGACGTCCCCGTCTTGTCCCCGCGAAAAAGTCGATATTTCTTCATTATTTTATTCTTTTTCCTTCGGTTCGACGCCGGTCTTTTTCCCGCCCGGACTCGCGACGCCGGTCACGAGTCCTCTTACTTTTTTTCGGTTTTTTTCGGACTTTGTCAGCTTTCGTTTTCGATTTTTCCCTGGCAGCCCGGTCCTTTGACCTCGCAGGGGCCCTTTTTTCCCCCGATGGCTGCCAGTGGGTTTAAGCGGTGTGGTCAGTGTGACCGAAATATGTCACTAACTGACACACACGACTTTTGCCTCCGCTGCCTGGGCCCGGATCATGAGGAACTGATCTGTGGGCCCTGCGGCAAAATGTCCTCAAAAGCGTTGAGAAGTCGGCGGCATCAGCGGGATAGAATCTTCGCTGACCCCAGCCGTACCCGGACCTCGTCGGAGGCCTCCGCGTCCAAAGGCTCCAGCTCGGACCGTCGCCGGAGTTCCTCCGACCGGGGTTCTCCCTCCGGGCACCATCGTCGGACGGTGAAACCCGCGAGGGCGGCGTCGGTGGACGCTCCTGGTTCCGCGAGGGCCAGGTCGCATAGCCCCGACAGCCGCCCCGGGTCCTTGGAGAAGGAACACCTCACGAAGCGACCTCGCCTGGAGTCGGAGATGCCTGCTCGGGTAAGTCCTGTGGTCCTTCTGGACTCGCCTCCGCGACAGCCGACGTCGGGCCCGACGCCGTCGGGGCCCGAGTCGGGGGCTGCTGGGTCACCTGAGCTCGGACTCAGGTTGACGGCCTTGGAGAGCAGACTGTCTGCCTTCATGGACCAGCAGCGGGCACTGCTCGCTGGCCTCGCTGGCGCCGCTGCCCCGACCGCCGGGACGTCGACGTCCAAGTCGACCCCGGAGACCGAGCCGATCCTCGAGTCGATGCGAACTCGAGTCGATCCTCGGTCGAGGTCACCCTCGGCCTCCCGTTCGGGACCGAGGTCGCCGACGCCGCGCCCTGCCCGGGCCGACCCCACCGAGTCCTCGTCGGAGTCGGTCTGGGAGTCTGAAGAGGAAGAGTCGCCTGATTCTTTCCGGACTCGGTGTGTCCCCTCGGACTCACCGGAGTCCGAGCCTCGGAAGCAGTCCCCCCCGGAGGATGCCCGGTTCTCGGACTTCGTTAGGGATATGGCCAAGGCTTTGGCCTTCCCTGCGGATCCCGAGGAGGAGCCTCGAGCCGAAGAGCTCGACGCCCTCCAGTATGACTCTCCCGCAAGGGAACACTTTACTGTACCGGTTCCTCCTATGCTGGAACGACTACTCTTCCGCATGTGGGAGAGTCCGGCCTCCTCGCCGGTCCTGAGCAAGCGGGTCGATTCTATCTATCGAGTCCGCAAGAGCCCTGGCTTTCAAAAGGCACAGCTACCACACCATTCCATGGTAGTGGAATCGGCCATGCATCGTCTTAAGAGCCAGAAGATGCACTCCTCGGTGCCTCCTGGCAGGGAGGCCCGTAACCTGGATGGCCTTGGTAAGAAGTGTTTCCAGGGCTCTATGCTCGCATGTCGTGTCCAGACTTACCAGCTATACATGGGCATGTATCTCCGGGATCTGGCTAAAGAGCTAGCCGGATTCTCCGCTGGTTTGTCCGAGGAACCCTTGCGGAGGTTCCTGGCCTTGTCCACTGGCATTCGGGAATGCTCAAAGTTCATGTCCCGAGCAGCCTATGATGGCTTTGAAGCATCGGCTCGAGTGGCCGCAGCCGGCATCGGTGCCCGCCGACAGGCTTGGCTTCAGTCGTCAGACCTTGAGCCCTGGGTGCAGGACAAGTTGGTCGATGTCCCCTGCCGAGGCGAAAACCTCTTTGGCAAGCCCATGGCGGAAAAGGCTGCACAAATTGAGACTGAGACTCTCACCAGGACCAGGCTTTCTAGGAAGACCTCCGCCCCTTCCCAGAAAAAGAAGGGCTCGGGGAAAAAGTCCTTTTACCCGAGGAAGGCGGCTGCCTACAAACAATACCCCCATTATCAGGCCCCTGCAGCTCCCCAACAGGGCCAGCAGGGACGGGGTAACGGGTCCCGTAGGCAGCAAGCCCCCAAGCCTGCACCACCAGCCCCTGCTCAGCAGGGTGGGGGTTTTTGACTCACTAAGCATAGCCTCTCCCCCCCCGCTGGTTCCTCCCAGCAGCGGAGGCCGGCTGGTTCACTTCGCCCACAGGTGGCCCAGCATCACCGCAGATGCCTGGGTGCTTCAAGTCGTGCGAGAAGGCTATCTTCTCCACTTCCACCAGGTCCCTCCCTCCTATTTTCCGGGAGAACCTCCACGACCCCCTCTGCACAGGGAATTACTCCTTCAGGAGTTAGCAGGTCTTCTGCAGGAACAGGCGGTGGAACCGGTGCCACACCACCTGACAGGTCAAGGCTTTTATTCCAGGTATTTTCTAATACCAAAGAGAACAGGGGGCCTCAGACCCATCCTGGACTTGCGCAACCTCAACAAGTTCCTTGTGCGGGAGAAGTTCAAAATGCTTACCCTTGGAATCCTTCTGCCCTACCTCCAGCAGGGAGATTGGCTATGCTCCTTGGATCTAAAGGATGCCTACACGCACATCCTCATCCACCCAAGCCACCGCCAATACCTAAGGTTTGTGGTGGCAGGAAATCATTACCAGTACAGAGTACTGCCCTTTGGCCTGTCCTCCGCACCGCGAGTCTTCACAAAATGTCTCGCGGTGGTGGCGGCCCATCTCCGGCTTCACGGCCTCTATGTCTTTCCGTACCTCGACGACTGGCTCATCAGAGCAGCGTCCGCTCGGGAGGTCACCAACGCCACGCGCCGCACGGTGACTCTTCTGCAGCACTTGGGCTTTGTTATAAACTTCGCAAAGTCCACTTTGCTCCCCTCACAGGATCTCGAGTTCATCGGCGCAAGGCTGCACACTCCTCAGGCGCGGGCATACCTACCGCTCGACAGGGCTCAACGGCTCATGGACCTAGCCGACCGCTTTCGCAGCCAGCCCCTGGTCTCCGCCAGGCGCTTCCTGAGACTACTCGGCCATATGGCTTCCACCGTCCATGTGACCCCCAATGCCCGCCTGAATATGCGGCCTGCTCAATGGTGTCTCCGCCAGCAGTGGCGACAAGCCACAGGCGGCCTAGCAGACCTAGTGCGCGTCTCCGAGCCGCTGATCTCGTCTCTCCGGTGGTGGCTTCGGCAGTCGAACCTGATATTCGGTATGCCTTTCCAGTCACCTCAGCCGACCCGGGTGCTGACCACGGATGCATCCCTCCTGGGCTGGGGAGCACATTGCCAAGGGGCACGTACTCAGGGCCTCTGGACCACGTGGGAGTCTGCTCAGCAGATCAACTTCCTGGAGCTCAGGGCGATCCGCCTGGCTCTCAAGGCCTTCTCCCACCTGACTTCCCACCAGTCCGTCCTTGTCCAGACGGACAATCAAGTTGCCATGTTCTACGTGAACAAGCAGGGGGGCACGGGCTCCTTCCTCCTCTGCCGGGAGGCACAGAAGCTCTGCTCTTGGGCCGTCAGTCACGGCATTCTCCTCAAGGCAGTTTATCTCCCGGGCCAAGAAAATTGCCTGGCGGACAAACTCAGCAGGATCCTCCAGCCGCACGAGTGGCGTCTGGATCCCTTGGTAGTTCAGAAGCTCTTCCTAAAGTGGGGCCTCCCCACGGTGGATCTCTTTGCCAGTCCTCACAACCGGCAGCTTCCTCGCTTCTGCTCTCGTCAGCCACACCCCCTTCGGGTTGCGGCGGACGCTTTTCTAATTTCATGGTCGGGGAGCCTTCTGTACGCTTTCCCTCCCATCCCGCTAGTCTCTCGGACTCTTTTCAAGGTTCTCCGAGACAAAGCCTTCATGATCCTGGTGGCCCCTCGCTGGCCCAGACAGCCGTGGTTTCCGCTCCTACTGCAATTAGCGGTGGAGGATCCATTCCCTCTGGGGGTACAACCGGATCTCCTCACTCAGGATCAGGGGTCTCTACTACACCCCAACCTCAGGTCTCTCAACCTCATGGCCTGGCTGCTGAGAGGGTAGTCCTTGCTCCCCTTCTCCTGCCGGCAGAGGTGGAGGAGGTCGTCTTGGCTTCGCGACGGCCTTCTACCCGCAAATGCTACGCCCTTAAATGGCGTCGCTTTGCCGTCTGGTGTACCCAACAGTCTCAGGATCCCTTCTCCTGCCCGGTGTCGGTGATCTTGCAGTACTTGCTACACCTCTCTAATCTGGGACTTAAGTCCAACTCCGTCAAAGTTCACCTCAGTGCTCTTTCGGCACATCATGTACCGGTGGACGGTAGACCTCTCTCCAGCGACCCTCTCGTAGCGAGGTTTCTCCGAGGTCTCCTTCTACTTAAACCACCTCTGCGCCCGCCAGCGCCTGACTGGGACCTGAATGTGGTTTTGCAGCGGATCACCTGTCCGCCTTTTGAACCTATGGCTACCTGTTCTCTCCGTTTTCTGTCTTGGAAAACACTGTTCTTGATAGCCCTCACTTCCGCTAGACGCGTAAGTGAATTGCAGGCCCTCGTGTCTGATCCCCCTTACACTCGTTTCTACAAAAATAGGGTAGTCCTACGGACTCACCCAAAGTTTCTTCCAAAAGTGGTCTCCCCTTTTCACATCAATCAGGAGGTGGTACTTCCAACCTTCTTTCCCAGACCACACTCCAGCCGAGCTGAAACGGTCCTCCATACCCTGGACTGTAGAAGGGCTTTGAACTTCTACCTTGACCGTACGCGGGAGCACCGTAAAGCTGCTCAGCTTTTTGTGTCTTTTGACCCCAATAAATTGGGGCTCCCGGTCTCCAAGCGTACTCTGTCCATCTGGGTTGCGGACTGTATCTCTTGGGCTTATGGGGCAGCCGGACTCTCCTTAGAAAGTCGAGTCACGGCTCATTGCGTTCGGGCAAAGGCTACGTCAGTGGCTTACCTCCGCTCTGTTCCGCTGGCAGACATCTGCCGGGCCGCTACTTGGTCTTCGAGCCAGACTTTTGCGGTCCATTACTGTCTCGAGAGGGAGTCCCGCAGGGACAGTGCTTTCGGACAGGCAGTCCTCCGTAATCTCTTTGAGGTCTGAGCAACTCCTATCCTCCATCCTGGATGTGGGCTACCGGTGGGTGATAATTCAGCGAAGATTCTTTCCTTCTGTGCTGCTGAGCTAGAGGGAGCTCATTTTTGTGCTTAGGGTCTCCGGTAGCCTTGAGCTTGGGAGTCCCATAAGTGAGGACTGACTTCCTGCTTGGTCCTGGAGAAAGCGTAGTTACTCACCTGTAACAGGTGTTCTCCAGGAGCAGCAGGAATCAGTCCTCACTACCCTCCCTCCTCCCCTTGGAGTTGCAATCGTCTGCTTATGTTTTTTGCGAATATTTTTATGCTGTCTTTTTTAGCTATGTCATCTGACTGGCTAAGATGGCACCCTCGGGCGGGAAGAGGACCGCGCATGCGCGCTGCAATTCCCAAAGGCTTTCTTTGAAAGCTGGGGAAAATTGCTCCGCGAGGGCTCCGAGGGCTCCGTCGGCGCCGACGTCACCCATAAGTGAGGACTGATTCCTGCTGCTCCTGGAGAACACCTGTTACAGGTGAGTAACTACGCTGTACTTGTGACCTGGATTGGGCACTGTTAGAAACAGGATACTGGGCATGATTGACCTTGGTCTAACCCAGTATAGTGTTTCTTATGTTATTATGTTCTTTTTTTTTATATAACTTTATTTTATCAAGTCGTAATACATGCCAAAAACAACCAAAAACGAGCCTTCGACCAGGTGGACTCTGATCCTTGTCGAAAGGCAAATGATCTATAAAAACATGGCATAATAAGAAAACAGGATCATACAAATTTGGTACATTTTTATGTTATATAAACTTTCCCCCCCCCTCCCTCTCTCCCCCCCCTCCCCGCCCAGTTGCAGACCTGAAGCCCTACCCCTCCTCACTCCCTTATGCCCATCCAAACTCTCCCCCCGCCCCCTCCTCCCTATGCCACTACACTTCCCTAACAGCCCACATTCA
This sequence comes from Ichthyophis bannanicus, assembly GCA_033557465.1. Classification (NCBI taxonomy): domain Eukaryota; kingdom Metazoa; phylum Chordata; class Amphibia; order Gymnophiona; family Ichthyophiidae; genus Ichthyophis; species Ichthyophis bannanicus. The sequence goes on from CM066039.1 coordinate 364,506,464, forward strand.
ATATTTCATTGCGGCATAGCAGGCCCAGGTTTTGAATATATGGTTCCCACAACAGCAGGAAATTGGACCACCTCTTCACGTTATACCTTGCCCTCCATCGCTCTGCCAACATCAGCTGATGGAAGCTATTACGCCATTCCCAGAAAGATGGTGGTGTTTGTTCTCGCCACCTGCGAAGTATAGGGCCCTTCCCCACCAGACAAGCCTTACGAACCCACAGCCGGGTCCATCTTCCCTGGGGGAGATCGGGGTTCAACTGGTCCAATACCACCAGAGAGCCTGACCAGGGAACCCTCTGCTGTATCCGCCCAGAAATCCAGGAACCAATTCGTGCCCAGTATGGTCGGATATACTTACACTCCCACCACATGTGCAACAGGTTAGCTAAAGATTCTGAGCATCTAGGGCAGCGATGGCGAACCTATGGCACGCGTGCCAGCTGTGGCACGCGAAGGCCTTGCAGCTGGCACGCGGGAAGGTCCGCCATCGAAAAAAAAAACAACAACCCTGTCTGCTGCCGTTGTCGGGGCCGCCGCGGCAGAATCGAGCGTGCCGCGGGGCCCCCCTGTACCCACCGGCAGAGCCTGTCCTCCCCGTAGCAGCTCTCTCTTTGGAGCTGCAGTCAGACTCGCCGGCTTGCAGAGCGCGAAGGGAAGAGTTTCCCTTTCGCGACTCTGTTAAGCCCGCGGGGGCTGATGGGAACTTCCCATCAGCCCCCGCGGGCTTAACAGAGCAGCGAGGGAACTCTTCCCTCGCGCTCTGCAAGCCGGCGCGTTGACTGCAGCTCCAAAGAGAGAGCTGCTACGGGGAGGACAGGCTCTGCCGGTGGGTACAGGGGGGCCCCGCGGCACGCTCGATTCTGCCGCGGCGGCCCCGACAGCGGCAGCAAACAGGTTTTCTTTTTTTTTTTTTAATTTTCCCTGGGCTGGGCGGGGGGGGGCGGGGGGTGGGGGTTAGGAGTGGTGCTGGGCTGGGCTGGGGGGCTTAGGAGTGGTGATGGGCTTGGCTGGGCTGGGGGGGGTTAGGAGTGGTGATGGGCTGGGCTGGGCTGGGGGGGGGGGTTAGGAGTGTTGATGTGCTGGGCTGGGCTGGGCTGGGGGGGGTTAGGAGTGGTGATGGGCTGGGCTGGGCTGGGGGGGGGGGTTAGGAGTGGTGATTGGCTGGGCTGGGCTGGGGGGGGGTTAGGAGTAGTGATGGGCTGGGCTGGGGGGTGTTAGGAGTAGTGATGGGCAGGGGTGGGGGGGTTAGGAGTGGTGATGGGCGCTGGGCTGGGGGGTTAGGAGTGGTGATGGACACTGGGCTGGCTGGGGGGGTTAGGGGTGGTGATGGGCACTGGGCTGGCTGGGGGGTTAGGAGTGGTGATGGGCGCTGGGCTGGGGGGTAGGAGTGGTGATGGGCACTGGGGGGGGTTAGGAGTGGTGATAGGCGCTGGGGGGGCTTAAACTAAAAATTGAGTGATGGGGGATTAGGACTGGGAGTGGGCTGATGGGGAGGTTAGAACTGGAAATGGGCTGGTGGGATTAGGACTGGGAGTGAGCTATGGGGGGCTAGGACTGGTAATGGGTTGGGGGGTTGCTAGGACTGGAAATGGGCTGAGTGGAAGGGGGCTTGAACTGCAAATAGCTGTTGGGGATGGGGCTTGGAATGGAAATGGGCTGAGGGGAAGTGGGGGGCTTGAACTGCAAATAGCTGATGGGGACGGGGCTTGGAATGGAAATGGGCTGAGGGGAAGTGGGGGGCTTGAAGAAGGGAATGGATGCTGGGTGAGACTGGAACTAGAAGGGAGCTGATGTTGGGGGAGGATTAGAATGGGATGGGGCTGGGAGAGTAAAATGGAGAGGGGAAAAATATTTTGTGTAGGAGGGATGAAAAATCTACAATTGGCCAGGTATTGGGAGAGTAATTGGGGATTGAGGATGGAGGGGTAAAATTTGTGTGGATGAAATAGAAATGAGGAAAGAGCAAAAGGAGAAAGATTAGTATGTTAAAGCAGATGTAGAGAGAGAGAGAATGGAAAAAAAACTAGAAGAGAGAAGAAAGGACAAATGGACAGCAGACGATGGAGAGTTAGCAGAAAACATGAAGAAACCAGAAGAAAATGGCTGGACCAATTGCAACTGAAAAAAAATGCACAAAAGGTAGAACGATATCTCTTTATTTTGAATTTATTAACTGGAATATGTCAGCTCTGGGAAATGTGCATCATTAACATCTGCGCTTTGTTTGGTACAAGAGGAAATTCCTATTTGACGTTGCCACTTGTTCTCTTTCCCCAGTATTCACTGAAATGTATTGGTTTAATATTTGCAGTGTTGTTGCCTTTTGATAGGTAGGGTATGGTGCTTTGTGAGTCCTGGTAATGCTGTCAGGATACGGCGGGTTTGCTATGGGTTCTAAATGGGCAGCGTTTGTAGTAGTTCCTAATGTGCCTGGCGGTTGGCACTGGATTATAGTAATGTAGAAATCTTTTAGTCTTTCTTTATCCATACACTCATTAAGAGACATGTTTACTAAAAGTTAGTGTATGGTAACATTATGCAAATATTTATGCAAATAAGACCACTTATGCAAATGACGTGCTGGCACTTTGAGGAAATTCTTTGGTTTTGTGCGGCAGTTTGGGCACTCGGGCTCAAAAAGGTTAGCCATCACTGATCTAGGGCATCTCCCATCGTCAGTGATATGACTACGCAATGCTCGTGTTATACACTTGAATTGGATTTCTCTCCAGTGCGCCCCTTCCGCCAACTCAGTAATTCTCCCCAGTGCCTTCTTAATAGACACCGGGGGGAACCTCCCACTGCAATTCTAAGGCCGATGCCCTTTCCACTCCCCCATATTCCAGCCCCATTCCATAATCCGCAAGCCGTGCCTTCAGCCTGGCTATCGTCGGGGGGCTTTCCCCCCAAGATCAAAGAATTCTAAAATCTGCGCTGATCGCTCTACGGCAAGCTCTTCTGCCGGCAATCCAGCCATGTAATGAGCCAGCTGCAAGTAAGCGAAGTGGTGATTGGGCTGCAACTCATACTCACCCCTTAACAGGGGAAACGGCTTGCATTTCCCAGACAGATTGACCACATGTCCTATATTCCGAATTCCCCTTTCATTCCAGGTTCGAAACATACTCGACTCTGATCCTGGAGTAAAACACACATTACCCCGTATCGGTAGCCAACTTGACACCATCCAATTTCGTTTCCAATAAACGTTTATTTGTCGCCACGTACGACGCATGGAATTTAACAGCCCGCTCCGCTTGATATGAGTGGGCAACCTAGTACTCTCTATGTGTAGGACTGCTAATACCGTATGGGGTGCCACCAGGGCTTCTTCTAATGCCCTAGGCGTATAGATTTCTGTCCCCCCTAAGCAATCTCATAGATGTCTAGCCTGACACGCCAGCACGTAAAGCCAAAGATCAGATAGGCCAACCCCGCCCGTCTTCCAGGTACCTACTAAACGGTTCAAGGAAATCCGGGCTCTGGCCCCTTTCCACAGAAACCTTTGTATTTCCTTCTCTAAGCTACGTAGATCCCTTCTCAACAACCACACTGGGAGAGCCAATACCTTAAATCCGTGCCCACCGATACTCACTCCAACTATGCCGTTATCCGATTCCACCCGACGGATTAGGGGATCCAGTGATAGGACAAATAATAAGGGGGATAAGGCACAACCTTGTCTCGTGCCGCGCCCCAGAGGAAAAGGCTCCGATAATATCCCATTGCACAGTACTCTAGCCGTCGGGCCCACATACAGGGTCTTCACCATGTCACAAAAGGATGGCCCAAGGCCGTAAAGCAGCAGCAGGTGATGTAGATAATTCCAATTAACCCTATCAAATGCTTTTTCAGCATCAAAGCTGACTAATAGCGACTGTAGGTGCTGCTCCTGCACCCACTCCAGGGAAGCCACAATCTTGCGCACATTACGCACCGCATACCTCCCCCTAACGAAACCCACTTGTGATTCATGGACCAGTTCTCCCAACATGTCTGCTAAACGCTCCGCCAAGATTTTGGCCAGCAACTTCGAATCAAAATTCAACAAAGAAATAGGTCTGTAAGAGGCCGCCTGGGTCAGGTCTTTGCCCGGTTTCGGTATCAACACAATGTGTGCCTGATTGATTCCCCAGCAAGAGGACCCCGCTTCCCTTCGTTGATCGAACATAGCTACTAATAGGGGGCTTAGCAACTCCGACAAAAGTTTGTAGAATTCAGCCCCGAACCCATCGGGGCCCGGGGACTTGTAACAGTTCGCCTTTGAGATAGCTTGCTGTACCTCCTGAAGGGAGATCGGCCGCTCCAAGCGCATACCCTGTTCTGTGTTCAAGTTAGGCAAGGCAAGACCCTGCAAATACTCCTCCATTCTAGTGGGAGACCCCGCATCCACGGTGTATAAGTTCTGAAAAAATTCTTTAAATACTGCCACTATTTCCCCCTTCTCCTTTCTAAGGATCCCCTGTGTATCACGGATGGCCACCACCATTTTCCCACCCCTTGAACCCTTCAAACACCGTCCAAGTAATTTGCCTGGTTTATCTCCATAACAATGTAATCTATAGCGGTAATACATCAGTGATTTCTTCGCTTTCTGATGTAAGAGCTCATTAAGCACCACTTGTGTTTCCCATAACTTCTTCTTATTCTGTATGGTGGGGGTGTAGGATATTAAGGCGCCTCGCCTTCGTTACGCATTGTTCTAGTCTAATAATCTGTTCAGCTAATAATCTCCTCCTCCTTGCCACATACCCAATTATATTACCTCTCATAACCACTGTGACACCGAAGATCTGCCCTGTGCCTTTAAAACACAGAAATCTGCTGAGTTTAGCACAGATTCTGACAGGCAGGGAGATCAAAAGCTTCCCAATTACCATGGGCAACCAAAGCAGGCTGAGACACGAGGTCTGAAGGCACGCCTAGCTAACAAACACTCCCCAAGTAATCAGGAGAACAGTTTGCACATGGGTAGGAAAACGCCCCTAAACCTGTATAAAAAACGTGTGAAGCAAACAGGGTTAGGTTTTGAAGGTTCTGAAGGTTTGGAGGGTTTTGAAGAGTTGGAGGATCAGAGAGACCGAGGCAAGCAGGAAGTTCACGAGGAACAGGAAGCTTGGCAAGTAAGGGAAGACTTGCAGGTCTCAGACAGAGGTTCAGAATACTCCCATGCTGATTCTGTTTTGTTTGAGCCTTGGAGCAGAAAGCCCAGGAGGGATTTGAAAAGGGAAAGAAAGCTATCTGCCAGCAGAGGGATTAACTACAGGAAACCCTCACCTCTGACGCAGGAAATTTTCCCAGACACAGAGCTCAGTGGAAGGGACGGAAGGCAGCTGGTAAGGAACCATGTATGAGTGAAAGGCAGAACTGCCTGAAATACTTGCAGCCTTGGGAAAAGGAAAGTAATGCAATTGAAGATATTTGTATGAGTGAAGAAGATGAATGTGTGTCTTTAAAGCCCTGCAGAAGACTGCAAAGGGAAAAGTCTGTTAGGAACAGAACAGGGCAGTTTTACAAGCTATCTGGTAACTACCTGCCATATTGTGGAGAGAGCTGTGAGGAAAGTCCAGGGACTGATTTAAGAAAGTTCCAAACTCTCTGCCCTAAAGAAAGTAAGGTGGTTGAAGAGCCTATGATCACGGAGCCAAGTAATTTAACTCCTGATATTGAAGACATGGACTGCTCTTTGGTAATGTCTGATATAAACTCTCTGCACTAGCTGAAGACAAGAGTGCCTTGTAGAGAGCTGAATGTGCACAGAGGAATACTGTCAGCATTTTTACCTGGTTTCTGTTTTGTTATAATCCCTGTTTCTGTTCAAGCGAGAAGCTGTGTTTCTTTTCACCCTCAGTTTTGCCAGAAGTATGGCTACCTCTTAAGTTCTTGTGTTTGTACTGTTTTGAAAATCCAAACCCCGGGAGGGGAGTAAAAATCCTTTTTCTACCTGACCACTCTGTCGCAACTACTCCTTTTTATATAGAAGGGTCAGGCCCAGCAGTGTGTCTGGCTGCCTACGCCCAGTCCAGCCACTGCTGGTGACATAAATGGCGTAGTTGGCAGGATTTTTGGGAAAAAAAAAAGAAGTACTACCCAAGGCTTTTTCCTAAGAGAGGATACAAGTGGCTGAAAAGAAGAAAAAAACACACCAGTGAAAAAGGAAAATCCTGAAAGAGGAAATCCTGACACAGTGAGTGGACATCCACAGGCTGACCTGAAGGTGGCGTGCAGAGAACTTTTCTCAACGCGAGATCCTACACCGTGCTAAGGTATAAGTAGGTGGGCACGGGGGTAGGGTGTGCTGAGAAAGGGGGACGAAGGATACCTTGCTAAAGGCAGACAGGGAGAAAAAATATATATATTGTGCCGCACTTGGTGGGCCCTGTTTTTTTCTCGCCCATACAGGTATACCTCAACGCCGGGATGGATCCCCAGGACATGCTTCGCTGGATGGACGAACAATGGAAGGCCCAGAGTGAGCTCGCGAGACAAGCCCAGGACAGGACTATGGCAGCACTGGCTGCACAGCAGAAGCCACTCCTGGACTTGCTAACCGTGCTGCTGAAGAGGACACCCACCACAGATGAGGAAGGCGTACTGATACCACCTGTGGTAGGACTGCAGAACTGTAGTGCATTGGCACTAGGTCCTTTGCAAAAGACTGACAATTTTGACGACTACTCTGATGCCTTTGAAAGGATTGCAGAGGCGGCTAAATGGCTACTAGACCAGTGGGCCGTTAGGTTCGCTATGTCTTTAACCGGAGAGGCATTGGCAGCCTACAAGGCGATGCCCGCAGGCCTAGCGTCCAATTACCCGGACGTAAAACTAGCGGTAAGAGATAGGCTAGGTTTAACACCTACGCACTATCGACGTCTTTTTAGAGAGGCAAGGCTCTTGCCTAAAGAGACGCCGAAAGCTTTGATGCAGCGACTTAAAGGTCTAGCAACAAAATGGCTTGCTCCAGAGAAGGCCACAGTGGAATCCTTGATGGATGCTGTGCTCCTTGAGCAGTATTTTGAGGCTGTACCACCTGAAGTAAAAGCTTTCTTGTTGTTGCAGAAATGCCAATCCACTAGGGAGGCAGCTGAAATGACAGAATGTTATTTTGAAGCTGAGTTAGCCGGAGCTTCCAGGGATAGCATGCTAAGAGTAACCCGCATGGAAAGAATGCCAGGTATGAAGAAGGCTTATACTCATAAGGTACAGAGAAAAAATGTAAGGAAATATGATGATGTGATGACGTGTTTTCAGTGTGGGAAAAATGGTCACATGCGCAGGGACTGTAAAGAGTGTGTTGCCCTTATCTCAGGGGGAGAGAGAGACCCCGGGGGAGGATTTCTCATAGACGTCCAAGTGGAGGGTGTGAAGGCAGTAGCACTCCTTGATACAGGAGCAGACCAGAGTATGGTCTCATCTACGATGTGGCAGGCTATTCTGACTAGTAACCCCTCTGTCCTATGCCAGATACCCCCGAATGTGAAAGTGAAGTGTATGCGTGGAACCTCATCTTATTACTCATTGTATGATGTGCTTATAGAGGGACTAGGTACTACTGAGAAAGTGCCAATAGTGGTAATCCCACACCTTCCCAGAGAGGTGGTGTTAGGAAGGAATTGGCCTTCTTTTCAAAAAGCCCTTAAGGAGTGGCTAGAGGAAAGAATAGGTCTAGTTTCCACTAGGTCCCAAAGTAAGGTCTCAGGGGCAGGGACAAGTCCACTATCAGAGCCAGATGAAGTGCCCGAGGATAGGGATATAACCCCAGAGCCAGAGCCCAACCCAGATGAGAAACCCCAAGACATACTTCCCTCTAATGAGGATTTAGTTAACCTTCCTAAAAAGGTTAGGAAGAATAAGGCAAAGAGACGTCAAGAGAGGAGACAGAGGTCGCAGGGAAGAGCAGAACTGGAAGCCGGGGAGGGTTTACCTTGGGTTCCAGCCGAGCTGGTAAGGAAATTCCCTTCCTTCCCTAAAGAACAGCAGGGTGATCCAGCATTGAAAAGGGCATTCGAGTATGCTCAAGAGGCTAGGACAATTTTACCCAGGTTCTTCTTAGAAGGGGAACTGTTGTACAGGGAGAGCGCAGATCCCAGGACAGGTACTGTACGCAAGCAGCTGGTGGTGCCAACTACCTTTAAATCGGTAGTATTGAAATTGGCGCACGACCACCCCGTAGGCAGTCATAAAGGTGTCCAAGGGACATTGGACCAGGTGCTGGCTCGCTTTTACTGGCCGGGAGTGTTTAAAGAAACAACCCGGTATTGCGAGTCCTGTCCAGCATGCCAACGGGTTACGGCTGCCAAGCCAAAGCCAGTACCGATGGTTACACCACCCACCATTGCAACCCCAGTGAGGAAATTGGCAATGGATATTGTAGGCCCGTTAATAAGAACACCAAGGGGTTTTCAATATATTTTAGTAATTATGGACCATGTAACCAGGTTTCCATGGGCAATACCCCTGCGCAATATTTCGGTGAAAACCATATCGATAGAGCTCATAAAGTTGTTTTGTGAGATTGGGTTTCCCCAATAGATCTTGACTGATCAAGGGACAAATTTCACGTCAAAACACTTGGCCATGCTTTGGGACGCCTTTGGGATACGTCATATCCGCACCTCAGCGTACCACCCCCAGTCCAACGGACTGGTGGAACGCATGAATCAGTCCTTAAAGCAGATGTTAAGGCGGAGCTTAGGAGGGAATATGGTTGAATGGGACAATGTCCTCCCATTCGTCCTCTACGCGTGTCGTGAGCGCGTACAGGCATCATTGGGAGCATCACCTTACGAGCTGTTATTTGGTAGGGCTCCGAGAGGGATCCTAGATATCCTTAGGGAGCAGTGGGTTGCACCAGATGAGACAGAAGTAGGGGTACCCCAATTTCTAAAAGACCTCAGGAACCATTTAGAACGGACATCCCGAGTGTCTATGGACAATCTGCAGGCCAGCCAGTGCCGGCAGAAAAAATATTATGACCGGGGGACTAAAGCAAGGAATTTATCCATAGGAGATAAAGTTTTAATCCTCGTAGCGGACGCTGGTCCAAAGTTTGAGGCCAGATGGAAAGGCCCGGGTACAATAGTTGGCCAGGTGGGTCCTGTTTCCTACAAAGTGGAAAACGAAAAAGGGCGCCGCCAAGTATACCACTTGAACCTGCTGAAGCCTTGGCGTGAAAGGTCAGCGGAAGTGAGGTTGGTACAGGTAGTGAGCAAAAGATTCAACTCAGGTGAGATTACGTGCTGTCCGACGAGGACATCTGCAGCTCGTAATATCTTAAGGAGGGGGATGTGTGACACCGAAGATCTGCCCTGTGCTTTTAAAACACAGAAATCTGCTGAGTTTAGCACAGATTCTGACAGGCAGGGAGATCAAAAGCTTCCCAGTTACCATGGGCAACCAAAGCAGGCTGAGACACGAGGTCTGAAGGCACGCCTAGCTAACAAATACTCCCCAAGTAATCAGGAGAACAGTTTGCACATGGGTAGGAAAACGCCCCTAAACCTGTATAAAAAATGTGTGAAGCAAACAGGGTTAGGTTTTGAAGGTTCTGAAGGTTTGGAGGGTTTTGAAGAGTTGGAGGATCAGAGAGACCAAGGCAAGCAGGAAGTTCACGAGGAACAGGAAGCTTGGCAAGTAAGGGAAGACTTGCAGGTCTCAGACAGAGGTTCAGAATACTCCCATGCTGATTCTGTTTTGTTTGAGCCTTGGAGCAGAAAGCCCAGGAGGGATTTGAAAAGGGAAAGAAAGCTATCTGCCAGCAGAGGGATTAACTACAGGAAACCCTCACCTCTGACGCAGGAAATTTTCCCAGACACAGAGCTCAGTGGAAGGGACGGAAGGCAGCTGGTAAGGAACCATGTATGAGTGAAAGGCAGAACTGCCTGAAATACTTGCAGCCTTGGGAAAAGGAAAGTAATGCAATTGAAGATATTTGTATGAGTGAAGAAGATGAATGTGTGTCTTTAAAGCCCTGCAGAAGACTGCAAAGGGAAAAGTCTGTTAGGAACAGAACAGGGCAGTTTTACAAGCTATCTGGTAACTACCTGCCATATTGTGGAGAGAGCTGTGAGGAAAGTCCAGGGACTGATTTTAAGAAAGTTCCAAACTCTCTGCCCTAAAGAAAGTAAGGTGGTTGAAGAGCCTATGATCACGGAGCCAAGTAATTTAACTCCTGATATTGAAGACATGGACTGCTCTTTGGTAATGTCTGATATAAACTCTCTGCGCTAGCTGAAGACAAGAGTGCCTTGTAGATAGCTGAATGTGCACAGAGGAATACTGTCAGCATTTTTACCTGGTTTCTGTTTTGTTATAATCCCTGTTTCTGTTCAAGCGAGAAGCTGTGTTTCTTTTCACCCTCAGTTTTGCCAGAAGTATGACTACCTCTTAAGTTCTTGTGTTTGTACTGTTTTGAAAATCCAAACCCCGGGAGGGGAATAAAAATCCTTTTTCAACCTGACCACTTTGTCGCAACTACTCCTTTTTATATAGAAGGGTCAGGCCCAGCAGTGTGTCTGGCTGCCTACGCCCAGTCCAGCCACTGCTGGTGACACCACCTTGGCAGTTTCCCAGATCAATTCAGGATCGTCTAAATGTCCTTGATGATTCGCCTCAAACTCCTGCCAACGTTGGCGAAGGAAATGGATGAATTGAGTGTCTTTGTATAGTTCTATAGGAAACCGCCAAATGCGGGTATAGGTATCGCCCCTACCCAACCAATGCAAATCCACCCAGATCAGGGCATGATCAGAGATCTCTGTGGGACCAATTTGCGCTTCCCCTATTAAAGTAAAAAGGCTCTCCGAAATCAATAAAGTAGTCTATCCTAGCGCTGGTACCGTGTGCCCGAGACTGATGGGTGAAGTCCCTCTCAGCCGGGTGGAGCAACCTCCAGGGATCCACTAACCCGAGTCTATCCCTGAAACTATGCAACACACGGGCAGTCACATTTCTTTCCCGCGTCCCGGACCCCCTAGAAGTATCCATATCAACATCAAATACCCCATTAAAGTCCCCCCCAGAATCAGAAGAACCTCGGCTAATTGCTCCACCTTTGCTGCTATGCGGTTATATAAGTCCTGATCTAACGTGTTGGGGCAATAAAGGTCCCCCAAAATTACCTCCTTACCCTCTAATATTCTTTGCAACAGCACAAAATGCCCATTAGGGTCAGCGACCCCTCGGTCCAAGGTAAAACGCACACGTTTATGAAACAAAATGGCCACTCCTCCCTTTTTACCTACTGCAGGGGCTCCCCATACCTGGCCCACCCAGTCCCTGCACAATTTGTTATGCTCCTCGGCTGTCTGGTGGGTTTCCTGTAACAACGCAATGTCACATTGCTGTCTGGCCAGGGCCTTCAATATTTTATACCTCTTCACTGGACTTCCCAATCCGCAGACATTCCATGAGATTATCTTCAGGATACAGCTACAATATCAGCTCTTAACTTCGGTACTAGGTACTTATTAGTGGAAGAGGCCCCCCCAGCCTGGAATCTCTCCATATCTCCTCCTCCCCCATCCAATCTCTGCCCTCCTCGGACATCAGGCATGCGACCCCCCCCCCCCTCAGACTTCCCTCTGTCTCAGGCATCTTACTAGTACACTTCCCCACCTCCCTCCCCTTCCCTCCCCCTCCCTCCCCTCCCTGCCAAACTCCCCCCCTGCAACCCAACCCCCTACCCACCTCCCCCCAAAAACCGCCCAAACTCTGCGGACCTCTCCTCCGCACTGTCACAGTAAATGTGACCGAGCTCCCCGCTCCCCTTCAAACCAAACTAACCTCCCCCCCCAGTCCTATAGTTCCCGCAACCCTCCGTACAAAACTTTAAGCAAATATAAAAAGGCATCCAATATATATTGGCAAATATAAATAGGCATCCAACATATATTAATAAACGAAATACTGATACTTTAACAATGTAAAACACGTTTATCACTTGTGTCACCCACTAACGTACCCAGAGGCTAAAAAGGGCTTGGGCAGTTTGATGGGGCAGTATTTTTATGGCTAGAGCTCCTAGGAAGGCTTTTGGCAAAGCCTTCTGGATCCTGTAGTTTTCACCTTTAGCCAAAGAAGTGTAGTTGAAGCAGAGGGTAAGGTTTAAACTCAGGCTTTATTCCCCGTCCGGGGTGGATTCATAACCATGGAACATAAAGGAGGTCAGACCATTCGTCTGATAACACAAAGAAAAATACTTTGAACAAAACTCAGCTTTCTTCAGCATTAAACAACAGCACAAAAAGTAACAGAAAACAGTTCCTTTCACTCACGTGACTCTTGCACCTGTTTCTTCTCATAAACAGTTCTGGCTGCTTTTAACACAGAGACGTTACACAATCAAATAAAGTGTACGTGCAATCCATTTCATTTTCCTCTAAAACTTCTTCAGGAAATTCAACCTGCATTCCCTCCTCATCAGAGTAAACTTCTGGCTCCCAATTGCCGTTGAAGTTAAAATGTCTCTGTCGGGGAGTTAAAACATTCTCTTCCTCCACTATACTAGTGGCCCGTGGGAAACTACCATATTTCTTGTAGTTGGGTTCTTGAGAGCTACAGAGCTCTTTGTAAGTGCAGAGAAAGTCAGGGTATTTCAAATCCCTCTTATTAGGGTAAATACGCCTACCTTTAGGCACTGCTACTTCCTGCTTTCTCGGATGAACACAGCTCTGCTTTGAAGCCCCCTTTCCACGGCGTTTATCTGTATCAATCAAATGTGCTTCAGGGTAAAAGTTTTCCCCTTCTGTATTTCTGTAGCTAGGTAGTTTATATCCTCTAGCCCTGGCTGTTGGACTGCCTTCTCTGTTTGCCTCACAGCAATGCTCCTGGGGATACTGGGAGGCTGTGCACTGCTGTTCCCAACAGCTTCTCTGGAAGTCACCAACCTCATGTGCCCCGGATATTCTCCTTGGCTCTGTCCTCACAGCTCTACGGACACTGCTCTCAAGCTCAGCAGTTCCTATGGCTTCTCTCCTTCTCTCCTTCTCCCTACCTGCCGGTAAGTGATTTTTAAATATGTTGCAATTGGTGTTAGCCTGGGCTCCGCCCCCATGCAGGTGCTCTTCATTTTCTAATGAATTCTGTGCTCCCTTTCTGCTCGGGCGTTCCCTAACACCTCGTGGCTTTGTTTTCAACTGTTGCTCATAGCAACCTTTCCCCATGTGTGAACCTGAGCTGTCAGTTTCCCTTATGTTTTGCTCACAATCCCCTACTTCCATGGGTTCTGATGGCGCTACCTCATGACACTTGCCACAATATTCAGGCATTCCTTGTCATAGGAAGCCGTCTATAGGCAGGAAAGCGGTATGAGAAAGAGTAAGGAGGCAAAAAGTACATCTGTGTCCCAACCACTTCTCCACTCTCCCACTCCAGCGTGGCCACACCCCTGGTAGCTTCCCTTCATGTCTTCCATGGCTCTCTGGCAGGCCCCTGTCCCTGGGGCGAAGATTGTTTCTCAAGCTGTTCAACGTAAGGTGCCGCCTCCTCTGCCGATCTAAAGACCCGGTGCCCGCACTCATGCATCACATGCAGCCGCGCCGGGTACTGGACTGAGAACCTGATGTTAGCTGCGAGAAGTTTTTGACATAACGGTGCATAGGCCCTACGGCGTTTACTCACTGCCGCTGAAAAATCCTGGGTGATTCGAATCTTTACATTGTCCTTTTCTATTGTGCCCCGTTTCCGGGCTTCTCTCAGGACAGACTCCTTTTGCTGAAACTGTAAGTATTTCGCCAGCACTACTCTGGGCCTTGGATCCTTTGATGTTTTAAGGCCTACTCTATGGGCCCGTTCAATGTCCACCGGAGGGGATTCTCCTCCCTCTCCCAGTAACAAGACTGAAAGGGACTCCACGTAGTGCCTTAAGTCTTTGTCCCCAACAGAGGCAGGAATACCCAAAAATCTGAGATTGCTCCGCCTCGAGCGATTCTCGAGGTCTTCCAATTTTTCATCCTGGGTCCGTAGCGCCGTTCTTACTAGCAGCAGCTCTTGAGAGATCTTCTCCACTTCGTCCTCCGTGCGGGCAATGCAGGCTTCTGCCTCTTGCATGTGGGTTCCAAATGCATCTACCGACGTCTGCAGCATATCCAATTTGCTCCGCAATGATTCAAATTGGACGGAGAGTGCCCCGGATACCGCCGCCGATATTTCATCCACTGAGACCGCCGGAGCCGGAGCCTGAAGAGCACCGGAATGGGGTGGTGACTCTGCCATTTTCTGGCCTCCCGTCGTGCGGTCTTTTTCCCGCCTCGCGCTCCTCGCCACTGCCGCTATCCTTCACGATCGGCACAGACAGGTTGCCGTCGACCTCCGGTACCCTAGGGGAGTTGTGATATCGCTGTTGTGCCTCTAAAGAGGCACTATGTCGCCATTTTGGAGCTAGGGAGCCCGGAGCTCAAGAAAGGTGCGTCTTCCCTAAGCTCGCCACATCACGTGACCTGTTATTATGTTCTTAATAGCAGGACTCACACAGCACTAATCCTACCTATGAAAAGGCAGTACTACAAATATTCAACCAGTACTGCTTTGAGAAAACTAAAACCACTGGGAAAACAGAACAGGTAGGTCTGCAACAAATATCTACACAGAAACTACATATTAACAGAATGTCATAGCTCAGTCATATGTACAAAACACAGGCAAAGCCTCACGAAATATAAATAAAGGACCACAAATTAGAACTAGAAAGACAATAATTAAATAGGGAACCCAAAGAAGTCAAACTCCTCATCAATGGCAATACTGGAAAAATAAAACAGAAATGCATTTCCTCTTGCACTGAACAAAATATGGGTTCTGTTTACTGAAGTCCTCTCCCATTTTGTGTCTTTGGGAAAAATACTTAATAAATAGGGCCCATAGACATTAGCAATGCCCATTTTCCAGAGTTAACATATACCAGTTACTAAATTCAAAATAAAAGACATTTTTTTTCCTTTGTTGTCTGAGCATTTTATTTTTCAGTCACAATCACTTTAGTCTCTTGTCTGCTACTTTCTTTCTTCTCTTAACCCTCTTTACAGTATCTGCTGTCCATTTGCCATTTCTTCTTGCTCCTCTTCTTCTATTCCCTTTCTATGTCTATATCTAACATATTATCTTTCTCTTGTAGCTCCTTCCTCCACGTTTCTTTACTCCTTCTTTATCCACTCTTTTCTTCTCTAACTCTTCTCTATACAGTATTTAGTCCCTGCCTTTCCAGGAGATCAAAGTGAGTTACATTCTCCTTCTGTCCATCCCTCAGAGTCCAGCATTTCTCTCTCTGTCCACTCCTCAGAGCCAACCATCTCTTTGTCATCCTATCATAGATCTGTCTCTCAGCAGTCCAGTATCTCCCTGTACCCTATGACTGAAGTAGTTTCCTATAACAAAAGTAGATTTCTGAAACTTGTTCTGTCTGTGCAATTAGCCATTATATGTGGATACTGCACTTATAAGCTGCATACACAGATTCTCAATTGATACAGCCTCCCATCATCAACTAGTACAGAAGTTATACTTGAAAGGATTCAGCAAATTCAAAATTTATTGCATTTCTCAGTGCTTTTCCACAGTAAACAGAACTAGCTAATGCTTACAATAGAAATATGAAGTTGAGAAAGACCACATGGCCTATCTAGTCTGCCCTTCCTACAATAGTCCCCTTTCTACCTTTAGAGATCCTCTGTGTTTGTCCCATGCTTCTTTAAATTCAGATACTGTCCTCTTATCCACCACCTCCACTGAGAGACTATTCCACGCATCTACCACTCTTTCTGTAAAGAAATATTTCCATGTATTACTCCTAAGTCTATTCCCTTTCACTCTCATCCTATGTCCCCTTGTAGCAGAGCTTACCTTCAATTGAAAGAGACCCTCCTGTGCATTTATGCCAAGGAGATATTTAAAGATCTCTATCATATTGCCCCTATCCCGCCTTTCCTCTAAAGTATACATATTAAGATCTTTAAGTCTTTCCTCATATGCTACATAATGAAGACCACTAACCATTTTAGTTGCCACCCTCTGCAACGACTCCAACCTGCTTATATCCTTTTGAAGGTGAAGTCTCCAGAATTGCACACAATACTACAAATGAGGTCGCACCAAAGACTTATATAGAGGTATTATCACCTCCTTTTTCTGCTGGCTATTTCTCTCACTATACACCCAAGCATCTTCCTGGCTTTTGCAGCCACCTTTTCAACCTGTTTAGCTATTCTAACATCATCAGACACAGTTATGCCCAGGTCCCACTCTTGTTTTATGGACAGAAGTACCTCACCCCCTACAGTGTTCCGCTCCTTTGGATTTTTGCAGTCAAAATGCATGACTCTGCATTTTTTAGCCTGAAATTTCAACTGCCAAATTCTTGACCATTCTTTAAGCTTAGCTATATCCCTCCTCATGTTATCTACTCATTTCTGGGTATCCACTGTGTGATGCAGCGTACCCTCTGGCAGAAAGGAAAAAAGTTTTAAATTTAGAAAAAAACAAGTTTCAGTTGCAATATCCTGAAGGCCCACATAGAGGGAGCAGGAGAGCCAGCTTGGATGCAGAGGAACCACGCCTCTATGGGCAGGACTTAGAATCAGTCAGTCCCGATTTAAGCAGGGACAGAGCAGTTCAAAGGGGAGATCAAAGAGCAGGCCGAAGAGCAGGCCAAGGAGAAGGCCAAGAAGCAACTTGGAGAGCAGACCAAGTAGTAGGCCGAGGAGTAGGCCGGAGAGCAGGCCAGAGACAACTCCAAGGAGCAGCACTGCAGAGAGCAGTCAAGGAAGAAGGTGCTCTCCCATCCAGCTGGAGAGAAAGCCCTATCCAGGGAGAGGGGCTAAGCCACGATCTGAGAGAAAGATATCCAGCTGAAAAGGATACTCAAGAAGAGAAAGGTACTCTTAAAGATTTCTATAAAAGTAACCAGAGAGAAGGGTGGAAAACTCAGAGGCCTGGTGAACAGGGAAAAGCTGAGAGGGCGCGGCCACTAGCTAACTGCCACGGGAGTGGAAGCAAAGGCCGAGGGCATCAGCTGCAGCCCTGCCCCAAAGAAGTTTATCCACACTCTAGAGAAATAGAGACCCGGGGGGATTACTTGAGCCAGCAAGAATTAGAAGATAATCAGGCTAGGCCTCAAGCCTTTCCTGGAAGAGACTACAGAAAGCTCAAAGGTAAAACAGTTATTGCCTGTGATTGTGTGCCTAAACCCAGCATAGGAGAAAAGCAGAAGAGAGGATTTTATCAGTATAATAATGACACTTTTAAGCAGAAAATAACAGATGATTTCCCCAGGAAGAAAACTGTTAATGCTAAAGGTTGGGACAAGAGAGCTTTTAAAACCATAGCAGATGAACAGCCAGGGTTCTATCCTATAGCCAAGAACCGACGCCCCAAGCTGACAAACAAGCATTGGAACACGGTTTGGCACGCTTTCAAAAAGCCAGAACTCAGCCCCATTGAAGCTTCCGATTCAGAGCTCTCGGACATGGAATGGCTGCCAGTGGAATCTGGGGGTGAGGAGGCGGAAGAACCCATGGAATGCGTTCATTGTACAGTAGGAAAACTATAATCTGTTTGGAGTTAAAGAATGTATGAAGTGAATACAGGATACCTTATGTTTTGAGTTACTGTGGAGATTAACAGTTGTTACTTTGACCGTTTTATATATGTGGAACCTGATGTAAGGATTGTTACAGCCCTGTTACTTTCTGAACCGTATATTTTGAACCATATTGCGCAAAGGAGAAATAAAAGCCTTTTTCCTTTTTCCCTACACTTGGCTGTGAAGTCACTTTATTGGGAAGTTGGCAACGAGGTTGGCACGAAGGACCGCTACCTTATGACCCTCGCAACTGGCCAACCCTGATACCCCAAATCTTATGCGCTCCCCAGCCTCCGGTGGAAACACTACGCCACCACCAGAGGGGGCTGCGGGGGACAACTGTTTTGCAGATTTTGGTTTCATCTGCAAACAAGCAAACCTTACCCGACAGCCCTTCTGCAATATCACTAACAAAGATGTTAAAAAGAATCGGACCACAGTGAGCTCCATTTATCTGTACCCTTTGTCGCCTTCCACTCAGCCAATTTCTAACCCAATCAGTAACTTTAGGGTCCATCCCTAAGATGCTCAGCTTGTTTATAAGTCACCTGTGCAGAACGGTGTCAAAGGCTTTACTGAAATCTAAATACACCACATCTAGGGCTATCTCTCTGTCCAATTCCCTGGTCTTCCAATCAAAGAAATCAATCAGGTTTGTCTGACAAGACCTGTCTCTGGTGAATCCTGACTCGGATCCTGCTATCCATTGGACTCCAGAAACCTCACTATTCTCTCTTTTAGTAGCCTTTCCAATAATTTACTAACCATTGAAGTTAGGCCAACCTGCCTGTAGTTCTCAATGTCATCCTTACGTCCGCTTTTGTGTAAAGGGACCACATGTGCCTTTCTCCAGTCCCGACTCAAAAGAGGCATTGAAAAGGTCAGACAGTGGACCCGCTAGAACATCCCCAAGTTCTCTCAGTATCCCATCTGGACCAATGGCTTTGTCTACTTTTAGTTTATCTAGTTCCTCACGAACATAGTCTTCTGAAAATCGTTCAAGATCCCCATTGTTTCTGTTCCTATTTGTGGGTGTTTTCTGAGGACCTGCTCCTGGTCCTTCATCTGTGAACACAGAACAGAAATATTTGTTAAGCAATTCTGCTTTATCCTCATCAGTTTCTACATATTCCTCCCCTGCACCCTTGAGGTCTGCATCCAAACATTGGGTGCTGTCAGTCGTGATTTTCCACCAGATTAGCACCCCCAGAATCTTTTTGAACTTGCTTCTTTTTCCACATTGCAGCTTCTGCTCTCCTCTGCTCCATCTTCCCCTTTTTTTACCATTTACCATCACTAGTTTGAAAAGTAACAAGTTGAAAAGTGCGCACTAGCAGTGTAACACAATGATGCATTTCCCCAATTCAGAATCAGGCAGCATCAGGTGGGTGCATGTGTGGATGTGTCATGGGGAGTGTCACAGGCTGTGCGTATGTGTGTTTCTCTCTCTCTCATGACCCCCATCCCAGACTTCCCCCAGCCTCTCTCTTATACTCAATGGATTATGTATCGCAGTGAAATTGGAAAATTCTTCTGGAGATAAGTGACGTTTTATGCTGTTTTGCAGCCTTTGTTTAATGAATAAAATGATGGTGCCATCTGGTGTGGTTAGGATTTGTTCTAACTTCCCTTGGTCCCATCCGACAAAAAGAGGTGGATTTAGTTCAATAATTTTGGGAAGGCTGTGGTGATTTAGTATATCAAAAAAAGAAAGACTAGGGGACATGCAATGAAGCCACAGTTTAATCCATTAAAGACTAATAAGAGAAAATATTTTTCTCCAGGAACAAGCAGGAAGTCAGTCCTCACTTATAGGTGACCGACACCGATGGAACCCGCGTGGAGCAATTCCCCAGCTTTCAAAGAAAGCCTTTGGGATTGCTGTCACGCATGTGTGGTCCTCTTCCTGCTCAAGGGTGCCATCTTGCTCAGTCTCCCTTTTTCCGCGGAGCCCTTCGGACACACTCCTCATTCCTCAGAAAAAGTGTTTCTTTTTTCGGCCTTCGGCACTGTCTTTTTCCAATTGAACCGGTCCTCTACCCGTCCTCTCTTCGCCCCTGTTCTCTGGGCAAGGAGACATCTTTTTTTCTACCGTTTACCCAATTTTTCACTTCAGGCCCTTTTCATGCCTTTTTTCTCCTAACCACTGGCTTCGAGGGTCTTCGACCTCGCAGGGGCCCTTTTTGCCCCAGTGGCCACGGGTTTCAAGAAATGCGACAGATGCTCAAAAAACATGTTGCTCACAGACATCCATGACTGCAGTCTGCGGTGCCTGGGGGCTGACCATAACCCCGAGCTCTGCTCGCTATGTAAGAAAATGTTCACGAAGGCCCTGCTAAGTCGTAAGCAGAAGTCCGATGACATTTTCCGTAAGGCGGCCCTGGAATCCCCGGCGGCGCTGCAAGCCATCCCACCGCTCATCATTTCCTTTGTTGAGACTCCACACCCAAGGCAGCACTCCAACCAGGGGTCCCCCAAAGTGGAGTTGTATAAGAAGAAGAAGACCTCAAAGTCACTGTCGGGGGCACCAGACAAGCGAGAGCGTTCTCATGCTCGGCCTCTTAGCCCTCCCCGGCGTTCCCGAGAGTCGGAGAAGGAGCGGCCCCGAAAGGTACCTTGCACCGATAAGGATGCCTCCGGCAAAGACGCCTGGTCTGCTATGGGTCGTCGGTGAGGACCCTCTCTCTTCCTCCACACCAGACCTTGTAATCCCAGCATCGGCATCGCAGGGACCTACCCCCGAGTAGGATTCCAGAATGGAGGCACTGGAGCGCAGCGTTTCTGCTGCCTTAGCTGCCCAGCAGGTGCTTCCGCCCAGCATGGCTGGCCCACACCCTGAGCCGCTGGACCTTCGAAGCAGGGATCCATGACTGCCCTGGAAACCCCCGAGAACCGTGGACCTCGTGCAAGTCCTCTGCATCGGTCTCGCTCACCATCCCGTTCCTCGGGGGCGAGGTATTCCAAGGCAAGCACCCATAGCTCCAGAAGGGCCTCAGCCACAGAGCAGGGCGACCATCTTGACTTGGAGTCTTACTCGGATCTCTAAGACTGGGAATCAGATGGGGACACTTCCCCCAAAACCCGCGCCCATAGGGATATGCCTTCTGATCTGTCCCCTCCTACCTCGCAAAGGCGTTTGCCTCCCAAGGACACATCATTTTTGGTGTTTATATGAGACATGGCCCAGGCCCTCAACCTGCAAACGCAGACCAAGGAGGAACCGAGAGCCGAGGAATTGGATATCTTACAGTACGAGTCCCCACCTCAGGAGTCTCTCATGGTCCCAGTGCTGCCCATTCTGGCCCGGTTGCTCCTACGCACGTGGGAGGCACGTGCCTCAGTTCCCATTGCCATCAAACGGCTCAACGCCATGTATAGGGTTCAACGAGCTCCGGGGTTCAGGAAGACCGCTATGGTAGTCGAGTCCGCTATGCGGAAACAAAAGAGTCCGAAGTTGCATTCTTCGGTCCCACCTGGTAGGGAGTCCCATGCCCTAGATGCCCTTGGACGCAAGGCCTATCAAGGGTCCATGCTGGCTTGCCGCATTCAGGCCTATCAACTTTACATGGGCATGTTCCTGCAAGACCTCGGCAGAGAGCTCGGCGGGATTTCGGCAGGCCTTGGGGGCGACCACCTTCTCAGGTTCCAAACCCTCCTGAGGTCAGTCGCAGACTACTCAAAGTACCTCTCCCGTGCCACATAAGACAGGTTCAAATCTTCAGCCCAGATGGCAGTGGCCGGCATTGGGGCCCGGTGCCAAGCATAGCTCCAATCCTCGGACCTGGAGCAGTGGGTCTAGGAGAAGCTCCTGGACATGCTCTGCCTCGGGGAGCAATTGTTTGGCAAGGCCATGAAAGACAAGGTGGCTGAAATATCGATGGAGTTCATCACTCGCATGCGCCTCTCTCAGAAGACTTCTTCCTTTCCATGGAAGTAACAGCAGACCAAAAAGCCCTTCTACCAATGGAAGGGGCTTCGCTACCGAGGGTACCTGCCATACCCACCCTTCCCTGCACCGGCACCTACTGTGCAGGGCAGGGGAGGGCCCCAGGGTCACCAAAAACCGAAAGGGCTGAAAACCCAACCACCAGTGCCACCCTAGCCAGCCCAGGGGTTTTGACGCTGAGCGCATAGCCTCTCCCCCCCCCCCCCCAACGGCATCCCCGTCCATGGGAAGACGCCTGTCCCTCTTTGCACCCGAATGGGCAAAGATCACATCAGATACCTGCATTCTCAAGGTGATCTGTTGAAAACCTCCTTTAATGGCCCTGCAAGAACCTCTCTGAGCTCTTTCAGTATCCTGGGATGTATCTCATCTGGTCCCATGGCCTTGTCCACTTTCAGTTTTGCAAATTGTTCTAACACTTCATCTGTGAATGGTGTGGTATCTACTTCATTCCCAGTTTTATATTTGGGAGTCACAGGTGGTCCTTCTCCAGGACTTTCCTTAGTAAAAACAGAGCAGAAGTATTCGTTTAGCAATTTTGCTTTTTCAATGTCACTTTCCATGAGTGCGTTCCCAGCACTTCTGAGTCCTGAATCCCAATACCCCACTGTATCGCTGGAGCTCATCTACCACCAAAGGGAGAAACGGCAATGGGTCCTGCAGATACAGAAGAATGTCATCTGTGAGTAGGGAAATTGTATGTTCTGTGCTCCTCCACTGAAGTCCCCTAATTCCCCCATTTTGTTGAATTGCCTGGCTAATGGTTCTATTGCCAATTCAAAAAGTAGCAGCAAGACTGGGCACCCTTGCCATGTCCCTCTCCCCAGCTCTAACCTTTCCAAGTACCTCCTATTCACCTTCATCTAGCTTGAGACCCTGCATATAGCCCTCTTACCCTTTGCCCAAATTTGGGCCCAAAGCCCATCTTATCTATTACCGCAAACAGGAATGCCCACTGTAACCTATCAAAAGCCTTTTCCGCATCGACAGAGAAAAGAATAACGTCCACTGGGGTCTGGGCCACCACCCATATGCTGCCCATTTAATATTGTCTGAGGCTTGTATCCCATGTATAAAACCTGTCTGAGCTTGCTGCACTAGCCCTCTCATTCACAGTGTTAGGCATGTAGCCAACACCTTTGCCAAGATCTTAACATCGATGTTAATCAATGATATGGGACAGTAAAAACTACATTTTGTGAGGTCCTTCCCTTACTTTAGGCAGGATAGTAATACCCGCCATGAGCATATCACCAGAAAGCGCCCCTCTCTCTGTTAACAACCCATTAAAGACTCGGCCCAACAGGTCACTCACCTCCCCAGTAAATATCTTATAAAAACTCCCAGGGAGTCCGTCCAAACCAGGGGCGTTTCCCACGGCCATTCCCTTAACCACCCCTCTGATTTTATCTCCCCCAATTTCCCTATTTAATGCTTCCACCGCCTCCTCTGGGAGCTGTGGCACAGTCATCACCTTTAAGTACTGGTTTAACTGCTCCGCCGCTATCTCCCCCTGTTCCCGATAAAGTTCCTTGTAGAACTCCACAAATTGCATGCAAATAAACCTTTCCTCGCCACTCATTGTCCCTTCTGGCTCCTGGATCTGAGTCACCACAGACCGAATTGTTTACTACTTCATTCTTCTGGCAAAAAGGCGGCCCGCCCTGTCCCCGAACTCATAATAGATCTGTTTAGCCTGCTGCAACGCAAACACAGTCTGCTCAGTTTGCAACCCTTGCAAATCTGCTCTCACCTGGCCCACCTTTTTCCACACCCTCTTGGCCCTCATTTGCTGATACTCTGCCACTGCTTCCTTACGCTCTCTAGTAAGCTCTTCTTCCTGCTGCACTCGAACCTTCTTGAATCGTGCAGCCCACATTATAAAGCACCCTCTCACAACTGCTTTGAGACCCTCCCATAAAATTATATTGCCTATGTTCCCAGTATCATTCAGTGTAATATATTCCTGGATGGTTTGCTTCACATCCTCCACCACCACCTCTTGCTTCAATAACCTTTCATTTAATCTTCAAAATTTAGTCCCCCCTGGGCCCCCCCCCCAGCTCTATCCAAACTGGGCCATGGTCTGACCATGTTATGGGTCCCAACTCCGTCTCCTTCAACCGCTCCATCCTTATTTTATCCACCATAATCATATCTATGCGGCTAAAACTATCATGCAAGGCTGAATAGAACGACTACTCCCTTTTGCCTGGGTGCATCTCTCTCCAGGTGTCCAGAAGCTGGAATTGTTTGAGCAATTACTTCAATGCCTTCTGATTCCTACTCCCCCCTTCCCTACCTCTGGATTTTCGGTCATGATCTGGATTCATTACCATGTTAAAGTCCCCCCCTAGCACCAGTTTCCTCTGAGCCTTCTCGTCTAGCAACACCCACACTCCCTTTCAGAATTCCACCTGCCCCCACTGAGTCCATATACCAACAGTATCATTACCTTTTCTCCTCCTACCTCCCCCATCACCCCGATCACCCTTCCCCCAATCACAAAAATAATCCCATACCTGTACCCCGTTCCCTTGTCTAATTAGCACCACCAGCCCTCCCCCTGTTCCCCCCCCCCCCTCCCTCTGCTGCCGAAAAAAAACTGGTAAGGAAGTGCCTTCACCTCAGATGCCGCTCATCTTTAGCTCTAAGAAGGGTTTCCTGGACCAGGACAATATCCCATCTATCCTTTTCTGCTTCATGATATAGCACCTGGCATTTCCTAGGGAAATTCAACCCTTTAACATTCAAGGAACCTATGCGCAGCATCATGTCCACCCATCTTCACCCCTTCAAAACCTCCCATGCTGAGCCACCCCCTGTCCTCCCTCCCTCTCCTGGGCCGCCCTTCCAGTCATAGTCAGCAAGCCTGTTCCCCACCTCAGCCCCCCCGTGGTTACAGTACTTTTCCTGTTCCAAGCCCTTCAGAGTTTGTTGCACCCTCCTTCCCATGGAAACTTTCATGCACAAATATCCCCCCCGCTCTCTCTTTCATCCCACACCCCCTTACCCCCATCAAACTCGTTAGAGGGAATATCATGTATATCATAAGTAACTATAAATATGGAATAAAATCAGCTGGCTGTGAGTGTACAGATGCAGGTTCACTTGCTGACCTCGCAAAAAATCTCTAGCTTAGCTTTGCAAAAGAATGTACAACACACTGTATGGAGAAATAGACGAGAAAGAACAAGTGTGGTAAGACAGGCTCGTTTCCCTTTTCTATAGGCTCTACAAATGTAAACTTTCTAGCTCTGTATCTGTAACTTTCCATGACATATATTGTACATCTTTTATGCTATATAAGCAAGGCTATACCCTAAATAAAGGGAACAACTTGTACCATATTCCTTGTGTGTTTGCTGGTTGTTCCCAAGCGCTTGTATTAAGAAGCAGGATCCAGGGAGATGAAACCAAAATTCATAGCATCAGTTTGGGAAACTGATATATATATAATTATGGAAGAACCCAAACTCATCATCTACCATCCTCCCCCCCCCCCATTCCTATTAAAAAATAAACCTCCCATACTCCCTGAGAGTGTAATTTCCAGACCAGATGTGTTCAAAGTCTGGTACCATAAAAGTTCCGCAACTCAGTGTCCATATGTGACACACTATCATGCCTCATGGCCTGCCGTTAACTTTCTCTTCTCAAGAGGGCTTCCCCGTGGACATCCTCTTAAGGTGCTTCCCCTTCGCCACTACGCGCTGCCATTGGGAATGTGTTGCAGAGAGAGCATTCGCCTCCTTGGGCCCCACTGTGTCGGCGGTCTTCCGTGGAAGTCTTGTACAGCCCATATCCCCCTAGGGCCTGCCAGGCCTCATGCTCATCCCGTACTTTCTGAGAAACTCCTTTCAGTATAATCAACATACTGAACAGAAACAGCCACTGGTAGCGCAGCACCTCTCGTCTCAAATACTCAGTCACTTCCCGAAGAGCACGTCTCCCCAGTATCCCCTGGGAGAGATCATTATACAAAGTGCGATCACAAAGTATCAAGACTTGTAGAATAACACAAGAAGTATAATGCTGACAGTTATTGCATTCAGTCTCCTTCAAAGTAGTCCCCTTCTGATAAAACATACTTCTTTCAGCATTCCTGCCACTGCTGGAAACAATTTTAAAATGCCTCTTTCGTTATGCTGTGAAGCTGCTGTGTTGAATTTTGCTTAATGGTCTCCAAATGGTCGAATCTCCTTCCTTTCAGTGGTAATTTCAGTTTTGGAAACAAGAAAAAGTCACAGGGTGCAAGGATGTGTGTGTGCAGGATGGTGGACTTGCTCGATTTCATGTTTGGCCAAGAACTGCTGGACAAGATAAGATGCGTGAGCTGGGGCGTTATCGTGATGAAGCAACCATTCACCATTCCTGTGCAACTCTGGCCTCTTACGGAAAATTGCATCTCTTAAACAAGTCAGAACTTGGATGTAGTACTCGTTATTGATAGTTTGGTCTTTTGGAGCAAACTCATGATGAACAATATCCTGGTAACCAAAGAAAACTATGAGCATGACCTTGACATTGCTCCTTACCTGATGGTCTTTCTTAGGTCTGGGAGAGTTTGGAGTCATCCATAGGCCGCTCCTCCTCTGACTCGCTGGTGTGGGCCTGGCTGTCTGCGCAGTCTGCGCTCCCGCCGTACCTCAGCTCATAGGCCAACTGAAAGGCCTCCAACTTCTTGTGTACTGATATCTATGATCGTCGGGGAGCTGGACAGGACACTGACCGACACTGTGGACTTGCTTAGATTGCTAATAAGGTGGATTCAGGGCGGAGCTCCTTCAAGCTGCATCCATCAAGCTCACTGACGTCACCGGAAGTCCAGCTAAGGCTTTTTATCCGTTCTTCTGGCAGATCCCTCACCTCTGAGGCCACTTTTGGATCCTGATCCACTTAGTCTCCTATTGTTTCCTTACCATTCCTTTAGATATATCCTTGTCCTCAGCTGTTGTGTTGTCTGTCTTGACTAGATTGTAAGCTCTGATGAGCAGGGACTGTCTTTTACATGTGTCTGTACCGCACTGCATACACCTTGTAGCGCTATACAAATAATAAGTAGTAGTAGATATTGATGTTTGTCAAGTTGTGTGTGTGACTGAGGCATTGTGTCAAGGTGCTTAGCCAGATGAACATCGGAGAATGCCTTATGTGAAAAAACGGTATTTATTTTGCTAATATCAATGCTATCTAAAGTGCAGTCCACTACAGTGATAATGGAGAAGGCCAAAAATAGTTGGGCCACTGTTCAACAGGAAGGTTTCCATGTAGTGTCAGCCTGCTTATCCTTTATAAGTTGAATCACTGAATATGTGGTCCTAAACATAAACAGAAAAGTTACCCATTTAAAGGTGGGACTGCTATTTCTGAAGTCCACTTAAATAGATAAAGTCATCTGGATAACAGCTGAATATTGTCACGTATCCACATAAGTATTGACCATATCCAGAGAGCACCCATGGCCACTACTTAAATGGACAAATTTTGACCATATATTGACTTGTATGGTTGCCATATTTTAAAAAAAGATATAGCAGAATTAGAAAAGGTACAGAGAAGAGCCTCCAAAATGGTAAAGGGGATTGGAGGATATCCCTATGAGGAAAGGCTTAAAAGGTTAGGGCTCTTCAATTTGGAAAAAAGACGGCTGAAGAGAGATAAGAGTTCTTTAAAATAATGAATGGAGTGGAACGAGTCAACACAGAGTGGTCGTTTACTCCTTCAAAAAGTAGAAAGACTAGGGGACATGCAATGAAGCTACAATGTAGCCCATTTAAGACTAATTGGAGAAAATATTTTTTCACTCAACAGATAATCAAACTCTGGAATTCATTACCGGAGGATGTAGTAAAAGTTGTTAGTGTAGCTGGGTTTAAAAAAGGTCTGGACAGATTCCTGGAGGAAAAGTCCATAAACCATTATTAAAGAGGATCAGGGAAATCTACTGCTTACCCAGGATGAACATTGTGGAACCTGTGTGCCTTTTGGGACCCTGCCAGGTACTTGTGACCTGGACTGAGCACTGTTGAAAACAGGATACTGGGTTTGATGGGCCTTGGTCTGACCCTATATGGCATATCTTATGTCCTTATGTTAAATTAATCAATTTGCCAGCAGTAAATTTTAAAAACAAAAAGAACTTATGCAGCCAAAATCTCATGCTGACCATGTAAGTACTTTTGAGTATTGATTAGAATGTATTTTCCCTGAACTTGCATAACAAGTGGTATCAGTATGTTACTAAAATAGGGCATGTAAGTTATCAATGTCCCTGTTTAATGTACATTACCAAGTTTAAGTTACAATGTAAACTGCTTTGACTGAAATGATAAAGTGGTACAAAAAAACGGTTAAATAAATAAATGCCTTTCCAGGAGATGATCAAGGTGAGTTACATTCAGGTACAGTATGCATTTCCCTGTCCCCAAAGGACTCACAGTCTAAGTTTGCATCTGAGGGAGAGAAGGTAACAAACTGCCTGCATTGGTGCAAACAGGGCCAGATTAATACTTTATTGGCCCCCCTATGACCCCACCATAGAGCACCGCTTACTTCTTTTCTCAAACCTTTCCCCCTCCACTCCCTAACATGCAGGCTGATGCAGAAAGATTAGTGTGCTCTTTGCGCGCAGATAATGCAACATATGCGCACAAGTACCACTACACCAAATTCAGAGAAAAGATTAGCATGTATGTACATAAAGAGGGAAAAAAGTAGGCACACACAACATCAAGCATACTAAAATAATACGCTGCACCTATTAAAATGAAATGCTAATAAGGTCTGTGCTTGTGCAGAGAAATGCATACAGGATTACACAGCCAGGCATAAAGTTCGAGTGTCATTATCTGTATGCCCGGTCTGAGGTTACGTAAAATTCTTGCGCGTTTCGAGACTGTTTCAGCATGTGTGCTGTGAACTGTTACCATCGGCATGAACATCTTCAGCGTGTATCTTTCCGCATATAAGTGAAAGTTTGGCATTTGAGAAGAAATGTCTTTTGCTTCTTATCCTTTAGTGGCTTTGCTGCTTGCAAGAGCTAGCCAAAGAAATGGGGAGAACAACAGACACCCGAGCATCATAGACGTGCAAGGGAATGCAGGGGAAGAAGGCATGAGAGAGGAGGATGAGGAGGTAGAGATTCAACCCCTCATGAGGTCCTGCAGACGGCGCCTATTCCAAACAAAGGTAGCACTGGAGGGATTCCCAGACAGGCATGTCATATGTAACTACCGTTTATGTACACGGCCATTGTGTCCTTGTATGAGGAAATTAATGATGATATAGTTCAACAACAACTTCAAGACCACCTGGATACCAACAACATGCTAGACCCACAACAACATGGTTTCCGTCCATTCCATGGAGTTGAGACCCTCATGACTTCACTAATGAACACCCTCATTAAGGGCACACAGACCAAGCACTCTGGATACGCTATGATCTTCCTGGACATATCCACAGACTTTGACACCATCTCCCACAACATCCTCCTACACAGGCTCCATGAAATTGGCATAAAAAATGTCGTACTTCAGTGGTTCCACTCCTACCTGACCAATAGACAACAACTGATCCGCACAAGCATAGCAACCTCCCCCCTCTTTCAGCAACACTAAGGAGTACCCCAAGGATCCACACTATCCGCCATGCTCTTCAACATCTACCTGCAACCACTCTGCCCGATCATACGTGCTCATAACATCAACTACCACATCTATGCAGATGACATAATGCTCTATGGACCAATCACAACCACCAACCCAACAAACAATCACCTATCAGACTGCTTCATAGAAGTCTCCAGCTGGCTACAAAGGAACAACCTATCCATCAACACAAAAAAAACAGAAGCCCTCATAGTAACCAAGGACCCAAACTTCACACCACCACCACACCTCAACTTAGGAACCACACAAATACAAATACAACCACACATAAAATACTTAGGAATCATCATAGACCAAGCGCTCACACTCAAGCAACAGATCAAAAAGACTACCGGAATAGTATTCCACAAGGCAAAAACAGTACAATGCCTCAGGCCTCTCATTGATCCACAGGACTTCAGGACAGTCATGCAAGCTATGACGCTCCCCCACTTGGACTACTGCAATATAATCTATCACGGACTACCCGCCACTCACACCAACCCACTATGAACTGTCTTAAATACCACAACAAGAATTATCCAGAAAGCAAAAAAAACAAGATCACATCTCCCCAGTCCTGAGAGAACTGCACATACTCCCTCTCGAAGCAAGAATCAAATACAAATCAGCCCTACTTATCCACAAAGCCCTCTATCAAACATAGACTTCCCAGCTCCGCACTCTATTGCCTCAACCCACCCATAGCAGAACAACCAGACAAACCACCAGCAACACCCTCACCATCCCCCACGAACGAACCAAATACAATCAACAGACCTGCAACAGAGCCTTCGAACTATACGCAGCATCCCTCTGGAACTCCCTACCAAGTCAAATCAGAAACAACAGAGATCCTTCAGAAAACAACTAAAAACCATCCTGTTCCAGGAATACCTCGGACCAGAAACAAACATCCATCAATGACTACCCCTCCATACCCTCTAATATATCCACAGATCTACCTACTAAGAGACTGATGTCCATTGTTTAAGTCCTTAATGTCTGTCCAGATCATTAATGTTGGCCTCCCCGGTGACAGCCCCTCCACCCTAGAATTGATTACTGTCCCCCCCCCCTTTTTTTTTGATGTTGGGCCGCTTTGACCCGGTGAAAAGCGGGATATAAATACAGTTAAATAAAATAAATAAATAAATAAAATATAGGTCCAGTCACTGCTCGTGGGCATGCCATACCAGAGCTGGTGAAGTTACTCGCTATGTTACATGTTTTAGGCACTGGATCATTCCAAAATGTTGTTGGAGTGGCCTGTGGAATGGACCAGTCATCATTTTCCAATGCCTTTAAAAAATGGATTGGGAGAGTGTCATTCGAGTTGGAGTGCAGGTGTGCTGAGTCGTTCGGGCTCGGACGGAGCTGGGGTCACGCTTGTGGAATTGGGAGAAGCCCCGTGAGAATCGGGCAGGCACGCCCGGGACACCCTGCTGCTGGGAGGTCCTGTCTGGAGGTTAAAAGCCGTGCCTTCCTCTCCGTTGCTGGAGAGTGTCATTCGAGTTGGAGTGCAGGTGTGCTGAGTCATTCGGGCTCGGATGGAGCTGGGGTCACGCTTTTGGAATTGGGAGAAGCCCCGTGAGAATCGGGCAGGCACGCCCGGGACACCCTGCTGCTGGGAGGACCTGCCTGCTATAAATTTTACATCTGTTCCGCGACTGCGGAACGCGACCAAGGGGCTTTGTCTGAAGGGGCGTGTCTAAAGGGGCAGGGATAGCCCCTTAGACGCCCCTTCGACGCCATCGACGATGCTCCTATTTCATTTTGGCGTGCTGGAGAGCGGAGACTGTGTGTCGGAACTTCCTAGCCATTGATGTTCCAGTGCAGTAAGGACACGAGTTTGTTGATTGTTACTTCGTTATTGTATTATATTTTCTGTGTTTGCTAGCATGGGTAAACGCAAGGCTAAGGTACCTCCTAAATCTCAGGAGACCGGTACCGGAAATGTTAGACCGGTCGGTCCCCTAGATAGACACGTGGTTCCCCTGCCTCTAGCACAATCCTCTCCAGACGGGGTTTCTTTAAGCCCTGCCGGGAGATCTCCTCCTCCCTGTCCTAGTTCTGCTGTTCCGTTAGTGCCAAGGGTCCCTTTTGATTTTCCTGAACTTAGATTTCCTACTGTTTTACCTGTTCCAGTCTCAGGTATAGACCTAGCTTCCCCGTCGGAGGCGCTGGATCTATCTCCTGATGCAGATGTCACCCTTAAAGATGTTTTGAAGGCTGTTAAGATTCTTGATCAGAAGGTACCCTCTAAACTGAATTCCTTGGCTACTTTTACCCAGGAGACTGCAATAGCGTTGCAGCAACTGGATAATAAAGTAAATTTATTGGATAATGTTGTTACGAAAATGGAGTCCCAAGTTCCTATCTTACAAGCAGCAAATGTTTCTGCTATTAAAGATTCTTTGTCGCTTCATGCTAAGATGGAAGCCTTAGAGAACTCCTCCCGTTGTTGCAATTTAAGATTTTTAAATTTTCCTCAGTCTTCTTTACTTTCCCCTACTATCCTGTTGGAGAAATATCTCAAGGAAGTGTTGGCAATATCAGATTCGATAGAATTCTCTCAGATTTATTATATACCCTCTACGTCTAAAAGGGTGAACACTGCTGAAGGAGGGCTGGACGAGATAGTTCCATCTATTACGAATCTAACAGCTTTTATTGAGGATTCCTCTGATACAATAACTTTAAGGTCCACTCTGTTAGTCTCCTTTTCTAATGTTTCTGTTAAACAGCGAATTTTGAAAGCATATTTTAAAGCTAAGGCAGCTAAATTTTGTGGACAGGCTATTTTGGTGTTCCCAGATGTGGCTCGGGCCACGCAGTTGCGTAGGCGACAATTTCTTATTTATTTATTTATTTATTACAGTTTCTTATATACCGCGCTATTTAGAATCAGCGCGGTTTACATCATAACAAAACGACCATTACGACAAACTGTCAGGTTTTACATTGAACAGGAGTACAAACTTGGATAACTGGGTGTGTTGGCCTTAGGCGCTACCTTTTTCCTGAGATTTCCATGCAAATGTGTTATTGGCCTTGAGGAAAATACCTATATTTTTACTGATATATCACATCTGGAAAAGTTTTTGCAGGACAGACAGGTTGTAGTTGGAGGCAGCTCCGTTATTTAGGATCACCTTAATTGTAACCCTAGTAGATTAGGGTTTGATTTGCCTTGGATGTATTCTTATAATTGTTTTGATAATGCTCTCCCTTGACGTGGACTTTATCATTTGATTTGTTTCCTTTTGTGTCAAAGTTTCTTCTGTAACCTTTTGCTTGATTGACCTCTATGTTTATTGATCATGTATTATGATTAAAATCAATAAAAAAAAAAAATGGATTGGGGATCAAATCCGGTACCCAGAGCAGCAGACAGAATGGCAAGTGTTAAAGGACTTTTTTAAATATTGTTAGAGTGCCAAACGTGATGGGAGCAATAGACTGCACCCATGTAGCTCTAACACCCCCCTTGGATAGAGAAATGGCCTTCCGGAACAGGAAAAGCTTCCACTCCATAAATGTTCAAGTGGTGTGTGACGCGCACATGAAGATCTTAAACGTGTTCTCGAAGTTCCCAGGCAGCCATCATGATTCCCTTATCCTCTCCAACTTGGCAGTCGGTCATAACTTTGCAGAGGGAAAGTACGGTGAATGTTGCTCCTGGGTAAGTGCCACATAGATTGATTTATTTATTTAACAACTGTTTTATACCTCCATATCTACCAGTCATGGCCGTTTAATATCAATATCACCGCTGCCCTGCTCCAGAATGCCCACAACACTCCCTGATTCTACACGGATAGTATCAGGGTGTGTAGTGGCGGAACTGGTAGATATTCAACCAACTGGGTTAGTGCTGCTTAATATCATTCTATAGCAGCACTTACATGGTTTACAGGTTCTTAAACCAAGCCTTTGAATATTGAGCCCTATACTACTATATAATGTGTTTTGTTTCATTTCTATGCGTAAGGGATGTTGGATGTCAAGGAGGAGTATTAAAACTTTGCGGGGGGGGGGGAGGGAGGGACAGCTGTATGTTTCTGCATATCCTAAGTTGCTATGCTATATGTATATTTCTCCAAGTTCCTTCCGCTATTCACCGTAAAGTTGTTGCTGTTGTAATGTAAACTGCCCTGAATGGAATCGAGGGCGGTATAAAAGACATGTTAAATAAAATAAATAAATAAGCATTATACTATTATATATTGTATCATTATATATGCTGTTTTGTTTCATTTTAATGCCTAGGGGATGCCGGTATGGGTGACAGTTGTGGTTACAGAATCCTCTGCTGTCACTGTGTACCTCTGCAGAGAGGCGCTACAGTGGAGCACACATCGCTATGCAGTGTGTCATAGAGTCTACCTTTGGGATCCTCAAGAGTTGCTTCTGTTGTCTGGATCATTCTGGGGGAAGGGGGCACTACAGTATGCACATGAAAAGGTTGAGGATATTGTCGCAGTGTGCTGCATGCTGCACAACATAGCCTTGAATCGCGACATGCCAGGCGACATACGTAGCTCCTGATCTGCCACTAGAAACCCTCATCTGTGCCCCCTGCTTGATCCGATCCCACAAGGGGGAATGAGATCCAAAGAAAAGTTATACAGAACTACCTTTCGTGACTGGTGGGTCCTTGTGTGTTCTTTGGACTCATTTATATCATTGTCCATTTCCTGTTATGTCTCCTTGTTGTGATTTAATAAAATAATGTTTTTGGGCAAGAATAGAATTCACTATTATTGGGGTGGGTGCCATCAGGCTGTTACTGGCTTTGCTAATGATAAGGTCCATACGCCACCCTACCTCGACCAGGTCTCACTTTTAGTTCCATGTGTACATGTGTGTGTGGTATGTGTGCACGGATAAAGTGCATATAAAAATGTTTGCAGCAATTCATGGGCGTGCCACGTACATGCACATACTACATCAATAGGCCCCTCTTTCCTGTACCATAGCGCCCCCCCCCATCATCTGTGCTCTGTGTATTGACATGTGTGTGGATCACAGATGCACAAACATGCACGTGAAACACGTGCTCGCAGCATGCATGCACAAGAACACACATGTACACGTATGTTCCATGTGTATGAGTGTGGAACCATTTCTGCAAAGAAAAATGGGAGCAACAGTAGCAGCACCACCTCCCATGTGGAAGCCTAATTTCCCCCGGAAGGATATAGAATTCTTGGCCACATCTATTGTGGCCAACGAAAAGATCTCTTCCCAAGATCAGAAAAGAGGTGCAAGTACTGGATGATGAGGTGGTCCTGGCAGCAACTCTGCTTTGCCTTGAATGAAGAGACAGTGTTCCCCAGGAAGGTGAGTGCAGCAAGGATATACGGTAGGCAAGCCACCTAGGTGGTTTCATTTTTTGGGGGTTGGTTAACAGAGCAATCTATGGGTCGGTTGGAGATGGGGTTGGTTTGGTCTGCATGTGCTGTTGCTGATAGAGATGTTATGATCTTTCAGATTGAAGACCTCATGAAAAAAGCCCATGAGCTATGGCAGGACAGAGAGTCCATGGAGTGGGAGATCTTGCTAGGTATGCATCGTAATCGGGGAGGCTGTTGCACTGTCTAGTTCCTATCTTGTACATTCCTTTGCCTAGCTGAGATGTGCTTTTCTTTTCTTTTGGCAGAGCCCAGTCCAGATGAGGAAGAGGAGGAATTAGGACCCCCACCCTGCCCACAGCTGCAGCCGGATGCCCCACCTCTATTCCCACCCCACACTGTCCTATCTCCCCACCCAAACCCCCACAGCTGGGGGGTTATTCCATCTGCCCCCTCCCTGCCCCACCCCACCCCCACAGCTGGGGGTTATCCGCTTTGCTCCCCCTGCCCCCGCTATCCCCACAATCCAGGAGGAAGGGGATCACAGGGAGACATATATTGCATCATCCCCTTCTGGGCTGCAATGACTGTTGCGGCACAGGAGGGGGCCCACAACATGCTGGCAGACCTCCAGGGCAGTTGGTGGCAATGGGCAATATGCTCAACTGCCTTATCGAGGACGTTGAGCATATTGCCCAGCGGTTACTGACATCCCTACTGGATTTTTTTTTCTTTCCATTGTTTTTTCTTTCTTTTGCCATTTTTATTACCCCTCCCAACTTGTACATGCATTTGTAAATAGTTTATCGTATATAAAAGATTGTTTTCTACTGTTACAAATCTGTCTTGCCTATTTCTCAATGCCATCCTTAGTCATTATGTGGAGGGCTTCTCAACCAAGTCCTCAGGCCAGACCAGTATGCGTGTATATCTGTCTCATGCATATCCATTGTGGTAATTCTGAAAACCTGCCTGACTGCCCAAGACTGGGTAAAGAACTCCTGGTTTACAGTAAGGGGGTGGGCATGGGCACAGGGATGATGGAGGGGAGGGGTGGTTATGGTTGTGGGAGCAATCTGGCTACAGCTGTCTCCCTTGCAGATGCAAAATGTAGCAAAACACCAGATCAACAACAAATATTTAATACAACAAAAGCAACCAAAATATATACTGTATATACCATAGAACCAAAATATACATACATTTGTTTTCTATGCAGAGCCGAAAATGTGAAACAACAGTAAAGGGGGGGGGGGAAGCAACACTAAACAACAAAAGCCAACACTGGAACTGCAAGGGATCGATGGCTGGATCTGGTGAGGAGGGAAGAACAGACTGCAGGACGGAAAGAAAAGAAGAAACTTGTTAAAAAGTAATGAGCTGAGTATTGTCAGGCCACCAAACGTTTGCAATCACTCAGTAGGCACAGACACTCATCAGTGGGCATGTCTATGCAAGCCTTTAGTTGCCCATTGATGTGACTCTTGGATCTGACCAGCAGAAAACAGGGCCACTAACCACCTCAGATGCAGCCCTACCCACTCTGCACCTGACTAAACTGCATAGCACCTGCAGGAGTGCAACATTTGCTTCCTCCTGCCATGTCAGCACTTGAACTGCCATCTCTTCTATGGGATCTACAGCCACTGCCTGCAATTGTCTTGCCTCTTGATTGTAGGATGATTGCGGGAATTCTATGTTTGTGTCCTCTCAGTCCAATACCAAACTCAACAGGTCCATGTTTTTGGCCTTGCCATCAGCAATATGTGTCACTGAAATAAAATAGGACAGCTGAGAGTAACTAATTTGTGACACTTACAGCCCCAGCACCATCCTCACACCCATCTTCCAAAGATTCCCAAGGTAATTCTGGGGGTATACTCACCAGCAGGAGAGGAGAGCACTGTCAAAGAACCCCCAAAGGCAGAGCCCTCTGAGGTACAGCTTGCAAAGTTAAACACTACAATAAGAAATAGAGAAGGGGGATAGAATAGAGTTAGCCTCACAAGTCCCAGCTTCCAAAGATTCCCAAGTTAATGCTGGGGGTGTACTCACCGGCAAGGGAAGAAGGCGCTGTCGAACAGCTCACAGAGGTAAACAGTACAATAACACAGCTCTATGAATCTGCCTAATATACCGACCACCCTCGCCACACCATGAATCACTTGCCACAGCACTAGAGAGCATCTCCTCCACACAACTCAGGAAATTCCAAATCATCTTGGGAGACCTGAATTTAACATCAATGCCGCCTGCCCACGCAAACACCTTCCTGGAAGCCATGAATCAACTAGGATATCAACAACTAATACATGAGGTCACCCACGACAAGGGCCATACCCTAGACATGGTCTTCACACCCACATATCAGCAGCACAATGAAGAGAAGCCTCTAATAAAGATAACTCCAGTACCATGGTCCGGCCACCATCAAATTGATCTACGCTTACGCCTGCCATCCTTACCCAAAGACGCAAAGGCTCGGAGAACAGTACACCCACAAAGGGGTTTCAATAAATTCAACTTGGAAGACCTTATAAGTACCATTAACGCCCACATAGATTTGGAATGCATGGACCTCGACCTACTAACAAACAGATGGGACACTGGAATCCAGGCTGCATCACACCCAACATGGAAGACCCCCCAGAACTCAACTAAACCCAGATCCGAAACCTGGTACACAGAAACGCTGACCAGAATGAAGAGGGAACTCCGAAGACTGGAGAGAAAATGGAGACGAATCAAATCCATTGACCACAAGACTGAATACCTCGATTATCTCACAAAATACAAAAGCGAGGTCAACTCTGCAAAAAGGACACATCACACCAACTTATTAAACAAAGCCATCAATAAGCCTCGTGAACTATTCGAACTAGTGAAATCACTGACGAAAGTATCTTTGGAAGACCACCGTGACACCATAATCAAACCCCAAACTCTGGCAGACCATTACGCAAGGAAACTCACTGCAACCACACCCACTCACTGTTTGAACGCAACCTACCTGGAACATCGCCCCAACGAGATGACCAATAAAGACCAGGAACAAGCATGGAGCAACTTTCACAACATTAATGCTCAGCAAATCATCAACATAATAACAAGCATCCGTACCACCACCTCCCCGCTAGATCCCTGCCCAACTGCTTGGGTTAAGGCGGCAAAACAAGATATTGTGAACCAAGTCTCACATATTGTGTACCAATCGCTGCAACAAGGAGTCATGCCCACACAATTCAAGAAATCTATAATAAGACCAATCCTAAAGAACAATTCACTCAACAAGGATGACCCAGCCTCCTACCGCCCCATTTCCAGCATATCTTTCCTGGCAAAGATCATTGAGAAGGCAGTCCTATTACAACTACAAGACCATCTGGATGAACATGAAACCCTAGATGAACAATACGGTTTCTGAAAACGTCATGGGGTGGAAACGCTGTTGATAGCACTGCTTAACAACCTC
This sequence comes from Ichthyophis bannanicus, assembly GCA_033557465.1. Lineage (NCBI taxonomy): Eukaryota > Metazoa > Chordata > Amphibia > Gymnophiona > Ichthyophiidae > Ichthyophis > Ichthyophis bannanicus. The sequence continues at coordinate 364,544,465 of CM066039.1, forward strand.
CTCAAGGGCCTCGAAGACAAAAAGAAAATGTTTATACTCATTTTCATTGACATCTCTGCCGCTTTTGATACAGTCCATCATGGAATCCTCCTGCAAAGGATTGAATCAATAGGAATATTGGGAACCCCCCTGAAATGGTTCTCTTCTTGCACAACCAACAGAATGCCGCAGGTTCACTTCAATGGCGAAGAAGCAGAAGCTTTCCCGCAAACGCAAGGCATACCTCAGGGCTCCGCTCTCTCGGCACTCCTTTTCAACGTCTACATGCGACCCCTCTGTAATATTCTCCAACGACACAATATCAACTACCGCATTTATGCGGATGATATAATGCTCTACACACAGTTGAATAACGAGAACCCTAACTATACTCAGCTTGAAACATGCCTAAACGAGATGTTAAAATGGATACAGCAAAACAACATGGAGATCAACCATAAAAAGACTGAGGTGATGTATATCTCCAGAAAACCAAACTTTGACCCTCCTGCGTCAGTCACCCTGTGTAACAATATATACAACACAAAGGGGCATGTTTACTAAACACCGTTGCTGTGCGGGTTCCCGTTAGTGTGCGGGTGCCATATAAGGAGTGGGCGGGCCAGCCAGAAAAAAGGAAAAAACGGACCGTACCTGTGCGCATCGCGCTAATGTGCGGGTCCCACATTAGCGCGTGGGAAGGCTAAGCGGGGCGCTGCCAGGCACATAGAAGAATACAGCCGTAGCACAATGTTGAAGACAAAAAATCAATGGTGCAGGGGCCATGGGTTCAATCCCCCAGTGTGCGCAACCAAAGAAGGCAGGGTGAGGCATGAATATTAATGGTAAAATATCATTTTAGGAGGTATACCACATTAGGGCGGCTGTCGGTGTTGCGCTGTTACGTTTTTTGCGGCAGTAATTAATATGTTGCGTTATGAATTTCGCTGTAAAATCTGTGGTGCATTAGGCGGCGCGCTGTACGTCGCTTGCGTTACGTGCGTCGTTAGGCTGTGCGCGGGACATCTTTTGCGTATTGTGAGGCAGTAGGTGGTGCTGTGTGAGTTGTTGACGGCATGAAGCGGTGGGAAAATATCCAAACACAGGACCCGAGACGTAGCACAATGGGGAAGACACCAACCAATGGTGCAGGGCCCACGGGTTCAATACCCCATTGTGTGCAATACAGAAAGGCTGGCCATGGCATAACTAGTACTGCTGGACAAGAAAGTTGCTGGAGGCACACTAATTTTGGCCGTCACCAGGCATCGCGCGGGTAAGTTTTTGCGGCAGTAACTAATATTGATCCACATTATGCGTCTCGCCGGCAGATGTGGGGGTCGTGAGTTGATGCGCTGGAAATGTGGGCGGCATCGGGCGTCGCGCCGTTACGCTTGTGCGGGTCTGGCAGCAGTAGGCGTCGCGCTGTTAGTTGTGAACGGCATAAGGCTGTGCGCAAATGTCCATACACAGGAACTGAGCCGTAGCACAATGGCGAAGACATTAACCAATGGTGCAGGGGCTATGGGTGCAATCACCCAGTGTGTGCAAGCCAACAATTCTGGCTGAACCATGCCTAGTAATGTTTTAAAAAATATATTTAGGAGGCATACCACCTTAGGGCGGCTGTCGGTGTTACGTTGTTGCGCCAGTAATTAATATGTTGCGTTATGAATTTCGCTGTAAAATCTGTGGTGCATTAGGCGGCGCGCTGTACGTCGCTTGCGTTTCGTGCGTCGTTAGGCTGTGCGCGGGACATCTTTTGCGTATTGTGAGGCAGTAGGTGGTGCTGTGTGAGTTGTTGACGGCATGAAGCGTTGGGAAAATATCTAAACACAGGACTCGAGACGTTGCACAATGGGGAAGACACCAACCAATGGTGCAGGGCCCACGGGTTCAATACCCCATTTTGTGCAATACAGAAAGGCTGGCCGAGGCATAACTAGTACTGCTGGACAAGAAAGTTGATGGAGGCACACTAATTTTGGGCGTCGCGCGGGTAAGTTTTTGCGGCAGTAACTAATATTGATCCGCATTATGCGTCTCGCTGGCAGATGTGGGGGTCGTGAGTTGATGCGCTGGAAATGTGGGCGGCATCGGGCGTCACGCTGTTACGCTTGTGCGGGTCTGGCAGCAGTAGGCGTTGCGCTGTTAGTTGTGAACGGCATAAGGCTGTGCGCAAATGTCCATACACAGGAACTGAGCCGTAGCACAATGGCGAAGACATTAACCAATGGTGCAGGGGCTATGGGTGCAATCACCCAGTGTGTGCAAGCCAACAATTCTGGCTGAACCATGCCTAGTAATGTTTTAAAAAATATATTTAGGAGGCATACCACATTAGGGCGGCTGTCGGTGTTACGTTGTTGCGCCAGTAATTAATATGTTGCGTTATGAATTTCGCTGTAAAATCTGTGGTGCATTAGGCGGCGCGCTGTACGTCGCTTGCGTTTCGTGCGTCGTTAGGCTGTGCGCGGGACATCTTTTGCGTATTGTGAGGCAGTAGGTGGTGCTGTGTGAGTTGTTGACGGCATGAAGCGTTGGGAAAATATCTAAACACAGGACTCGAGACGTAGCACAATGGGGAAGACACCAACCAATGGTGCAGGGCCCACGGGTTCAATACCCCATTTTGTGCAATACAGAAAGGCTGGCCGAGGCATAACTAGTACTGCTGGACAAGAAAGTTGATGGAGGCACACTAATTTTGGGCGTCGCGCGGGTACGTTTTTGCGGCAGTAACTAATATTGATCCGCATTATGCGTCTCGCTGGCAGATGTGGGGGTCGTGAGTTGATGCGGTGGAAATGTGGGCGGCATCAGCAGGCGTCGCGCTGTTACTCTTGTGCGGGTCTGGCAGCAGTAGGCGTCGCGCTGTTAATTGTGAACGGCATAAGGCTGTGCGCACATGTCCATACACAGGAACTGAGCCATAGCACAATGGCGAAGACATTAACCAATAGTGTAGGGAGCATGTCCCCAATCACCCACAGTGTTAGTCCACAACGAGGCATATGTTTAGGGGTGAGAGAACCAATGTTCAGCATAAGGCGTTGCGTTGATGGGCATGAGGCGGTGAAAAATATCCTTTTGGAGGCACTGTAATAGTAGCCTGCAGAAGTGGCGCATTGATGGGTATGCACAGGAACAGACCCACAGCACAATGATGATGACACTGACCAATGGTGCATTGATCAGGGGTTGTATACACGGCTGTGCAGAAATAGAAAAAGGCTGGGTGATGCATCACCTGTCCTAGGTAATATTGCCAGATGAGGGGCATGAAGTTATTGCCCACATAATGTGTAAGAGGCAAAAGGCGCTGTGCTTATATCAGAGCCAAATGAACAGAGCCACAGCAGAAGGGTTAGCACACTGCCCAATGGTGCTGGCATCATGGGTCCAATCCCCTGCTGTGTTCAATGAATAAGGCTGGTTGAGCCATCACCTGTCATGAACTAGGAGCCATGTAACCCTCAATTGTATGTACTACTGATAGCAAATGAACTATGGAAGTACTGTAATAGCAGGTAATGCATAAGGTGCCCATCAAGGTACCTCAGAGGTCAAATTGTAGCGTACACTCTCCACAAACGAAACACACAATGATGTGTATAGGGTGCGTTTTGTGTGCCGTAGGAGGCAGGGCATTGACCAAACACAGTCAGTGCTAGTACCATTGTGTATTGTAATGTATGGAAATCCAAAGTAGGTGAGCAGACATGCAAGATGGAACAGCAGTGTAGCAGAATGGTCATGGCACTGACTGAACGTGAAGGGGTCATGTGTCAAATTGAGCAGTGACTAAGCCTGGGTTACCTACATCTGCGTACAGCATGCAATTGGACAGCGATCTGTGTTGCCAGCTAAACACAAGCCCACCCCAGTGCACAGGAGTATGTCACCCTTTAGGGTGTCACTGAATGCACATCATAAACCACCATTTCAGTGATGGCGAGTTCACATATAACCCAAACACTGCACAGAGCTGAAAGGAAACGTCAAGCAGAACGACAAGAACCACAGACATCACATGTGCTGCAGTACAATATGACATCCAGGACATGTGGCATCTACATAAATACACACACAAATTGGGTCTAGCTGGAGCTATGTACAGAGTGATGCAAATGTAACATCCAATCATGATCGTGTGCGACAGACAACGTGAAGATGTGTCCAGCAGATGCGCCTGAAATAGCACAACAGGTGAAATCTCATGATGATAGTGGACCAGCGGTTATAGGCAGAGCACACACACACGAGCCAACCATGGAGAGATGAAATGCAGGAAGGTGTAGGAGTGCAGGATGGCTTGTAGCAGCATGCACATCAGGGCAGGATGACACAAGAGCTGGGAGTCAGAAGATGGACAGAACCATGGGTCAAAACTCAGATGAGGGTACAATGTGCTTACATCACAAACCTGCCAACATCTGGCCGCCAAAGAAATGGAAACGACATCTGCACGACAAGCAGACACAGCCAACAGAACAGAGATTAATCACACCGAGGACCACTCCCAAAAAACAAAAAGCAACCAAAGGTAGCACAGAACAACAACTTCCACGTCATAGCAAAGGCTGCATTCACAAGCAGTCAAGCCACCCACACAGCACGCGTGCTGGTTGTAAGGACAGGCAAACCCACAGGAGAAAGCGGGAATAAATGCACCTGGTGATCTGCTGTGATCAGATCACATCACATATTGTATATGGTACCAGCGACACATGCACACACACACAAGGATATGTTATGCAGTGGATACAGCATGCAAAAAGGAACAGAACACATCACCCCAATTGTAAAGGACCCACACATACCCCTACTTGAAACACTGACTAAATGCAAAGCCAACCCACCCACCCACCAATCAAACACAGAAACACCAAATCACAACCCAACAGTAATGAAACGCACATGGAAGAACTACCAGACCAGACGCTTCCAAAGGCTTCAATGTACCTCTGAAAATTAACTAATGCCTGTAATGGACGTGACATCTAGCGTCCTAACTGTATGCCTCCTCTTTACGCAAAACCCTACCAAGCAGCCCCGGAAATAAGACAGGCCAAATATCTTCTAGAATATAGCTTGAAAAAAAAGCATTACCAGAAATCCCCCAAACCCCCACACATAATCAACCCTAGACGAATCAGACACTGTTTCACAATCTGTCAATGTCCATAGCATGTCCTATGTGCCCTGTGGTCACCCTTAATGTAGCCTCCCTGGGGATGGCCCTGCCCTACCTGTAAACCCCACCCCTTGTAATGTAATGCAGATATGACCCGCAGAAATGTTGCATCAACATACACCTACATAAATGAATAAAAACAAAAAACACCCAGAGGAAAGTAAATAACCAACAAGGGCAGTGCTTGCTGTGTGGTTGAGCTGCCCAGCAATTGCGGACAGGATAGGAGCCAATTCAACATGAGAAAAGGTGCAGCACCACACCTGCTCAACCTCAATATTACCACACCCCCAGGTGTAGTGCTGTGCAAACAACATTAAGAAAGAGACCCATGCAACAGCGAATATGTGCTGCCTTGTCAACACAGAGTGAACACCTTGCTGTACACTGACGACAGACAAGGGTGTGTGTAGAGGTGATGAAGCAGCTGTAAAATAATGTTTCCGTTTCCAGATATTCCATAAAAAAATACGATGTTGTGAGGCAAACTGCTAAGCACTGTGTGAACAAACATGCCCCCAACCATACACACAAACAACACACTGAGGGCAAGCCAAACATTACATTCCAAAGGGAGGGCCTGTATGGGGATGTGCCGCACTCAGTGATGTGCCAAATTGCAGACACATACACAGCTGTCATCAAACACCAATGTGAGCACAGGGGTCCATGGAAATTACCATCAAATCCGTAGACAAACGTGTAAATGTGGTCCATGAGTGGAGGAGCAGTCTAGTGTGCACATAAATGTCTTGCACACAAGGCAAACACGCACCATATCACAACAGCACACCATGCGCCCTGGGGCAAATCAGTGGAGGTACATGTGCAAGAAAAGCCAGGATTCCCATGGTCCCAAGGAGTCATGTGTGATGGAATGTTAAACATTGTAATGCATGTATGTCACAGAGATAAAGTACAGAAAGAGACACATGTCTGTACAATGAACATATTTATTTTTTCTAACACGTCTCTCATACCATACCATACACACAGTGTAAACAGAATTGCAAGGTGTGTCCCACCCTGGCAAATGATGGGAACACAGTCAGCAATGTCAAAATGCACATGCCATGCAAAGGTCAACTCAAGAGCAAAACATAATGGCACGAGAATAAATGTTCATCAGGTGCATGATATGCACTGTGTAGCAGGGCCACACAACACAGCAGATGCTGCATGCCCACAATGTGTCCCACACACTATGCGTGCATGTAGACAACAGTGTGGCAGAATGAGAAACCAAAACACATAACATGTCCCCCCAAACATAGCCCTCATGCAACAGAGGAGGAGGTCACCAAATTAAAAATTACATATGCTGCCAATATGTTGTAATGTGACAAACACATCTGCAAGCGAATGTCATAACTCCCACATAATGGCAGATCACCACATCAGCAATGTGTCAATGTACACCCCAAATATTATCTCAAACTGACTGACTATCTGCTAACAGGTAGCAGGGCCACATGAACACAGAGTGAATACAAACCACAAAACAGGCAGAAATGTGTACACACATAACACCATACAGGAGGCCCCCTTGCATTGTCTGTTGGTTACACAGTCGCTGGCCACATATAGCAGGTTACATGGAATGCAGATGTGTAGCACGAAAATGGTCACCCACAAAAACACACCCAAATACAATGTCCAAATGAGATTTTGTTAAATGCAGGTGGTAACACAGGACTGTTAAGAAGTGCAATGCAAGGCGTTGCCATACATTCAGAGTGTCTTTTCTTATAATCAAACAAACACAATAATTAGAATGTGATTATGCAAAGAATGGCACATAATCTCACACTGCAACACACCGAGGTCATAGCTCCACATGTTGTGGCTCACAAACAGAGTCACTCTGATGCACAGCCACCAGCCGGACACTAACATGGTACTGTGATGCCCACACATGAATGTAAACCACATTGCCGCCTACACACATCAATCAAGGATGTTGGTGGGCATGACCGTGTGTTATAGGAAAACATTGTAGCATGTCCAGGTGTGTGGCAGGTGGACATAGACAATTGCAATGCTGAAACTGTTCCCCCCTGCAACAATCATGGCTGTATGCTACAGTTGAAATAAACAGATCAGGGTATCCTGAGTGCCATGTCACACACACATGGGCCAAAGCTCTGCAGTAAAACAACATGTGAGGACTGTCCAAACGACCCAGATGATGTCAGTCCCTGATGCGCAAACTGTACCAAAAGCAAAGGCTTCCTGACATCCAAAATATCACTTACACAAAATTCCCAGGCAAACATGGGCGTGCATAGTAAGTGTCACATGACAATATGGAACAGTCATAGGAGGTTCATATGTGTACATTCAATCAGCAGTACTGTCAGCTACAGAATTTCACAAACTGTGTTATGTACATGTCTGTCATGGTCAAACAAGCAGTCCAATAGCAATAACGTCCAGCACGGCCTGTGTTCCACTCACAGAAGTCAAACATCAAATAGGATATTTCCCATTAAAAACCAATAACATGGTGCACTGTCCCACAACAGCTGTTGGATGAGGTGACGAGATGCACTGGAGGTATTTTTTCCATAATGTCCACTTCCCTGTGCAAAGTAAGGATAGGTGTGGCCAATGTTAGTACACCTGCAACTACACCACACATTGCCACAATGCACACTGAACTAATGAAAGATTGAAGTGATGGAAATGAAAACATGACAGGATATGCACATCAAATAAACACAGATGTGAAAGGAACAGTACATGTTGCTGCAGACACCACGGGTGTCACATGGAGATGGGTATGTTAATACCATGTCACCACAGGACACAGAGCATCTCACAGCTACAAACTAACACTATATGCATCCCTTTTTTGTGTACAGAGATGCAACATTACATGTCCATGAGATCAAATGATACCCCACAAAAGGTACAGCCAGATGTAATAACAATTAAACAAAGGTGGAATCTAACTATGTGTCCATGATGTGTCCCTCATCAATCCCATCAACCTGCTGCATATGTACACCAGGTCACAGCGAACGGAGACGATATCAGGTCAACCAGTAGAACCAACATGTAAAGTCACACATCAGGGATCTTCACATCATGCCTATGTCAGACCAGAAAACAAATGTTGCTCAACACCCAGTCCCCACATAACACAGGACACAACTCTGCTCACCAGAAATGTGGGTGATGATGAATAGGTGAACAGCACTACTGTAGAGGTTAACAAACCCCACAATGCCCCCCTGGTGCCCGCACCCATCACAGCATATGACAATGTATCATGCATGTACAATGCAGCACCACATAAGCAAACCAATCAACAGCCACCAGCACAATATGCGTAGTACAATGTGACAGCTGACATACGTGGCCTGTCGGTGCCCAAGTTGCTAATTTGTGCACATAACGGTCGAGTGACATGCAAGGACCACCCTGAGTGATGGCCTATGTAACTAAAATGGTGGAGGCTGCATGTGTTTCTTCCGCTAAGCTAGACCCTCAAGGCCCACTTGTGGATCTGTGGTAAATCTACCAGAAAACCCATAACAGGAAAAATACTGGTCACAACCGGTGGTGGAGATGTGTGTCAACAGTCAACTATGGGTAAGTCCTGCACCCAGAATATACGTGAACAAACACCAGCTGCCAAATATGATACATAACAGGCTAGATGTTGTGCACCTGACATCACAAACCATACAATGTATCGGTAGTTCTACATACCCTGGACCCCAGCATTTCTGCTGATGTTCTGCCATGTGCTAATGACACACACCGACAGCACTGTCATCACGTATTTCCTGTGTAGTGGAAAGAAGAAACAACCTTGTCAGGTTCCAGCGCTGAACGCCACACTGCAACGTACTGTCCCAGCTGTAATACACCAAAACATGAAACCAACAACGGACTGTGCACCCTCACACTGCACAGATCTTGTACATGGGAGAGGCATCATGTACATGTGTGATGCAAATACCAAGGCCCCCCACATCCATCATATGCCTCCCCACCCTCTTGCTGTGCCACACACTTGCCAAAACAGCTGCGATGGACACACCATGTTGGTGACGCATCCCAAGGTTCACACTATATGTCTGTGCCTCCCTTGTTCAGACAACACCCCCTCTCTGTGTGCAGTACCCTCCAATTTTGTTTTGAAGCACAGTGTAAGTACCTGTGTCACCTGGAAATATGCCTCAATACCACCTGTATACACTGTGTAGATGCATATTATGTATTGTACATCTCCCCCAGCAAAGAATAATAATGACAGTTGTGTGTTTATCATGTGATGAAATACATGGCAAGGGCAGCAACCATGGCTCTCCACAATAACCACCATGTCTGCATGTCACTTACCGTGATTGTTGCATGGTTAACCCATTGTGTAACTGTGAGAAAGTTCAACCAAGGATAGGTTTGCTGTCTCAATGCCCCAAATAACCCCCACATAGGTCTGTGTGTATGTGCATATAACATCCCTTGATAGTGTCCTCAAGGTATCTGTGTGTCTGTACCGTGCTATCCTGCCATACACACAGCACGTCCCACACGCATGAAGGCAGATGTAGAGATACTATCAAATACATATGCCACCACTAAAATGGAAAGACCCCATAAAATCGGAAGGGCAAACACATCTAGCGTCACATTTGCCTAACGAAATACACCCATTCAGCATCTAAACCCACTGCACATCTGTATGTGTGTACATGTAATATACTGCTATGCATTACTCCACCACAAATGGACTGTAGCAATCATATGGCCCCCTGGCTGCCCACTGCACATGTCCACATTAATTCACCATATCCATGCCTGTGACACCTGATGAGGCATACCTTACCACACACTGCGCTGCTGCTGCAGCAATACACGTGACACCTTGTCAGAAACACCATAGGAACGTTATCAGGTGCATGTGTACTGTGATATGTCTGACATATGGCATTGAAAATATCCAACATACAAACATAGCAAGCTGACAGGAGCAGAACACACACACACAAACACCCACAGATTGCAGTACACAAACAAAGGTCCCGCATGAAAGCTCACCACAAACATGGACACCTCTATCACACCAAACCCCTAACCATCTGCCTGACCCAGGGCTCCTCACACACAATAACACCAAATAACTGTGTCTGGCCAGCAGTTGCTAGCACAAAAAACCACTAAATGGTACTGTGACCCCCAAAAGCTCTGAAAGGTGTAGCCAACACCCTCTGACCCACAACACCAACAGCTGATACTGTGCTCTGTCCACATTGTCCATCACACACCATCTGACGACATGTTATGATGGATGTTTAAGAAAAGGACAATGCAGTGTTGCATCTGAATGGTAAATGGTCCAAACATCCACCCTTTGTAAAACCTCACACGCATACAACAGCACATATATGTGGGTAGATGTGCAATACATACCAGTGAATCTGTATGCAATCAATCGACGCCTGACCGATGTGCCTGCCTGTGTGTCACCACAGGCACGTACAGGGGGGCACTGTGGATCCTCCTCCACATCCTCATTAATCTCTGCAGGGATACCATGCCTGAGAGCAATTTTGTGCAGTATGCAACAAGCTACGATAATCTCTGCAAACAGTCATTGGCGAATATTGTAAGGCCCCACCTGATCTATCCAGACACCTGAAGCGACTTTTCAAAACGCCAAAGGTGCGTTCTATGACTGAGCGGTGGATGCGTGGGCCCTCATTGTACCTCCGCTCTGCACGTGTCCGTGGTTGACGCACAGGTGTCAGGAGCCAGGGCCGACACCCATACCCTGCATCACCTGCAGAGAAGAATGTTGCATGTGAATGACTGAGCGCATGACACCATAAATTCACAGAGTATAGACGAGAGACATAACCCACAACACATCAGGACAGACATAGTTTACATCACAATTATCCATCAGACCTAACAACTATTCTGATAGAAACACAACAAAATGCCCTGTCAGGTCTGTAGAGACATGTCCGAGAACAACAACAATCCCACCTTGTCCCCCCAAATGAGTCCTATGTTGAGCACACGTCCCATGTTATGTGGCTCATGTTCTCATCACCGACACCATCACCACCAATGGTAGAGTACGCAATAAAAACACACCTGACACATACAAACAATATATGTTTGCAAAGTAAAGAACACAATAATGTTTGCTGGGCCAATGTAGGCGCACACACACAACATGTTTGACTGTGATGTCAGCCAGGATGAACACAATATCACCATGACACCCCATGTCGTCAAAGGTCTCCATATCTACATATAGCAGTATAACTTAAAATGCTGTTGACCGCTGTCAACAAACCATCTCAGTAGACACCATGTCTACTGTACCCTCACCGTTCCATCCTTGTTAAGTTGTGCTCCACAGAATATGACATTGTAGGCCACATGATTTGTAAAACATCACAGCTACTGAGTATGACAACGTTCCTGTGTATGTCCCACCAATACCCCTACGTCTGGCCAAAAACATAGGCCCACGTCTTTGCAGTCAAATCTCCCAAATGATGAGTCACATCAGGAGAATCACGGACAATGACGCCTCAGCACTGCACATGTGCAGTGCGCAAAGGTAATGCTAACCCCAGTCCGGCCCCACCCCTGTAATGGCAGAGGACCAACAGCATTTGCACAGCTATGCAAAAATGTACACCCAATAGCAAAGGCAAGCAACATGCATCATATGTTGGCAACCCCCCCCTGTCCAGCAAACAACAGCTGACAGACCCATGAATGATTGAGTGTGTGGCCCTCACACGCACAGGACACGCATTAGGAGCATGGATTGTAAATAACACACGTCTGACATGACCTAACACAGATACAATCTAAACCCATGCATACACAGGTGGGTGGAAATGCCCCCCCCCATCCCTGTGTGCAGAAGGTATACAGACACAGGTGCCAATACACTCCCGACACACATCTGAACAGTTGCATATGTTCCGTAACAACACCAGCATCTCCACATCACATATGGCTGTGAAAACGGATGTGACATGGCTAATCATGTCCCTGTTAAACAACGTCTACAGTCCTGTAATTATGTAAAGTCACCAACAGTTGTCGGTTTGCTGAATGGGAGTTCATGTAGCTATAGCACAGTGGCCAATATCTGCAACACATGGGTAATGTTTACGTAAACACATACATAGTGACTAATCATCGAAGATATATATGGAGATACTCACCCAGCAATATACAGTCACCGTAATGTCCATCCTCAAATTCCCTAATAGTGCTGAGCGATGCAGGATATAGGAGTCATGGGTGGACCCTGGAAACCTTGGGACCACATTCAGAATATGCAGATTAGCATCACATACAACATGAACATTCAGGGAAGGGTTAGTGTTTGCGGTTGCGGAACACCACCTCCCTGTCTCTGGGCGGGACCAGGGCAACATGTGTGCAATCAATAGCTCCCATCACGTGTGGTATCCCGGCTAAAGCCTCAAAGGCCTGGTCCAGGGTCTCCCCCAATGTTGCCTGTACTGTGGGGAAGGGCTATGTACCGTTACCCCACCCGGCTGACCCATAAGCACACGCAGTACCTGAGTGGAGACAGTGACAAGTGAGGAAGGTGGGGCGGCTCATGCCACACACTGCGGCCCACCGATGACTGGAAAACAGCCCCAGAGGCACAAGAAACATGTAAAGGCAGCAAGGAGCTTGACTACACCTGGCCTATGGCATGCGGAGCCCAGGCTAGTTCAGCGGGCCTCAAGGTGCAGGTCGCCAAGATCCTTCATCACAGCCCCCTAATAGCCCTTGTGCCTCAGGTCCCGGTCACAGGGGAGATGAACTGGGTCCTCACGCATGCCCTGGAGCTGGGCCCTGGGCCTATAGAGCCGCAGCTGCCCGGAGCCCTGCACCTCAGTAACGCCGTCCTGTGCCGTAGCCGCACAGCACACTCTCTGTGCCAGCCGCCGCAGGCAGCAGGTCTGAGTTGCTGCGGGTCTACAAGACCCACTGCCCTGTCCGCCACAGGCCCCCATGGAATCATCTCCCCTGCTCCAGGCAACGTCCCGTTAGCATTCTGCCCAACGTCTTTTTTTTGGGGCCACATGCACCAACTATTATGTCTCCCCATGTAAAGCCTCTGTGACTACACAAGCAAACAAACACACAGACAAACACAGACACACAACAGGACACACAGACATCAACCACACTTGCCCAAAACACTGCCACAAAATGGCAAACCCACCAACAAACATCAACAGACAACCAGACAACTCCCTCCCACAATATGGCTCACTACGAGTTTGCTTTCCCCAGATTCTCCAAACAAAACACACCTCCGGCCAGAGCGCGCTACCAAAACACCCTCAATGTTGCTGACTGAGCCACCCTCTTTTTATACAGTGTACAAGTTGAGTGGTTCCGGTTTTTGTCCCCCAACACAGGTACCCCCCCCCCAGCGCAACCCGTTAATCGTGCGGAAAGTGCGCCAATGTCGCAGGATGGTCCACGCATCGCCGCCTGTCTGTGCATGCCGCGTCATGTGCAATGCGGTTGTCCACGTGTGCGTTGTGTATGACTGCGACGCGCATGTGCCAATTGGGGCGCATGTGGCGTTTGGGTCGTGCGCGGAGCACCATGTGGAAACCCCGATTACGCATGGGCGAAAGTATGCGTTTTCACCAAAGTCATGATGCACAATTTCAACAAACCGGTCCCATGCGCTAAGGAGTGGCGCTTGCACGCTGTCGCGCAAAACGCAACACTTAAAAGGCCGCACAGCGCAATGAGTTGCATGCGCTTGGATTCTAACGACAGTGCGCGTCGCACAAGCAGCGCCGATCGGCCGAGTCGTCCCTGCTAGCCTGCACAATACAAAACGGCACCACGCGTTACAGGTTGCGCCCCTGCGCATACACGCAACACAACCCATGAGATGCGAGGACGCCCAACATGAGCAATGCACAATGAAAGCACAGGCCGCCAGTCGCACTAAGCCTCATGAAAGTGACGTCACACAAGTGGCGGCTCCCATGCTCAACGGTTATGCCACCATCCACAACAACTCACAAAAATGCACCCAAACGGAAAGCAAAATGGTTGAGGGTTCAGGTGGTTGACCAGACGGAGTCGATATGATGCGAGGTGTGTATAAAGAGTTGATGTACGTGAAGGAGGTGGCCTGTAGTGGAAGAGGCTGGGGCAGTGTCATTTGGGTTAGTCCACCATTTTCCAAGTCGTGGTGTTATTGATAAGTTACCCATATCTGTAGTCTGTCATTGTGTGTGTTACCTTGTCTGCTGTATTGTGTTAGTGATGTTCTGTTCCTGTGCTCTGCGTGCCATTGTGGTGGGGTCGTGGTTGCGGGTGGTCTTTCCCGTGACATGTTGTGGGAGGGGCGGAGGGGGTGAGTTGCCTGCAGTGGGGGAGGCGAGTGGTGAGGTGAGTGGGAGCAGAGAGAGGGGGAGGCCGATGGAGAGGACAGACCCGAAGCCAAGGCGGGGGGGGGGGAGTGACAGGGAGGACACACAGGGGTACAGAGAGAGATAGGGAGCCAGGGACAGAGACAGAGAGGGATAGAGAGAGGGATAGGGATAGGCATGGAGGGACACTTACCAGAGAGGGACAGAGAGTGGGCAGAGGGAGTCTTAGGGTGGGGGAGGCTGATCCTTGTGTATTTGCGTGTGAAGGTGGTGCCGCCAGTACCACTACAGGCAGGGCCTGCGGGGACTGAGGGACCTGTGGAGGTGGGGGCAGTGCCAGGGCCATCAGTACCTGCACATCCTGCTCCCATCCGCACACTGGACAGAGGAAGCGTGTCCCTGTGTCTGAAGCATCTCAGGAGGAGGGCATTAAAATTCACAGACTAGCTGAGAACCACAACCTCCTCTCCATGGTCCTTGAAATTAACGAGGTTCTGTTTGGCCGACAGAGCACAAGGACAGGCCACAGCAGGGCGTAACGCGGTGTGGGAGGCGGTCCAGCTAGGGGTCTCAGAGGCAGGGGCCCCCCCACGGGACATAGATAGCCTGAATAACAGATATTCCGACATCAAAAGATGTGTACGGCAGCACCTCTGTGCCGAAAAAAAACATGCTAGTTGGGGGTGGGTTACAGGAGGAGGTGGCCCCCTGGCAGCCATGCTGACGCCCCTGGATCAACAGCTGGCCGAACGCCTTCGGTCCGGTATCCACCTATGGTCTTCCTGCGCTGCTGGATACTGCAGATCCACATGTCAGGTAAGTATGGCAATGGCATATCCATCACATCGCATAAACCTCCCTTGAGATGATCAATGTTTATACAGCTGACATTTTCAGATTCACACACATACCTATCTCCCCATTTCCAAGGATGTCTTTAGCCCTTGTTTCTGAGGCTGTGTGCACACCCCCTCATACCCTATGGTGGCCAACACATATACCCAGTGCGAACACTATGTCGGTAGAACATGAGTGTCAGAGATGTTTTGCGCAATGTGTCTGGGGTTGTTTCCCTTAGGGTGGAATGAGAAGCGGCCCGTGTAATCATATGTAGATGGTGCTTACTGTCCTGCCAACACATGGTGTCATGGAACAGTTGTTCTGGAATGTGTATTTTGGTCAGGGTATGGGCTAAGGGGAATGGTCACCACAAATGCAGTATACGGAAATATACATCCCCACTGTATTTAACAATCCGTCATTTGTTCATGTTTTACGAGAAGTAGTGTAAACATGGGAAACACACTAATAATGTACCTGGACTGTAACCCAGTTACCCAGCCGCGTCATGGTGACCCTATGTCAGGATAACTGACGGCTGGTACAACACACAGCAGATGTATGAGGATAGTGGAGGAACATCCAGGCCTTGCCGTAACAATCCCTGTCCATCTGACACGTTCTGCAAACCCTTGTGTCGATTCAACTCAATCATAGCCCATTGGGAAGCCAAGGTTATATCAACCAAGGGGGTTTCCCATGATTGTCACAAACCTCCTGGCCATGTCTGTCAGCCGCATCTATGGGATCTCACCGCTCATTACAGGGTACCTATGGCGTCAGTACAGCCGGACTGTTTGCAGGGCTCACCCCACTTTGACACGGGTATTGCTGGCAGATGTCAGATGTGGATGACACATTATGTTATATGTGTCTACACATCTCTGTCATGCATTGTTGGTACCCCTCTCACACCTTTGTTGTGTATGCAAGTAGTGGATGACACTAGTTAATATTAATGTGGCGTGTCCGGTGAACCGTGTCCCTCACACGTACTACACTTCAGATTCCCCCTGGATCATATCCCCTCCATAGAGATATGTTGTTTAACGTACACACGAGTACAATGGTACAATCTCACAGATGTGTGTTGCTATATTTCGGGGTCTGTCCCAACCCACGTCCGCCTGCATGCACCCGCCCTCCGTCAATGTCTGCCTGTAAGTAGGTGAAAGACAGTGGTCAGCCAACCGTGCTTGTCGTACTCAAACTGTCACTGGGATGAGGAGGCACCATGTCCCATGTCCTGGGGAGTCCACGCATATTTGTGCCCACTCTGTCGCCACCCCCCCCATGGGTCAGCTGTACCCGGGTGGTCCCAGAGGGCCGTGGTACACCATTCCTGGTGTGGTCTCTCGACGGGTGGTCGACACGCACCTCACGTTTTTCCGGAATGGTCTTGCCAGTCGCAGGATCACCCCTGCACGACTGCTGGTGTGTTTGCAACGACCGTGCCATAAAATTGACATCTGCTAGCCATTGCTTGCCCTACACAGCCAAATGTTTACAGCAAAATGTGCATGTCCCTGGCCTTCACATTGTTTCACATCCCCATCTTCAGCTCCCCTGGCTCCCATGCCACCCACCCTCTGTCACTTCCATCTGTCCTCTCTGTGTTTAGCAAGCTGCCCCTGCATCGGGCAGTCAGCCCCCTGATTTGCTGTGGTCCATCAGTGTCGCCAGTCATCCCCCTCTCCACAAGGTGATGCGTGTTAGCTGATTGGACATGTGTTCCGTGTTGGTAACTATATAAAAGGGTGCATGCACCTGCATGAACAGAACCTTTAACACCTTGAGGACATCTGTCCACATGGACGGTTTGTGTTCAATCATGTCACAATTTCCCCCCCCCCCCCACATGTCACACCACAAT
Organism: Ichthyophis bannanicus; assembly: GCA_033557465.1. Classification (NCBI taxonomy): domain Eukaryota; kingdom Metazoa; phylum Chordata; class Amphibia; order Gymnophiona; family Ichthyophiidae; genus Ichthyophis; species Ichthyophis bannanicus. The sequence goes on from CM066039.1 coordinate 364,561,758, forward strand.
AACACAACGAGATGCAATAACCAGAGGGACAAATATGTAGCTGTGTGATACACAGCTGTCTAGTAACCCCTACATAGGCTTTGATTTGCTGCCAGCCCCATGTCCAATGACTATCCTGACGGGGCCCCCCCCCCAACTTAGCATGTATAGTACATCCTTAACACACATCCCATACAACTTCTGAGCGGGTAGGTTTTAACAGGACTAGGGATCCGTGGTTTTCATGTATCTGTGGCATTTGTAGAGGTAAATTCACATACCCCATTCACTTGCAAGTCTGGCTCCGTGCTATCACCCACCCCTACGTCACCCTCACACATGTACATGGCCAGTCCAATGTGGTGACATGTGACTGTTGGTGGGTACGGGACCCGCACAGAGTAGGTGTGGTGGTGCAACCATGTGTAGCCTATTATCCACACCTGCCAGTACAGCATGCAGCCAGTACAGCAGTGGCGGGCATAGATCTTCCCTGGACACATGTTTATGGGAAATGTCCTGGCCAGGTGTGTCAATACAACGTACTAACATGACCGCAGGGCAGAGTGTGTCACCCTTCCCCTGACCCTGTGGCTGCAGTACCACATGACCTGTGCTCTGATGATGACATATGTCCACCATGAGACATGTTTGTGTACCCTCTCAGTTGCCGCTATCCCTGGTTTGGCGTGTTTATCCATGGCCCCCACCTAGGGTACAGGGAGACATCCAACATGTGGTACACATCCCAGCAGTGGGTGACACTGTTCCAGACATGTCATGGAGTAGAATCCCCTATACACAACTGCACCAGCACTGCCCTATGGCATCTCATCTGTCCACTTGTTGCATTTGTGTGTGACTGTTTCCTTTTTATCTGACATAAATACTCGCCGCACACTGCTAACATGTGCCTGTCAATTTCCTCAGGATCCGCTGCAGTGGTATCGTCCCCCCCCCCCCCCCCCTACTACATTGTAGGGTTCGTGGAAGGTACATGTAGCACTGGGGAGACAGTATGTTCCCATGTGAAATATCCCGTGAGCAATGGCATGCACACCCAAACCTAGACTGTCAAGGATGGAGTACCATTTTGTTCTCTGTGTAGCCACCCCTGTCAGCACATACATTACACACATGGGGTGTGGGATCGACCTTGCTGAATAGCTGGCCAATATGAGGAGATAGTCGACCTGGAGGCCACACAGGGCATGCACGGCTGACTCCCAGACACAGTTTTAATGACACAGGTACATGGTTGTGGGCCATAGGTATGTGGGGGGCGCTGTATGTACCCCACACATTCAGGGTCCTCTGAATATCACATATGGGTGGTCTGGATCACACACGTAGATGTTTGCTGTACAGCTTACACATATGTATTTATCTGTTTTTGCACACAATACAGGTGCCTATAGTACATTGCCGACACATGTGGAGCAGGGAGGAGGAAGAGGAGCGGAGGAGCTGGGAGCAGGAGGAGGGGGAAGAGGAGGTTGTGTGGCACTCCCCTGTAACAGACAGCCCTGATACGGTGTTTTATGTGGGGGAGTAGTCGCCAGGGGGAGAGGCCTGGGTCCCCTGGGAGGGTCACCTGGACCAACCACCTCGACTGAGCCCCACACCACCAATGTTGTCTGCAGCATGATATGCTGCAGCAGCACCAAGGCGCACCGAAACTGGCGATGATGTGCGACTACATGAGCTGCCTTCCCGTGGTGCTGCATCGCAAACGCGACACTGAAGGTGGGGATTAACCTTCCTTCCACTAACCATCACTATGCCTGTGTGTACATATGCTCACGGAGATGTGCACCCTGGGGCAGGCCTGGTCCAGGTTTAAAAGATGCCACACAAAGACACTTGTTGTTACAGAAGCTATCTTTGTGACAACACCTCAGCGTGCACTATGGGTGCAACACAGTGCTGGCATGAGGAAATCAAAGTGTGAGCCACACATGCACAGCATCCTATATATCAATGACACACAATTGCCTGTGTCCCAGACCCGTACCATCACGCAAGCACTGTGCCACAGGGTATACATCCCCTATGTATACTGTTCAGTGTGTTTGCCCACACCCCGGTGCACATCTAAGAAGGGAGATTGTTGGGGGCGTGGCCACCACACACACACACACACACCTCTAACTCCATCTCTGGTGTGTATGTGGTGTATGTGACAGCATACCCTCTACAGCTGTTATATGCGTGGCCACATTACACATGACAACTTTGAGTTACCTAATTCTTTGTGCCGTTGTTTGCCCACATGACACTGTTACACACAGCCTGACAGCCCAAGATAGTGTGTACCTCTACAGATGCAGATGGTAACAGTCATGCTATCTCCGATGCCCTCTGTTTGTGAGGGTACACACAAAAATGGTGAACATATACCAGGAAGGTCTAATGGCCGTCCCTGACTGTAGCACACCCATGTGCCATTGCTACATTGTGACAACTGTACCGTGCAGCCGCGCAAATCAGGGTTCAGCATACACCAGCGGTACATCTGTGTGATATGCAACCGTGGGATAATGGCCCCTATCCCACATAGGCTTTAGAACTGGTGTCCACACAGCATCATAGACTACATTATCGTGTACAGTGCCCTCATACACACAGAGAGCACTATAGGCACACTGGACAGAATCAGATGTTCCTTTCCCCTGTTTTTGGGGTGCAACACGCCCCTTCGGTCACCTGAATGCCTCACAACTAGGGTTGGCTGTGGTGACATCCAGCCAGAGTGGCGACGCTGTCCCGCACATGTATATGCCTAATGTACCGTCGTTTGAGGCGGATGGCCATTAGGGTCTATACGCCACATTACGTGTCCTTGCATCAGCATTGTGGATGATGCCATCAGGTGATGTTGCTGGGGGTTACATAAAGTGGAGTCGCAAAACTGTATGGCATCACACAGGTAAACCTGTGATGAGGCCAAGTTGCGTTTTGGGTTCCATCAGCTACACAGGCAGAACCCGTAAAGGTTCCCCTGAACCCCAGACAGACCCAATCTCCCAAATCCCAAACCTACATCCCCAAAAGGAAACGTTAAGCTGCGACAGCAACCGACTATTCAGCACCCTCCTGACATTGCAGATCCAGACAGTTTCACGTGAAAAAAAAACAGTTTCGCACTCACGGTAACATGCCCATTCAAACATGTATGTACAGTTGCGCTCATTCCGCTGGGGAATACCTTGTGATGCCATGAGGCATGGTAGTCAGGACGATGAACAGCGGTCTCATACATGTCCAGCATGTGAGCAATGGCCTGTATGTACAGGTCAGGTTTTGTGTCCACCTTCCCCTGGCGTCCCCACTAGCCTATAGAATGCAGACACACATTACATATTTTTACCCACCACACCCACTACAGATTCTATACATTGGCACTGGCAAAGTCACATTCCATGACATGACCAGTGGATACGTACGTTAGTGTGCAAAATGCAACTGATAGCTCACCCTCTGTGCTGTGCTACTCATTGGCTGGTATACACACATGTAAATCTGGCCTGTGGCTTGGTGTGAGCAGACTGCTCATTCGCCCTCGAGGGAGTCCGTCCTACCTCTTTACATATCCTCACAGACCCCATGCCCTCTTTCCCCGGAGGTATCCATACATAGGTGACGTGTTTTGTAGACGTGAGTCCGCACATCATTCCATTCCTAGGCCTTGGACAATGTTTTGCCCCCTGCCCGTGGTTGGTACGGTTGGTCTCCAAGTGACAGCTGTATTACCTGGGATCCTCACACCTTTCATTCCCCCCTCAGACCCTGGTACATGCTATGTAGGTTAGGGTTATCCACCTCGCGATACCAAGATGTCTGAGCCCAGCCGTGCTGTATCCACTACTGGACTACGCAGCATCCCTGTGTCATAGTGCTCACCCAGGCTCTTGCCTCCACAGCAACATTGTCTCGTGGTGTGGTGTATGCCCTGGGCTACCCTCACCTGTTGACTGCCACAGTTTGGGATGCCTCTGCCATGTTGCCCCGCCCTCCCACATGTACACCTTCTCCTGTCACCCTCCCGTGTTTGTGGCGACTGGGTGTGGCCTGTA